>OZ014530.1:7783094-9177358 GCA_963966105.1 Volucella zonaria
GTAAAATTAAGATTATATGGGAGCGACTAGGTTGAGTATGCTTTAAAATGTCATTTGTGTTCTCAGTGCATTTGCATTCCAAAAATACTATTTGAACAAATTAAATAAAACATTCAAACGAGTTTTTAATCTAGATATTTCGTCTTGTTGATTTAAAAAGTGCAATGGCTTTCGCTTTATATGTTTGACATAGATATGCTGACGACGTATATAAAAAAAAAAACAGAAAATATGGACGAAAACTAACTGCCTGAATTTATATCCAGAGCTAAGTCAGCACTTTCTAATAAAGGAAAGAAAAATACTATAGTATACAATACATGCTAAAATAATTGAATAAATTAAACCAAGTACAACTTCTTCAATCAAAGCTTGCATTTAAATTATGAAGTTAAAGTTGGAGTACACCAAGGCAGTATGTAAAGTCGTTTGCTTTCTAATAATGTCGTACAAGATTTTCTATTAAAGCAGCACATCAACGAGTCCGGCATAACTTTTCTGCTTGTCGCCGGTGATAGCGCTAACATAGGGAAAGATATGACAGCTTTTCAAGCAACTCTTAACCCTAGAATACAAACAGGGGTGTCTCGTCACACCACACATTTTTCTTTTGTCTTTCACTCCATTATCACAACTGCATTTAAGTGTTCATAATTCTAGAAAGACAATTAAAAGAGAAATGAATTTCCAATTTTTTGTTATTGTTTAATCACAAGAAGTGTAAAGTTTTAATAAATATTTTTAGTTTTCCTTTTAAATGATTTTTTCTCTTGGGATTCTGGCGGGGTGACGTATCACCCCTGTTGCTATCTATGTCATTTAAAAAGTGTTGCTATTCTAAGGTCAATGATCTGATAAAAGCGGTAGAAGATAACGGGTTATGAGTCGAACTAAGACCTAAAATCTGCATTGCCGTTTTACCGAAACCTAACTCCTGACATCTATACTTGGGCTCTGTCGTTAACCAATATGATAATTGCGATAACGATGTCGCAAATATAGTAAAGGTGGGATGGACGATATACGAAAAATATAAAGAAAAAATGTCAGCGACAGAAGTAAAAATGTTATGAATATCAGTGTGTCTAACAAAACGTGGTCTTCTAAGAAGTACGCGAATCCGCGGAAGTTTCCACATTAAGTTCCAGTTGAGGATGAAAGAAGAGGTCGTAAGAAAAATAATTGGATCCACTCAAATGGGATAATATTAGTAAACTCTTGGCTTCTCTAACAAGGCGATCCAAGATAGAATGGTTCTAAGCCCCGTAAATTTAGCCAACACCACAAGCGTAGCAATGGCAATGCAGAAGCGTGGGAGAAATAGGTAACATTAGATGTAACTACATATACGCTTTACACATTTCAAAAAGAAGAACAAAGTCTGCTTAATGAAATTAAAAAAATGCGTTAAAGAGTCGTAAACCATTGACAGAGATCCTTTAATGTACACCGAATTGATATCTATCGGATCCTCAATTACTATTTATATTTTCCATTAAATAATATTCTACAATACGCCAATTGCTTTATTCCACTCACATACTTGCACAGCTACATTCTCAAGAATGAGGATTTCCTCATTCATTTCAAAACGCCAAATACAAAATTAAAAAAAAAAAAATCATTCACCACATGTAAAAGTACACAGCCAGGTTAAGCAAAGAAAAAAAAAAATAAATAAAAAAACTGAAGAGGCTAGGCTAGACCAATTTGTTCAAAACTTTGCGTTCACTCATATTCTCTTTCGCGCAAATTTTTAAGCCAAATTATTTTGTTATTTGTAAATTAAACTTTACTTCTTTACAATTATATAATATTTATATTTTTAAAATAATTTAATTATATTCATTTAAATGCCAAAAATAAACCAATGACGAATTTCATTGAATTTAAATGTAAAAAAAAAACAATTTTGAAAGTTCTGTTTATAGCCTAAATTTACCTAAAAAGGTTGTTCTTCTCACCTATACGGCGAGTGGGGTTGTATATTATCGTCTTCATCTTCATCTTCTCCATCTAATGCTAGACTTTCCGATTTATAGCCAAATTCACCCATTCGCAATGGAGTTGTTACATCGTCCATGTCGTGCTCTATTGATATAGATTCTTTATGACTAAATATTTCTGAAAACTTAATTCAACACCAACCTGGATGCATTTGATCAAGCATTTCTTTAGCTTCCGCTGAATGGTAAAATGATACCTCTTGGAATTTTGGATTAGCATCATTGAGTAGGAAACGTATGATATCCATAAATGTTGGTCGGGCGCTTGGTCGATGCTGCCAACATTTTTCCATTAATTTGTACAATTTGTCTGGGCAGTTTTCTGGTCGATCCATTACTTTTCCGTCTATTACAAGTCGTAAGACTTGATCGTTAGAAAGACCCTAAACATGATATGTATGTGTAATAATTCGCTCAACCAAAAATAATTTATTTGTTGTTACTTGATAGGGTTGCGAGGCAAGCGTTGCCATTTCCCATAATACAACGCCGTAGCTGAACACATCACTGGCCGTGCTAAAAACACCATCTTTCAAACTTTCAGGCGCCATCCAACGAACAGGCAAAAGACCTTAACAAAAACACATATAACATAAACATTTTAAAGCCACCTGAGACTATGAGACTAGGGAAATCGTTATACCTTTGGTTCCTTTTCTGTAGTAATCTGTTTCATAAATATCTCTTGTCATACCAAAATCGCCAATTTTAACCGTCAAATCAGCAGCAACCATGCAATTTCTTGCTGCTAAGTCACGATGAACATATTTTTTTGCTGCCAAGTACGCCATTCCATCGGCTATTTCAATCGCAATCTGTTAAAAACAAAAACATCATGTTGCAGAAATCGTAGATTCGATTTAAAATGTAAAACTCGCATTTACCTGTAAAAGCCTTTCAAGTGTAGGTGCTTGTAATGGTGGTTCACCTTGGTTTAATGACTCGGCATCCGGTCTATGTTGCCTTAAATATGCTTTTAAATCGCCATTTTTCATCAATTCCATGATAACCAAAGCAGGCTGACCTCGTGAGCAAACACCTAACAATCGAACCACATGGTGAGTATTAAATTGCTTCATAACACTTGCTTCTTTTAAGAAGTTTAATCGTTCACGATCGGTGGCGTTCTCATTAACAGTTTTAATGGCGCATGGGGTATCTTCTGCGCTGCTGAAATTCTTAAGAATACCTTCATATACCATGCCAAAAGAGCCCTGGCCTAAGGCACCCAACTGAATAATTTTATCACGTGGCACTTCCCACTCGTCAGGAAGATATTGCATACTAATATAGTAGGGATTGACTGTAGGGAAGATTTTCAAATCAGATGGCGGAGCAAAGAACTTTTTGCGAACATATTGAATGACACCAGCCACAATGCCGACGAAAACTAGGAGCCCGATGCAAATAAATGTGATTGTTTGCCACGATATTCCTCCACTAGGCTGTAAAAGAAACAAACTAATTATGAGCTTCAAAATAGCTATCGTTCATTCAACTTACAGGAATGTATTTGTAAACTGGTTTGGATTTAATACCTTCACCAGCTAGAGAATTAGCTCTAACAGTGATGCTGTAATTTCCAGTTTGTAAGCCTGTTATTACGTAGCCATTTGTAAAATTCTGCTGATAATCTAACTCGGTAATGCAACGTTTTTCCGAAACAGCATCTGGTGAATTTGTAACTATATAGAAGATCGTGTATGAGACAACCAAACTATTTGGACGTTCAGGTGGATCCCATTTAATTCGTAAATTGCCCTGGGTGGTATTCGAACGTTCCAATTCCACATGGAGATTTCTGACCACATCGACGTCAGCTAGAGAGAAAAAAAAAACACAACGTCATACAACTGTTTGTCGTTATATTGTAAAATATTTCTTACTAAGCTTTTGTGTTCTAGCATATGTAATCGATTCCGGACTGCATTCTTCCGCAGGTGCATCATCTTCAGGTGCTCGACAGGCTTTAACCGCAATTGTATACAAGGAGAAATGTTTCAACTTTGTTAAAACGAATTCCGTTATCGATGCATTCACAGAATCGATAACGAACTCGTAATAATAGCCAAACGTATCCATTCTAGAAACTCCTTCAGAATTCGATAAAAGTTTTTGATTAGAGGGAGGTGTCAATTTCTCTTGAAGAGCGTTATAGAAATCCACAGCACGGCGGACACGACGACGTCCATCCCTTGGAGTGTCACTTGTTTTTCTATAAAACAAAAGGTAATATCATAGTATTAATTTAAGTCTGTTTAAATTAAAGATAAACTGCATTTTTACTTCACATAAACAAAATTTTGAATATTATTTTCAAAATCTATAACATTTTCATAAATTGCTTCCTCCATTTGCGGATTGGAACCATCTTTCCGGGTTACATTTTTATCGCATTTACAATCTGGATCACCTTGATTTCCACTTACAAGGCCTCGGTCGCTTTTGTCGAGGAATGGAAGAAGGCCGACATCACCCGTTGCTGCTTCTTTAAGAGCTAAAAGTTTCGAACGACAAAAGTTAAGGATTTTTTTTTTCCAAATAATTATTCACACTTACGATCGTTGCAATAGTTTCGTGATTTCAACCTTGTCTGATCGTTGACATCCAATGTGGCGCTTATAATGTATTTGGTAAGGTTACCATTTGTGATTGTAGGTCGCAGCCAATGGACAATCTTCAAAAATAAATCGGAGTGTACAACTTTTAAAAATGTTCGTGGTAATCAAAAATAAAACTTACAATTTCTGAACTAGAATTTGAATTGGCTTTTAAATTTTGTACACTCTTTGGTTGATCTGGTTTCGTTCGGAAATGTAATATTTTACTCTGGCCATTACGCGGTTCCGATGAAATTGTATGCGTCTTAACATAGAATGCGTACTGTGTAAATGGCCTGAGATTTCTAAAAACATGTTCAATCTCCTTCGATGGATCCTCTGATGACCAACTATTTCAAAGTAAACAGAAATCAATTGAATGTTTACATTAAGATGTTCAAAGATACATACCCATCATCGCAGGGCCTATGACCAAATAGCGAAACATTTTTATATGGATCTTCGGTGTGAAAAAATTGATAACCAATGAATGCACGATCATCTTCGAATTTCATCGGATTTGTGATAATAACTCTTGCTGATGATGATGTAACTCTTGCGACTTTAACATCTAAAACTTCTGTATTACCTGTTTTGGAATAAAAAACAAATAATATACATAAGTAAATATGTCTAGGTGAAGATACTGATAAATGATAATTTGATAAAATTCGATGAAAACTATAACTCACATGACCCTTTAGAACCATTTGAATCGGTTGCCACTTCATTCTTATCGAATTGAGAAGCATTTTTCAATGACGGACGTAGAGCATCGATGACAGAGTAACAGAGTTTTGGATTGAAATGAAAGAATACTCGACCTTCGTCCATTTTAACAGTCTGATTAGGTCCCCATATACTTTCAAGGTCTTGATTTTCCAAAACATACAATGCGAATCTATAGAAGAGAAGATACACATCATTAAAACGATACTGTGACTTTAGAAAAATTAAAACCACTTACTTGTCACTCTCAAGTTGTTCACCTTTGATGCGTTTAAGATTCTTAAAGAATGCCAACGAAACCATGCCGTAGGTACGATGGACTTTAAGATAGGTATCGATTTGCTCAATTGATGAGAGTCCCAGTTCTAAATCTTCCATGAGATGTCCTATAATACATATATATAGTTTTTTTTTTTAATATAATTCTTTCCAACAAAACCATCCACTTACTTCCTCCTCGCTTAATACTGATTGACAATGGTGAATTGATGATATGCGTACAACCATGCATTAGTTTAGCAGCCGCGACACTGTCTATTAGGCCTCCTTCACATTTCTTTACACACTTGCCCTCGCACTTAACGCATGTTGCATTGATTTTATTATGACCAGGAGGACATCGAACAGAACAAACACCATCGAAGGGGACTAGAAATTCTTGCTTTGTACCTTCTAGCTTAGTTCCTATTTCTTTTGTACATGTATCAGCGGTTACGCATCTCCTTTGTAGGTACTGTAAAATTGGCTCAGATGTATGTAAGTATCATGCTTTTTTTTTATTAAAATTCAAACTAAACTTACGCTAAAAAAGTTTGTTGGACACCTATCCATGCAAACATCCATTTTAGCGAAATGTCGACAACTGGTACAACTTCTCGAATTGTTCTTGGCACAACCACCAATACATCCATCATCACAGCATTTCAGGTCATCATTGCAATTGTTTTTACATGCCGATGGACAAACTATTTGAAAAGATAGGTATACGAGTAAAATCATAAAATATATGTTACATGTGCATTATTTATTATTATTTTTTGTTTTTTACTTTTCTGACAGGATTTACTGTTCCAACAATGTCGTTCGCCTTGGTGGACAGGACAGTTAACAATCAGCTCATTACCATCGCTTTTCTCAGAATCATCCGGACAAAGTGGGCATTCTTTTTTCGCTTTATTTTCCTAAATAATAAAGGGTTTGGGTTTAGTTTAGAGAAGAAAGATTAACTACAATAAAAGTACTCGAAAAAAATGTTGGTCGCTCGTCATATTAACAGCAATTTGTGTCCAATCAATGGTTTCGACAAAGCACAACGCTGGATTTTTTTCTATTCGTACAGCTCCTCTTGTTACCGTGGTCAGCGATGTTAAGCCAACATCCTCTAAATGCGTATTCTCATAGATAACCAAAGCGAATCCTTCGAAGAGTTCCTTGCCGCGTATAACACTTAAGTTGGGAAATAGTGTACTTAGTGTCCTGAGGCCGTTTACCCGATATATCATAACAAATTCTGTAACTTCGGTAAGCATTGGAAATGAGTACATTTCATATTCAGAGTGGTTATCAAGATTGATTAACGTGATTAGCAGAAAACCTTCGATTACAGTGCAGTCGGCTAGTTGACGAAATTCAACAGGGCTGTTGCGGATATCTCTGGACTTGCAAACTACGAAAAAGAAAATAAAACGTTTAATTAAAATTTATTCATGTAAGTATTGAATTTGATCTCATTTAAAAATAACAGAAATTGAATATATGTATAAATAAGGACGAGCAAATAAAATAAGGTATTAGACCTGGAAGCCCATATCATAATCTCTTAAAACCGCAACTCGAAAAACTTCTTGAAAATGCACCTATCCCTAGGCAGATCCTATGATGAGGAGAATGGCATTTGACAGACTTTAAACGATTTAGCAAAATTTACAAGGTATCATGGATTTCCGGATGTTCTGAGGGCGAATATTGACTCGGATCACTATCTAACTAGCGATAGTGGCTATGCTGAACATCGCAAAGACAAGAGTGATGATGATTAGGAAGATGAGAACTGCTTGCTAGATTTCCGAAAAAGTATGAATTTATAAGAAGAATGGAAACGCTATTGAAAGATTGAGGTTAAGAAGGGTTAAAAGACCGTGACAGGCTACAAAACCTGCAAATCCGAAAAAGGGAACGTAATTGTAATTAGACACGTAACGATCTATTACAAACCCGAGACTAGTACATGCTTTACAAATTCTATTTTATTGTCTGCAAGCCATATATCGGGTAAAATGCTCAATTCAAATTGTGTGTGTAACTTCTTAGCATTTGATTCTAACCCGTTTGCAACTGACCACATTTTTATTTCCTACAGGCCCTCATTGGCAACAAGCGCACGTTCATGTATTGTAACTTAGGACAAGGAGTTGGAGATCATCTGCATAAAGATGAACTGAATTATGCTTAGACATAGTCGGGAGGTCATTTATAAAAAAAATACAAAATAATAACAACCCCAAGATTAACCCTTATGGTACCCTCTGTGAGATTCTTTTTAAAGAAGAATGATTTCCATTGGAAGTGACCTTAGTTTGACTGATCTGTCACTAAATCTGAAAAAGTTTTTCAGTTTCCAGCAAAGAATTTTGTGGTTTGCTGTACGGTCATATTACTCCTATCAAAATCTTGTCCTATTTCTTCTAGCAAATTGATTTGCTGTGGAACAGCTATGGTTTCCTCTAAAGCCAGATCGCCGAGTATTTAGAAGATTATTAAGTGATATGTGTGTCATAAGTTGCTTTGCTATGATTTTTTCGAAGACCTTACAGCTACTCGTAATAGGTCTAAAGTCACCAAGGCAAATTGGATTATTTTTTTTTTTGCAATTGGCAAAATTTTTGCGATATTCCAAGACTGTTGGAAAGTTGATCACATGGGTGAAGTCGGTGGTAATAGCTGGCAAAATAAGTTTAACAAAACGAGTCGAGGACGGTATACCAATACGTACATTTACATGGACGGAAACCTCGTCAGGTGCACTGCCTTGACGGCATGGTTGACATTAATTTCACTAACACGGGAGACATCTTCCAGAAAAAAAAATTATTTAGTTCATCTGGACCTAAATTATCACTAAATTCACTATTGTTGCTCCAGACACCAGTCCTACGCAGATTACCCGATAGGTTTTTGGCGGGCAGGGAGGTGTTAAGCTTTGTGGCAAAATAATTTAGATTGAGGTTGAGAAAGAGAAGCTAAGCTGTAAGCCGCCTTGTATGCCGCCCAGTTTGAATCTGTTGGTCGGCGCTTCCACCCACTATACAATTTTTTTTTATAGAAATAACATCAGAGGTGAACTGTGGGCAAGCCTTTCTTGATTTGTTTTCGAAGTGTTTTGGTCGGTTCAAATTGATCATAATATAATGCTGAAAGATCGATAATCGTAGTCCGTGCTGAGAATAAGGAAGAAATGTTCCTGTAAAGTGTACAATGATTGAACGTCCGGCGTTAGTCAGAATGAACCATTCAAATTGAGCCATGATTACCATGATTAATCGATTCAATCGACCAGAACAGAAACGAGCTCTCTAAAGCAGTTTCAAATGGGAAAACCCATGAAGATTTTAAGGCCGCATATGATATCATTTATATGTAGAAATGAGCTATACAGATCAATGTTTAATTTTGGTATGCAGAATGAAGATTGAGAAAGCACACTGCTGCATTCAACGTGTCAATTACCTCACCTTTGACCTTTGACATCGAAAAGGACTTAGGAGACGTGCAGTTATGCGATACTTTGGCATCATTTCTGAAAAGGTTAGAAAAACTAAGTCACTAACGCCAAAGGCACAATCTTCCAAAATTTCCCTTATGCCGAAGATATGAAATGAATTCGAAGAAAGCAGCGCGACATTCGTGAGTATACATGTGTTATGTAGCTGTGACAAAATGGATCAACCTGAAAAAAATGAAGATTTCTCGGACAAAGTATCACTTTAGATGGATACTACATTAAGGTACATAGCTAGGGATTTTGGGTAGCCATTGATTCTGACAACGGTACAAACCCTGGGCGTTCTCTCGAATAAATTACGTGGCTGTATATAGGTGCAATACCACAATCATTTGAGTTCTGTCTATGTCGCAAAAGCATAGACTTTGTCAAGAATTGATGAGGCAACTATAAGATATTTTGGGCAAACAAATATTCGTGTGATCTTCAGTATGGCAATGAGTAAGAACACTCAGAAGAGTCTGACTACAACAATAAGATCCCGTGAACATGTAGACCGAAAAATTTTCAAGTCAACCCTGGAGGAAGCTATACAAGAAGATCTCGACTTTGAGGGCGCGCATAAGTGGAAAAGAACCTGAACCAACTTGGCGTTGGTAATTGGATGCAGTTGGCTTAAGATTTAGTTGCATGTAGAGGCTTGTTGGTTGAATTGAACATTTTAGATGGCTGGATGTTAATGGCAAACAATTTGAACAGTCCGCGGCAATTCTTTTTTAATGAATTATTTAAATGAATGCCAATGAAACCATTGCTAAAGTAGCCCTAGTGGACACTTGCAACAAAAATCGATTAATCGAATGGGATAGAACTGGACTCTTCGTAGTGCATTCTCAACTTAAACTTTCTTGTGCGTCACTTCCGTCATGCTTACGTTATGACATGAAATACTCGTACAACAATTAAAAATAAGTTTCAGAACAAAAATAAATAAAAGAAGCTACTCCGTTCTACTGAAGAATTAAACCTGAATAGAACATTTTTTCACACAACTTTAATTTATGCAAAGCCTGTAATTTACAAAAGTTCGAAGTGGATGATGTTTATTTATTTAAGTTCTTTTTCTCGTTGTCCATAATTTATTGCCATTGCTACGTGACGCCTACTTTTGGTTACACTCGCACAAAATAAAAAGAATTACGCAGCAAACAACAATTGTTAATTGAAACATTATAGCGTTCCGAGGCGGCTGCAAAAGATGAAACCTCATAATTGCAATAGTTTTCCAAATGAATGATTTGAAATGATATGATTTCCGTTTGACTGCAACAATGTATTAAAATTGCTTGCACCTGACATCGTCTCCCATTAATACTGGTGGTAAGGTAAAAGGAGAACCGTAGACAATGTTATGGTGACTGGCGTTGCGGAATGTTAACATGTTGAGAAAAAAAAAACGTGCGTTGTGATGGAAGCTACTTAATGCCTAGTTGTTGTTGAATGTTTATGTTCGTGCTTCGAGGCGTAAGAAGTCCATAAATGAGACGAAGGCATTTTTACATGTTAATTGAAAGATCAATTGTAAAAACTGACAAACGATAGCAATAGTGTTGGCTTTTCTTTTTCATTAGGATGTCGGCAAACGAAGGATATTAACTACATTATTGCAACATATTGATTGCTTGGTATTGGTTTTTGTTAAAATAATACGTGATCTCATACTCATACATACACATACTCTTTGTTTTAATTGAATCGAGTGTATATTTATTATATGTAGATGACCTAAATGCTTATAATCGTGCCTAGTTGAACGGCCTCATCCCTTCTTCCAATCACAGTGACGTTTGTTATCTTGGTCATTCTTTATTCCAGGTTAGAGATAACCAGAGCGTAAGCCTATCTATTAGAGCCAAACAACTTATACACGGCCACGCGTCACTACAGGACATATTTCTTCTTCAATTTTACTTTGCTAAAGCAGAAGAAGGAGGGAGAATATTTGCTTGTTCTAGGAGAGCTTAGGACGAAGAAATATCACTAAGAACCTACGAGCTGCACAGAAACCTCAAACGTCTCTGTTTCAACTAGTTGATTGATAATTTTTAATAATTTCTTCTAAGACTATGACAGGGGCTATTGACCTTTTTGGATTTTTCTAAGCTACAATACATATTCGTAAGAAGAACTGATTTCACAACTTTGGCTTCTTATTGAAAAGTAACATGAATGGCAAAAGTAATCCTTTGCTTGATTTTTACGGTGTTGTTATTTGAACTAATATCACAGCATAGGTAGTCAAGGTCCTTTACTCAGTGCGAAAGCTTGGTGATGAGGATTTTTCCACAACATACTATTTACATACACGTATACACAAGGTGGCGTAAAAGTTTTCACCCGATGTTTTCTGGCTGTCATTTTTTAATGAATGAAAAACCTAGGTTCTGCTTTTGGATTATGTTTATTTGATGTCTTAAATTTTTTTCCATCAAGTCGAGAAAATGATATCGGCTAAGTGGCCGCCGCCAGAATTGATGACCATTCGGGTCCGATTTGTGGTATTTTCCATCAGTCTTGTCAGAACTTCCGGTGATAGGTCCTCGCATTCTTGACGGATATTCTCTGAGAGTCTGAGGTTTGTGTGACATAGAACCGTGACTGGAAAAACACCACAAAAAGAAGTTTGGAACGGTTAAATCAGGCCATTTGGCTGGTCAATGCAAATCACCAAAACGAGAGATTCGGCGACCCAGAAATGTAGCTCACAGAATTTCGGTTGTGGTTTGTGCAATATGCGCCGTTGTTCCATTCCGTTGGAACCACATGCTTTCTAGTCCCAATTCATCCAATTGAGGAAGGAGAAAGTCGTTGAGCATGGCTCTGTAGCGCTCGACGTCCACAATAGTCGTTCGGACCGCAGCGTTTTCGAAAAAATAAGGCCCGATGATGACGCCTCCAGCGTAAACATAGGGCTCACAATCCTACACGTAAGAATCAGCTAACAGCCGAGGTAGTAACGGATCCGCTGTTGACGATTCTCTCAAACGATTAAAGGACAACGTCCTTCGGATTTGCAGGTGGAATGTTCGGACCCTAAACTACTATCACCGCCATCCAAGAAGTGCGATGGGATGGACCGACCATAAGCAGGATGAAAAAATGATCCTATAGTACTATGTTGAAGTCTGAGTCTGAGCTTCGCCACTCGAGCGAGCGTTTACTTGAGTGCCAGTCGATTGCCGTAGCTGATTTTGTCACGCTCGGGCCATTACCGTACGCTCCCGACGTGCAATTATTCTTACGTACCGGTCTTCTTGCGAAGTTGTGACTCTGATTCTTCCTGATCCAGGTCTCCTTGCTACACTCCCGGTTTCTTAGAAGCGTTCCCAGACGTTTCGGATAGCTCGTCGGATTCACCGATACGAATTGCGACAGACCTTTGAGACTCTTTCCTGAAGCAAATTTACCGCTCTTACTGCGTTTTCTTTATCCATATGATGCCGAGAGCCAGGCATGGTAATCACAATTAATAACGTTGTCGAAGAAAACAATTACAGAAATTAGAAATTAGAATTAGACTGAGAAAACAAGTACAGGAAATTTTGCAATAGTTGTTTTTTTTTTTAAAGCAATGAGCTTTCTCTGCCTACTTAGTTAGAGGCAGCCGTAAAATTGTTGCTCAAAGTATTGATAAATATTCATAGACACGCAAGCCATACAGTTAAATACTTCGCTTCGATAAACTTTACCAACAGAGTAATTTTTAGACAAAAATCAAAATAAGTCTTTGGTGGGCCCTATTTTGTTTTGAGTAGTATATATGAGCTACACGGCGACATCGATCTAGCTCGAAATGGTAGGTCATGTAGTGCGAATGGACACTAATATCCCGACCTGTAGAGTCTTCGAATCAACCCGGAGGGACACCGCACTAAAGGCAGACCTCACCTTAATCGGGGCGCACAATTTAAAGGCGACCTCAACTGAAATGGAGTGCGCAACTGGAGGCAGTTGACTAAGATTCACGAGAACTGTAGCGCTACCTAACTAAGTAGATATGTTACGTTTATCTTTTCGGCCGATGTTGGTTTTCGTTGGTTTCTTTACAAAAAATTCTGAATATTTTATTCTGAAGGGTGTTGGGTTTTTAAACTGGCAACACGTTTTTACAGATTGTCAATTTGACAGTTGAAAGTTGATTTGTGGTTAGTACGTTTCGCCATTTTACGATGCATAGATTAACGCCCGAAGAACGCGTGCAAATTGCCAAAATTATTTTGAAAATCATGGTTCGGTTCGCCAAACTTATCGTGCGCTACGTCCATTTTATGGTAGACATAATCGTCCATCTGAGCAAGCTATTCGGAACACGATGAATCGCATCACGTTCATTCTAGTGGCTAAGGCGCATCCCGGCAAACTCTGCGAACAAAAGAAGTGTTGAGGAGAATCCGAATGAGTCGATTCGCCATCGTACACAGCAATTTGAGCTATGCCCATCCACTTTGTGGAAGATTTTACGGAAAGATCCAGCTTGTGCAAGAGTTGAGACCGCGTTACCATTATACGCGTCGTAGATTTGGTGAATGGGCCGAAAACATGATTCAGCTTAATCTTCATTTTCAACGCAAAATTTTGTTCTCTGCTGAGGCCCATTTTTAGTTAAATGGATACAATGGAACAAGCAAAATTGCCGAATTTGGAGTGGAGAAAACCCAGAAGTCTTTGTCGAGACGCCCTTACAACCATTAAAACTCGCTGTTTGGGGTGCTTTATGGCCTGGTGGAATTATCGGCCCATATTTCTTTAAGGACCATGCCGGCGAGAATGTTACCGTCAATGGAGAGCGCTATAGAAACATGATTTCTGACTCTTCGTTCCTCAGTTGAATGGCATTGACGTGACAGAGCTTAGGTTACAACAAGAGAAACATTTGCTGAGCGCCTAATTTCGCGTAATGGACCTGTGAACTGGACTCCATGATCCTGTGACCTCACAGCCTTAGACTATTTTCTTTGGGGGTAAACCAGACTGTGACTGTGACTGTGCAGCTCTGTTCGCTTTTAAACCAATAAACGGTGTACTATTGTAGAAAAATTACTCAATTGAACAAAAAGAAAAATGCTTCGCGATGATGTGAATATGCCACAAATTTAGTAGAGCTGTAGTGCATTCCTTTCATTGGAGGTCAGGTAACCTAGTTTGTTGAAAACCACAACCAAATCTGATGTCTATACCATTTCTTCCCTTCGTAATAAATGTATTTCATGAATACTACACTGCATTGATTACGAGTATTTAAATTTTCCCATCAAGTCTATCATAAAACGTGTTTTTTCTTTAATAAAAACAAAGAAGCTTTTCTTCATAGAATGGAGAGAAAAAAACAAAAAAACAAATCACAAGAAGATCTGCTGATTAGTTGATTTTAATCGACGCCATTTTATAATCGTAATCTCTGCACCCGACACTACTGATAGTTCCATTGGGTAGGCGTGTTCTTTTTAACTTCAAACCAAACACCAGTCGCGTAAGCTTGGCATCTCGTAAATTTAGATCGTAGATTAAAATCCAACCGATGGCCGCTTAGAATTTCTCAATGGAACAGTATTACTCATTTATTTACATGATCTACACTTCCAATATTTTATTAATCTTATCAATTTCGATTCTATTTTTCTGTTTCTGTTTCTGTTTCGTTTGGTTTCTTTCTTTTCTTATTTGTTCCTTTTCGTTCGCACTCATTTATGTGATACATATACAATAATTCGTTTCTGTTCTCTTTTTTTGTTCGATTTTTTTTATGCTTTGTCACTTATGAATGTAAACAGGATGCAAACTTGTTTATTTTATTCTTAATCAGAGGCCAAAGTCCCCGCTTTAAGGCCCCCGTTTCATCAACACATTTGACATGGTGTTTTTTCTTCGATCAAAACATATCAAAAACAAAATTTATGTTCTTTCTTTAATGTTTATTGTTTGTGTATACATGTGTGTACTTTTTTTTTTTCTTACTTTCATATTTTATTTCCTTCAATTGTCGTGCTATACGTGCTTACTATATATCATATATATGTATACATATATATATTTTTTTAAGCATGACTCGAAACCCCCAGTAATGTGTCATTCCCACCAATGTAAAGTCGAACATATATGAATGAACAAAGTAAAGTGATAAATATGCTGGTAAGTAAGATGAGCACAAATAGCAGGGAACAAAATATGAGCAACTATGGAGTAGCACTGCCAGAGGACGTTTATCATCGTGGTTTTGAATTTATGATTGATAAGCCTTGCGGTTTTTCTTAAAAAACAAAAAAAAGGATTCTCACAACAGCAGTGTAAGAGTATGTACGAGCTCGCACCTAATTATATCTAACTACAATAATTTATTTATTTTTTGAAATCTAACGAAACACACATCTAACGGTCGCATTGAAAACCTATTTTTTTTAATGACTACGATCGTCGGTGCAAGAGGCGTTTATGTAAATACGGAAATGCCTAGATTATGTCAACATCCTACCCGCATTCTTGTTCGTATCGGTTTTTATGAATGATATACGAGTAGTAAAAACAGAATGTAGGGTATATCCATATATAGAATTTAATATTTATACGTATCTTCTGTAGGATATAAGTTTGGCGGCTGATTAAATATGTTACGTTGGTGGAAATATATTTTTTATTTTGAGTTGACAATAGAAACTCAAACAAGAATTCAGCAAGAACAGAAACACATTTACTAATTCAATTTTGAATTGACTGATAGTTTTGAAGGTACAAATTGGTTTTGTCTCGATAACTTCCAAACGATATCAAGAACAATAATATCACAGTTAAAATCTCTACAAGCACATATGACTATTTGCATGACCAGCCTCGAAAAAGTATCCGACCTACGAGGGTAGTCCCAGAAGTGCCCGACCTAACAAAGAAAACACAAAAAAAATTGGGGAAAAATATGTTTACTCCTCTACGTAGTCTCCTTTTAGTTCAATGCACTTTTCCCAGCGATGCTCAATAGCTTCGATACCCGTCGAGTTTCTTGAAATAGCCATCAACCGCAGACTCCACCTCTTTACTGTTGGCAAATCTTTTTTTCAAATTCCATTTTTTCAAATTCGGAAATAGAAAATAATCCGAGGGGGCTAAATCGGGTGAACGGGGTGCATGAGGAAGCAATTCGAACTTTAACTCATTGACTTTGGCCATCGCGATGACGTACGAGTGAACTGGTCCATTGTCTTGATGAAACAAAACTTTTTTCTTCATCAAATGCGGCCTTCTTTTCTCGATTTCATCTTTCAAACGCTGCAATAAGTTCGCATAATACACGCCGTTGATTGTTTTTCCTTTCTGAAGATAATCAATGAAAATTATTCCACGCGCATTCAAAAAAACTGACGCCGTGACCTTACCTGCAGATGGAACTGTCTTCGCCTTCTTTGGAGTCGATTCTCCCCTTTGAGTTCATTGTTTTGACTGTTCCTCCGTTTCGGGTGTGAAGTAATGGACCCATGTTTCATCCATGGTTATGAATCGACGCAAAAACTCGGCTTTATTGCTGTGAAACTTTGCCAAACATTCGGTTGAAACATCCTCACGACGCTATTTTTGTTCCATTGTGAGATCTCGCGGCACCCATCTTGCGCACAGCTTTCTCATGTCCAATATTTCAGTCAAAATGCGTACAGTGCTTTTTAAAATGCCTACCATATCTGCTAGTTCACACACTTTCAATCGACGGTCATCCAATACTATTTTGTGGATTTTTTTTCGACATTTCGGGTGAACTCACCTCATTTGGTCGACCACTGCAATGTTCGTCTTGGCAACTCGTAAGGCCTCACTTAAACTCTACCACCCAATATTTTATTGTTGCAAAGGAAGGAGCAGACTCCCCAAAAGTAGAATTCAGTTCCGTATTGATGTTGATTGGATTGAGGCCTTTCAAATGAAAGTATTATATCACAGAATGGTGACCAATTTTTTTCCATATTTAAAAATTCATGGAGAACGTGTACTATTGATGGCTGCCGAACAAACATTAAACAAACATGGCGTTGTCAAACTTCAAATTTAATTGGTACTTTCTACAATTGTCATTCTTTTTTCAAGAAAAACCGCCATCTATACATCAGGTCGTATATTGAGATACAATTACATATGTAAGAGTATGTAACAATAGTCCGCTCTAGTTGCTACACACTTCTCCCAATGGTTCTACCACTCCGGGAAGTAACGCTGGAAATACTCTTCTGCTATCGCGTGCAGGTGGTCGATCGCAATCTGCATGATGTCTTCCCTGGTATGAAATCTGGTCCCTTTCAAAGCAGGGACTTCATACCGGTATTTTTGCATTACCGAAATAATACCGAAATCACGTCAAAACCCAAAAAAAAAAAATACCGGTACTTTTCGGTTTTTCTTAACATGATTATAACATGAGCACAGGTTCAACTCCTTTGAATGATTCAAAGTATCACGTAAGATCTGTTCGTTGTGCCGCGCATACTAGTCAGTTACCTATATCTGATGTTCCTAAAGATAAGAAAATCGCCGCTACTATTAACGAAGCCAGGAAAGTTTGCAAAAAGTTACGATCTCATGGGCTAAAAAGTATTTTAAAAGCGATGCACAAAAATGAACCAATTTTAGACGGCCCTACTCGCTGGAATTCTACATTGGATATGCTTGAACGTCTTATTGAATTAAAAAGTTGTTGTGATCTGCATTCGTATCCATGGTTAGATATTACTGACATCGCACAATCCCTAATACAGCACGGATAGCGGCTAAAACACTTCAAAAGCAACAGCTGACAATCGATGATTTTTATCGTACGTGGACACTTTGCATTATGGAAACCAAAAATTTAAAAACACCAATAACAGTACAACTTGTTGAAGCAATGAAAACTCGGGAGAAAATGCTGTTTGACATGTCTTTTTGGCAGGGATGTTTCTGGACGCTAGATTCAACGTTGTTTTGATCTCCTAACAAATAAATAGAGCTAACATTCAGCTACTGCAGACGTGGAAATATATTAATAAAGTACGAGAAGAAAATAAAGACACACAAAGCGACGGTTTCCCCAAAACAAAAAAAAAATGCGAGCAAAATAAAAGAAGTCAGACATTTGACATTTTAAATTTACTGAGAAAGTTTCATGAAAATCCTCGTACAAATTTAAAAGAAGATATTTTACAATTTTGGCAAAGATATAAACAAAATGCTCCTGAATTGTACGCACTGGCTGAAGTGGCGTTGTCAGTTCCCCCAACTCAAGTCAGCGTAGAAAGCCTGTTTTCTTCCCTTAAATACATACTATCATCTTTGCGTTACAATTTGTCTAACACTATTTTAGACGATATTCTTATTGTAAGAGCTAACTCTAAAAACATTACTTTTTAATTTATTTATAAAAAAAAATAGATTTTTGTACAATATTAGGCGTGTTTTATTCAAAAGTGCTTAGCCACTTTTCCACACGAAACAAAAACAAAATCAAAAGTGGGTATAATTTAGTTCACTTTCAGAAGTGAGGATAGATTTACGAAAGATTACAATTATAGATGCCACAACATATAACTAGAGGGCATTTATTCGTTTCCTGATGGTTGGCAGCATCCCGTTTCTCCCTATTTTGGGATGTGTTCGTGGATCAACTTATGTTTTGAAAGAGCAAGTCAATAATGAACGTTCCTTTG
Source organism: Volucella zonaria (assembly GCA_963966105.1). Taxonomy (NCBI): domain Eukaryota; kingdom Metazoa; phylum Arthropoda; class Insecta; order Diptera; family Syrphidae; genus Volucella; species Volucella zonaria. Next base: position 7,801,867 of record OZ014530.1, read on the forward strand.
GGCTTTTTACACTTGGAAAAAATAATTATTTTTCTTCTACCTAAAAAGGAACTTGAACCTTTTTTAAAATTAGTGTGTGCGAAGATGCTTATTTGCTTTCAAAACTGCGTTCAAAATGCCATCAAAACTCCAGTTTATCGGAGAAAATATTAAGGAAAAAGCAACAAATGTTTGTGAAAAAGCAACTAAATGCTTTTGCTTTTGATTTCTATTGGGTTAACTGGGTTGGGTTAATTTAATTTAATTAATTTCCTTATGGCTTAAAATTTAATCTTTAAAACTTCATATAAAACTGAAGCAAACGCACTAAATGAAATTTAAAGTACGATTGAATTTGCCCAATTGAAAGCCACTCAAAACTATTTTGAAACCAACACTGCGAACATAGCCGCAAGATTTAATGTCAAACTGAAATTGAGTCTGCCAACTTTGAAATTATATGTAAAAGTGAGTATAGAAGTGAGTTGGAGCGTTTTTTGGGAAAGTGGATACGGACTTTTAAATAAAACACACCTATTATTGGGTCTATAACTTAATTCGTGCAGTTTGCTAAGAGATGGCGTAACTTGTATTATTCCATTGGAACATGCGTTGGAAAGCTACTGTCATTGTACGTCATTTCAGTATATGTCATTCATTTGAAGCGTAAACAACAATAATTTTTTTTCACTCAAATATGTCGAACTTTGTGCCTGAAAAAGTGTTTCTGCGGGGAGTTCTTCTTCATTACTTTAATATGAAGAAAACTGCTGCCGAAAGTCATCGTATTTTGGTGGAAGTTTATGGTGAACATGCGCTAGCTGAGCGAACGTGCCAAAAGTGGTTTGCACGATTTAAAAGTGGTGATTTTGGCTTGGAAGCCGATGAACGTCCTGGGCAGCCAAAATAGTTTGAAGATGAAGAACTGGAAGCAGTACTCTATGAAGATTGTTGCCAAATACAAGCAGAGCTCGCAGAATCTTTGGGTGTCATTCAAGCAGCCATTTCAAAAGGTTTAAAAGCAGATGAATATATTCAAAAGCAAGGAAATTGGGTTCCACATGAACTCAAGCCGAGAGACGTCGAAAGGCGGTTTTTCATGTCCGAAATGCTGCTGGAACGCCATAAAAGGAAGTCATTTTTGTATCGGATTGTTACTGGTGATGAAAAATGGATCCATTACGACAATCATATATGAAACCCGGCCAACCAGCCAAATCAACGGCAAAACCGAATATCCAGGGCGCGAAGGTAATGCTCTGTATTTGGTGGGATCAGATGGGTGTGCTGTATTATGAGCTGCTAAAACCGGGTGAAACCATCAATGCACACGAGGCAATAATTTTCCATCATGACAACGCTCGGCCCCACGTTGCTATTCCGGTTAAGAACTATTTGGAAAACAGTGGATGGGAAGTCTTACCCCACCCGCCTTATAGCCCAGACCTTGCCCCTTCTGACTACCATTTGTTCCGGTCGATGCAGAACGCCCTCACTGAAATACGGTTCAGGGCAGAATATCAAAAATTGACTTGATTCATTTTTGGCTGCCAAGCCGACGCAGTTCTTTTGGGATGGGATCCACAAATTGCCAGAAAGATGAAAGTTATAGCTTCAGATGGGCAATACTTTGAATAATACTATTGCACATGTTTTACTTAAATAAACGTTCAAATTTTGAAAAAAAAAAAAACGCACGAATTAAGTTATATACCCAATATATTATTGAATTTCATTTATCCTTGTTTAGTCACATTCTTCATAACTAACAAACAGATACAGAAGTTTGCAACATATTTTTTTCCTTAAATTTTCGAATTCCAGAACATTACATTTTTCATATCCTTACGCTATACAAGGCTAGTAATTCCTTAGGATACGAACTTTTCAAAAATTCAGTTTATATAAATAACTAGAGGGCTCTGCTTATACAATACAATAGTTTACCAAATTATTCATAGAATGGCACATTATTATCATCATTGTGCAATTTTTATGTCATGGGAACACCAAAATTGATAAAAATACCATTTTAAAATTCTGCTGCAAAATCAATTCCTTCCCTTCAATTTCAAAGCCGAAATTTTACAGGTAAATTCACGACAAAATACCGGTATTTTCACATAAAGGTTTTTTTGTTATACTGGTATGGATATGACGTCATTTTCGTACCGGTTACCGAAACTAGAACCGAAAAATACTGATATGATGCCGGTATTATACAAACAGGTATGAGTCCCTGCTTCAAAGTGCCTGTTCACATTGACGCGGGCAGAAAGGTTGTCTGAAAGAGAGGGAACGCTTTTTATTGAAAATAACGTCGTTTTTCTCCATATCATTCCATTTCTGACATATTTTTTCACTTCACTTTTGATCGTTGATGAGCAAGGAAGTGCATGTTTCCAGCCAACTGCTCAAATTTAAAAATTAAAAATGCTCCGATTCAAGTGTTTCGCTTGTCAAAAAGTCTTTCATCATCATGCAAATGTGAACACGACGTTCGTGGGGAGGACTTTCATCTCCTCGCCAATGTGAACAGGCACAAAGCATTTTCAGCATTGCATAAGCCAGAAGTTACAGGAAGCGAATCACAGGTGTTCAGTGTTTGTCTAAGAAACTTCGAGTCATGTGTGAAGAATAAGCGGGTGCGTTATCGTGATGAAGTTGCCAACTGACATTTGCGCATAGGTCCGGCGTCATGAAGGATCTGTCGGTAGTACTTCTTGGTGATAACAATACCGTGTGGAGCGTACTCACGATGGGCCACGCTGCTGATGTCAGCATTACTTTCACATTGCTGCCGGCCTGCCTTGCTTTTTTGTGCTTCGTGGATGTTGCATGCTTCTATTGTGATGACTGAAACTTGGTTTCTAGGTCGTACTCATAAACCAAAGACCACCGCTTGAGAATCCCCAAGCTTTGAAGAAAAATTTATGCACTAACGTTGTTCAAAGAAATTAGTAAGTATTTGGAAGCATTGTTTTATATCCGCTAAGTAGTAGATAGTGTAAATAAAATGACATAGCATGCTCCGCTTTGTTATTGCTGTAACTTTCATGTAATTTATTTTTTTACGCGGATAGCGGATGCGCAAGACATATCGGGAAATATTCACTTGATATACCTGCATTCTGCGGGGTCATAGCATCTCCACCCGTGCTCGCTAGAAACCCAACTATTAATGGAAAATTGCTCTTATATACTCGTAGAAAGTTTAACGGCGATCTCATTTCAGTTGTGACTTATATAACTTCCTACTGGGTTCAGTGAAGCATTGCATTTTTAAATAACCCTCGAAGTGCTGAGAGGGTTTAGGAGGAGTTAGGAAGATAGATGCAACGAGAAGTGGAATCTACAATAACTCTGTCGACATCCAAAAAGATTACATCGGTTTTGGAGTCATTCGCGAAAACCCGAGTACGTTCCTTCTCAGGCCGAAACTATTCCTGAGCACAAGGAAAGTCGATTTCGTACTTTTGTCGCAACAGGAGTTCTGGCATCAGATGATATGTCTTTAAAACTAATATCAAAGGAATTCTTTTTGAATGAAAGATGGCCAAAACAGGTTACGGCGATGGTTTAGTAATCTGCAGTAGATAGTTCCCTGTATTGGGTGAAAAAATTGTAGAGGTTCACATATAGAGGGCAAACGACCCGGTAGGTAGTGACACAAAAAAATCTCCATTAAATGGCAGTAGTTAAAATAATAAGAAAAAAAAACAATCGTAAAGGTTGGTAGAAGTGGAGTATGAGAACAATTCAAGAAAATGGGTTAGAACATTGGTAACGATCAAGGCGCTCGATTGTGCGTCGGCCCCTCAGTTAATGTTAATTAAAAAATCTAAATCGTAAAATTGTAACTCAAGTATATATATTTTTCTCGTGTAAAATAGAAGTTAATTAATATATGCATAGTTAAAACAAAATCAAACATTTTATTGTGCCAAACGCAAGAAACAATACAATTAATACAGAAAAGGACTGCTTGTAACTGCAATATATGCGTCAGACATTTATGCCTTAGGAGTCTGTTTTAGCAAATAGATACGGGCTTAAAGTACCACATAAATAACTGCAAAATTTCCATTAGCTGCAGTTCGAAACTCTACCTCATCCACCTTACTCCCCAGAGCTTATCTTTCGTCAATAGATCATATTTCTTTTAACCATTTGAAACATTTTGTTGCAGAGAAAACATATACGGATGAAGCAGTATTGCCTCCAGGAATCCAAGTTTCAATGGTGAATACTTTAATACATAAAGTAAATTCTTTTAAATGTTACAAGTATTATATTCCATATGCAACATTTTTATACATCTTCGAGTTATCGTCCCCGTTTCCTGACGGTGCTCTTTAAATCTCACCAATTCTTGCCAACTTTTGCCTTACTATTGTAGAATGACTGTTGTTCTATTGTTCTGGGTCACCTGTGTGTATTTCGGTCGGCTCGCTCCTTGTCTGTCCTGCCAAGCTACATCCATGCTTTAAGTATGATGCCTACAGAATATTGAGCAGTTTTCCGTAACTCGCTTGAAGAAAAGCGATTAGGCCAAACTATCTGCAATACGCTTGCTAGACAGCGATTTGAAAACTTTTTCAGATTTCTTATAGCACAATAGTAATGGCCGTTTCCAAACCAATATATCATAACAAAATAAATTCAATATTGTTAATCCCTAGGCGTGGTGGCTTGGTCCCCAGGGGTGTAGATGTGTCATTTCTTTTGTGATTCTTATGTGTTGCATATTACGTGTCTAGCTACAACTTTCATCTTTAATTGCTATTGAAACACGAACTGGTTTGCGCTATCTTCCGGTCTTTTAGAAAGCCATGTCTTTTGACAACAAAAACATTTTTTTGCAGTTTTTAAATATTCTTGGATGGTTCAGAGTCCTAAGCTACTGATTATTTCTACTCGTTGCAAGACATATTCCTTGACGATTAAGTCTCTAAATGTTGTACTTATTCAGTACAAAATTTTAGGTTGGCTCTAATAAGATAGTTGCTTCGTACAAGACCCACGTCTGCTTCTTATTTGTTGTGGATGTATGTTAGACGGCTTCTAAAATCAAAACTCCTTTTTGTCAGATACTGACCAGGCCTTGTCCTCAAATATGTTCCCCCCAATATTTTGCACGACACTACAAATCGCTCGTCATTCTATAATGATTTGCAAGAAATTGAACTTGCAGATTCCCTGTAGGCTCATCATGAGCAAATTAATCTAAATGTTCTATTTCTTCCCGCAATTTTATTTTATTAATTTTTAATTTTTGGTGGGGGCTGAGACCCCCATTTATTGGCTTAATACAAGCTTAATCTAACTTAAAAACTAACAGAAAGACCTAAGAGCTAGGAACCAAGGAAGTGATGGAGGAGATCTTGTTTGAGACGAGGATTGATCAGGTGGAAATCAAAAAGGGAGAGGTTCGAGTTGACCTTTCGGAGCATTCGGGAGATGGGTTCATTGGAGCCATAAGAGGTGCGGTGTACCGGTAGATTGAAGAGACTAGGACAACGTGGATTGCGCGGATTGGTATTAAAGGAAATGGAGTTTAAAATGAATGCACAGTCGATGGAACCTGAGAGAAGTCGATGAATGGAAAGAATGCCAGCAGTATTCCTACGTTCTTCTAAGAATTTATATTTAAAAGTTTGAGGCGGTCCTGATAGGGAGATAAAATTAAACGGTTGTTCCACGGCAGACAGACGTTGAATACCCTCGATTCGGGAAACATGAACCCGGTGAAAGGGGCACCAAGCTTGACTGGCATACTCAAGCAGGGGGCGAACAAAGGTAATATAGAGAGATCTGGTTACATACGGGTTGGAAAATTCCTTGGACCACCGTTTAATAAAGCCAAGTGATGAGTTGGCTTTGAGGATCATCTTATCGATAGTTCTAGGCAGTTTTTGAGGCACCAGATTGAAAACCGACCTAGTCTTCTTGCAGAAGGCAAAGTTATGAGGAGAGGAAATAGTTTTAAAAAATGTTGTGTCGTCAGCATAAAGGGAGAGGGAGAGGTGTTTAATGACCCTCTCAACATCGTTGATAGTAAGAATGAAGAGAAGAGGGCCAAGATGACTGCCTTGTGGAACTCCAGATGAGGCCAGGAATGGAACAGAAAGGGCGGATCTAAGCCGAACACTATAATAACGGTTAACCAGGTAAGAATTAATCCATTTTAATAAGAGAGGTTCAAGCAGACAATTTGAAGAGGATCAATTGATGAGATATCTTATCAAACGCTTTAGTGAAATCAGTTGCGACAACATCGATTTCTTTGTCATTTTCTAAGGCTGAGAGAGCAAAAGACACGAATTCAGCTAGATTTGTGGTCGTTGATCTAACTTTTAGAAAACCGTGTTGTTGGGGATGAAATAAAAGACTTGCATTTGAAACTTAAGGCTTCGTATAAAATGCTTTAAAAGAGTTTGGGTATATAAGAGAGTTTAGCAATGGGACGATAATTGGTAACTTCATGCTTAGATCCCTTTTTATTTATCGTGATTATAAAAGAGGTCTTATAAATCTGGGGAAATTTTCCCTATGTAAGGGATAGACGAAAAAGGTAGGAAAGGGCTAGAGACAGGTTGGAAGAGCATTTTTTTAAGAAACACGGCGGGGAGACGGTCTGGGCCAGGTGCAAATTCATCTTTAAGATTTAGTAACCATGGGTTTAAACCACAGCCACCATGACGCTCCCACAAGGGGGCCTTCTTCAAGAAGTCAGGCCCGGACCGAAATCCGGGGGGCTCCTGACTCCCATGGCACCGTGATTTAAGTCCTGGTAGGGACTACCGGTGGTCCTGCAGCCAACATGACCTATCACCGCCAACTTGTAGCAACCTTTGATGGCGTCATCTGAAGATGTTTACGATACGACCAGTATTTTGCTCTGCCCCCGCTTTTTATTATATAGACAACGCCATTGATGGACGAAGCCTTGATAATTAGGCGGGGCCCTCTCATTGGGGATTATTTTGGGTTCAACATCAGCATCTAGTACCTGCACTCTGATGTAAGCGTAAACTGGTCAAACACAGTAGAAATACTCGCCGATGTTGATAGCAAAAATCAAAAGTGGTATCAACTTCAATATATCCAGCAAATTTAGGTGCTTAGTGTTATTCTAAGGTCCCAGCAAGCAGTTGGGGGTCTTTTTGAGATTAGGAACATAGAAAATGTATCCAACTAGGGCAGCGTTCATTCATTTGTTCATCACATATATAACTAAGGTTATGAGAGATCCAATATTCGTTGGAAGCCCTCCTCAAGCACCCGTACTTAGCAGACATGGCGTAAGTTCAGTTTCCAGATAAGTCTTCTTCTGTGAAGCTCCCGTTTTCCCATGCACCTAGATAATACATAATAACTTGGTGTTAATGGTAGGAATTCAATAGGTAGGCCACCTCTTCCAATCGATTTTTTACATTCTGAGGTAATAGTCGAACAACTAGTCCATAACATTTTCTGCAGAATTGGAGTACCGCATTTCATCCATTCGGACCAGGGTAGAAATTTTGAATCGGAAGTGTTCCATAAGACTATGGAGGTTCTTGGGCAGTCTCGAACTCGAACAGCACCATTAAGGCCTCAATCAGACGAGATGGTAGAACGGTTCAACCGAACGCTACTTGACTACTTAGCAAAGTTTATCAGCCGTAATCAAAAAGGCTGGGATCTGTTTTTACAACCACCTTTACTGCTTATCGATGCCGATCGATGTTCGAGTCTCCTACAGAAATAGGACAGGAAAGCCAAACGTATTCAACTGAGTTAAGAAGAAGAACAGGTATGATCTAAAAACTAAAGCTATCAGCTTTACTGCAGGGGATGGCGGATGGTTTTACAACCCCAAGAGGCGCAAAGGTCTTTATCCAAAACTGCAGAGTGAATAGGATGGCCCGGTCAAGGTAATAAAGCCACTGTCGGATCTTGTCTATAGAATGCAAGTATCTGGTCCAAGAATACAGAAAGTGGTACACCGGAACGCACTCGCACCGTACCTTAATTAGAAAATTGTCAATCCTATTTAGTCCAGCTCCCTTGTAAAGGAATTTGTTGCGATAATATTTAATGTACTCAGACTCTGGTGTTCTGTACAATCGAAGATAGATTTTAAGACACTGTCTCTCAAGCACACGAATCATTTCTATGTCAGACGGCGCTATATTAAACCACACCGGATAACCGTAAGCGATGATTGGCCTGATTAGAGCCACGTAGCATATGGCTTTCACCCTGGAATCAAGTTGACTGTTTTGAAACAGTTTTCTTGTCAAAGCTAGAGCCTTCTTGGCCCCAGCCAGACAAGCATCTATATGTTAATCAAAATCATCAAGCCAGACACCAAGATACCTAACTGCGCTTCTCACCGCTAGTGGTAGTACATGCTGCCCAATGATGGCCAAATTTCGCCAGTTATTTCTGGTATCCCAAAAGGGCCTTCTCAATGGAGTTCTAAATAAAATTGTTTCTGACTTTCGGAAATTAATTTTCAATTTCCAACCACCGCAATACTCCTTAATATGATCGAAGTCACGTTGCAAAAGGGTGTTAATGGTTTCGATTTTTGGCCCTGATCTGTACGCCGCTAAATCATTTGCATACGCTATAGCGTGATTGAGGGTACCTATTAGATCACTTGTGTAAGTATTGAACAGTATCGGAGAAATAACCGACCCCTGTTGTAAGCCATTTTTAATGTTGAAAACTGTACTCGAAATCACGTTGCCACATTTGACAACGAACTTCTTTCCCATAAGCATGTTGTAAATCATATTTATATAGCAAAGGTTTCCTCACGCCCATTCTGGTTAGCTTGTAGAAAAGCCCCTCTAACCATACGGTGTCAAAGGCCTTCTCCAAGTCAACCAGACAAGCACCCGTACATTGGTTCTTGCATTTGTTCCACTGTATGTCGGAGATCAGTTTTGACGCTGCATGAATGGTGTCGTGCTTCGCCCTAAAACCAAACTGATTGTCCGGGATTATATTGTTAGCCCTCACCCATTTCAACAGAGCTCTGTTGACTACCTTTTCGAATACTTTGCTAATGTTCGGAAGTAGACTAATTGACCGAAGATTAACAGTGTAGGTCCTAATTTTATCTCTCTTTGGGATAGGGTGTACCACTGCTATTTTCCAGTGCTATTCAGTGCGTTGTTAAATAGCGTAGTGAAAATATCCACTGCATCCAGGGGTAGGTGTCTCAATATGACGTTAGGGATACCATCTACTCCCGCCGACTTTTTGTTCTTCAATGAATCAAAGATGCTCATCTTTTCGCACGAACAAGTGACTGGCAGCATGTCCATCGAAGGATAAAACCGTGGCTCTCAGATCGCCAATTATGGATTTCGCTGCGCAGATAGAAGTCATTTGCGTAAGTTCTATTTTTAATATCGTGGTCACGGTAAACTGGATTGTTCACAGTATGCATGGTTTCGAAATAAGCGCCCGGCAACTCGACTGGGTCTTCGACCACAAAGATGCCGTCTCCTGAGTCGACACTTTCTGGACTTATACCCGGTCAGTAATAACTGTCTGTTTTCTGTCGTCTGTGTGATTCGAACACATTGGATGTCATTGTGATCTTTCCGCCTGACTAATTTATTTATCTGCGGAAACATATTCGGACTACTGAATTTTATAGCCCGGATTTTGTTGCCCCAATACAAACTTATGGATTTACTGAAATTTTCTTTTATTAATTGTTTCAGGTTTTTATCACTGGCTTTAGTGTTCTTATTTCAGTATCGTTCGTGTCGGTAAACCGTCTGTATAGCTGTTTCAGCCTCGAGAGCAATCTACTTTTGTTTGCGTATAGTGCGTCGATTGTGAGAATTCGGTATTTATTAGTCTGATTGTCTTCGGAGTGTTGTATCCGAGGGATAGTTTGTTTAATTACAATGTCCATTTCTGTTAAATGTCGGTCAATCTCGTCGTTTGTCAGATTTCTGTTATTCGGAGGATTGATCCCGCTCGAACGCAAATTACGCTTTAAAGTTTTGGCAAAGCGTGACCACCGTACGCTACAATAATCGTATGAGAACACATGATCGTATTGTTCCAGCAGCATTTGCTCGTTCTGGATCCGTACTGTGGCGGCGAGTCCGTAGTGGTCGCTATCGTAATCAAACGCTCGCAAACAGTTCCTAGTGGGTCGTTCTACGTTCGTTAGCTCTATCCTATTGTCTTTTAATGCCGGGCCCCCGCCCAATTATCAAGGCTTCGCCCATCAATGACGTTGTCTAATAAAAAGCGGGGGCAGAGCATATTACTAATCTTATCAGATGACGCCACCGAAGTTTGCTACCATTTGACCAGTAACAAGTTGCCGGTCATAGGTCTTGTTGGCGGCTGGACCACCGGTAGTCCATACCAGGACTTAAATCACGGTACCATGGGAGTCAGGAGCCCCCCGTACTTCGGTCCGGGCCTGACTTGTTTGAGGTAGGCCCCCTTGTGGGAGCGTCATGGTGGCTGTGGTTTAAACCCAAATCGCGGGAACGAGTCTAACCCATTGTAGAGTTGCAAATAAGTACTGGGTGCTGTGACCCTAAGAACAGTAAGAGGTTTTAGGTCGGCCTCGACTCATACCAAGGGTGGAACTTGTGCCTCCAACACAGTTCTGAATTGGTATCAAAGAATTGACGGAGAGCGATGGCAAGGTGTATCCTTGCTCCCTATGGATGTATGGGCATCCCGTAAACATAAGGTCTACATGACAGGTGGTTTACGTTAAAAATCAAGAGACGTTCTGTCTATTAATGCCAGATCCAGAAAGGAACCGGCAGATGGGAAAGATGGGATATCTGTCGCGTACAACTCGAGTTTGTACTCTATCCTATGTGAACCCCACCAGTTAAATAACTGATTGCCCCTGGTATTTGCTAGATTATTTCCCCATGCAGCATGTCTAGCGTTAAGATCTCCGACCAAAAAGTAAACAGAAAGTGTGTCAAAGAAAGGGTGTCACATGAAATTTGAGTTGGCCTACTTGCCAAAAAAATTCCAATTGTTAAAATAAAACAAGAATTATACTGCTATGCTGAGAAACAAGTAGTTACTATTAATCTGGGAATTACTGTTTTACGTCAATCCCTTAACACCAAAATCCAAAACATTGGTATGCGACCACATAAAATAACGCACGCACGGCATCATATTCGTAACATTCGCATTCGTACCTGGCCCTCTTATTTTAGAGCCAATAAATCGCGACTAGCAATTAAATTCAACGCGCAGACAAATATGAATTTTCTGTTTGTTTGGCGGTTAATTTAACAACACGTGTTCGGAATTAAAACACAAACAATCCAATTGAAAATTACACTTCGGATACGACAACGACTACGACAACAACTACGAGTACGAGAACGGGTATAAGTACAATTGCGAGTCCGACTCAGAGTACGAGTAAAAAACATCAAAACGTACATTAGAACCAGACAAAGGTGAATCGGAAATCGCGATCATTGAGGCAATAAAAAAGTCTAATAAAACTACTTCAACTATTGCTTCTTGTCGTGAATTATTATTTTGTTTTCTTCAGTCTATACTCTATAGCATTATTTATTAGTCTCATTTAAAATAGTATTTGTATCCATTGCCGGTATGAATAGTAGTACATCAGAGTTTAGATAGTGTCAGGTATACTAAGCCAGGAAAATACCTCATGCCTTGTCTAATGAATAATTAATTTGTTGTTGTTTGTTTGAAAACCCAACGCAGCTTGTGCAATATCCGACATATAGACTGCCACTGTCATTGCTACCACTGCCACCGCCACCGCCACCGCCATTGCCGCCGACGATGCCAACGTCGACGACTACGACAGCAGCGACGACTATGATTGTTGAAAGTGTTTCATTTTCTTAGAAATTTGCTCTTGGTTTGATGTCAATGTCAATGGTGATCAGGTGAGTTAAAATTTTAAAGGAATTGTTTACTTGCTGATTAGAATGGACGTGCAATTTTGCACAATTAATCTGCAAGCTATCATATCCAATATAATTACATGACAAGTTGTTTTTCTTTAAAAGAAAATATGACATATGGTATACTCGTATGTATAAATTCTTTTGAAACATCAAAGGAGAGCATGTTTGAGACCCTCCTCCTTTCTATTAGAAATTTTCGAAGCAGAATCTCTTTCTCAAACCTAATTTGTGATAGTTTTCGACTTTCGATAAAATCTGTAATAAGTGCGCATTTGAGATTTTCTAAAAACATGTAACTTCCTTGTGCACTATGTCAACGTATCAAATCCAAAAGATTGCAGGACAATCATAAACTTCTTAAAACAGAAAGGAAAACATCTTTTCGCCAAATCATGGGAATTTCAAAAAATTGAAAACAGTCTGGCTCCACACATAGGTAGCATGATCTAGTGGTATTCTCGTTACAGAGATATTTCAGGGATTGGCATCATCTAACCAAGTTTTTCAATCTTCTTGGTATAAATTGAAGAATTTAAATAGTTATATCGAAAAAAAGACAATCGGAAAAGTAGTCCGTTGGCAAAGTTTGTGGACTTAAGTATGCCTCGATAGGCCCCTTCGTTTTGGTTAGCATCCTCACTGAGGTCGAGACTTTATTGATACTTTTGTATTTTATAACGGCACGGCGTAGGACGACAGTATGACTTGTAGACTACTGTGTTCGATTTTCAGTACAAAAACAAAAAAACAGTAAAACAGGTCACAAAGAGTGAAGAAAGACGATGTAAGGAGTATGTAATGTCAAACCATTCAATTTAGGTATGCCCCAAAGCTCAGTTGTGGGACCAGTTTTATCTCTTGTTTAAATTAACTCACTTTCCGCACTGCCCTGAAAGGGCTCGCCTACTGCTTGTGCAGATGACAAAGGTTTTCCTTATGGTCTGAATAGTCCATTGGACCTTGTCGCTAATATTAATTGGGATTTGAATTTGTTAAACAGTTGGTTTGCTACTCATAGATTGGTTATAAACTCCAAAAATAAAATAATGCACTTCAGCTTATCTTCAGTTCATAATTGGGAGGAGGAAGTGAGCGATCTGAGTATCAAAGATACAGACAGACTAATTGCTTTTATAAATTACTGTCCTATTTCCTTTAGTTTTTATAGCAATTTAAGATGCAGCGATAAGTCTTTCTTAATTGATAAAGCAGATGCAGGGTCTTCCAATAGGGACTTCCGAACTTTGATAGTTGATAGAGGCCATATTCTTGAAGCTACATCTGTTTTGCCAAATCACCATGGACGGACATAGCGTTCAACAACATGTGCAAATGATAAAATTATTTTATCAAAATGGGTGTTCTGTTCGGGCATTGTTCCGCGCGCTTCGCCCATTTTACGTCCTACCGAGAGAACTATTCGCAGTGTGGTGGATAAATTTGAGTCCACTCTGCCGAAAACATCACCGCCGTCCTTGAGAGTTTGCAGGAGAATCCGAGGCAGTCGATTTCGCGTGGCTCACAAGAACTCCGTCTTTCGCAGACCACAACTTGGCAAATTTTGCGTCGTGAATTGTGTCTGCACCCGTACAAAATTCAACTAACCCAGGAGCTGAAGGTAAACGATCGTAGACAACGACGTGTGTTCGCTCTGGAGCAGTTGGAAACTGACTCTAATTTTCACCGAAAAATCATATTCAGCGATGAGGCCCATTTCTGGATGAATGGATCCGTCAACAAACAAAACTGTCGAATTTGGGACGATACCAATCCACATGGGATCCTAGAGCGTCCCGAAAAAATCACTATTTGGTGTGGATTTTGGGCTGGCGGCGTCATCGGTCCATATACCTTCGAGAGCGACGTTGGCCAGGCCATCACCGTCAACGGCGAGCGCTATAGGTTGATGATTACCAACTTCGTTTGGCCTGAATTGGATGATATGGACACCAACGACATGCGGCTTCAACAGGACGGAGTTACGTGCTACACAGCTCGATTCGAGGGTATGGTCATCTCATGTGGAAGTGCTATGAACTGGACGCCGAGATCGTGCGATTTGACCCTGTTAGATTTTTTCTTGTGGGGTTTTCTGAAGTTGCAGGTCTATGCGGACAAGCCACAAAACAAAGCGGCTCTCAAAGCCAACATAACGCATGCCATCAGTCAAATTCATCCTGGTTTATGCGCCAGAATTATGGAAAAATGGACATTTCACATGAATATCTCACACACACTCTGTTTTATTTAAATTTAAAGATAGCAAGCGCTTAATGAAAGATCCTTTACATATTTATTTAACGAGGATGAGCTTCTCAAGCCACATAGAATATCTTGAAAAGTATTCCTAATCCATTCTTAGACATTTCTTCTACTTACGAAAATTGTAAAAACAATTTATTATGGAATCTTCCATCCTAAGCTTCAATATGGGGCACTGCCTTGAGATTGATCGGAAACTGTTGACTGTCCTATAACTTGGGACAGTGGCGCAACAAACAAGTTCGTAGCGAAGTGCTTGCCTTATCTCTCAGTTGTCGTTCCTGATAACTGCATGAGTAAGCAGTTGCAGGCTACAGTGGCAAGGGCATGCTCGGCCGGTAGCATAATATTGACCTATGACATCATAGGGCTCACAACCCTATATGGAAAAGATTAAAAAGTTGTGACGAACCAACCAATGGCCTCGGATAAAAATGGATTAACTTGTAAACGTTTAGGGGATAACACAAAAGAGGCCCTAGACTGTCATCAAACAGATATCACCGCTATCCAGGAAGTGCGATGGGATGGGCATAATGAGGATGAAAAGTTGTGATAAATACTATGGTAATGACCTTTTTGGATACGGATTTGCAATATGCGGCAACTCTTGAGCTTATGACAATCCGATTCCTGCCGTGCTCCTACGAAAGACAAGGACGACGTCGCCAAAGTATGCTTCTACGAGCTCTTCGACAGGACTTATGAGCAATGTCCGAAGTAGGACACCATGACAGGAAAGGAGGTCATCCTTGGTAGGACAGTTGGTAAGCAAAGCTTACACACCACGTTTGGTTGCGGACTTAGGCTGATTTGACCCTGCCTAATCATAGAGAGCACTGTTGTCATTAGATAAGAAGTAAACATTAGATCGCTGATCGAAATTAAAAAGTGTCGGAAACAGAACAGAGCCTTGGGGTACACCTGCATTTATTTGGTGAATGTCAAGCTAGAAACCGTTCAATTCAAAAATAATTTCTATTCCACTAAAGAAGAGATTTGGTGCCAGATTCTTGTGAAATATCAAGTACAACTATTTCCTTTCGTCAGGCTTGTGTTGACTTTGGTTTACTTTTTCGATGAAGCATGTCTTCAAATCACCTATGGACCTGTGTGGGCAAGGCAAATGCTGTTTTCCTACTTTTCTAGAAGAGTAAAGTTGATGAATAGCTTACACAAAGGCCTGAACAACATTGAAGAACGTCTTTTGAGAACAAGATATCCCACCTTGACCAAGTTATTTATTTATGTTAAGAACTTTTACTATTCCTGTATACGCGTGAAAGTAGGTTGTTCCAATTGAAAATTAACACGCTCAAAAGTAGAGATATGGTATGACACAATCTAGAAGTTGAGCTGACAACGAAGTTCGTGGCATACAGATAAGCCTTGTTCAAGAAAGAGCTGACTCCTGACGACAGAATACCTTCAATTTTTCATGAACGACCAACAATTGCTCATATTGGAACTCCACAAGTTTAAGAAAGGCGTTGCAGTCATTCCTGAATTGTTTGAATTTAGTGACTTCGAAGGTCTACCCATTCAATGGAAGGTCTTGAATTTATACTCTTCCAGTGAAAATGTACTCAAATGCGGTCAAATATGAAAAGATCGGAATCTTCACTTGGTGAATCGAGTTCTAACATCAAGTAACTGCGGTGATGGAAACATTTTTTAAATTATCTTTAATCAATTATACTTCCATCAAATTGATCCTAATTAAATAAGCTTCAAAGCTTCCGATTCCTCTGTTGGTAAAAACAATCCTGTTCCAAAGTTAATGTTCTCAAATTGTAAAGCCACTCCTAGCAGGGGTCGTCAAAACAAACATGCATAACTGTAATGAATATTGTTTACAGCTTAGTAATTGTAATAAAGTTGCACACGTCTATTACATGTTGTTTACAACTTGATAAAAATGCAGTTAATGACAAAGCAAAGAAGCAAATCCATTTACTTGCATAATATGTACGAGTATGTATCCATACGTACGTTTACGCACGTGCGCGATTTTTTTTGAGGTCAAATGTTTATAAACAAAAATAACAATGATGTTCGCAATTGCGAGCTTAATGTCACAACGACCCCTGAACAGTACCCAAGCTGAGGTCAATGGTAATGCCTGTAGTATTAGCTTTTCAAACAATATACATTTATGTTACGTACGTATTACGTACATACTTTTCGCTTAATTTTTCAACTAATCTAAAGTACGGCTGAACGGTTACGATGGTAAGAGAGGGCTTAAGACTTTACCGATAGAGTCTCCAATAAAAATTCGAGAAGTCCTTTGATGCCAGCACTAAGCGCAGAAGACCAATGACCACATTGTCAGCAAGCCATTGCAGACGCCGTGATAGATAGGTTTCAACGGAAAGTCACATCGAAAATCTTGGTCTGATGAAGGTGCATGCAAACAAGAAGTGTATAAGGTGGCGTTGCAAAGAAAGGCGTGTGCAAAGAAGCGCTCTCTCCTACCAAAAAGTGAAAAGAACTTGCAAGGGATACAAATTTTGAACAGAACCATGTAAGGTAGATATAAGGACGGAAACGTAAAATTATTCACAGCTGTCGCTTAAAATTTAGAAGGATTACTTCTGCAGACTGTTTAAAGCACAAAACGACCAACATTCCGCTGCGAAGCAGAGTCAACCATTTAACGTGGATGATGATCGACAGTAACTTAGGCCCCCTAACAAAGAAAAGATCTGGATAGCGATATCCAAGTCAAAGACGAATCAAGCTGTAGCAACAGACGGGTTACCTGCCGAATCATTCAAAGAAGCGGGGACTGATTTGATAAGAAGCATACACCTACTTATCTGTAAAATATGGTCGGGTAAAAGTAAATCCAAACAACATTTAGCTCATTCTTTAAATGCGTACAGTATGATATAGGCGAATCAATCTGCTTAACTAGATCTTAGCCGGGTTGGGTTAAGTGGTATATAAGGGTAAAATAAAGTAAGAGTATATCCTGTCGACAAGAAAGGGCACTTAACAGCAAGACCCTTTTCTTCTCATCCCCACTGGATGGTGCGCAAACGTCGACTTTATCTAAGGATGAAAATATACTTCGTAGGTTCGAGAGAAAAGTTCTTCGAATGTTTTAGGGTCCCATCTGTGTAAACAGAATTTGGAGAGGAAGATATGACAACAAACTATATGGGTTATGCAGTGACGTTGACCTTGTCAAAGGCGCTAGAATTCTACGGCTTTTTTTTTTTTTAAATTAGCGCGCGCTCAAGGGTACTTTAGGACCCTTAAAATGTTTGCACAGAGCGTGGGCGAAGGAAAATTAGGAAAAAAAGAAAGATCGGTACCGATGTACGTTGGTTTTAAATGTCTGAATATTATAATGACTATTAAATAAAGAGCTCGGCAGGGCATCCCACAAACGAGTTGTTCGGCTTAGGAACGAATCACGATATTTCAATGTACGTCCGAAAGTGGGCTTGAGAGTAAACTGATGAGCATTCATAGCGAGACGTGTGTTACGGTTAAAGGTTTGAAGGGGCGGAATGCTTCTGGCAATTTTAATGGTAGTGAAAATCGCGATTGAGCAAGGTGAAATAGGAGACATTTCGTCGGCGTTCAATTAACTGGGTCTTATCGCACGGCTTTGAATATTATCTAGCAGGTGTAGAGAGGTTTTAGAACCACCTGACCAAATATGGCCACTGTACTCCAAATTTGAGCGGATGAATGCCTTATATATTGAGGACAGATCAGATGGGGAGAACTATTTCTTACATCGTTTGAGGAAACCTACACATTTCACTGCATTCCTGGCGCCATCAAATATGTTGTCATTCCGACGTAGGTTGTCACTGACACACATACCGAGAATGGAAAGTTTTTCGGTTTCAACGATGCAAGTGCCATTCATTTATAATGGCTGGGTGTCTGAATTTCGCTTTAACGACAGCAGACAGCATTATGTTTTGTTAGCATTAAATTCCACGAAGTTTATATCGGAATTTAATGACCTTAGCATACGCTGAGGTTCCCGTTGTGCAACCGAAGAACATGGACGTGAGTCCGGGAACGAATATGACAGGCAGAGAGTTCTGTCGCCAGCAAAGGAATTTATTGCATTCGAAGTAGCAGACAAGAGATCAGTAATGAAGATTTAAAAGAGTGTCGGAGATTGTACACACCAGCATTTATTTGGTGGATATCATACTTGAAACCATCCAAGATAACGTGAATTGAACGTTCCGAAGGACAGTTTCTAAATTGAAGGAGAGATTCATCGATCCCAAATGCACGCATCTTCGACAAAAGAGCCTGATGCCAAACTCTGTCAAATGCCTTAGAAATATCAAGTGCAACTATCTTGCTTTCGCCAGATTGATTCCACTTTTCGGTGACACATGACATCAAATCCCAAGTGGACCTGTTACTACGAAATAAATACTGCCGGTCATTGAGAAGTTTTCGTGTTTCGAGATATTTCATGAGCTGACGGTTTGTCAGCGTTGCCATGACCTTGGAAAGAAGGAAGATAAGTGCAATGGGTCTGTAGAAGGAGAGAGAAGAAGATTTACCCGTTTTAGGGACGGGCTGGACAATTGCATTGGTTTTGCCAGGTGGAAGAACATCATATACCATCTGGACCAAGCGGAATATTATCTTTAAGTACTCTTGCTACTACACGAGTGCGAAAGTGGATTCGTCCCATAGAAGATTCGACGCACTAAAGTATAGGCGGAGACAAAGCTCAATCTGGAAGTGTTGAGCTGGCAGCAAAGTGTGCAGCAAGCAGATTGGCCTCGTCTAAAGATCTGACAGCTGGAATGTCATGGTAAATGAGCGTTGGGATGGTGGGATGAGGCAGAATTTCTGATGTTTTTAACGAACGATCAAAAGCTACTACTTTTGGACATGGTAATATTTTTTGCCTAAGTTGTTAGTCATATTGGGATTTCACACGCTTGAGAAAGACGATGCAGTCATTCCTGGCTCGTTTGAGCTTTTTTCGGTTATCCAATATCGGGTTGATCTTGAAGAGCCGAAAAAACACTCCTCTAACACTGACAGCCTCTTTACAGCTCGAGTCGTACCACGCTTTTTCTTTTGGTTTGATTCTTCATCCGATGAGGGATAAAGGATCTCATTTCAAAGAGAATAGTGTCTGTGATCATATCAGCAGCGCCATCGACGTCGTTATCGAGGAAACATAGCGATCAGTTAAAATTCCTAAAGAATTTGTAAAATCCGCTCCAATTGGCATTTCCGTATTGCCATAACGTTTTTTTTAGGAATCTTTTCTTTGACTGTGTGGTCGGCGTACGAGAAATTAGGTAATATGACAGAATGGTCTGATGAGCTTAGAGGGGAGAGCATATCAACGGTCTACTTATCAGGGTGAGAAGTTAAAAACAAGTCCAGAGTGTTGGCGGTATGACTATCAACGTCTGGTATTCGCGTGGGCTGGGCCAAGTTGTTTTCCCCAGCAAAGATCTCAACACACCGTCCTTCGTGTATTTTAGGTCCAGAATGTCGAAGCCACCCAGAAGTGTGTATATTAAAATCGCCCGTAATAACGATTTCAGTATTAGGATACAGGGATACACTTCTTTAAATGGAGTCAAGCAGCGCAACAAATTCGTTAGAGGTCGAATTGCTGCCCTGTTTGGGGGGCTGCTATAAATAAAGCAGTAGACCGCGGTGAAAGAAGAATAGTGGCACTAGTTCGTAGCCGGGTAGCTTCAGATCAGAGTGATCTGAGAGACGTGGGCGGGTAGTTCCCCTGTGTTTCACTGGCCTATATTTACAGATGTGCACGTACACAGAGAAGTGATTACTTTCTAGCTCGGGGATATTTGCTATGTCGACTCTAAATTCCCGATCCATTATAAAAAAAAAGAAGATATTTCATCCGAATTAACACCAAGCGGTTAACTCAAGTTCAGAGTATCTACTACTTCATACTATGTAGACGGACACGCTCGAGTGAAAAGGGTCCTCAAGCAACATGATGTGTACAACTGGAAACGATTACAGCAGGGGACTGAAGAAAATGAAGAGAGCTGCGCTTTAAGGCCCAAGGAAATTGCAGCGGAACCTTAAGTTAGCAAAGTAAAGCAATCTGAAATAGGACATCTTTGCTAGAAGGAGTATCGTGTCATACTCATAACTTTGTAATTGATTTTAAAGTCACATGTGACAGCATTATAATGACTCGTTATACAGAGTAATGTCTGCTTTTGGTATCCCTAGGCAACTCGCCAGGCTGTACAGAATGACGATGGAAAGCGCATACTGCATCGTAAAGTTCGGAAGAAATCTCACTTAGATCGTTGAGTTCGCAAGATGATGCGAAATCAAGTGACTTCTGCAACATCACTCACTCGCGTGTTTACAAATATTGGAGCAGAAGAGGCAAATATGGGCTAAACAGTGAATGAGAATAAAGCTAAGTATATGGTGTCAACAAGAAGGAACGCACGACACCGAGGAATCGGACGGAACATCACAATAAACAGTTCGGTTATAAGAGGGTTTTTTCCTACCCCGGCTTCGCTAATCATCTTGTCGGAAATCAAACCAAGGTTTCCACTTGGCAATCGCTGTTTCTTTGGCCTACGAAGCCAATTGAGTAATAAAGCCATGCAAAAGCAAATTTTGCATTTTTGGCGCAGAGCGGGGATTCTCTTCAAAGGATTTTTGGTTCCGTTTGACGGGAGTTATAACATTGAACACTTCGAGCTGTACAGTGTCATCGAGCTGGGTAGGAAAATGCATTTTCAGATGGCTAGGACATGTAGTAAAGCGAATGGATGCCAAAAGAAAAGGGGAAAATCCTGCTCTAGGTGTCACGCATAAATGTCAAGAGACCTCAATCAATTTCAACACAGTTGGCCAAAAACTACGCTTATTGGTGGTCCTATTAGTTGAGGTCCATGCCCGCTCTGAACTGTAGCGTCATCTAAGTTAGTAAGCTAATAATAACGTGCCGTCGTCTTATGTATAATTCAGTTTGTAAAGAAATTTCACAGAAAACGTACAATGTAATTGAAATCTGAACCACAGTAAATACCTATGATTTCATGGTTTCTTAGTAATTACGGCTGCCTACTACCTGGTGGCTTAGAAGATATAAATACTTAGACTGTCATTTGATAAGGTTTCAAAGGAAAAAATAAACCAAAGCCTAGGAAAACATAAATGAATGGCGCCAATACTGGTGCTTATTCCATCCGCACCATTGTTGCTCATGCTTTTCATGGTGTCGCCCTACTCATTGTTCAGTGCGCTGACGGATCCACTGCAAACTCACTACCTTACTTAACATTCATTCACCGATGACTTTAGCTCTACCTGTTTTTAAGCGTTGGAGTTAAAAGTGGGTATGGGAGAGTGGTACATTCATTCACACTCCAGTTTATGACTGATACGTACGTCTACGTATGTATGTTATGTACGAGTATGCTATGAGACAAGGGCTTTCACGAAACTGTCTATCCTACAGTTGGTCACATGGAATTTCCTGCCACACACTTGTTTGTAACCATATTTCTCTGAAATGCTTCAACACACCCCATCCGATTCGTGGTATCTACAATATGATATAGCAATGGGAATGGCATTATTATTTTGTAAATATTACGCAAACTATCATACAATCATCGAATCGGAATGTTGCGGAATGTGTGCATTGTTAAACTTGTATTCCAGCTAATGGCGGTCATAAATAAAATTGTACGCAAACGAACGGACTTCAGTACAAATTCGATTAGAGTATTTGCACTATGTTTGTTCATAAACAGAAACAGACAATTGATTTCATTTTGTAGCGCAAGTTATTCGTATTTGCTCTTCAATGTAACTTTGACCTAGGAGGGTGTAAGTGGGGTGAGATTTTAGGGTCGATTGCTACTATTGCCGACTGACTACTGGGTTTCCTACGGTTCTTCTTATTAAATCACTCACCAGGAAATACTTACGATGTTCAGTCATTGGCACTTGTTGACGACAATTTTTCCATTGACGCATGGAAAATGTGTGGCGCCTTTTGCTTGTTGTAGTTTATTAATATTTTTTTTTCTTTCTTCTCTAATACGGCGGAGTACAATTGTCAGCCGTTTTATCAAGCGGTGATGAAGGAAGCAATATTTGCTTAATCAATGGAAGAATGTGAGTACGTATAGTGAACGGAGTTTGAATTTAATAGTCTTTAATCTTGACATCGTATAGCAATCATTGACGATAATAAAAAGATATGCCCGATAGAATAGAGGCCTAGACTCTCACCATTGTGGGATGGGGAATAACTACTAATAGGCCCAGCAAGGGTATATCTTCAGTGGGATGTGGCAAGATATAACCATCAAATGATTGAGATATATACTTCAAAGATTGCAGCCCCCCCTGCGTTAAAAAATAGAATAGAAAATGTTGGCTTAAGCCCACCGAGCCGAACCGTATAAAGTATCTCGGATACGTATAATTTATTAATAACCGATATGTTAGATTCATGGATTGATATATTTGAAATCCATTCTATATCTCATCACACTTAGGTCTGTGTAGACCCATTGTGGTGCCCGGGTGGTGCAATCGGAAAGTGGATGGCAATTTAATTGCGGTTCCTAGTTCTGGTTTCCGCTCTCCGTCTCGGGTTGGTTCTTGTTTCGACCATGATCGGGTCTAAGCCATCTTGTTGCATCCGCGAATCTGAAAAGAGATGTAAGTGAAGCCGCGGACAGTTCCGAGAGAACTTCCTAATGTTCTTTATCTCAAGTGATACTAAAAGTGGAGGGTATTCTCCCATTAACCTATGTCTCCCTACGGTAAGTGCCATCAGAAGACTATGGCCTGTGAGTAATCCAACAAGCGTAGATAGTTCAGTTCTACTTTTCAAAAGAATCTTGCTTGTTCTTGGATATGCCGAATTCCAGCCATAGTTGTCTAGAGGTCTCGTGGTATATTGCCGCAAGTTTGGCTGCTTCTGCTACAGGCAATATCTCAGCCAGGAAGACACTGCTGCAGTCCAGCAGGCGCCTGGAGCATCGTAAGTTCAATTGATTGGAGAAGATCCCGGCGGCGGCGGTTCCTATCTCCATCTTTGATCCATCCGTGAAAATGCATATCGAGTCTTGTACCATTTGGTTCCTGTCCCATTCCTCTCTGCTTGGGAACATTCAGGCGAATGATGGATGTTTCAAAGCCGTGATGAGATATTATGTAGTCCGTATTGGAGAATAAACCCAGTTCACTTGTACGGATTACGATGGGGATTTGGCCATTAAGCTGACTCGATCTTAAAGCAAATTTCGTTGCAGATTCTTGCATAGATCTAGAGGCAGGAAGGCAAGTATGTTTTCTGGTACATTTTCTGGTATGAGTCATGCCTACACATGCAGTCCTCTGTACTTTTGTCATTAACCTAAGACTGCTAGTTTTATTTCCGAATTGCCACCATACTAAGCTACAGAACATTAAGATGGGTCTGACGGTAGTTGTGTACATCCATAGGATAGTCTTGGAATTAGGCCCCCATTTTCTCCCAAATATACGGCTGCAAGCGTAGAAAGTGATCGCTGCTTTCTTTACACATTCTTCGATATTTAGTTTCCAACTCAGTTTACTATCTACAATATTACGATACCTAAGTACAAAAGTAGCACTTTTGCATAGTCGCAGGGTTGCCCCATCTATGGAAGGAAGGTCAAATTGTGGCATTATTCTTTTACATGTGAATAGAACTAGTTTTTGCGGGTTGATTCCCAGCCCGCAGAGTTTAGCCCATTCTTCAATGATTCTAAGGGCACAGTTTAGAATTTCACTGATTGTGAGGAGGAACTTGCCTGCGGCCATAAAAACAACATCATCAGCGTATGCAGTGGCTTTTATTCCTTGCCTTTTTCGATTCAGAAGTATTTCATTAACAACTAGGGTCCACAGAAAAGGTGATATCACTCTTCCTTGAGACGTGCTCTTTGAGGTGGTGACCACTGAATACTGTGTTACGTAGTGTTGCACAGGTTTTCCTGTTGTGGAGCATACAGGTTATCCGCTTCGTTAATGCAGGATGAACTTCAGTATTTTCTAAGTTTCTACTTATAGCGGAAATATTGACATTGTTGAAGGCTCCTTCAGTGTCAAGGAAGACTGCTAATGTGCATTTTTTCAATCGTGCATACAGCTTCTTGTAGGGCCGTTTCGGTGTCCTTACCTTTTGAATTGGCATGCTGGGTTGAGTTTTCTAGTGCAGATGACTTCGTATATGAGAGTCAAGCAGTTTTTCCAAAGTTTTTAAAATTAATGATTTTAGGCTTATGGGCCTTACCTGCCTTGGGATTGAATACTACCTTTGCTTCCCTCCAGCATTTTGGCAGATATCCATATTTGATGTTACTGCTGAATAGTCTATATCTACTACTAGTGTTGGAATAGGAGTGTGACAGGAAAGTGGACTTCTAGCAAGAGTCCCAAAGTTTCATTAAGTGTTAAACCTCGTGTAACTACAATCTGGTAGTTTTAGATCTCCAGCTAATGTAGGCTACTTAGATATGGCTTTCCCGACCGATATGTTAATTTTATTATCAACTTGAAGCTCAGTCCTTTGTGAATAAGAAAAAAAAGTTCGAAACGATATCCTGGGAAAAATGTAGAAGGAGATAGAGGGAGTACAGAAAATTTCCGAATACGCATTGGCTTCCAGCAATACAGACATACGAGTATGTACATAGGTATGCAAGGATCGCAGTCCCGGTTAAGTCCGTCAAGAAGAACAAAGTGGAGGAGGGTCCAGTTGTGTATACTCGTATATCGGCAAAATTACTGAGGCCACAGGAACGCTCTTTTCCCCACATGGGAAAAGAGCGTTCCCTATTGAAGAGGAATTCAATTCAAGTTGCCGATAAAAGGCAAGCTGATGGTTTTGTGAAATATATTGGGTCTACAAGTAAGTTTCCAGCGTTTTTTTTCCAAAATTTGAAGTTTTATTATGAAAACATAGTTACAATGCTTTATTCAAAGTATTGTCCATCGGAAGCTACAACTTTCCCCCATTTTTCTGGCAATTTATGAATTCCGGACCAAAAAAATTTCTTGTCTTTCGAGCCCAAGAACGTATCGAGCCAATTTTTGATTTCCTCTACTGAGCTGAAGCGTATTCCCGTAAGAGCGTTCTGTATCGAACGAAACAAGTGGTAGTCAGATGGTGCCAAGTCTGGACTGTAAGGCGGGTAAGGCAGAATTTCCCATCCACTATTTTCCAAATAGTTTTTCACCGAAACCGCAACATGTGGCCGAGCGTTGTCGTGATGAAAAATGACGGACTCATGCCTGGTCTCATATTCTGGCCGTTTTTCTTTTAATGCCCGCTTCAAACGAATTAGTTGGGTTCGATATAATGGTCCTTTGATGGTTTCACCACTCGGAATCAGTTCGTAGTATACGACATCCTTTTGATCCCACCATATGCAGAGCGTGGACCTTATTCACGTGAATATTTCGCTTCTGCGTCGATTGGACGGGCTCGCCGGGCTTTGTATACGATTTTCTGCGTTTAGGATTATCATAATAAATCCATTTCTCATCACCAGTGACAATACGATGCAAAAATGATTTATTTTTATACCGCTGCAGTAACATTTCGGACATGCAAAATCGCCGTTCGACGTCTCTTGGCTTCAATTCGTACGGCACCCAGTTTCCAACCTTTTGAATGAATCCCAGTGCTTTTAGGCTCAGGGAAACGGCTTGTTGCGTGACGCCCAATGATGCAGCAAGTTCTTCTTGAATCTGACACGGATCCTCATCCAGTAAAGCGTCCAATTTCTAGTCTTCAAAACTTTTCGGCTTTCCGGGGCGATCTTTGTCTTCAACTCCAAAATCACCACTTTTGAACCGTTTGAACCACTCGCTGTACGTCGATTCACCAATACATTCCGCCCCATAAGTTTCCGAAAGCAAACGATAGGCCTCAGCCGCACTTTTCTTCATATTAAAGAATAAAAGCAGCGCTTCCCGCAAATGACGTTTATTTGGCTGGAAACTTGCCATGATTTTGTTTGATAAAATGTACGACACCGATAGAACTGCTCAAATATAACGCTGCAAAGTTGATGACAGATACAAAACCTATAAATAAAACACATGGGGTCTGACATTTCTGCCCGGGATCCACTGGTGGCGCCATCTCTGACAAACGCTGGAAACTTACTTGTAGACCCAATATTTTTGTTGCTTCAATTACATAGAAACGGGGAAAAAACCCTGGATACGAACGTCTGGACTCAATTCTCGCATTCCCAATTAAGTTAATATTGCTGGAAAGAAGTTGTCGGAGAAGTTGATCCCTTTCTTACCCATTTCTGATGGAGGCAACCGAACTTAAGAATTAAGAAGTCACGAGCTGTGTTCGATTTACTATACTACGAGTAACGTCTAGAAAAGCAACGTTTTCAGCACTGAGACTAAAATGGGATTGTTTTGGTGGAACGTTGAGTTCGATGCAGAGCTTCGTAAATGGACGTTGGGTTTCTGGCCCAACTTTAAATTAAACGAATAGGTCAACAGTATATATGCATCACTATACGACGAATTTTTACTAGTGAACACCTTAAGGCAAAATTCGCAATAGCATATAATCCATAAACGCAGTCAGACAAAACAGTTCTAAGCAACAGACTTCTAGACTTAAAGCTCGTTGCGGAAAACCGAAGAAAATGACATGCAAGCGTTGTCGACGTCCGATATAACGTTGGAGATTTGACATTTGAAATGTGTAGCAATCGGAAGTCATTGACTTCCAAAATCCACTTAGAAATAAATTTCATATTTACTCACAAAGAAGATCCTATCAAGAAAAACATCCGTGAGCTGCTAGAGTGAATCTGCAGTCAGTTAACTACTGAGGCAAATATTTTTAGTGGGGTATTGCGTAACTTCTATGACTATGTGTTTTTTATACACAGCTCCTGACTGAATGACTTTGCAGCAGTTCGGTATTCGATTCGATTTTAGTTGATCCTTTCCAAAAAAAAAAAAAATAAATAAAATTCTATGCTACAATTTGGCTTCAAAGTACTGCAGGGTATGTGAAGTCTCGAGAGGTGGCAAATGACGAATTTGATTAGCTTTTACTGGTTGCCATACACAGATTATGAAAGAAAAAAAAATCTGCATCTAGTTTTGAAGAAAAGGTCTCTACTAGTCGCAGAAGTCTTGAATTACATTACATGAGATTAACGGCGGTGCTTGCCAACGAAGAGTTGGTACAATGCCATATAATCGTCAAAAAAGCATTCGACAATACCGGGTGACTTACTCGAACTATAACTTTTTTAAATGCTATAATTTTTTTATTTTTTGATAAATTTTATTGTGTCAAAGCAAAAAATGCTAGAAAATACATCAATTGTCAAATTTTGTCAGTAGTTTTCATTAAGTCCACCTTTGGCGCGAATAATGGCCTTAAGACGGCCGAAGAAAGCATCGCACGCTGCACGCAAGTGGCTCTGCGGTATTTTGGCCCATTCCCGGCGAAGTGCTTGTTTGAGGTGGTCCAAACTTTGGTATTTTTTAGTGAAAACCTTCGCCTTCAAAACACCCCAGACAGAGAAATCCAACGGATTTGTATCCAGAGAATTTGCAATCCATTGTGTCGAAGAAATGAAGTGCGGAACATTGTTTTTTAACCAATCTTTTTTGACGCGCGCTTTGTGAGACGGTGCCGAGTGTAGTTGAAATGTCCACGCTCTCCGACCGAAATGATTGTTTGCCCAAGGCTTCAATACTGCCTCTAAGACAGTTTCACGGTATACGACCGCATCAATTTTGACGCCACGGTCCAAAAATACGAACGGAGAACGACCATCGGCGGTTATAGCGGCCCAAACCATCACCATCGGTGATGCCTGATTTCTGGTGGCCGTCCGAAGGTGTAAATTTTCTAAGGACCTCTCTGGCAAGTAAACTCGGTCATTTTGTTTGTTGACATATTGCTACTTATCGGAAAAAACCAAATTCGGCAACTCACCACTTTCGTGCAAGCATAGCAACTCCTTTGCTCTTTCGACTCTAACTTTTTTCTGGTGCGGTGTAAGATCGTGTGCTTTTTGGAACTTCACTGGCTAGAGCCCAAGCTCATTTTTCAGTATGTGTTGCATCCGTTCCAACGATACGTTGAGCTCACGAGCCATTTTGCTTCCACTTCGACGCGGATTTCGCTCAATTCGAGCCTTCACTTTCCGAACCATTTCTGCCGATGTTGCTGTTTTTTTAACATTTTGCTCAGCGATGAGGTTTATTTCTTAAACAAGCGGAATTGTCATTTTTGGAGCGAGGACAATCATCAAGAAGTTCACCACATGACAATGCATCCAGAAAAATGTGGCGTATGGCGCGGATTGTATCCCGGTGGCATCTTCGGTCCTTATTTTTTTTTTTAAATTAGTCCAGAGCACAAGTTACACCGGTACAATGGGATGATCAACGATTATTTGTGGTTCCAACAGGGTAATGCTTCACCCCATACTACAAACGAAAACATCGCTTTTTTGACAACACGATATCGCAATAGATTACAGCAGAGCCTCGATAATCCGAACACCCAAAATTTATACCCTGTTCGGACCAGCGAATCGCTCGGATTATACTATGCAGACATTTTGAAGACATTTTTCGAAACAAAGCAAAGTTTTTCGTAATTTGAAATATATTTTAATAATGTAAAAAATGTTATACATATATGTAATTCATATTAGAGTGTGATGCAATTTATGTAATTACGCTTTTTCTAAAAAAAATTCCAATATAGTACTTTGACGAGTGGTATTTAGCGACATAGAAAACGCTTTATCCCTTATTTAACGTAATAATATTTTTTCTGGAATTGAAATATCGACTTCATCCGCCCTTTTCTTTTTAGCCACTCTAAAAATATTGGTCTTGTAACCCAAGCGTTTCTTTAACCTGTGTAATGGACTGGTAACTTTTGGCTGTTGCAAATGCACCTGGCCGTTGTGCGTTGCCAATAACCAGCAAAAGCAGTTTGTGCGTTCCGGTTGCGTTTGCGCATGGCATAAATGTGATCCACTCCTTCGATACTTTGGAACCTGGGGCCCTAGACGCTAGCGTTTTATCTGGTTTCATTTTCCAGTACCAACCTGATTCATCAATATTATAGATTTGATCCGCAATCAAAAATTTTTTCCTACAAACGTCCATAAATTTTTTCTAGAATGGCTTCATAACTGCTTCATTATTCGACAATTTCTCACCGGTTAGTTTTCGTTGGCGTATACCATACCTTTTCTTAAAATTATTTAACCATCCTCTACTGGCAACAAACTTTTCTTTTTCAAGTCATTCTTGGAAAAATTTGACCTTTTCTATCAATACTTCACCTGATAAAGGGACGTTCTTTCTTCGCTGCTCTAAAAACCACGTAAATAAATCATCTTCAAGCTGGGAGTTTTCAAGAGTTTTTAAGGTTTTTCTATCAAAAATAGTGGACTGTTGTACTGCATTACAAGAACTGATAACGAGATACCTTGCTTAATCTTGTCCATAATCTGGCACTTTTGTGATATTGTTGATGTGATGATGTTTCCTTTTCTTCGATGTTGAAGCCATAATTTAAAAAGCACACGAAATGGTCGAAGAAACACCATGCAACAAATCTGCGCGACAAACCGACTGTAAAAAATGTGAGCCCGATTTAGTAAATAAAACAGTTTGTACTGACTTACAATTGATAAATGATGGCTTATGACTTAAGATCCTCCTTATTTATAGTCATCTCGTTGCAGCTGTCCACCCTGAAGGTACGCAGTTATGCCTACGCAGTTAGCCTGTGGTTATCCCTTTGGCCTACTGCGCAACCAAAAATTTACGACCCCCTTTGTTGTTGTGATGATTGACAGCTAAATGGTTGTAATGGTCCTGGATTGAAATGTCATCTTCCATGATTTATGACCCACATGTTTGTATCTGCGTATTATTGGGATTGTTGATGTGAAGTGTTACCATTCTTCGTCATCGTTCTCCGGTACATCTGCTTACTCTGCTCGTCAGCTTAAACTTACTGGAAAGAGTAAAGCCCGGTGCACCTAAGCTGCAAAATAGATAGGAAGAAATACGTTGCAGCTGATGTGTACCGGGCCTACGGGAACAGACTTAGTATTGCCGGGTGTGTGTGGCACTGCGAGTGACAGTAGACTCAAGTTTAATCAATTCTTCGGGCTACGTCAAGTTACTAGTTTATGCCGATAAACCAGCAACGACTGCGCTTTGGAGGAAAAAATTGTTCGAGTAATAGGTGATATACGCCCCCTATTGTGCGAAAAAATGGCCGAAAATTGGTAAAGTGCTGTATTATAGATTAAGTGGTAGATACATGCTCAAAAGTATTTTTTGTCATGAAATAATTTTGGGAGTGAATTTAATACATCGTCATCAAGTTAATTTCTTTGAGTTTTATTTAAACAAAAAGTCTGAACCTCTTTAAAAACACCCTTTATATTGTACATATGTACTCGTATATATCCAAACCTGAGCTAGGATATTGGTGCTTCAGTCAAACTGAAGTTCAGAATTTTGAATTTTGGAAAACCGACAAAGGAAAGGCGCCTATACGAACAAAAAGGATAACAAGGCCAAAAAGTATACAACAACATTTTCTTCAATTTAATATCACAATGTTTGCTAATTTATTTCAATACGTAATATCCTCAGCTGAAGGTTATTCCATCAGCCTTTGAACGAATGTGCAAATCCAATTTGCAGTCACCAGTCAAGTTCTTATTTGAATATCATATAAGGTAAGTCTTAATAGATAGGTATACGGTAGCAGCACTACTACGTGAAACTATGAATGAATGAACGATGATGGAAATGTCAAAAGCAACACAAAAAAAAAAAAATTTAAAAAAAAAAAACAAAATAAAATTAACGAACAAACGACAATCGAAGAAATATCTATTATTCTATGTCTACTTTCAGACCGGTTGGGTGGCGCCAACCGGAAATGTGATATGAAATACTCGTAAGTAGTATTTTTCCATTGCTTTGAACTGAATTCTTTTCTTTTTCTTTTGATTTTTGTTTTCACTTTCTAGTTGCTTGAGCCTTTCTACACCGCTATTGCCGTCAATAACTGTCTAATATGGTTGAGATTTCCTCGAGAAATTGAAGAATACATAAACGAGTTTTAATTTACTCCATTGTGGTGGCCCGACATTTAACTTGTTATGGAGTGCCATTCCTCAGCTTCTCACTATTTTTCATTTTACTTTGGTATTGTATGTATGTATGTATCTATGTATGTATATTGACAATAGTACTATTTTCTCACAAAGAACCTACAAACTAGAGACGGACAAAGCAGATGAAAGAGACGTAGAAAAAATGGAAACATATTTGATATATGAGAACGATGGAATGTGAGATATTTACACTGACAGTTAAATGCGGTCGTGTTTGTAGAAGCTGTCCAAAAGAGGTAAAGTGACAGAGGTCACTTGAACAAATGTGACATTATGACGCATTTTTAAAGTCAAATGCTAACAACATATACCTAGTCCTGCCATAAGTTATGTTACAAATATAAAACGCTATAATAAAAAAAAAAAAATCAGTAAACATATTCAAAATTGTTTCATTTATAAGACCACAATATTGATTATTAAAAAAAAAATTGGATTCACTCGAAATGACTGACTTTTGCTTTAACACAAGCTTCCAAGCCATGTGGCCATGGAGATCGTGGACGCTGTTCTGGTTAATTCTGTTTTAAGGCTTTTCAAATTTCTGTGGGGAGTCTTGCAGGCCATGTTCTCCAATTCTGACCATATATCTTGATCCAGTGGATACCAATCTGGACTCCCCGACGGCCAATCTTCTGCTGCTATAAAGCCAGGAATATTGACTCTGAACCACTCCTGCGTGGTTTTGGCTTTGTGCGCTGGAGCTAAGTCCTGTTGGAAGATCCATCTATATCCATTGAAAAGGGTAGTGGTCAAACCATTTACAACACCCTCTTTTCTTGATAAACCTTTGCCCCAGTTTTTACGCCTTTTCACAGAAATGGTGAGAGACCCCCAATAAACCTGTTGGACATCCCTGACAATTCGTGATCACGTATACCAACATATAAACATATTCATCTTTCATCTAATTTTCATCTGTCATTCTGACATAAAGCTAAAGCTGATCTCATTTTGTCTATGTGTCCATCTGAGCTGAAACAAATCCGTGGGTGTGAAACATCTCAGGATATTTGGAAGAAACTGGAGTCCATCTACGCCTAATCAGGTCCAGCTAGGAAGGTCACTTTACTGAAACAGCTAACTCTTCAAAAGATGAATGAAGGTGACGATGTACGTTAGCATGTGAATAAATTCTTTGATGCTGTGGATAAGCTTGATTCAATGGATGCTAAAATCCACAAAGACTTATTGAGCATTATGATTTTGTACAACTTACCTGAGTCCTTCGAGGACGCAGGATGCCTTGCCTGTCGTCGAAAGGCTTAAAGTCAAAACCCTTGAAGAAGCAGAAGCGCGGAAGCAGCAATCAAAGCGTGCGAATCTGGAGCTATGCTAGCGACAAACAAATTTCAATTCGAACCGGGCAGATAAGGTTAGTCCCGCAAGTGGCATGAAAAAGTTCCCATTTCGATGTGGCAATAAACATGGACATACGAGTAGATGGCAAATTCTACTAATACTTTTGCAAACCCTTAACTTTCGCACAGTCCCACTATAAGTGAATTACCAACACTTTGTTCATATTGCTAGAATGACGTCAATTTACAAGTAAAGTTGCTAGAATCGTAAAATGGGCAGGTTTTGTGTAAAATCGAAGAGAAATTGCCATTGATGACAATTCACACGTATTCACAGATAGGGTCACACGGATAGAGGCGATCAGTAGAAAACCGATTTTGGTTTTCTAATATCTGGAAACATAGATATGTTAGTTCATCTATGGTCTGGATGCACAAGACCATAATCCGAGGGAAGAACTATTCTCAATGGAGTCAGCTGCCGCATCAGAGTCGACTTCTGAAAATCTTCAATGACCTCTCCTGCGAATACATATGTAGATATGTCGAACTGAAGTTACCTGAACTGTCGGTTTGGCGAACTAACATCAGTCCTCACACCCCAACAAAGGGATACAAACATTTTCTTTTGAAGGTTGGGTGATCTGGTTTACTATTCAACCATGTAAAATTACTAAACATTGACAAACATCTTTCAACCGCAGTGAACGAACAAAAGACAACGATCTTTAACAGAAACCATGAAGCAATTAGCCTCACTGACATCAAGGAAGTGCGCGCAAAGGAAGAATGGAAAACTGTGATATGAATATTTATCACAGAAAGAAGAATCAACGCCTATTTGAATGCGAATTTGCCATCAAAGGAAGACTTGAGCAAAAATTTTGCCCGCCGTCGACATAAGGTCATGTCTCCTCTCACAGAAGAGAAGGACGACTTTAGCACAGATTGCTCTTAAACATGACGATTACATCGTCCTCATTAATTTTACCTTCATGCTATAAAAAGCGCACATTGGTCACAATACGATCAATGCAAAGCACAGTTTCAATAATCTTAAAGGAGCGTAAACGATGTAAGGTACTTACTTTGATTCGGACCACGACCCTGTTGTAGCCATGATACGAATGTGGATACCCCAAATGCCAAACTTCGCAGAAGGACTATGGAAATTTAATATTGATCGGCTGCAATCGCATGAGAGCTCCAGGAACATTTATAATTTAAACTTTTATAGCCTTAGAGAATTTCTCTACTACTAACATCTCGATCTCGAGGAACAAATAAACAGCTTTTGTAGAGACCTTTAATGGTTTTTTTAACCTTTTCCAAAGATACAAGTCCCGACACAGTCATACAGGGATAAAGATGGGAATTCCGACGGGATTTCGTGGATTAAGCTCTTAACTAGCTCAAAGTCAACCCTTATTTTTGAGAAATTATATCTAGTGACGATGTGAGACTTACTTACCCAAAAAATTACACATTCAACGGCCGAAGTTACCGGATAAATAATCAGTGGTTATTTCTTCGAAAATATGGAGCACATTAATCCGGACGGCATTTGGTTCCAGCAGGAGTACAGTACATGCCATAAACCCATTGACTTAATGAGGACTTCCCTCAACGACGACATTACATTCCAAAACGGACCAGTGAATCGGTCATCGAGATCGTGCGATTTAACGCCACTATGATTAATAAGATAGAAGTTTAAATGCTCGAGCGATTGGCCCAAAAATTTGACCTGCAGGATGCGCGCTCCTTTGCACCCAATATCTCTTCAGAGGCAGAACATTTCAAAAGCATGTACAACTTCTTCCATGTGCTGTGAAATTGACGTCATGGAAGGAAATCAGCGGCCTGCCAATGATGCACTTGGGGCTATTAAAACAGAACCGGAAAATAGTCTTTAGTGATTAATGGAATATTAATGGATAACACAGAGTATACCCCATGGTCAAAGAAGGACACTCCGGCACTACAGACAGTACGATAAAACGGCCATAAGTTTGAGGTATAAAGGAATTTTTTTTTAATTGAGATTGGCTGTAAACTTAAACAGCGATAGTACCGTTGAAATCAAGTAAATCATCACCCAAGCCAATCGCTTTTACCGTTAAAACAGTTCAGAAACAATGAGCTATTCTAGCCATAAGGTGGCCAAAGCACTTTGGGACCAACCAGCGCTTATCGTCTCAAAAATCTTTTTTTCAAAAGTAAAATTTCAATGCCTTTACCAATGAAAATGGCTAGACGGATGTCTAAATTATTTGTTTCAATACATTTTTAGTATTTACACTCAACCGTTATACCAAAAACCTATGCCTAGAAAGAAATTATGCCACACAAACAGTTTTGTCAAGTAACTTTTGAACACATTCATCCTTTGTAATCGCAAACTACATAAGTGTTATATATTTTTAAAAAGCTTATAGATTCTACTTTCTAAATAAAAACAATTGGGACATTCTAATTTAATCCATTGAGAAATAAAAATTATTTCTGAAATATTTCAACATATCGGGTGTAACATAATTTTCTTTACACAAAATACTTTTCATAAGTTTTTAAAGTATCTGTAAACATATATGTATACATAATCAAATACATTAAGGCAAAAAGGGCATCCTGGGAACATTTCCTGTACACAGTGGATCCAACCCTGGGCTCAAAAAGCCTTTGGAACCGAATAAAATCCCTGAGGGCCCCAACATCGAAACAAAATTTTTCATTTATTTTCCTTGATGGTTGCTTAGAAAATAACCCAGAAACAACCTGGCGGAAGTACAGTAAAAACAGCACCTTTCCAGAAAATGTCAGATCAAAAAACTTGACATTTAATTTGAATGACCTTCCCCTTCAACAAAACTCTTGCGAAGAACTCAGCGACGAGATCTCAAGAATTGAGTTCGACATTACTCTACAAAAGCTAAACGGAACTACCCCAGGAGATGACAAAATTACGCACGAAAAGGCCTTTGATCGCGTCACAGCTTTTTCAGTTCAAAAACAACTTCACCAATGGGGTGTTCCTCATCGGATGTTGAAGGTTATTTATTAATTTTTATCAGGGAGAACTTTTCGTGTGGATTTTAAGGGTTTTTCATCAAAATATTTAAAAATAGATAATGGTACACCACAAGGGTCTCCTTTGTCAGTGTACCTGTACAATGCCTACATAGACGGACATCTGGATTTCGTAGGCATCTATGTAGATAATATATTTATCGTATCTTCGGGAGATCCTTCAAAGGTTAACGACACTTTATAATTTGTAATAGGACAAAAGAAACTGGTACAATTGTTCCTCCCTCCAAAATAGACGCCCTACATCTTTGTCGGAAAAAGAAATGGTCTCCCACCCAACTCATAATACGGAATTCAATAATCTCACTCAAAAAGAAACTTAGGATTCTTGGTCTTACTGTAAGTGGTAACTTGAAATGGGACCTTCACATTAAAATCATCAGCTAACTATTAAGGAATCGAAACAACGCACTTAAAATGATATGTTCATGCCGAAAAGGACCACACCTGGAAACGGCTCTAAAAATAACAAAACCACTAGTTTCAGGCACTCTCCAGCATGGCATTACAAACTTTATGTGGACCTCGAAGAAAAACCTGGAAAGTATCGATATAGCCATAAATCAATGCTACAGAACATGTACAGGTGCACTGAGAACAACACCTGTGGAAGCTCTGAATACGATAAAAGAGAGCATGTAATATAATGAGCAAAGCACTGTCTGACATATCCCATCCGCTTTACATAGTTTTGCAAGATAGTTTACTCAGGAAAAGTTCTATTTCTTCCCTAAGTAAAATGTTAGGTCTAATTTTGTCTCATGGATGTTTACCGTCCGAAACCCTAAGTGCTCTCAACCCTCCCCCCTCCATTGAAAAGACACTTACTGCCGAAAAGACTCTGTATACAGATGGCTCCTACAAGAACAAAAACTCCACCTATGCAATCATAGAATCGAATGCCAACCATGAAGAAGTTATTGTTCTTCAAGGGCTTCTTCCGGGTGCAGCTAGTACTCGTAGTTACCTGACTGAAATTGCAGCATTACTAAAAGCACTAGAAATTGCATAGACTAGCGTTGTAAAAAACTCTTATTCTCACTAACAGCTTAAGTGTTCTTACTGGGATTAAAAACGCAAAAAGTAGTGCAAACGTGCTGTAGTTTCAACTAACGCGTAGCATTCTGTTCAATAATAGCAACAAAACTCTTGCATGGATTGCAGTCAATGAGGCAGTTCGGTATCCTCCTACAAACGAATTGCCAAATATCCCGACGAAAATGAAGAGCTGGAAAATGCTTGGCTTAAGGAACAGAATTCCCTTCGACATCATCAACCAAGTCATATCAGAACACCTTATAACAAAATATTTACTAGAAAACAATGTATCTCGCTGTTTCGGACCAAAGTAGGAAAGACCTTGTTTACTAGTCGGCACTATTTTACCAATAAGCCTCCAGAGGAATGTACAAACTGCAGGGTAATACTTTCCATTTGGCATATCTTGGCTGAATGTCCGATATCCAAACAGATAACAAATACTGAATCACCCGAAGGGAAGCAACTTGCAAGAATCCTCAAACCACGCGATGTTAGAACTATGGTACGCATCAAAGAAGCTACAACTTTTCATAATAAATTTGAAGACATCTAAGTTAAAATATATTATGCCTATTCTTTTGTTAAATAGTTTAGAACGAGAAATCTCACTATGTTAATTATGTCTCAAATTCCAATTGTTAAAAATCACATTCCCTTATTAAAACAATAGCGTTGATGGTCTTGTTGCCCTGACGCGTTTAAATATAAATAATTTATAAATTTATTCTTTGTAAATCATTTTGTGTAAATAACTAAATAAATTACTGTAAATACATGTATAACTTATTTTCACAAAATGAGTGAATTCGTGATTTCTAAACGCGACTTGTGTAACTTCTTTATTCATAATGGAACAAATATTTCGGATTTTGAAAAGTACCTACACGACAGCCTTAAATTACCAGCTTCAAAAATTCAAATAGTCGTGTCAAATAAACAAAAGAATTTGCCTTCCAAATTGGGTAAAAGTAAGTAGAACTAAAGAACGTTTTGAAAAATGTAATTCACCGTGGTTGGACTGTGAATTTAAAGTTATATTCAATGAAGAGCAACGGTCAACTTCTGGAGAACATATAAGACCATCAAAGTCTTATGAAGAATTGTCTGAAAAATCTAGGAAACGAAAGAATAAGGAGTTAATTCAAGAATAGGGACTAGAACATATACATAACGCATACTTACAAGGACTAAGGGCTTCAGGGGAAATAGAAGAAGCCTCTCTTGTAGTCACGATACGGACTATGCATATAGAGGACAAAAAGGCAAGACACCGGAACTGTTACTTCCTATTCTATTCACGTGGTTTTGAGCATTTACATTGATCTAGATCTGCCAAAATATCAGCACCTATATCTAAGGTCTTGTATAGCTGAAAAAAATTCCTCGAACTTTCCATCTTATCAGATATTAGCACAAAATCTGTTAGACCATACTGTTAGGCGCATTTTGATGATTGACTCTATTTACAAGCCTAGATCGAAAAATCTCAGGCTCTTTACCAAGTGGGACTGCGATGGCTCTTCGGGACAAAGTGAATATAAAAAAATATTACCAGGAGAAAATCATTTAATTTCTGAAACTAACTTATTTATTGCTTTACAAACGAGGTCCTTTGGCGAAA
This sequence comes from Volucella zonaria, assembly GCA_963966105.1. Lineage (NCBI taxonomy): Eukaryota > Metazoa > Arthropoda > Insecta > Diptera > Syrphidae > Volucella > Volucella zonaria. The sequence continues at coordinate 7,840,337 of OZ014530.1, forward strand.
CTGCACTTGTTCTTCAGGAAGATATTGTCGTTCGATTTCCATCAAGTTTTCAATAAAAAACTCGTAACAAAACAAGAGCTTTCGTTAATGATATACAAGTACAGATACGAGGGGGGTTCAATATATTCTCGGTATCGATATGAAGGAAAATGCGAATTCAATTTAAATTGTTTTTATTTTTCAAAATAATCTCCCCTAACATCAATTCATTTGTTACATCTTGAGATAAGCTTTTTTAAACCCTCAAAAAAATAAATTTCCTCTTTCTCCATTTATTGCCGACTTGAGTTCTTCATCATCCGAAAATCTTTTTCCACGAAGACATTTTTTCAAATCCGGAAACAGGAAATAATCACTAGGGGCAAGGTCTGGTGGGTGTTGCATTTCTTCGAAACCACAACCTCGCGCAGCAGCCTTGGAAACTCGCGCCGTGTGAACAGGAGCGTTGTCATGAAGAAGCAACACACCCGCTGCGAGTTTACCCCGTCTTTTCTTTTTAATTTCCTCCCGCAAATTATGCAAAGTGGAAGTGTAGGATGTGGCGTTGATGGTTTCACCTTTTTTTTTGTACTCAATAAGCAAGATTCCCTTTGAGTCCCAAAAAACTGTGACCATGAGCTTCCCGGCAGACGGAGTGACTTTGAACTTCTTCGAGGGGTCTGTTCCTTTTTTATGCCACTGCATGGACTCTTGTTTGCTTTCAGGGTCATAGTGGTGGACCCATGTTTCGTCCCCAGTAACAATTCGGTCCAAAACATCGTCCGCGTTCTCACTACACATCTCCAAAAGCTTTCTACAGCATGCGATTCTCACTTTTTTCTGAGGCGCTGTGAGCATTCGTGGCACCCACCTTGCATTGACCTTTGAAAGGTTAAGATGGTCATGAAGAATGGTGTGAATGGTACCAATTGAAAGCTTGGTGATCTCTGCCATCATTTTCACCTTTATTCGGGCATCCTCAAGAACAAGTTTTTCGACTTCTTTGATGCTTTCTCCCGTACAAGCAGTAGCCGGGGCGTCGGAGCGGGGGTCGTCTTCAATGCTCTCTCTGCCTCTCTTGAACTCACTTGACCACTTTTGCACAGTTGATAATGAAGGTGCGGAACCCTGGTAAACAGCCACCATCTCTTCATGAATAGTTTTTTGACTTTTTCCTTGCTTAGTGAGAAATTTAATTACAGCGCGATGCTCAATTTTCACCATCATCGTCTCAGTTGCCATTATGATTCTGTTTAACTAGAGATAAAACGCGAATTAATAATCACAATCAATGAAATTTTACATGAATGCACTCAAATAATAGTATTACTTGATAAATAAGTCAATTTATATATACAACCACAGCTTCACCCCGATATCGAGAATATGTTGAACGCCCCTCGTATATCTAAGGTCTTGTATAGCTGAAAAAAATTCTTCGAACTTTCCATCTTATTAGATATTAGCACAAGATCTGTTAGACCATACTGTTAGGCGCATTTTGATAATTGACTCTATTTACAAGCCTAGATCGAAAAATCTCAGGCTCTTTACCAAGTGGGACTGCGATGGCTGTGAATGTAAACAAATATTACCAGGAGAAAATCATTTAATTTCTGAAACTAACTTATTTATTGCTTTACAAACGAGGTCCTTTGGCGAAACTGCACTTGTTCTTCAGCAAGATATTGTCGTTCGATTTCCATCGAGTTTTCAACAAAAAACTCGTAACAAAACAAGAGCTTTCGTTAATGATATACAAGTACAGATAAATGAGTTACACGCTACTCTATTAAATAAAGACCGTGAAGGAATTGAAATCAAACATGAACTGTTTTTAACAATGATTGATGGAAAAGTAGCTCAAGTCCTTACTGATACAAGTTCTAGTGCTGTGTGTACTATTTGTGGAGCAAAACCAGGAGAAATGAATCACTTAAACAAAGTAACATCTAAATCAGAAAATAAAAACTTTGCATGCTTGGATCAGGTGTATGGAACTGATATTGCATATATCGTACAATTTATCCTTCGGGAAATGGTCTGCAACTACACCTGAGAACAAGAAAAGCAAAGAGGAAAGGAAAAAATATGTGGAAGAAGTTTTCAACAAATAAAATGACAAAATTTATGCCACTTCATATAAGGAAGCGAAAAAAGTTATTCCAAGGGTTCAACGTAGACTAATCCCGCTTCCGACCATGGTGCCACATACCTCCATTTCTGTGAAGAGGGTGTTGTGAAGCGTTTGACCAATATCCTTTTCAATGGATACAGATGGATTTTCCAACAGGACTCTGCTCCAGCACACAAAGATAAAACCACTCAGGAGTGGCTCAGAGTCAATATTCCTGGCTTTATAGCAGCGGAAGATTGGCCGTCGGGGAGTCCAGATCTGAATCCACTGGATAATAGTTTGTAGTCAGAATTGGAGAACATGGCCTACAAGACTCCCTACAGAAATTTGGAAAGCCTTAAAACAGCATTAACCAGAGCAGCGTCCACGATCTCCCTGGAAACCGTACGTGCCGCTATAGCCCAACGGCCACACCGTTTGGAAGCTTGTTTTAAAGCAAAAGGCAGTCATTTCGAGTGAATCCAATTTTTTTTAATAATCACTGTCGTGGTCTAATACATCAAACAATTTTGAATACAATATGTTTACTGTTTTATAGCGTTTTATATTTGTAACAGAACTTATGGCTGATCTGAAGCTACCTGGCTACGAACTAGTGCCACTATTCTTTCCTCATCGCAGTCTCGCCATTTATGTGCGTAGTGATGTAGCTTACCAAATTCCACCACAATGTAGTCCCTGTTCCAATCCGGAATTCAATTTCATGTAGTTAAAATTCCATCTCTGTAAGCAAATTATCCCCTACTGCTTTATTTACAGAAGCCTCAAACTGGACAGCAACCCGACTTTTAACGAGTTTAATGCGCTGTCAGACTCCATACAAAGAATTGTATCCCTGTATCCTCATACTGAAATCGTGATTACGGGTGATTTCAATATTCACAGTTCTGGTTGGCTTCGACATTCTGGACAGACAACACCCGCAGGACGGTGTGTTGAGATCTTCGCTGCGGAAAATAATTTAACCCATCTTCCAAATGAGCCCACACGAATACCAGACGTTGATCGTCATACCGCCAACACCCTGGACTTGTTTTTAAATTCTCACCCTGATAAGTACTCCGTTGATGTGCTCTTCCCTCTAGGCTCGTCGGACCATTGTGTCATATCAGCTAATTTCTCGTACACCCACCACAGAGTTAGAGAAAAGATTCCTAAAAGAACCGTATGGCAATACGAGAAAGCCAATTGGAGCGGACTTAACCACTTCTTTAGGAATATTAACTGGTCGTTATGTTTCCTCGATAACGACGTGGACGCCGCTGCTGAAATGATCGCTGACACTATTCTCTTTGGAATGAGATGCTTTATCCCTCATCGGATGAAAAGTATCAAACCAAAAGAAAAGGCATGGTACGACTCAAGCTGTAAAGAGATTGTAAGGGTTAGAGAAATATTTGTTCGGTCCTACAAGACCAATCCCTCAGAGGAAAACCGAGAAATGTTTAAACGACCCAGAAATGACTGCAAAGTCTTTCTCAAGCATGTGAAATTCCAATACGACCAAAAACTGAGGCAAAAAATACTGCAATATCCCAAAGGCAGTAACATTTTTTGGACGTTCGTCAAAAACATTAGAAATTCAACACTTCCAGATTGTGCTTTGTCCCTTACTTAAAGATCTCAACATATATAAATCCGCTGGTCCAGATGGTATATCTCTCCTTCTTCTGAACAGGTGTTCTTCCATGCTGGCAAAACCACCGCGTAAGCTTTTTCTACAATCTTACTCCTTACGACTCTTTCCGGGCAGATGGAAAACAGCATTTGTCCAGCCTCTCCCTAAAAAAGGCGAATCTTTTTTCCTCTCCTCCCATAGACCCATTGCACTTACGAGTATGTCCCTTTTTTCCAAGATCATGGAAACACTGAAAAACCGTCTGCTCATGAAATATTTCGAAACACGAAAACTTCTTAATGACCGGCAGTATGGTTTTCGTAGCAACAGGTCCACTGGTGATTTGATGGCATGTCTCACGGAAAAGTGGAACCAAAGCGTACATCAATCTGGCGAAAGCAAGATAGTTGCATTTGACAGAGTTTTGTCGAAAATGTGTGCTTTTGGGATCGATGACTCTCTTCTTCAATAGATTAGAAATTACTTTTCGGAACGTTCAATTCAAGTTGCCTTGGATGGTTTCAAGTCTGATATTCACAAAATAAATGCTGGTGTGCCCCAGGGCTCCGTTCTGTCTCCGACACTCTTTTTAATTTTTATCAATGATTTCTTGTCTGCCACTTCTAATCCAATATATGTACCCCTTTGTTGACGACAATACTCTCTGCTTTCCATATTCGTTTCCGGATTCACGTCCCTGCTCTTCGGCTTTAGAACGGGAACGGCAGCGTATGTTAGAAATACTTTTCCCGTTCTGATCTGGCATCAATATATAAGGCATTCATCTGCCCAAAATTGGAGTACAATGCCCAATAAAAACTACAAAAAAATAAGTTTGACCCATTTCAGAAAATGCTCGAGAGCAGCAACAAATCAAGGCGTTTTCCAATACGTTGTTATTTGCATCGGATCCATTTACTCGTATATCAAATATGAGAAAACCGATTGGAAAGGTTTCTAGAGGCCTGTTGGAGGAAGCTAAACTGTTCTTAGATTCTCTTGGTAAATCTAACTAATCATTGAAGTTAGGAATTACAGTACGTTCTCGATTAACGCAACTCCTCGATTTTCGCAACAGCTGTATTTACGTGATTGTTGACGCAGTAATCGCAACTTTTCAAATAATTTTGACTCGATAACTGCAACTTTTGTTTTAATACATATATCTTTATTTACTGTGGTTCTTGGCTATGTTTGTGTTTTTGTTGTAGTTTTCCTTTATTTTACCGCTACTTTTGAGTGCCTTCAACTGATGGTACGTTGAAGTTGTATGAATGTATCTATTGAATGCAAGATTTTGTTGTTAGTTTAATGAATTTTGTTTAGTGATCAGTCGCTTGTGTGTTTCGAAAAATCTGTATTAGAAAAAAAATTGTGAAACTATCAATTAGACATAAAAGTGAAATTTAAAAAAAAATTAATAAAGGAGCTTCAATTAAATCAATATGCCGTGAATTATACTCATACTGATTCATAAATCTACAGTAAGCTGAATAAAACGAAAAGAGGATGCAATAAGAAAGTTTGTTTCTGATGTTGAATGTGGACCCTCAAAGAGGATTACATTAAAGGAGTGCAGATATCCTAAGATGGAAAAAGCTTTGTACAAATGGTTCCTAAATCAAAGAAAGCTAAATGTGCCAATTTCCAGCGAACTCCTAAAAACAAAGGCGTGCTCATTGCATGAAAAAATTAAGGAGAGGCCAGTATCTTTTAATGCGAGCAATGGTTGGGTGACAAATTTTAAGAAAAGAAACTGGATTCGCCTGTTGAAAATTTGTGGAGAAAAACTTTCAAACAAACTGCAACGCATAGATCCTTTCTTGATTAAGGAAAAAGTCAGAGAACTCGATTTGACTACCCATCAAATTTATAACGCCGATGAGTCCGGGTTATTCTACAGACTTATGTCCAACAAAAGCCTTGTAGGTTTTAAGGAATCGCCAGCTCTTGGCCAACGCTTCGGTTTTGCACAAAGTTAAGCTATTCGTCAACGGCAAATCTGTAAACCCACGATCTTTTAAAAATTTTGACCACATGCCCGTTGTCGATAAGGTAAATAAAAATGCTTGCATGACGTTAGCATTCTTTAAACAATGGTTCCCATCGACATTTATGCCTGAGGTAACAAAATTTTACCGGCCACAGGTAGGTATTTTTTTCATACGCTTTTTGTTTCTTTTAGGTAAGACTCTTTCTAAGTTCGAAAGGACTTCCAACAAAGGCGCTATTACTTTTGCATAACGCTCCTTGCCATCCAAAAGATGGCGAGTTAAAAAGTGATGACGGCATCATCGTTGTTATGCGTTTTCCTGCAAATTGCACTGCTATTCTTCAGCCAATGGACCAGGACGACGTTATAAATTTGACAAAGTTGCACTACAAAAAAAGTCTATTGGCGTTTTTATTTGGATGTGAGGGATCAGACCTTGAAATAAAAATAAAAGCATTCAATCTCCAAAATGCAATTTGCCTTCTATCTAACGCACGCATGGGATGGATTGTAGGCAGATTCAGTCAAAAAATACTGGAATGTGTTGATAGCTTCTCATAGTGATTGGGAAGATGAAGATGAGCTACGTTTGAGCATAGTTAGAGCACAGTTAGAATGCATATCAATTCTCTTCAATGATATTTCCAGCAATGAATCCATTTCGAATGAAAACATAAATGATTGGGTACGCGAGACCATTTACTAGTTGGAGTGGAAAGTGACCTCCTTGGGAATGAAAAAAAATAATTTTTTTAATGTTTTTTTATATTATTCAATGTAGTCCCCCCTTTAGTTTACTTATTTCAGCGATTTTCCTACTTCTTGATCCCGTCCGAAAAGTAATTTTCCGGAAGGTCTGCAAAATACTACTCCGTGGCGTCGATGATTGCCTCGCGTGAGCTGAATTTTTTATTGATGAGCCATCTTTTGAGGTTTGGGAAGAGATAATAGTCCGATGGATCCAAATCCAGTTACCAATCGACGCCAAAAGTCCGCCCGATTCCGCATCAGCAAGTCCAAACCCTCTTTCGAAGTGATCTCGCGTTCGTGTTTTTGGTCATGCGCGGCAGCCAGCGGCAGGATAACTTTTTCATATGTACTAATCTTTGTGTTATCTGCTAGCTGGCGCACCTTCACTTTCCGGTCAGCCAACACCATTCCAAGTATTTTTTTGACATTGTCCTCTGTAACCGCATCGGAGGGCCTGCCGCTGCGGATTTGATCGGTAGTGGAGTTGCGGCCACCACCAAACTCTCGAAACCAATATTTGACGGTTTAATCTGACGGAGCATTAGCCCCATAATATTTATCCAACTTTTCCTTTGTTTCCTTCTCTCTTGTTTTGCCTCTCAAAAAATAATGTTTTATGAGAGAACGAAAATCGTTTCTGTCCATACGCAACATGATGCCTAACACGTCAACGACAATCAGCTGTCAAAACAAAAGTAAAAGCAGTATCGCACTGAAATTTGGCATGTCTGCCTAAATATGAACGAACTTCAAGACACCATTACCTTTTTTGCACTAGCAGCGCATTCTGGCGGTCAAGGATGTCACTCTTCACTCCATATAGTATAACAATGACGAAAACTATGAAGAAAATGAATCAGTTGAAAGATCCAGTGAAAGTGTGCGCGAGGTTGAGATTCCTGCTCCCAAAATAAAGGCTGAGACTCCAATACAAGCTTTCAACGCAGCAATTCGATGGGCTGAACAAAATTCAGGTCATTGTAGAACAAAGCTCCTAAGTGAAGTTTTCTTCTCTGGGAGAGAGCTGGACTTGTACAGAGTAGGTGGAAAATTGTCTCCTCCTCCTTCTCGTCCATGCAGCTTCTGCAGAAATCGTTTGTAAAGGCGCCAAGCAGTGTCCAGTGATAACACCTATGATGGCGCTGAGATATAGAAGGATCAGACACTTAGAGCGATTCAGATCCAGTTTTGGCCAGATCTGTTTGGTCGTTAGACATGTTGGTCCAACAGTCCACCTAAGGTCTGTTCTTTTATTGGCGTCCAGCTTTAATGTTAGTTTGCACGCAGTGATTGGTATACCTATGCTACCCTTTTCTTGTAGAATAGGTGGAGTGGTTTCAATTTTGGCCCTGGAATGTCTCTGCGGCCCGGCACCCAACAAACCTGAAGGTTGAACTGCTCTGCCATTTCCATAAGAGATGATCGGCATTCAAGGACGGTTTTAGAATTTAGTGAGACAGAGTCCAGAGACTTGATAGCGGCCTGACTATCCGAAAAGATGCGGATATCCTTTGCAGATATCAAGTTTTTCTTCAGCCAGGACAGAGCTTCTTTAATCGCCAAAATTTCCGCCTGGACCACGCTACAGTGATTTGGAAGACAGAAAGAAAGGCTTAGATTTAGCGTATCTGAGAAAACGCTACCACCAACTCAGCTATCGGGTTTAGATCCATCTGTGTAGAGATGGATTGACTTATCCTCCATGAAAGCATCTTCCTCCCAGAAGGATCTGGAGGGGAAGCTTACATGGAAGTTTTTGTCAAACCAAAGATCAGGTGTGGTGTAATCGATGTTCTCTGTGAGGATTCCTAATATATTAAGAATACTGGCGTGGCCAAATGGATTATCTGTCCACAGTTTAAAAAAATTTAACAAACCAAAAAATTAAAATAAAAATGTACAATTTTTTCAAAAGAAAAGAATAGCACATGTATAGAGAACTATACATATTTATGTACCTATATCTAAATGAATTAATTTCCTTTTGTTTTGTTTCTTATAAGAATTATAGTATGTAGATTGAATAAAAATTTGTTGCTTTAAATACATATGTAAATGTATTTTCTGATTTTCGCTTTTCATCTCGAATTGAGCCTAAAAAAAATTTACTCGGCTATTGCAGCAACCTCGGGCCATTGCAACTACCCTCGTTTTAATTAGTTGCGATAATCGAGAATCCACTGTATTTAATTTACTGTATCGTAAGCCTCAATTGTGTACTAAAAATGTGACATTTAAATTTGTGTGCATTATTTTTATTACAACAAAACATATTTATATGTATATTTAAAAGCCCAAATATTTAAGATTAAGTGTGCCTTTTATCACTAAAAAGAAAAAAGTTATAGATTTTTGAAACGATGAGCGCTGGTTGGTCCCGTCGTGGAACGCGCTGCTTCCAAATATAGTATATCTAATAGATGCTTTTTTTTACTATGTTTTCAAGAATTTTTATAAAACATTCTTTCATAGACAAAAATTGCTCATCACACATTCAAGTTAACAAGTGAAAAATCTGTAATTATACAGATTATACCTACTCGTACATATAATCGTATCCAAATTTCATTTTGTGAATTTCCTTTAGTGAAATTTTATTGTATTTAATAAAAGAAATATTTTTCCTTCAATTCTAATTCATAAAATCATGCAAAGTTATTTTTAGGCAATCACATGCTTTGAACTTATTTGTGTATTTCTTATAGGAAACAAAAATTAGAAGCTGTTATGTTGAGGGATTTTTTTTCTAAAAATAAATACACTGACCCAACAGGCGGAGCAGAAAGAAAAGAAAAACTATTTAAACAGATTTATTTTTAAAAATACACCAAACATGTGACTCATTCATAAAATTTTGAGTTTCGAAAAGGAAAACAACATTCCGCGACATGCCAACGACCAGTTGCTTTGCTACGTTTATTTTGTTGTTTTCTTTTTATTTATTATTTATTTTTGGGATAACGACAAATAAGAAATAGTTTCTTTTTATTATAATTTTTATTTTTATTTTTATTTCTATTTTTTTTCTCTCTCTTCATTATTTAGTGATCATAGAGTGGGGAGAGAATAGAAGTCGATGAGAATGATAAGCTGGGAATTAATAGCACTTCAAACATGTATGTTAGATATGTACGAGTATTTATTTTTGTTTTTCAGAGTGATAAATGTTCTTTCAGCGGTCAAAGCAAATTACATATTGGGGTGCTGGGTGTTTAACCTATACTTTATAATTATTTATTTATTTATAATTGATTTGGTTTTTTTTTCCCCTTTCTTGTTTTTCTTTTTTAATGGTATCTTTGTCGAGAAAGCAAAAAACGCCTTTGCTGTTATTACTTTAGTCATAAAACCTATCCTAACAAAATATCGAAATAGTGATCGAAAATGTGATTAGATGTATATATATATCACTATCACCCAAAAAGAAAATATTGTAATGTGCAGTAAAAACCGAGCAGAAGACGTGGGGAACACACGTATTTATTGCACGCCATGCAACACATGGCTAATTTGAACTTTAACGGGTAGTAGAATCCCAAAATCGTCATTAAGCGTCAAATATATATTTTTTTAATATACACTGGCGATCACAATGTATGGCGAGGCCATACATTTTGCAATCGATTTTTGCTCTTTATACCTGTTTGAAATTTTGTACTCGCAAACTTTTACTACCTATGAACAAGTACATATTTTCTCAACAGGAAGTCATAAAATTAAAGGGTAAATTAAAAACAACCGTTGGAATTTCCCAGGATCAAACAATGAACTTCTTGAAAAACGTATCAGAAGATGCGCCACTAGGATGAGGCCATTACGAATATTTCGTTGCAAGAGTCAAAGTTTTGTTAAGAATATTTAAAAAAGCGTTGAAAAGAACTGTTCCAACGAGTTAGGGCTCACAGGCCGATCAGTTGCAAGGAGGCTTGAAAGGAGTAAGACTGTTGTAAACAGTTATCTTGCGGATTCACAAAACTATGGGAAAAACCAAAAAGGACGCACGGCAGAAGCAACAACATTGCGAGAAAAGCGGTTATTTCTACGGCGTGCCCCAAATTCTATTGGGTCTACAAGTAAGTTTCCAGCGTTTTTTTTCCAAAATTTTAAGTTTTATTATGAAAACATAGTTACAATGCTTTATTCAAAGTATCGTTCATCGGAAGCTACAACTTTCCCCCATCTTTCTGGCAATTTATGAATTCCGGACCAAAAAAATTTCTCGTCTTTCGAGTCCAAGAACGTATCGAGCCAATTTTTGATTTCCTCTACTGAGCTGAAGCGTATTCCCGTAAGAGCGTTCTGCATCGAACGAAACAAGTGGTAGTCAGATGGTGCCAAGTCTGGAATGTAAGGCGGGTGAGGCAGAATTTCCCATCCACTATTTTCCAAATAGTTTTTCACCGAAACCGCAAGATGTAGCCGAGCGTTGTCGTGATGAAAAATAACATACTCATGCCTGGTCTCATATTCTGGCCGTTTTTCTTTTAATACCCGCTTCAAACGAATTAGTTGGGTTCGATATAATGGTCCTTTGATGGTTTCACCACTTGGAAGCAGTTCGTAGTATACGACACCCTTTTGATCCCACCATATGCAGAGCATGACCTTATTCACGTGAATATTTCGTTTTGGTGTCGATTGGGCGAGCTCGCCGGGCTTTGTATACGATTTTCTGCGTTTAGGATTATCATAATAAATCCATTTCTCATCACCAGTGACAATACGATGCAAAAATGATTTATTTTTATACCGCTGCAGTAACATTTCGGACTGGGGTCTAACATTTCTGCCCGGGATCCACTGGTGGCGCCATTTCTGACAAACGCTGGAAACTTACTTGTAGACCCAATACTCTACCAGCGACTAAAATAAGGGCCAACAGCGGAGGATCAGCCAGCCTAGCAACGGTCCGAAGGATAATACGAAAAAGCGGTACTATACAGAGAAAAAAACTTAAAAAGAAACCTGTTTTGAGGCAAGAACACAAGGAGCATCGAATGAATTCTGCAGGAGCAGTGAATGGAAACGTGTTGTCTTTTCGGATGAAAAAAAGTTTAACCTTGACGGCCCCGATGGTTACAACTTTTATTTCCATGATTTAAGATAGGAGGAGCTTATTTTGGCAAGACATAACAGCGGTACATCGGGTGTAATGGTGTGGGGAGCTATTACCTACTATGGCACAATCGAGTTGGAGTTTTTGTCCACAACAATGAACGGAAACAACTACAAATGTTTGCTGGAACGGTCATTTCCAAAAGTGAAAAACATTTTCGGACCTCTGCCTTGAATATTCCAACAAGACAATGCCCCCATCCACACTTCCTGGGTTGTTAGAAGCTGGATTCAATCAGAAGACGTGGAACTTTTGCCATGGCCGCCCTATTCACCGGACTTAAACATAATCGAAATGGTTATCTCGTAAACTGTATGAAGGCGGCAGACAATTTGAAGACAAGGACACTTTAATCGAAGCTGTCCGTGATGCCTGGGCCCAAATTTCTCTTGATTATTTAAAAAAAACTGTATGATTCTATTCCAAACCGTCTTATAGAGGTCATATCGAAAAATGGCGGGCATACTCATTATTAATGTAGAAAAACATAATAAATAAATGTTTTAAAACCATAAAATGTAAACATTTTATTCATTTTTTCCTTTCTTTCGAAGATTTTGCATGTGGCCGCTTTTCAAGAAGTTCATTGTTTGATCCTGGGCAATTCCAACGGTCGTTTCTTATTTACCCTTTAATTTTAAGACTTCCTATTGAGAAAATATGTACCTGTTCTCAATTAGTAAAAAGTTTGCGGGTACAAAATTTCAAATAGGTATAAAGAGTGAAAATCGATTGCAAAATGTTTGGCCTCATCCTAGTGATCGCCAGTGTAGTAAGAGTATGCCACGCAATGTTCACGCCGCACTGTGTGCTATTTTACCAATCTAGCAGAACTTTATTAAAAATTAAAAGTTGTCCAAATGAAACAAAATTTGTATCATATGAAAGGTAAAACCTCCAGGAATAACATGATAAAAAAAAAAACAAAAGCAACAGTATTTACCGTTCAACAACATCACAAATATCAGCTTGGTTCAAGCAAAAAAAATTTAAAGTTGGTTACATTTCCTTTACAAAGTTGATAATTGCGTGGTTAAGTGGCGTATTAGGTTTGCTCCTCCAATTCATTTTATTATTTTTGTTTGACATCTTATTAGTTCTCAAAGTAAGTATTTTTTTGTGCATTTTACAAACTTAAAAAAAAATTTTGGTTTGTTTGAAGACCTCAAAAGTGATGTTTGTTTTTGTGTTTTGTGATTTTGTGACCCCTTTTAAAAAAGTATCCTCATGTATCCATCGTGTTTAAAATCTCCGTTGGTGTTTTTGCTCCTGGTTGCTGACTCCACACAATTTTTTAGTTTTTTTAATTGGCCTATATAGCAAAATGAAAAATTCAACAATTGTTGGTATTTGGAGAATTTCTAAGAAAGAGGATCGCCATAAAAAAAATTTCTGATTTTATTATGCAAGAGTTCGGTCTGGTAGACACAGATATTGTTCCTAGAGTGCTCCAAACATATGTGAGCTCATTAAATTCAAAAATTTTAAATAGATGGGAACGAAGTGGGCGAAATTTTCAAAAATTTGAAAAAGCCAATGAAATATGGTTAAAAGAGGATGTTCAACTGCCAAAAGGCTTTATTGAAGGTGTTCCTTCAAGAAGTTCAAATGCAAATCGTAGACGACCTTCAAAATCATTTGACGAATGCACTCAAAAAGTCCAAAAACGGAAAATAAAAGAACTGGTTGGCTCGAAAACTCCAAGTGAAATCGCACTTGCTGCTTAAATGAGTTTGCGGTCATCAGGTAAAAGATATGCAGGTAATATTGTCAAGGAGCTTTTAAGTTCTTCTCCTGAAAGAGCTACAAATATTAAAGAGGCTAGATTAAACTAAGAAAAGGGGAACAAAATAATAACCCCAGAAGAAGCCCTCATACTAATAGTAAATACAGAGCAGCAGCTGAAAGAGCTCAATCCGGAATATTATTTAGTGCAAGAAGCAAAGAAGGACTGTTATCCTGTAGAAGAAGCATTTATTGTGACTGATGTGTCTGCACGAATAAAATTACAAGCTTTGCTGGATATAACAGTGAGACGTATCGTAAAAGCTCAAAATGACCTTAAAGTCTTTAAGTACACAAGTTTTATCTTTGCGACTTATAACTAAATGGGGCTGTGATGGTAGCTCTGCGCAAAACAGATATAAAATTAGCATGAACGATGCGGAATATAGTGACGGAAATCTCTTTTCGGTAACTTTCGTCCCACTTCACTTGTTTGATGACTTTACTGGAAAGATTGTATGGCAAAACCCGAGGGCGAATTCCACTCCAAAAGAAATGAACACCGACAAAAATTCATTAAGGCAGCCGGATGAAAAAATGTTCAACTTTGGTATTTCGCCATTGCACTCGTGGATACGGACTTTTGAGTGTCTGTTGCACATTTCATACAAATTGGACATAAAGAAGTAGCAAGCAAAGACCCCAGCAGAAAAAGAATCCGTGGAGAATAGAACTAAACTTTTACAATCCCAATTTCGGGAACGGATGGGACTGTTAGTAGACATACCAAAGCAAATTGCCGGAAACATTAATGATGGCAACACTCCTAGAAAGTTCTTTCGAAACCGTGAACTAAATGCAGATATAACAGGTCTAAATATTAGCTTGATAAACTATTTTCGAGTTTTGCTTGAAGTCTTATCAAGTATGGTATTATATGCCTCCAAGCATACATAAAGTGCTTATGCATTCAAAAAAAAATTATTGAAACTTGCATATTACCACTTGGGCAGTTGCCTGAAGAAGCCCAGGAAGCAAGCAACAAGGAATATAGGCGTTTCCGAGAGCATTTCAGTCGAAAGTCTTCACGGCAAAACTCAAATCGAGATGTGATAAATAGATTTTTACTTTCCTCAGATCCATATCTTTCAATCCGAAGCTAAATAGAAAAAGAAATCCACTCCAACCAGAATGTATTACGCTATTAAAAAATTTAAGCTCAGATGAAGAAGATGAATAATTTAATAATTTATTTAGATACACCTTGGTTTAATAAAAGAAAAAAAATTAAAAAAAATAATCTTATTTGTTTTTTGTATTTATTTTTTTTTTGTTTTTAGATATCTTAAAGATGAAATAAAGGTAAAATTACCTATTTGACTAGGTTTCAAAACTTTAAGGTCCATTTGAAAAAAGCATACCAACATTTTTCAATAAAGATTTCGTATTTTTAAAAAGAAACTGGTCAAAAGAGAGAATTTTCAAAACGTAGTATGGGTTAAATGTATGTAAATAAATATTTAAAACTTAAGTAAGCTTAAAAACTCACAAAATAACATATGATAATTGTATAATTTATCAGTTTAACATAAATAAAAATTAATGCGAAGAAGTGTCAAATACTATCGCTCATCTGTTTCAGACATTCTCGTTTCTCTAGAAAAGTTAACACCAACTGTCACCAACTATAGATGAGCCACTTTACGAATAAAATTTATTTATGCTGGATAACAGCCCAGACAATGATGTTTTTCATTTCTAAAGAGCAGGTAACAGGCTCAACGAGCTCTTCCTACGGGTATACGAAAAGATCCCTGTGCGGGACATACAAACAGTGCCAAACTGATAAATGAAACAAGAATTTTGTCCTTCTGAGATTTTATACATCTGCTGATTATTTATTGTTGAATATTTAACAATACATATGTTAAATATAATCAACTGTTGTTGAAAATGCGACATCCTGCAGTCTACCAATGAAAGCTCCATTGTGCTTGTTGTGTCGTAGCAAAACTAGTAGAGATAAAATCAGTGTTCTCTAAAGTGTCGGCACTTTACGTCAGAACGTACAATATAAAGCCATCGATGGCCTTTTACAATTTATGGCAACCATCAGTGGACCTGGACAAAATTGACAAAACATTTAAGCGAAGATTGACAATAGACCATTGGAAACACCGATGGTACGTATTCATCAAACAGGCCTCATTAATTTTTATAGGACATTTTATTTTTATATTTAAAGTAAAAAACAGGTTAGTTGTTGTCATCAATTTTCCTGGGCCATAAGCCAGAAACTTTATGCCATCCAGCGAAGCGTCGCATTTATTGTGTCAAAAGCCTTCCAAAGGTCTGTTTCCAGAAATCCTAGGAACATAGACGGGGAACTATATAGATCGAAGATCGTTGCTCAGTTTTACAAAGTAACGTTTGGATGCGTTAATACCCTATGATGGCTAGACCATATGTTGGATCGGCTCTGTCAGCAATATGCCCTATTGCAATTGGAATTGTGAGCCAGACAAAAGTTTCAAAAATCAATATCTTTCCGAGTAATATAGCGGGAAGAAACTCTGCTGCTGGGTACATTCTTAGGACCCTATTGCGGGTATCAGAGCATGCTATCAATCGCTAAAAACTTTACTAGTGCCTACATCTTGTAGGCATCGAAAAAAAAAAATTTAAAACATTGAAAGGGATACTAGACATCTCAACAAGTTCTAATTTAGGCATTTTTCTGCCTATGAACTGCCAACATGCAAGTTGCAAAGGCAACCACTGCACTCAATTATATGTATGTTAAAGACTGGATTTTGGCTACTTTCCTAGACATGGAAGGCACCTTCAAAATTGTCAAAATAGACGAGATAACTCTTGTCTTATACAAGCGAACATATGATTGGATCAAAAATCATCTATAGTGGGTTGTTATTTTGCTCATCCATTGAAACAGTGTACACCTGCAAAAAGTGCTATTGCCGTAGATACTTTGGTTAGTAGTAATGCATAACAAATCCAGAAATCCTAAAGTTGGATACTACAAATTTTATGGAGGCCACTCTCAGCAAATTAAGCAATTGGGAAAAGAACCCGGGCTTAGGCACTAATCCATTAAAAATTGATTTCTTTTTGTTTATGATAAAGTTCACGTTACCACATTCCGGTTCTTCCAAGGAAAAGAAAGCATCGGGAACTCTATTCTTCAGCACACGGAAGAAGCTGAATTTGGTGAGATACATATATAACGATGTACGGTATTTAAGTTGGACAGACTGCACTGAACCGGGTTTGCAACGGGATCTGTCTTGACAAAGAAATCACTTTCTAGACTGTGCAATCCACTCGCATAACCACTTTAGAACTATTGCACAATTTAATTTGTTATTTTTTATCACACTAGTAAGCTTTCGGTCCCCTAAAATAGCAGACAGAGTTAGAAAATCATCTCAGATCATTCTTAAAAACGTCAATTACGCTAAGAATTTTCCAGAAAAAAATTTCATCCTTAGTTCCGTTCAGTGTCCTCACTTCAGATTTGATACCTTCGTTTTCAAGTAAGTTCGTGAACTCAGATTGGGTTCAAATCTAGTCTGTAAATTGTTAAACAAAAAATATTATTCATGACGCCAACATGCTTTCGGTAGACAATGGCAAACCTCTGAAACTCTGAATATGTGCCTATTATCACACTCTCACAGACGGGAAATCACACGTATTTGCCACAATCAGTGAAAATTCGTTTCTCTAAGGGCCTATATCAAGGAAGTTTAGGTAATTTATATACATATGTATATATGTCCATACAGGGCTAAGCAAATTCAAACATGACACAGACAGGACAACAATCGTTCCATGCATGAGAACCGATGTTTTCTGCAGATCGATAGATGACAACCTATCCGTTCGGTTACCTGATCATTCCTGTATAACAAATTTCATGAAGAATAGTTCCAAATTTTAGCTTTATCTACTATGAGATCCAAGTTGGATTCGGATATAAGTCAGCGAGATATCCTAGTCAACTCAAAAAGTAACGAGCTGATGAGAGAAGGTAGTATGCACAACATGACTCTACTACGTATTCTCTTCTCGAGTGAATGAAATTTCACCTATGGTTATTGCATAGTGTCAATAGTCAGAACCACAATAGAATGAAGACAAGTCCCTTAAGCTTCAATGACAAATGAAACAAATAACAGAAATACATATAATTTGAGCAACACAAACAAAACAAAATTAACATACCAGAGCAAACTAATTGATTAGAATTTCAGAAACGCCTTTAGATAAAGCAATCCAAAACACCGGTATGACAAAAATGTGGTTTGTTTAAAGTTAGAATTACTATCTCGAATTATAGACAGTATAGACAGTGTAGGCGTACTTTGAAATCTTTACAGCACACAAGGGGGTTTTATATTCTGTTCAACATCTCCCATCTAGAAGACTAGACAACAATCTTAAAGATTAAAAATCTTTCCGTTTGTCGTTGTTCAACTCATTCCATGCATTCAAAAATGCTCATTCTCGAAACATTGCTACGAGTGTTTTAAGCTATTTCTCCCCTTTAATCCCATATAATAATTTTTCGCCGTCTCCACAAAATAAATTTCCAATGTTTACACATGTTGTTTATGTCCCCCAGACTATTAGTTTTATTTTAGACTTGTTTTCCCCCCAAAAAAATAATCTTTCGTTACAACATCAAGATCGTTTCCACTTTTCATGCAATCTACTTTCGGAATATTTAAATTAATTTGACATCTGTCGTATTGAATCACCTTGATATTATTTATCTTTCACGTGCACACTATCAGCAAGATGACAACAAATTAATATTTCTCAAAATCACAGTGATGCAAAAGTCAATCAGAGTTTTTCAATTCAAAACTCTCATTAATCAATTGTCAAATTTATTTTTAAATACCGTTAACAATAAGACAGAGAAAAGAAAAAAAATTACAGAAACGGCAGATATCTTTTTATAGATGTCATTCATTGTGGCAAGCAATTCAGGTCTACACTCGACGAGTACAAGTACGAGTAGTTCTGACCAAATTAAATTGCTACACTTGCGATTGAAAACTGTCAAACTGTCAAGACTTTATGTCTAGAGTACGAGTAAGTACTCCAAGTATTGCCGTGTGAACAAACTCTTAAGTGCGCTATTTTGCAAAAATTTATAAGTCTTGTTTATTAACACCGTGATTTTTGTCATTCGAACATTTTTCATCGTACAAGTAAGTGCGACAATAAATAGCGGCCGCTAACATTTGTGGCGACTCCATTCATGGTAACAAAAGTTTTTGATTTTTTTCTTTTATTATTTTTATTTGTTTGTCTCGCGTATGCGATTGGTGATTTTTCTATAAAAATGACTTTGAACACTTAAATCTGACATATTGATTGACATAAGGGGTCATTTTTTGTACTCGATATCATATGATACATTGTTGTTTATCGGATCATAGTTTTGACGGTGTGAATTCTTAAGTGGATCAGGGTGGCTTACAGACAGACAGTGGCTGTTCTTGAATGGTAAAAATAAAATTGATGTTAATGACGAAAATACTAAGACAATGTTGTCATTTGATGTTTATTTTTAGAATCAGAGAAAGTATGATATTTTTGTCAAAAATAAAACACTAGTGGTTTATTTAAGGCCGTTCGAGAGTCTTATAAGAGACAAGAGTTGTCTTGAAAACGATACTGCTTCCAAATGCTTAGATAATGGTATTGAAAGTTGATTTTAAATTCGTGGCTTTTTGAACGTAAAGCATTGGTATATTGCGGCCCTTAGTTAGTACTGTTCCTTCAAAGAACTGTAAAATATTTAATCAGAGTTTAACAAATTGCTAACTTTCCTTAACTTGCCATTTTTCAGCTGATCGCTACTCAACCAATTTTACTAACTTTTTTTTTTGCCGTAGCATCCTATCATTTCTTCAACGAGCAAACAAATGACATCTGGTTCTTTATGGTCTGCACTTGGAGCGAATATCCTCTCTACCTTAGTTATTTTTATCTGGCTACGATATCGATGTATTAATTACCAGGCAATAAAAAACCCAATTGTTGTAAAGCAGCCAATAGTCTCGGATAAGTATGAATTGTTGGAAAAAGGAAAACAATGCACGGATCTGCACATGGAATGCTCGGACTTTGAAAAGTTCATGCGAGGTCCTCGACAAAACCTACGAATAACAATGCCTTAAGTAAGACGTTAAAATCATTTTAAGAAAACAGGTCATGGACTAGACACGACCAGGACTGCAAATGGAAATGCTTGATCACAATAGGTAGCAGCACAGAATTTTCACACCTCAATATTCACCAGATCACAAAACAGTTAATCAAATTGATTTTCTTGTGATCAACGCAAGGCACTTCCCCGATCTTATAAATAGCGGCCAATGTAGATGGGTTTCAGGTTATGTTCGAATATCTCAGACGCCAACGGAGAAATATTGTGAATAGATTTCACGTTGAACGGCTGTTATCGCAAGAAACCGTCAGAACTTTTGCCAACCGATACCAACGCGTTTAAAATCTACATTAAATGCTGAAGAGTCATTGGTGTCAAGAAGCCGTCAGAAATACGCTAATTTATGTGCGCGGTTTCATGGATTTTTGGTCCCGCTTACATACGTCGACGTACTTTGACAAGTTGTACAGCTTGAATGAATGATAATAATCTTCCAGCTCAAAGAGTGTTCATTCATACTCGGAGGGACGCTGCAGCAGAGGAAGAACACTTGTAGCGAATTGAATTAAAGTCGAATTGGAGAAATGATTGGGCTCCAACAGCCTACAAATACCAAATTAAGCAATTAAACAATTTTTGTCATTTAAATTTTCGACTACTTTTCCGGACAAATCGGGCTGTAAATCGTCGTCAATAGTGTCTGGTTTCTGGTCTCAGAGGGCATTTGTTGAAATCACTTTATCGTTAAATTGCGATTTCAATAAATCGCCAGCTTGAGTTGCTGTATATCATCCATAAGTTAAGATTATGATACCTAGATACCCTATGATTATAATGATATAAAGTGTGTTTATTTTAGATGTATACAAATTCAATATGAAATAAAGCACTTGAATCTAATGTTAACGTCTATGATATTAGCTTTATTTAATAGATAATTTTATACCATTTGTGTTTAAATATGATATCGGGCATATGCGCGCCACGGCTAGCTCAAATGAAGCATAACCGTGAAGTCCAATTTTCGGCAACATTACCGAGCAACTGGGGCCGTATACAAGCCATAATACGGCGAATGTTGACTTCTAAATCGTCCAACGTCGTGTGAGATCACAGGATCATGAAGGCCACTTCACACGAAATTATACGCTCAACAAATGTTTCCCGCAATAAATTGATGGTGACGCGCGCCGTGTGGCATGTTGCGCCATCTTGCTGAAGCCAAACATCTGTCACGTCAATGCCATTCAACTGAGGAACGAAGAAGTCAGAAATCATGTTTCTATAGCGCTCTCCATTGACGGTAACATTCTCGCCGGCATGGTCCTTAAAGAAATATGAGCCGATAATTCCACCAGGCCATAAAGCACGCCAAACAGTGAATTTTAATGGTTGTAGGTCGTCTCGACAAAGGATTCTAGGTTTTCTCCACTCCAAATTCGGCAATTTTGCTTGTTTACATATCCATTTAACCAAAACTGGGCCTCATCGGAGAACAAAATTTTGTGTTGACAATGAAGATCAAGCTGAATCATGTTTTCAGTCCATACGTCGAACCTACGGCGCGTATAATGGTCACGCGGTTTCAACTGTTGCACAAGCTGGATCTTTCCGCAAAATCTTCCACAAAGTGGATGGGCATAGCTCCAATTGCTGTGCACGATGGCGAATCGTCTCATTCGGATTCTCCTCAACACTGCGCTCCACAACGGCATTAACTTCTTTGGTTCGCACTGTTTGTCGTCTTTGGGGGTGCGTATTATCCACTAGAGTGTACAGTAGTGCGAAAACGATTCATCGTGTTCCGAATAACTTGCTCAGATGGACGATTATTTCGACCGTAAAATGGACGTAGCGCACGATAAGTTTGGCGAACCGAACCATGATTTTCAAAATAAGTTTGCTCAATTTGCACACGTTGTTCTGGCGTTAATCTATTCATCGTAAAATGGCAAAACGTACTAACCACAAATCAACTTTCAAATTGATAATCTGTAGAAACAGTGTTGCCAGTTTAAAAACCATATCTCTAAAAAAAACACTCTTTATTACGTGCCATATTTTTAAGTTTTCAGAAAACTGCTAACTTCTATGTAGTTCGAATGGACACCAAAAGCTCCAGCTCGAAGGATCTTCGATTCTTTTCCAACCTGAAGTGACAATGCAATAGAGGAAAACCTTGCTTGCCTCGGCTCTGCGTGCCGATGGTCCGTTTCTTGAACCTTCAATTACTGAATTTGTAAATGAAAAACAGGAAAAGCTTTACAATGACTTGTTAAAACGTAATTTACATTTGAGTTAATATACATAGGTACATATGAACATATACCTAATGTTCCACATGTTCGAACAAAATTTTGTATCTCGATGTAGCACTGTATTTGAATTTGATATTAAATAAGCAACCCGTTTATATTTACATGCATATGTATGTACATATACACGACATACATCTATGTACATATATGGATATACGAAAAAGTTTAGAAGAATATTAGCAACATTAACATTATACAATACATGTATGGAAACAATAAGGTATTTTGCGTATTGCGTATTACAAAAATTCCTGCGAAGACACTTGTTTATAACTGTACTTTTACTCTTTCTCCCAAATACGAGTACCATTAGTTTCATCAACAAAATAAGAGAACATTTCCAACAAATTCTCTTTTGAAAATATTGCAACAAAAAAAAAGAAAAGAAAAAAAGTCTGAAGTCGTCTTCATCTAATTTTAAGAGGAGAATCTCTTAAGAAAGCTACAGCAAAGCAACCCTCGGATTTTATCAGCTAATGTTTATATTCAAATTATTGTTTTAATAGCTACTTTTTAGCAACAAAAACACACAAACACATATGCGAGTACATAAACACACCAGCATCTCGTAAACAAACTGAAAAAGCTTCGAAAATGTCAAACTTAGTACACATACTTGTACGTGTTTGTTTTTGTGCTTAGGCGCGTTCATTTGAATAGAGCGTAAGTACGAGTATGCCATCTAACAGTATAGAATCATCATATAGAACCAACTCATAGCCAAAGGCAAGGCAGGGCTCGGTAAGAGCGGAACCACCCCTTCGCCCTTGTTACACTTTTGATTGTTTTGTAGTATTAACTACTTTTACTATAGAAACCTTCTGCGCATGCCGAAATTCCGGGGAAATTTTCTACTACGCAATTTCCTTTATTTTGACTTAGTTTTTTTTTTTCCCTTTTGATTTCTTCCTTGTTTTATATATTTTTGTTTGTATTTTGTTTTGCTTTAGATTGAAGTTAAGGTTTTATTAAAAAAAAAATTGGGTGTAGGTACATATTCTTAAAGTTTAAGGGATTTAACCTAAAACAAGTTTGCAACCTTATGTATGTATGCATGTTATGTCTTTACGATGTTTATGCATTGATACGAATATTTACATTTTTATATACAGACATTCCTACGCACGTATGTATGTAAGTATGAATTGTTTACAAACTACGAACATGAATGAACGATTGGACCCTTCCGTCAATCTTTGTAAGTATGTACCTAGTTTATGTTGACATTTCATAGCGTGTTTTTTTTTCCTGTTTTTGTGTACCTAGGATTTGAATATGAAAAATTTAAACTGAAAATACGACATTCTTTCAGATACGTGTGTATGCACAGATGTGTACATGTCCGAATATTCCCAGTGGCAAATATAGACTTGGAGCAGAGCTATGCTGCAGCAAAGGTACATCTGCAGATCACTCAGACGCCACAATAATGCAAAAATACTATAAAACCTTGTCCCGCTGCCGAACGTAAATAACCGCCAGAATCTTTGCCGGTAGATTTAATGCAAGCTTAATCAAGTGCCAAAGACTACATTGAAATTGAGAAAAAAAAGGCGGTTAAAGAAACTGCAGCTGATTTGATGAAGAGTTCAGCCAGAGTAGAAGTACTACAGTGGCTAGTGAGCTCGATGAGCAAAAGGTAAAAAGGACATGTCAAAGCGAGAAAATCCGAAGAGTGACCTATAGAAATGAACAGGTAAACTTAGTAGTACTTGAAGGAAACCGCTGTCAAACAGAATAACCGATTCAACCTGTGGCGATAATAGACAGAGCTTATGTCCGCTTACTAACATCAATAAAGGTTTGCAAATGTGCTGAATATGAAGGCCTTCCTGTGAAGCTTCATATTGTGCGAATGCCTGAAACCATTTTGTTAATGAACTGTTTGGATCCTCTTTATCGATTTTACAATATTTAAACATGCTTTACAAAACAACGTTTACAAAATAACTTTAGGGAACAATCACTGTCTCGTGACCAAACCGTCACCTTCGGTGTCAAAATTCTGCGAAACTTGCAACAAACACAGCAGCTCTATTTTCTAAATGTTTGTGTAACTAATTGTATACGCTGACATTGACATTAACGTCATTAACATAAAGCAGCTAATTATCACAAGTGCAATTGATACCATTGGAACACAAGCACAGAAATGGGTTAAACTGTGGGAACAGGTAGAACCAAGTTATGCTGGTAGTGTTTTGGAGAAATGTTTTTTCGGTCCTTCAAGACCAATTCGACAGCGGAAAACCCAATAAAGTTTAGACGACCCAGGAATTACTACAACGTCTTTCTTAACCCTCTACCGCATACAACGCCATATATGGCTTTTCATTTTTGCGTATAGATTTGCGGCAGAACTAAACAGTTACAAAAACCAACGGTTATTTTGTTGTATTGGCTGTTATTTGTGGCTGCAGAACGCACATTGTTTTGTTTTTCCGCTTATCATCAGCAATGAAAACCTCATTTTAGCTGATCAGTGCGCACGGTCACTTCGTAGTCGGAAAATACCGAAAATAAAATTGCTTTTTCCAGAAGTTACAAAAGAGGTAACTTACTTATCTATTTTTTTCTACAAAGTATATACTCTGGTAAGTAATATTTCTGTGATTGTTTTCCAATTGGTACATGTACCGCTCAGGAACTACGCATTTTATCAAACAGCCATATATGGCTGTTTATGCATTTACGAAAATATCGGTCAAACATCGACATGCCATATTTGGCTTCGTATGCAGTAACAAAAAAAAAATAATTATGGTTTTGTCCATTTTTTTTATTTTATTTTACTGCAAATAGGCACCTTTCTCATGGCATCAGCGAGGTCCTTTTTCAGTACAAAAAGATTTTATTCGATTCCCGGTGATGGCTTGGAAAGTGAGGAGGAAATACCGGAGTCAGATGATGATGCAGTAGGTAATCGATCTTCGGACTCTGAAGAAGTGGTACCTGAAACCGATGAATCTTGTGAATTTAGTTCTGAAGATGAGGAACCTTTGGCAAGTTTAGTGACGAAAAAGAAAGCAGATCGAAAGAAAGAGCAGAAAATAATTTGGAGAACAAAAAAAATTGGTACATACAACGAAGAAGACTTTCCATTTTTAGGAACCTGTGAGCTCCCAGAAGCGATGTCTAAGTTTGAAACTCCAGCCGAGTTTTTTTCTTTTTTCTTCACCGAGGATTTGATTGAGATGATTGTACATGAATCAAACCGAAAGGCTCTACAGGAAAATATTAACAAGCCAGCCAATATTATGCAGGAGGAAATGGAACAATTTATTGGCATTTCTCTCTTCATGTCATTGGTGAAATTACCATCAACGAGAGGATATTGGAGTTCTGAAATTGGTCAACGTCTTGTTTTTGAGACAATGACATGCAACAGATGGGAAGACATAAAGCGACATCTTCACTTTGCGGATAACGACAAGTTTATCAAGCGCGGTTTGCCTGGACATGATAAGCTGTTTAAAGTAAGGCCTCTTCTTAGTAAAATTAGAGATCGGCTCCTTCTAATTCCAAAGGAAGAATTCCTTGCAGTGGATGAACAAACGGTCCCAACAAAATGTCGGCATGAGCTTAAACAATATAATCCCAAGAAACCTCACAAATGGGGTTACAAGAATCTTGTTTTAAGTGGCGTATCCGGTTTCAGCTACGACTTCGATCTCTTTGCTGGAGAACAAAGCAACACATATCCAGAGGATGCTCCAGACGTTGGCGTAAGTGGAAATGTTGTTTCACGACTAACTGCTACTGTACCAAGACACAAAAATCACAAGATTTTTTTTGATAATTGGTTCAATAGCCCAAAGCTTCAGGTACATCTGACCAAAACGGGTCTGCTTTCGTTAGGAACGGTTAAACTTAATAGAGTACCCAATATTGATGTTCCTACAGAAAAGGAAAGGAGAAAGAAAGGTCGCGGGAATATGATCGAGAGAGTTGCAGACATAGATGGTGAAAAAGTATCCTTTGTATCCTGGTACGACAACAAAGTTGTAAATATGCTCTCAACTTTTGTAGGATGCGATCCAATGACAAAAAAAAAACGATACTGCAGAAAAGAAAAGAAGTACATGGAGATCGACTGTCCAAAAGTAATAGATGTATACAATAAATACATGGGAGGTGTAGATCTTCTGGATTCAATGCTTGGGCTATACCGAATAAGTATCAGATCTAAGAAATGGCCCAAGAAAATTTTCTTCCATTTTTTGGATTTATGCATCGTAAATGCGTGGATATTATGGCGTCGAAAGAGCAACGTGTACATGGCCCTATTTGATTTCAAGATGGCGGTAGCCGAGAATTTGTGCAAGGCTCGTAAAAAGTTTTATAAAAAGAAGGGCCGACCAGCTTCCAACATTGGTACTCCGACAAGCACAAAAAAAACTTCGGATTCTTGTCATTCGACTCCGACTTCTATTCAGACGAAAAAAGCTAAGAAATGTTTGGCACGTCGTAGACCTAGTAATGCAGTCCGTTTAGATTCAGTGGATCATCTTCCAGAATGGAAAAATGATCGGCAACAATGCAAAAATGATTGCAAATTTCGAACTTTTGTCTTCTGTCCCAAATGCGGCGTTTATCTTTGCTTGAACAAAGACAGAAATTGTTTTATGTCTTTTCATATTTAACTTTATTTCGTATAAACTTATATTTTATGTACTGTTTTTTATTCCTTATTCAATAAAA
Source organism: Volucella zonaria (assembly GCA_963966105.1). Lineage (NCBI taxonomy): Eukaryota > Metazoa > Arthropoda > Insecta > Diptera > Syrphidae > Volucella > Volucella zonaria. Next base: position 7,866,879 of record OZ014530.1, read on the forward strand.
TGTTAACGTTGAACTACAAAAATTAAAATATTTGAATAAAATGTTTGATTAAAAAAAGAGTGATTGCATAAAACTCCATATATGGCAAGTATTTTTTAGGTTGAAAAATGACAGCCTGCATACGACGCCATATATGGCGACAATTTTTTTTTCAAAAACTGGCATAATTTTTAAATTTTTTTTTCATGGATATCTTTAGTATGGTAAATAAAAAGTAAATCCGACATATTTTTATTTTTTTTTCAAGTGGGTCATAATTCATGCAGTAGAGGGTTAAATGTGTGAAATGACCAAAAGTTGATGCAAAAAATATTATAATGTCCCAATGGTAGTAAAAGCTTTTGGTCATTTGTCAAAAACATTAGAAATTCTGCCTCATCGTCCATCTCAACGCTCATTTACAATGATATTCCAGCTGTCTTAGGACAAGGCCAATCTGCTTGCTGCACACTTTGCGGCTAGCTCAACACTCCCGGATTGTGCTTTGTCCTCGCCTACACTTGAGTGCGTCGAATCTTCAATGGGACGAATCCACTTTCGCATTCGTGTAGTAGCAAGAGTACTTAAAGATCTCAACATACATAAATTCGCTGGTCCAGATGGTATATCTCCCCTTTTTCTGAAGAGGTGTTCTTCCACGCTGGCAAAACCACCACGTAAGATTTTTCATCAATCCTGCTCTTTAGGACTCTTTCCGAGCAGATGGAAAACAGCATTTGTCCAGCCCGTCCATAAAAAAGGCGAATCTTCTTCTCTGTCCTTCTACAGACCCATTGCACTTACGTCCCTTCTTTCCAAGGTCTTGGAAGCGCTGATAAACCGTCAGCTCATGAAAAATCTCGAAACAGAAAAACTTCTTAATGACCGGCAGTATGATTTTCGTAGCAACAGATCCACTGGTGATCTGATGGCATGTCTCACCGAAAAGTGGAACCTAAGCATACATCAACCTGGAGAAAGCAAGATAGTTGCACTTGATATTTCTAAGGCATTTGACAGAGTTTGGCAACAGGCTCTTTTGACGAAAATGCGTGCTCTTAGGATCGATGACTCTCTTCTTCAATGGATTAGAAATTACCTTTCGGAACGTTCAATTCAAGTCTTGGATGGTTTTAAGTCTGATATTCACAAAATAAATGCTGGTGTGCCCCAGGGCTCCGTTTTGTCTGCGACACGCTTTTTAATTTTTATCAACGATCTCTTGTCTTTCACTTCTAATCCAATATACTCCTTTGCTGACGATAGTACGCTCTGCTTTTCATATTTCATAATGCTTCCAAAACACAATGATGTCTGCTGTCGTTAAAGCGAAATTTAAATACCCAGCCATTATCCATGAATGGCACTTACATCGTCGAATTCGAACAACTTTCCATTCTCGGTATGTGTGTCAATGACAACTTACGTTGGAATGACCACATATTCGATGTCGTCAAAAATGCTGCGAAATGTTTAGGCTTCCTCAAACGATGTAAGAAATACTTTTCCCCTTCTGATCTGGCCTCGATATATAAGGTATTCATCCGCCCAAAATTTGAGTACAATGCTCACATCTGGTCAGGTGCGCCCAAAACACCCTTGCATCTGCTAGACCGGATTCAAAACCGTGCGATAAAACTTATAGCTGATACCAATATCACTCAGGCAATGGACACCCTCGAACACCGACGAAATGTTTCTTGTCTCACTTTATTTTATCGCTATTTTCACCACCAGTGCTCCATAGAAATCGCCAGTAGCATTCCGCCCCTTCAAACCTTTAAGCGTAACACACGTCTTGCTATGAATGCTCATCAGTATACCCCCAAGCCCACTTTCGGACGTACTCTGAAATATCGTGATTCGTTCCTGCTGAACAACTCGCTTGTGGAATGACCCTCCGAGCTCTCTATTTCCTAGTCATTGTAACATTCAGACATATAAAACCAACGTACATCGGTACCTATCCTTCTTTCCTCCCTAAATTTCCGTCGCCCGCGCTGTGTGCAAACATTTTAAGGGTACCTGAACCCCTTGAGGAGCGCGCGCTAATTTATAAAAAAAAAAAAAAAACAAAAACAAGAGATGCACAAGATCGATGAATCGGACAAAATGTTGCCATGGACAGCTATAATTTACGGATTTTCTTAACCTTGGCGCAACTATTTAAACTGATTTCCTTGTCAAAAATTAAACAAAGATGTTAACAAGGCAATTGATTCGATTATCTAGAAACACCAAAAGTACTCTACACAGAGTTATTCCTCTCCTGCACAGACGAATGAGGATATCATTGGTCGATTCAATTTGGCGCTTACGTCCTTTTTGCTTAAGCCAGCTATTTTTCCAAAATGTCAATAGAAGTATTTTTTTTGGATTTCGGGATATTCCCTCACACTCGTGTAGTATTCAGCTTTTTGGTCAGCGGAAAATTTTTAACTGTCATTGGCATGTTTATTTAGGAGACTGTGTTCTTAAAGAATCATCAATAAAATCCTGAGCTGTTCCCTCTTTCATCCCTTTTGATTGAAAAGTGGTGACAATACCTGATACCCAACGGCCCCCTAGATTCCTGTATCTTAGGTTGGCTTCGTTTGTGGTTTTTTCTTCAATGGTACTTCCAGTTCTCACAAGCCCATCAGCTAGCTCATTTAATCCTATACTGCATGGTCCTTTTAGGTAACACACGTTCCCTGTAGGCATTGTGCAACACCTCCCTACTATCTAATGTAGAATCCAATACTATATCCCTATATTTATCCCATCCGAATAAGCCCTGTGTCCTAAGAACAGAAGGGTTTTCTGATTTGAAGACACTGCCTATGTCCGACAGTTGTATATATAAATGCTTTCAGGTTTAGGTCTGCAGACTCATTGGTGTAAATTAAAATTTCATTTGGACGACAGTAAATATATATGTAAATGCCCCACCGCCACTCTATGAGTATAATTCCTAAACCCTGTAGCTCTTTGCTTAGTTGCTAATTTCCTTCAAAACAAGCTTCGTGATCCCACTTAAAGTGTTCAATTATTTTCCCTGTATTTGTAATAACTTTGTCCAAGGAGCAGTTTGTGTTGCCGTTTACAAGTATTGACTTGGTTTGTTATGCTTTGCTCAATGTTGGCATTTATTTAATCACTTTAACTCTTCCCTCGAAATTCTTGAAGGCTTCTCCTATGTATTATATGTATGTACGTATATCCAGAAAGACTTTTTTCTATTTTCCTACTACATCGTGTGGATCAGTTTCTATAGATTTTGTTGTCATTTATGCCTACTGTGACCCACTCAAAAATTCACTGCTCCTGATATGAAGCCCCATTTGACTTTGTGTCTGCTTACCAGCTTTGGGTATAAAAACCATTACAATTTCTATGTTCCCAAGATAATATCGTCTCATCCACATGTTTTAGCTGGAGAAATCATTCTTTTTATCCTCGTCGCTATAGTTTTACGGATGGCTGGATGATGGTGATATTCCGCACTCTAACATGCGCTATAGGATATGAGACTACTCGTATCTCATATTTTTGGGTCGAAAAGTGGATCAACTCCGTATCACCGAGTGGTGTTTTGCGGTTTGTCAGAGACGATAAAGAAGCTATTTTCAATTATAAAATTGTGGATACGCTAATCCCGCTACCTTATTTCGCATACTCCGACAGGGTTCAGTTTACACAGTTTAAACACTCGCTTAAGCTGGGGGAATTCGAAGTTTTGGGGCTCTTATTTCACACTATTCAAGAGAATATTTTCACTTTGCAATTTAATGGATGTCCTAGATCGATAGCCTAGACGGCCATTAGTCAACAGAACGTCGTTCGTTTCGTTTCGAAACTGGATTTACTTGTCGATATCTACGAGGGTAGTTCCAGAAGTACCCGACCTGACGTATAAATAGCGATTGTTGTTTAAAAATAATGACTATTGTAGATAGTACCAACCTTATAAAGCTTAAATTTGAGGTTTGACGACGCTATGTTGTTTAGTATTTGTTCGGCAGTCACTAATAGTGAACGCTCTCAATGAATTTGTAAATATGGAAAAAATTGGTTATCGTTATGTGACACAATACTTTCATTTGAAAGGCCTTAATCCAAACAACATCAAAACGGAACTAAATTCTACTTTAGGGGCGACTGCTCCTTCCTTTACAGCAGTAAAATATTGAATGGCAGAGTTTAAGCGAGGCCTTACGAGTTGCCCAAACGAACATCGCAGTGGTCGACCAAATGATTTGAGTTCACCAGAAATGTTGAAAAAAATCCACAAAATGGTATTGGAAGACCGTCGATTGGTAGCCATTTCAAAAAGCGCTGTACATCGCATGTTGACTGAAAAATGGGACATGAGAAAGCTGTGTGCAAGATGGGTGCAGCGATTACTCACAATGGAACAAAAACAGCGTCGTGGGGATGTTCCACTTGAGGAAGTTTGACGAAGTTTCACATCAATAAAGCCGAGTTTTTACGTAGATTCATAACCATGGATTAAACATGGGTCCATCACTTTACACCCGAGACGAAGGAACAGTCAAAACAATGGACTCAAAGGGGAGAATCGGCTCCAAAGAAGGCGAAGACAATTCCATCTGCAGGCAAGTTCATGGCGTCAAACTTTTTGGATGCGCGTGGGATAATTTTCACTGATTATCTTCAGAAAGGAAAAACAATCAACGGCGTGTATTATGCGAACTTATTGCAGCGTTTGAAAGATGAAATCGAGAAAAAACGGCCGCATTTGATGAAGAAAAAAGCTTTGTTTCATCCAGACAATGGACCAGTTCACTCGTACGTCATCGCGATGGCCAAAGGTCAATGAGTTAAAGTTCGAATTGCTTCCTCATGCACCCGGTTCACCCGATTTAGCCCCATCGGACTATTTTCTAATTCCGAATTTAAAAAAAATGGCTCGGTGGTAAAAGATTTTCAAACAGTAAAGAGGTGGAGTCTGCGGTAGATGGCTATTTTAAGGAGCTCGACGACTCTCTCTATAAAGTGCTTGCTTTATTAGGTCGGCTACTTCTGGGACTACCCTCGTACTTGCCAGGTCATACAACAATTAACACATATCTTGTTGTAATGGCACAAGAACTTCGCCATCCGCCCTATTTAGACTCTGCGACAAAGTTACATATGTATGTATGTTTATACTGGTACTAAGAAATCCTCTCCACTAAAGAAATCAATCAACGCTTTAACTGCGCAAAATCCTTGGATTTCACCACGAAATGATTATTTTATTCAAAAATAACAAATCCATCTCATCTTAACCATAAATCAAGTTTTTTGCTTGCTTTAACAAAAAAATGTTTACATTCATCAAAAATGCACCTCACAGCCATCCAAAGCCGTGCAACCTTAACTTCGTCGTATATTTAATTACAGCATTTAAGCGCCAGATAATTTAAAAAAAACCAACAAAAAGTCTAAACATTTTTGGTTGGTGCATCACTTTGATGGCCATTAACACAACGAATAAAACAACAAATAATTTAATTAAAACTCTATACCTCGAAAATGTATACGGGGCATTGACTTCTGAAGAATTATCGTAGAAAACATCAAAATCAACATTAATACAAATTTTCCCTCGCGGTTTTAGACCCTCCGCGTTTTTGAAGCAATAAATCTTTGGTCACTCGAAATATATGTATATAATCATAAAATGATTCAGAATCAAAACAACGAGGTTTACGTATGCACATTTGTTTCTATGCATATACGTGTGGATATGTCAAACGAAAATTTAGCAAAATCAATAGAATATTTAGATTTAAATCCAAAAGACCACCCCCTCGACAGACTCCTCTCTCATTTGACTGCTGAAAGATTTATTTAATGGAAAAAACAAAGACAATCTCAAGCGTATTATAATAACTCTCCCCTGAAGCAATTCATTATTTTTATTTAAAAAAGTATTTTATGAGTTAATTGTATCTACATGGCATTAGGGTCAACCAAGTCCTATAAATTACTTAAAAAATTGATTATCTACCATTTACAAAAGTATGGAAGATTATGCTGTAGATTAACTTAATCAGTGATACACAGCTTAGTTCGTCCCAATTCTACTAGAAACAAGAGATTGTGGTGTAGCACACGTGTTCATAAGGATATGAGAACGTGTATTACCATTACAAAATTGTAAAAATTTCGTGTGTTACAAATCAAAGAGTATAGCTGACGAACGTTTCTTCAAGCGCTGATTTTAATATGGACAGTCAATGGTGTGCCATGATTTTTATCAATCGGACCTGTATACGTACTGTGAGGCTAATGATAAGACCAGCTGGAGTTCCCACTTCCACATCGCCCAAAAGTTATGCAGGAGATATGAAAACTGATCAGATTATGATATTCTCAAGCAATTCCGTCGTGCCATGCATCTTACATTTTTGCAGGTATGGCCATACAAGAGATGATTTTAGTTTACTGCACACATTCGTAGATTGTTGAGCACCGAAAGCTCTTTAATTCGAAGATTAGTCGATAAAATAGTGTCGAATACACAGCGTGCATTTTAAATAAGCGGTTCCTGTTTCAAAAAGTGTTAAAGATTTATTGGCGAGGCTCATAGGACAGGGTCTCCCAATAGGGATTTCCGGACTTTGACAGTTCATAGCGGCCATATTGTTGAAGCTACATCTGTTAACTTGGCTGTCATTTATTTAGTCTATTTTGTCAAATCACCCTGAACGGACATAGCGTTCAACAACACATGCAAATGATAAAATTGCTTTATCAAACTGGGTGCTCTGTTCGGGTAACGTTCTGCGCGCTTCGCCCTTTTTGCGGTTGCCGTAATCGGCCTACAGAGAGGCCATAATCGGACTATTCGCAGTGTGGTGGATAAATTTGAGTCAGCTGGTTCAGTAAACGATAAACCAACACCCGTAAGTCGACGAAACGCAAGATCTGCCGAAAACATCGCCGCTGTCCGTGAGAGTGTGCAGGAGAATCCGAGAAAATCGATTTCGCGTCGCTGACAAGAACTCGGCCTTTCGCAGACCACAACTTGGCGAATTTTGCGTCGTGATTTGGGCCTGCACCCGTACAAAATTCAACTAACCCAGGAGTTGTAAAACGACTATAGACAACGACGTGTGTTCGCTGTATGGGCTCAGCAGCAGTTGGAAACTGACTCTAATTATCATCGAAAAATGATATTCAGCGATGAGGAACATTTCTGGATGAATGGGTACGTCAACAAACAATATTGTTGAATTTGGGACGATACCAATCTACTTGGGATTCAAGAGCGTACAATGCATTCCCAAAAAGTCACTGTTTGGTGTGGATTTTGGGCTGGCGGCGTCATCGGTCTATATACCTCTAAGAGCGACGTTGGCCAGGCCATCACCGCCAACGGCGAGCGCTATAGGTCGATGATTACCAACTTATTTTGGCCTAAATTGGATGATATAGACACCAACGATATGTGGTTTGAATAGGATGGCGGTGCGTGCCACACAGCTCACGCCACATTGGAAATTTTGCACGAGCGATTCGAGGGCATGGTCATCTCACGTGGAGGTGATGTGAACTGGCCAACCGAGATTGTGGGATTTGACTGCGCTAGACTTTTTCTTGGCGGGTTTTCTGGAGTCGCAGGTCTATGCGAATAAGCCACAAACCTCAGCGGCCCTCAAATCCAACATAACCCATGCCCTCGGTCAAATTTAGCCTGATTTATACGCCAGAGTCATGGAAAATTGGACATTACGGATGGACGCCACCCAGAGAAGCCGCGGCGGACATTTGAACGATATTATATTCCATACATAATAACATCGATAGGGCTTTCAAAGGAATTAGAAACCTCGGTGATATCTCACACACACTTTGTTTTATTTAAATTTAAAGATAGGAAGCGCTTAATGAAATACCTTTTACTAAGCTTACTAAAAATAACTGACCTGCACGTCGTTTTGCTGCAGATACTAACGAACTACTATTACCAAAGTCAACTTCATTAACTAATTGGATGTGATTCGAATGCTCATCACACCATATGTGGTTATTAAAATATATGTAAACAAAATTAAGAAATTTTAAATCAAGTTTATGTTCCAATTATTTAAACCAGAGTACGTCCTCGACATTTCCTTCTTAACATTGTAAAACTCTATAACAAGCGGGCATAATTCAAAGTCTGATCAAATCTTTCTAAGCAAATACCTAGGGAGATGCACAGATTGGAGCATACATATTACATACATATAGTCATGTATACAACACGGTCATAAGAAGATAAGAGCTGTTGACAACTTAAAGTTCGCATGCGAAAATCTTAGCACGATGATTATAAGAGCAGATAAGTTAAGAAGACAATTTCATTTTAGCCATAAACTTATAGCAATGCTTAGACACCTAAACATCTAAACTAGCCGAAATGAGTGCCGCCGATGGGTCACGCCAAGAACTTGCTGATAAAGAGAACTTGTAGTATTCTCCAATGGTTTTTGATATTTCGTATCATATTAGAATTTAGGAAACTTATTAGCCATAAAAGTCCGACCGATCAGATCTGAGACTCCCCGTATTTACGAAATCGTAGTTAGTACTGCATTGGCGGTTCTACAATTGTTGCTATACCTTGCATAACTCAGAAAATTCTGACCCGATTTTTTTAAAATTCTCGTTGAATGTGTGCTATGTTAATAGGTTTTGAGTAGTACTCAAAGTGCACTCTTAATCCTGTGTTTGGAAAAAATAATAAATGACTTGTGTTTTATGTATGTCTTCTTTTTTTTAAAAAAACTTCAAAAGTCATCGGCGGAATTTGTTGTTTATTGTTTCCAGTGGTCGCCAAACTGCTGCTATCCCTAAGTCTATCTCATAATAATCAAAGGAAAATACTGAGACTATTAAATTTGATCTCCAGTTGGAGAAAGAATATCAATTTTCATACTAAGTCAAGGAAAAGTACGAGTACTATCATTGTATTTATTTAGAGAAGAAGGCAAAGAAGCTCATTACTAAGGTTTCGTCATAGATGAGAAACTTTCTTCCATTTTACGAAAGCCATAGACAAAACATGGATTAAAAAAGGTCAGTTTAGCAAAAAATTCCGACTCAACTCCAAGATGACACTCTTACATATACGAGTAATAGATACTTCAGAAAATAAACATAAAAAAGTATTAAATATTAAAACTAAAAAGAAAACGTATCAGACTACTATCTTCCGAATTTTAACTTCAGCATCTCATGACAATGAAAAGGTAGAATCAACAGGAGCACATGCAGTGCGAGTGCAACTGCTTCCAAGGAACGCGATCCCATCTATTACCGAGAAAGGTCCTACCTTAAGCCAGCAGTAGTGCTGTCAGCTAGTCAAAGAGCTATGAGCTTAGGCCAAGCTGAAAGTATCGGTTACTACTTAATCACCCCTTGTGTTGATGACATTAGAAAATATGTGCAGTTTGAAGTTCAAAATATTCTGATAAACATACAATAAATAAATACTCGTACCCGTAAATATCCTGATGGTTTCAAGGTAAAACCTAACATGAGCACCGTGGATCCAACCTGTGACAGAATCAGAGAGCATCCATCTACGAGTACCTTCCCCATCAAATGGAGAATGCTTAATACTAACCTTAGGATACAATAATAGGCCGGTTTGTGACTATTTTGCCAAGGGACAGGCAATAAATAATCAATCTACAATCAATAAATAATGGTTTCCTGTCCTGCTGCCGCTCGGCTATAACGAGACCCTTAACAGCAGTTCTTTAAACAACGTCAAGCGAAAAAAGAAGAAGAAAAAAAATCAAATCTTTCAGTAGAAAATATTGGATTAGAAAAAATACAAATCGAATTTGAATTAATTAGCATTTTTTTATAGCCATAACATCTTTTTAGAACAGGAGCCAGGATGCAGTGATTCGTGTAATACGAAACGGTTGGCTTCGACAAATATCCAGTTGCTGCGGCCCTTATGTAAAAAGAATCATCCCGGCTATAATATAATGTAAAATATACACAAGTCTCAGACAAAGCTAAACTCATGTGAACTACTCGAATACAAGAATGTTGAAAACCACGTTATTCCAAAACAATAAAAGAAAGACGTACATACACTGGCGATCACTACATAGGATGAGGCCATACATTTTGCAATCGATTTTCACTCTTTATACCTGTTTGGAATTTTGTTCCCGCAACTTTTACTACCTTGGAACAGGTACATATTTTCTCAACAGGAAGTCATAAAATTAAAAAGTAAATAAGAAACGACCGTTTTAATTTCCCAAGATCAAACAATGAACTTCTTGAAAAGCGTATAAAAAGATGCGCCACTAGGATGAGGCCATTACGAATATTTCGTTGCAGGAGTCGACATCAGCGATTTTTTTCAAAGTTTTTAAGAATATTTAAAAAAGCGTTGAAAAGAACTGTTTCAATGAGTTAGGGCTCACAGGCCGATCAGTTGCAAGGAGGCTTGAAAGAAGTAAGACTGTTGTAAACAGTTATCTTGCGGATTTACAAAACTATGGGAAAAATCAAAAAAGACGGCACGGCAGAAGCAACAACATTGCGAGAAAAGCGGTTATTTCTACGGCGTGCCCCAAATTCTACTCTACCAGCGACTAAAATAAGGGCTAACAGCGGAGTATCAGCCAGCCTAGCAACGGTCCGAAGGATAATACAATACGAAAAAGTGGTACTATACAGAGAAAAAAACTTAAAAAGAAACCTGTTCCGAGGCAAGGACACAAGGAGCATCGAATGAATTTTGCAGGAGAACATGTCGCTTGGAGCAGTGAATGGAAACGCGTTGTCTTTTCGGATGAAAAAAAGATTAACCTTGACGGTCCCGATGGTTACAACTTTTATTTCCATGATCTAAGAAAGGAGGAGCTTATTTTGGCAAGACACTACAGCCGTACATCAGGTGTAATGGTGTAAAAGGGGAGCTATTACCTACTATGGCACAATCGAGTTGGAGTTTTTGTCCACAACAATGAACGGAAACAACTACAAATGTTTGTTGGAACGGTCGTTTCCAGAAGTGAAAAACATTTTCGGAGTTCTGACTTGGATATTCCAACTTCCTGGGTTGTTAGACGTTGAATTTAATCAGAAGACGTGGAACTTTTGCCATGGCCGCCTTATTCACCGGACTTAAACATAATCGAAAATGTTTGGGCTTATCTCGTAAAGTGTATGAAGGCGGCAGACAATTTGAAGACACTTTAATCGAAGCTGTCCGTGATGCCTGGGCCCAAATTTCTCTTGATTATTTAAAAAAAACTGTATGATTCTATTCCAAATCGTCTTATAGAGGTCATATCGAAAAATGGCGGGCATACTCATTATTAATGTAGAAAAACATAATAAATAAATGTTTTAAAACCATAAAATGTAAACATTTTATTCATTTTTTCCTTTCTTTTTTTATACGATTGTCAAGAATTTCATTGCTTGAACCTGGGCAATTCCAACAGTCGTTCCTTATTTACCCTTTAATTTTAAGACTTCCTATTGAGAAAATATGTACCTGTTCAAAGGTAGTAAAAGTTTGAGGGTACAAAATTTCAAGCAGGTATGAAGAGTGCAAATCGATTGCAAAATGTATGGCCTCATCCTAGTGATCGCCAGTGTATGTACATACCATATTGCACAGTACCCTTATTTTCCGAAGGATGTGTAGATCCGTCATAGAAAATGCGTAGAAATAAACTTCAAAGAAATATAATTTTCACTTTTTACAAGAATGATATCTTAAGAGAAGTTAAAAGTGAGAAAAAGTTTAGGTGCAGTTGAACATTGGTTTTGAATGTATTAAGACTGTAATGAATGGGTGAAAATTGGAAAACGAACTAAGCAGTTTTAAAAGACATATACGTACATACATGGTAAGATCGGATTTTTTGGTTTTATTATATAAGTACAATACAATATTCTGAGAAATTAAAAGAAATATATTTTCCAAAAACTTACCCTTTTCATTGCGTTGCAGTCTAACCTCAGCACTTACACTAGTCGGCAGCATTATTGTCATTAAGGAAAAAGCTAAAAATATGATCATTATCGGAAATTTCGGTAGCCAAAAATTATAATTATTGCTTCGTTTCGATTGTGGGCGTTTCACTTGATTATCGATTTCGTCATGCTCCTGTGGCATTCGTTGTCGCGTTTTAAACATTCCGGTTAAAAAATTTTCCCACATAACTGTTAAAAGTGCGAACGTTCTTACTACACTAATTTTAGTTAGGCTCGCGTTTTTTAATACGTAAGCACAATTTTTACCGCTTGTACTATTTCTAGTGTTGGTGCTGGTATTGGTGCTGGTGGTAGTGTTGGTGCAGGTACTGACACTGCAAGACAAAGTTGCATTTGTTCCTGATGATGATAATTGGGATGAAGTTCCCCCAGATGGCAGCGATGACGATGACGATGACGATGACGACGACCACAACGAAGACGACGGCACTGGCAATGACGACGACAACGGCGATGATGTCCATTCTGATGATGTTGATGATGCTGACATTTTTGTTGCTGTTATTGTTGAACACGGCGGACTCAGTATGGTTGATGATAATGATGTTAATGTTTTTGTTGTTGCTGTTGCTGTTGTTGATGATGATAATAATATTGATGGCGATGATAATAATAACGAGGACGACGACAATGATGATTCTGATGATATTGTAGATGATATCTCAGCCATAGTAGGAGGGATTGATGAAAACGACGAAGATTGTTGTTGACATGATGGCATTGTACTTTTACCACAAGAAGAGGAACTGCTACTGCTACTGCTACTGCTACTGCTATTGTTACTGTTACTTTTACTGCTAATGCTATTGCTATTGCCACACCAACCAAAGTTAACACCAGTTGCATTCCATTGTGATTGACTCTTGTGATTGGCAATTTTTAATGCATTCCATTTTGTAGCCAACGATGGTATGGATGGTATTCTCGAACTTGTTTTCACAACACAATTTAAACAATTCGGACTACTTCTGTTTCTACAGCTGTTATTGATATTGTTATTTTCCAGTCGCGTTGCCATTGAACTACAATTTTTACCCTCAAAAGTTGAACACTTGTTTCGTGACCGACAAATTAAACACATAAAATCATTTGATTTCTCTTGACTGCTGTTTTCCAATAAAAAGGACGAGCAGGACGAGGAAGAGCTATTTATTTTAGTAGCTTCAAAGTTGACACCTTCATTCGGCAGGGAGTTACGTTTTAATTTAACCGTCACATTTTCTTTGTAGGAAGATTTTCGTTTTTTTAATATTGAACAATAATTTGATCGATTAATTATTGTTTTGCAATTATTTAAGTCCATGTTTCTCCTTGTCTGTTATCTTCCTTCAATTGTTTCTTTTTGTCAAAAAAAAAAAACCGGGTTAGTCAAAGTTTAATTCTAAACAATATAATATAGTAGTAGGAGGTTTCCTGGAAAACGGAGCAATTTACTTGCCCGACCTTTCCTTTCACATTGAAAGGTTAGTATATTTTTTATTTGTTTGGTTTTGTTTTAGTTTCTTTTTTCTTTTCTTTCTGCTATTTGCTGCTTTTTGGCTTTGCTTTGTTGTTTTTTTTCTTGTTGTTTATATTCATATTGTTAAAATGCATCTGTAATACAAAGAAAACGTAAAATTAGCAATTTTGTTACAGAGCGGAAAAGAAGACAACTATTTATTTTAAATAAAATTATATTTAACGACCAAAAATGTTAACTCAAAAATAAAAGAAAACTGACAAATTATCTGCTTTATTGAAATATACAAGAATATAAATATCACTGATATTACATGCCTCTCAAATTGTTAAATTTTCCTTCATGTGGCGTAGATATTGAGCAATTGAAGCAATGAAGCTGAAATCAACATCTGGATCCGCAGGTAATAATTAATTCCTTTTTGGCCCGCCCATGGACATACATCTAGCCCTGCAATCTCGATCTTAAACATGATGCCAAAACAGAGTGTAAAGGAATGAGATTACTGGGAACGCATATATTTTCTAGATCCCTGAATATTTGTGGTGGTTCAACTACATAATTGATCATATGGCTGCTTTTCGATAGGAAGTTAATGCACTGAAGACACAGAGAATTGCAAGTTGAAAAGATCTTAGGGTTCTTTAAAAACCAAAGCTTTGCCGCAGGGTTCCCAACCTTCTCTAATGAGGCTTTCATTAATTTGGCATCAATTTAGAATTTGGCCCAATATTGAAATCTCTCAATGCAACGGAATAACACTGGCAGCTTGATGTTGAATGTGTTTTTTTTTAAGGGTGTGGGTTTTAAACTGGCAACAGTGTTTCTACAGATTGTCAATTTGAGAGTTGAAAGTTGATTTCTGGTTAGTACATTCTGTCATTTTACGGTGAATAGATTAACCGCAAAACAACGCGTGCAAATTGTGCAAATTTACCAAAAACCATGGTTCGATTCGTCAAACTTATCGTGCGTTACGTCCATACGACGTAATCGTCAATCTGAGCAAGTTATTCGGAATACGATGAATCGTTTTCGCATCACGTACACTTTAGTGGATAATACGCATCCCCAAAGATGACAAACAGTGCGAACAGAAGAAGTTATTGCCGTTGTGGAGCGCAGGGTTGAGGAGAATCCGAATGAGACGATCCGCCATCGTGCACAGCAATTGGAGCTATGGCCATCCACTTTGTGGACGGAAAGATCTTGGCTTAAAAGCGTATAAGATCCAGCTTGTGCAAGAGTTGAAACCGCGTGACAATTATACTAGATGGAGTAAAAAGTGACCTCCTTGTCCAACAGAATGCGCTGCTACTGCAAAAAAGGTTATTGTGCCTTGAAGTCCGTTCATATTTAGGCAGACATGCCAAATTTCAGTGCGATACTGTCTTTAGTTTTGTTTTGACAGCTGATTGTTGTTGACGTGTTTGGCATCATGTTGAGTATGGACAAAAACGATTTTCGTTCTCTCATAAAACATTATTTTTTGAGAGGCAAAACGGCGAAGGAAACAAAAAAAAGTTGGATAAATATTATGGGGCTAATGCTCCGTCAGATTACACCGTCAAATATTGGTTTCGAGAGTTTGGTGGTGGCCGCAACTCCACTCCACTACCGATCAAGTCCGCAGCGGGTGCGCGAGCTAGCAGATACCGCAAAGATTAGTACTGAGCGCACACACCATATTTTGGGCAATATTCTGCATATGAAAAAGTTATCCTGTCGCTGGGTGCCGCGAATGACCAAAAACACGAAAGCGACAGCACTTCGAAAGAGTGTTTGGACTTGCTGATGCGGAATCGGGCGGAGTTTTGGCGTCGATTGGTAACTGGATTTGGATCCCTCGGACTATTATCTCTTCCCAAACCTCAAAAGATGGCTCATCAATAAAAAATTCAGCTCACGCGAGGAAATCATCGACGCCACGGAGGAGTATATTGCAGACCTTCCGGAAAATTACTTTTCGGACGGGATCAAGAAGTTGGAAAATCGCTGGAATAAGCGTATCAAACTAAAAGGGGACTATATTGAATAATATAAAAAAAACATTTAAAAAAAAAAAAAAACTTTAATTCCCAAGGAGGTCACTTTTCACTCCATCTAGTACGCACCGTAGGTTCGGTGAATGGGCCGAAAACGTGATTCAGCATGATCCTCATTTTCAACACAAAATTTTGTTCATCGATGAGGCCCATTTGTGATTTAATGGATATTGCTGAATTTGGAGTGGAGAAAACCCAGAAGCCTTTGTCGAGACGCCCTTTCAACCATTAAAACTCACTCTTTGGTGTGCTTTATGGGCACGTGGAATCATCGGCCCATATTTCTTTAAAGACGACGCCGGCCAGAATATTACCGTCAATGGAGAGCGCTATAGAAACATGATTTCTGAGTTCTTCGTTCCTCAGTTGAATGGCATTGACGTGACAGAGTTTCAATAAAATGACGCAATATGCCACACGGCGCGGGACACCATCAATTTACTGCGGGAAACATTTGCTGAGCGCATAATTTCGAGTAATGGACCTGTGAACTGACCTCCACGATGCCGTGATCTCACACCTCTAGATTTCTTTCTTTTGGGGTATGTGAAGTCACTAGTCTATGCCGATAAATCAGAGGCGTTGGGCGATTTAGAAGTCAACATTCGCCGTGTTATTGCTGATATACTGCCCCAGTTGCTCGATAAATTTGTCGTTCGATCTTAATGATTCAATGAATTGCCCATTTAACTTTTTCTTGACTGAACAATTTTGCAAACAGCCGGTTTTTTCAGCCGATACTACCTTCAAGACGACATTTTGAAAAAAATTATGTCTGAATATCAAGCAAAGATTCTAAACTTACAACATCTAAATCGAGAAGCCAGTTTTTGAGAGCTTTCAAGAAGGACTTGGGACATTTATTGATCGCGTAGAGAGTGGAAGTGAGTTAGAGAATTGGCAAGAAACTACAGTAAAAGAATTACGAATTACGATAGGCTGTGTTCCGGAATAATGGTCATGATATTTTGTTCTGAACATGACTTCAGCCATATCGCTTCCTTGGCGCATCCTGTCCTATTTCGAGCGTTTGAGTGTCTTTCGCTGAATAATACCATAATTTAGATTTATCAGCAAATACTCTACATACCCCCGCAAGAAGTAATCAAGTGCCAAGTCGCAATATCTCGGTGATTAGGTCATTGGTCCATTTCGCAATATAATGCTGTCGCTGAATCGAGTCCTCAGTATGTCAATTATTTCGTAAGCCGTATGCCACCGTCTGGATCAATGTTGTCCGTTTCCCGGTAAATTTGGCCATTGTTCCGGCCTCATTTTTGTAAAAATGTGCTTTTATGGGTGATCAGCGGGTTGAGTCCCATGAGTCTCATCTGGGTTTGCCCCACTTTAGAAATACCAACTTTACTTGTTCACACTTCTACTGAGCCAAAGGGAGTCTCGTGGATAAGTACGATTTCGATAATCCGTACAATCCGCGAATTCCCGTCGCAAACTATTATCTTGTAGTTTTGGTTCGGCTTCTGCACGACTTCAAGCTTATACGAGTGTATAACGGTGCCGTGACATAACGAAAAGCGACATAAGACCAAATTCCACCTGGAATGTGATTTTCCCACAAGGGAAAAGTTTTTCGGATGAAAAACCTCAGCATGAATATTGTCCAGAAGGCGGAGACAGCTGGTGCAAATGGCGCCAGGCTGAAGCTAAGGATGAGCTCGACCAATTCCATCACGACAAGCCACCTTTATTACCAAAAGTCCAAGAAGTCATAAAACCTGTTTATGAAGATTTGTCGAGAGATGAATTGTTGACTCTTTGTTTAGGTGCAGAGACGTAAAATTTATTGATTTGGACTTACGCTCCAAAGCATCTTCACCCTGGCCCCAAATTCGTTGAGATTGCTACGTATATATCTGTCATTATATTCGACGAAGGTTTCTACGAAATAATAAAAATGATGACACAACCGTGATGAAGGGCGCATCGCGCACGAGTGACGTTGTAAAAAAAGACAAAATTAAACCAAGACCGGAGCAATTCACTTTGAAAGAGTTGCAAGAGAAAGAAGACGGAGTCCTCTATGGACCAGGGCGTTGCAGATTGATGGTAAGTTAAGGTTTGCATAGTTTTAACCGTACTTGAAACTTTAAACACGTTTCTCTCAAATTATGTTTTTCAAATTTTCCTCCACCATATCTCGAGAAAGGTTTGGCTGATTCACTTGAAATTTATAGGGTAGATTCAGCACATGCTGCACAACAAATTCCATTTTTTTCCTAACGAAAACGTAAAAAAAATCATGAAATTTGAAACTTTTTTTCCAGAAGTCTGCCAAAAACACAATTTTCAATATTTTCCAATGATTTTAGGTCACTCGATGCATTTCGGCTTACAGACTAAAACGCTGTTTTTTTTTTTCTCTCTGATAAGCCAGTTAGCCGAAATCGTGGAGGAAGTGAGTGTCCTTTTTTCAAGGGGGGTGTCTCCGAAGTGGTACAAGTTACGAGCTAATGAAGATTTTTACTCGAAATTTGTTTTACGTACTTTTGAAATAGTAATAAATAAATGTAAAATACTCAAAGTTCTATCTTTTCATTAGACGCAAAAAAAAAATTCAAAAAATCCTTAAAAATAGGAGAAATTTAAAATTATTAAAAACAAAATAATTTGTTGCCTTCTTTAGTTTTATTTAATAATTTGTTTGCAAATTCCCCACAGAATCTACCAATAAATATGCGTACTGTTTTTCTCAATTTGTCGACAGATTGGACAGAGAATGGGATTATTATTTTTCATATATCTCTCCGAAAGCTGTGTATAACAATTTAAGCACAATTTAAAATGGTTACACGGAACGGAACGGAAGTACGGATTCTTCATTTAGCATGTCGTTCGTCATCTGCCTGAGGAAGTCGTTAATTGAAATGATTTTTTTGTTCAATTTGTCTAAAACTGTCTCAATTTGGGAATTTTTGTCTTTAATTTTCTACTTTGGACGTTCAAAATTGCCGAAAGTTTCATCTAGCGACATGAGAAACTCTCTCTCTTGATTCGATCTTCGTCCATCACACCATCAAGAAACTTAAAAAAATTCCCATGCTTTGAGAGCTTTCCGCTTAGATGGCTATTATATCCTTCGATTGCACTCGTTGTTCTCATGGGCGAACCAAAGACAGATTACTCATTTCTTTTCCGTTTCCTAATATTGAAATTAATTAATTTATATATAAGTTGAAATTCCAGGTGACGTGGTGGCTATAGGCTTAATTGAGCGGCTAGACTAGCCCGGAAAGCAGAGTACATATAAGCAATAAGGCCCACGGTTATTCTTGCCATTTGGAATAGGCATTTAAGTCAAATCACCCCAAACACTTCAACGCTATCATTAACGTATTGTCTACAAAAAGGACGACAATATTGCATTCAATGACCAGTGTACTATACGTTGCGTAGCGTCGCCCTGAGCACCTGCATGTGAGGCTGAAGGGCGTCCGGTGCATGAGTCGAATAGACGCCCACAGTGGGAAATCCTTGTAACTGTAACCCGCAACTGTCAGGCAGGTGCCTATAAGCGAGTTTGGCGTATTTCGAGTTTGGATTGGGTGACTCGCTTCGCTGGCTAACAGAATCGATTTCACCCTTTTCTCCGCAGGGTTTAGCCGCTCACGCGACTTCGTCGCTCCCCTAAAGTATGTCAACAACTGGCGCCTATAAGCGAGTCTGTGGGGTGGATGGCTCACTTCGCTCGCTTCGCACATAACAGTGTTATTCTTATCTCAATTTTAGAGTTGAACGAAATATTCTTGGTCTCAAAATAATTTGGCGTTATGTCACGGCACCGTGTATAATGACTGAAAGTCAAGAGGACAATTCCAGAATTTCCCTCAGATTTTCACTCACAGCGGTTAAAATTTAGATTTGAAAACTGATTTTTAAAATAAGTTTAAATGATACAGAAGCGTTCTTCTGGCATTAGTCTGTTCATGATGATTTTCCAAGCAATACTGAACAAATTCGTAAATGTAAAAGAACTGTCAAAAATGACAGTAGGGTTTGAAGTTCATTAGAGGATTCATCAGCCAAAAAAAAAACAGCTTTTACAAGCTGAACAAGCTAAACTGCGGCTGTATGACAATATGCACACACAATATTTAGACACTTCCAAATGACAACAAAAGGAGTCATTTGGATAAAGTTAAATCAAAAACGTGCTGCAGAAGAATGCGATGATTTTGGCGTTTCTTTTGAACATGTACAAAAAGGGTTTTACACTTTATAATGATATAGCGTATGCAGACGAATTGATAGTGAGCTAACAACATGACTTTGACAACATTAACCGACATTGGGGCAACTGGAAGCAAGTCACAAACTTTCAGAAGTCGTAAACCATTCCTTTTAGGACGAATAAAGGCCATATTCAAGACATAATTGCAAAGTCCTTTATCTTCCTCGATGAAGAAGAAATTTCGAAATTGATTTAAAACGTATAGTAGATGCTACCTTATAAATGAAACAATGTCCAGTGAGATCGTTTATGCCAATAATGTGACCTAGAGGCAAGAGGGGGGATAACTGATAATGAAAAACTTTGTGAAGGCAAGTTCAAACGAAATGTTGTCTCCATGAAACTGGCGTTTCCAGAAATGAGTCGAATATTGACAATGGCGTACATTATGCTCTTATATAACGGAAACTAAAACTATCTGATAGAAATATGACTGATGAGTCAGTTATTTTACGTATAAAATATAGAAAGCATTTTCACTTTTTCGCAGACATCCTTGGACTCATCCGTTCGTTTCGTTATAGTTCCTCTGTACATTCCAACAATTCTTACAATGAAGAGAGACAGTTTAAATCGCGCAATTTATATATCCTAATCGACTATGACATAACATTTCAAAATAAATAAAACATACAGATGTTAATGGACTTGTATGGTTCTTTTCGATTGTCTGGAACTGTTCAATACAAAAATTTGTACTCTCAGCAATTTTTGTGTGGAATTTTTATTTTTATTTTTTTTTTTTCCAGTTTGTTTCTTTTCGACCGGTGTCTACTTTGCTAAGGTTTTAACTTTCATACCAAAAGTTAAATATAAGAAAAAGGACAACAAATAAATTTCAAAATTTGTGCTTCAAATTGTGCTGGCTGTTGCTGATGTGGCTGCCTCAAGTCATTATTCATTCGATCAAAATGTATGCCCATATAAATGCTCAATTTGAAAGAATTACCATGCACATTACAGAAAAAAAGACCTCCAAGAATATTGAGAACCATGAAACAAAGAAATTGATAATGAACCCTGTTATTTATAAAGCTTTCGACCTAGACACGATTTTCTCTGCTTCTGTTTTATTTTTTTTTTTTTCCTTTGGCCGGTTCCAGGAAAATAATTTGAATAATATTGAATAAACAGGTAACAAAACAAAAAAAAAAAACCAAATACAATAAATAAAAAAGACATAAGCTAACACACAGTTGTAACCGCAGACATGAATTTGAAAAAGAGGCGAAAAATATGTGTGATAGCGATGACGGTGATGTCAATTGGCTCTATTCTTCAAAATGTTTGACAAGTGGAATGAAACTAAATAAAGATTAGCCGATAGGGAATTGTAAATAGGATTTCCGGCGTAAGGCGCGTTGTCATTTGCAAAAAAAAAGCACGCGCTCAATGTAGGACAGAAGATCAACATAGTAAAAATGATGTCAAACATTGCATTGGGTAATGAGGATGATATGCAAATACAAAGTAAGTTACGGACTTTGGAAGAGGAGCCTTGTACAAATTTGTTTGCTGACCTGACTTTAAATATTCATGAGTAAGCCGCACGCGAAGTTTTGCCAAACCATGCTTTAACGTCTCGTTTAAACTTCCTAATATCGAGGCCTACGAGATCCTGACAAAGAAAAAGTAATCAAACTCCGAAACCCCTTTTCATGGGGTTATTGACACCGACTTATAAAGTATTTACTATAAGTCCTAGGGCCACAAAAAGGGTCTGGCGTTTCAGGATGAGGATTGTGGTCCCCAATAGCACGCAAAAAGCGTTCACCACGTTGCAGAATGAATATAGACAACGATTTGAGGATGTGCTCATGCGCGCACACTTCTAGTGTAATTACCCACCTTGCTATGATTTTGGGGATTAAGTTTCTTTTTTTTAAAAACTTGCGCGCGCTCAAGGGGTTCAGGTACCCTTAAAATATTTGCACACAGCGCGGGCGAAGGAAATTTAGAGAGGAAAGAAGGATAGGTACCGATGTACGTGGGTTTATTATGTCTGAATGTTATAATGACTTGGAAATAGAGAGCTCGGCAGGGCACCCCACAAGCGAGTTGTTCGGCTTAGGAACGAATCACGATATTTAAGAGTACGTCCGAAAGTGGGCTTGAGCGTGTAGTGATGAGTGTTCATAGCGAGACGGGTGTTACGGTTAAAGGTTTGAAGGGGCGGAATGCTACTGGCGATTTCTATGGAGCACTGGTGGTGGAAATAGCGATAAAACAAAGTGAGACACGAAACATTTCGTCGGTGTTCGAGTGTGTCCATTGCCTGAGTGATATTGGTATCAGCTATGAGTTTTATCGCACAGGCGCACCTGAGCAGATGTGAGCATTGCACTCCAATTTTGAGCGGATGAATGCCTTATACATGTATTGAGGCCCGATCGGAAAGGGAAAAGTATTTCTAACATCGTTTGAGGAAGCCTAGATATTTTTGACGACATCGAATATGTTGTCATTACAACAACAAGTTGTCATTGACACACATACCGAGAATGGAAAGTTTTTCGGTTTCGACAATGTAAGTTACATTCATGGATAATGGCTGGGTATTTAAATTTCGCTTTAACGACAGCAGACAGCATTGAGTTTTGGAAGCATTAAATTCCAGTCGGTTGATAGTTCCCCAATTGGTTATGCTGTTGATATCGGAATTTAATGAGCTTAACATACGCTGGAGTTCCCGTTCTACAGCCGAAGAGGAGGGACGTGAGTCCGGAAATGAACATGAAAAGCAGAGAGTATTATCGTATTACATAGAAGTGGCAGAAAAGAGATCATTGATAAAAATTAAAAAAGTGTCGGAAACAGGACGGAGCCATGGGGCACACCAGCATTTATTTTGAGAATATCAGACTTGAAACCATCCAAGACAACTTGAATTGAACGTTTCGAAAGGTAGAAGGAGAGAGTTATCGATCACAAAATCACGCCTTTTCGACAAAAGAGTCTGATGCCAAACTCTGTCAAATGCCTTGGAAATACCAAGTGCAGCTATCTTGCTTTCTCCAGATTGATGTACGCTTAGGTTCCACTTTTCGGTGAGACATGCCATCAGATCACCAGTGGATCTGTTGCTACGAAAACCATATTGCCGGTCATTAAGAAGTTTTCCTGTTTCGGGATATTTCATGAGCTGACGGTTTATCAGCGCTTCCATGAGCTTGGAAAGAAGGGACGTAAATGCAATGGGTCTGTAAGAGCAGAGAGAGCAAGATTTGCATTTTTTAGTGACGGGTGTTCTAAAGAGTAGGATTGATGAAAAAGCTTACGCAACGAAGAAGAACACCTCTCCAGAAGGAGGGGAGTTGTGTGTAGTTACCATCTGTACCCATGGATTTGTGAATGTTAAGATATTTAAGAATTCTTGCTACTACACGAGTGCGAAAGTGGATTGGTCCCATCGAAGATTCGACGCACTCAAGTGTAGGCGGAGACAAAGCACAATCTGGGAGTGTTGAGCTAGTGCAAAGTGTGCAGCAAGCAGATTGGCCTTATCCGAAGAGCTGACAGCTAGAATGTCATTGTAAATGAGCGTTGGGATGGGGGATGAGGCAGAATTTCTGATGTTTTTGACAAATGACCAAAAGTTTTACTACCTTTGGGACATTGTACTATTTTTTGCCTCAACTTTTCGTCGTATTGAAATTTCACACACTTAAGAAAGACGTTGTAGTAATTCCTGGCTCGTTTAAACTTTTTTCGGTTTTCCGCTGTCGAATTGGTCTTGAAGGACCGAAAAAACACTTCTTTAACCCTGACAGCCTCTTCACAGCTGGAGTCGTATCTTGCCTTTTCTTTTGGTCTGATACCCTTCATCCGATGAGGGGTAAAGCATCTCATTCCAAAGAAAATAGTTTCTGTGATCATGTCAGCAGCGGCATCCGCGTCGTTATCGAGGAAACATAACGACCAGTTAAATTTCCTAAGGAAGGTGTTAAGTCCGCTCCAATTGGCTTTCTCGTATTGCCATACGGTTCTTTTAGGAATTTTTTTTCTAATTGTGTGGTCAGCATACGAGAAATTAGCTGATATGACACAGTATTCGGACGAGCCTAGAGAGGAGAGCATATCAACGGTGTTTATCAGGGTGAGAAGTTAAAAACAAGTCCAGGGTGTTGGCGGTATGACTATCAACTCATTTATAAGCTGGGTTAAATTATTTTCCGCAGCGAAGATCTCAACACATCGTCCTTCGGGTGTTGTCTGTCCAGAATGCGAAGCCACCTAAGTAATAAAGCCAGTAGCAAATCGCCGGTACTTCGAAGGTTCTAAAATTAAGAGGAAATCACTTCGTTTCCAGTAGCTTTGCCAAAGAATGAAGTGCTAAGGAAGACTCAAACTATGCGTATAAATTGGACTTTTTGGTCAGCATATACCAAGAAGAGATCGTACTCTCTAGTTAGATTTAGCCGCTAGGATCCGTGAGTCGTTTCTGGGATTATCACAGGACACTACGGCTTAGGCATCTATCCTGAACACTTGGATGCCACAATTAAGAAAAATGAGTGAGGACTCTAGCTAATTACGTGTTCATAGAACTGAATGCCTTACATAGAATTGAACTAAGAAACATCCTGAAATTCATATTATTATAAGGGAAGTCACTGAGCAATGAATTTTGCCCTCCCTTCCTATCTAATCCAGGAGTTAATAAAATCTACAAAGAGCCTGCTCTCAGCAAATTGCTTAGTACGACACGAATGTATGTACATAAATAAATAATCAAAGGTGGAAGAGGTGTCAGCTGTCAGAAAGGACGACATGGAAAATCAACTCAGATGTACTCGAAGTTTTCAATGCTAAATCCGTGAACCGACAAAGCGACGATAACAGCTTTCAGTTTCAAGAACGTTGAATGCCTGAAATATCTTGAAGCCAATGAGCTCCTGATCCTAAAACTCTCCACCAACCTCCACATACTTCAATGAACAGTGGGTCTAGTGCCACACAATCATCAAGGACGGTGATGCGCTATCATCAGGCTTATTCACTTTTTATGCTGAAAATCGTGGAGTAGGTGTTAACACGGGAACTACTACCTTTTGTCTATGCTTACGGCATTTACGTAAACAGTCGTACACAACGTACTGTTGGACTCATTGCAAATGAGGTAAAGATAATAATAGTCCCATAAGAGAAAACAACTAGGTCGCATGGTAGATGTACAAATTGTTTGAGCTGCAGATACCAAGACCGATTTAGCGATTAAGTAAATATGCTACGGATAGTCTTACAATCCCAGCGCCCCTTTTAGGCAACTCAAGGAAAAGACAGAATCTACCATTCAAGGACCAAACTTACGCGGATCTCAATAAGCTTGATGTGAATTGAAACCTGTAACATCGGAATCGAGATTAAATCTTTTTTGAGTTAGGACTCGGGGTGATCTACTGGGGATCTAATAAATGTTATCAATAAAACTGATGATGATGCTAGTAAACCTTTGTATATTATTAAATAAATTTCTCAGGATGACACAAAATTAGGAAAAAGGAGACCAATAAATTGTCTGTCCTTTTTTTTACAATAATTTAATATGAAGCCCCAACATATGTTTTCAAGGTGTTCAATTAAAAAAAAAATTCTACAAACGAGACATACTAGTATAATTACGAAATTAGTTAAATATTCACACATTGACTATAAACGATCCACATACTCGTACTCCTATAGCACTATTTGTAGCACTAGAATTAGTATCTAGAAACCAAAATGATCCACATAAAAATCTCAGAAACCAGTTCACGCCTTGCTATACTGCGCTTCGACTTTGCTACATTTGTGGGCTTATATAAGCTGTCCAGCTTAATGAAAAATCAACAACCGTAGTTTTTTAATTACTATCCAACCACCAACCACCAATCAACTAACAAATATACTCGTATATAGCCTTTTTTTTTTCTTGGAATTTTCAATGACAAGTGCGTGCCTGATAAGTTATTGATTTTGTTTGTTGGCGGCCGTTTTATTTCTAAGAAACGTAGCCGACGACATTTTTTGCTCATGACATGTTTACGATTTTAATTGATTTAATTCAGAGGGGCCAATTTCATTGATGTATTTAATATTTAAATATGTGATTTTGGTCTTTGGTCGTTTTTCTATGTCTACAATTTTGTCGCACAACCGCAGAATGTGATCAGAACTAGATCCGGCTTCAGTAGCGGCCATATTCAAAATCTCGTATTAAATTAATGAAAGAAAAGAGAAAAATTAAAACAAAACAAGGTTAATGATCATAAAATAAATAATTGTGGGAACGATCACAGATATTCCAATTTAAACGCGTTATGCAGGAAGACGTTAATATACCTTTTATTTTTAGTATTCTAAAGTGTTTAGGAGGCAATCGGTGTTAACACCTTTTGTAAACAGCTCAAAGTTTCATTTTGCAGCTCTCATTCTCGTTTCAACTAGGTCCGTACTCGGTAAAAACTTTAAAATTTATCCTGTAGTGGGATTTTATTGATTCCGAAATAACCTATAGGATTGTTGCACATGAAATGATGGTATCGAGCGAGGCAATTGACATTATGTTAAATTAAAGTGAGAACACTCTGAATTTCAAATCCAATATTATAATATTGTAAATTTCATTCAGGAGATTTAAGCCTTGAAATCGAGCCTCCCGGCCACTCTACGGAGGCAATAGATTTAATGGTTTTGGTGAAATCCGATGGACATCAAACTCGTATACTGCAGAACAACTAGACGGTGACGTGAAATAAGGCCCAAAGAAATAAGACCAAATGTAAAATTTGGAAATAAGGCCAAATTTGAAATTTAGGAAGAAACAGAAATATGTTTTTTTTTGTCTACATAGGCGCCTGCCCGACAGTTATTAGGGTACCCTTAGCGGAGCGACAAAGTTGCGTGAGCGTCTAAACCACCCCGGAAACTGGAGTTTAAACAAATGAATAGCGCGAAGCGCGGCACCTACTCCCTCTTGGTTGGTGTCTAAGACCAAACATAACACCATATTTGGTGTTATTTTCATTATTTTTTCATCGTTATTACTTTTTGCAAAGCGAAATAAGGCCAAATTGGCCAGATTTTTCATTTTTGGCTTTATTTCGTTGGGCCTTATTTTACGTCACCCAACTTGACGTCCACTATTCAAAGGTTACTATTTGAAATGAAAAACCTGGATATATTGATTCCACAGAACTAACATGACGCGCCGAATGGAGGTTTGCTCTTTACCCTTGTACGAAACTAAAGAGATCCATTCTTGAACAGAAATGTTATCTGTGATGAAAAGTAGACCTTCAATGATAATAGTCCACGATCTGCGCAGTGGGTTGATGTCGATATATGTGCCACCGAAA
Source organism: Volucella zonaria (assembly GCA_963966105.1). NCBI lineage: Eukaryota > Metazoa > Arthropoda > Insecta > Diptera > Syrphidae > Volucella > Volucella zonaria. The sequence goes on from OZ014530.1 coordinate 7,893,963, forward strand.
CACATGTTTTCATACAAAGAAGGCGGTTAGTAAACACCGCTTTATGCTCCCCTATATAACATGAAAACGAAACTCTACATCACCCACCTTAGTTCATCTACTTTTCCCCAACGAAATATCATTTATCTAAGCACCTGGATCCTTTTGTTGCAAAGAAAATATATACGGACGAATCAGACGAAGACGTTGTTGGCTCCAGGATTCTAGACTGTTTGGATTGCCTTAGACATTTCTCAAAACCATCTTACCTGCTTTCAGCTTCACCAAGAATTTAAATCTAATCCACGGCTTAGGTCATCCGTTGTTATTCTAACTAGAGTGACCAGACCTAGTCGTTTCTATCAGCATATTGGGCTAGTCGTTTCTATCAGCATATTGGGCTAGCTGATAGAAGCGACTGCCCGTGAGAAATATCTTCCTGTTACATCGCAGTTAGTTATACTGTTTGCTAGTGATAGCAATCAAAATACCTTTGGACAGAGTAAACAATATTCAGTACAATTGCAGGATCTTCGTCCGCTCAGATGTTTGTAAACACACTCCGCATTCGACTGCAGTCAGTAAAGCCTGTTATCAAGTCGAAATAAGCGCAGGAGAATAAGTTTTCCTTTTAACTGCTTCTCAAGGAGGAGTGCCTCGTGGCGCCAAAATATTGTTGGCGTGACAGTTCGGGGTAGACCAAGGTTTATTCTCTTCCACTCACTGTTCTGTTCGTGTTGCCATCTTGCACATTGTGAGACTGTTTCGAACAACGAAGACGATGCAGTGGGAATCGTCAAGCAATGCGCTCTTGGATGATCTAGAAAACGGAAACGGCACATTACAATGGTTTTAATGTGCTGAAGGTCACGGTCATAGAAGTAAATCTTCATTACTCGAAGAAAGAATTGAAGAATATTTTGGTGTCCATAAAGGAGAAGACGTTGATATCAGCATTATACAGGAAGTCTGGGTAGCAAAATTTATCATTTTCTGACTGCAGGACAATACAAGTAAAAAATATGAAAAAAATATGAATGCCTCTGTGGTGGCTTTACGCGGATGAGAGTGACATCTACAGGCAAACCTTCAATTTATACTTGGCGTACATAACGGATGACAAACCATCCCTGCCAGAAGTATTCCAGAAGATCGCAGACAGTATCTAAGCCTTTCCCTGCTTAAAGATTTTGATTTCGCAACACTAGGACAACTCGCAGATTAACGAATGAGGTGTGTCTTTATTTGATTTTATTTTAATTGCATCCGGATGCTATGTAATATGAATAGACGTCTACAGTTACCACAGAGTTAGAGATTTTATTTGGTCATGTGCCGCTGTGAAATCTGGCAATAACAACTCGTCAGAAAGCAAATGAAGAGTTTTAATTGCCAATCGCTGTTTTTTTTCGGCGTAAAAGGACAATTGAGTTATAAGTATACGACCTTGTCAAGAAATATTAAGGAGATTCTATATAAAACCTCTATCATCACAGTCCTGATCTATGTATAGCGCAGACGCATGAATGTAAGAGAAGGAAGAGACAGATATCCTTGTTCGTTTTGAGCGCAAGATTTTGCGAGCGATGGGCTTTGGAGTGTGAGATAAAACAGCGAACTTTACGAGCTGTGCAGTTAAATTGATCTCGTATCAATCTCGTCAGAAAAATATGAACCGCTCGCCTACGATACATTGGATAATGCTCTGTCCCGAAGGAACAGGTCAGAACGCGTCAGGTGACCAACACAAGTGGAACTGTGTTTGGCCAAAGACTGCGCTAATTGAAAAGGCAACAGAATATGTACAGACACACAAATTGACATTTCATTACTTATATAGTAAATAGTGAAATCCATTAAGCATTATAGCTTAAGCAGAGCTTCTCACAGCTAGCGCTTCACACAAATGAAAGAGGGTATTGTCATATGTTCCGAAGCAAATACTCAGAATCCTTTTTCGAGCAATATCAAATGTTACGTGAGAGACTAGAAAGAACTGTCGAAGGCTTCCATATCTCGACCTTGTTGAGGAGGGGAATCCAAACAATCCAGGCTTTGAGAAGGAGCACGACGAATCTGTCAATGCTTCGTCTAAACTCTGAACAGAAGGTAAAGGAAGCTGTTCAGAACTCCAAATTTTGAACGAAGAGAAGATATACGCACTCCTGATGAAAATTATCTATATCGTGAAAGTTATGTGGAGAAGGTGAGGTATCTGCCTCTGTAGTGTCAGCTAAGTTGTACTTATAACCTTGTTAAACCCTCTTATTACTTAAAAGCTAATTCAAGAATGTAAGGCTTCTCTGAATTCAATTGAAAGGCTGAATTCACGGAATCTTAGTCATAATAGGATCGCAGGAAATGCCTTCGCTGATGAACTTGCAAGCTCAACAGGGAGTTTCTCAGGACCTGAACCTGCGATTTTCATGTGCTCTTTCAAAGAGAAAGACAGACGTGTGCCAGGCATTATTGAAACAAATAAATATTGAAAATATCGAAGACGCCTGCTGTGATAATGATGGCTATGTAACTATCTGGACTACGGTCGGTATCAGATTGCAGGTGCTCAACGTTGATGTGTTAGGTCCTGGTACTGCTGGTGCTTCTGGTAGGCACTTTATCAGAAGCGCTCGTTTAGTCATAGGGGCTGGTTCTTTGTCCGAGTGTTTTGTTCTGACATAATAAAGCAATTTTACGATTTGTTTTCAATAATTTTTTTGTGGTTGTAAAGGTAATTAAGCTGCTAGAATGCCTATGCAGAAATTATTCTTAAAACTTATTAGAAGCGAATAAGGAATTTATATTTCTATCCATCTATAAATACATAAATATAATCAAACGGAATTACGAAAAAAATTAAAATTTATTTCAGTACTTAATCAATAAAATAGCTGTGCTGTGCTGAAATGAAAACAATTTAGTTATTTAGCAAACAATTTTCTTGCTTTACTTACGTTAATACCCAGAATATCAACCATTATTTGCTAGGACTGGGGGTAACTGCCCGGCCACGGAAAAAAAAACTAAACGAATCGAAGCAACAACAAGCCTCGGATACGGACCGATCTACTGTTGGCAACCTCTGCAAACGAAACAAGGACAACGAACTTCGGATCTACACGTGGAAAGTTAGGTCCTTTAACAGGTCAACTGGAGCCGAACAACTAGCGGAAGCACTGGACTACTGCAAAGCAGATGTTACGACCAAAAGAGGATGAAAAACTGCGACCTCTACTACGGTGGATCGTTATCGATGGCAAAAGCAACGCCTATTTGGATGCGGATTTGTTGTTAGAGCCAAGGGAAGAAGGCTTGAGTTTCCAGCACTTTAACGAGGGCCTTGTTTTAAGGCCCCCACAGAGGAGAAAAATGATCACACCAAAAGTAACTTCTAGCTCTTGCAAAAGTGATCTAGTTATCATATTTAGATTGTTCTCGACGATTTTAATGCAAAGCTAGGAAGAGATGGCATCTTTCCATAGAAGGACTGGAGCTGTTCACGAGCTCTACGAGCAGAAGAGGAGAGACGAACACCGACTCCTCGGGAGGAAAAAGAAAGAACATGAAAAGCGCGCGGTCGAGGAAATTGAGAGATGCTACTCCAGGAATGAGATTTGAAAGTTTTACCAAAAGGGTAAAAGAGAAATTCCATGCACACAAACCCACCCTGAACCGAAGCCTGTAAAGATGAACAAGGGAATACAGTAGTAGAGTCAGAGACAAATATTGCTGTGAGCCAGAATGAACCTTTCAACTTGCACGATATAGACCAACAATCCCGTCCACCCGACCCGGATGAAGTGAAGATAGCCATATCTAAGCCAAGTCCAACAAAGTAGCTGGAGTGGAGGGCCTGACCGCCGAGCTCTTCAAAGCGGCAGGCGATAACTTGGTAAAGAGCATACACCAACTCATCTGTAAAATATGGTCGGACGAAAGTACTATATGTCCGATGTATGGAACCTCAGCATTGCTTATCCGATCTTCAAGAAAGGAGACCCTCTGAACTGTGGATTGGATAGGCATCTGTCTTTTTAACATCGCCTACAAGATCCTATCTGCCATATTGTTTGAACGCCTAAAGCCAACAACTTGATTAGTCCAAATCAGTGTAGCTTCAGGCCAGAAAAGTCCACCATCGCCCAAATATCCACACTGCGGCAGATCTTGGAAGAAATACATGAGCTCCAAATCGATACACACCACCTACTCATCAATTTTAGTAGAGCAATGCCTATTTTTGGCATCCCTGCCAAACTCGGCCGTTTGTGCAGGATGGCAATGGAGAATGCAAGGTTCTCCATCAAAGTCGGAAAAGAACTCACCGTGTAAAACTCACGCGCCAACACAAGATGCACGATCGGAAAAAAGCAGCGTGACCTCAGTGGCGCAAGTATGCATATTCTGTCAACAAGAAAGGACACCAAACGCCGACGTCTCAGACAGAATGTCACCCTCAACAGATATAACTTTGAGTTAGTTAGATTTTGTCTACCTAGGCTCTGCTATCAATTCACACAACGCCACCAGGCTATACAGTGACATCGACCTAACCAGAATAGTGAAGGTCCAACGACTAAGGTGTCTGGGGCATATAGAGCGGATCGACACCAATGCACCTGTCTGAAAAGTCTTCGAATCCGCCGCCGAGGTACAGCGCAATAGAGGAACACTCCATCTCAGTAGAAGGGGACCTCAATCAACTTAGCGTGCGAAATTGGAGACAGCTAGATAAAGATCGAGCTGGCTGGATACGCTTATTGGTTGAGGCCCAGGTAGACTATAGCGCCACCTTAAGTAAGTAAATAAGTATTTGTTAGGACTTTTTCAATCCGCCGAGGCACTGACTCAACTAATGCACGGCATTTTGATACGAAGATAGAAACCCTTTTCTTTGGACGGCCTCCTACAATTTCTCTTTACTGGAAAAATATTAAGTGGCCAATTTCCTGTTCAGCTCATTCCACAAGTTCTCAATTGGATTGAGATCTGGAGATTGAATTGGCCATGCAATTATAGATTTCTGATATTGAATCCAGTCTTTTACAAGACCCATGTATGCTTCGGATCATTATCTTGCTGGAAAAGCCATACGAGGGGTATTTCTTCCTCGGCGTAAGGAAGCGTGACATTTTTCAATATGTCCCTGTATTCGAATCTTACCATAGTGTTGCGATTTCGAAAAATGGAATCAACACCATGCCAAGAAAAACAACCCCAGACCATTAAATTTCCAGCTCCGTCCTGTATGTCTCGTATAACTTTCATGAAATCCCTTTCCTTGCGGCGGTTCGAGGAGAACAAATTGACTTGCCCTGCGCCCTTAGCTTGTGTACCAAATTTCATCCTCCTGCTGTGCAGTGCCAGTGCCAGTGCCTGATAGATGTACCGTTATTAAAAGCTCATTTTAATTTACTAAATCTAACCGAAAAGACCATATCTTCAAAATAATCTGTAGTAGCTGCAATAAATGGTTGTATTATACGCTTTATTTACCCCACACCTACTTACACATGTTTTCGTGGCCAATATAAATGCAATTAAAATTTAACTTAATTTGCACCGATAGCATGTCACGCAGCCCACTCTTCAAACAGAATGATCTCGCCGTCGTCATATCTGTCATATAGGAAACACACAACATCCCCCAGAATTTTTTTTATCGCAAAACAAGCGAAATTTGATGTCAAATGAACTTTGAATGGAAATATTGGTCCAAATCTATTTCTTTGACCAGCTGTGTAGTTCGGAGGAGATGATATAGCGACCATTCGTATGAAGTATACAGTTCAGCGGCTAAAATAGCGGTAGCATAATATAGTTAGAGTATTGCAGCAAAAAGACACAGCAACAAAAAAAAGACAGGTGGTCCAAATACAAGTTTCTTCTTGAATCATATGCTATTTGGCATCAGTCAATAACGTCTTGAAAAATTGGTTTGACAGGATGCGCTACTGCGAAGCCAGCCGAGGAAGCCACATGAATGAAATCGTATTCCATAACTAATGGGAAGGTTCGTTGGCTGAGTTCATAATTGTAAATTTACCGCCGTACTGCATAATTTGCGTTCATTATTGCATTCGAACTGCATTATCAATGCATAAGTTTGGCAGCACTATGTGCTCATAAATGTAAAATGACAGCATATGTTCTGTCAAAGTCGTGCAAGTTTGCAGTCAGTGAAAAACTGCAGAGAAAAATGTGAGTACAATTTATTACTCGTAACATTTATTTATTTAATCAAATAAAATGTAATGTAGTTACAAATGATTTGTTAATAATTCTAATAAATGTTTAGAAAAAATTGCGAATTGAAAAATTGGGCAAGCGAAGACACCAAACTGCTGGTGACCATTCGTCTGGCTATGGAGCCAGATTTTTCGGCGGGAAAAAAGAAGAAATCTGTTCTGTGGGGAAAAGTTTTGGGGGATATTTTACAAAAAATTTCCCCGATTTTCCCTCACGACAAAGCAGATATTTCAAAAAAAATTTTGAACTTGGTGGTGTCCTACAAACGAATTAAAAGGCGCAATAAAGAAAGCGGAATTGATGTTTCCACATGGGATTGTTTTTAACGAGTTTGATGAGGTTTGCGGCACTCGCCACAGTATCAACCCACCGGCTGATCTTGCGTCCGATATATTTGAGATTGACGAAGAAAGTTCAACTAGGGAGGAGAAAGTTGTCGAGCCTACAAGAAAAAAACCCAAACATACTGAAACAACCCAAATAATGGAATTCCTCGTAAGGGAAGCTGAAGAAGATGAGCGGCGTCAAAGGGAAGAGTTGCTGGTAGAACGAGAAAAGATTCAAGTACAGAAAGAAGGATTGGAGGTATAAATCTCTCATAAAGACGCATTGGAAAAGCTGTCCAATTAGGTTACGCAGCCTAACTACACAGTACAAAGTACTTACATTTTTATTTACGAGTAATTTATTATCAGAGCTGTGCATAGAATTTGTGATCCTTTTGTTTTATTTTCTTTTTAGACTCACTTGTGTTACCTTAATTAAATGATAATTAATTCAATGCTTTTGTTTTATTCTTAATTGGCAAGATGGCGTAACTTGTATTATTTCATTGGAACATGCGTCATTGTACGTCATTTCAGTATATGTCATTCATTTGAAGCGTAAACAACAATAATTTTTTTTCACTCAAATATGTCGAACTTTGTGCCTGAAAAAATGTTTTTGCGGGGAGTTCTTCTTCATTACTTTAATCTGAAGAAAACTGCTGCCGAAAGTCATCGTATTTTGGTGGAAGTTTATGGTGAACATGCGCGAGCTGAGCGAACGTGCCAAAAGTGGTGATTTTGGCTTGGAAGACGATGAACGTCCTGGGCAGCCAAAAAAGTTTGAAGATGAAGAACTGGAAGCATTACTCTATGAAGATTGTTGCTAAACACAAGAAGAGCTCGCAGAATTTTTGGGTGTCACTCAATCAGCCATTTCAAAACGCTTAAAAGCAGCTGGATATATTCAAAAGTAAGGAAATTGGGTTCCACATGAACTCAAGCCGAGAGACGTCGAAAGGCGGTTTTGCATGTCCGAAATTCTGCTGGAACGCCACAAAAGGAAGTCATTTTTGCATCGGATTGTTACTGGTGATGAAAAATGGATCCATTACGACAACCCCAAGCGCAAAAAATCATATGTGAAACCCGGCCAACCAGCCAAATCAACGGCAGAGCCGAATATCCATGGCGCGAAGGTAATGCTCTGTATTTGGTGGGATCAGATGGGTGTGCTGTATTATGAGTTGCTAAAACCGGGTGAAACCATCAATGGACAACGCTACCGAACACAATTAATCCATTTGAAGAGAGCAGTGGCCGAAAAACGCCCGGATTATGCAACCAGACCCGAGGCAATAATTTTCCATCATAACAACGCTCGGCCCCACGTTGCTATTCTGGTTAAGAACTATTTGGAAAACAGTGGATGGGAAGTCTTACCCCACCCGCCTAATAGCCCAGACCTTGCCCCTTTTGACTACCATTTGTTCCGGTCGATGCAGAACGCCCTCACTGAAATACGGTTCACATTAGAGCAGAATATCAAAAATTGGCTTGATTCATTCTTGGCTGCCAAGCCGGCGCAGTTCTTTTGGGATGGGATCCACAAATTGCCAGAAAGATGGGAAAAAGTCATAGCTTCAGATGGGCAATACTTTGAATAATACTATTGTACATGTTTTTCATAAATAAACGTTCAAATTTTGAAAAAAAACGCACGAATTAAGTTATATATCCTCGGGAACAGAATTTAAAAATATGGTATGTTATCGAAATCATAGATGTTGCTCTTCTTCGTTACCGTGCTGCGTTGCTATTATGTATAATGTTGTGGACTACAACACAAGCAATAGCTATGTAGTTTGCGAAAGTAATATTTTTTATGTCGATTCCCTTTAAAATCCGGAACATTGACTTAAGCCTTCCAAAAGCTTGCTCAACAAATACTCTAGTTGAGCTGTGTATGTAATTAAATGTTCTTTGAGAAGTGGTTAAATGTCCATGATCGCGATAGCGTACCATTAGGTAATTACACAATGGATAGGTAGAGTCGCCCAAAATATTACCACTGTCAATGACGTTCGTAGAACCACCTTTTAAAGACTTTCCATTTGAACTGTGTTCCCAGACGCATGCATCATGAACACTACCGGGAAAGCCGAAGCATATGTCGATTACTTCTGATTGTGATCGCAAATAGCCTAAGTAAAAGTAAACATGATATTAAGTATTTCTTTTAAACACCTTTAATAAATTACCTGCATATTTATTGAAAAGGTACGGTTACGGTTGAAATAGCTAATTTTATCTACTTTTGGTGCTAAGATGGGTATGTGAGTCCCGTGTACACAGCCTAGAATATTAGGAAATGGATCGTTCCGCAAGCTTGCAAATCCATCCATAACTCTTTTTTGTTCGTAAGTAGATTTGGGCCACTTTATCTCAGCGTAAACAATAATTTCATGACTTTTATGAAATACTTAAAAGCAGCATCTTTTGCAACGTTGAATAAATTACTTATCTGTTTAAAAGAGCAATTGTTGGCGATATTAGCTTGTACTTTAGGTCATCCAAAGGATGACTTAGTCCAATGGGTTTTAAGAATATTTTCAATATTCTAAAATAGATGTGAAATTATTGGAAGGAATTGCGTACCTGCTTGAAAAGTTTGCCTAGTCATGCGGAAATGGCTTTTGAAAACATCATCTGGATATTTGTCAATAGTTCGTAAAAAATCTACACTTTTTGGAATTTTTCTCGCCTTTTTCATAATCTGGAGCAGATCTCTCCTCCTTCGTTTTATTTTGCCCGCTCTTGCTTCGGATAAGCGCGTATGCGTTTTATCTTTTTTTCAGACATATTTTTCCATTCGCAGTATAAAGGATCCAGAAATAAAAACAATAACAAAAATAACCTATCTGTCAACTTATGTCAAAAAAATTCTGTACATTTATGAACGACGATGCTAGCGCTGCTTGATTGCTGCAAAAGTGCAATTAAATTTGCGTTCATAAAGGTTTTCTGAAAGTGCTGCCTCATATTTACAGCAGCAACTTTGACAATTATGAACTCAGCGGTTCTTTCTATTAAAGTCATAACATACCGAAAATAATTGATTTTTGTTCATTTTTTTTAAAATATTTTTAAGAAGAAACTTGTATTTGGACCACCCGTTGTATGTATGTACAGTGATGTGCAAAATAATAGGGACAGCCGTGAGCATTTTTGAACGGACGGAAAAATTAAGGACTTCTTGATTGCTATGGTCTGTTTCAATTATCTATTGATTGTTTTGAATTTGAAGATTATAAAAGCAAACCACATACGAGTAGCCCAAAATTGTACATAAGGATAAAAAAAAAATTTTGCGGTTTTTCTTATATAGCCTGTGAAAAAAAATAGGGACAGCTATCAATTCTTACTGGAAACATCTCTGAACCTTAACTAAAACAAAGAAAATTAAAGTTAGAGGATAATAAATGGAATATTGGATCGAATAGCTACTTCAGTATTTCGTTGAATAGCCAAACAACGTCGCGGCATAGAATCCACTAGTTTTTGGCAAGTACTAGATGGAATTGTTTCCTACGCAGCCTTAACGTGTGCCCACAAATCATTATTATTGGACGCTTTCACAGCCCTCGATTCTACTTTGACCTCTTGCCACAGGTTCTCAATCGGATTTAAGTCTGGTAATTGAGAAGGCCAGCCTAAAACATTGAGACTGTTCTGCGAGAACCACTCTTTTGGACGCTTTGATGAGTGTTTAGGATCATTATCTTGCTGAAACACTCATCGAAGAGGTATGTTGTCTTCCGCATAAGGCAGCATACTATAGTGGTATTTAAAATGTCCACGTAAGACACTGCTGTCATCGTGTTTTCAATTCTGTGATTGGGACCTACACCCCATACAATAATGAAGCCCCCACGATGTTTCACCGTTTTGATTGTATATTTATCTAGATGCAAAAAGCTACTTTTTTGCAACATTCTCTTCGACAGAAGCGGTACTTTTGTAAATTGTTTTCAATAAGCATCCTGCATATAGTAGAGATGTCGACGTCCAGGCTAAACTCTTTTTTCAATGCGCTGGAGGAAGCAAAGGGTTCTTTTTTCAATTTTTAATTTAAATTTTGGTGGGGTCTTAGGCCAATATTTATTGACTCAATACAAGCCTAGGACTAAGAGCTAGGGACCAACGGAGTGATGGAGGAGATCTTGTTTGAGACGAGGAGTGCTCAGGTGGAAATAAAAAAGAGAGAGGTTTGAGTTGACCTTTCGGAGCAAGCGGGAGATTGGTCCGTTGGAGCCATAAGAGGTGCGGTGGACCGGTAGATAGAAGAGACGATGACAACGTAGATTGCGGGGGTTGATATTGAAGGAAATGGAGTTCAAATGGATGCGCAGCCGATGGAACCTGAGAGCAGTCGATGAATGAAAGAAGTTTGAGGCAGTCCTGATAGGGAGGCAAGATTAAAGGGTCGACGTTGAATACCCTCGATTCGGGAAACATGAACCCGGTGAAAGGACGACCAAGCTTGACGAGCATACTCAAGCAGGGGCCGAGCAAAAGTAACATAGAGAGATCTGGTTACATAGGGATTGGAAAATTCCTTGGTCACCGTTTAATAAAACCAAGTGATGAGTTGGCTTTGAGGATCATCTTATCGATATGCGAACGGAAATTAGGCTCACAGTCGAATAATATCCCAAGACTGAATCAGAGGAATTGGTTGGACATAAAGAAAATAATGTCGGAGATGAAACCGGTTGCATTTACGTGAGAAGGTTATAGATTGACATGTGGCTAGATTAAGTTGTAGGCAATTTTTGAGGCACCAGATTGAAAACCGATCAAGGTCTTCTTAAAGAAGGCCAGAGTCATGGGGAGAAGAAACAGTTTTAAAAAATTTTGTATCGTCAGAGTAAAGGGAGAGGAAGAAATGTTTAATGACCCTATCAACATCGTTAATGGTAAGAATGAAGAGAAGAGGGCCAAGATGGCTGCCTTGTGGAACTCCAGATGAGGTCAGGTATGCAACAGAAAGGGCGGATCTAAATCGAACACTATAATATCGGTTTAACAGGTAAGAAGAAATCCATTTTAATAAAAGAGGCTCAAATCCGAAAGCAGACAATTTGAAGTGGATCAATTGATGAGATATCTTATCAAACGCTTTAGTAAAATCAGTTACGATAACATCGATTTCTTTGCCATTTTCTAAGGCTGCAAGAGTAAAAGACACGAATTCAACTAGGTTTGTGGTAGTTGATCTACGTTTTAGAAAACCATGTTGTCGGGGCGAAATAAAAGGCTTGCATTTGATGTTTAAGGCTTCGTATGAAATGCTTTCACACATCGCAATATCGTTTTTTTGAGAGAGGCAGACATTTAAGGCTTTCTTCCAGGAGTTTATGACTTAGATTGCCACTTGATTGATTGTATTCTGGTAAGAGAAACCGTTATTTTGGAGATCCTTTATTTGATCCCTCTTCTCAGTGCTACAATGCTGTGCTCGACCCATTCTTACACACTATTTCCTGTTAAATTCAGAAGTTTTTTTTTTTATTCATAAAATTAAACTTTAATCTTACATTTTAGATTTAAAAAATAAAGATAAAGCAATCAATAGATAACCAAATGTCCCTATTAATTTGCACAGCCGAAGCCAACCACTCTCTGCATACTAATGGCACAAATCGGAGTATACGCAGAGTATTTGCGTGCAGGGAACTGTGTTTTGTTTTGCCAACAGTAAACCATAAGATCCCGTTAGTTTTCTTTATTTCACTCAACGCTCACAGAAATTGGGGGTTTTTGAAACAATGGAAACAGAAGTGTCCCTATTAATTTGCACATCACTGTAGTCCTGGCTTATAGAGAATGTGCATAGGTACGAGTGTATGGAAAAATCTATTAAATTCCAAGTCTAATTTACTTCGTGGCTAATCCGAGAAGATCTGCACCCTTTAAGTAAATTTGTGAAGTTGGGCGGTACAGCTGATTGATCAATAAACAAACTTGAAATGAAGACCCATGGTGGAGTTAATAACAGTTCTTCATCCTCTTTTGCCCCCGTTCATATTGGTGACATCCACTTCTTTCTGTTTATTGTTGTATTCCCTGTTAAAGCACATACGAGCACAGCATATATTTTTATAATTTATACACTCATCTCTGGTGGATAGACAAATCCGGCCTTAGCGACATCCGCGTTAATGATAGTGAAATTTTTGTCTTATTCATTGTCTTTTCATTTCTTCCCTCCACCCATCCCCTCGTGCATAACAAACATTTTTGACTACTTTATTCCCATCATCTTTGCAGGATTGAATGATAGAAACATTACAATAGTTGGGTCGTTCAGTCGGGGGGGTGTGTACGAGTATATTTTACTTCAACTCTCTATATTGCTATCTGTATCTGTTCTTTCTTCCTCTCTTTTAGCTTTTCTGTTTTTATTGCTTTGATTGTTTTTTTTTTTCTTTCTTTTTTGTTTGTATTGTATGTCTATCTATGTCGTATTAGGTTTTCTTCTTCGTCTACTTCTTCTCCTACTCCTGATTATGATATGTATTCTTCTCAGTGTGAAAACTATTAAAACTACGCAAAAAATTGCCGCGCATGTGTTAGCTTTTATTTTTACAAAAAAAAAAAAAAAAACCAACAACAACAAATACAAAAATTGAAGAAAACAGAGCAGTGGCAAAAGTATTGAATAAAAACAAAAAATTAAACGCAAGAGCTAAGGTTCGTTAGTTTTGAATTGTTTTATGGCCTACTAAATTATTTGCTTACTTTTACAATCGTTTAATGTGTTCGGGTGGACACAAAACGTCAAGTACTTTGGGTTTTATGCAAACGAAGAGTTATTGACGTTTTCGGGGCCGACTTGATTCTCCCTCCTCTCCCGATTATCTTTTTTTTTAGCTTTCATTCTTAGATAAAATTCACGTGATGACGAAAGGAAAGCAATTTTGTCGTCAACTAATAACTTAATATGGTAAAAAGGAGATCACAGAAAAAAAAAAAAAACCAAACCAGTCGTGCCACAACCGAAGATCCCACGTGTTACCTACGATGACTGATAACCAGAATTGTGCGTTCTTCAATGCTGATATAGGTATGTCTAAAAACGAACCAACTGTCAAATTGGGGGATTCCCATAAAAATTAGCCAAGTAGATTTTGAGCAGCTTGTAAGTGGAATGACTAAATGGCGATAAAAGGAAACGATCTGAGGTAATCCTCCTTTACAAGCTTGTAACCACTTCCACCTTGTACACATTATAGAGCCAAATGGAATATATTCATACTTGACTCGTGTCCGCAGACAAACCTGCCATACCCTATCTTAACCTATTTAAAGGAACATAAAAAATCCACGCGCAAAAATCACTTTCATATATGTATCTCTAGGAGTACATACTCGTATGTATTGTACATACATATATAAGTGCGTATAAAGAAATATTTCAGTTCTCTTCAATCCATTTATAGAAAAAAAAGCGTAAACAAAAATTGTATGCAGAAATAGGGTGGAGGGAGGGAAGCATAACAAATGAAAACAAATATACATGAATATATACATAGGTATATAATTACATATCGCGTACTTTACATGAGTGCGCCGCGTGTTGTTTTTGTTTTGTTTTGTTTTGTTCCTGTTGTTGCTGTTTATGATTTGTTTTTTTTTTTTTCTTTTTAATATATTACGACCTATGATTGTCTATTTAATGCTTACATTGGCATTGTAACATATTCGTACGATAATAATTTGGTAATATATACATTTCTATTTTCATCTGCTTTTCAAAATACATACTGTTGATTTAATATTATATTTTCCCATGTGTGTTGTGGTCGCTCGTTCACGGATTTGCTTGTTTTCAATCACTCGCCATTGGTAGTTTAATTGTAAGGAATTTCAAATTACGTCGTATACTTAGTAAAAGTTTTTTTTTTTTTCAATAATTCGATTGTGTAAACTGTAAAAGGTCTCAAATAGGTATTGGCTCAACGTCTGAATTCCACTGCTTTCAACCCACTGCTCTTCACTGTGCTGGATTAAGGCCTGTATTATAATACGAGCAGTGATGTCCTTTGAATTATCTCGATTCAAGTGGGCCACCGTGAGACTTATGAATATAGCACAAAATAAGGACATAATACGAAACATAAAAAGGGAATTAAGATGCACATATCGGGTGGTCCAAACACAAGTTTCTTTTTGAATCATCTGTTATTTTGACACTGTGACAGCTCTTTCACGCTGGAAATCTTGACTTTTTTTGTGGGGTGCCCTTAAAGATCGATGTTAGCGGACAATCTAGAAACGATTCGAGAGGATGTACTCCAAGAATAATGTATGTAGAGTCACAGTCGGTGTTGAGAATATGGAAACACTTTTTCTGCAGACTGCACAACGGCGAAGAAAACCCAAACATCCAGCCGTTGGGAAGAATAGACCATTTAGCTTAGACGATGATAGCCAACACCTCTGGTCCACCTGATCAAAACAAATTAAGAATAGCAATAACTAGGCTAAAATCCAACAAATCAGCTGAACCTGAAAGCTGCTGGAAATAACTTTATGGAGAGCACATCTGCGCCAACTGCTCCCAAAAGGGAGTTTTTTTTTAAAGTTATACAAATTCAATATGAAATAAAAAACTTGAAGCTAATGTTAATGTCTAGGATATTATCTTCATTTAATAGATAATTTTATGCCATTAGGGCATATGCTCGCCAGGGCTAGCTCGAATGCAGCGTAATTTTCAATTTTCTACATCGAGCAACTGGGGCCGTATATCAGCAATCAGAAGGCGAATGTTGATTTCGAAATCGTCCAACGTCTCTGGTTTATCGGCATAGACTAGTGACTTCACATACCAAGATCACAGGATAAAGAGGCTGTCAGGGTTAAATATTTTGTTGGTCCTGCAAGACCGAACCTATAGAGGAATATCATTAAAGGACACAAGAATGACTGCAACGTCTTTTTTAAGCGTGTGAAATTTTAATACGACCAAAACCTGGTGCAAAAAATACTACAATGTCCCATAGGTCGTAAAAATTTTTTGTCGTCCGTCAAAAACATTAGAAATTCTGCTTATTCCTCTATCTCAACGCTCGTTTGTAATGACATTCCAGCTGTCAGATCTTTGGACGAGTCCAATCTGCTTGCTGCGCACTTCCAGATTGTGTTTTGTACGCATTCACTTGAGTGCATCGGATCTTCAATGAAACGAATCCACTTAAAGATCTTAACATATAGAAATCCGCTTCCAGATGGTATATCTCCCTTTCTTCTGAAGAGGTTTTCTTCAACGCTGGCAAAAGCATTACGTAAGCTTTTTCATCAATCCTACTCTTTACGACTTTTTCCGAGCAGATGGAGAGCAGCATTTGTCCAGCCCGCCCGTAAAAAAGGCGAACCTTCTTCCCTGACCTCCTACAAACGCATTGCACTTACGTACCTTCTTTCCAAGGTCATGGAAACACTGATAAACCATTAGCTCATGAATTATCTCGAAACACGAAAACTTCTCAATGACCGGTAATGCGATTTTCGTAGCAACAGGCCCACTGGTGATCTGATGGCATGTCTCGACGAAAAGTGGAACCAAAGCGTACACCAATCTGGCGAAAGCAAGATAGTTGCACTTTCTATTTCTAAGGCGTTTGACAGAGTTTGGCATCAGGCTTGGGATCGCCACCCTCTTCGTCAATAGATTAGAAATTACCTATCGAAACGTTCAATTCAAGTTCTCTGGTGGTTTCAAGTCTGATATTCACAAAATAAATCCTGGTGTCTCCCAGGGCTCCGTTTTATCTCCGACACTCTTTTAGCTTACATCAATGATCTCTATTCTGCTACTTCTAATCCCATTATTCCTTTGCGAGGGTAAAAAAAAAACAAGCGTCATGGTTTCCATCCAGCAGAAAGGCCTCCCTACCGATGTCACGAGTCTCAGGAACTTTATATAAAGTATCATGAGATTTTCAATACACCTCCCCAAAAAGAGTCTCGCACCTCCATCGCAGTCAACTTGACCACGATAAATTTGTTCGACCAGGCCAGGTCCATTACGCGAAATTATGCGCTCAGCAAATGTTTTCCGCAATAAAGTGATGGTGCCGCTCGCCGTGTGGCATGTTGCGCCACCTTGTTAAAACCAAAGGCAAAGGCTTCTGGGTTTTCTCCACTCTGCGATTTTGCTTGACCAAAATTGGACCTCATCGGAGAACAAAATTTTGTGTTGAAAATGATGATCAAACTGAATCATGTTTTCGGCCCATTCACCGAACCTACGACGCGTATAATGGTTACGCGGTTTCAACTCTTGCACAAGCTGGATCTTATAAGTTTTTTAAGCCAAGATCTTTCCGTAAAATCTTCCACAAAGTGGATGGGCATAGCTCCAATTTTTCTACACTGCGCTCCACAACGGCAATAACTTCTTCTGTTGGCACTGTTTGTCGTCTTTGGGGATGCGTATTATCCACTAAAGTGTACGTGGTGCGAAAACGGTTCATCCTGTTCCGAATAACTTGCGCAGATGGACGATTATGTCGACCGTAAAATGGACGTAGCGCACGATATTTTTGGCGAACCGAACCATGGTTTTCAAAATAAGTTTGCACAATTTGCACGCGTTGTTCTGGCGTTAATCTATTCATCGTAAAATGGCAAAACGTACTAACCACAAATCAACTTTCAACTGTCAAATTGACAATCTGTAAAAACAGTGTCGCCAGTTTAAAAACCAAACCTCTAAAAAAAACACGCTTTATAAGTCTCCTCAACATTGGATAGAAGAACTTATCTGTCATATTTTGTGAACCTTTGAAACCCTTCGTCATCCTCAAAATATAAGGCATTGATGCGCCCGAAATTGGAGTACAAGGCCCACAACTGGTCGGGTGCGCCCAAAACATCTCTGCACCTGCTAGATAGGATCCAAAACCATGCGATAAAACTCATAGGTGATACTAATATCGCCCAAACAATGGACATCCTCGAACACCGACATAATGTCTCACTCTATTTTATCGCTATTTCCACCACCAGTACTCCATAGAAATCGTCAGTAGCATTCCGCCCCTTCAAACCTTTAAGCGTAACACACGTCTCGCTATGAATGCTCATCAGTATACCTTCAAGCCCACTTTCGGACGTACTCTGAAATATCGTGATTCATTCCTTAGCCGTACAACTCGCTTATGCAATGCCCTGCCTATCTCTTTATTTCCTAGTCCTTATAACCTTCAAATATTTAAAACCAACGTTCACCTCTCTTTCCATCCTCCCTGATTTTCCTTCGCCCGCGCTGTGTGCAAATATTTTAAGGGTACTTAATCCCTCGAGCGCGCGCAAATTACAATATATAAAAAAAAAAAAAACAACTTGATTGATCCATATCAGTGTGGCTTCAGGCCAGAAAAGTTCAGAATCGACAAAATATTCACACTATGGCAGATCTTGGAAAAAATACATGAGCTCGATCGAAATCGATACACACCACCTATTCATTTATTTTAAGCCGGAGATGAGCTATATGGAGCCATGTTTAGTTTTGGCATCCCGACCAAACCCGTCCGTCTGTGCAGAATGACGATGGTCGCTTGCTTCGTCAAGGGCAGTAACGATTTAACCGAGACCATTGATGTCAAAAAAGGTTTAGACAAAGTCATGTGATTTCTTTAACATCATACTGACATGAAAGAATTGTGCGAAACTCACAAGTTAACCCAAGAGGTACAATCTTTCCGAAGTCTGTGCAACTACTAGCGTACGCCGACGATATCGACTTAATTGGGAGAACTCAGCGGGCTGTCACCGGTGTGTTCGCTAGTATTGAATGAGGGCAAAACCAAGTACATTCTGTCAACAAAAAGGGGCACACAACATCTATTAATTGGACAGAACGTCACAGTTGGTAGCTATAATTTTGAGGTAATAAAGGACTTTGTCTACCTTGTTTCTGCCAACAATACCTCAGCCGAAATAAAACGAAGTTTCATTATTGCCAATCTTTAGGCTAAGAAGTCAATTGAGTAGTAAGACCCTATCCTGAAAAACTGACGAGGCTTTACCATATATAAAACGTTGGTTATCCCAGTCCTATTTTATTGCGCTGAGGTACGGACTCTATCAAAAGCAGAGGAAGATATCTTCAGTAATTTCAAGAGCAAAGTCCTTTGAAAAATATTCGGTCCTGTTTGCATTTGCAAAGTTTTGGAGGAGAAGATTCAACGATGAACTTTACGAGGTGTACAGCGACATCGACCTAGTCGACCTGACATGGTTAGGACATGTAAAACGAATGGACACCAATGCTCCAGCCCGCTGAGTTTTCGAATCTAACCCGGAGGGACAACGCAGCATGCACGCATGCACAAGTATTGGGCTAACCGGAGAGCCTTGTCAGTTTAGGCCCAGGTCCACTCGAATTTTAGCGCTGCCTAAGTAAAGAATTCCTATCCTGACTGAAAAAACGTGATATCTGGAAAGGATATCCACATCTTTTCGGATAGTCAGTCCGCTATCTTGCCAATCATCTCTCAGGGAGATGGCAGAGCGGCTAAACATCCACCTATGTTAGGTGCTGGGCCACAGAGGAGGCGGACGAACTCGCCAAAATTGAAAAAGATATCAACAGTATACCAATCGCTACGCGCTAACTAAACTAAGGCTGGATGTTATTAGAAGAACAAAACTTAGATGGACTCTTGGGTCAAGATGTCTAGCGTCCAAACAAATTTGCCCAAAATTGACAGAGTTTGATCTTTCTAAATAGAAAGCATCGCAGCGCTAACATAGGTGTCATCATTGGGCACCGTCTTATAGGCAGGCATGTAAAAATCTGCATGAACTGGGAAGAGGAGGAGACAATTCTCAACCTACTCTGTACATGCCCAGCTCTCTCTCAAAGAAGAAAACGCCAACTTAAAAGATAACTCCACTTAGGAGCTTGCTTCTACAATGGCT
This sequence comes from Volucella zonaria, assembly GCA_963966105.1. Lineage (NCBI taxonomy): Eukaryota > Metazoa > Arthropoda > Insecta > Diptera > Syrphidae > Volucella > Volucella zonaria. The sequence continues at coordinate 7,913,456 of OZ014530.1, forward strand.
TAAGCGATCTAAACAATTTAGACGTTAACAGTCTCCTACACTGATTACAACTGTAGGAGGATCACAGATCCACGTGGCATAACGATGGGCTAATAGGCCTAAGCCACTGTAACTGTTTGTTCGTTCGCGTTGGGGAACTTCGGATATTTTTTTGGCTTACCGATTGCGAACTATAGGGGTGAAATATTATGAAAAGGAGGACCGATGAAAATAAAACGCGTGCTTGGTGATTCACATTTCGACTTATAGTTTTTATGGAAAGAAAACGGAAGGAAGGAGAAAGTGGGATGGCAATTATTCGTTAAATTTGTAATTTAGTTATCGTTCAGTGGCCACTTAGGGGGACCACACAAGGTTAAAGTTATTTCATCAGCGAACAGTAACCTAACCTAACCTAACAAATTTGATGCATTTTCGTCATTTTTATTTTTCTTAAGTCTGTCGTTTGGCTCGTATTGAACAAAATTCTCTAAATTCTCGAACCCATCCATTTTGGGCATGTAAACCTCAAATGACTGCGAACCTGCGCTCGAAAAATTGCATTCTTCTTTGTCTACCCGTATGCCAGTCAAAGTAGCAAACCGCTTAATCAAAATCAACTGCTATCAAAATCAAATCTTAATATTCTTGACTCGTACGAGTGGAAAAACATACACTCAATCAATATTAAGTAATTTTAGTTGAATGAATGCAACGTGAGTATGAAATTTTTATGAATGAATATAGACTCTTCTAGCTACGACAAAAAATATAAAAAATTACGAAAAAAAAACAACAGAAATCTTTGTTTGTTTTCGTTTTGGTGTTTCTTTTTTTTTTCTTTTTTCGTTCTTCAGTAAATAATTTTAGATGATAGAAAATAAATTTCAAAATTCATTGATAAAAAATTCCACTGAGAGGGCGGTGGCTAGTGGATTAGGGAAAGTACATAGATAAGCCACCGATATCAGAGAAGGAAAAACAAAGTCTGCCGCTTGAAAATCAAACTGATCACGATAATTTCCGGAAAACACCATTTTGTGTTTGTTTAGCCAGCCGTTGCACCAACAACAGTACATATACGAGCAGGATTACGAGTACAAGTACTAGTACATAATACGAATACACTATCATGTCTGACAATAAAACATAAAACAAGTCATCGATAACGATGTCGACAAAGTGAAGCAGTGGACTTTTGATTCGCCGGTATACGAGTTACTTTGCACCCAGATTGCTTGATTGAGAAGTTCAACTTTTTGGTTTTCTTTTTTTCGATTATTGTGTTTCTTTGTCTTGATCTACTTGATCTACAGTGTAAGACAAAAATTTACCAACATCTTGTTTCGGAATGGATTTTTAATATTAAATCAGAATGTGGTTTACAAGGTGAATGACTCGAACTCCATCTTTTTAAAATGCTATAATTTTTTTTATTTTTTGATAAATTTTATTGTGCCAAAGCAAAAATTGTTGGAAAATACATCAATTTTCAAATTGTATCAGTTGTTTTCAATATGTCCACTTTTGGCGCGAATAACGGCCTTAAGACCGCCGAAGAAAGCATCGCACCTGCACGCAAGTAGCTCTGAGGTATTTTGGCCTATTCCCGGCGAAGTGCTTGTTTGAGGTGGTCCAAACTTTGGTATTTTTTTGTGCCAACCTTCGCCTTCAAAATACCCCAGACAGAGAAATCCAAGGGATTTGCATCCGGAGAATTTGAAGTCCATTGTGTCGAAGAAATGAAGTGTGGAACATTGTTTTTTAAGCAATCTTGGTTGACGCGCGCTTTGTGAGACGGTGCCGAGTTTTGTTGAAATGTCCACGGTCTCCGACCGATGTGATTGTTTGCCCCAGGCTTCAGTGCTGTCTCTAAGACAGTTTCACGGTATACGATCGCATTAATTTTGACGCTACCGTCGGAAATACGAGCGGAGAGCGACCATCGGCGGTTATGGCTGCCCAAACCATCACCATCGGTGCTGCCTGCTTTCTGGTGGCCGTCCGAAGGTGTAAATTTTCGAAGGACCTCTCTGGCAAGTAAACGCGGTCATTTTGTTTGTTGACATATTGCTCGATAACAAATGGCGACTCATCGGAAAAAACCAAATTCGGCAACTCACCACTTCCGTGCAAGCGTAGAAACTCCTTCGCTCTTTCGACCCTAACTTTTTTCTGTTGCGTTGTAAGATCGTGTGCTTTTTGGAACTTCAATGGCTTGAGCCCAAGCTCATTTTTCAGTATGTGTTGCATCCATTCCAACGATATGTTGAGCTCACGAGCAATTTTACTTCCACTGCGACGAGGATTTCGCTCAATTCGAGCCTTCACTTTCCGAACCATTTCTGCCGATGTTGCTGTTTTTTTTATGACCATCACCATGGCGTTTTGCAACGCTGCCAGTATCACGGTAATGAGCTATGGTTCGAGACACAAATGATTTATTCACGTTGAGGTGCTGGAGGGCTCTAACCATAGCTACTTGTGGTTTTCCAGCCAAATATAAAGCAATCACACCATCACGTTTGAATTCCATTGCGGATAAAATTTTTTCAACACAACTGAGACGCAAATCGTTTAAAAGACTTGTAAATAATAAAATTATCTGTCATGTGTCAAAATTTGAGCTCACTGTCATGAACGGTTTAGAAATTATAGCAATCTGAAGTTGGTTACAGTTCGAGTAATTCACGGTGTAATCAGTGGTCGTAGCCCACGTATTTTTCAAGGAAATAACTCACCTGATACTCAACGAATTTTACTAAAATAAATTGTAGATCACTTTCCAGAATCTCTACATTGTTGTGGGGATTATTTCAGTCAGTTCGGAAAAGCCACCTCTCCGCTGTCCTGTATCAAACAAATTGACAATAATGATCAAAACAACGAATACCCGTATGTACGAGTATTTACGAACAGGTCCACATTCCTTGAAAATATGTGAAGTCTGAGTACGTCTTATCAAATAAACGAGTTTTAGAACTCAGTAAAGTCAAAAAAGTCGTAAAACGGAAAGAAAACTTTAACTCCGCTACTGAGTCTATTTTTTTTTACAAACTACTGTTTATCTTTTTATTTTTTTTGTTTTCTCATTGACTGCGGAGAAATCTAAAATCAAAATTGACCTAAATTCTTGGAATTTTTTTATTTATTTTTTTTTTCTTGTCTTGTAGTTATTGTACCCAAAAGACTCTCGCATGGTTGCAGGTTTCTTATGAGACCCTAAAGAATATTCCACTCTATGTTTTTTTTTTTTTTGTCCCAAATGTCAATACGTTTTGGCATGACAAACACTAAAATAATAGTCAACACCTTCATATTTCTGTCGTGTAGGGCATTTGGTTGGACTGGGGCCCTGGGTAATAAAGTTTAACGGATCACATTCAGAAACACTCGACTATAAAGTTGTTGCTAGTTTGCGTTAAGATCTTACGATTATAAAAGACAACGTTTTTTGTTTTGTTTATTTTTATTTCTATGTTTGGTGGGGAGGGAATTTTAAACAATTTATCAATGGGAAAGAAAGAAGAACTACGTTTTTGTGAAGATATTTGTGTAGTCCAAATTACACAATTTCGTTTTCCTTATGTTGTTTCGTGTTTTTTTGAAGTTTTAATCGTTTTATTTAAATTTTCAGGTTACTAAGTCGCTGCGGACTTTATTGCATTCATATTCACGTGTGTACAGCGCTTCTTCATTTTTCAGCCCAATCGGCAATTGTGTAGGATGAGCTCTACATCTAAGTCATTTTGGAAAATTCTAAAACTCTGTTGGTTCGTTAAGAAGCAGTTAATAAAACAGGCAAGACGGAATATAAAATTCTTGACGTTCATAAGCATATTATTAACCACTTGGACTTGATCAAGTGGGGCTTGAACAAGGCACGTTATAGACTTTAGATGGAGCTACTTTGACATATTCAGGGCTCAGATAATTTAACCAACCATACCATGACATCTAGTCAGAATGCTGAAATAGAGATTGAGATGGAGTTTTCAGCGCATTAACGACGGCGATTAAAACACCATACTGCCACATCTGTTGGATTATCTGGCCTTCCAAATTGGGCTTTGAGGTGGTTAACTCCTCTACTACTACATCTTATGAAGCTACAAACGTAGGTACGGATATGGAACATTTTACTGTTGACGATCCAGCAAACGAACGAACAAAACACGTGGAATATGCCAGTTCAATTAACCAAAGATGAATAACCGTGGTCAAAAGGGTGGTGAATGCGATTATATGAGAATACAAGTATTCTCACTCTACCCTCACACCAGTCACTCCTGCTACTCACCTCCACGTGGTGACTGCTCGGTGTCTAGCTTCTCGACTGGGGATGGGGTAACCAACTCCACTTTCACATGTTTCACCTGTTTCCGGACGGCAGCGGACGAATTCTGATCATGAAATCAATGGTGTCTTCCACAGTTGCAGTTAGGTCGAACTAGTGATATCTCTATATGAACTGCTTCAAAGCATGTACTTGAATACATACCAGGTCTATAGACGTCTCCAACACTAAGTCAGGGTGTTGGAAAAGAGTTGGTGCCGGATGAGCCCTTAATAACCAACGGCAGCACTCACATCTCTCCGAAGCGGGGTACTGAGGTTTGGTCCGGCCCCTTTTTTCGTAGGGGTCCCAAAAAGGGTCAGGCCATCCAGGTTGGGAGCTGTGCGTGAGGTTAACTGCCCAATCACGTAAAAAATTAATTGTTACGAAGCGAGCAACAGCCTCGGATAAGGACGGATTCACTGTTGACGAACAAAGGACAACGACTTTCGAATCTGCACGAGGAATGTTCGGACCTTGAACAGGCCGCGTGCAGCCGAACAATTAGCGGAGGCTCTAGACTGCTATAAAGCAGATATCACCGCCATCCAGGAAGTGCGGTGGGATGGGCCGTGCAAAAGAAAGATGAAAAACTGTGATGTTTACAACGGTGATTGCTATAGGGACCGTAAGCAGCGTCTATTTGAATGTGGGTTTGTTGTAAGCAGTAGACTTGGGGAAGAAGTCTTGCGAAGTTATATGCGCTCACGCCCCAACAGAGGAAAAGGACGATGCTACCAAAGAAAGCTTCTACGAGCTCCTCGACAAAACCTACGATCGGTGTCCGATGTATAATGTTAAAATCGTCCTAGGCGACTTTAATGTTAAAATTGGAAAGGAGGACATCTTAGGTAGCACAATCGGAAGACATAGCCTACTCGACACCACGTCTGGAAACGGACTTAGGCTAACCGATTTCGCTGCGGGACGTAACGTTACTATAGCAAGCACACGGTTTCCTCACCTCAATATTCATAAGGGAGCATAGCAGACACCAGATCAGCAAACTGTCAACCAGATTGTTCATGTTGCGATCGACGTAAGGCACTCCTTAAGTATTTTAGATGTCCCAACATTCCGAGCCGTCAACATGGACTCGGACCTTGCAGCCAAGGTACGTCTTCGGATATCTCAGACGCCACAACAACGAGGAAATACTATGAGGAGATTTAACATTGAACGGTTGCAATCGCTACAAGCCGCGTCAACCCCTCGAGAAATTCTTTGCAGCCAGCATCAAGTGCTGAAGACCAGCGGCTTAGATATCGAGAAGCCATCAGAAATGTTGCAAATGACATGCGAGTTTCGCCCGCCCACCACCAAGAAATCCTTGGTTTGATGAAGAGTGCTGACACGCACATGCAGCAAAACAACATCCCTAGCGGCTCGTGAGCTCAACGAGCAAAAGATGGAAGACCATCGGATTCTCCGGAGAAAAAAGAAAGAGCATGAGAAGTGCGCGATCGAAGAAAGAGAGAGGTGCTACCCCAGGAATGATGTTCGGAAGTATTACCAAAAGGTAAAAAGAACGTGTAAGGGTAGAAAGACCCGAACGGAAACCTGTAGAGATTGAACAGGGGAACCTTGTAGTCACAGTCGGTGTTGAGGATATGGAAAAACTATTTCTGTAGACTGCTAAACGGCGAAGACGACACAAATTCCACTGAACGAACAATTCAGTATTGACGACGATGCGAGCAAAGAATTCCGTCCACCCGACCAAAATGAAGTGAGGATAGCAATATCTAAACTGAAGTCGAACAAGGCTGCCGGGCCGGAGGGCCCAGGAGATGACCTAGTAGAAAGCATACACCAACTTATTTCCTTTGGTAAGATGAATGTATTCCTGATGAATGGAACCTCAGCATCATTTGCCCTGTTCCTAAACATCGCATATAAGATCTTGTCTGCCGTATTGTGCGAGCGCCTGAAACCATTTGTCAATGATCTGATTGGACCTTATCAGTGCGGTTTTAGTCCCGATAAGTCCATAATTGACCAAATATTCATACTACGGCAGATCCTGGAGAAAACCCAAGAAGTTCAGAATGATACTCACCACCTTTTTATAGATTTTAAAGACGCATATCTACAGAGACGAGCTATACAGAACCGTCATGTCTAGTTTTGGCATCCCTGATAAACTCGTCCACTTGTGCAGGATGACGACATAGAAAGCTCGCTGCTGCATCAAGGACGGTAACGATCTAACCGAGACTCTTGATGTCAAAAAAGGAATTAGACAAGGCAATGCACTGTCATGTGACTTCTTCAACGTCATTCTTGAAAGAATTGTGCAAAACTCACAAGCCAACACACGAGGTACGATCTTTAAAAAGTCTGTTCAATTGTTTGCATACGCCGACAATATTGATATTATTGGTAGAACACAGCTAGCTGTCACTGGTGCGTTTGCGAGTACAGGGACAGACACGGCAATAATGGGTCTAGCGGTAAGCAAGGGCAAAGCAAAGTATATTCCTTCAATAAGAAGGGACACCCAACATCGGATGAATCGGCAGAATGTCACAATCGACAGCTATAGCTTTGAGATCTACCTCGGCTCTGCTATCACATCTGTAAACGACATCTCTTCAGAAATCAAACGAAGAATAACGCTTGCCAATCGCTGTTTCTTTGGGCTGAGAAAGCAACTGTGTAGTAAGAGCCTCTTCCGAATAACCAAGGAAGACCCTAGTGATCCCAGTCCTGCGCTATAGTTCCGAAGCATGGACCCTTTCTAAAGCGGATGAAGATATTGGTCGTTTTGAGAAAAAAATTCTTCGTAAGATATTTGGTCCCGTATGCGTTGACGGCTTCTGGATAAGACGATTCAACGATGAACTTTACGAGCTGTACAGCGACATCGACCTAATCAAAAAACTGCGCATCGGGCGTTTGAGATGGCTGGGGTATGTAGAACGAATGAACACCAACGCTCTAGCCCGTAGATTCTTCAATTCCAGGGGGACAACGCAGTGGAGGAAGCCCTCGCCTTAGGTGGCGCACGCATGTGGAAAGGGACCTCAACCAACTTAGAGTGCGCAATTGGAGGCAAATAGAAAAAGACCGCGCTAATTAGAGAGGCTTACTGGTTGAGGCCCAGGTCCCGTGACGGAACGTCTTGTGTGTTTTAAAGTGAACTCTTGACGATATAAGCCTGAATGCCCGAACATTCTTGGGAGCAAAGATGCTCCTTTCCATCGCTCCCCCGGACCGAAATCCGGAGCGCTCCTGATTTCCACAATACCGTGATTTAAGTCCTGGCGGCGACTACCTACGGTCCTGCCACCAACTTTGTAACCGGTCAAATTTTAGCAACCTTCAGTGGCGTTAAGTTCAAAAAATCGTACGATAATAACAGTAATTGCTCTACTCTCGCTTTTTATAAGACAACTTCATTAATGGAGGAAGCCTTGGTAATTGGGCGAGGGCCCGAATAACCGTGACAATAAGAAGAGCCAGCGTCTATTTGGATGGCTATTTTGGTTTCGCCAGTAGAGGAAATCTTAGGCAAGGAGTCTAATGCATTAGCCATGTGGGAGAATAGCTGATTGTAATTCACATCTGAAATGCGACTTCACAGTATCAAAGAAGTAGAATGACTTTGCCAGTGATTGCTTTTATGAGCTACTCGACTAAGCGTAGTAGCGAAATATAAGCAAAATAATGCACATTCGGAAAATAAAGCTTTCACAACCTCTGCAAACAAACGCAAAATAATCGATTTTGCAGCGGCAAGAAATGTCCACATAGCTAGGATAGTTGCATAGAAAATACTGTGAACTAGATTGATTACATTGCGATCAGATGCGGCTGCATTTGCTTGAGATTTTCTGGATTAGATCACCCAAAACCTCCTGCGAAATCCTATGCACATTAGCAATATGAAACGATCTAAGCGCGGACGTGTTGCAGTTACCGCAGAGTAGCCTGACAGTTCCTGATCGAAGCGCTGTGAACAGGACTGATCACATTGCGATCGCCTGTGGTTGCATTTGCTAGAGTTCTTCATTATAGAGTCACTCAAAATGCTTGAGAAATGTTATGTTGGCAACATGACGCGCAGAAGGCTAGTAGTGCCATTTTTATCAGGCTATAAAAGCTGTTACGGTTACACTCGGCCATCACAAGCAAACGTATAGTTTAATGAAGACTTCAGAAAAGCGCATGCAGCGCACAGGAGGTGTACAAATGGGCGCTACAAAGAAGGACGGAAGTTGCAAGGGAAATGGATTCATCTTTAAAAACAAAAAAAAACCATAGAAAAGCGTTCGATCAAGACCATGAAGAGGTGATACTGCAGAAATGATATTTGAAACTTTTATCAGAAGATAGAAAGAACATTACAACGACACAAATATCGACGGTGCTGAAAGAAAATATACAGCAATTCCGTCCATTTCAACAAAAAGAATTCTGGACAGCGATACTCAAACTAACGACCAAAATGGAACAGACGGGCTCTCAATCAGGCGAAGATTAGTTTTTGCGAGTCGTTTTTATATGTTCCTGACTAGAAAAGCTAAAAACAAAAACCTCCCTTAGACCCACATTATCCTAGTCCCGCTGAATGATATGGAACCATAGTACTTATTAATAGCAGATGAAAATATCCATGAAAACTTTCTTGGAGTGATACATTGTCCCTTTTGCATATCTAGGTAAACGGAATTTGACAATGACCAGGTCAGGAGACTATCCCAATTCATTAGCTTCGATGATTTTGACGTTTTGAGTGAATGAACGTCAGTGCTTCGGCTCAAATCGTCTTAGGCCAGCGCGTTCAAGTGGAAAGGGTTTTAGTAAAATTAATGTGCACTCCAACATAGGCTTGAATGTAGAGATTTTATACGTTACCTTGAGGCTAGCAAGACTTCCTTTACACGCTTTAGAAAAGAGCTCAGCTCAGGATTAGCTTTGACCGAATTTAAGCCGTAAAAATAATCCACTTTATACTAAATTGCAAAGAATAGGTAAAATGAGCAACAACAGCCACGAAGGCGACTAATTTTAATTCAGAAGGCTAAATTCACTAAATCTAGTCTTTCTTGAAGGACATAATGGGATCACGGGATAGGTAGGAAGTCCAGTGGTTACCAGTATTGAAGAATACATCTCAGAATCTTAACCTGTGCCCTCGGTTTATGTATGTAAGTCCCTACCAAATTCCTTGACCAGTGGTAATTCTGCTGGTTAATAATAATTATAATAATAATAAGAGAACTAACGTTAATACTTCACCATAAACTTGTATAAATAAAGTTATACTAGATAAACAGAAATGGCAACACTGATTACAAACATTAACTAAATCCTCCCTTCAAATTGTTCTCTTTAAAATCCACAGAAACGAAAATCTCTTTCATCCAAAAAGATAAAAAAGAAACGTTCAACAATTTTAAGAGACGAAATGTTTGCTTATTGCCTTTGCTGGTTGGTATATAAGGAAAGGAATTATTAGCACAAAATGCAAAACAACAAACGAGCAAAACGAAAACAAAAAACAAAACAAAAAAAAATATGCAGCCACCCTGAAGCGATATTGCGGTTCGCGGTCATTCACTTGTTTGTTTTGTTTTATTCTTTTTTGCATTTTAGTTTGGTCCTGCCCCCGACTTCCCAAACGTTAAAAAAAAAAAAGATTGTCTGGCTGTGGGTTTGTGTAGTTGTTGTTATATGTGTTTGTTTGTTTGTTTGCTCGTGTGTGTGTGTGTGTGTTTTTAAATAACTTTACAATTTGCAACAAATATAACAACTGACGTTTCCGCAAAATCAATTGAATTCCGAAAATCAAGCAGACGAATAATTAACGCCGCTACAGTCTGGAAAAAGACCATTTTCCTGCTAGCGGTTGGGCTTCGGCACTGGGTGTGGTCCGCGAAATAAAAATGTGTAGATACATAGCTACTTTGCAAAACCGGAAAAATTGTATCTTCATCGAGAAAAATATTTTTTGACCTTTGTAGAAAGTGTCAGAGTTTCGCCATCAGATGATCTGCTGTATGATTCACTTTCCCAGCTAGTCATATAGATATGCATATAAACATCAAAACCTTCTTACTGTCAGTTTGTTAATCCAAAATTAAATTGAATACGAAACAGGAAACGTGACACTTTCCATAGGATCTCACCTCCTTGATTTGCTCAGCTTTTACTATCATAAAGAGCACATCCATACAGGTGAACAACAACACAGAACACAACTTCTTTGCTTTCTAGATAAATCGAAATGCACAACCAGCAAGACTATCAGCCAATATGATATGTAAGCATGTACGAGATAAGTTCAAAACATAATGAGAAAAAAAAAATTCAAATATTTCAGAAAATCCCCCCTCTTTCAAAATAGACTAGAGTAGATATTTTACACTTATCTTTGTCAGCGCTTCTTTCAATTTCCAAAACACTTTGGTATAGCCCTTTCAGCGATGCGTTTTTAACCTCATTCATCTTACAAAAGAACCACTCTTGCCAATCGCTGTTTCTTTGGCCTAAGATGACAATTGAGTAATAAGGTACTATCCCGAAAAACTAAGGAGACTCTATATACATGAGTCCTTGTGCACCCCAGTTCCATCTTATGGCGCTGAAGTATGGACTCTATTGAAAGCGGATGAAGATATCCTTAGTCGTTCCTAGAGAAAAATCTTTCGACAAATATTCGGTCCCGTTTGCTTTGACAGGCTTTGGAGGAGAAGATTCAACGACGAGCTATATAGTGACATCGACCTAGTCGGCCCTGAGATGGCTAGGGCATGTAGAGCGAATGGATACTCATGATCCGGGCCAAGAGTCTTCGAATCTAACCCGGTGGGACAACGCAGTAGAGGGATACCTCACCTTAAGTGGCGGCCCAAAAAGAAGGAGACTTCAACCGGATCGGAGTGCGCAACCGCAAGCAGTAAATATTAGAATGTAAGTAAGCATGCTACAAAAACGACGGCTCTTAAAAGTTGTTTTTGAAATCAAACATAAGTGACAGTGAATATGGAGTATGAGCCATCTACAGTGTTGCTTTTGACCAAAAACTTACGACTAATTAGGTGGGAGCAGACATTGATAGAGTGACCTTTTAACAAGAACGCATGGTTCACTGTCACATAACATTCACATTCGACTGTACTTGTCGAACTTTTTGCATTGAGGTTTCAGAAAATTTTATAATTTCAAAGTTAGGTCATTGCCTGCGGTTTATCAACAACGCTTGAAAGCCCCATGGTAGGATAGTCTTTGGTCCCTTATGTCCGGAGGAAACGAACACAGCGCATGACATAATTGCACGATGCGTTCAACACCAGATGTTTCCCGAGGGGATTTGCCGGGCCAGAGGCATGGGAGCAGTTAACCCGTTTAGAGACAATGAAGGAATCATTCGAGTCGGCGGAAGGCTCAAGCACTCCATACACTCAGCAGCATCCCACCATTTGAGAATTGGGACATCAATTGACCGTCTTGATCATACGGGATGCACACGAGAATACACTTTATAGCGGGATACAATTGATGATATGCTACTTGAGAGCCAAATACTGGATCCTTCAAATGAGACGCATTCTAAAAAGGTACTTGCATAGCTGTGCCATTTGCTACCGGTTTCGCAGTAAGGCAGCTGATGGAAAAACTGACAGCTCCGAGAGTTACGATGTCCAGACTATTTACTCATGTCGGAATTGACTATGCGGGGCCCTTCACCATAAGAGCATGAAAGGACGCGGAGCCAAATGCTACAAGGATTATGTATGCATCTTTGTCTGCCTGTCGGCCAAGGCGATGCATTTAGAAGCTGTCAGCGACTTGACGACAGAGGCATTCCTGGCAGAATTTCGTCGATTCGCAGCAGGGAGAGGGGTTTGCAGTCAGGTCTACAGCGACTGCGGGACAAATTTTGTTGGAACCGAGGCCGAATTAAGCCATCTTCTAAAGGCTGGACTCCGCGATTGGAAAGAGCCCGCTTTTGCCCACTTTGGAAGATTGTGGGAAACTGGAGTGAAGAGTGATAAGTACCACATTCGACGGATGGCTGGGAACGGAACACTTACATTCGAGGAGTTCGCGACCCTTTTAACGCAGATTGAGGCGTGCTTGAATTCTAGGCCCCTGTGTCCCTTATCAGAAAATCCAGATTACTTCCAAGCGCTGACGCCGGCACACTTCCTGATAGGAGAGACCCTTCTAACAGTTCCTGAGTCAGACCTGACAATCGGGCAGTAATCCCTTCAAGATTGATGGAAAACCCTGCAAGCACACATGCAGAGCTTTTGGAAACAATGGCAGGTCGAATACCTAGCTCGACTACAACAGCGTCCAAGATGGCTAAAGCGGTGTCCTCAGTTAAAGGCAGGTGATCTCGTATTGATCAAGGACAAACGGCTTCCCCCCAGTAAGATGGAGCCTCGGGCGAATTACAGAGACGTATCCTGGATCAGACCAGCTCTTCACTAAGGAACGCGAGGAGATTCAAAATGCGATTCCAAGAGAAACAACGGAAAAAAATAAAGAAAACAAAAGGCGCGTGCTAGTCAATCCCAACTTGGAGAAAAAAAACTGTTTTTAATTTTGAAACGGTTATAAGGAAAAAAGGAATGAAAGACATAGGGAGAAGCACATCGAACGATGGTTTTAGGCAAATCACATGAAGTCGAGTTCAATAATTCATCAGCTAGAGCAAACTGAATCAATTCCAGATTACCCATGATGCGCTGACGTAAAACAATTCAACAAAAAACTCAATCAATCTGTAAAACGTCGGCAAAAATCCCCATAAATTCGTTAATACGAGTATTCTACCAAGCTCCCGGTAGCGGCGTAGTGCTAAGTTAAAGTGAAATATAGGCTCGTTAGCATACTATTAGACACGAGTTTGATTTCAAATCCAAGAAGCGCTGAAAAAAAAAAACAGAAAAATATAATTTCGGTCGTCCCTCCTACCCTTTCGGCAGACACTGACAAACTTTTAATTTCTATCAATGATAAGTTTTTTTTCATTCCTTTGGTCTAAGGATTGATAGCACAGAGCATATGAATTAAAAATTTCATTGATTTTTTTTAAATCACCCAGATGAAAGCATGATACATATGATCAATGATTCAGAATCGACACTGCAAGGATTAGAAATTAAAGGACAATTCTTTGCTATCTGCCCTGAAGTTAATAACCTGAAAAAGCCTCTCAAAACATGATATGGCCGAATAGAACTGAATAGAAGAGTCCGAATCCGACACCGATGTCTGATATCAAATGCGGACAACATTGCTGCGTTGCTGGGATTTGAAAACAACCAAGGATCCCTTGATTTGGAACAAAATATGATAGAATGTATCATAAAATTCGATTTTTTGATGAAAAATCAATTGTAGACAACTAATGAGAGTATTTAACTTCAAATTTGTAAAAGGTAAAATGCAAAATACCTACTTTATGCAATTGTTTTATTTTAATCCTTTAGCTTAAGATAAACAAGTAGGAATAGTAAGAGTGCGAGAGAAACCCAATTAAAACTATAGTGAGCCGGTTTGATAGCACGACACGTGTACCTGGTTGTCGGAGACTGCCACTGATTAATTCTTATTGACAGGATGGTAAAATTAAAGTCATACAGTGGAGTTTGAAAAAACAATAAATTCTCCAATCTTTTTATTTTACATATAGCTATTCTGGGCCATCGAAAAGGAATTTGCATAACACTAGCAGCCCGCTTCTCTCTAGGGCCGGGCATTTGCATAACAAGTAAGTTAGAGATATTTTTCGTTGTTGCCCCTGCAACTACAAAAGAAAGATAGGAAATATCTAGCCTAACTGCTTGTTTCTTTATTTGCCAAAGGCATGTGGTTATGGCTAACACTCAAGCGATGTCGAGATGTGGATTTTATTGTAAAAATATATGGCTTTCTAGACCGGCTAACTTAAAGAGGTACTCATGTACATATATTGCCCTTAACAGCTGCTAATGGAATACTGATTGCTGCCGCTACAGAGCTTGTTCTTTGGTTCCTCTCAAGGTTACTGGTCCTTTGAACCCAGACAATGGTAACTCTTTATTGGGAGTAGAGAGAGAGTTAAATGCTGACTGGCATTTTTTTACTATCAGTGGAAGCTGAATTAACTGTTTTTTGTACGTTCCACCTGATTATCAGTGAATATGACTATATTTGGAGAGTGTGTTGGTAGATTTCAAAACAAAAGGCAGGCAGAGAGAATTTGACACTTCCAAGTTATGTACATAAGCCGAGTTTTTTTGCACATCCAGTATCCACTAAAAAAAAAATGTAATTTGCATGTAAATTACAACAATAACAAAGCGCTAGGTCAATTTATATACGCCATCTACTTAGATGACATAAAACAGTGCTTCCAAATTATATTTTCTTCGTTTGCGATTAACTTTCCAGCCAATTTTCAAAAATGTCAAACATTTGCCAACCAATAGATGAACTGCCATTAAACGTCAAATATACGACTATATCTGTGCTATCAAGGATGAGCTGTATGCTGGTAAGCAACCTCCTCCTCCTTTAACGGAGACACCACCAAACACAACCTCAGATCCTGGTGTGTCGATATCCAGATTCCAGAAATGGATAGCGACGACTCCAATCTATTCGAGGTGACAATCAAGCTGTCGATCTCCTCTTCTGACACCCCGTCGGAAATGGAAACCGATGACGAAGAAAAAAGAGGTCCTATACGATCAGAGGAAGAAGATGAACTCATGGGCACATCTTCAGAATCGGAGGATCTCAACAGCACCGTGGTGGAGACTACTCTGGAAAACTGTAGCAATGATACGGTTTCCCCAGATTAATCTCCATCACTCAAAAAAAGCTTCGGCTGCACTCATTCTGCGTCTTTCAAAAAACGCAGAAGACAGCAGAACCAAGGATTGTAGAAGGCGTGGTTCAAGAGACAAAGGTAAGATCAGAACTTGTATATTAGTGAAACGTAGCCTTAATGCGTTTTTTATACTTTTGACTATATTATAAGCAATAACCTCTTTATTTGTAACATTGACAATGAGCCCACTTTTATAACTAGAAACCGACAGGAAGTGCTAGATATCACTCTTGTCTCCAACAGCATCACTCAAATGTTAACGAACTGGATGGTATCGTCAGGACACTTTTTTCAGGCCACAGATACATCCAATTCAGCCTGAATGATGCTGAAAACTGATTGGCCAAAATACAGAGGAATACTGTCAAAAACGTTATCCACTGAACTATCAAGTCCCCCGCGTGACACCAATGAGCTTCCTGCCCTCTTATTCAACCTAGAGGCAAGAAAAAGCCACATTGGTGGACATCAGCACTGGGACTGCTCAGAAACACTTGTAGAAAACTTTTCAACGTAGAAAAAGGACAAGAAAAGTGACTGACTGGGACTCATATAAAGAATCCCTCAAATTATACAAAAAAGAACTGAGGAAGGCACAGCGAAAATCCTGGAGGTCTTTCTGTGACAAAATCACGGAAACCTCTGAGGCATCGCAACTAAGAAAATTCTTCTCTACAAAACCCATTCCTCTTGGGCAACCTCAAACAGGCCTATTGCAAGCGGGACCAAAATTCATGGTCTGATCACAAGAGATAAACTGCTCTGGGCGGTGCATAACTTCAAGCCATACAAGTCTGCTGATCCGGACGGTATAATACCTGCCGAGCAACAGAGGTCCTCAGATATTACTCTGCCTGTGCTAGAAAATATTATGAGGAGCTCTGTAGAACTTATCCATATTCCACTGTCATGGAGAGAAGTCAATGTAGTTTTCATTCCCAAAGCCGGTAAAATGCTCTCATGTTGTCCCAAAGGACCTCAGACTCATAAGTCTATCATTTTCCCTTCTGAAAACTCTAAAACGACTGATTGATATCCATATACGGGCTAAAATTGATCCTAGACTTCTGTCAACGGCTCCGCATGCCTACTGTAAAGGAAAGTCGGTGGAAACGGCTCTGCGTTCAATAAACGGTACCAGTTTAGAATTTTCCGATACAGCAAAATATCTGGGTTTCATTTTTGACAGGAAACTAAACTGGAAACCTAACATTCAAGAAAGAGTCAATAAAGCTACAATAGCTTTATTCTCTTGCAAAAAAGCCATTGGGAATAAATGGGGCTTCCAACATCGGATAACCCATAAATAATCCATTTGGAGACGCCAGCATTCTTAATATATTAGGAATCCTCACAGAGAACATCGATTACACCATACCTGAACTTTGGTTTGACAAAAACTTCCATGTAAGCTTCCCCTCTAGATTCTTCTGGGAGGAAGATGCTTTCATGGAGGATAAGTCAATCCATCTCTACACAGATGGATCTAAAACCGATAGCGGAATTGGTGGCGGCGTTTTCTCAGATAAGCTAAATCTAAGCCTCTCTTTCCGTCTTCCAAATCACTGTAACGTGTTCCAAGCGGAAATTTTGGCGATTAAAGAAGCTCTGTCCTGGCTGAAGAAAAACGTGATATTTGCAAAGAATTTCTGCATCTTTTCGGATAGTCAGGTCGCTAAATTCTAAGACCGCCCTTGAATGCCGATCATCTGTTGTGGAGATGAAAGAGCAGTTGTAGAGCCGATGACCTCGCCAAAATTAGAACCACTCTACCTATTCTACCGGAAAAGGGTAGCATAGGTATACCAATCGCTGCGTGCAAACTAACATTAAAGCTGGATGCCAATAAAAGAACAGAACTCAGGTGGACTGTTGGACCAAAATGTCTAGCGACGAAACACATCTGACCAAAACTGGATCTGAATCGCTCTAAGTGTCTGATCCTTCTAAATAAGGAACATCTCAGCGCCATTATAGGTGTCATCACTGGACACTGGCTCATAGGCAAGCACGCAAGAAGGCTTGACGCCTTTACAAATGATTTTTACAGAAGCTGCATGGACGAGGACGAGGAGGAGACAATCCTCCACCTACTCTGTACATGTCCAGCTCTCTCACAGAGAAGAAAACTTCACTTAGGAGCTTTCTTCCACAATAACCTAAAGAATATAGACGTAAACAGTCGCTTCATCATAAGCGTGTAGGTTCGGTGAATGCGCCGAAAACATGATTCAGCTTGATCTTCATTTTCAACGTTCTCTGAGGAGGCCCATTTTTGATTAAATGGATATGTAAACAAGCAAAATTGCCGAATTTGGAGTGGAGAAAACCCAGAAAGTCTTTGTCGAGATGCCCTAACAACCATTAAAACTCACTGTTTGGTGTGCTTTATGGCCTGGTGGAGTTATCGGCCCATATTTTTTTAGGGACGATGCCGGCCAGAATGTTACCGTCAATGGAGAGTGCTATAGAAACATGACATGACTGACTTCTTCGTTTCTCAGTTGAATGGCATTGGCGTGACAGAGGTTTGGCTTCAGCAAGATGGCGCAACACGCCACACGGAGCGCGACACCATCAATTTATTGCGGGAAACATTTGCTGAGCGCATAATTTCGCGTAATGGACCTGTGAACTGGCTTCCACGACCCTGTGATCACACACTTTTAGATTACTTTCTTTGGGGGTATGTCAAGTTACACCAGAGACGTTGGACGACTTGGAAGTCAACATTCGCAGTGTTATTGCTGATATACGACGGTTGCCTGAAAAGTTTCCGACTCGTCAATAAAAGTTGTGCATCTTTTGACAGTTACTTACCGCAGTTTCAGTCATTTTAGACGCGCAGTTTTTAGTTGACGGTCGTTTGAGTGAGTCGATGTGAGTGTTTTTTGTGAAAATGGAAAAAATTGAGTATCGAGCTGTTATTACATTCTTGTTTTTGAAAGGCAATACGCCTACGCAAATCAAAAATGAGTTGGACTCCGTGTATGGGGACTCTGCACCATCATTCACCACAGTGAAATTTTGTGTAGCTGAATTTAAACGTGGCCGCAAGAGCTTGGGAGATGATGAACGTTAACGTTCGGGACGTCCAAAAACTGCAACCATTGAGGATAACATTGCTAAAGTTCACCAAATGGTGTTAGACGACCGCCGAATTAAAGTGAGAGAGATAGTAGAGGTTATGCAAATGTTCAAAGGACGTGTTTGTTACATATTAAATCAAGATTAAGGCATGAGAAAGCTGTCCGCGCGTTGGGTGCCGCGTTTGCTAACGTTAGACCAAAAACGTGTTCGAATGAACATTTCCAACGTTCTGATGCCGCGGTTTAGGGGCAATAAATCCGAGTTTTGGCGCCGATTAATTACTGTAGATGAAACTTGGATACACCATTATACGCCCGAAACAAAAATTCAGCCAAAACAGTGGACTGCAAAGGGCGAGCCGGCTCCAAAAAATGCAAAAACTGTTTTTTGGCTGGGAAAGTGATTTCGACTGCTTTTTGGGATAGTAAAGGAGTTATCTTAATCGATTATCTTCAAAAAGGAAAAACCATTACAGGAGCATACTACGCATCATTACTTGCCAAGCTGAAGGCAGAAATTGCAGAAAAATGGCCACATTTGCAGAAAAAGAAAATCCTGCTTCACCAAGACAACGCGCCGTCTCACACCTCAGCGGTTGCCGTGGCGAAAATCCATGAATTACGCTTTGAACTGCTTGACCATCCGCTTATTCACCACATCTAGCCAAAAGCGACTTCTTTTTGTTCCCTCATCTAAAAACTACGCTCGGAGGACAGAGATTTTCGTCAAATGAGGAGGCAATCACCTTCGTGAACAATTATTTTGCAGAGAAAAACGCCAAGTACTATTTGGACGGGTTAGAGAGATGGGAGCATCGCTGGGAGAAGTGTGTAGAGTTACAAGGAGACTATGTAGAAAAATAAAAAAAAAATTTGAGAAAAAATGTCTTATATCATTGCTCGGAAACTTTTCAGACAACCTTCGTATGGCCCCGGTTGCTCGACAATGTTGTCGAAAATTGGACTTCACGATTACGCTTCATTCGAGCAAGCTGTGGCGCGCATATGCCTGACATCACATTTAAACCCTAATGGCATAAAATTATTTATTAAATAAAGCTAATATCATAGACAATAACATTAGCTTCAAGTGTTTTATTTCATGTTGAATTTGTATACCTCTAAAAAAAAAAAAAACAACCTTCAGATATTTGGGCCAACTCCTCAGTAAATTTTTGAACGATCCGTATTGCCACACCTTGTCTCGGCTCTGATTGCTCGCAGCTTTTTTTTCTTCTCTGGTTGAAATTTTACTGAGGAACTTTTACAGAAATTTAAGGTGGGGGAAATATAATTGCTCGGAGGTGGAATCAGTTTGATAAGCATCGACTCCACAATGTTAGTGTTCCTGTGGCAGGTACTCAATTTCGACTTTCTCCTCAAGCAATTAGTGTTAAATTCCATGCTTAAGGCAGGCCACCAAAGGATGGCGTCATAGGTGAGAATAGGAAGAACATCCGCTTTGTATATCTGTAGAGTCATTTCTGCATTTTTACCAAAAACTTTAATGCAGGCATAGAAAGCTGAGCTCTCTTCCTTAGCCCGGTTATTCTTTTACTCAAGTTTTGAGTCCAGTATCGTAGATACTTAACACTGTCCGTTCATTTTAAGGAGTGCGAAACCGTGTAATTAGTTTTCGAGCCTTTGGAATGAATACTATGTATTTGGAACCAGGTTCAGGATTAAGGTACGAGGGCGGGTCAATAAGTCAATGACTTTTTGAATTTCTGACCTCTTTACTGAAACAGCAACACTGCTCCTGTCAACAGGCATCTGTCAGTTGACTCCTGTCAATATTTAAACTTGCTGCGTCAGTTAATTTGTGTTTGACAGCTATTTTTATCAGACTACTCATTAATTTGAGGAGAAAATGGAAAAAAGTGAATTTCGTGTGCTTATTAAGCATTATTTCTTGCGAAAAAAAACCATTACCGAGACCAAGGCTAAGCTTGATAAATACTATGGGGACTCTGCACCATCGATTTCAATGGTAAAAAAGTGGTTTACTGAATTTCGTTGTGGCCGTACAAGCACTGAAGATGCCGAACCTCCTGGACGCCCAGTTGAGGTCTCTACACCCGAAACAATCGAAAAAATTCACGATATGGTGTTGGCCGACCGAAGATTGAAAGTGCAAGAGATTGTGGAAGCCGTAGGGATCTCGCATGGCTCAGTGGTTTCAATTTTGAATGATCACTTGGGCATGAGAAAGCTTTCCGCAAGATGGGTGCCGCGTTTGCTCACAGTCGACCACAAACGCAATCGCGTAACAACTTCACAGGAAGGTTTGGCGTTGTTTAATCGCAATATGGAGGAGTTTTTGCGCCGTTTTGTAACCGTGGACGAAACATGGATCCATCACAACATACCAGAGAACAAACAACAGTCAAAACAGTGGGTTTCTAAGGGTGAATCGGCGCCAAAGAAGGCCAAGGTGGGTTTGTCAGCCAATAAAGTTATGGCGACTGTTTTTTGGGATGCACGCGGGATAATCCACATTGACTACCTTCAAAAGGGAAGAACAATCAATGGGGAATATTATGCCAACTTATTGGACCGATTCAATGACGATTTGAAAAAAAAAACGACCTCATTTGGCCAAGAAAAAAGTTCTTTTCCACCAAGACAATGCAAGGGTGCACACATGTGCAGTTGCCATGGCAAAAATCCATGAATTGGGCTATGAATTGCTCCCTCATCCACCCTATTCTCCAGATTTGGCTCCGAGCGACTACTTCTTGTTCCCAAACCTGAAGAAATGGCTTGGTGGAAAAAGATTTGACTCCAATGATGAAGTCATCTCGCAAACAAAGGCCTATTTTGAGGACCTCGACAAATCATTTTTTTTGGAAGGGATAAAAAAATTGGAGAAGCGTTGGACAAAGTGTATAGAGCTCAAGGGAGACTACGTTGAAAAATAAAATTATTTTTTTATCAAAAAATCTGTGTTTTAATCCAAAAGTCACGGACCTTTTGATCCGCCCTCGTATATACGAGCTCTTGCCTTCTATGTCAAGGACTGGAAATTTTCAATGAGAGACATTTTTGATGGCATGATGAGATGTTTTCCTCCGTAATGGTGGATAATACACTATGCCTGGCAGAATAACGCCGTCAGTTGTTCCACGATGTTATCACTACAGCCAGGGAAGTAGGTATTCATTAGCGTTCCCAAGGATTCCGTGGTTAAAGACAGTCAGCCACCATCAATTCTCTTTCGAAAATATGGTTTTATACAGCCTTACTATATCTAGTGGATTCGTGGAGAGTTTTTAACAGAAAAAAGTGTAACTGAACACTGATAAACGTACTGAAGGCAAGTAGCCACAGGAACTTTAGGTAGCCCAAAACAACAAAAACTACAGAAACTTTCCTTTATATGAATGTATAGATTTATTGTTTTAAATACGTACGACCGTCATAAATATGTAAAGTGGAAACCGACCAGTCGGTTCATCTTATGTATAACTTAGAAATCAATTCAACTGTTTTAATATTGAAAAAAAAGGACCCTTAGTTGTTTGCTTGTCTGTTTTCATTTTGTTTTTTTTTTTTTTCTTTCCGTCTACTGTCTTCATTCTTAAAGTTCTCTTTTGCTTCCCTATAGTTCCGACAATGTTCTTTTTAAAAAAGGTTATTGGCCCGAAATGCTGTCTGTTCGTTCACATTGCCTCTAATATGCGCATTTGATCCAAACAATAACAACAACATACATAGTAAACGAACCCCGAAAGCAACCAAACCCAAAACTCGAACTCAAAAATCAAAACAATTTTTTGCAAGCCTCGAATGTAGACATCGCAAACAAGTCTATATTCCAAAAAAGAAAACGAGAAAAGAGGATGCTTCTTATGATCAAAACCAAGCGCACACAAAGAAGGTCAAGCAACTAACTTTACAGAAACGCATTAATGAAGGAGGACTTCTTAAAGCGAACCTAAGCATGACACAGGACAAGAAAAAAAGAAACGAAAACAACAATAATAATCACTACAACAACAACAGCAACAACAAAGCATATTTTGGATGTCAAGTTAGGGGGGGGCGAACAAAAAAAAAAAAAAAAAAAAAAAAAAAGAGGAAAAAATTGTTTGTTTGGTTTTTGGCACCAGCAAGATTAGGACCCGATAAGAAGCGTTAAATTAATAACCTTGAACCGTTTTTCCCCAGATCATTGCGACCGAAAAGGGATTCGAAGAGTTATACGAGATCACAGTTTTTCAAGATGCTGTTGTTGTTGTATGTACATAGTTGTTGCTAGAGCTTGACCAAGCAGTCAAGTCGCGCGTCGTTATAGCTTAAATGATGTTGTGTTTTCAGATCTTATCTGAATTGGGATTTTTATTTTTATTTTTATTTTGCTCTTCTATGTTTATTTTGATGCTGTTCTTATGGTCTTCTTCTTCGTAGATGCACCTTTTGTTTGGCAGGAATGAAATGGTTGTCATTTGGATTTTTTATTTTTTTTTTTTGTATTTTTCCAAAATGCCGAAATGCGCGCCGCACATCGATCACTGTGGCATCGTGTTGGTAGGCGCACTTAAGTTACGACTGCTACACGGTGTTATATGTGGTGCCGAAAGACGTAGTCTGTTGCTTTAAACACAACAGAACAACAATAACAACAACACAAGTCGATACCTTGGTAAAGTAAAACCGGTGGGATACGAGCAAAAAGGTTAAAAAACAATGGACCATCTAGTAACAACTACATACATATGTATGTATTGAGTTGTTTTGGTTTATGCTACTTTCTGATATTTGTATCCTTTTTAGGTTCATGGAACTTTTAAAGTCCACACGGGGGATTTAGACTTTGCTGCGTTTTGAAAACTGAATAGCCTGAGGTTAATGTTGGTTGGATTTCAATTGTTCTTCCTTAAGCTGGATGAGCTTTTATATTTTCACAACACAACATATTTTTTTAAATTCAAACGTCAATGTTAGTGGTCATATGACAACTATTTTTCATCGAGCCAGCAAACTTTGTGGCTTTAACAACTTCCTAAAGATCAGTCCTATACCATGGCAAAAGGATGCAGGTCTGAAGAAAGCTATACATAGACTTGGTACCCTTCCAGGCTTCAAAAACAAGAATTCTTTTTTTTTAATTACGTACGAATGTATTGAATGAATAAAGCTGTGATTGCAGCGAATCACTGGAGATTCAACCGGGAGGACCTGGTTCAGACCGCCACCCGTTGCCATACTTAAGGCAGCTTAACTAATTAAAACATGTTGACTAGTTCGTATTACGAGTAGCATATCTATTAAATAACGAAGAAGATCAGAAATTTGTCTGATTCAATTAAAATGTCAAATACCCGGCTTCACAACATCATATATCCTCCCGAAGCACGCTATAGTAATCATGAAAGACCTTCACCGGTCCCGTCATTAGTTTTCGATGCGTCGCTATTAACACAATAACTTAAAAGAAATGGTGACTTAGAGTTTTTGTTGAACTGAATTAGGGTAAGGTGTAATTTATGTTTCCTGGAAGGGTCCTGTAAGTACACCACTGGCCTTTACCACCCACTGTGAGGTTGAATGAAAACCAGAAGCGGCATTACCACTCATTTCTCTCCTGGACACAGTCAAAGATATCAATGAAACAGAATGTCAAATGCTTCAGAAACAGCAGTTCAAAGTGCTCTACTAATACACAAAGCAAGTTACGAGTAATCACTGGATTTTGTAAACCTTGTCACGCCTTATCGTTCTAAACAAGCCAGTCTACCAGACAACCATCCTAAAGCCAAATGACGTACTATGCGAGGTTATGAATCTTTTTTTCCCCCCAATGGCTTTCGTAGAAGAAAAAAGCAATACTTTGGCTTTTTTTTCCACTGAACATAGCTTCGTCAGACAATTTAAAGTTTGTAACATTAATGAGACGGTCAATGTTTGAATTATATGTGGCGGTTTAGACAGAATCCACGACGATTTGCGCATCATCACGCAACAGAAATAGCAAGGTTATGTGCAGAAGTAATCCCCTTACAACACTCCGCTTCCGAGGATATGAGTAGTTGACTAGACACCTAGTTCCGGAGAAGGAAATACCTTGCAGTGCTTTTCTGATATGCCAGGCCTTCTGATAGATGTCTCTTTTCCCTTTTGGGTTGATTTTCTACCTGGTAAACAGGAGATTTACTAATTCATCGAATGAGCAATCTACCTTCAGAGTTGACAATGCATTTGCGATCGCAGATGTATTAAGAATGTTAATTGAACCTTTATGTCTAGAAAGGCTAGCAATGTATTCAATGGTCTTAGCGTATATCCGGCTAAATTAATTCATCAATATTATTATTGATGAATTACAATATCAATTCATCATTCTGCCTAATTCCATACAAGCTGAGCGGCATCACTCTGATGTTCTCATTCTCATTGGGCATTCATCAGCCCAAAATTGGAGTACAATACCCACATCAGGTCAGGTGCTCCTAAAACATCTCTGCATCTGCTAGATAGGATTTAAAACCGTAGGGTTTTAATACACCCTGAATGACTCGAACTGCAACCAACTTCAGACTGCTATAATTTCCAAACCATTCATGACAGTGAGCTCAAATTTTGACACATGACAGATAATTTTAAACGATAGTGTGATTGCTTTAAATTTGGCTGGAAAGCCCTCCAGCACCTCAACGTGAATAAATCATTTGTGTGTCGAACCATAGCTCGTTACCGTGAT
Organism: Volucella zonaria; assembly: GCA_963966105.1. Lineage (NCBI taxonomy): Eukaryota > Metazoa > Arthropoda > Insecta > Diptera > Syrphidae > Volucella > Volucella zonaria. The sequence continues at coordinate 7,938,397 of OZ014530.1, forward strand.
ACTGTCAGTGTTGCAAAACGCCATGGAGGTGGTCATAAAAAAACAGCAACATCGGCAGAAATGGTTCGGAAAGTGAAGGCTCGAATTGAGCGAAATCCGCGTCGCAGTGGAAGTAAAATTGCTCGTGAGCTCAACATATCGTTGGAACGGATGCAACACATACTGAAAAATGAGCTTGGGCTCAAGCCATTGAAGTTCCAAAAAGCACACGATCTTACACCGCAACAGAAAAAAGTTAGGGTCGAAAGAGCGAAGGAGATTCTACGCTTGCACGAAAATGATGAGTTGCCGAATTTGGTTTTTTCCGATGAGTCGCCATTTGTTATCGAGCAATATGTCAACAAACAAAATGACCGAGTTTACTTGCCAGAGAGGTCCTTCGAAAATTTACACCTTCGGACGGCCACCAGAAAGCAGGCAGCGCCGATGGTGATGGTTTGGGCCGCCATAACCGCCGATGGTCGCTCTCCGCTCGTATTTCCGACCGTGGCGTCAAAATTAATGCGATCGTATACCGTGAAACTGTCTTAGAGGCAGTATTGAAGCCTTGGGCAAACAATCATTTCGGTCGGAGACCGTGCACATTTCAATAAGACTCGGCACCATCTCACAAAGCGCGCGTCAACCAAGATTGGTTAAAAAACAATGGGCGCGGTAAGTACGTAGGTCGGTGACCACATGGGAACTCAGTACTCCGCGTGCTGTTGATAAACACGCGCCACATGGGCATAGTACCCCGGCGTTAAATCCCGGACCCTACAAATTAATTTGTATAGTTCGGTTGATAATAATAATATTGGATCCATAAGTTAATTCGTGCGGTTTGCTAAGAGATGGCGTAACTTGTATTATTCCATTGGGACATGCGTTGGAAAGCTACTGTCATTGTACGTCATTTCAGTATATGTCATTCATTTGAAGCGTAAACAACAATCATTTTTTTTTTTACTCAAATATGTCGAACTCTGTGCCTGAAAAAGTGTTTTTGCGGGGAGTTCTTCTTCATTACTTTAATCTCAAGAAAACTGCTGCCGAAAGTCATCATATTTTGGTGGAAGTTTATGGTGAACATACGCTAGCTGAGCGAATGTGCCAAAAGTGGTTTGCACGATTTAAAAGTGGTGATTTTGGCTTGGAAGACGATGAACGTCCTGGGCTGGGCAGCCAACAAAGTTTGAAGATGAAGAACTGGAAGCATTACTCTATGAAGATTGTTGCCAAACACAAGAAGAGCTCGTAAAATCGTTGGGTGTCACTCAAGCAGCCATTTCAAAACGCTTAAAAGCAGCTAGATATATTCAAAAGCATGGAAATTGGGTTCCACATGAACTCAAGCCGAGAGACGTCGAAAGGCGGTTTTGCAAGTCCGAAATTCTGCTGGAACGCCACAAAAGGAAGTCATTTTTGCATCGGATTGTTACTGGTGATGAAAAATGGATCCATTACGACAACCCCAAGCGCAAAAAATCATATGTGAAACCCGGCCAACCAGCCAAATCAACGCCAGAGCCGAATATCCATGGCGCGAAGGTAATGCTCTGTATTTGGTGGGATCAGATGGGTGTGCTGTATTATGCTAAAACCGGGTGAAACCATCAATGGACAACGCTACCGAACACAATTAATCCGTTTGAAGAGAGCAGTGGCCGAAAAACGCCCGGAATATGCGACCAGACACGAGGCAATAATTTTCCATCATAACAACGCTCGGCCCCACGTGGCTATTCTGGTTAAGAACTATTTGGAAAACAGTGGATAGGAAGTCTTACCCCACCCGCCTTATAGCCCAGACCTTGCCCCTTTTAACTACCATTTGTTCCGGTCGATGCAGAACGCCCTCACTGAAATACGGTTCACATCAGAGCAGAATATCAAAAATTGGCTTGATTCATTCTTGGCTGCCAAGCCGGCGCAGTTCTTTTGGGATGGGATCCACAAATTGCCAGAAAGATGGGAAAAAGTCATAGCTTCAGATGGGCAATACTTTGAATAATACTATTGTACATGGTTTTCTTAAATAAACGTTCAAATTTTGAAAAAAAAAACCGCACGAATTACGTTATATACCCAATAATAATAATGTTTTCAACACAATGGATTGCAAATTCTCCGGATGCAAATCCGTCGGAGTTCTCTGTCTGGGGTATTTTGAAGGCGAAGGTTGGCACTACAAAATACCAAAGTTTGGACCACCTCAAAGAAGCACTTCGCCGGGAATGGGCCAAAATACCGCAGAGCCACTTGCGTGCAGCGGGCGATGCTTTCTTCGGCGGTCTCAAGGCCATTTGAATATTGATGTATTTTCCAACATTTTTTGCTTTGACACAATAAAATTTATCAAAAAATAAAAAAATTATAGCATTTTAAAAAGTTGGAGTTCGAGTCATTCACCCTGTATACAGGGTGTCCACTAATTTGTTGATGATAATTTGGAAAATGATTCCTTTGCATATTCTAAGAAAAAAATCGTTCTACAGTAAGGGTCTATCTCCAATGTTGACAGCATTTATCGAGGAAACGGCTTACTTTGGTGTACCCTGACCCATGTTAACGGAAATTGCTCTGTTAGTGCTAATGGTAAAAACTTCGTGTAGGACTTTATTTTTAGAAGAAATACCAGCCTTTATAACGGCGTTTAAATAAAGTTGATATCTTGTTTGAGTCTTTAGATATCCAATTTCTAAGCCTGTTTTTTTTTTTAAATTGCATAGCTATTAAAGAGTTTTAAAGCGTGCTCTTTTATTTGACTACCTGTCGAAACCCTCATTTCCTTACTCTGTTCCTTAAAAGTTCTCAAAAGGGTATGAAGGTCTATTTGGAAAATATGCCTTACAGAAATGGTATAAAAGATTAGGAAAAAAAATTAATTCATCAGTTTAGTTTTATACGCTAAGGTTACAGTTGCTTAGAAACGCTGTTTGAAATGTCAGCATTTACAAACCCCGAATACACAGACATTATTTACGTTTATGGCTTATGCAATGGAAGTTCAACAAGTGCGCGACAAAGATACCATGAACTTTATCCTAACCGACGACTTCCTAGTAAAAGAGCTTCATCATATTTTCAACAGAACGGTGCTCCAGCACATTATGGTCGTGAGGTTAAGAATTGACTAAATGGAGAGTACGGTAACCGTTGGATAGGAAGAAATGGACCAGATCACTGGTCCGCAAGATCTCCTGACCTTACAGTATTTTTAATTTTTTTGTATGGGGAAGAATGAAAAAACTTGTTGAATTGGAAGATCGTATTCTCGAAGCGTCATTAAAAGTGAGGCAACAGTTAGCATCAATAAACATTCACAGTGCAATCCAAAAACGGGCTCTAGCCTGCATATAAAACCAAGAAGGAGACTTTGAGCACCTGTTATAACTGTTTTAGTATATACATAAAATAAAAACTATTTAAGACCACTCAAAATAATTTTTTATTCATAGCCTTTGGAGCTTAAGGCGAAATAACCCATTTTTATAAATTTTGACTGCTGCAGGGTATCATAAAATCTGTAGGTTTTTCTGCAAACTCATTGACTATTTTCTTTATTATTGTTACTTTCATAAGAAAAAACTAGTAAGACGTTAATTTAATTAGGCATTTTCTAGAGAAAAGTGACCTCAAAGTCGAAAATTAGCATGGGCAATGAAAATGGAACAGACTTAGAAATTGGATATCTAAAGACTCAAACAAAATATCAACTTTATTTAAACGCCGTCACAAAGGCTAGTATGTCTTCTCAAAATACACGAAGTTTTTACCATTAGTACCTAGTCAAGTCATAAATACTGGTGCGCTCATTACGAATGCAACGCTGGGTGCATCCATTTCGTATTGATTGCGATTTGACAGTTGATATTTATGCTTCATTGTGACGTGAAAACTTTTTAAACATTAATTGCTTACAATCATGGAATGGGGCGATATCGAAAATTGTATTGTTGTAGTTAGCCTACTTAAATGCAACATGGAAAAAGGCGATATCTTTAGGACGTTGCGACCGCTTGGAATCACTCGCAATTTTGTGTATCGTGTTGTGAAGTTGTTTGAGGATACTGGTGGAGTACGAAACCGTCAGAGATCCAGCCGTCCGCGCACTGTGAGAACTCCGAAAGCGATCAAAGCCGTGAAGAAACAAATCGACCGAAAACCGCTGCGAAAACAGAAAATCTTGTCGCGGGAAATGCAAATTTCGCATTATCAAAGAAGATTTAGGACTCAGCGCGTACAAGCGACACACTGGACACCTGCTCACGGCCGCATTGAAGGAAAAACACAAACGAAGATCGAAAGCGTTACTCAGCCGGTACGCGAAGAACGCTCACAGACAAATTCTGTTTACTGACGAGAAAATCTACACCGTAGAAAAATCGTTCAATAAGCAGAACGATCGTGTGCATGCTCGGTCATCCAGATAAGCATCCCAACTCATCCCGAGGGTTCAAAGAGGCCACCATCCCGCGTCTGTAATGGTATGGTGGGGAGTGTGCTACGATGACGTTACCAAGCTCCATTTTTGCGAGAAAAGAGTGAAAACATCGGCCAAAGTATATCAATCGACCGTCTTGGAACCCATTGTAAAGTCTCTCAACCAATCAATATTCAACAACAAGCCATGGACTTTCCAGCAAGACTCTGCTTCAGCTCACAAAGCAAAAACCACTCAACTGTGGCTCAAAAACAACGTTCCGGCTTCATATCAACGGATGAGTGGCCAGCTGGTAGTCCAGACCTCAACCCGTTGGATTACAAGTTTTGGTCCGTATTAGAGGTCATGGCTTGCTCTACTCGACAGTCAAATATTGAGTCATTGAAGCGATTTCCCCATGCATGAAGTGCGTCTCGCAATCGATTAGTCTTAAGTCGTGCTGGAAGGCAAATGGAAGTCATTTCGAATAAGTTGTTCTAAGATTTGTAGTCATTGAATAACCCAATAAAAACAAAAAAAAAATTGTTTAAATATTAATTCGTTTTCATTTGGCGCTGATTTTTCTGTGTAACAGTATTTATGTCCCTACTAGGTACTAATAGAGCAATTTCCGTTAACATGGGTCAGGGTACACCAAAGCAAGCCTTTTCTTAAATCCTCGGTAAATGATGTCAACATTGGAGGTAGACCCTTACTATAGAACGATTTTTTTCTTAGAATATGCCCAGGAATCATTTCCCAAATTATCGTCAACGAATTAGGGGACACCCTGTATATTAATTCCCCTTTTTTTTTTATTATGTCCAAAGAAGTTTAAGTTTTGTTTTGTTTTATTATTAATATGAACATTCTTTTTTTTTAACATTATTCAAAATTTTTTTAACGATTTTATAGTCAGGCCGAGGTCAGGCACATCGCTTGCCGAAATTAGGATGCGACACTGGCAAATGTTTACTTTTTTACTAAAATCTGATTTAATTAATATTTTAAACAAAAATGTCAGGTTTTTAGTTCGCCAATCGAATCTTAATTTTATAACAAATAATATAAAACAGAAATTGGTCCAAAATGTTCAAAATCCCCGTTTTTATGAGACATTTTCTGTGAAAATCCCGTTAAGGGGCCGACCACTTGCGAGTATTAATTATTAATTATTATTAATTAATTAATTCTTTATTCTCAATTATGTACAATTAAAAAAAATGCCACTTTAGTTAACAATTCAATGTGAGGTGAGTAAATTATAAAATTATGATTAAGAGAATAATGGAAGTAAATAAAGGAAAAGATAATTATTCAGAGGAAAATTCACGACAATAAAAAATAGTTACAAAATAAATAGATAATTAAACCGCATAGCGCATCAAAGTTTAATTTTTTTCAATAAATGAGGAAAGAGTTACTATGGTTCGTATGTCAACAGGGAGTTTGTTAAGTAATTTGCATGAGACAATGGAATAAGAATTTCTAAAGCTTGTGGTGCGAAAAGAAGGAACTGGGACATAATATTGGACTTTGCAGGTACCCACCTCTCATAAAAAAAATTCTAAGTACTTTCAAATAAAATAGATGTCTCTATGGGAGAACTCTCGTGAGCCTAAATAGCTCCATAGAATGAGCTAGCCGGAGAGAATTACAAACTTTCCTTATTGCACATTTTTGCAGGACAGATAGCTGCTGAAGTTTGTTCTGGTATGCGCCTCCCCAACAGCTTATTCCAAACTGCAATTTAGAATGAAAAATCCCATAATACACTGTTTTTTAAAATATCGTTAGAGCACAATGTTCTTAGACGATAAAAGCAGCGAATAGTTGAAAGAAGATATTGCTTCAAACTTAGGATATGCTCAGACCAGCTGAAATTTCGGTCGATTATAATGCCTAAGTATTTAAAGCAAACCACATTTTCAATTTTAAAGCAATTGACGCTACAATCGGCCGTCACATCAAAGGAGTCCGTACCAATAAGAACAGTACACGTAATACTAGACAGGTTATATCTTGGACAGTTTGATGCATGAAACGTAATATCAATATCCGGGGCCACTTCCGTATTAAGAGAAAAGAACATGACTTTAGTTTTTTTACTGACTAATAGTTTATGTGCAGCAAACCAAATTCTCAGCAGGCGAACGTCATGATTTATACCCAAATCATCTGCAAAGGCCTGAGCTTTTCCAACAAACGGCAATTCAAAAATGGAATTAATGTAAATCAAAAATAGAATAGGCCCAAGAGCAGATCCTTGGGGAACGCCAATATCAACCGTTTTAGATTTACTAAAACTGATTCCTATTTTGACCTTTTGTTTTCTGTCTTTCAGATAGGAAGCGAACCAATCATAGATACAGCCACGGAAGAAGCCTGTATTATACATTTTGTTTAAAAGAATTCTGTGATCAACCATGTCAAAGGTTTTGGTTATATCTACAAAAAACCCACTGCAGAATATTTTGTCTTTTAATCCATTGTGTATAAAGGTACAAAATTCCAAAAGAGCATCCTCAGTGAAAATTCCTGATCTAAATCCAAATTGGCTCGAACTAAAAAACTTTTTATATTTAAGATATTTCAACATCCTACATTTGACTATTTTTTCAAATACTTTTCAAATAGAAGGCAACAACGAGATCGGTCTATAGTTACTTTTTTCCTCTCTACTTCCCTTTTTATCACAAAAGACTCTTCAGTTAGTCGTGTCTTTAGCTAGAATCAAGTCCAAAAAGGTTTTTTTTTTTACCTCTTGGTACCTAGAAGATTTAAAAAAATTTGCTGTTCTCCTGTTTAAAAGGTAAGCCTTAAGGTAAGTTGCATAAGAATTTATACAATTGAAAAAGTCTAACATGCAATTATCGATTGCCAAAATCCTTATAAGAACATCCAAATGCGCAAACTTGAAAAAAAAAAAATAAAAAGAAGCGAAAAAAACATCACAATTTCAGAATTGAATACTGCAGACAGTATTCAATTCACATCTGTAGTACTATCACAGAAATACTATACAACTACGCTACTACTGTTTTCATTATCTACTATTTTTTTTTTTTTTGCTTTTTCTCCTTTTTGTCCTTTATTTATGCGCACTACTATGCACTAGTATTGCGATTTAGTGGGATTCGCACCCAACCCCAAACATTCATCCCCAAAACAATATCAAAGCAGAACGTTTTTCCAAATGTAAATGTACCTACCACCACATATCGTAGTATTGGGAAGAGAAGCAGCAGAAGCAAACAAAAAAGGACAACAGGATGGCGATGAAAGAATAAAACACACACAAAAAAAAAACCAATGAAACCCATACCCACATGACGACTATACCCTTGACTAAAAACAAGGAAATTCATCCACTTTCGCCAGCTACACATTCATCCCCTTTCCCTTAGCTGAGTTTTCCATTAACACATGGTTTGAAATCAGTCTGCTGTTCAGTGTTCTACACTCAGAGGGTACTTTTCCGGAATGTATTCTCTTTCTTTACTCACCATCTCGCTCTGTTTCTCTTGCGCAAAAATGCCACACTCCCCTATCAGAGCATCAAGGCACGGCACGGCACGGCACAGCACAGCAAGACAAGGCAAGGCAATGCCAACATCCTCAGCGTTGACGTTTTGTCAAAAGTCATTGACCTCGTGTCGTCATCGCTAATATATTCCTACAAGAAGATGAGAAGGGCGATTTTGATTCTCATTTCATGTTTAAATACGGTTATGGCAATGCAACCATGATCCAACTAACTCTATCCAACCAACTACCCCTCGCACTGTCAATGTATTTGTATTCACATGAGTTTGAGATTGTGTTTGTGTTTTTTTAATTTTGCATGTGTGCGCGCCTTTACTTTGTAGCATAAACTTGGAAGTGAAAAACTTTTTCATTGCGTGGGGTCGTCGTTCGTAACGAAAACATTACTTTTTTTCTTTTTTTTTGTTCTCCATTTTATAAATAAATTACGTTTAATGCTTTTAAAAGTTAACTGGAGCTTATTTGCTTCTCCTTTTTGCTGTTGGTTGGTTTTATGGTTAAGTTTCCGTGTCAGAGGAAGGCGATGACCTAATTATTTTGGGGGAAACAAAACGAAGCGTAAGGGTAAGGTTAGATACTATTTTTTTCTCTTTCTTGTTTTTTAAGGATAGATGTAGATGGAAGCAGTTTTTTACTGTACAATATTTTTATTTGTTCTTATTTTCTAGTTTTCTGAGAAAGTACAACACTGCTTAGCTGCAAACAAGAAAACCAACTCCAAGTATCAAATGTCATATACAATAAATATGCACTCGTATGTATGTATGTACTTCCTCGAGACATCAACTTGAGGCGCCGCATTGCCTTCCTCTTGTTGATCTACCTAACGGTTGGGAAGCATTTATGCAGGCTAAGTAGAAAATGTCGAAATTTTATTATAGCAAGCACATATTTTCCATATCTCTATGTATATACAAAAGGGGACATGGCCGTCTCGGGATCATGAATCATCGGCCATCTCCGATGCTGCACCACCAAGAAATTGCTGGATGAAAAATGCCACAAAGCATATGTACCTAAACGAGAACCATACCAAGTGGTGCTGCGACGAAGGATGAAAGCAGCTCGTGAGCACTACGAGCAAATGAGATGGGAAGAACATAGAATTCTCCAGAAAAAGAAGTTCGCACTCCAGAAGTAACGTTTGGAAGTCTTACCAACAGGTGGAAAGAACATGTCAAGGCAACAAGGCCCGTCCAAAAACCTGCAAAGATGAAGAAGGAAGCCTTGTAGTAAAGTCAAAATCGCTGCTGAGAACATGGAAAAACAAAGCTGCTAGAAGTGACTTTGTGGAGAGCATACACCAACTCGTTTCTCAGATCTGGTCAGAAGATAAATTGATATCAGCATTGTTTGCCAGCTATAGAGGTGTAAGTCTCCTCAACATTACATAGGCACAATTTTTCAAAAGTCAATGCAACTACTGGCGTACGCCGGTGATATCGGCATAATTGAGAGAGCACATCGGGTTGTCCCCGATATTCCCCGTAGTATTACTCGTAAAATGAAAGCTGCCAAAATGGGTTTAGCAATGAATGATGACAAGACCAAGTATATTCTGTCAACAAGAAGGAAGGGATACACAGCATCGACGAATTGGACAGAACGTTCACAGTCGCCAGATATAACTTCGAGGTAATAAGGGACTTTGTCTACCTTGGTTCTGCTATCAATTCTGCCAAGGACGCCTCAATAGAAATAAAATGAAAAATCACTAATGCCAATCGCCGTTTTTTCTGGGCAAACAAGGCAATTTAGCAGTAAGGGCCTATATCGAACACCTAAAGTAACCCTATATAAGACCTAGAATATTCTAGTCCTATTTTATTGCAATGAAGCATGAACTCTATCGAAAGCGTATGAAGATATTCTCGGTCGTTTCGAGAGAAAAATTCCTCGTCAAATATTCGGCTCTTTTTGGAGGAAAAGATTCAACGACGAACTTTACGAGCTGTACAGCGACATCCATCTAGTTAGAAAACTGCGCATCAGTCGGCTGGACATATAGAATGAATGGACACTAATGCTTCGGCCCCAGAATCTTCGAATATCTATAACCCGAACGGACAAGCCAGTAGAGGTAGACCTCACTGGGATGGTCCGAATATTACTAGTTTTGTTAATAGATGTCGTTGACTGAAAGTTCGAAAACTTTTTTTTTGCACAGGGTGTTTTCTTATATTTCTTATGATTTGTATATGTTCTTTTTACTTTTGCCTACACTGGAGAGGCTTGTTAATTGAGGTCCAGTTTCATCCCAAACTGTAGCATAACCTAAGTAAGTAAGTAAGTGAGAGTAGAAGGTGCAACTCTCACAGAAGCTGGTCTGTAAAATATCGAGATGGAATTCTTTTTAATCGTAGACTACACAACCCTTCTATCAAAAAATAGGATAAAAGTCTGTTTAAAAAAAAATGATCTACGGTTCAGCGAGTAGCAACCACATTCATTATTAAATTCAAACAAAGACAGGATTTAGGAGTATTAAGGTAAAATCGCAATTGAGGTCGTGATCTAAAAGGATATTTTTACAACCAAAGGCATCATAATCCCTCAACTGGCAGACCGTTTATATATGTATATTAAAACCTATTAGCCATTAAGAACACTCTCTTCCAGTACGATGATGTTAAAACGAAAGTTAAATATTTGCAGAGAATAACCCGAGAATTTGGGAAAAAAGTCTAGTTTACAATGTCAGCAAGATTTTCTATTGATGACTATTATACGAGTAAGTAACGCTGTCTCAGCCCCTCACGCAGCAACTTCTGGCCCGAGAAGATAACGTGCTACAAATCAGCGGTACTAAAGGTATGGTAAACCTAACACCTTACATCAAGGAGTAATCGTGGCGAACTCTGAAACATTTTGATACTTAGGCTCTGACGTAAGCCATCAAGGAAAACAACGTATCCATTATGTGCTTATTGGATTTTTCTAAGACTCTTGACAGCGTAGGTAGACCATTAACGCTTGAACCGACAATTCCGTTTTAGTAACAATGCTGCAGCTCTCATCTTCAAGTATGTATTTGAACGGTAGGTTTCAACAAGCGCAAACTAGCCTTGAAACTTTTTTAGGTGTGCGTTCAGGTGCACCGCAAGGATCGCTTTTAGGACCGCTGTTGTTCTCATTATTAATTTATGACTTACCTAATGTCTGCCTTGACAGACCTACTTACCTTTCCAGATAGAATTTACAACTGGTCATTGTCAATAAGCTCTCCTTAAACCCTTCTAAATCCAAAGGAATTGTTATCTACAACGACAAGATTGATTCCACTTCTTTGCAACAAATAAATTTAATGGGAAAACTAATTCCATATGAAAATCCGGTAAAGAAACCAGGGTTGTAGATTAATTGCAAATTGTCTCCTGGAAGCCATATCAGTTTTGTAATTCAAAAAATATACCAGGGCTGTTTGATAAATATCCGTGTTGGAAGATAGGAGGCGCTACTGAGCTAAAATGAGTGTACCATCATTTAGTATAACCTCTTTTAGCCCGCCTGTCAAAATTTGGTGACAATCCGACGCTTAGCCATTCTTGGATTTTCCAAAAATTACCTCAAAAATGATATCCCAAAAAATTATGACCGGGAAATATCTCGAAGTATTTGTTTTTCAAAGTATAGTACAAGGCCGTCAGGTAGGCTTTCTATAACTTAAAATTTTAAACGCGTTTATTTCAAAACTGCATTTTTCAAGTTGGCCGCACCCATAACTTGAATAATTTTCAACCAATTCACTTAAAATTTTAACTAGGTCTTTAAAAATATATTGTCCAAATAAGTACGTATAATTTTTTTTGAGGCATAGTTCAGTGCCGCGTCATTCGGTCAAAAATCAATACATCAAAGAATCCAACGTACTTCTTTAGCTGCTATGTACAATAAAAAAAAATTAGTGACTGATCATAATTCAAAATTTATAGGAGCTGTTTGTACGGCCGTGGACCCTTCCAAAAAAAGAGAAGTCATCTGAGAAACGCTGCACAGCCGCCATTTTTAAATAAATTATTCTATACAAATTATGTATGTTTTACAGCCAATCATATCTATGTATTGGGTCTACAAGTAAGTTTCCAGCGTTTTTTTTCCAAAATTTGAAGTTTTATTATGAAAACATAGTTACAATGCTTTATTCAAAGTATCGTCCATCGGAAGCTACAACTTTCCCCCATCTTTCTAGCAAATTATGTATTCCGGACCAAAAAAATTTCTCGTCTTTCGAGCCCAAGAACGTATCGAGCCAATTTTTGATTTCCTCTACTGAGCTGAAGCGTATTCCCGTAAGAGCGTTCTGCATCGAACGAAACAAGTGGTAGTCAGATGGTGCCAAGTCTGGACTGTAAGGCGGGTGAGGCAGAATTTCCCATCCACTATTATCCAAATAGTTTTTCACCGAAACCGCAACATGTGGAGGAGCGTTGTTGTGATGAAAAATGGCGGACTCATGACTGGTCTCATATTCTGGCCGTTTTTCTTTTAATGCCCGCTTCAAACGAATTAGTTGGGTTCGATATAATGGTCCTTTGATGGTTTCACCACTCGGAAGCAGTTCGTAGTATACGACACCCTTTTGATCCCACCATATGCAGAGCATGACCTTATTCACGTGAATATTTCGTTTCAGCGTCGATTGGGCGGGCTCGCCGGGCTTTGTATACGATTTTCTGCGTTTAGGATTATCATAATAAATCCATTTCTCATCACCGGTGACAATACGATGCAAAAATGATTTATTTTTATACCGCTGCAGTAACATTTCGGACATGCAAAATCGCCGTTCGACGTCTCTTGGCTTCAATTCGTACGGCACCCAGTTTCCAACCTTTTGAATGAATCCCAGTGCTTTTAGGCGCAGGGAAATGGCTTGTTGCGTGACGCCCAATGATGCAGCAAGTTCTTCTTGAATCTGACACGGATCCTCATCCAGTAAAGCGTCCAATTCCTCGTCTTCAAAACTTTTCGGCTTTCCGGGGCGATCTTTGTCTTCAACTCCAAAATCACCACTTTTGAACCGTTTGAACCACTCGCGGCACGTCTATTCACCAATACATTCCGCCCCATAAGTTTCCGAAAGCAAACGATAGGCCTCAGCCGCACATTTCTTCATATTAAAGAATAAAAGCAGCGCTTCCCGCAAATGACGTTTATTTGGCTGGAAACTTGCCATGATTTTGCTCTATAAAATGTACGACACCGATAGAACTGCTCAAATATAACGCTGCAAAGTTGTTGACAGATACAAAACCTACAAATAAAACACATGGGGTCTGACATTTCTGCCCGGGATCCACTGGTGGGGCCATCTCTGACAAACGCTGGAAACTTACTTGTAGACCCAATACAATAAACTTCTACCTTTGTAAACTCGATTTATTTTGAATTTTTCTTAAAAAAAATCACAAAAACGCCTATTTTTACGGCCTCTAGAGTGACCTAACCTCTTAAAAGGTCTTGCGTCCGCGGTCAGGGCTTCTTCCTCGCCAGCACAACTGTGCAAGCGAGCTCTTCATCAAACCGAGGGAAGAACAAAACAAAAATCAACCCATTGGCGGCAATTATACATGAGGTTGTGTGTCTGGCTCGTGGGATTGAAACAAAATTACTATCTATCGTCGAATCCTCGGAGAACGACACCGGACAGGAAGAACTAGCATAACTAATCCCTTCTGATTTTCTCCAAATGGCGGCACTACATAAATGAATAAATGAACGAGACAAGCTTGTGGACTCTACGATCAAAGGGAGAGGGAAGAACATCGGCTTCTGTAGAGAAAAAACGGAAGATCACGAAACGCAAGCGATCGAAGAAATGCAGAGGCACTACTCTGAATTTTTGCTCAAAGTTGAAAAAGGGGAGAGATGGGAAAGGAAGATTGTTGAACGGCGGAATGACCCTAATTTCACTGTCAAGTTTTTCGCCCACCCGATTAAAAACAGCATACAGTGCAACCTCGCTCATTCAAAGGCTAAGCAGCTTAACGAAATTTACAAGGCGTGCCCAAATTTCAACACCAGCAGGAGTGAGGATCTTAAAAATAGCCGGCGAAAATCTTTCTAGAGCTGCCGATCTGGATTATATTGGCGCCTACTTCCTGACAAGACCTAGTAATTTCATCCGAAAAAAACGCTCCTGGAAGAAAGGTAAGCAAGAAAAGGGTAACGTTTTTAGCCTGCTGCAATGGGCCAGGAGAGCACAAGGTTCGACCATTGGTAATTGTTGGAAAGTCAACAATCTGCTGATATACAAGTCTTCTAAAAATGCCTGGATGACAACAGAAATCTCTGAGAATTGGTTTCACCAAGTTTTTGTTCCTGAGGTAAGTTACGTTCTTCGTTATTTACCTTATTATATGATCTTATGCAAAAATTTTTCAGGTAAAACAATATTTGGCAAAAAATATTCTCCCCCAGAGAGCATTGTTGTTACGGGATAATGCTTCATGTCATTTAAAAGGATTGCAAAGTATGGATGGCGCTTCTGTGTGCATGGACCGATGGACCAAAACGTAATTACGAATTTGCTGCCATAATAGCTTCAGAAGAAACCGATATCGCAAAATGCATCAAGTCGTTCAGTTTAAGAGATACTACGCACTTGCTAGCTGCTGAGTTCTGCGTGGAGTCAAATAGCGTCGAAGGGTATAGAAAAATGTTGGTCGAAAATATTGCCTCGAGAATCGGAATGGGATGAAGACGAAGATTTACCCCTTTCAACTCTAATTCAACAGCTTCGTCAAGAGAACGGTGACGAATTTGCGTCTTCACGCCAGGAAATGAATTTGGAAATGAAGAAATTCGAGACTGAGTATAAGGATGGAGCTATTGAAAATTTGGATGGCGAAAATATGACTGACTCTGACAGCGAAATTGAAACCAATCAACCTGAACCCAAAACAACTATCAGCAGTTTGTGAATCAGCTAGTGGATTATCTCGTAGAAAATGAATTTCCAGTATCGCAAATCGAGCAATTGAATAATTTAAAAAATTCAATCGTTAAGAAAACAGTTGAAAAAAAAAAAATTAAACAAACTAAAATGTCAAAGTTTTTTACGCAACTGTAACTATCTTTTGTGTTTTGCTAAACAAATTTCATTTTGTTTCTTTGTCCGAAAACTTTCTTTGTATATAATCTTATTTATTTTACTGTTAAAGGCTGTTTAAAACAAATTTTTCATGCAAAATATTGTCTACGAAAAGGGTATCCAGTAATCCGAAAACCTCCATGGTTCAAACTAAGGTAAGGTTGTACTGTATTTAAATTTAAACTTAAGAACGCTTTCGGACCGAACGGTTTGCCTCCCGAGTTATTCAAAGCAACTGTAGATGACTTGGTAAATAGTGATTTTGTCTATATCGGCTCCTTTAAAACGCTTGGTGGTCAGTGTTTCGTTAGCCTAACAAGGCCATTGATTAATAATGCCTTTTCAAAAAACTCGTAAGACATTCCATACAAAATCCTCTCCATTTTAGTACTGCTCCATAATGCAGAAACAGATAGATATAATAGAAAACTCTACGAGTTGCCAGAGATCTCGATCTGGTCAGGAAAATGCACATCGGTCGCCTGAGATGCTAGTGCATTTTGAATGAATGGATATCAATGTTTCATTCAAAAAGTCTTCGATTCCCATCCGAAGGGACAGTACAGTAGCGGAGAACTCACTTTAGGTGGCACATATAAGTGTTAAGGGATCTGAATTGTCATGTAGTGTGCAACTGGAGACATATGGTCAAATACTATGTTGAGTTGAGAGGTTTATTGCTTGAGTAAGTGTAAGTATTATATTATTACAAGGTGGTACTGTAAGGTTGTGTATTATCACCACTGCTTTTTTCACTGGTTACCAGCATTGATTTTTATCACTCTCAAGGTGCTGATTCTTTAAAGTAAGAAAAAACTGCTGCTTTCAATAGCTCATCTTCAAAAGAAGGAGGATCTCAAAAAGCTGCCGATGTTTTTAATTTATCGACTGACCACTTATATTTAAAAAAAAAAAGAACGACCGCTTGATACAGATGAAAATATAATTCACTTGTTATCTAAATGTGCAAAGCTCAAATTTATCTATTAACATTTTCAAATGTGGCTAACGTCAAATGGCTATAACGAATCGAACTTACAACTTATAAAAATTCCTCGACAGTGCTTCAGCTTTTAGAATAGCGTTAATTACCTGAAAAAAAAAAGAAGAAAACAATTAAGTTAATTCAAAATCGCAAGATGTAAATAAATAGTAAATTAAAATTAAATTAACAATATAATTAAAATCAACTGAACCAAATGCATCCTTCTCTAATTGTGTCGACGGTGTAGAAAGAATGCAAAGCTATCACTCACACTTTTTTTCTTTCTTTTCCTAAATAGACCGCGTCATCTTTTAATTATTTTGCGTTTTGCATCTTTCCGCACGCTTTGATTTATTGTACCTCACAATGTATCAACAGCGAATTTCCCTGGTTCTCATGGTCATCATTACCACTCCGCAATCTATTTGCGAAATTCAAAGGAAAAAAAAAAACTACACCAATAAATTCGTAACAGAACGTTCAACATAATTTCAATTTTCCTTTCTTTTTTTTATTTTTTTTTATTTCGTATCTTCGACGAAACTTTCGTGGTTGATGTTCTGTGGCTTTTCCATTTTTAACTAGATTTTCCTTTATTTTTATTTTGCACATGTTCTTCGGAACAAACTGAAAGCTATAAATTCACAAATATTCGCATGGAATTCGACAAAGATGATAGGAATAAATAAAAGGGGTGATTTTCGTATTCGGTTTTTAGTGTGTTGTATTGTACCCGTGTCCTAATAAAATAGAACAAACTACAAATAGTGGAAGCTGCGGCCAAAAATGAGCAAAACATAACGACCGTATAATTTAAGTTGTTCATTTCATTTCGATTTTCGCTTGTGACGATGGCAGTGACTGAGGCAACGACGACGGGAAGTCTAGCACTTGTCGTGGCAGGAGGAACAAAAAAAGCCGTCGTTGGCTCTGGTGTTGAAGGCACTTTCTAGATGAAAGATTCAATCTGCAGTTTGTAATGAATCGTCCTGAAGGCTATTAAATAAATTGTATTATAAAAATGCTTGTGCAAAAATGAAATACGCTCCACATATACAAGATCATGAGGTTTAGAAAATTAAAAGAAAAAAAAATATAAACACAGCATTAAGCTCTTTTTAAATATTCATTTAGGCGATTTTTCCAATTACATTTCACTGCTGTAAGCAGCAGGTCACTTTAATCACTTTTGGCTTTTGGTTTCATTACGGAGATTCGGCTTACATTGGCCTAAAATGTTTGCAGATACTCGTACATAATGGAGTTGTTCAGGACTCAAAGTGCAAAGTGAATGCACTTATTCCATGTTTTCGTTGCGAGTTGTAATTTTGGAGTGTATATCAGCTAGGAGCCAACATTTATATACATAGCATATACCATATATACAGATGAAGACTATCCATTAGCAGACACCATAACAT
Organism: Volucella zonaria; assembly: GCA_963966105.1. Lineage (NCBI taxonomy): Eukaryota > Metazoa > Arthropoda > Insecta > Diptera > Syrphidae > Volucella > Volucella zonaria. Next base: position 7,955,847 of record OZ014530.1, read on the forward strand.
ATATTCTACTATCAACAGAGAGGAAACGTCAATTCAAAAACCATTCCCTGTTTTGAAGGGGTTTAGAAATATGGCCAAACACACTGTTTGTTCTTTATTTTGGGACGTTAGGTGTGTACGTTCAGAAATGTGTTTCATGTTGATTCTAAAATGGATGATGATCCGTCCGCTTTTCGGCTTAGCAACGGCACAATCATAAATTATAAAAAATGGCTTAAAAAAGTATTAGAAATGAGCTGTGTCAATCCAAAGATGATTTGTGGGGCTGGAAAAGGTGTAAAATTATAGACTTTCGAAGATTCTTTGGGGAAAGAAGAACACAAAAAACAAAATTGACAAATCTAGGGGTCATTCGCGTAAATCGGTGAATCTCATGTACCCATGGCTTGATTGGTTCGGCCTCAATTAGATACGCTTCTATAAAGATAGAGTTACCCTGTTCCTAGGACCCATTACTTTTCAAAATAAAATTACTAAGATTACGAGTACTTAGATAATAGGAAAGGTCTCTATCTTTCGAGTTTGGAGCAGCGTTTCCTGTCCTGACCAGTGCAAGACAGGCACAGTAAGCGTAAGACTGTTCTCTTCTATACCGCTTAGTGCTTAGTAACGTCGGTGTTTGTGTTTTTTGTGTTTGTATTTTTTTATAATGACTCGGGAATTTAGAGTAGGTATTGCCAATATACGCGTACGTCCACGTCTGTAAATATAGACCAGTGGTATTGGCACTTAGTGAAACACAGGTAGATCCCCGTCCACACCTCTCAGATCACTCTGATCTGAAGCTACCTGACTACGAGCTAGTGCCATTACTCTTTTCTCACCGCGTTCTCGCCATTTATGTGCATAGTGATGTAGCTTACCAAACTCCACCACAAGGCACTCCCTGTTCCAATCCAGAATTCTAATTTCATGTGGCTAAAATTTCATCTCCATAAACAAATTATCCACTACTGTTTTATTTACGGAAGGCCCAAACTGGACAGCAATTCGGCTTTTAATAAATTCAATGCGCTGTCTGACTCCATTCAAAGAATTATATCCCTGTATCCTCATACTGAAATCATTATTAAGGGCGATTTCAATATACAAAATTCTGGTTGGCTTCGACATTCTGGACAGACAACACCCGAAGGACGGTGTGTTGAGATATTCGCTGTGGAAAACAACTTACTGCAGCTTGTAAATGAGCCCTCGCGAATACCAGACGTTGATAATCATGCCGCCAAAAACCTGGATTTGTTTTTAACTTCTCACCCTGATAAGTACCCCTTGGTGTGCTTTCCTCTCTAGGCTCGTCGGACCATTGTGTCATATCAGCATATTTCTCGTACACCGACCACACAGTTAGAGAAAAGATTCCTAAAAGAACCGTATGGCAATATGAGAAAGCCAACTGGAGCGGTCTTAACAGCCTCTCTAGGCATTTTAACTGGTCGTTATTTTTCCTCGATAATAACGTGGATGATCACAGACACCATTCTCTTTGGAATGAGGAACTTTATCCCTCATCGGATGAAGAGTATCAAACCAGGAGAAACGGCATGGTACTCGGCATGGTAAGAGGCTGTCAGGGTTAGCGAATTGTTTTTTTTGATCCTACAAGACCAACCCGACAGAAGAAAACCGAAAAAAGTTTAAACGAGCCAGAAATGACTGCAACGTCTTTCTCAAATATGTGAAATTTCAATACGACCAAAAGTTGAAGCAAAAAATATTACAATGTCCCAAAAGTAGTAAAAGCTTTTGGTCATTTGTCAAAAACATTAGAAATTCTGCCTCGTCCTTCATCTCAACGCTCATTTATAATGATATTCCAGCTGTCAGCTTTTTTGACAAGGCCAATCTGCTTGCTGCACACTTTGTGGCCAGCTCAACACTCCCAGATTGTGCTTTGCCTCCGCCTACACTTGAGTGCGTTGAATCTTCAATGGGACAAATCCACTTTCGCACTCGTGTAGTAGCAAGAGTTTTTAAAGATCTTAAAATTCACAAATCCGCTGGTCCAGATGGTATATCTCCCCTCCATCTGAAGAGGTGTTCTTCCTCCCTGGCAAAACCACTGCATAAGCTTTCTCATCAATCCTACTCTTTAGGACTCTTTCCGAGCAGATGGAAAAGAGCATTTGTCCAGCCCGTCCCTAAAAAAGGCGAATCTTCCTCTCTATCCTCCTACAGACCCATTGCACTTACGTCCCTTCTTTCCAAGGTCATGGGAGCGCTGATAAACCGTCAGCTCATGAAATATCTCGAAACACGAAAACTTCTCAATGATCGGCAATATGGCTTCCTTAGCAACAGGTCCACTGGTGATTTGATGGCATGTCTCACCGAAAAGTGGAACCTAAGCGTACATCAATCTGGAGAAAGTAAGATAGTTGCACTTGGTATTTCTAAGGCATTTGATAGAGCATGGCATCAGGCTCTTTTGTCGAAAATGCATACAATCGACGACTCTCTTCTTCAATGGATTAGAAATTACCTTTTGGAACGTCCAATTCAAGTTGCCTTGCATGGTTTCAAGTCTGATATTCACAAAACAAATGCTGGTGTGCCCCAGGGCTCCGTTCTGCCTCCGACACTCTTTTTAATTTTCATCAACGATCTCTTGTCTGCTGCTTCCAATCCAATATATGCCTTTGCTGACGACATTATACTCTGCTTTTCATATTCGTTCCCGGACTCACGTCCCTGTTCTTCGGCTTTAGAACGGAACCGGCAGCATATGTTAAGCTCATTAAATTCTGATATTCACAGCATAACTAATTGGGGAACCACTGACAGAGTGAAATTTAAATAAAACTCATAGGTGATACTACTATCACTCAAACAATGGACACCGTCGAACACCGACGTAATGTCTCGTGTCTCACTCTGTTTTATCGCTATTACCACCACAGTAGCCCACTTTCGAACGTACTCTAAAATATCGTGATCGTTTCTAAGCCGTAAAACGCGCTCATGAAATGTCCTATTTAGCTCTTTTTTCCTAGTCATTGTAACTTTCAAACATTTAAAACCAACGCTCACCGGTACCTCTCTTTCTATTCTCCTTGATTTTCCTTCGGCCGCGCGGTGTGTGCAAGCATTTTAAAGGTACTTGAATTCCTTGAGCACGCAAATTATACAAAAAAAAAAAAAATTAGATACACTAGAATAATAATGCTTATTTAAAGATGGGCCTCGTCTAATCAAGTTGTTAGCCTCGCAATTCCCTGGGACATTGCAATGATGTCAACTGTCTTGCTTTCTCGTTAAAATAAGAGAAGAAGAGCCTTAATTTTCACAGCCTTAGAAGTTATTGTGTTGGATATACAGGATTCGATAACCACCAGCAATATTTTGCGACACAATTTATGTCCAACCAGTCAGTGACTGAAGAAAAAAAAAATAAATTGCTGGCACAATAGTCCATATAGCAAATGTGAATAGGGATAACGACCTTTGCCGAACGACGGTAAAATGAAGATCTTTTCCATAAGCAGAAGATTTAATTTTCGGAGGTTCGTAATTGTAAGCATTTTTAAATGAATTTTAAAATGGATGAATGGGAAGAACTTATTCGGCACATTTCATTGTTTTTGTTCCGGAAAAACAAGAATGAAATTGAAGTCAATAGAGAAATCCAAAATGTGTATGGAGTGTGTCATCAGCGAGTCCAAGTGTCCTGTATTGAAAATTTTAGAAATGACAATTTTGACCTAAAGAATGAACCTCATTCAGGTAGGCCGGAAAAGCTAGACGAAGAGAGCTCCTGAAATCCACCGTCGAAAGAAATCCCACTGCTACGGTAAGGGAACTCATAATAAGCCATATAACCATCAATCATCCATCTATCACTATCGGCACTAGAGCAGAAACGGCCAGACCTGGTTAATCAAATGGGTGTTCTATTCCATCAGGATAAAGCTCGCCCTCATACAGCTAGGACCACCTGCACATAGTCTTTAAAAGTCCGGTTGGGACAAAATCATGCACCCGCCTTATTCATCAAATTTAGCATGTTCAGATTTCCACTTGTTCCGAAGTCTGCAAAACTCCTTAATGGAAACAATTTTAGATCTCGGGATGATGTTCAAGAGGATCATCAAAGCCAAACAATTTTCTTAGCGACGGGATTAAAAAGTTGTCTGAGAAGCGGGAGGAGGTATTGTCTAATGGACATTACTTTGAGGACTAAATTTTTGCATTTGGTGCATTAATTAACATTAAAAAGAATCCAAAAATCGCGGAATACTTATGTTACAACCTGACAGATAGAGAACTGAGCTTTGGCCTTGACAAAAAAAAAAAGCTGGAGAGTGCAATTGTTGGACAGATTGAAAAACATGTCGAGAACAAAATCTATAGCAGTCCTTTATAAAAGACATCGCGTTGCATCAACTGTTACTTGTTCGGTGTCGAGTGTTAAAAACCTGAATTATCATCAAATCAATTAGATACTATAGGCAGACAATTTGTGAAGTTGGAAACATGCCGCTGCATATTGGCGTGAATAGTTATTTGTTGTTTTTATTAGGTTATTGGGGTCTTATCCGTAGGGAGAGAACCTGGTAGTCAGTTGTTTACCAATAGTGTCGATTGGCGGGAGGGAAAGTAAAGAAGCTAATTATTCCAAATTGGATAATTGGATTCTTGCCAAGACGGATGTCCTCTAATTATCTGTAAAGATTTGTTTGAAATATCTGTATCAGATCTAAGTCTGTTTAAATGATACGGAATTTCCAAGATTAATAAGGATGGATTGCTCCTTACACTTAGACATAATGCAAAGTGAATTAAAATCTGTTTTTTGGTTGTTCTCTGGATGGACATTCGATTTTAATAGCGTGCGATTAAGGATTTGGAACACGTATGATTGATTTCAAGAATACGACATCCAAATCAGAGAAGCGCTCAGACATGTAATCAAAAATCTAAGACTCATGAGAATAATTACAATCTCATCTCACTCTTTCTTGTCAGAGGACGAAAAGCTCTATCGTGTGCACCTTACATGTTGATGGAGGTAAGTCAATATAAGGTAAGGTGATTCATTTCACTTAGGGAGTCGTATGAGAACAATTTAAGTAAACAATGAAATACACTTGAGACAGAAGCTGATTGCAAAAAAATTTACCTCTGCAATTAGGTGAGCGAAATCGTAAAAGGATGTGGTATACAATTTTTTTTATGGAATTTCCCAGCAGACGCTAAGACAGGATCCAATAGTCTCGCCCGATTATAAATTGTGCGAGAAGATAGAATAATCATCGACAAAAAACAATTACTATACAATAAAAGTGGTAAGCAGACTCGCATATATGGCTATGAGAGTGAGGGTACATTTTCGATAGATTCGGAAGTTTTGATAAACAAAAGCCTTGTTAAGAACCTGAGGTTTATAACAAACAAACCTCCTATTATGGAAAGAAAAAACTTGGGACCATCTTAAGTATTTTAAGAATGATTATTTGGGTCATACTCAAAATTAAATTTCCAAGAACTAGTATAAGCTAATGAGCAGTTTTAATTTTATAAATTGAAAGGCACATATAGTTGCTTAGTTATAATTTTACATACAGATATTTTGAAGAATTTACAATTATTTGGGAAATATATCTAATGGAAACTTAATTGCACAACTCATATGGTTTGATACGCTTAGGTTTCCGGGTACTGTCCATTGGTATCACTTAGTCATGCTGCTTGTCGATTGATAAGTTGTATGTGTATCCGTCTTTTTGAAATGCAACCTCGTATTCTATACCGTTTCGAGATTAATGTAGGAATGTAAGCCAGAATTTCTTGACGATGTCCCTTCTGACTTTGTTGGTTGGATAATATGTAGTTACATTTGTTTGAGTAGCGATAGAGGCGATTTTCTTCCAAAGCTCAAGCATCTTAATTTGGAATTCATTAATAAAATCTTCAGCTTTAATAAGGCATTTAAATTCATCCAGAGATAACTTTGTTACAGTAAGGAACTTGAACTCCAGAAACCAGTATATGGAGTTGAAAAATTTCTTTATTTGCAGAATCAGCATGAACTGGTTTTGCGCTACTCAACTGGATTCGCTTGTTTTTGATCTATCAGGCAACTGTCTCTATAGCACTTTGAAGACATTCCATTGACTTGGTTTCATTTTTCCTAACTGATGCATATAGCTGTGTCATCAGCAAACGTAGCTACAATATTTTACAATTCAATGATGTTAGTATGTCGTTAGTAAAGGATAGAAATAGCAGTGTTTTTTTGTGGAATTCCAGGCTTAAGTTTTCTGAGTTCAGAGTAAGAAGTATTTACTATACTCGTAAGGTACGACTCAAATACCTCTGTGCATTCTTTTACTATAGAAGAACTATTTTGATTTTGTTAAGCATGCTAAACTTTTTCAGATGATTTTGCGACATCCAAACATAGTGCTAATGGGACAATCTTAATCTTCAGATGATGTATTTGTTTCATATCTTATGTCTATATCCAGAACCGAATGCATGTTCTGGAATCATATTTTGGTCAGTAATAATTGGATTCTGAGATACCTTAAGGAGAATATTTTCACGCAGTTTAGATGGGATTGACAAAAGTGATTTTGGTCACAAGGATTATGGTTCATGAGGGTATTTGTGTTAAGATGAAATATGCAACTTGAGAAAAGCACTTAGTGACAATTCCTCTAAAAAAAGAAAACTCCTGAAAACTGACGAGTATCCAGGCGATTTTTGCTTTTGAGATCCTCTTTTACTACAGATCTAATTACGTTCAGCATAGAAAAAGGGAATTTTTTTCATCCAGTTATTCAACTTCTGGCCATATTTTATTAGTTTGAGATTCATTGCGACGAAAGCGGTCTCCATGAGGTAACCAGAAATCAGATTTTTGGGTTTTTGTTCCGATACAAGTGTTCCCTGATCATATAAGAGTAAGTCCGCTGTGCTTAATTAGACGTGTTAGGTTTTTAGTAGGTTTACAAGGAGAGAATTCTGTTTGCTTATTAGTAGTGAGCTCACTTGCAATGATCTATTTTTTTAAAATCCTTTAAATCCATAGAGAACTGGATACAGTTAATCTATGTATTAAGGGGATATACCACCTTAATCAAAAAGTTCCCGCACCACAGCACCGTGTGGCGCTCCCATTGTTCCGATTTGAGCTCTTTTTTTTTTTGTTAAGTTGGTAAATCTGTTGTTGACATTGCCTCTAAATCTTAGTTTCATAGCTTGACATTTGCAAAAGTTATGTAGCCAAGAGTACATCTATCTCTGTGTGTGTTGGCGATTTTTTGCAATTTTAGAAATGGATTTCAATTTGCAACAACGAACTTGTACTCGCATTAAATTTTGCGTAAAAAACGGATTTAATGGTACGCGAACGTTGGAAATATTGGAAAAGTGTTACGGCAACGATTCTCTAAAGAAAACGGTCGTTTACCAGTGGAACGAGCGGTTCAAAAGTAGTCGTGAGTCAATCGAAGACGATGAACGCAGTCGCAGACCATCGACATCGAAAACCGATGAAAACATTGATGAAGTAAAAGAAATGTTGGTCAATAACCGCAAATTAACCATCAGAGAGATAGCGGAGGACTTAAACATTGCCTATGGATCCATTCAAGAAATTTTGGTCAATGATTTGGGTTTCCGTCGTGTGCCAAAGACCTCAATTTCATGCAAAAAAGAGACCGTGTTGACGTCGCAAAAGGGATGATTTGAGAAGCTGAATCCGATCCCACATTCATCAAAAGGATCATTACTGGAGACGAGACGTGGGTTTATGACTACGACATGCAATCTGACATCAGGCAAGTGAATGGCGTTCACCAAATAAGCCGAAACCAAAAATACCACGTCATTTTCAGTCAAAAAAGAAGGCAATGCTCATGGTTTCCATGAATTACAACGGTGTAGTGCATCATGAATTTTTGCCAGAAGGCCAGACAGTAAACAAAGAGTATTATTTGGGCGTTATGAGACGTTTGCGTGAAGCAATTCGCCAAAAGAGACCAGAATTGTGGGCAGAAAACTCGTGGATTTTGCACCATGGTAACGCACCGTCGCACAGTGCCATCATTATTCGTAATTTTTTGACGAAAAATGCAACAAATGCCACCGAATTCAGCTGATTTGGATCCCTGTGACTTCTTTCTGTTCAATCGATTTAAAAACTTACTACGGGGAACGCGTTTCAGCAGCCGAGAGGAAGTAATGGAAAAATCGCAGGAAGCACTGATGTACATACCGAAAACCGAATATTAAAAATGTTTCGAGGATTGGATCAAGCGCTGGCATAAGTGTGTTGCAGTCGATGGGGATTACTTTGAAGGGGACAATATAGATTTAGATGAATAAACGTGTATTTTTAATTTTCTGAATAACTTCAGAAGAAATTTCTTATTGTGCGAGGAACATTCCAAATTGTTGAGAACATCAAAGTTTCCCATGAGGCATCATGGGAAATAATTCTTATTGCCGTTACATGGAAGTGAGTTCCTACTTCTAAACTCTTTTTACTTTTTCTGAAGATATGACCAGAGCATACCATTTTATATACTGGAGAGTCGCCATCGTCAAATTACCCTGAATGTTCAATGTTAAGACCAAACGTCTACTACCCTATTTAAGCTATATGTCAATGTCAAAGTTTAATGTTTTTTTTTTTTTCTATTTTCTATTTTATTTTATTTTATTTCTCTTTTCCCCTTCACATTTGCTTACTTCTTAAATATTATTTAAATTAGACCACCATAAATGTGCTAATGTGCTCGTCAAACACTCGTTATACAGTCAATCAAACACAAAAACTCAACCACTGAATTTTTACAAGCATCATAAAACTGCACTCGTAACGCTACCTAAAAGATTATACCAGAAGTCATAACAAACTACTGCTCACAGCGCTCCTTACAAAAATTCTCATGCAAAAAACAAAAAAATACAAAAATAAAAATAAATAGAATAAAAAATATTTCAAAGATCGGACGGGACGAGATGGCATAGGACGGGTCGGTCGGGTGGCGCAATTCGACAGCTAAACGAGATGTATGAACGGATGGATGGATAGTGTTATCCGCGTCGCGTATCTCTTGCTAACTGCATTTAAAAACAGCATTTCAATGTCGTTTTTCTTTTGCCCTGGGTTGCTGTTGCAAGTCTTGACTACTCTACAAGTCTATACGAGACTTTGACTAAGAAATAAATTTATGTTTGTGCCTTCTGTATGATGAGGCCCATACCAGACAGACCGACAGACAGACAAGAGATATTCCCACTTGTCTGTCCCTTCTATTTGTAGAGAGATGATTTTGTGATGTGATGACTTTGGTGTAATTTTTCAAAATATAGTGTGTATGGGGTAATCAGAGTTTTTACGATCAATAAAAGTTTTTTTGTTTGGTTTTTGCTTTTCTTCAAATTCATATCTACACTCAATAGCCGATGTTTTGTGAAGCCTCATCAGGTCGCCTCCTCCATAGGTCTGCTGAATTATGCTGTTTTTATTATTATTGTTTTTAGCAGTTTTATGCTTTTGTGATTAACAATATTATGGTCGTGTTAGTGGATGTTATGTTCCGTCAAGGATAAGTAGTAAATGTTCTGCAGGAATGATTTATGATGAAAGTCGTGAGAAGTGGAGGTTTTTTTTGTCGGTCTTTCTTATGCTGAACAACCTAATTAGACAGGTGACAGGTTTTTGTGGGTAATTTTCGATTAAGTTTAATGATTACGGTGTACTCGTATGACATACACGAGTTTAATTTCTGCATAGAAAATTCTGCTCATAGACAGGAAAACAAAGAAAGATCTGTGAAGTTAAATGAAAGCACGCGTGAGAACGGCGTAGGACTCATGATTGCTACCCCGGAAATGAAAGAAACTCTCACAGTTTTAATCCACTCAGTGATATGTTAGAATGCTGACGCACAGATTTTATAGCTAAATGAGGAATATTCAATATTCATCCTTCAATGATAAAATCGCGAATGAATATGTAAAGGATGACGTCTACAGTAAATTGGGAATCATTTTTGTATAGCCAAAGGAATGGGATTCTTAAAACCACGGTAGACTCGAACATGTTATGGAAAAGGAATACCACCGAATCCGATAAATGGTAAGGTCAAGAAAGATATGAGTATCTGAGGAGTTGGCTTTTAGAGAAACTTGCGTATAATCGATCAGGTATAATACCGACGTAGTAAGCCAACAATTTAAGGACCATTTCAGTTGGATAGTGCAGTCTACACATACATTACCGTCCTAATAATATATATGGAGAATTTTGGCCTTGGATCGAAAAGGATGTGCTACCCAAAGACCACAGAATCTTCGGCATATCAAAAAAATCTAGTATATGCATCGGAGTTCTCCAAACAACACTATGATAGCCTCGAAGATCGAAGCACTTAACAAAAACAAAGTGTTTGGTATAGACGGCATTGCAGAGCCCATGGAAGCAACAAACCAGCACTGTTGGCTTGCTGAAAGCACTTATATGTAACATACATACCATAAGCTGTAGAGGTATTTTGGTCTACTCGTATCTGACAGTGACATGGTACAAGTACATTTTTAGCAAAAATAGTTTTAAACACCTAGATACAGTGTACACGCAGTACGGGCAACATTTTCTGCTGTCCCTTAACAGGGACAGGGACTGGTTACCAAACCTCGAAAAATCGAAAGGTATGGTAAGGTACAGCATGGGTAGATTGATGGTTAAGCCGTCGACCAAGAGAAAGGATGATGAAAGTGCTGCAGATAAATCCGCACCACAACAAGGCAGCAACGGCCTGTCTGGTGGAGTACATCACCAGACAGAGCGTCATCGCCGTATTCATCCAAGATTCAGGGTCTTAGGCTGAAAAATTACGAGTTGATCTACAAGGCAGAAGGTAAGATCAGGACCTGCATCCTTATCAAAAACCATATAGTGGCATTTCTTTTGAATAATTACAGCTCAGGAGATCTGAAAGCGGTAACCTGCGAAAGGGAGTGTGGCAAATCACTCTGTCTGACCTCGGCCTACCTCCTCTATGAATCCGAGGTAGTGATCTCTGAAAAGGTAAAGGACTTTGCAAAGCAGAAAAGTTGGATGCTGGTACTGGGCTGTGATGCAAACGCCCATCATACAAAATGGTGAGTGTTTGTACGATTTCATTTTAACTTCCAACCTCAATATTTGTAACAGAGGGAATTCACCCACTTTTGTGGTCAAAGATAGATATCACTTTTGCTGTAAATACAAAAGGATTAGAAATAAGGGAATAGAGAGTAGTCGATGAAGCGTCAATGTCCGATCACCGATGGATACGCTTCGAGGTGAACAGGGTATGCACAATAGTTTTCAAAGAAATCCTAGGAGAACTGAAAGTCAAAAGGGGCTTCATGGCAGAAGTACTGCGAACCTATAGCGGTAACAGACGAGGTTTCAAGGTTACGCAAAATGCTTTCAAAGGAAGCGAGCGTTCCTAGCTACCTCAGGATAAGTGACGGAACCTGGGCTGAAAGTAGCCAAGAGGTTCTGGCAACACTGATGGAAACCCACTTTCTGGGATCCACAGTATCAGGCATGCTACAGCACACAGAGAACATTGATCTCTTCCTCTCCGAAGAGGAAATAGTTGTATGTAGCGATCGAAAAAAATTATGGAAATTCTTAGACACAGTCTAAAAATAGGGAACATACCAATAGCATGGAAGGAAGTTAAGGTGTTTTTTATACCTAAAGCTGGCGAACAGGGGCATATAACAGGAAAAGATTCAGACCAATAAGTCTGTCATCATTTTTGCTTAAAACCCTAGAGCGATTATTGGAGATTCACATTCGGAATAGATGCAGTAATGGCTTTTTGACTGAGTCACAGCATGAAAGGAAGATCTGTAGAAACCGCCCTGCACGAGTTGGTGGAAAATAGAGAAGAGTCTACACTTCGGAGAGTTTGCGATGGCGGCCTTCCTCGACATTAAAGGAGCCATCAATAACGTGGAGTCCACCGCCATTAAAAATGCTCTAGTAGACGTTAACATTGAACTTGGCATTACAAACTGGGTTCGCAACATGCTTGCAAGCAGGAGAATAAACTGTTTCCTTGGGCAAAGCTCGGTTAGAATATCCGTAACCAGGGGAACCCCTGAGGGTTGAGTCATATCCCACAAATTTTAGTACAATGGATATAAATACCACAGCATACGTAGATGGCGTGGTCATAATAGTGCAAAGAAAATACTTAAATATTTTAAGCGAAATTATGGAGGTTTCCATGAAGACGATAAGCACTTAGGTAAAAAGCTGTGGTCTCAATGCCAACCCTTCCAAAACGGAACTGGTTCTTTTTACCAGAAAGCAATTCAAACTCCCAAAACTATCCCTTTCGGACAGCACGAAGTATCTGGGTGTGATTCTGGACAAAAAAACTAAACTGGAATCTTAACGTAGCGGAAAGAATCAAAAAGGCATAGAATGCTCTTTTTATCTGCAAAAGAACAGTAGAAAAAATTTGGGGCTTAAAACCTGCTATGGTGTATTGGCTGTATACGGTGGTGCTAAGACCCATACTTACATACGGCGCACTAGTATGGTCGAAAGCAAAAAACAAGAAAACGATTTACGGAAAGTTAACGGCGGTTCGAAGAACGGCTTCCATAGCCATTATAGGTGCGCTCCGAACCACCCCTACGGCAGCATTAGACACCGTTTTGCACCTAACACCGCTTGATTTACAGACCAAAAAACTTGCTGGCAACAGTGCGATACGACTCACTAATCTGGGTTACTTCAAGAGCAGGCAATCTAATTCTAACGGATGAAATTCCTTCCTTGGTCTACTTCGACATTCCCTATAATATACTCGTAATACATATATCCAGAGAGGGAGGACTGGCAAAAAAGTGCAATAATCAGGTCGAATGAAATTGCATTTTTCACAGATGGCTCAAAACCAGAGGAAGAAACAGGTTCTAGTATCTTCTCGGAAGACCCAGGACTAAGAGTGTCTATAAGACTACCGAACGCAAGCAGTGTCTTCCAATCAGAGGTTCTGGCTGTCCTCAGGGCGGCTGAGCTAATGCAGATGAGATCGGTATCCGAAAGAGATATCGTTATCTACATCGATAGCCAGGCCGCACGCAAGGCAATAGAATCAACCAAGATCAACTCTGATACAGTTAGGGGCTGTCGAACAGTGCTCAAGGCACTATACAGTCAGAACCGGGTAAGACTGTGCTAGGCGCCAGGAAACTACGGTATTACAGGAAATGAACAAGCGGACGAGCTTGTAAGAAAAGGAGGGCTACTCGACAATAGTGAGGTTGACAATATTAAACCACCCCTCTGCATAGTGAGGGGATATCTGCAGATTCTGCGGTGATCTGCAAGCTGTTGAGGACATAACACACATACTGTGTGAATGAGAGCAATATCGCGTAGTCGAAGAAAAATTTTAAGGAAATACTTTTTCGAAAACCTAGAGGAAATAGACGGCACGAACTTCGAAGGCCTTCCTGGCCTTTGCCAGAAAATTAGGTGTGTCACCAGGGCGATTTAGGTTTTTGCCATTTGAAGACAAATTCAATTGGTTCCACAGCGACCGCGATGGGCCCGGACCATAGAGCAATGTGCTCACGGGTCTCCTTTCCACCTACTCCTTTTGACATGTAGAGAGCCTTGTACAGGAAAGGCATCTCAGAAAAAAATTAGACATGTAACAATATTAAGTATGACATCTTTCATAATGGTAACCCGTGAAAAGAATATTAGGTTCAAAGCGATGTACGGAAGGGTGTGCAGCCTCTCCAATACGCTTCATGTTGCATTCATATATGAAAGCCGATATATTCAATAGACAATGACAGCGCTCCTAAAACACTTTGATAACGAGCAAAAGGATCTCATAGCTACTACCTATGATATTCCAGATTCTTAGAAGATGAAGCAAATAAAGCGGGGCAAAAGAAACCCCTAATGTTACTGGGCACCAAGAGGAGAAAGGTAATAGAGCACAGGATCAAGACATCTACTAACAGTGACGACTAAGTACAAATGTCGACTCTTCAAATCAAACATGTAGTTAGCGTTACTCTATGCTAAAACAAAGTATCACTAGCAACGTGTTAATCTTCGTGTAATGGCTCTGAATACTGCAAAAACCCCTGGATATCACTTTAAGCAGTAGAAAGTGACATTACATAAATCATACCCCATGACTTCCATTCCAAAAAATACATAGCATGTAATGGCATCCACCTAAACAAACTCGCAGAATGTTGAGTTGCCCCAGAGACTTGTAATATGGAGTTGCAGAGAAACTAAACGTGTTGCAGAAAACAGAACATGTTGGGGCCTCTTAAGGTGTGCTCAGGCCTGGTTGTGACATTTTTACATTGTACCCTCATATTCATCTGGGACTATGACCTGGTTTTATATGTAATTCTATCACTATCATATTATCACATAAAAGGTTTGGGTTAAAATTCAAAACTGCACGACGAAAATAGCAACAACTAATTTCTAATTCAAGTTTCGGAAGGAAAATCTTTGAAAGGGACAGAAAAAAACAGAAAACTAAAATGACATGAGTGGGGAGATTCGGTTGTTTTGTTTTCATAATGAGGGATTATGAACGCCTTCAAATGGGTGTAACGAGTTCGAAGGTTTAAAGGAGCGGAATGCCTCTAGTAACTCTGATGAAGTCTTGATGACAAAAATGGCGTTAAAATAAGGCGAGGCAGGAGACATTGCATATATATTTTGAATCATATCTAGTTGGTGCACAAAGGTAGTGGGAGAACCTAAGTAGATGGGGGCATTGAACTCCATTTTCAGGCGTATACTCGTAGATGCCTTTTATATTGAGGTCATATTACTTCTTACAATACATCACTTGAGGAAACGCAGGTATTTCGTAGCATTTTTTTGCGATGTCGTATATGTGGTTATTCTAACCTACCGAAAATTAAAAACGTAAAGTGTCGGAGACAGAACAGGGACCTGGGGCACCCCAGAATTTATTTTGTGGATATCAGACTTGAAACCTTCTAACCGATCACAAATGCATATATTTCCGACAAAAGAGTCAGATGCCAAACTCTGTTAACACTCTATGGGCCCATGTAACTTTCGAGTCACAAGCTAATATATCCACATTTTACCAAATAATTTTTTTCACAAGATGATATATGCGCCTTAATTATATAATACCTCTGAAATAACCAATAACAATACTGATGGCGGTTGGCAGAACCATCAACCTGAAATGTCAAAATAAATACCTTGCAAGTTTTCTGCAGATAGAAACCAAAGCGACCATCTTGTGCAATTGAGATCATTTGTGCTTTCGTCGCATATAATAGGGCAGAGCATATAATAGCTCTGGGTTCGTATATCAATAACAATTTATTTATTTGTATCTCAATAATCATTTTGTTACTATTTGTACGAGCATATGATACAGTTTTGTAACTTTCAGGTGGCATTGGGCTATTGTGGTAGATTTGAGTGTATTTAGGATAATTAGTTGTGCTTTCTTCTATTTTCAAATTTATCTACCAAATACCTAGAATATGGATACAAAATCACATAAAAATCAAAGAGGAATTAAAATTAGACCCATTAGCGGTAATAGATCTGAAGATTCTTTATTAGATTGTCAGTCCGATGAAGATCATCCAGTAGTATTTACCAGACGACGCAGTTCGAAAGACATAGATATAAGAATTTAGAGTAGCTTAGAGTGCCTGAGTGGGGTCAGTAAGTTAATATAAGTTTGTTAAGTAATTTTAAGCTAGCATTTAAGCATTTTTTGTTAGTATGTAAGAGTTTAATGATTAATATATTGTAATAAAATGCATTTAAAACTAAAACTAACCAGACGACGCATAAATATTATTGACAGTAATGACGAATTGAGTACTGAGTCGTCATCAGATGAGGAAAATTCAAGACCACAAACAATTTTTTGGCAATCAATATCCCAGATGAATAATAATTGCCATCGCTCTTGGAAAGAAGATTGCCTTGAAGACTCCGAAGGACCCTACTCTCGTGTGACTTATTTTTGAAAGCTATTTGACAGTGAAATCATAAGTGATATAGTTGACTATACCAATGCATATGCAGTGAATTGTGATATAGCAAAACTCATAGGTGTTTCATCGAACGAATTTGAACAATTCTTTGGTTGCTGTTCTTTTATGTCCATTTACGGGTTACCAAGATCTGAAATGTATTGGAAACCGGAGACAAGAGTGTATGCTGTTGCCAAAACTATGAGTCGTACGCGATGGAAAGGAATAAAATCCAAAATACATTTTAGCAGGAATTTAGAGCCTAACACAAACAATTCAGAAGTTATGGATAGTTTACAAAAAATTAGACCTATTCTCAACAAATTGCTTAAAAACTTTAACTGCATTCCGATGAAGGTGTTCACCTTTGTGTTGACGAGCATATGATACCATGTAAAGGAAGGCACAGGCTTAAACAGTATACCACCTTGATCAAAAAGTTCCCGCTTCCATTATTTTGATTTGAGTTCTGTTTTTTTTGTTAAGTTGGTAAATCTGTTGTTGACATTCCCTCTAAATCTTAGCGTCATAGCGTAACATTTGCAAAAGTTACGTAGCCAAGAGTACATCTATCTCTGTGTGTGTTGGCGATTTTTTACAATTTTAGAAATGGATTTAAATTTGCAACAACGAACTTGTACTCGCATTAAATTTTGCGTAAAAAACGGATTTAATGGTACGCGAACGTTGGAAATATTGGAAAAGTGTTACGGCAACGATTCTCTAAAGAAAACGGTCGTTTACCAGTGGAACGAGTGGTTCAAAAGTGGTCGTGAGTCAATCAAAGATGATGAACGCAGTGGCAGACCATCAACATCGACTCGTAAAAGAAATGTTGGTCAATAATCGCAAATTAACCATCAGAGAGATAGCGGAGGACTTGAACATTGCCTATGGATCTGTCCAAGACATTTTGATTTATGATATGCGTTTTCGTCGTGTAGCAGCAAAGTTGGTGCCAGAAGACCTCAATTTCGTGCAAAAAAGAGACCGTGTTGACGTCGCAAAAGGGATGATTTGCGAGGCTGAATCCGATCCCACATTCATCAAAAGGATCATTACTGGAGACGAGACGTGGGTTTATGAGTACGATACGCAATCCAGACATCAGGCAAGTGAGTGGCGTTCACCAAATGAGCCGAAACCAAAAATACCACGTCGTTTTCAGTCAAAAAAGAAGGCAATGCTCACGGTTTCCATGGATCACAACGGTGTAGTGCATCATGAATTTTTGCCAGAAGGCCAGACAGTAAACAAAGAGTACTCGTATTCTTTGGGCGTTATGAGACGATTGCGTCAAGCAATTCGTCGAAAGAGACCAGAATTGTGGGCAGAAAACTCGTGGATTTTGCACCATGATAACGCACCGTCGCACAGTGCCATCATTATTCGTACCATCCAACAGCCACCGAATTCACCTGATTTGGCTCCCTGTGACTTCCTTCTGTTCCATCGAGTTAAAAAACCACTACGGGGAACGCGTTTCAGCAGCCGAGAGGAAGTAATGGAAAAATCGCAGGAAGCACTGATGGACATATACCGAAAACCGAATATAAAAAATGTTTCGAGGATTGGATCAAGCGCTGGCATAAGTGTGTTGCAGTCGATGGGGATTACTCTGAAGGGGAAAATATAGATTTAGATGAATAAACTTATATTTTTAACTTTCTGAAATTAAATTCCGGGATGATCAAGGTGGTATGCCTAAAAACCCTAAAAAATTGGGCTACAAAACGTTTCTGTTGTGCGATTCATTTGGACTGATTTACAATTTTGAAATTTACACCGGGAAAGTAATACATGATCAGCAATTACCTTATGTTGGAAGTAGTGGCAATGTAGTATTACGTTTATCAAAAATTGTACCCAACCAATTGTTTCATAAAATTTGTTTCGACAATTGGTTTTCAAGCATTCTTTTAGCAACTGAATTAGAAAAATTGGAAATACAGAGTGTTGCAACTGTGCGATCAAACAGACTAAAAAACTGCGAGTTTTCATCTGATAAATTAATGAAAATTAAGGGCAGAGGAAGCTACGAAGCGTCCTCTACCTGCATTGACCAGGTCACTATAAATGCGATTAAATGGTACAATGACATTTAATGAGCGAAGCAGAGCCAATAGACGTGGTGAAGAGGTGGGACAGGAAAATAAAAAATAAAATAGACGTGGAGCGCCCAAATGTAGTAAAAATATACAATCAACACATGGGTGGAGTAGACTTGGTCGACTCATTGATAGCGTTGTACCGAATAAAAATTCGATCAAGGAGATGGTGCCATCGTATAATGTTTCATTTATTAGATTTAACGGTGGTGAATGCGTGGCTGTTATATAAGAGAGATTGTTCATCGCATTCTACATATAAGGACGAAGCGTCAATATTCTTTATTGGAATTTAAAACTGACATTTCATCTTGTTTATGTCAGGAGCACAAAGGAACTCATACGAAAAGAGGGCGTCCTGTTTCAACTTATGTAGATAAGCAATTAGAAGAAAAAAAGAAAAGGAAACCGAATACAATACTTTTAGTACAAAACGTGCGAAAAGATGAAATAGCACATTGACCAATTTTTTCGGACAACAGAAGGCGCTGCAAAAAGCCGGGGTGAAAAGGAGTTCCAAATGCAACCTACATCTATGTTTAACGCCAAATTCTAATTGCTTTATGGAATTTTACGCTTAAGCATTTATGGTATGCACAGAAGTGAAAACATTATAAGTCGTTGTTACTTCAAAGTTACAAATTGAATTAATTATAATAATGTTGTGTAAAATGTTAAATACTTTTTTAATTAACATATACAGAGTGTCCCAAAAATCAACGTCAAGCCGGAAACGGGTGATAGTTTCCGTGTACGTCTTGACGTAGATTTTTGGGACACCCTGTACAGGTTTATAATAATAGATTTTCCGACCCGACAATTTATGCTGAATGGCCCACTAGGACGAGGAGATAGTACGAGTAGTTTCCTGAATGATGCAACTCTTGATTTTTAAGGCATTTTATTTTAAAAGTTTCCAGCCCTATCTACAGGGGGATTGTTCTAAGTTAGCATTTTCCACCTCCAAAATTTATGCAGGTAATTTAATTTATAACAACTGATATTTACTTACAACACCTGTATAGAAGATTTATCCTAAATCTACCGTAGTTACAATAAAAGGGAATAAGAAAATTTTAAATCAGCAGTTGAAGAACACTAAGTCTCTTAGACGTTAGGCCACTGCAAAGTCCGTTGCTGTAATAATACCACAGATCTACAGTATGACGATTTAGAAGATAATGTCAAGGTGCTTAGTGATTTCTAAATGGTCTGGATATTAAGACATTCATTTCCTCATTACTTCATGTCTGAATTGACGATTTTTTATTTTAAAAAACAGCTGGCGTTCCACATTTGACTAAAGTTAATGTCATTTACAATACACTGATAAACACCTTCTTGACGTCACTCACTATATTAGAGTCAGGAAAAAAGAAATGATCTGAAAATATGAATTCCGGATTCTGGCATCGGTTTCGGAGTCCTCGTCACAGTGGTCTTATGTTGCATATTTTTCGGAAACAGTATTTCCGCAAGACCTCTGTTAAGAAATTATTGTCAAAACATACTAATTATCCACAATTAACTTAAAAATAATAGAAATATTTAAAACGGTTCAATTTCTGTCAGAGTTATGCACGGTTTAATAGGATTGATGTCTCCTGGCAAAGATTATCATCTAAATTCTAAAATTTAAAATGCTGCTAAAAAAAAAAAAAGAAAAGCATTTTTCTTTAAAATCAATAAACGAGCGTTCAACTTAACGTAAAATATTTTTCGTATGCGTGCAAATGGGCAAAATGTCGGCAGATATTCCACTCATAATTTACTCGTTATCTCAGTGCTCATAAATTTGACGGCGACAAGAAATTCATGGCTGACGATTGGGCCAACGCCGGGTGGAGAAGTCAATAAAAAACACAAGATTGTTGTCGTTTTAAGATTATTGTAATTTTCTTCTATAAAATATTTTCTTTTTAAATTAAATTTTCCTTTTATTTATGCTCAACACTCGGCACTAGGCAAGGCAACACGCTCGTATGTATACATTGTATTTCGATTCTCATGGCATTGACTTGTTTAACTTGAAACAAGTTTAAAATCTCAATCCTTTGAAAAGAGAACTTTAGTAAAAACAACATTCCAACATTTTAATTCAAACAAAAGTTGAGACTTTGAGTCGCCATAAAAGTTCTCCAGCCACCTAAGAGATTTCTACCCGACAAGAGACTTGGTCTAGGTGATTCTGTTTTCTGTTTTTTTTTTCTTCTTTTTTTTTTTTAATTCCACCTTGATGCAACACACCACACTCAAAAGCTTGAATGTTTGTGTTCTACATAGTGTAAAAGGTGTCAAAAGCAATTATACTTACTGTTACGAGTAATTAAAGTTCTCACTAAGCTTGACGTCATTCATTCAGTCGGAACTGCGCCCCCTAATGCTGATCTCATTCATGCAAATGCGACTTCAAAATGTGGAAGAGATGCATGAAATCTACGAAAGGAATTTTTATCACCATCACCTATGCCGCGTGTCTAGTTCAACATGTTCACACCATATTTCTTTTTGTACGAGCATTTATAGGAAAAGACAACAGAAAAATTGAATTTGGACTTTAATGAGATGTTCAATAGATTGTTCATTTGAATAATACAAGTGTTGCAAATTTCTTTTATGCATAATAAAGTGATTTGCATAAACATGTTCAAATAATGAAGTGCTTTTTAGGCGTTTATTTTTTTAGAAGGTACTACGGTTATGAGACAAGCCCAGAATTTTGTCTTCGTGCACATTACGACTGCATGGTGCTTTAGACTGACACATTTTTTTCTTTTTACAAATAAATCAGGTTTGTCATGATTTAAAGGCCGCTTGTACATAAGAGCTTTATTAGACTTAAGCTGTTATAATGGGTGTTGGTTTTAGAGGTTCGTCATTTGAATTGGCAACACTTTTAGCAGTTCAATTTTGTTTGCCATTTTACCATGAACAGGCTTACGCAAGAACAACGCTTGAAAATTATGCAATTTTTTTTTTTTTTTTTTCGAAAATCGTGGGCTAATATCCTTTTTTTCGGTTGATATAATCGTCCATATGAGGGAATAATTTGGGATCATTTGCACATCATGCGCACTCTAACTGAAAATACGCATCCGCAGAGATGTTGTACTGTACGCAGCGAAGAAGCTGTTTCAGTTGTGGCGCGAAGTATTGAGGAGGACCCGAAGGTATCGATCCATTATGGTTGGAGTTTATTCCTTCCATCCATATAGAGGATTTTGCTTATTTCTTTAAAAATAATGTCGGGCACAACATTACAGCCAATGGAGAGCAATATAGATCCATGATCATTGATTTTTCGTTCTTCAATTAAATGGCAATCATGTGAAAGAGCTCTGGTTTTAACTAGGCCACATTCGATGAGCGCATAATGGACCTGTGAATTGGCCTTCAAGATTTGGAATATTTTCTTTGGGGATATGTAAAGTTGATAGTCTACGTTGATAAACTAGAGAATCTGGACTTGAATCTGGGCCGTGGTATTGGTTTAAACATTTAAGGGGTTAGCCCACTCTAGAGGCCGTAAAATTAGGCTTTTTTGTGATTTTTTTTTCAGGAAAAATATAAAATAAATCGAGTTTACAAAAGTAGAAGTTTATGATTGACTGTAAAACATAATTTTTATAGAATAATTTATTTAAAAATAGTGGTTGTGCAGCGTTTCTCAAATGACCTCTCTTTTCTGCAAGGGTCTACGGCCGTACCAACAGCTCCTGTAAATTTTGAATTATGATGAGTAACTAAATTTTTTTATTGTTCATAACAACAGCTAGAGAAATATGTAGGATTTTTTTGATATATTGATTTTTGGCCGAATGGCGTACTTCCAAAATCAAACTTGCCAAATTCGCAGAAAAATCGCCATAAAATTGTTAATAACCAATGAACTACGCCATATAAAAAAAAAAATTGTAGGTACTTATTTAGACAATATATTTTTAAAGACCTAGTTAAAATTTTAGGTGAATTGGTTGGAAATGTTCAAATTATGGGTTCGGCCAACTTGAAAAATGCAATTTTGAGATAAACGGGTTTAAAATTCATAAGAGGCTCGCTGCCTACCTGGCGGCCTTGTACTATACTTGGAAAAAAACGTACTTCGAGATATTTCGTGGCCATAATCTTTTGGGACATACTTTTTAGGGTCCTAAGCGACCATTGAAAACAATAAAAAAAAATCCATTTTTTGAAAATCATTGTGTGACCTAATCCCTTAAGAACACCATGTTCAGAATCCTACCCAAGCTAAATAAAACTAGGACTAGCGTCTTAATAAAAAAAAAAACAAAACCTCCGTAGAGATAAATTTTATAACCGTCTTGGGAATTTGTAAGCCTGCATGCAAGAGGTAGACAAAAGAAAACGGAACCTTCCAGCGAGGCATACCATATTTCGTGTTCCGGATGACCCTAATCCAAATTAAAATAATAAATATTGTACTTTAAATTAGTTTCTTGAACATGTTTCTTTCTGTTCTTCTAATGATAGTCAGAGTATAAAAAAATAAAGTTAGTGGCTGGTACTTTGGCAATGAAGGACACCGCATGTTCAGTCAGCTCGAGAGTTAGGAAGCAAGCAATCCCTCCGCAATGAAGAGGAGAAGCAATAATTCTGAATTAATTATTTCAAATCAGAAGTACCTAAAATTTATGTGATTTGCGGCCTGGGTCAACCCCGGATAGTTTATTGAAATGCTTAACACAAACATATAACTTAACAAACTAAACTTAAAACAATGACTTAAAACTACTATTAATTATTACTTACACTAAGGTCTAATGACGGGAAAAATGGTTGTTCAGGGAAATTCGAAGGGCTAAACTGCTGCAAGTGGGTATCGAACACTTGACGTATCCGATTTGTTTCACGTACTAGATGAAGTGAAAAGTGTCCTCCTTGGCAATTAAAAATTTTTTTTTAAAAATGTTTTTTTATATTATTCAATATAGTCCCCTTCTAGTTTGATACACTTCTTCCAACGATTTTCCAACTTCTTGATCCCGTCCGAAAAGTAATTTTCCGGAAGGTCTGCAAAATACTCCTCCGTGGCGTCAATGATTTCCTCGCGTGAGCTGGATTTTTTATTGATGAGTCATCTTTTGAGGTTTGGGAAGAGATAATAGTCCGAGGGATCCAAATCCAGTTACCAAACCACGCCAAAAGTCCGCCCGATTCCGCATCAGCAAGTCCAAACTCTCTTTCAAAGTGCTCTCGCGTTCGTGTTTTTGGTCAGGAGCGGCACCCAGCGGCAGGATAACTTTTTCATATGCAGAATATTGCCCAAAATATGGCGTGTGCGCTCAGTACTAATCTTTGTGGTATCTGCTAGCTCGCGCACCCTCACTTTCCGGTCAGCCAACACGTATTTTTTTGACAGTGTCCTCTGTAACCGCATCGGAGGGCCTGACGCTGCGGACTTGATCGGTAGTGGAGTTGCGGCCACCACCAAACTCTCGAAACCAATATTTGACAGTGTAATCTGACGGAGCATTAGCCCCATAGTTTTTATCCAACTTTTCTTTTGTTTCTTTCGCCGTTTTGCCCCTCAAAAAATAATGTTTTATGAGAGAACGAAAATCGTTTTTGTCCATACTCAACATGATGCCAAACACGTCAACAACAATCAGCTGTCAAAACAAAACTAAAGACAGTATCGCACTGAAATTTGCCATGTCTGCCTAAATATGAACGGACTTCAAGGCACCATAACCCTTTTTGCAGTAGCAGCGCATTCTGGCGGTTAAGGAGGTCACTTTTCACTCCATCTAGTAGCTTACCACACAATGGCTCGTTGAGACCATAATTTGTTCTGTGATTATTCGGACGAAAAAGCTGGATATATGTTAAATGACACGGGTTGGTGTTGAATTGGATTTGGGAGAGCATTGTGGGACGGTCGATGGTGCCGGTTAAAAG
Source organism: Volucella zonaria (assembly GCA_963966105.1). Taxonomy (NCBI): domain Eukaryota; kingdom Metazoa; phylum Arthropoda; class Insecta; order Diptera; family Syrphidae; genus Volucella; species Volucella zonaria. Next base: position 7,979,918 of record OZ014530.1, read on the forward strand.
TTTGTGGATGAAAAGAATGTCGGCGGACTCCCGACGTTTTTCCAAAGATAGAAGACCGAGTAGTTTGAGCCGATTAACATTAACAGGTCCACTGGTGATTTGATGGCATGTCTCACCGAAAAGTGGAACCAAAGCGTACATCAATCTGGCGAAAGCAAGATAGTTGTACTTGATATTGAAATGCCTGGTTTTGGGATCGATGACTCTCTTCTTCAAAGGATTAGAAATTACCTTTCGGAACGTTCAATTCAAATTGTCTTGGATGGTTTCAAGTCTGATATTCACAAAATAATTGCTGGTGTGCCCCAGGGCTCCGTTTTTTCTACGACACGCTTTTTAATTTTTATCAATCATCTCTTGTCTTTCACTTCTAATCCAATACATTGCTTTGCTGACGACAGTACGCTCTGCTTTTCATATTCGGCAGCGTATGTTAAGCTCATTAAATTCCGATTTCAACAGCATAACCAATTGAGGAACTATCAACAGAGTGGAATTTAATGCTTCCAAAACACAATGCTGTCTGCTGTCGTTAAAGTGAAATTTAAATACCCAGCCATTATCCATGAATGGCACTTACATCGTCGAAACCGAAAAACTTTCCATTCTCGGTATTTGTGTCAATGACAACTTATGTTGGAATGACCACATATTCGATATCGCCAAAAATACTGCGAAATGTCTAGGTTTTCTCAAGCGATGTAAGAAATATTTTACACCCTCTGATCTGGCCAGAATATATAAGGCATTCATCCGCTTAAAATTGGAGTACAAAGCCTACATCTGGTCAGGTGCTCCTAAAACATCTCTGCACCCGCTAGATAGGATTCAAACCCGTGCGATAAAATTCATAGGTGATCTAATATCAGTCAATCAATCGACGCCCTCGAACACCGACTTAATATCTTCTGTCTCACTTTGTTTTGTCGCTATTTCGACCACCATTGCTCCATTGAAATCGCCAATAGCATTCCGCCCATTCAAACTTTCAACCGTTACACCCGTCTCGCCATGAATGCTCATCAGTATACCCTCAAGCCCATTTCCGGATGTACTCTAAAATATCGTGATTCTTTCCTAAGCTGTACAACTCGCTTATGGAATGCCCTGCCGTTATAACTTGCAAACATTTAAAAACAATGTACATCGGTACCTGTCTTTTCTTCCTCTCTAAATTTCCTTCGCCCGCGCTGTGTACAAACATTTTAAGGGTACAAATACACAGTTATTGCAGGAAGTATTGAATTTTGTCACAAATAGTAGTGGCCAGGCAAAATACGCGCATATATGCGCTTATGATGCAAATGGGTTAAATATGAAAGGAAGTGGATAAAGTTCAGCTGTTTCGTAAATATCATTTTCCAGTGAGCAGATCAGTAGCATGCGCTTCCAGGCTCTCTTTGCGCAGATTTCCACGGATTTGAAACGGACTTTACTTCGTGAAACTCAATTATTTTATGCACAGTTATGCAAAATATGCTTATTGGAAAAAAACTCGTTGATCCATGACGAACCAAACTCCATTTGTTTTTGTACTGACCAATAAATACTCATAGGCCTACGAGTACATATATGAATGCAATATTATATTCGCCTTTTGCTCGCTTTCATAAGGACCTATTGTGCATACTCGTATGCAGTCGTATATATTTCTGTATATGTGATCAGTTCATCAATTCTCAAAATAATTTATCATCTTGAGTACACAAAAAAAAAAATAAAAAAATAAATCTCCAACTCAGAATAAATGATTATTCAAAATTAGTAACCATCAGAGTTCATCGCATTATTCATGCTACTCGTATGTATTTACGTACTTCTGCATTATAGCATGTTGTCGAGACGGCTATCCGACATACAAGCAGTAATTTGCAACTTTGTTGCAAGTTTACCTTCACACTGATCTGTCTAGATGCATAATCTTTGTTGAATAACGAAAACAACAACAAACGCATTAACTACTATGTTCAGCAAAAAAAAGCTCTTAAAGCAACAAGAATACAACATTGAGATATGAGTATTAACCTTTAAAAAAGCGACGGATAATATGCCTATACCTTTAGATTTTTTTATTTTTATTTTTTTTTGTAAGAAAGGGGGAAAGAAACTAATAAATGCCAGCTATTAGTGCGGTAATTTATTTGATAAAAACGTTCTCTCTATAAATTCCGACATTCCATAGTGGCGTAGCGGAGCTCTTTTTAGTTGGTTTTTTTTTTTGTTTTGCTTTTGTTTCTACAATAGATTCAGATTCGGATGCATTAATTTTGTTGTTTTCTCAGCTCTTTTCTTCATAGCTCGTTGGTTGGTCATTTGTATAAGAAAAAACTTTTTAAATGTTGTTGCAACAAAGTTTGTTGATTTGTTTGGAAATTTTAACATAATTTTGACTCTAACTCTTTTTAGGTTAACTTATATTTTTTTTATGAGTTTATGGATTATTTAGATGCTGTCAAGTCTAACTGTATGAGAATAAACTTTCGGGGCAATAATTGCATTTTATTATTTGAATAAATACACTGTTGTCCAAAACTATTTTTTGCTTTTTTTTTCCGCTCATTCATAATTGTACCAAAAGAACTTTTGTCTAGTGGCAGCGGTAATGACTGAATACATGTAATAATTTGGCCGATATCAGGTTGTATATGAAAATCCCGTTCATGAACTGCTCCATATTTTTATAACATAACCCCTACATAACCCCTACAAATATTTGATTCGGTAAGCCAAGGATAGGAGGATCTGTGCGGCAACTGATCGGGAAACTGCCGGCTGGCGTAAAACTTGGATTGGTCCAGCAGCGCTACTATCAAGTTTGTAATGTAGTGCTTGCTTTACTTCCCATTGGCGGTCTCCGGTAACTGCATGAGTAAGTCTTTACTTATACAGGCTAAAATGGCAAGGGCATGCTATGTGATTGCTATAGGGAAAAGAAACAGCGCTTATTCGGGTGCAGATTTGTTACACGCAAGACTTACGCAAGAAGTCTTGAGCATCCGACACGTGAGCGAGCATCTTATGACAATCAGTATTAAATTCGCTAATATAGGCCTGATGTGCCCCCATGCCCTAAGTATGACATTAAAATCGTACTAGACGATTTTGATGCCAATCTAGAAAAGGAGGACAACGACCGTTAGTAAATATAGCCTACACGGGCATCACATCTGGCAGTGGACTTAGGCTTATTGACTTTACGGTGATACGAAATATCGCTATAGCACGCAAACGGTTTCCCGCTGATAATTTTGCGATCGACGTAAGGCATGCCTCCAGTATTCTGGACGTCTGAACTCTCCGGATAGTCAACATTGACTCGGATCATTTATAAGTTGCAGTCAACGTATAAATGCGGCACTACAAAGAAGAACTACTGTAAGACGACATAACATAGAAAAGCTGCAATCGCAAGAGCTTGGTTTTTATCCGAGCACTGCGGAGCACTGCCGAGCACTGCCGAGGAATCTCTGGTTCTTATCTTGATCAAAAATTCCAGAATTTATTCAGAAAATTGTTTATTCATCTAAATCTATATTGTCCCCTTCAGAGTAATCCCCATCGACTGCAACACACTTATGCCAGCGCTTGATCAATCCTCGAAACATTTTTTATATTCGGATTTCGGTATGTCCATCAGTGCTTCCTGCGATTTTTCCATTACTTCCTCTCGGCTGCTGAAACACGTTCCCCGTAGTGATGTTTTAAATCGATTGAACAGAAAGAAGTCACAGGAAGCCAAATCAGGTGAATTTGTTGCATTTTTCGTCAAAAAATTATGAATAATGATGGCACTGTGCGACGGTGCGTTATCATGGTGAAAAATCCACGAGTTTTCTGCCCACAATTCTGGTCTCTTTCGGCGAATTGCTTCACGCAAACGTCTCATAACGCCCAAAGAATACGAGTACTCTTTGTTTACTGTCTGGCCTTCTAGCAAAAATTCATGATGCACTACACCGTTGTAATCCATCAAAACCATGAGCATTGCCTTCTTTTTTGACTGAAAACGACGTGTTTTTTTTGGTTTCGGCTCATATGGTGAACGCCATTCACTCGCCTGATGTCTGGATTGCGTGTCGTACTCATAAACCCACGTCTCGTCTCCAATAATGATCCTTTTGATCAATGTGGGATCGGATTCAGTCTCGCAAATCATCTCTTTTGCGACGTCGACACGGTCTCTTTTTTGCATGAAATTGAGGTGTTTTGGCACCAACTTTGCTGCTACACGACGGAAACCTAAATCATTAACCAAAATGTCTTGGACGGATCCATAGGCAATGTTCAAGTCCTCCGCTCCGTCGGTTTTCGATGTCGATAGTCTGCCACTGCGTTCATCATCTTCGATTGACTCAAGACCACTTTTGAACCGCTCGTGCGACTGGTAAACGACCGTTTTCTTTAGACAATCGTTGCCGAAACACTATTCCAACATTTCCAACGTTCGCGCACCGTTAAGTCCGTTTTTTTAATTTCGAAAATTGTAAAAAATCACCAACACACACAGAGATAGATGTACTCTTGGCTACGTAACTTTTTCAAATGTCAAGCTATGACGCTAAGATTTAGAGGGAATGTCAACAACAGATTTACCAACTTAACAAAAAAACAGAACTCAAATCGGAACAATGGGCGTGCCACACGGTGGTGTCCCCCCGGGGACTTTTTGATCAAGGTGGTATGTATTGAAACGAAGGACAAAAGCCGCTAGTGAACTCTACGAGCAGAAGAGATGAGAAAAAGCAAAAAGAGCAAAAGAGGATCCATGATATTGAGAGTTTGTGAGAATATGGAAAAACTTTTTCTGCAGCCTGTGTAACGGCGACGAAGCCCAACATCCCGCCATTAGGCTGAATAGACCATTCAACTTAGACGACGATAGCCAAAACTTCAGTCCGCCTGACCAAAACGAAGTAAGGATAGCAATATCTAATCTTAAATCTAACAAAACTGCTTGCTTACTGGTAGAGGTATTCAAAGTAGCTGGAAGTGACTTTGCGGAGAGCATACTCGTACATCAACTCATTTCCCAGATCTGGTTAGAAGAGTGTATGCCAGATGAATGGAATCTGAGCATCGTTTACCCGATGCCCTCAACTTCCCCAATTGTAGATGTATTAGTCTCCTTATCGGATCTCCCATATTGTGTGAACGTATGAAACCCTTCGTCTACAACTTGATTGATGTAGTTGCAATCGACCAAACCTTCACACTCTGGCAGATCCTGGAAAAAACTCAAGAAGTCCAAATCGATACCCACCATCTTTTCATCGATTTTAAAGCCGCATATGATAGTGCTATAAACGAGCTATATGGCAGCCAACCCTGCCAAACTCATCCCTCTGTGCAAAATGACGATGGACAAAGCTCGTTATTTCGTGAAGGACGGATTCCTCAGTCGTCGGACCATCATTTCTCTGGCTAAGTCAATGTCGCTGTATAACCCGTACGGTTTGTCGTTGTATCTCGTCCTCCACTCGTCGTTTATGCAGACGGGACCGAAAATCAAACGAAGAATTTTCCTCTCATGCATGCCCCAGCAAGGCTGAAATTATTAAGGAAGGAAACCAACGCTAGAACCTTAATTGCACGGTTTAATTCCTTCGAATTGTTGAATTTATGTTTGCATGTCAAAATGACCCGGGAAGTGAGCGGATATAACAAATATCAGTAGATACAGGCGAGTTGTTTTGGCACTAAGTACAAACTCAAACCTATACTTCATAGTTTCTTGTGGAAGGAGTATTTTTCGACGTTGTTCCTGTAATTACGAATTGTGATCGTTTTACAGCCAGGTTAGGTATTCGGATTGAAATAAAACAGCTAATATGAGTATTTGCAACCTTTTTGGTGCCCGATCTCCTTCTTCTCTTGTTGCTTCTATGGTATGGATTTCAAAGTTTTCAACGATCCTATATACTATAAGTGATGTTCAAAGATTTCACCCTTACTTTCCACAGCCTCTGGAAACAAAGAGAAATTGATTGTTCTTTTACACTTTGATATGTTAAATTTCCAGCGCAATCCCTTAAGTTGTACTAAGGTTCGCATATACCCTATTGGGCAATGAATGTTCAGAACACTGCTTTCATATACCTTCAGCTGGAGGCAAACTGAAGATAGAACATGGTTAGCTTCACCACTCTTAATAGGTGAAAACAGTTTGGATAGCTCACACTATCCTGTGCAATGACTTGCGTGCAGTATGGCTTGGATGCACGTATCCACGGCTTGGTTGAGGACTTGGGTTAATGCTTCCTTATTAGCCCGTCCATGGATTTCGCGAACATGGCTTGCTACGAACATTCCCCTTCTTGCTGCAGGCAAGTAAGCATGCCATAATTATTGTGGAATCCATCCATATGTTGGCCCATTTGGTCGATATTTCTAGGACCCCAACAGCATATTTTAGCAACTGTCCAACAAAGAACGAGAAAAAGTTCTTTACAGTCTTTGATATAAGAAGGTTCGTATGGATATTGTTGTGTGTATCTAAAAACTGAATTAATATCCTAACTGCATACCCATGCAACTCCACTGCTTCCGTAGTGTCGTTAGAACTTTCTTTGTGCGATTTTTAACGATCCAGTTAGGTGGCAGGATCGATATTTTTTGATTTCCTTTCTGTGCCTGAACATTTCGAAATGGAGTCAGGAAACCACATTAACATATTTGGCGAATTTTAATTAATGTGCGATGTTTGGTTGATTGTTTTGTTTGTTTTCGCCTTTTGATTAAAGGCACATTGTTTGACCATTGAGACGTCTTCATATTGAATTCGTTAGTAGCAACCAACAGAGTTCATAAATGCCGCATTGCGCTATCAATTCATGAATCATCTCATCTTAGAAACGGAGGTCCTCGAATTTGAGTGAGAATTTGGCAGCAGTAAATTCCGGAATATCAAAGTGAACGATGTCATACTCTACACAGTGGTGGTGGTATGTCAGACGATTTGAAACAATTTCAAAAGAGGAGAACTGCATTTAGTCTTTCTTTATTTTCATGGTGTTATTTAGTCATATTAATCTGACAGTATTTTTGGAGGCAATCCAATGGACAATAGCATTTTAACTAACACTCGCAACCTGGGATACGATTACTTCAACGAATGATATAGAATCAGATATCAATAGAGGTACAGGGAAGGATGTTATAGTAAATCGGTCACATCTTGAAGTGCGAAGGCAACTCCATTCCAAAGCACGTCTTGCAAAACTGCTTATCCGAGCAAGCAGTAGAAGGAGGCCCCCCTAACAGAAGACACTTGAGATGAGTTGGAAAGAGCTAAATTGTGCTTCCGAACAGGAAGGCATTATTGCCGTCCTACGTCAAGCGTAGAAAAGTTGATATATGTAGCTCCAATGGAAACTTAACAGCTGGGAGTGCGCAACTGAAGGCACTTCACTATTGGCCAACTGAAGGGCTCATCCACACGTATAAAAGTCAAATCCGTCTTTAACTGTAATGCAAGTTTATATACATACATAGATAACATTACCTTAGTAAGAAAAAAATAAAAATAAAAAATTAGAAAATACACCAATCTCTGTCTACATACGAATCTGTATATGTATTTTGCTACGTAAATAAAAATGCGACTTAAGAAAAGTTTAAATACAAAACATTCAAACATTAATTGAACTAAAAATTTGCATCCTGTATCAACTGGCAGCCATGCAGACGTCGCAATCGCCGCCGTCTTTGCTGTCGCTTTCGCTGTTTTTACCGTCGCCGTTGTCGTAGTCTGTATCCATGTTTATATCTAATGCCGCTATCGTCTATATAAATAACATTTCAAAACAAAAACACAAAAACATAAAACAAGATGTTTGAAAAAGAAGAACGAAAAAAGCAAAAACCCCCTCAGACTCATTCAAAATATAGCAAACTCAAGAGAGGGAAAATTGCATCAATTAACTAAGAAAACGGGCAAATTCACACCCGGTCCGTCACCCATGTGTCACACTCTCAAAAGAGCCTTCAGTACCGGCACTGTATGCAACACAGTCTTGTTGCTAATGCAATGCCCAAACCAAAACAAAATACCTTCCAAACAGCTAAACAACAACGTACGAGTATTTAAGATGTGTCGTCGGGGAATGCTCCTCGTTCGTGTTGTTTGTCCGATGCTTGTCTGTTGCGTTTCCACACGATTCTAAGATTTCTATTTTCGAAATATTATTTACATACTTAGAGTATAGCCACAGTAGTGTTACCCTACTCTAGAGTATCTACTCTGGCATGTATGGACCAAAAGACCGGTGATCATTTTTCATGTTGATTTGCTTGGATATGGTCTAGACTCTAGAGAAATGAGCTTTACGACTTCCTATCCAACCATTCGATGATTGGTCTCATCCGGAGAAAGACCATATTTTTTTTTTCAACATTTTTAAAATGTGCTTATGCAAAGATATCTATTTCTGAACAGACTAGAAAGTAATTTCACATTTGCACACTTCTGTATCTGTCGCAAACATATCTTGATATCTGTTGCATTCCCTCACCAAACACAACAAATTCAGAACGTAATTATAGACTGCTACGTTTTTATTTTATTTTATTTCTGCGAGAATGCACAAATGCACAAAGAGCACTGTTGCAAATAGTTTTGAAAATGTAAACAAAAAATAAGAATAAGACAACGGCTAGACTTGCTAGACATCACAAACGACAGACGTTGCATTTTTGGAATTGGCATTTTTTATTTTTTTTTTCCTACTACAAATGTGTCCCGCATACTCGTAACGTATCTTTGCGTCGATAACGTCAATTTCATATCTAAATAAGAAATTTTATTTTTCCTGAAAATAAAAAGAAAATAGATACTCGTAGATGAATAAAAGTTGCCCTAAGATGGGGTTGCCTTTGGGGGTGACACAAGTAGAAATAAGTTGGGAGAGCTGCTTACTTTAAAAACATTTGTAAACAGGAAAACAGAAAACATCAAAAACAACGCCATCGAAAGTACGAGTGATGCCGAAACGAACAGGCGGAATATATTCGTATTGTACAACATTATTACAAGTAACAAATACGAGTATGTAAGTACCTATATATGTGTACGTCTATAGAAGAGCACCAACAACAGACTAGCGTATAAAAGTGCAAAACAAAATCTATTTGCGGATTTATTCAGCATGGGGATCTATTTTGGTTGGAATACAAATTATTTATAAGCTCTTTGGTTTATTGTGGTGCTTTGCTGCTTTGCATCGTCCATGTCGTCGTTGTCGCCGTCATTGCCGCCGCCTGATATTTAATATTCACATTCGAAAGATGTACATCCCTATAATGGTAGTCAAGAGATTTCATTCGTAATGCATATCTGTCATCTGTAGATGACACACACACTTTTCGAAAAACTAAGAAAACATACATTTTCTAGAACCAAGTCTTAAAAAAGTTGTTGACTTCTCCAGAAATTCAATACAACCAGTATTACGTTCTTAAAAACAGTGGCATCGCTGTCCAAGAAACCGCTTAATGTGCTGGATACTCCAGGAACAGTGTTCGGAAAATTTAACCAAAAACGACATGTCAAGGCAACAACATCCGAACAGGGCCTAAAGATCAACAGCTGCGAGATTTCTCAAATTTAATCGGATGAAAGTATGCCTGATGAATAGGACTTCAGCAACATTCACCCGATTCACAGGAACATGAGCGTCTAAAATTGAGGCATCACTCCCCATAATAACATGTACAAGATTTAGTGATGCGATTACATGAGAGCACAAGCGTTCTCATTTTAGCCTCTCACTACCAACTCCTACTCTCACCTCCACGTTGGTGACTGGTGGAGGAGTTCTATGAGCTCCTGGATGGAACCTACGGAGCCTGTCCGGAGTATGATGTCAAAGTTGTACTCGGGGACTTCAATGCTAAGGAAAACATCTTCCAGCACACCTGGAGAACCCAGAGACTACAGAGAGCGCCTGAGTGAGAAACTCTCCACTGTGCACTCACCTACCACAGACGTCAACCATCAGTGGTGCCAATATCGCGACATCATCAAGGAGGTAGCCGAAACCATCTTAGGGTACCAGCCACCCCAGAGAAACAGCCCGTGGTATGATGATGAATGCGTTTACAGGAAAAAGGTGACAGAAGATGCACACAAGAAAATGCTGCAGCGCAAAACAAGGACAGCAAGGGAAGAGTATCGAGCCAGGAGGAGGGAAGAAAAGAAGATCCTGCGTAGAAAAAAGAAGGCCTACGCAGCATCCCAGCTCAGGGAGATCGGAAAGTCTGGTGATCGAAACAACATCCGGAGGTTTTATAAGAAAGCCAAGCAACTGGCTACTGGCTTCAAAACCGGAACACAAGCTCTTCGAAACACCGAAGGAAACCTATTCACCGAAGCACAGGGAATAGTAGATGTGTTTAAGCAGCACTTCCAGCAGCTGCTAAATGCGCATCATGTAGAGAGAGTGATAGGGCAAGAAGAGAACCTACATCCAGTCAATGAAGAACCAGTTCCACCACCCAGTATATAAGAAGTTCGCTTAGCTATAAAAAAGCTTAACAACAACAAGGCTGCAGGCTCTGATGGTTTACCAGTCGAACTCTTCAAATACGGTGGCGATGTTTTGGTAGGGCGCATACACCAAATCATCCTCCAAGTATGGGTGGAAGAAAGCATTCCCGACGACTGGACTATCAGCTCCATATGCCCCATCTACAAAAAAGGCGATCCTATGTCTTGCAAGAACTATCGTGGCATATCCCTGCTTAATGTCGCATATAAGATCCTATTCAACGTACTGTGTGAACGTCTCAAACCGTTCTGCAACACACAAATCCTGGAAAAGACCAACGAATTTCAAGTCGAGACTCAGCACCTTTTCATCGACTTCAAGGCCGCATATGATAGCATTAATCGTCAGGAGCTCTATATGGCGATGGCCGAATTCGGGATCCCGGCAAAACTGATCCAGTTGTGTCGCGTGACACTGGAAAACACGCACTGCAACGTGCAGTTTCGAAGTAGCTCCTCCAAACTATTCCAAACATACACCGGATTTCGGCAAGGTGATGCGCTTTTATGTGATTTCTTCAATCTCGTCCTAGAGCAGATAGTGCGCAGGGCAGGTATCGACATGGAAGGCACTATCTTCAACAAGTCCGTCCAGCTCCTGGGATATGCGGACGATATTGATGTCATCGGGCTCTCCAGCGTTCCGTGATAGAGGCTTTCATGGCGATTGAAGAACATTCGAAATTCGTTGGCCTGGAAGTAAACGAGGACAAGACCAAGTACATGCTATCAACAAACAAAGAATCATCTGTCCACCACCTAGGACAAAACGTCACTATTGATAGCAACAATTTCGAGGTAGTTAAGGAGTTCATATACCTCGGAGTAAACATGAACTCCACGAATGACACCCTAGTGGAGATCCGACGAAGAATTACCATAGGAAACCGCTGCTACTTCGGTTTGGCAAAGCAATTGTGTTCAAAACTCCTTACTCGAAGGACGAAATGTACGCTTTACAAAACCCTTATCCCGCCAGTTTTACTGTATGGCGCCGAGTGCTGGACGACAAGCAGGAAGGGAGAGCTAATTCTGGTTTCCTTCGGAAGAAAAATTCTTCAACGGATTTTTGGTCCTGTGTGCGATGAGGGCGAATGGAGGAGAAGATACAACCGTGAACTTTATGAGCTATACCAAGATGTGGATGTAGTCCAAAAAGCCAAAATACAGAGCGAATGGACAACAATGCTCCAGCTAAGAGAATCTTCGAATCTCAGCCCTCATGTTCGAGACGACAAGGAAGACCGAACCTACGTTTCAAAGACCAAGCTATCGCGGATGCCAGAGCACTTGGCCTGGATAACTGGAAGCAGCGTGCCCGGGATCGTAGAGGATGGAAGGCTGAACTATCTCAGGCAGAGACTCTCCATGGGTCGGGAGCCCCTTAAGTAGAGTAAGTAACTCAATATTCATACCATGCAAATTATAGAGAAAACCCAAAAAGTCCAGATTGCTACACAGCTCCTTTTTATCGGTGGCATCTATGGAGGCGTCCTAAACACAAACATGTATATTTTTGGCATCCCTGTCAAATTAGTCATATTGTGCACAATGCCGATGGAGAACGCTCATTCCTACGTAAAGGTCAGAATCAATCTCACTAGACCCGTGACAATCAAAAATCTGTGACGAACACCAGAGACATTATTTCCCAAAACTCTGTGCGATTACTTATCCGCTGATGACATGGACGTGGGTGAATGCGATGAGATGCAATGAGTTCTCACTAGTGCGTTTGTAAGCATTAGGGTAGAAGTGGCAAATATGGGTTTAGTTGTGAATTAGGGCAGAATCATGTACATATAAAGAGTGATTTTTTGCTGTTTAGGTTTTCAGCGTTCTATGATATTTTTGACAGCTCACGGGTAATCCGTGACATGTGTCAAAGTCAAACATGCCCCTTTCATTATCAAAACTTGTGCTCTGTGAAAAATGTTTTTCGCGCACTCCGACCATTTTACGGTCGTCATAATCGACCTACTGAGCAAGCACTTCAAGCCATAGTGACCAAATTTCACACCAATTTCACGCTATTGGATATCAAACCACCTAATTGTTCGTATACGTAGAGTGCGTAAAGAGGAAATATTGCTGCTGTATCCGCCAATGTTGCTGTAGATCGTGTCTATTTGTCGCCGTTCGTAGCTAATTGTAATTGTGTTACTCGACTACGTGGAAAATTTTACGCAAGGATCTTGGTCTAAAACCTTACAAAATACAGTTAATGCAAGAACTGAAGCCGAAAGACCTGGCACAGCGTCGAATTTTCTATGAGTGGACAAAAGAAAAGCTGGAGGAAGATCCGACGAAGCTCATTTCTGGTTGAATGGGTATGTTAATAAACAAAACTGCGTATTTGGTCCGATGAGCAACCTCAGGCAATAGAAGAACTGCATCAATGCCCCCGGAAAAATGCACTGTTTGGTGCGGTTCATGATCCTGCGGAATCATTGGCCCGTATTTTTTCAAAGATGATCGTGAGAACAACGTAACCGTCAATGGCGTTATTTTTTATTATTATTATTTCAAACTTTTTTTTTGCCCAAAATGCACGAGCTAGAATGGGGTTCCAGCAAGATAGCACTACGTGCCACACAGCATGCGCGTCGATGGACCAATTGATAAATCAGCTTGGTGGGAATTTATCTCTCGTTTTAGGCCAGCGATTTGACGCCCTTAGATAATTTTTTAAATGGGGATACCTCAAATCATTCGTCAATGCCGATAACCCAGCCTCAATTGCAGCCTTGGAAGACAACATTACACGTGTTATTAGCGAGATACCAGCCAATGTGCTCGAAAAACTGATTAAAAATTCGACTCTCCGTATGGACCACTTAAAACGTAGTCGTGGTCAACATTTACATGGAATAATCTTTAAAAAGTAAATGGCAAGCATTGATTATACACTTTTGCAATTTTCCAGTTTTTTTTTTTTTTGACAATTATTGTCAACAAGATGACAAATCGAAAAGAGCATCCCTACAGACATCACTTAACCGCTAAACTCTGATGATGACAGAGATGGCAGATGACGATGCGTGCCTGAAAAGGTAATTGAGTTATAACTCCTTGATCAAAATACTATTGGGGGTCTGTAAAATATTTATAATTTCAATCCTGTTCTATTGAGTTGTCGGAGGCAAATGAAGATATCCTTGGTCATTTTGAACGCAAAATACTTCGAGTGATTTTTGGTCCCATTTGCTAAAGAAGGTGATTTAATAGTCCACTCTACAGCGACATGGGCCTGGTTAAGAAAGTGAGGCAGTCATTTTAGATGGCTAGGAAGTGTAGACCGAATGGACACTACCACCCCTGCTCGTAGAGTCTCCGTTCCCAACCGAGAGGCATAATTTCGACCTTTAAAATGATAATAAGATGGGGAATTTCAAGTTTATAACATATGACGATAATATGACAGAAAATGTCTTCATCAACGAAGATATACAACCACTGATCATTACGAATCATTGAGAAGTAAAAAATCAGTGGGAACAGATGGAATACCGTACTTTAATGTCAATCACGTGGAACAATTCTGGGTATACGTACTCCTCAACTAAATGGGCCCAGTAGTAAACAGTTCATTTTATTTCTGTCAGGAATTTGAAAACAAAAAGGCTTTACAACAGGATGTGGCTAGTTCAGCGATTCTCTTAAATATTTACATAAGCTGATTTACAGGATTACCTTGTCAGCATTCGCCATTGACCTGATCACATACAGAACAGGCCTAAGATTAAACTACAGCAGGGCCTCAGTAATACGAACAACGGGAACGAGAGCGACAATTAGAAGAATTGATTTAACTTGAGTCCACTGTCACTTGCAGTGCCACACACACCACGCAATACTAAGTCTGTTCCCTTAGGCCCGGTGCACATGAGCTGCAACGTACTTCTTTCTATCTATTTTGCAGCACCGGGTCTTACTTTTTCCAGTAACTTTAAGTTGACGAGCAGAGTAAGCAGATGTACCGGAGAATGATGACGAAGAATGGTATCACTTCACATCAATAATCCCAATAATCAAGGAAGATACATCTCAATGCAGGACCATTACAACCATTTAGCTGTCAATCATCATCGTCAACAACAAAGGGGGGTCGTAAATTTTTGGTTGCGCAGTAGGCCAAAAGGATGACCACAGGCTAACTGCGTATCTTTAGGATGGACAGCTGCAACGAGGTGACTATAAATAGGGAGGATCTTAAGTCGTAAGTCATCAGTTATCAATTGTCCTTAAAAGTCAAGTCAGTAAAAATTGTTTTATTTATTGAATGGGGCTCACATTTTTTACGGTCGGTTTGTCGCGCAGTTTTATTTTATTTAACACTGTTCCGTGGTGTTTCTTCGGCCATTTCGTGTGCTTTTTAAATTATGGCTTCAACATCGAAGAAAAGGAAACAGATCACATTAACAATATCACAAAAGTGCGAGATTTTGGACAAGATTAAGCAAGGTATCTCGTTATCAGTTCTTGCAATGCAGTATAACATTGGAAAATCCACTATTTTTGACAGAAAAACCTTAAAAACTCTTGAAAACTCCCAGCTTGAAGATGATTTATTTACGTGGTTTTTAGAGCAGCGAAGAAAGAACGCCCCTTTGTCAGGAGAAGTATTGATAGAAAAGGCCAAATTTTTCCAAGTATGACTTGAAAAAGGAAAGTTTGTTGCCAGTAAAGGATGGTTAAATAATTTTAAGAAAAGGTATGGTATACGCGAACGAAAACTAACCGGTGAGAAATTGTCGAATAATGAAGCAGCTGTGAAGCCATTCCAGGAAAAATTTATGGACGTTTGTAGGGAAAAAGATCTGATTGCAGATAAAATCTATAATATTGATGAATCTGGCTGGTACTGGAAAATGATACCAGACAAAAAAAAGCTAGTGTCTGGGTCAGAGAGTAGGTCCACAGGTTCCAAAGTATTTATGCCATGCGCAAACGCAACCGGAACGCACACACTGCCTTTGCTGGTTGTTGGCAAAGCACAACGGCCACGTGCATTTGCAACAGCCAAAAGTTACCAGTCCATTACACAGAGCAAAGAAATGCTTGGTTATAACCAACCAATATTTTTAGAGTGGCTAAAAGGACATTTCATTCCCAAAGTAAAGAAATTTTTATTAAAAAAAAACCTACCGCTAAAAGCACATTTACTTCTTGATAATGCACCAGCACATCCACTTCAAGAAGATCTGATATCGATCGACGAAAATTTCACTGTTTTGTACATGCCACCTAATTGCACAGCTCTTATTCAACTCATGGACCAAAATGTGATTCAAAACATTAAAGTGACATACAAGTAAAAACTCCTATTGCAAATTTTTGGCCAGCACGAAGTTGATCCAGAATGCGCAGTATCTGAACTGCTTAAAAAGACCACAACGAAAGATGCAGTGTTTTCATTAGCCCAAAGTTGGCAGCAATTGTCTTCAAATTTGATTAAAAAGTCTTGGAAGCCTCGGTGGCCTTTGTTATTCGAATTAGAGGAAATGTCTAGCCAAGATATAGATGATTTTGACCATGAAGATGATCTCCCATCAAGCATTTTTCGTAACAGAGGCTTTTCAGAAGTAGACATTAACAATTTCTTGTTAAGAAATGATGACATTGACTGCCAGGCGCCGTTAACTGATGAAGACATAGTAAGACAAGTAATAAATCAGCAGGACATCGAAGGCGGAGAAGAATTGGAGTCATCGGAACCAGTTGCAAGTATTCCACGTATATTGTAATTTTTTAAAAAAAAGCGTAATTACATGGGTTGCATTACACTCTAATATGTATTACATATATAACATTTTTTACATTATTAAAATATATTTTAAATTACGAAAAACTTTGTTTTGTTTCGAAAAATGTCTTCAAAATGTCTGCATACTATAAACTAGCGAATCTAGTCAGAACAGAGTATAAATTTTGGGTGTTCGCATTATCGAGTCTCTGCTGTATATTATAACGACTGCAAGTTGAAGAACAACTCTCAGAAGTCAGACACAACCTAATAGCCTAATTATGCCAACTATACATATGCATAACATCGGGAGAAAATGCTCCCCAACAGCTTTGTCCTTTCAGAGTCGTTTCCCTATCCGGATCAGAAAAGTCTTATCCAAGAAAGATTGGCAATGTTGGTGATCATTCACGTCGCTCAGAAGGCTGCAGATATACGGATCAAATACGGCAGTCACGTCGTCCGCAACAGTGTGGGACGTATCTTGTAAAGTTGGGTGGTATCGGTAGGCGAAATGAGAGATATTTACATAGGTTAGATAGGATTATAGTATGCATATATATCGCCAAATTTTTCCACATTTCTTAGATACGAGTACTCGTACAATACATTTCTTTCAGGGGCGATTTTGAAATAGAATTGCATCGCTAGCGCACTTAAATAACCAACCGCACAGTACTCATTTTCGTTCTATCACAAAACTAAAATTTCACAATTTCCTTCCAATAAATCGGTCAATCTTATCATTTCAAATCAAACAGGTACAAAGTCACATGATTGACAAATATGTTAAAAAATTCACCCACAAAACCGCTTCATAATCACCAAACCACAATCTCTCAACGCAGTTTTTTTTTTATTTTTATTTTTTCTTTCTGTCGGTCACCGAAAAGCACCTGACGCTTGATACTTTTGTTAACTAAATAAATTTCACTTTCGTTTAACATAACCAATAGGTTAAATTTTATTTGCGGATGTGCAGCAGCCAGAGCAACAATAATGCCAACTTGGTCCATTAAAATGCTATAAATTCTTTAAAACCACACATCACCTCTATGTTGCTCTCTGTGGGATCATTTTAACTCACTATTATGATTATTTTTCCAAGGTATTTTGCCAAAATTATATTATATCAAGAGAAAAAGAAAATACTTCAAAATAATAAACCGTTCAAGTCACATCAATAAAAATGCGAAAAAAATTTGTTTTAATATTTTTTTCGACACCTTTCTTTTGAACGATGTGAAATATTTTATATTAGAGCACACATTATGATATCACGAATATGTAGAAATATTTATTTACTTTTTTTTTTGTATCTTAAACGAGGCGGGAATTTTGGCGCCGTTGATAACCTATTGGCGTGACCTGTGTGCCTGTTTTGAGCCCAAGAGAGCTTGGCGCGTCTCTTTAATTGCTATGAGCGCTTTCAATTGAATGAAATATAAAGTGTGAAATGATTACGAATATAATTTTCATAAAAAGAAAAAACTAATAGTCGAATAATCAGAACCAGTGAAACTATAGACAACGAAGTACTATGTTGAAAAATATTCTTAAGATCATAATTGAAGAAACGCATGTTGTTTCGAATTCTGAAACATTTTGGAGAAACCCTCTCCAGTTATCTTGACATACAAGTACGAATTGATCCTGTGAATAGAAAAAATATTTGTTAAAATGGCTTCCTGGATTCGTCCTCCATGAATCTCTGCAAAGATTAAAAATCTGTTGTATCTACTATGGTAGAGAGGTAGGTGTAGTTCATAAGAGAACTGAAACCGATCACATTGGAATGCGGATTCGTTGTCAGTGACAGACTTACGAAAGCAGTCTTAGACTTAAGGTGGCATGTAATGGAATGAAGAATGTTTAGAATGCTTGGTTCACAAATAATAGCCTCATATGAGTATCAAAAATAAGAGACCGACTGATAATTGAACACGAAAAGTGGAATATTGTTAATGCCAGTATGCTATGAACAATCAGAAAAGAATATATGTTGGCGCGATTTTGATGAGATAGTAAATGGAATGCCGAGGGAGGAAATCCTTTTCATCAGTGCAGATTCAAGCAACCACATCAGAAAATCGAACTATGAATACGAAGACTGCTATGGAGAAAATTGTTTCGGAACGAGAAACTCAGTGGGAGAAGATATAACATACTAAGCTCATGCCCCTGATACTATTGCTGCTCAACCGCCCACACCCCCTTCCACGAATACTAACATCTGCTTTCCCAATTTTGATCTTGCAACAGGAGCCAAATATTCAAACTCAAACGCTTCTACCCCGCCTTCTCCCTCAGTTTCTCGGACTCCTGCACCTATTTTTGATCCCCTTTCGCCGCTTAACATTAAATTGACCCAAAAGAATATAGACACCACGGAATGCCGTTACGCGCTCTCTAGGCTAAGGAATAAAAAGATATACGAAAATATATGCCTCTTTCTCGCATATCTTTATGACAAATCCGACTCTGTTTGCTTTGAAGGAAAAACGAAAACAGGTGTCATGGTCTCCATCCAACAAGAAAGCCTTCCTACTGATATAACCAGTCTCAGGAAACTTTACAACAGGTACCACGAAATCTCCCCAAACGGTTGCGGATGAACTCGCTGCTTTCCGAACTATGTAGACTCTAAGAGTTTCTCGCCTTCAGCATAGCCGAGGTGACCACAATAAATTTTTACGTTCTTAACTTGCCTTCTTTGCCTGCATCTCATCTACACTCCCAAACTACCTCTTACATTTTACTATCAAAACGTAAGAGGCTTGCGCTCTACAACTCGTGCTGTTTAGTCTAAATCTGATGGCCTCTCTTTCGACGTCTACGCTCCAATCTGAAACCAATCTGATCCCCGACATAAAGAGCCAGGAGCTATTTCCATCTTCTTATAATATTTTCCGAGGTGATGATCACTCTCTCCCTATGGTTAACGATGCTACCCTCCCTAAAGTGCATTCTCCATTCAGAGGTGTCCTACTTGTTATTCACAATAACCTCAACGCTTCTCTCATCGCTATCTCTTCTTCTGTGAAACTTGACTTAGTTTCAATTAAAATAACACTTCCCAATAGGTCCCTGTACGTTGTGTTGCTAAATTCTCACAGCTCAACCTATTGCATCCTACATCCCTGCTATTAAAGCAATTGCCCAACTAATTGACCTAAGTGATTCCATCGACGATATCCTTATACTTGGTGACTTTAATCTGCCCCTGCTGAAGTGGATTCAATCAAATGATCACTTATTTTTTACCACGTCAAACGCTAGTTCATCCAAGGAATGTCTATGCATTGATAGCATAACCGACTCGAGCCTATGACAAGTAAGTAGCGTCCCTAACTCTATCGGTAGGCAACTAGACCTTATTTTCACTAGCGATCCCATTAACTCCACAGTAACGTTTTGTCCCTTTACGCTATCAACTGTCGACAACTTTCACCCCCCTCTTCTTCTATCATTTCTTCATAACTCTCCACCCCAGTCCACTTCTTCCCCTACTATCTCTTCTTACAACTTCCATAAAGCGAATTTTCGTAAAATCAATATCTATCTTCGCAAATCTTCTTTTGGTTTTATCAACCTATCTTTACTGATGCTGTCTCCGTTTCTTACAGTGAAATATTTAATTCCATTTCTCTTTACGTCCCCTTTCCACGGCATAAAACATCATCTAGTTCCCCTGCCTGGTATAACTGGAGAAAACTTCGCTCTTTACGAAACAAAAGAAATAAATTATGGGCAGTTTTTCTTCGCGCCAATTCTTATTATGACTACTCTTGAAACCTGCCTCCGATTCACCCAGCTCTATAACTGCCTCCTTCACCGCTTTCTCGACACAGCGCGGACCAACTTTATCAACGATTCTAAGACGTTTTATCAATTCGTCAACCACAAAAGAAAATGAGATGACTATCCCCCCTCTCTCTCTCGCTCGATAATATATTGTCGACCGACCCACATATTATTGTCAACTATTTTGCAAACTTTTTCAAATAATTATTTGCTGACAACTTCTTCGTACCCGACCCCATATATCTCAAGTACATTCCCAATTTCTCCATTGGCCCCTATCTCTCTCAATCTTTTGATCCCACCCTAATCGAAGAAAAGTTACAAAATCTCAAAAAGTGTTCCTCCAATCTTTCGCACACACTTTCCTCCCTATTTCTTTTGTCCCTCACACAAGGGGAATTCCCCAAAATTTGGTAGACCTCTTTCATAACCCCGGTTCACAAAAAGGGATCAAAGAATGAAGTAACCAAATACCGTCCCATTGCTAAGCTTTCTCACATACCTAAAATGCTCGAAAGTTTTTTTATAAAGTTCTAAGCTTTCAGTCAGCATGGATTTCTGAAAGGTAGATCAACTACTACAAACTTTCGAGTAGTTGAATTCGTATCCCTTGCGCTTTAGTCCTAGAAAATGGCAACGAAATCGATGTTATTGCTACAGATTTTGCTAAGGCCTTCGATAAAATATCACATCAATTGATCCTTTTCAAAATGTCTTCCATCGGTTTTGACCCCGTATTGTTAAAATGGATATCGTCTTATCTGGAGAACCGTTATTATAGCGTTTGTTTTAGGTCAGCCTTCTCAACCCCGTTTTTAGCCACTTCTGGTGTCCCACAAGACAGCCATCTAAATCCCCTCTTTTTCATTTTAACTATAAACGATCTTGACAGGACTATTAAACACTGCTCCCTATCCATTTACGCCGACGACACTAAGTTCTCCAAGACTATTTCATCAGCCCAAGACCCTATTCTCTTCAAGAATACCTCGATAGGTTTTTCACCTGGTGCCTAAAAAATTAAGCTTTGAGCTTAATGTCTCCAAATGTCAATCTATGACTTTGTCTCGTAAGTCCAATCAATCTCGCCCTAGACTTTATTTTCTGCATGACCAACCTGTATCCCAGGTTCAATCCCTTCGCGACCTTGGAATATTATATGATAGAGAGTTAAACTTCCGTTCGCACATTGATGAGATAATCCTTAATGCCAACTCATCGCTCGGTTTTATCAAACGATGGTCTAAAGAATTTTGCAACCCTTATGTGACAAGATTACTTTACATTATCCTTGTTCGGCCCCTTCTCGAATAGGCCAGCCAAGTGTGGTCCCCCTTTCAGCGAGTTCATATACCCCGAATCGAGAACATTCAACGTCGTTTTCTTCGATTTGACTTTCGTGGACTACCCCGAAATGACCCTTTTGTTTTACCTACCTATCGTGACCGCTTCAAACTTCTTAACCTGAATACGCAGAGACGTAGCTGACATTCTCTTCATTCATCGACTGCTCTCTAGTTCTGTGGATTGCGCTGCCCTTTACAATTCTATATCCTTCGACACTAACCCTCGTAATTTACACTGTCCTCGTTCTGACGACCAATCTCCCGCACGCTCCGTAAGGTCAATCCAAACCTCCCCATTTTTGATTTTAACCTGAGCACTTCTCGCCTTAAACTTGATCTCCTCCACCATTCCCTAATCCTTTAACTGTCGTTGGTTTTTAAGTCCTAGTTTTTCAGTTAGCCTAAGCTTGTATTAAGCGAATTTAAATTACATGGCCTTACTTTACTAAATACGATGCTTGGTAATATGCTGCAGCGGTGGGCACCAAGTCAGCACCGACCTTTGCTGGTAGAACGAAAACCAGCATCAGTAGAAAAAATAAACTGGCACAATTTACATAAGAAAAGAGGCAGAATCTGGGTGCGAGCTAAGCGCAGTAGGGAAACTCTGCAAAGGGGGATAACAAAATTTCCAATAGATGTGAAGAGTACTTTAACGCCTTACTAAATGAAGAATCTCCGATCATGGAACGTCTTGTGTCGCGCACGAAGAGCAAATGGCAGATTTTACGGTCGGATCAGGTAATATCGTCCGAAATATGAGCGACAATCGGAAATCTTGCGTTTAAATCGCTTGAGATTTTATTCAATAAACGGGGAGTTCCACTGGTTCCACTGTATAAAGGCAAAGGTGACACCAGACATCGGAAAGACTACCGATCGGTGAAACTAATGTCGCAAAGTATGAAAATTTACGAGTGAGTTCTAGACAATCGACAACGGAATATTATTACACTAGATGACGATTCAAATTTTAAGAATAATGACAGAAAAACATCGGGAATCTTCGAAGGATCTGCATTTCGCCATCATCGACTTGCAAAAAGCGTTCGACAGAGCACCCAGAGATCTTATTTGGGCGGCGCTAAGATCTCCAAATGTAATCGAGATATACTAGGTGGCGCAAAATTAATCACGCTATCGGAAGGTGGTATAATTTTTTCGAATGGCGTCGTACGTCAATCATATTCGACATTTGTGAACTAGACAGCTGCAGTATAAAAACAGACACGCAATGCAGCGCTATACTTCGCAAGAGCGTGGAATAATTGTGTCGATGTTTTTGACCAACAATCGGTAGGTGGTGTTAGCGTAGCGTGAATTTCGATGTTAATTTCCTAATCGTGTCGCGCCAGCTGGGCAAACTTTCCGGCGCTTAGCTACTCGACTCGAACGAAGTGGAACCACAGGAGACCATGTCGCTGAGAACGAAGAAACATCAACCAGACAACGGGCCACGAAATTGGGCGTCGCCAGACGGACAGCAGATTTTAGTCAAAGACTTACACATGTTCCAGTAAAAAGTGCAAACAGTGCATCAGTTAATGCCTCCTGACCGTCAGTCGCGTGTGAATTACTGTAAAGCCATCCTCAATCTCAACAACGAAGAAGACGATTTTGTGTCGAAAATCATCATGAACGACGAGACGCATTTCCACTTAAACGGTTACGTCAATAAGCAAAATCTTCGTTTCTGGGGCACTGAATATCCGTGTGCGATGCACGAAGAGCCATTACATCCACTCAAAGCCACTGTGTGGTGCGGCGTTTACGCGGGAGCAGTGATTGGGCCGTATTTTTTTGAGGACGCCATCGGCAATACGGTCACTGTTATTGGCGAACGTTACAGGGCCAGGATACATGACTTCTTACTGCCGGAATTGGATGAGCGGGGCCTGTTGAACATGTGGTTTCAACAAGACGGTGCAAACGCACACACAGCAGGAGCCACAATGGATATTGTGAAGGAAGCGTTTCCTGGTCGCGTAATCTCCTGCTTTGGCGATTTGGCATGGTCAGCAAGATAGCCCGATTAAACCATCCCAGACTTCTTTCTGTCTGGGCTACTCGAAGTCGCGGGCTTATGCCACCAATCCCCAGACAATCCCAGCCCTTAAGGAGAATATTCGACAGGAATGCGAACAGTTATCACCGGAAATCTTGCGGAAAGTCATGGAAAATGCGATAAAACCGGCACAGATGTGTATCAACACTGGCGGCAACCACTTGGCGGGTATCATCTTTTTCACTTAACAAAAACAATTGCAAGGGTCCAAGTAAAGATCTCCATCGCTCAAAATCATTTTTTTTTATTTAGTAAAAAAGTAATTCAAAAACAAAATTGGATGATTAATTTTGCGCCACCTTGTATATAAGTATGACACATGATATATACGATAAAGTTAAATGCACAGCGAGAATAATTCTAAAATTTGAAGTTAAAGCTGGAACACATGGTGCCGTGAAATAAGGCCAAATTTTTGCATTTGAGTAAGTGAATTATGACCAAAACACAATAGCGCTTCGGCGTCGACTTCGACTTTGGTGACGTTAAGTTTTATTCGCTTTGAAATGATATTTCTGAAATTTTTTTGGCGAATTGAAAATTTATTTGTGTTTAATTTGCTTCAATTGAAAGCATGTCTTCATTCAAAATTAATCAGGCCAAATATTTAAAACTGCTCCGCCAACTATTGTACGAAACGTTTTTCTTTGTTTACATTCCTTTTCTTTTGTTTTCACAGCTGTTGACCGTCAAAAGCAAGCAAAAAATCAGCCTGTGCCAACTTTGGCTTCGCTTTGAAGTCACGTTAGGTAGCATTACGTTCTCCATTTGGCATTAAAGCCAAATTTTAACTGGTATGTCAACAACTGTCACCCAGGCGCCTATGTCTTACAGGTACCCGCTTCGCAGGCAAAAGGGATTTCAACTCCCTTTCCGCAGTATTCTCATGAATCAAAACACCAATGGGTGGTAGGCGGGTGTAATTGTAACAGAAAAAAACGTTTGTTTGTACAAATGTTACTCTCAGTGCTCGCTCCCATAGTGGATGAGTGGCACTTCTAGAAAAATAAACCGTTTCTATTAAGTAATATGTTGCAGAAAATATAGCATGTTTAGTACCGTTGGAAAGGTCTTGAAATGAAATTGATACAATTTTTATTTTGATAAATAAAAATTTTGATGATTTAGAATCATTTCACTTTGAATTAATGAATTCGTGAAATAAAACGGCCAAATGTTAAGATTTGGCCTTATTTCACGGCACCGAGCACATCAAGGCAGAGTACAAAGGTACAAAACCCGTTGGTTTTTAGCGTCGTGCAAGATCAGCAGCACATCAACGAGTTCGAAAAAACTTCTCTTCTGTTCGGCGATGATAGCGCCATTATAAGCAATGATGTGACAGCCATTCAAGCAACTCTTAATAATAGGAGAAAAGCGGTAGAAGATAACAGGTTGCGAATCAGTCGTACTAAGACCAAAAATCTACATTGCCGTTTTTCCAAAACTCTATTTAGAAGGTGCAAAAAATTTGAAAATTTAGGCTCTGTCGTTACCCACCAAGGAAATTGCGATGAGGATATCGCACTCGAGTCAGATTTGGAACAAAAGCAAGTTCCAGCCGAGGTTCAAAGAAGAGGCCGATAGAAAAATAATTGGATTGCTCAAATGTGAAAACATCAACAAGTTAATGGTCGTAATAAGAAGGTGATCCAAAATGGAGGCCTGTAGAATGGTTTTAAAGTCAGCAATTTAGTCAACTCTACAAACCACGGAATTGATACTTGAGAGTAATATGTAGCTTTAGATGTAATTATATTTTCGCACGCTCACAAAGAGTACAAATATGGCGTTAACAAGGATTGCTTCTACGAACTCTCGACTAAATCAATGAGCAGTGTCCGAAAATACGACGTTAAAATCGTTTAAGGCGATTTTAGCGCAATAAGAAAAGAAAGGAGGGGATGTATAGAAGCATGGTCATAAATTAGTGGCTTATTGCATAACGTCAACATTAACAAAGAGGCATGTGTATACCCAGATTTTTACACTGTGAATCAGAAAGGTCTTTTTGCTATGAACACACGACATGCTTTCAGTATTTTCGATGTCCGAACTCTACGACCTAAATTCATCAACTTCGGTCATATGTTTATGCAAATATTCCAAACACCACAAAAAATGGTGAAATGCAATGAGGAAATTTGACTTCGGACAGCTACGCGTATAGCTGCAAAAGATCATAAGAAACTGAAACGATCTTGTATTCTTTATTTCACGATAAGTAATCTATCCCCACCATCATCTAAATCAGAGCATTGACACAACTGACAACAGCCTTTGCCTCTGATGTGCTCGTCTGCAAGTCGACAACGGACAAATATCGACTTCTCTACAAGAAGCAAAGTTAGTAGCAAACTCACAGCCGTTACTGACAGTTACAATGAGCACTGCGGCAGACGACTTACTTTCCACTCTTCGACAGAATGCGAAACGTAGGATATTAGATCTACGAGTAACAGATAGGAGATAAGGATTGTAATATTTAAATTTAAACACAACAAGGCTGGTCTACTCAGACTAAGTTCTCCAGGCTATTAAGGCAAGGCCTTTATAAACTCTAGAAACTAAAAATGAAATGGATCAAGTTCGTAGTGAAGTGCTTGGCTTACTTCCCAGTGGTAGTCCCCGGTAATTAAATGACAAAGGCATGCCCGGTCAGTAGCATTATGCTGGCCTACGCCATCATAGGACTCATAACCCTATACGGAAATGTGACGAATCAACTAATGGCCTCGAATGAAAATGGACTCGCTGTTGATGAACCTAGCAAACGTTTAAAGTATAATGACCTTCTAATCAGAGGCCCTTGACTACTATCACGCAGATATCACCGCCATCCAGAAAATGCCATCCCATCGCCAAACATAAGGAGGATGAAAAACTGTGAAATATGCTATGGTGATTTCTATAGGGAAAAGAAATGCCATATGCGGCAGACTTATGCAAGAAGTATTGAGCTTCCTATACGTCAGCGAGCGTTTTATGACAATCCGCATCAA
Organism: Volucella zonaria; assembly: GCA_963966105.1. Taxonomy (NCBI): domain Eukaryota; kingdom Metazoa; phylum Arthropoda; class Insecta; order Diptera; family Syrphidae; genus Volucella; species Volucella zonaria. The sequence goes on from OZ014530.1 coordinate 8,006,424, forward strand.
CGCTACGTTTGCTAACATAAATCCATACCCTTACGGAAGACAAAAAAATGTTTCTACGAGCTCCTCGACAAGACATATAAGCAATGCCCAAAGTATATTTTTGGTAGGAGAGTTGGTAAGCACAGGCTACACGACATCACGACTGGCAATCGACTTAAGTTTATTGAATTTGCGGCGAGACGAATTATTACTATAACAAGCACACGGTTTCTTTATATCAATATGCACGAGGGTACATGGCCGTCTCTGGATCATCAAACGCTAAATCAAATTGATCATTTTGCGATAGACGCTAGGCATGACACCAGTATTCTGGACGTCCGATCGCTCCCGGCACCTAACGTTAACTCGGATCACCAATTCGTTACAGCCAAGGTGCGAGTGCGGATTTCCCAAGCGCAGAGAAGAAGTACTGTGTGAACATATAACGCAGAAAAGCTACAATCGCAACAGACCGCCACAATCTTTCAGGAACGCGTATCCCGAAATCTCTCAACAACTTCTATGCCGATAGCATCGAGTACCGAAGACCAGTGCCAATGCTTTCAATATATCATCTGCATCTGAAGAAGTGTAGAGAGTGGCACTGAAACGAAGGACGAGACCCGCTCGTGAGTTCTACGGGCAAAATAGACGAGAAAAAGCTAAAAGAGCAAGAAAAGATCAAATAACGTACGGTAGTTTTACCAACAGGAAAAAAGAACATGTCAAGACAGCAAAACCCTACAAAAACCTGTAGAGATGAGGAAGGAAATCAGTCGGTGGTGAGAATATGGAAAAACAGCGACGAAGCCCAACAACTTAGACGACGATAGCCAAAACTACAGTCCACCTGATAGAGGTATTCAAAGTTGCTGGAAGCGACTTTGTGGAGAGCAAAGTATATTTTTGGTCTGGTTAGAAGAGTATATGCCCGATCGGCTCCACTTACCTCAACTGTAGAAGTAAACGCCTCCTCAACACTGCATACAATATCTTATCTGCCATATTGTGTGAATATGAAACAATTCGTCTACAACTTGATTGGTGTAGTTGCACGTCAGGAAAGTCCATAATCGACTCCGTCAGATCCAGGAAAAAACTCAAGAAGTCCAAATCGATACCCACCATCTTTTCATCGATTTTAAAGTCGCAGATGAGTGTTTATAGAGACGAGCTATATAGAACCTTGTCTAGTTTTGGTATCCCTGACAAACTCGTCCGTCTGTACATGCGATTGAGAACGCTCGCTGCTCGTTAAGGTCGGTAATGACTTAACAGAGACTTTTGTTGTCAAAACAGGTTTTAGGCAAGGTGACGTGCTGTCATGTGACTTTACTGGTGGCACAATATTTCAAAAGTCTGTGCAACTACTAGCGTACGCGACAGACATCGACATAATTGGGAGAACTCAGCTGGCTGTCACCGGTGCAATCGCTGATATGGGTTTAGCCGTAAATGAGAGTAAATGCTCTCAAGAAGAAGGGACACACAATATCGACGAATTGGAAGGTACCACACAATCGATAGCTATAATTTCGAGGTAGTAGAGGACTTTGTCTACGTTGGCTCTGCTATGAATCACTCTTGCCAATCGCTGTTTCTTTGGGCTAAGAAAGCAACTAAAGCTCTATTCCAAACAACTAAGAAGACTCTATATAAGACCTTGCACATCCTAGTCCTATTTTATGGCGCTGAAGCATGAACTCTATTAGAGAACATATTCTCGGTTAGCTAAAGACCGGGATAACTGGCGAGGCTTGTTAGTTGAGGCACAGGTTCACCCCGAATTGTAGCGTCACCTAAATAAATAATCAATCACAACTGCTCCTTGTATATGGTTATGATTTTAATTCAATAGTAAGAGTACTGAAGACTCTCCATGAACAGGAGCAAACATAATTTCTAGAATGTTGGAACAGAATCTCAACTAACGCATCTTGCCTAATTTGAGGTACCTACTCAAATATCGAGCTAGGACCATCGGTTGCGGCTCCGTTTCAACTCTCGCTGAATTGAAGGCATGATTCCGTATGCCTAGAAATGCGAGGCTCTGTAATAAATGTACAGGTTGTGTGAGCATGTGGTCGATTGTGAAAATTCTTGGACTTAAACTGTTTGATAGGGACTTATCAGATTATCGACGAAGTCGGAACCTCATTTGATTGATTCATCAAAAAGGCCAGCAGTTTCTTAGATTCTTTTTCATGTTTCTTGCTGGCAAAACAGCCTAAAAGTTTGTGTCCAAGAGTTCATGCTTCTTGCACCATTAATTCTTTTTTTCAAACAGATGCAGATCATTGATTTTCTGAAATCATTGTAAGATGACGATTGACAGCACTGGTCCCGAATCCTGATGATTCTGCAAAACGGCTGTCTAAATGATATGGAGAAGAAGTTTATAAGAAATAGATTTGTTATTTACAAACGTTGATAATTGGTCGGAACCTCTAAGGCAAGGAATTGAACAATTTCCAATTGACTTAATAAAATTCTGAATCCTTTGTTGAATCCGTGAAAAACATGCATATACTCGTACATATAATACAATGACATAGTGAGGACAGTCCTTTACTCAACTTATAAAGAGTAATATCTGTCTGCATGCAACAAAGCTGACAAATGATTCCTGCTTTAGAAAGACATTTAGTAAATACCATTAGCGGAAGTCAATAAGTGTACCTACCTACAAGTTTCTATACTTTATTCGTATATATCATATTCGTACATATATAGATACACTCCAACTATCCTTCTCATCATTTCTACGTCAAATTAAAATCTATTTCCGATCCCAGTCTTCTGCGAAAACTTTTCAAGGGAAATCTATTTTTAAGACAACCATGAGGGTGTATCGCGAAATGCTCAAAGCCTTAAATGTGGCCAGGTATACATGCTCATCTGTGGGGGCGCTACACTCGTATAATTCGTTTAAGTGTGGAGTGGATTTGTTTTCGTCGCAAGGTTAGCTATTGCGTATACAGCTTCCTTCGAAAAAAAACATGTAAACATTTGCTTTCATTTCATTTTCCGCAGAATACATATAATCATAATCGTAGGTTTATCTGTACATTTTCTAAAAGAGGAAAAAGGAATCATGATTTAACCCTTGACGTTGCTTAAACAAAATAAGGGTAAATTCTACATCTGCACCTTATTCTATAATCTAGGCAGTAAATTTACCTACTCCCATATAAGTCAAAAAAAAAAAGAAAGGAATTTACCAATTAACATACCATACATCAGAGTATTCAAATTTAGGTGAGATTTTTGGACCCTCATTTGATGGTAAAGGCATTTGGCCGCATAAACTCAATCAACAAGAAATTAATTAATGAAAGGCATTAAATCAAAAGCGGGAGACATTAAAAGCAAACAGCCAATTTAAATGTATCGGTGACTTGTATCAAACGGATATCTATTGATTGGCATAAGATTGAAATAAATTTCTCTTTTGCTTGTTTGATGGTATTTTTGACGTTTTGTATGTACAAGCATTCCTTCTTCAAGCATTAGACAAAATACATACCAAACAACAAAATGTTAGTAAGAAAAAAAAAAATCGTTTATCGGCATCGCCATCAACATACATAACGATGATATTGTATCACTTCAAAATTCTTGCTTCGGATTCGGATTCCGAATTGAATTTGGATTTAGATTTGGATGTTGACTTTTGGGACATTCAAGTTTGTTGGCTTTGTCTTTGTGCTGTTTTGTAGATTTGTTAATTAGGTAATTAATTTAAATTTCAGTCGATTTTATTGATAATTTATTTTTTGACTGGTGGCGACAATTTTGTTCGACAAATGAATGATGGAACATTTTTTGGTATTTTTTTTTTTTTGTTTTTTAGGAATTTCAAAAATGCAGTTTTTGTTTTCGGGAATTTTGCAATTCTGGTCTCAGGCGTCACACGAAGGCTAAGCGTTTGAGTTCGTACTCGTATGTGAGATTTTTATGATGATTTTTAGCCCCATGATGATGACAATTATGATTCTTACAGGGAACCAGCCAACATTATGCACTTTTCATTGATTCTAAAGTTAAAAATACAATACAGCAATACTCAGAAACCTTGTCCAGCATTTTTATAAAAAGTAGAAAAAACCCAGCAGCAAATAGGTAGTGCTTCGCGGAACACAATACATTTCTACAAACTACAATAGTTTTCTATTCAACCTCGTACGCTGGAAACTTTCAAGGATTCTGGGTAGAATTAATGCTTATCTCATAGGAGGGATATTGCAGTACAGATTTCAACGTAGAGTAGGAAAGATTGAACCGCTTCGTGTTAAAAACAGATCATTCCTATAGTCACGATCTAAGTCGAAAAGAATATAATCTTGATGAATCCAAGATCCCGTTAAAAACCCACCTCTTCTGAGGATATCTATTGTAGATAAAAATTCGAATTGTACAATTCGTTCTCCAAAAAGCCAGAGACGGAAAGGCCCCAGGTGAAGATGGGATACCCTACGAGTTCTTTAAAAATGCATCTCCTGTTTTCTATAACCATCTGCTTACACTTTTTAACAAAATTTTTCAAAATGCTGAAATACCCTCATCATTTAAGAATTCTATAATTTTCCCAATCCAAAAGAAAGGAGATTTAAATGCAGTTGAAAACTACCGAGGCATATCTTTCATGAATGTCACTGCAAAGATATTTTGTGGTCTTCCTATTAACAGACTTGAAAAGTGGGTGGATATAAACAATGTTCTTACGGAGCTTCAAACAGGCTTCAGAAAGAACTATTCGACCGTTGACCACAAATTTGCCTCATCATCAATAGTAAAAACATTCCAAGCCAGAAATAAAGGACTACTACATGGAGTGAAAAGTGACCTCCTTGACCGCCAGAATGGTTGCTACTGCAAAAAAGGTTATGGTGCCTTGAAGTCCGTTCATATTTAGGCAGACATGCCAAATTTCAGTGCGATACTGTCTTTAGTTTTGTTTTGACAGCTGATTGTTGTTGACGTGTTTGGCATCATGTTGAGTATGCACAAAAACGATTTTCGTTCTATCATAAAACATTATTTTTTGAGTGGCAAAATGGCCAGTTGGATAAATATTATGAGGCTAATGGTCCGTCAGATTACACCGTCAAATATTGGTTTCTAGAGTTTCGTGGTGGCTGCAACTCCACTACCGATCAAGACCGCAGCGGCAGGCCCTCCGATGCGGTTACAGAGGACAATGCCAAAAAAATACATGAAATGGTGTTGGCTGACCGGAAAGTGAAGATGCGCGAGCTAGCAGATACCACAAAGATTAGTACTGAGCGTACACGCCATATTTTGGGCAATATTCTGCATATGAAAAAGTTATCCTATCGCTGGGTGCTGACCAAAAACACGAACGCGAGAGCACTTTGAAAAAGTGTTTGGACTTGCTGATGCGGAATCGGGCGAACTTTTGGCGTGAATTGGTAACTGGATTTGAATCCCTCGGACTATTATCTCTTCCCAAACCTCAAAAGATGGCTCATCAATAAAAAATTCAGCTCACGCGAGGAAATCATCGACGTACGGAGGAGTATTTTGCAGACCTTCCGGAAAATTACTTTTCGGACGGGATCAAGAAGTTAGAAAATCGTTGGAATAAGTGTATCAAACTAAAAGAGGACTATATTGAATAATATAAAAAAAAAAACATTTAAAAATTTTTTTTTTATTTCCCAAGGGGGTCACTTTTCACTCCATCTAGTATACACGTTGTTCATCGATTTTAAAGCTGCGTTTGATTTGGTGAATCGAATGCTTTATTTTATAAACTTTCCCAACTTGGAGCGTCAACAAGATTCATTCAAATAATCCAATGTTTGTACACAAATACTGAAGCAGCAGTTTGGGATGGCAAAACATACTCAAAACCATTTAAACCATTTTCTGGAGTAAAAATCCTCAAAAAAAAATACGGCCCAATCACTCCTCCCGCGTGAACGCCGCACCACACAGTGGCTTTGAGTGAATGTAATGGCTCTTTGTGCATTACACGCGGGTTTTCAGTGCCCCAGAAACGAAGGTTTTGCTTATTGACGTAACCGCTTAAGTGGAAATGCGTCTCGTCGCTCATGATGATTTTCGACACAAAATCGTCTTCTTCGTTGCTGAGATTGAGGATGGCTTTACAGTAATTTACACGCGACTGACGGCCAGGAGGCATTAACCGATGCACTGTTTGCACTTTGTACGGGAACATGTGTAAGTCTTTCACTCAAATCCGCTGTAGGGTCCGCTTGGTGTTACCAGCGACATCGGCCGAACGACCAGTCCGGTGGCGGACACGCCCTACATGGTCTCCTGTGGCTCCACTCTGTTCGAGTCGAGTAGCTAAGCGCCAGAATGTTTGACCAGTTGGGGCGACACGATTAGAAAATCGACATCGAAATTCACGCTGCGTTAATACCACCGACCGATTGTTGGTAAAAAACATCAACACAATTATTCCACGCCATTGCGGAGTAGACTGCAGCTGTCTAGTTCACAAATGTCAAATATGATTGACGTACGACGCCATCTGAAAAAAAATATACCATCTTCCAATAGGGTGATTAATTTTGCGCCACATAGTAGGTAAAAATGTTTGAAGATTTAATAGAGTCAAAACGTATGGCTCCCGGGGAAACTGTTTATTCAAAAGTCTTTCACAATACTGTCGCAATATGTATAGAATTTTGTCGTCTTCCATAGGAAGCTGGCTTTGAGCATTGTTAATGGACTTTCGGAAACGAATTTCCTGAGCATTTCTTCTCTCTGGGCGCCTGTTTTGTAGATAGTTGTACCCTTATTCAAGTTGTTATGTCGAAGATCCGGGATAGCCTGGTTCCTAACCGACGCCGAAAACGATATTTCCTCCAATTTCTGATAGAGGCCTTCCATATTTTTTGTTTGAAATTGGGAGCACTTCTTCTTCGCGAAACCTTTGCAACATCTGTGTATCACTTCAAGGCAAGCTTTTTCATCTCTATTAATAGAAGAGCACTTTGACCAAGCGTTGAAAGCCGTTTTTTTTTCCTGTATCACAATTTCAGTTTAATCTGAAATATATCTTTGGCGTGTTGGCAGTGGTATGGCTGTCTCCATATATCGATAATGGTAAAGTGGTAATTTGGCATACTTATAATAAAAACTTCGGATTTTCCATTGTCCAACTTGTACAAATATATTTTCTCAGCCACCGCTTTTTGCTTATTTGTTTTCATCCCCGTCTCCATAAAAATTTCTGTCAGGAGGAGACGGGGTTTCTGGGCGATCGCCTCTTCCAGGATAACTTTGCTATCTGTAACCCGGGGCTTCATGAAACTAATCTTGGTTTCATTTCCGCCACTGTTATAAGTGATCAGATACCGGCTTAGTTTGACGAACATGGCTTTTGGCACGATAAGACCGTATGACTTGCACATGCTTAGGATGTCTTCACTTGGAGAATTCCTTTGGGATGCTTTTGATGAGGTTGTGAAAATCTAGGCAGAATGCATCTTTTTCTCTCTGTTCGCATCGGACTTGGGAAGCATATGCGCTTACAATATTCCACACTTCAACGTGTATTATCAATTTGAGAAACATCAGACGGTCACTAGACTTTGAAATGGTCAAGGTGTTGCCAAGTAGCTCTGCCGCCAGGATGATAGCAATTCCGTTTTTACCTTCTTCCGATCCATAGTAGATCATTTTGTAAGCTTTTGTCTACCCTGTTTTTCGCCATGTACGCCCTTTCGTAAACATCATTTCTTTACGCTCGTAGCGCCCCATTTTGCTATCCCCCGGAAACCGAATAGCTCTGACGCTCGTATTTCTGCTCGTCGAAGGATTACAACCTTGCGTAGGAATGATCACTGAGTTGTATGATTTACGTGGGCCAGTTAAAACGGTTTGTGGGCGAAACAAAAGTCGCCCTTGGTATACGACAGTGGTAATCGGGACTAACAAGCTTCATAGGAAGTGGAAGCTAAGTCCTTCTTCTTCTAACTGGACCGCCTAAAAAGCATTCAACTGTAATAATACGAAGCTCTAAAAGAAATTACACCGCCACTAAGCTGAATACGTATATTCCTTCCAAAAATCGTTGGTGTAAGCTAAAAGTGGTGCAAAATGTGAAATTGGCCATGATGTTCTAAATTAATAAATGTTTTCTTGATAACAGTACTGAAGACTTACATTTCAATTTTTCAGAAAATTTGTCCCATCATCCAGTGAGAAGATTTTGAACTGCGATCCGTAAGTGAGAATGAAGTTGCAAAATGTGTTAAAACACTTAAATAAAATGCTATGGGTTAAGATGGGATACCACTTCACTTTATAAAACTGATTTTCCCTTACATTCTATCCTATCTAACCCATGTAATTAACAACTGCATAATAACTTCCAGTTTGCCCAAGTCCTGGAAAATAGCTCGGGTTGTACCTGTCGCGAAAAAAACTACTCCGAGCTCTGCAGCTGATTTTAGGCCTATAAGTATTCTACCATGTTTGACAAAGGTCTCTGAGAAACTTATAGCTGGACAACTTCTAGATTACTTATCTTGGTGCACTGTTTTCTATAGTTGTAAGGGCATAACACCTACAACAATTGGATTCGGTAAGCCAACGTCAGAATTTTCACTTCGCAGCCTTGCTTAGCATCGTCGGTGTTTGTGTTTTTTGTGTTTGTTTTTATTTCCTTGTAATGACTCGGGAGTTTAGGGTGTACATTGCGAACATACACGGGCTAAAAAGTAATCTCTTTTCTGCGTACGTCTGCGTCTGTAAATTCAGGCCAGCTGTTTTGGCACTTAGTGAGACACAGGTAGATCCCCGCCCACACCTCTCAGACCATTCTGATCTAAAGCTAAAGGACTACGAACTAGTGCCACTATACTTTTCTCATCGCGGTCTCGCCATTTACGTGCGTAGTGATGTAGCTTACCAAATTCCACCACAATATAGTCCCTGTTCCAATCCGGAACTCAATTTCATGTGGTTAAAAGTCCATATCTGTAAGCAAATTATCCACTACTGCTTTATTTAGAGACCCCAAACTGGACAGCAATTCGACTTTTCACGAGTTTGATGCGCGACTCTATTGTATCCCTGTATCCTCATACTGAAATAATTATTACGGGCGATTTCAATATACACAATTCTGGTTGGCTTCGACATTCTGGACAGACAACACCCGAAGGACGATGTGTTGCGATCTTCGCAATGGAAAACAACTTAACGCAGCTTGTAAATGAGCCCACGCGAATACCAGACGTTGATTGTCATACCGCCAACACCCTGGATTTGTTTTTAACTTCTCACCATGGTAAGTACTCCGTTGATGTGCTCTCCCCTCTAGGCTCGTCGGGCCATTGTATCATATCATCTAATTTCTTGTACACCGACCACACCCATTGCACTTACGTCCCTTCTTTCCAAGGTCATGGAAACGCTGATAAACCGTCAGCTCATGAAACATTTCGAAACACGAAAACTTCTTACTTACCGGCAGTATGGTTTTCGTAGCAACAGGTCCACTGGTGATTTGATGGCATGTCTCACCGAAAAGTGGAACCAAAACGTACATCAATCTGACGAAAGCAAGATAGTTGCTTCTTAGCCTTAAGCATAGAAAATAAGTATATATAAGTATAAAATGTAAACAAAGTCGAAAGACATATATATAAGAGTTTAGAGTAGCTTAGAGTGCCTGTGTGGGGCCAGTAAGTTAGTATAACTTTGTTAAGTAATTTTAAGCTAGCATTTAAGCATTTTTTTGTTAGTATGTAAGAGTTAATGAATTAGAAAATAAAATGCGTTTAAAACTAAGCAAGATAGTTGCACTTAATATTTCTAAGGCATCAGGCTCTTTTGTCGAAAATGCCTTCTTTTGGGATCTATGACTCTCTTCTTCAACGGATTAGAAATTACGTTTCGCAACGTTCAATTCCAGTTGTTTTAGACGGTTTAAAGTCTGATATTCACAAAATAAGTGCTGGTGTACCCCAGGGCTCCATTCTGTCTCCGACACTCTTTTTCATTTTTATTAATGATCTCTTGTCTGCTACTTCTAATCCAATATATTCCCTTGCTGACGACAGTACTTTCTGCTTTTCATATTCGTTTCCGGACTCCGGCTGTAGAACGGGAACGGCAACGTATATTAAGCTCATTAAATTCCGATATCAACAGAATAACCAATTGGGAAACTATCAACAGAGTGGAATTTAATGCTTTCAAACCACAATGCTGTCTTCTGTCGTTAAAGCGAAATTTAAACACCCAGCCATTATCCATGAATGGCGCTCACATCGTCGAAACCAAAAAACTTTCCATTCTCGGTATGTATGTCAACGACAACTTACGTTGGAATGACCACATTTTCAATGTCCCCAAAAATGCTGCGAAATGTCTAAGCTTTCTCAAACGATGTAAGAAATACTTCTGTTTTGGCCTCAATATATAAGGCATTCATCCGCCCAAAATTGGAGTATAATGCTCACATCTGTTCAGGTGCTTCGAAAACATCTCTGCATCTGCAAGACCGAATTCAAAACCATGCGTTAAAACTGATAGCTCGAACACCGACGAAATGTCTCGTGTCTCCCTTTGTTTTATCGCTATTTCCACCACCAGTGCTCCATAGAAATCACCAGTAGCATTCCGCCCCTTCAAACCTTTAACCGTAACACCCGTCTCGCTATGAACGCTCATCAATATACCATCAAGCCCACTTTCGGACGTACTCTTATGTTAAATATTGATTCGTTCCTAAACCAAACAACTCGCTTGTGGAATGCCCTGCCGAGCTCATTATAAAATTCAAACATATAAAACCAACTTACATCGGTACCTATCCTTCTTTTATCCCTAAATTTCCTTCGCCAGCGCTGTGTGGAAACATTTTAAGGGTACCTTAATCTCTTGAGCGCGCGTTAGTTTATAATAAAAAAAAAAAGAAGAAAAAAATTGCCTTTTGTGTGGGGGATATACCACAGTTTGGAGGATATAAGATAAGAGTTCGATAAGGGATATGTTACCCTTCTTTACTTGCTTGAGTTCTCGAAAGCGTTTGACAAGATAAACCACAATATCCTCTGCTGGATATTAAAATATCTCTTATGTGGAAAATTAATATTGGACCTCAAATCACGCTGGAAAATATTAGTGCCAACAGGTTCAGACATTTTTTCTTAAATGAAAATAAAAATAAAAATAAATTTTTACAACAAAATCGATCCTTTTACGGAATCTTTAATAAGAGCAGTCTGCAAGTTAGAAATCTTTACAAAAATCTATTATCGAGGCTGTTTATACATTTTTTATTTATTTACTAGACGAAATTGTACAATTTCTCATGAATTATCGCAATTTCAAATTGTCTCAAAATTGCGCAATTTAGACAAAATTGGGACCGAAATTACGTTTTATAACAGATTGTGCCAGTTTCCCAATAACTAAAACAAACAGTATTAACAAAGTTGACAGAAAAATCTGCTGTCAAGTTTGTTTACATTCATTTGTGTGGTTTACAAATTTGATTTTAAGAAAGATTTACTCATTCTTTTTTTTTATTGTTAATTTCTTATATGTACATATTTTGTATTGAAAGGAATTTCCGTACTAGATTTGGCAGATAGACTTGTCATTTGATAAGCTGTCAAACAAAATTATGTCAAATGTAATGTGAACACTTATCGTAATTTGCCGACTAGTGGCAACATACTATTAAAGTCAAGATACAAAAACATTTTACCAGCTATAGTGTAGGGTGGGATAGCGAAGCACCTACTTCAATTAGATGCTGCTAAGTGTATAGGACAAAATTAGTCCGAGTACAGACCCCTGAGGTATCCCAACTAAAAAAAAAAGTCGTTATACTAACATGTGTAAGTAACTATTTGCTTAAGGGCTGCTTAAACTCTCGCAAGTACGGCACTTCAGTAATTCCCTTAAATAGTAGTACTTCTTGAAAAATGTTATCCTCATATTTTTATTCTAGCTCCGCCTATACTCGTACAATAAAAATTTCAAATGAAGAAAAAAATTATTTTATTGCATAGAGAGATTTATGTTTTTATGTTTTTAATTGACGACTTTACACATTTTAAGTGGACTGTCGTTAACTTTCATTTTTACGACTCTCCAAATCACTTTGAAATTGTAAAGCAGTCGGAATAGGCACCCCTCTCATCAGCCTGACTTCATATCTTGTCAAATTTCTCTTTCACAAAGCAAGCGACAACGAAAAAAATCTACTAAAAAGTGAAAATAATAGAGAACAAATTATCGTCGCAAATTAAGATTCTTATGCTTCTGTAGTAGTGGTGGTATTGGTATAAATTTTTGTGTGTTTTTGGTATTTGATCAAGAAAGAGAACGGCTGACTTGTGTCACCTCTTCAAGAGGGTGGGCTTTTATAGGTGGGGATAAAAAAAAAACAGAAAAAAAAGAACGACCACCGTAACTTTGTTGCTAGATACAATACTAGACTAGTATGTATTTGAGAATTGAGTATCTTTTACTTAGTCTTTGCTTTTTTTTTTGTTTTTGTTTTTGTTTTCCTTTTTTAATAATTGTACGTGTTGTTTAAGTTACGTTCTTGTTTCGCGCATGAAAGACCTTGAAATAGAATTTTAACCTTTATGTTGTTGCGAATGTGTTTTTTTTTTCTCGTTTCGGGTTTTTTTATTTCTAATTTTTGTTGTGTTTTAAACAAATGTGTAATTAAATGAGAGCGGAAAAAAAGAGCTAGCAAAAGGAAAACTAGCAACAAGATAGACAAACGAAGAAATTTAAACGTTTCTTGTTTTTTTTTTTTTTTGTCCAATTTGAATATAACAAATACCTACATGCTTGATATATGCGCATATGAATCTTTTTGTGTTTTTTTTTTTGGTCGCCATTATTTCGCTTATGGTTGTGTGATGTTTTTTTTTTTTTTTTATAATTGATTAGTAACAGATTTATGATAGAATTTTTGATAGAAATTTATGTCTCACGGTAATAAGTTGTGCGTGAAGGTGAAATATTTTCATTTTTTTGATATTTTGTTGTTGTTGTTGTTGTTGGTTCTGAATTCCTGGAGGTCGTTGACTTGGCTGCATGTGTGTGTGCTTGTTGGGTTAGTGAATGTTTATTTTTTTCTATTGAGTCATTTGTTTACATTGTGTAGGGGGAAATTAGATGGTTAAGTAGGTACGTATTATTTTCCATGACATTCGTTCTCCTTTCCGGGTTTTTGCACTTTTGTTTGAAAATAATTAGATTTCTGGTGGTCGGATTGGAGTGTCATCAGACCATTGGAAAACTAATCATTGAAAAAACAATTTCAAAATGTTTTGTTTAATTTTTTATTTTTATTTTTTTCAAATACATACAAAAGTCCATATATATGTACATATAGTATGGATTTCGACATTCTTCCCTTACCATCTCACTTACACTTGTTCAAAACCTTACTTATATGAATTGCCTAGAAATTGTTCAATTTCTTGGATACCCCGATCACATGAGGACGCCCTGGTGCTTTTCATGTTATGGAGCATATATAAAGATTGATTTGATTTTATACGAGACCAGAACAAAATATATTCTGTTGATCGAGAAAGTGATAAGGAACAACGAGATTACTAAAATCAAATGAAGAACACCTCGCATCCATCAAAAAAAGCCCCTCAGGAACAATTAGAAAAACACTCTATAAGATCTTTATCAACCAGTTCAGATCAGAAACCTCTTAGCTAAGCAGCCCGTTAACCAGATGAGAAAAGAGCAACAACCTGTTTACATAGAGGTATAACGTTTAAGAAGGCTAGAAAAAATCCTCAATTGCAACAGAAATGATATCAAAAAGCTCTCAATTTCATGCTCGGATACTATGGCGATAGCTCACCTAAGCGATATGAACCCCCGACTCTGTTTGGAGGATGATAAAATCATGGAACAGTGACTGTGTGGCGTTTTGCTACTTAAGGAAGCGTACTTTTCTGAAGAGTACTATGACCGAGCCTTGCCAATTTCTGCTAGTGCCTACTCCCGCACAAACGATCACAGAGGTCTTCTAGGCTTTACAGCAAAAGCAAATGTACTCGTATGTATGCATCTATGTAATATACACTCAGTGAAATTCAATTAAAGGCAGTCAAGGTAAAGTAAAAACAGAAGAAATTTCAGTATAACAAATAACGTAAAAGTCTAGTGGGTCCAACCTCCAGACTTAGGTGTAAGTTCGAAAATCCGACTTGGTATCGAATTAACCACGTTTTCGAACTCCTGAGCTGGAATTAGAGCCCATTCCGTTGTAACGGCCTTGCGTAAATCCTCCATCGAAGCAAATTTGCACCCGCCAGCACAAACACGACGAGACAAATGTTTTCGATCAGGTTTAAGTCCGGTGAACGTGCTGGCCACTCTAAAAGTTGAATTTCTTTGTCTGAACACCACTCACGACTGGCCCGCGATACATGAATGACAGCAATATCTTACTGGAAAATTGTATTTGAATCCGGCTGATGGTCCAAAACGTCTACCAAAATATCTTCCAACAGAGTAATATAATTTTCTGATTTCATTCGGCCAGAAACTTTGCATATTTGAGTCTTGCAATGATAGCTAAATGCAGCCCAGACCATCAAAAATCCACCTCCAAAATTTCACTTAGTGGAGAAGCTCTCAGGACTTGTTATATCATGCCAATAATAATTAAAACCGTCTGGCCCATCAAGGTTAAACTTCTTTTTGTCCGAAAAAATCACGCTTTTCCACTGTTTAGACCATGTCATGTGTTCTTTGGCAAAGTGTAGTCGGGCAACTTTATGTGCTTCTGTAAGAGCTGGTTTTGACTTCATTTTTTTCCAAACCAGTCGATTACTGCCAGCTAAAATTTATTGTGCACACCGTTTAGATATTTTTAAATCTGAAATAACTTTAGAAGCAGTAGCATATTTTTGCAACCCAGCTCGGATAATGGCCGATTTCTGCCTTGGTGAAGTTTTTTGATTGTTTTTATTTCTCCGGCTCGCGTTGTAATTACTTCTTAATTTAATAACATTTGGCGATTCGACATACCGGTATCCTTATACACATGGATTTTGGCGAATTCCTCATCCGAGAGCGTTTTTCCTTTTCCCATTCTGACTTGCAGCCAACAATCATCGAAATCCAAAAGTTCTAAATGTAAAAAAAATATTTTCAATTCAATCCTGATTTCGTTTCCAACTCACAGCTTTTTAACATAAATACGACTGCTTTTAATTGAATTTCGCACGATCATTAGTGACAAGACAACAGATGTTAAAATTCTCTGAGCGGGAGTAACGTCGAAGAAAGAAACACAAAGCAAAAACAAAAGAAAAAAATTGGACATAAATGTTCGTTTACACTACGAACACATTTTCTGGATAAAAGTGCATCTGCCTTTAATTAAATTTCGCTGGGTGTAGAGTCGACAAATGGATGAAGCTGCTTTTGGTTGTATTGCGAGAATAGTTCTTTGATTGACTTTCATGTGGTACGATGAGCTAAACCCTTTTTCATTAGTGTTCCGGCGCGGAAAAAATGCCAATCTCTCCGGGATGGAAAACACGGTAAAAATATATCGGTGTTATCTACACTGAATTGGATAGAGATCACACCCAACTTTATGTGACTAAGCAGTTGCGAAAAAAGGGAGGGCAAACTGTTGACATTAAACCTTCCCCCAATGTATTTTGCATTAAGGATATTTTTGGTTTCGCAATATAAAATTGGTTTAAAGACCACTTTTTTTACTTTCTATCAAACACCAAACTGTTTTTAACAGATTACAAGTAAAAACTACGACGTTAATAAATGAAATAATATCTTCCCGAGCAAAATTTTGCAAATGTTAGAATTCACCATAAAAATGCTGTTTCCAGTTTAAACAAATGCAAACAAATGTGTAAAAAGTCAATTCCTACATGTTATGCAAACAGATAAATCCTAGAAATATGGCTGAAACCCGTGGTTTGCCAATTATACGCAGATTTCAGGAGTTTGATATATCTTTAAGATTTCGATCTGAAAGCAATAATAACAAAATTTAAGCCAAGAGACCTTCGCACATTGGGTTGGAGACATCACGGCGCTCCATAACTTTTTATCAAAATGATTCAATGAATTGTGACAACATCAATCATTAATAGAAATTTAAGTTTTGTCCCAGAGATCGTACGGCTTGATCTCCCTGGACCTTTTCCATCAAACTACTTAAAAGAAAAAGGTACCTATATGACAACGCTTAACTATTCCAGCACTTAACAAAAATATTCAAACAATTATAAATAAAGAACTACTTTTAAAGCTCCCAAACTAAGATTTGTTACGCTAAAAGGGTGGCTGTCTCATTAAGCAAGTCATACAGGTTGCCTCCTAAACTAAGATTCTGCGGTGTTCATATTATGCACCATTGGAAAGCAGCCGGTCCATATTTTAAAACACTAAAAAAGGGGGAGTCAACAAAAGTTCTCTGACACGGTCTCAGGAATTTTTATTGAACTTTATTTTTGACAAAAAAAAAAAGGACCGATGAAGCATATTTGCATGACTGGCTTTGTTAATATACAGAACAGCCGCTATTAGGGATTAACAATCCTCAATTAATATACTAACAATCATAACACCCTCATAGGGTGATTGTACCGTGCGCCAATTGGATTACATTATCATTAAATTACAATTCATAGAAAAGTTACTTTAGATAATTTTAAGAAATATGTAGAATAGGCATCATTCTGTAGCAACTAGTTTGGTAGTTTGATAGTTCAGAAATAATTTTTACATTTCATGTAATAAAAAAGTAAATAAATAATACAATACAAAGCATAATCCTAATAATAATAGTAAATGAGATGAGATATACGTACAATATTACTTTACGAACATTTTCCACATAATCAGCGAAATTATAGACCTTACTTCAATGAAAAATAAGACAGGCTTTACTATCAATTTAATTTTGAGTGGTAGATTACTAAAAAGCCTGCGTGTTGCCGCAGTATAGAATTTCAAAGGTTTTTTTTTTTTTTTGGAAATGGGAAATGGCATTTAACCTAGGGCGATGTATGTACACATATACTCGTATGTACTTGAGTTTCTAAGAATAGCACAATTGTATGTTCCACCCCAAATTGTATTACGGTATTGAAGTTTAGAGTGTACCTACAATTCCGTAATAAATCATTAGAAAAAATTTTAGTGTGGTTTCCAAAACAAGTTCTTATCTGTTAGCACAGCTAGATATTTTAAACTCTCAACACCTTCTATTTCAAAACAATTTGAACTGCACACTAAATCTTCTTGGTAGTTATTTTTTCCACAAGTAAGAACTGATAAAAAATAATTTTTTGCATGAGATAGAATGAAACATAACATCACAATCAAGTGGACATAGATCTTTTAAGCTACATATCATAAGTTTCGATTTACTGCTTATAAGTAATTCCTGTTGGGCAAGCCCCTACCGCAGAATGTTCAAATCAGTTTACGGTATAATTGCTGAGTCAAAGATACTTTTATTGTCATATGTTAAAGCCATATCATCAGCAAATGCTGTAATACGGCTACTGAATAGTTGATAAAACCATGAATTAACATATGTATATTAAAAATAATATTGGTCCCAATACTGAAACTTGTTTTAGTTTTAGTCGTAGTTTTCTTTCTGATAGACATCATAGACCAGCCTACTACAATTCATCCAAAGTTACCTCATGATGGACCGTATCAAATGCTCTTGTCATATCTATTGTATAAAGAGTACTAAACTAGTGTGGAAAACTTTGTTGTAGATCAATTCGATACATTTGCTGTAGATGTAGTTCCAACTGGACGATGCCACATCACACATAACTCGTGCAAGATATCGACTGGATACTACAATATAATCCTCTTATTTGACCGCTCCCGACTTCTTGCTAAGGGTTTACTGGAAAGAAACATCCTAATTCTCGAAAGAGCATCACAAATCTAAGAAATGTTTAGAAAATATGCTTGTCGGTCACTTAACCGACATTATAATTCATACATAATGTGTAGAATATATAACAATGAATAAAATATAAATTAAAAAAAAAATGATTCACTTAAAAATTATTGGAAAAACCGGTAAACATAAAATGCCATCCTACAAAAGACTATGACTTTCGCCACCTTGATAAAAAAAAGCCATGTTGCGGTTAATGCTAATTGTAAAAAAATAAAATATGTACATATATGAGAGGTAAATTAAATGGCAATTCCTCGAAAACCAGGTGATGTCAGTACAAATAAATGGAATATTGAGATTGTGGTGAATTGTTTCTGCGAAAACTACAATAAAACGACCTTGTACGCTGCTTTGAATTTGCAAGCGCTCCCGCAATAACCACATAATCATGTGTGCGCATGTATTTGCGCAACTTTCAAGTTATTAAGATTGAGTAACATAGGAAAAAGTTCAGAACTCACAGTCACTCACTTAGGTGAGTGAACTAGAACGGGCATCAGACTCCCCAATCAAATTCTTTAATGTTTCAGTGCCCTGCAATCCGGTGAGTGAATGTGTGTCTTTATAAGGTAGAATATCTATATAATTATATAACTTTCTTACTCTCTCTTGACTAGCAAGGCTCCAACCCTTATCCTGTACTTAAAAAAAAATCGGAATGGTTTTTGCAAATAAATTTTAAAAATATTGAGCATTTTGTTGAATATTTTGTGCTGTTGGAGCGATTCGGACACATGTAGCAGCGAGATCGCTTCAAAGTTGGTGCTTTAGGTTGTTCTTGAGGGTTGTTTTGCTGAAGTTGCTGACGGAGCACTGTGTGGAAGAGAAGTTCGTCGGGAGATTTCCCCCTGAACAAAAGCTTCCCCTAATTCTTCCAAAAAAATCCTTCGTCTGAAATTCTTTGCTTTATTCCAATTTGGATAGATACTAAAGCATTATAGGCTGATATATCCACAATGTTATAGACCCAGACATTAGTCAGTCTATGCCCACCTGTTTGTTCTACGCTTACATGTGTAAATACGAATAAGTTGGTCAAGAGTATCTACCCCTGATTTTGTGGAGTTATAATATTTTATTATTTCCGTTTTTTTTTGCATCACCAGTTATCTCTTTACCGTGATGCAAAGTGCTCATGAGAATGACTGCCCGGTTTTTCTTCGGAACATATCTATTGCTGTCATTATCAAAAAAAAAAATGGGAAAATTTCTCCGGCTTTCCTTTCAAATCCAAAATTTGCCGTAAGTTTTCTTTTTAGCAATTCAATTCCTTGAATATTTCTACCTTTCAAGTCTTTCATGAGGTCTAGAACTACACGTTCGGGCATACAATTTCTATCGTTGCTGGTATAAACTTGCAAAGACCATGCAAAGCTAGTTTTGATATCGCATAGAGCGAGCCCATACTTTTATTCCATATTTTCCGGGCTTAGATGGAATGCATTGCTTGAAGGAAAATCTCCCACGATACGTTATTAATTGTTCATCCACAGTAACACACTCACCTGGGTTGAATGTTTTTCGTATATTACATTCCCATCTATTCCAGAAATCCCTTATTGATGCGAGGTTATCCCGAGCTCGTCGTTCATTCCTGTCGCACTCTTATCGAAACGTATAACTCTCGATATACACCCTGAATGACTCGAACTGCAACCAATTTCAGACTGCTATAATTTCCAAACCGTTCATGACAGTGAGCTCAAATTTTGACACATGACAGATAATTTTATTATTTACAAGCCTTTTAAACGATTTTCGTCTCAGTTGTGTTGAAAAATTTTTATCCGCGATGGAATTCAAACGTGATAGTGTGATTGCTTTATATTTGGCTGGAAAAGCACAAGTAGCTATCGTTAGAGCCCTCCAGCACCTCAAAGTGAATAAATCATTTGTGCCTCGAACCATAGCTCGTTACCGTGATACTGGCAGCGTTGCAAAACGCCATGGAGGTAGTCATAAAAAAACAGCAAAATCGGCAGAAATGGTTCGGAAAGTGAAGGCTCGAATTGAGCGAAATCCACGTCGAAGTGGAAGAAAAATGGCTCGTGAACTCAACATATCGTGTTGGAACGGATGCAACACATACTGAAAAATGAGTTTGGGCTCAAACCATTGAAGTTCCATAAAGCACACGATCTTACACCGCAACAGAAAAGAGTTAGAGTCGAGAGAGCGAAGAAGTTGCTACGCTTGCACGTAAGTGGTGAGTTGCCGAATTTGTTTTTTCCGATGAGTCGCCATTTGTTATCGAGCAATATATTAACAAACAAAATGACCGAGTTTACTTACCAGAGAGGTCCTTCGAAAATTTACACCTTCGGACGGCCATCAGAAAGCAGGCAGCACCGATGGTGATGGTTTGGGCCACCATAACCGCCGATGGTCGCTCTCCGCTCGTATTTTTGGACCGTGGCGGCAAAATTAATACGATCGTATACCATGAAACTGTCTTAGAGGCAGTATTGAAGGCTTGGGCAAACAATCATTTCGGTCGGAGACCATGGACATTTCAACAAGATTCGGTACCGTCTCACAAAGCACGCGTCAACGAAGATTGGTTAAAAAACAATGTTCCATACTTCATTTCTTCGACACAATGGATTGCAAATTGTCCGGATGCAAATCCGTTGGATTTCTTTGTCTGGGGTATTTTGAAGGCGAAGGTTGGCACTAAAAAATACCAAAGTTTGGACCACCGCAAACAAACACTTGGCCGGGAATGGGCCAAAATACCGCAGAGCCACTTGCGTGCAGCGTGCGATGCTTTCTTCGGCCGTCTCAAGGCCATTATTCGCGCCAAAGGTGGACATATTGAAAACTACTGATACAATTTGAAAATTTATGTATTTTCCAACAATTTTTGCTTTGGCACAATAAAATTTATCAAAAAATAAAAAAAAATATAGCATTTTAAAAAGTTGGAGTTCGAGTCATTCACTCTGTATGTATTCAGCAACCTTCGAAGACTCATTGTAGCTTTGAAAATTGGCCTTCTCTTGCAGTCATTCCACCGAAAAACTCCAACCAGCAAAAGTAGTCCAATATAGGATTCGATAGAAATCGCATCAACTCTAACCCAGCTTTCTCCTAAAAACGCAATTTTATGTATAATAATAAGAAAAAACCCATAGGAAACAAAACACTGTTTACCTTCAATGTAAGTCATGTTTACAATAAAATCAATGATATCAGGTGGTAGATACAAATGAAAAGCTGACTCGTGAGACAGCGTAATGAGTCGGTGCTGGGGAAGTGTTCATAACATTTTCTGTTCTACGACGGCCAATCAAAGAATCTTATACTGACCACCTAGACCATTTGTAATTTCCATTCTTCGAAAGAAATTGTGTTGGAGTGGGAAGTGCTTCGTCATCCGAACTGCTATGATCCTCATTTACCAAGGGTAAACTTTCTCCATTTGAAGAGTCAGTTTCGTAAAGGGAACCATTATCCGATAAATTTTCGTCCTCCCCCTCACTTGCAGTATCATTTGCAGCACTACCAGTTAAACTTACATCAATGTCAAGCATTTGCTGTATTTCTTCTCGACTCAATCCAGCCATATTTATTCTGTAGAACAAAAACTAGAAGAAGACTAGCATTGCACAAATAAAGCACTTACTTTTCCTTTTTTTTCAATGGATACGAAATATCTAATAATAATTGCAGTAATTTACAATATCAGTTGAAAAAACATATTGGGCAATTTTGACCCACGAATACAACGTTTGTTATTTGTACAAATTTTATCATAAAATCTCACAAACGAACAAACATAATAAAAAGTTTAAAAATAAATTTCAAATAAAAATACTCAATATGAAGCGAAATAGGCCCTATGAAAAGTGCGTTGGGCAATTTTGACCCATGTGTACAGGATAAGGGTTAAGGCACTCAAGGACTTTGTCTTCTAAAGGTTTTGTGAGTTATTAACAAAGAAAAATCCACGAGACAGATAAGGTTTCTGCAAATCGTGAAAGTCATTGAATCACAGCAACAGTTAAAATGTACAGCAGTTCGATGATGATTCAGGCTATAAGGAAGAAATGCAATTAGCACTCGTAAGTTGAATAAGGACAGCTCAAATAATTAACCCTCAGAAATGATGTTTTATCATCGCGTTCGCCGCCGATACGTCAGGGTCAAAAAGTCATCTCAATACATTGAGTCCAACTGTTCACTCATGTTGCAAAAACAAAAATTTTAATTTCTTAATGTGAGTGTAACGAAAGTAACGAAAGCACCCTGGAAAATTTAACGAAAATGCACATATACGAGTATGTACATAGGCAAAAGTGCTACCCAGCAACTACGATGTTAGATATTGTCGAATGGCAGAACCATTTAGCAGCATAAGTGGTGTAGACGATTGATTTGATTGTCATATTGTCGAAACAAGAAAGATACAAAGTCTTTAGAAACCCAACGCAGTACTGGTAAAAATCAATTTAGCATATTTCTAGTTGACACGATATATGGAAGACTAGCGAGCTATCATCGGCTTCATTCTCTACGCCATGCAAAACAGAGGCAAACCTTTATTATGTAAATATGCACATCCTCTACAGACATTTAAAGCCAACGTACATCGGTACCTCTCTTTGTTTCCTCCCAAATTTTCCTTCGCCCGCGCTGTGTGCAAACATTTTAAGGGTACCTTAACCCATGGAGCGCGCGCTATTTGAAAAAACAAACAGTAGCCACAAGGCGAGTAAATACTGTACGAAGCCACGACGACTATGAAATATACCTCAGCCCTGCAATAAGTTCTATTACAAATTTAAAAAAAAAAAAAAAAAAAGTAAACATATTGTATTCAAAATGCTTTAACACAAGCTTCCAAATGATGTGGCCATTGGGCTATAGCGGCACGTACGGTTTCCATGCAGATCGTGAACGTTGCTCTGGTTAATGCTGTTTTAAGGCTTTCCAAATTTCTGTGGGGAGTCTTGCAGGCCATGTTCTCCAATTCTGACCACAAACCATAATCCAGTGGATTCAGATCTGGACTCCTTGACGGCCAATCTTCTGCTGCTATAAAGCCAGTAATATTGACTCTGAGCCACTCCTGCGTGGTTTTGGCTTTGTGCGCTGGAGCAGAATCCTGTTGGAGGATCCATCTGTATGCATTGCAAAGGGTATTGGTCAAACATATCACAACACATTTTCTTGGTAAACCTTTGCACCAGTTTTTATGCCTTTTCCACAGATATGGAGGGATATGACACCATGGTGAGAGACCCCACACCAAACGACTACGGAAGCGGGATGATGTCCACGTGAACCCTTGAAGCATTTTTTTTGCTTCCTTAGATGAAGTGGCATAAATTTTGTCATTTTGTTTGTTGAAAACTTCTTCGACGTTAAAAATTTTCTCATCCGTAAACAGAATGTTTTCATGGCCATTGTCCGCGTGCCACTGCAAAAGCCGCTTGCATGTTTCCACCCTAATTTTTTTTAGTTGAAGAGTTAGAAGATGACCCGTGGATCGACGATAGGCTTTCATATGCAGATCATCCTGAATCAGCCAAGACATGGATCTGGTTGATATATCCAATTCCTTGGATATGATCTTCTGCGTCCTAAACAGAGTTCTCCGAATTCGTTCACACACTACCTTTACTACCGTATTCGTACTGTAGTCTACTCCAGGCAATTCGCCAAAGCGAGCAGTAGCCTGATAAACGAATATTCTCGATATTCTGAGTGGTTTT
The DNA here is from genome assembly GCA_963966105.1 of Volucella zonaria. NCBI lineage: Eukaryota > Metazoa > Arthropoda > Insecta > Diptera > Syrphidae > Volucella > Volucella zonaria. The sequence goes on from OZ014530.1 coordinate 8,030,097, forward strand.
AGAAACTCGAAAATTTGGCCAGCACTCTTTCCGCACCTATACAACTCTATTACCTCGACTCGATTCTCTTTAACGCCCCGCTCCATGTTAATAGTTTGCAAACTGAAACCAAACTGACTTGTATTCTTCACTGATCAGTGCAAGTGTTTGAAATCGGTTCTATTCCCACAAGAAGTTTTGAATGATAAGCGCTGGAAATTGTGTAACAGAACTTATGGCAGGACTAGGTGTCATCGAAAATTGGTTTCGATTCCAGTGACAGTCCAACTTTCAAATCAAAGAAATATCCTTCTGAAAAATATACAATAACAAGATACCAGCAAATTAATGCAATCAACTCCCAACGTCCAAACAATTTTCAATGGCTCTGTGTGAATTTAATTAAAATATTAAAATACGAAATACTTATTTTAATTGTTTGAGTACACAGTGAATTAGCTCGTTCTATTCTTCCGCATACCCAGATCAGTACACCACAAGATTCATCAATAATTGCACAAAAGTGGAAGCGCAAATAACACTCAAATTCGCTGTTAAAAAAATCACTCCTTGTGTCATATATGGCATTATGATGTGAAAATAAACACCGGAAACGACCTTCTCTGCTATTAAAATACAAATTTACAGAGTTTATTGCTCACTTAAACAACAGAAAAAAAATAAAAAAGCCCAAACAACAACTACAACAACAACAACAACTCAATAACCGAAAATTGTATTTCTCCATCTGTACGGGTGGCGTTTCGCCTTTGCTCATTCACGTAAATTTTCCATCAAACCACCAAGAGCTACCACGGCTACCTACTCCTTGCTTAATATGAGATTATGAAACCGCAAAAATAAGAGAAGATACAAATTTAAGACTTGCAACGCCGGCCCCATCAGAGTGAAGAAACAACGGTGACGGACCGGCACTTTTTTTTTTTGTTTTTTTTTTCCATATTTTCTGTTGCCGCATTGTTATGTGTTTGGCGTTTAGCCGTGTTTTTTTTTCACTGCTTTTTTTTGTCTTTTTGCTTTTTTATTTGCGTTTTGCGCTAAAGGCCGTCATCCATCGCCAATTTGGCTTTGTTGTTATTATTATTGTGTGTTGGCGTGATTCAAATTCATTCATAAAAATATTTCAGTCGTTTGGAAATCACCGTCTACAATATAAGCGCACATTGAATGGCATACTATACTTGTACAAAATCGTAGAATAGTACCACTACCACCAATAGAGCGGCTGTCGACATTCATATACTCCCCCTCGATAATCGCGCAATGCAATGCACCTTCAAATAATTTAATGATGCCGACATCGTAGCCGCCGTAATCAATGCCTTCATCGTCGTCACTGTCACCACTGTCATCATCGTTTCCATCACAGTCATCTTCGCCGCCACCACATAACCACTACCACCGCCGACATTGGTTTCGCTTATTTGGCGATTCATTTCAATATCCGGTTGAGAAAAAATGTGCCTCGGATCGGACGAAAGCAACTGTTTTCGTACACTCGTCCCTTGTAAAAAAAAAAAAACAAACCTCAACAAAAACAGTATTGTACAATTTTATAAAAGCATCTCATACAACAGATCACCGATCTTTTCTGTCATTTGAATAGATATGACACGAATAATAGAAACCAAATTGGTCATAAGTATACTCACGCATAATTCCATTCCAGAATAGGACAGGAAGTGGTTGTAAAAGTCAAGACATTCTGGAACTGATCATGTCATGATCAGAAAGACAGATCGCCAACATGGTTTTCATTTATTTTTTTTTTTTCATTTTCTTTTTACTAAGAGAAGAAATGTCGCGTAGGTTTCTATTTCTGAGTTTTTGTTTGCATTTTTTGTCATGAGTAAGCACAGACAACTATTTATGAATGAATAGTCAAGACTATTAGCAAAGTATGATCGCATAATGAAGTCAGTCTGCGATGAGTAAATGAATACTGGCTGAGGAATTTATTGAGGAAATTCTACTTATTGGGGCGGTGCACTCATCTTCAGTTTCTTTCATTATTTATGCGTATGAACAACAAAGAGGTTGGGTAACATTTTTAAAACATTTTTTTTTTGGCTAGCAAAATTCACAAATGGAAGATGATCTGTTATTAACAAGAAGACAAGAAAATTTTTTCCAAGGTCTAGGTGCTCGATACCATCTTCAAGTTTTTCCATTAGGTATACGAGTATACTCGTAAATTTTATGTAATCTTTGAAGAGAAATCTACTAAGAAAGAAGGCCGAACTGAACTGTGCAACAATTTAGCGCCCAGCAATGTTGCAATCTTCTCAGATATGTATCCATACGTACATATGTACAGACATTTTCAGTACGTGATTTAAATTAAACGGAGATGGCGGTTTTTTACTCGCATTTGTGCTTACGCATTTTTCTGCTATCCTGTATGCATGTTGTTTCGGTTTTTATGGTTTACGAGTATGTATTGAATGCTGACTTCCCGGGGAAATTCCTTTTATTTACTGAGCCATTTTTTGAAATGTCGTCATCATCGGAATTACCATATATCTGTTATGAACACCATGGGCCGTGAGTGATTCATCCGGTTCATTTTAATATTCGTGAAATGATTCTGGCATTTTATTTCAATTGGTTTACATCAACTTTTTTTTTGTAAATTTTGTAAACATCAACTGAGCTCATTCGGAATGATTTGAGTCTGAAGATGACCTCGTTACTAAGATCACTGGGATCTGTAAGGAACTAATTTAAACGAGAATTGTATTTTCGATATAAATAATAAAATCACCCTATCGCAACAAATCCATGCACCTACATGCTCGTTTATGTACCCAGCGTATCTTGTCTTAAATAATGTAATATGCAATTGGACTGATCGAACGATGCCACAGTTTAACCTTCATAATTCCCCAACTTTTCAGTATACATACCGGATTCTATTGTTTGCCTAAATATCGTTGTTCTTGTATTATATTTTTTGTTACAAGTACACATACCTTATGCTAGGCTAGGCTAATTATTGTCGAAATCATGTTGGGCAGTTGCAATAAAGTTTAAAAGAAGAATCATCGTCGCGTCTTTGCGTGAATTAAATGTCTTATAGATCCAATCTCGATTAAATTTTGCATATTTTCGAAATACCATCTGTACGAGTATGTTGAAATAGTAGATCGAAAGAAGTGAAATAAGTCAGTTTAGCTGCGATCTGTATCACAGCGATATTTAGTAAAATTCCAAAATTTAAAATTTATAATTGACTTTTACTCCTGCTGAGGAAGATAAGGAATACATCAAAGACAATTGTGTTGAAAGAAGTCTTCACAGGCTATCGGTTAAAATAGTGGTTGGAAAATAAAATACCGTAGCCGTAAATATTTTATCTACGAGTATCTCCAATGCCCAAACAATGACTACCTGGCTACTGTGGCTTCAGAATACTGTAGTAGGACATCTAAAGTCCAACTACCAAAATATCAGCCTCCTCCGTTCTATTCATATAAGAAAGCGATGGAATATTTTATTTATTTCATTATTTCCTAAATTAAAAAATAAATGTCACTGCAGTGGAGCGCACTGCTAAAAGTATATGACGATGAGCTTGTGGTACAAATGCAGCAAATTACTTTGTACTTTAGATAGGCAGGTGCGTTAGTTAATCGTTGCGTTCATAAGATGTTGATTTGTTAAGCTAAAGAACATTATTTTAGTTTTGGAACTAATGATTAGGCCATGCTTAGCAAACCACAATCGTATTATGGTAAGATATCAATTAATATTGGAAATGAGTTCCAAATAACTTTTGGATCCACACACGTAACCTACGTCACCAGCAAAAGCACTTAGTTTACACTTAAAATTTATAGAAGAAAGCGATTTCTATAAATGAGAAATAATATAGGTCCCGAAACTGAACCATGCGGAACACCTAAATTAAACAATCGTACTTCACTCCTCGCTTCCCCAATCTTTACTTTTTGAAAACGAAGCCATTCGAGCTTAAACCCTCGTAAACCGGTCTTTTGTAATTCCTGTAATAAAATCACATGGTTAACCATATGAAATACTTTTAATACTCGTATATCTATGAATAGTCCAGCAGTAAACATTTTAGCATCCAAGTTGGAAAAAATGTTTGAGCAAAAGTTTATAAGGGAGTCTTCAGTAGATTTTCCCTGCTGAAAGCCAAATTGTTTTGGACTAAAAAACTTAATTTTATTTAAAAAAGACATTATTCGTTTTTTCATAACCTTCTCAAGGATCCTACTGAAGGACGAAAGAAGAGACATCGGTCTATAATTGTTCATGTCATGTACAGAACCCTTTTTATTATTCCATTGGAACATGCGTTGGAAAGCTACTGTCATTGTACGTCATTTCAGTATATGTCATTCATTTGAAGTGTAAACAACAATAATTTTTTTTCACTCAAATATGTCGAACTTTGTGCCTGAAAAAGTGTTTTTGCGGGGAGTTCTTCTTCATTACTTTAATCTGAAGAAAACTGCTGCCGAAAGTCATCGTATTTTGGTGAAAGTTTATGGTGAACATGCGCTAGCTGGGCGAACGTGCCAAAAGTGGTTTACACGATTTAAAAGTGGTGATTTCGGCTTGGAAGACGATGAACGTCCTGGGTTGGGCAACCAAAAAAGTTTGAAGATGAAGAACTGGAAGCATTACTCTATGAAGATTGTTGCCAAACACAAGAAGGGCTCGCAAAATCTTTGGGTGTCACTCAAGCAGCCATTTCAAAACGTTTAAAAGCAGCTGGATATATTCAAAAGCAAGGAAATTGGGTTCCACATGAACTCAAGCCGAGAGACGTCGAAAGGCGGTTTTGTATATCCGAAATGCTGCTGGAACGCCACAAAAGGAAGTCATTTTTGCATCGGATTGTTACTGGTGATGAAAAATGGATCCATTACGACAACCCAAGCGCAAAAAATCATATGTGAAACCCGGCCAACCAGCCAAATCAACGGCAAAGCCGAATATCCATGGCGCGAAGGTAATGCTCTGTATTTGGTGGAATCAGATGGGTGTGCTTTATCAATAGATAAAATCTTCTCACTAGGACAAAAAACACACGAACGATTTTTAATTTGGTACATAAAATCTATTTCAAGACCACGTATAATGACATTTACGGTGTTGGCTGATTTTAGGACTCCACATACTCGGTATAATGTGCTGTTGGAACTTTTTGAGACGAGCTCTGGATTTTGACAGGAAGATGCGCCATCATGTGATATCTTCAATTAAGTGCTGGAAAAGATAGTGCGTGGGGTAAGTGCTGACAGGAAGCACTATTTTCAACAAGTCTAAAAGTAAATGGGGCAAAACAAAATACATACTGCCGACAAACAAAATATCTACTCCTTAATGTCCCCTATTAATTAATAAGTGGTTTTCGATATCTTTTTTGGGTTTTACCTTCAACGCAGCAGAGCACCATATATTATATATCAACATCCCTTTGCTGAACACTTTTTAAATTTTAGATACAAACAAATGACATCAAAGCCATACATATTCGTATCCTTGTAATTTTCTTCGATATGGGTTACTCAGTTGCATATGAACGAGTACTCGTACATGTGCGCTCATAAAAACGGAAATATAGAAAATCGCGCGTGCAACTTTTACGACAGCATTCATTAGGTCATTCATTTTGCTCACCTTTTTGCCTGAAAAGTGTGATAAAATATTGATACTTCTCACGAGAAATATTAGAGAGAAAAAAAATTTTATAAATAACAAATGCAGTAAATTTAAATGTCGCCATGTGCAGGCGTTTAGACGGGTTCATTGAATGATAGTTGAGTTACTTGCATACACGTGCGCACTAATTGCTCACGATTCATTAACGAATACGATCGTTTGCGACATCGTAGCTACCTATTGTTATAGTGTTTTTTCTTGGAAAAGACTTTTCCCTCGTGTTGCATTACGGACTTACGTACAGTCTGTACTATTGTAGGTAAACTGTGTCGCGTGCATTGAAAATGATAAGCTGGTTACTCGGCTATTAGTTATAGACTACACAGATTTATTGCTTTCTTATTTTTTTTTTTATTAAAATTTTAATTTCTTTGTTACGTTATAGAATGACTTTTTTTTTCATTTATCGTTTCAATAGTAAATTTAACGGTAGGTGATTTACTTAGAAATACTCGTAAGTAGCTTGTTGAGTGAAAGTAGTTTCTTTTTTTTTAAACTTCTTAAAGTCAAAGGTAGTTTATAATGGAAAAAGAATTACGAACGAAAAATTTCCATAAAAATCTCTAACGAGAGCAAAGTACCCTTACAGCAGAGTTAATACAAAGTTAAGAATTTATCTAACACCAATAAATAACACAAGATCAATAGCTACTAAGTAAACCGCCACACAAAATGTTTACCTACTTTTTAAGGTAAGGAATTTCAAGACCTCAACTCGTTTTCCAACTTATTTTCCTATATTCTTATTTTATCGAATGATCTGCCGAGAAAGAGCATAGAGGGATCGTGAAAGAACGACAGAGTGGGGTGTGGAATAAAGCAAGCAAACAATTCCTCATCCCAATATGCATACTCGTACACATCCAACGCATAACATGTACCATCCACATTCCTTTTATAATACTTTATTCGATTTGAACTTATACATACTCCTTGTCTTTCTCTCCAAGTGGAATTTCTACTTCTAAAGGTCTCCCATTTCTCTAATGGTTGTATCTTTTCTCAAAGACAAAATAACTCGGAAATCAAAATTTTTGCAACAAAGTCAGAGATATTCCAAGTTAAAGGAACTTAAAAATGGGAGGTTACATGACGATCGCTGGGCAAAGGGAAACAGGCGGCATCTTGCTGGTCAATGGAACATACTCGTACTGACCACTGAAAGACGCCACTGTTATTGCATAGTTAGCTGGTTTCAATCCCCGGTGCATTACCATCAGTATTAAATTTAAGAAAACAGTAGAAGAAGTAGGGGGATTCCCTTTCCGGACCACATTCCATTCTGGTGGTTGTTGGTTGCAACGGCATCCTAGTGAGAATAAGTACAACAAAAAAGAGAAAGAAAAAAGACGAAGATGGAGAAATACTGGAAGAAGATGATAAACAACATCACAAGGCAAATAGTTTAACTTGCCGAGGCACAACAAATAAACAAAATGACAAAGCATCGCGTACGCGCGCAAACGGCTCCAAGTAGACTTTATTTTACATTTGTGCACAAGATCAGCACAGTATGTCAGACAAAAAAGACCACTCTAACACTGAATGACAGTGGCAACTTACAGGTAAGATAAATACGATGTAAAAGGCTTCAAACAGCAGATTCCTACAACTCACGAGTATAATGTGAGAATGGGCCTCGAACTCTGTAACATGAACTTATTTTTTCGTGTTGAAAGTTCTAATTCAAGAACTGATATGAGTTTTCCTGAAAACTTCGAGTTAGATGAGGTCTAGTTGAAGATTGGAAGTTGTAAATGGTGTTTTTTCCAGAGGTATACAAATACAATATGAAATAAAACACTTGAAGCTTATGTTAACGTCTATAATATTAGCTTGGTTTAATAGATAATTTATGCCATTAGTGCTTAAATATGATATCGAGCATATGCGCGCCACGGCTATCTCGAATGAAGGGCAATCTCGAAGTCCAATTTTCGACAATTTTATCGAGCAACTGGGATCGTACATCATAGCAATAACACGGCGAATGTTGACTTCCCAATCGCCCAACGTCTCTTCAGATACTCTCAAAGAAAGTAATCTGTGAGATCACAGGATCGTGGAAGCCAGTTCATAGATCCATTACGCGAAATTATGCGCTCAGCAAATGTTCCCCGCAATAAATTGATGGTGTCACGCGCCGTGTGGCATGTTGCGCCATCTTGTTGAAACCAAAGCTTTGTCACGTCAATAGCATTCAATTGTGGAACGAGGAAGTCAGAAATTATTCATTTATAGCGCTCGCCCTTAAAGAAATATGGGCCGGTGATTCCAGCTGCCCATAAAGCACACCAAAGAGTGAGTTTTAATGTCTGTAAGGGCGTCTCGACAAAGACTTCTGGGTTTTCTCCACTCCAAATTCTGCAATTTTGCTTGTTTACATATTCATTTAACCAAAAATGGGCCTCATCGGAGAACAAAATTTTGCCTTGAAAATTAGGATCAAGCTGAATCATGTTTTCGGTCCATTCACTGAACCTACGACGCGTATAATGGCCACGCGGTTTCAACTCTTGCACAAGCTGGATTTTATAAGCTTTCAAGCCAAGATCTTTCGATAAAATCTTCCACAAAGTGAATGGGCATAGCTCCAATTGCTGTGCACGATGGCGAATTGACTCATTCGAATTCTTCTCAACATCGCGCTCCACAACGGCAATAACTTCTTCTGTTCGCACTGTTTGTCGTCTTTGGTGATGCGTATTATCCACTAAAGTGTACGTGGTGCGAAAACCCGCTCAAATTGGCGATTATGTCGATCGTAAAATGGACGTAGCTCACGATAAGTTTGACGAACCGAACCATGGTTTCCAAAATAAGTTTGCACAATTTACACGCATCTATTAATCTATTCACCGTAAAATGGCAAAACGTACTAACCACAAATCAACTTTCAACTGTCAAAGTGACAATCTGTGGAAAGAGTGCGGCCAATTTAAAAATCAAACTTCTAAAAAAAAACACGCTTTACATGCGTATGCAAATTATGAAAATTGGGATTCGTACAATTGATTTAGTCTCGGTGGTTTTACTATCGATTGCAGATATCATGTCGCTAAATCTGATACAATGTGGACCTAAACTACGTTCTTGGTAGCAGAAACAGAGAAATAGGACTGCTTTCAAGCTAAATTATTCAGATCTGTTATTTGTTTTGTAAGTTTTCTATTGAAAAAAATTTAAAGAATTTTATAAAACCAGTTGGGAGCAGGCAGGTTTCGAAAACGGTTATACATATTGTACTATATACATACATTTACTGTATGTTAAAGGCACGATTCACGGTAGATACATTTACTCCAGCTAGAGGTATTGGAATAATCACAATATTAAAAAATGGTGATGCCTTTATTAGCAGGGATCATTATTTGTAGAACGTGACAAAATCTCGATAAAATGAAAGTGTTTCAATAAGGGGCGATAAGTATTCAGACGGTAAGCTCAAGAGCTAAAGGGATGACTAGCAAAAGGTATTCCCATAGAGAACGCATTTCCACTTCATTTTGAAACAAGACTGTGGGCTCTTCCCCTTATAGGCTTGAAGTATTTGATATCACACATTTGAACATGCGGATGACTTACCAATAGTGATTGCACTGATTCGATTGGAAAAGTTATCACAGACCACTTGCACCTTGGACCACTTGGGTGAAGCCTTCTTGTATGTAGTATGACTACAAAATTATACTCGGATATTTCAAGGATCAATTAAAAAGATAAACTACTTCTTACAGCCTTCATATAACAACAACAGAAGACTACAAAATTTCAGACCAGTATCAAAAGATTCGCCCATCAAAGGACGTCAACAACAAGAGCATCGAACCGTATACCAAATCGATGGAATCGTGCTGATCTGTCTACCTCTATGGAAAACATCCCTCTAATATAACATAGTATATCATAGTTTAATGAAGGAACATTTATTTTTGATTCTGATCACTTTGTGGTCGCCGCCCGAAACACGTGATGTCAGACTAAGGAAACATGAACGGAATGATTTGAAACATGATTGTGGGCGACTCTTCCTTTGAAGGCTCGAAGTAATTATACTGATTCGATTGGAAAAGTTTTCACCATATTCATCATCATGAAGAGCTTTCGTAAGAAAACGCTTTCGAAAAAAAACTGCTTGCATCATGATGTCAATTTGCATTGCTGCGATATCAGAAATCGGTATAGGAAAGTTTCAGAAACGAATCAAGAGTTATAGATTAGTATGACAGTGAAATATTTAACAAGAATCTCTTTTTACTCGCGAATAAAAAAAGCAACGAATCTATGATGAGTGGCAAAGTTGGAGAACATTGAACTGCTCTGCGGTGTCTGCCTGACATGCCCCAAATATCATGAAGTTATCAGCTGAATCTCGACTACAAAGGATTTATTTAAAAGAGCTAGACACGGATCATTTTTTAGTTGTCTAAACGTTAAGAAAACGAAAAAAAATTAAAATAAATGAAGTAGTAGGTGATTATGGCGAAGTCGATTTATTTGTCTCCATTAAATGGGAAAATCCATTTCACCATAATGCAATTTAGTGAGACCAAAAATAGTGACACCAAAGGAAAAACAGAACGTCGAAGAAAACCCATTAAGCAACAAAATAAAGTCATCGTGTACTAGCAAGCGTATTTGAAGGGTTAAGGACCCAAAAATCTGCGAGGAGATCACCAGGAATAGAAAAACTCAGTAATCGCTACAACAATCACAAGGAGTCTTTGGGAGCAAAATCTATTTGGATGTGTTGCGAAAAAAACTGTTGGATCGCAAAATAAGAAGAAACGATTAAGCTGGAGCTTATCAAAATTAAGGCACTGAGGACTGAATAAGGACTAATGAATTCACGTTCGAAATGTTTGGTGCGAAATGAAGGATTCGAATTCATATAACAAAATGCCTTGACGCAATAGGCATATTGTGCAAATCGTAAAAAATTAAGATGGATCGATTTTGGCATGCCTTTTCCTTATGAGAAACCAACGATCTCGTTGAATAAAGAGAGAGATGAGACTCGGTTGATTGGAGCAGAGTCTACCATCCAAGAAGATAAAGATCCTTATAACACTTTTATTTTGTGTTCAAGGTTGCAGTAACAAAAAGAACAAAAAAGAATAAATCGGCGTGGTCTGTGCCTCACAGTCTCCAGATTTAAGCTCAATTGAATTTCTTTTAATCACTTCGGCAGAAGTGTTAGCGAAATTTCTTGTTCTTCTTCTGCAGGAACCATTTGGCCGAATCAGAACAACAGATTTGAATTCCAGATTTCCTCAAAGGCATGTGACCAGTGTGCTGTTTCTTGTAAAACACACTGTTCGTAAGTATTCAATCAAAGGTGAGCCTTACACTTGGTAATAAATATTCAAGAATCCCATTAAAATATGCAAAACGAAACAAAAATTTTATCAATTTCTTTTGAATTTTCATTTCATGCTTTGTTTTGTTTTCTACTTTGTAATAACAGTTAACCAGTTACTTGTAGTCTTAATCTCATCAAGCTACTGACATTCTTGGTTGTTACTTGTTAGTCAGATCGACTATGTATATTCAAATTGCATACATACGAATATGTTTGCATGTATTTCGTACCACCTCGTATTTATTACACTTTACGATCAGTTCAATTTTGTATCTTAAAAGTTCATAATATTCGTTTTGGAATTTTTCTGTTGTTGTTGTTGTTTATTCTTTTTTCTCTGTCTTTTTGCATCTTTTCTCTTTTGAATTTCTGCAAAAGAAGAGTTATAACCAACACACAACAATCAAGACATTTAATTTTCCTGTTTTCTTTCTGATTTGTTGGTTGCTTTCCTTGTTGTTTGTGTAAATTCAAAGACCGGTTCGGTTCGCCTTCCAAGTAGTTCTCTCGAATCAATTCACATCGGTCAGTGGTAATCAGGCCGCATTCCATTGCCTCGATCTTGTGGTGAATTGGTATGATGATGATGATGATGATGATGATGATGACGACAAAGAACGTGCTGTGATTATGCGCGCACACACCACACCATGCCACAGCACACTCTACCACCGAAAGAACATTAATACTAATCAACAAATAAATACAAATCAGAATCTTTTTTATTTCTTACTCTGTATCTGAATTACAGACAGTGGGTATCTTCAAGATACTTTATTTACCTGTAGTAACCATTGACAAAGAATTTGACGTCATATACCTATTATTGAAATTTATTGACATGATATTGCGTCAATTGTTTCGAATAAAATAGCAGGCGTCAATGACAATTTCACGCACTCAACGCGCACCAAATAAAACGAAATCATTACGAATACGAGTAAGCATGTACGAGTACATATTTAGACGGCGACAAATGTGAAAGTATGGATATATGTACGGATAAGTAAGTATCCGTCCAATGTACGAGTGCAGTTATAAAGGAAATTAGATCCGGATTCCTATGCTCGACATATCATTCTATTTTTAATCACTCATCCTGAATGGCTCCCTATACCAGGGGAAAACAAAGAAATCCAATATATGTAAGATTGTGTATGTTCTCCAAAATGTTTCTCTCTTCAGTGATGAAGGCAGCAAGAACCCGCACGTATAAATTTTTCTTCATTCTCTGTGGGGATCTATTTACGTCTAAATGGACAAAAGAGGAAGTGAGGAAATACCATAGCATAGCATTCCCTAACTTCACACCGTTCTGTCATAATCTGCTCTTTCCCGATGATTCTCCCATATGGACCATCTCTTCAACGCGGCCAAACATCGGAAGTGGCAATCTCGTCTCATGTAGACATGTGCCTTAGCTTCTTCCTTTTCCAGCCCCTTTCCCTTATTTTCTTCTTTTTTTTTAGGATTTTTCCAAAGTACCTTGCCTGCCTGCAAACGTGCGTTTTCACGAAAATTTGTTGGTGGTCTGTTTTGGTTTTGGGTTGAAAAGTTCTATTATTACCAGGCGTTTAATGTAAAAGGAAAATCACCTCTTGTCTGGGGACATGTACATATATTTGTATCTATGTATGCACGAGTAGGTGTTGGAAATGTACCCAACCTCAATGTGGCCAAAGGCATCAAACAGATAATTGACGTATGGTGGCAAATGTCACTTTGCAAAATGGTGTCACAACCGATGGAGTGTGGAGCGAAACGAAGGACGCGTTTAGATGATTTTACATTATTGGTGATTTGAGTAATCGCTTGCTTATGGGATGCAAAAACATTTCAATGAGAGCTATTTGTCATGTCGTTAGCATGTGAAAAGGACCTTTATGCTTCTGTTTTTAATTATTACTTTCTTTTATATCAGAGACTCGCTCATTTTTCCTAGAAGCATTGCTTATACAACGAAAGCACTTAAACCCAGTTTATTCTTAACGGAGAGGTATTGGAAATGGTCGAAGACATATTGTTGACATTTTCCCATATTTTATGATAGTTAAGCCGAGTTCGACTGGCACCAGAACCTGAATATATTTTACCCCTACACTTTATCCTTAGAAACAATCTTATTACTTCCGTAACCCTCAAGGCTATCGAACGGAAATATTCCCATGATGCAGTATAAAAGACTTGCAAATTACTTTACATGAATGCCCACCAAGTGCTTACAATTATTAGTGGACCATCAATGTTTCACTAATAAAAGTCATACAAAATTTAACTGTATTGGAGCTATGAAGCTATTCCTACTCCGTTCATCCCCCTTTTCATTTAACGATCTTACTATATTATTCAACCTATTTAACATTCGTTTTCAACGTCTAAAAGTATTACTTGAAGTAGGCTGACATAACTTACCAGCGAGTGTCAAGGTTTCCAGCAGCTTATGGTACAATCTTAAACAATGAGCGTTCATGAAAGGATCAACTAATTGAGATCGACGGCATACACTCCTCCATTGCTATGGAAACCCAAGCAATCCGAGAGCCAAAGTACGTCTATAAATAGCTTAGATGCCACAACAGTGGAAACTTGGCAGGTTACAGTAGTCGCAACAAAACAGCAGGACCATTACCGATCACACATTTAAGGCGCAAAAGATCAGTGGAATCGGTTGCTAGAAGCCATAAAAAACACCGAATCCTCAGGTGCAGTGAGGTCTTAGGAGCACCTGACCTGATGTGAATATTGTATTCCAATTTTGGGGGGTAAATGTCTAATACGTTGAGGCCAGATCAGAGAGGTTGAATTATTTCTTACATCGGAAACAGAAACATCTAGCACGATTTTTGACAACATCGAATATGTGGTAGTTCCAAAGCACATTTTCATTGACACATATACCAAGAAGTGGTATATGCAAGTGCCATTCATGGATAATGGCTGGGTATTTCAATTTCGCTTTAATGACAGCAGACAGCATTGAGTTTTGGAAGCATTAAATTCCGCTCGGTTGATAGTTCCCCAAGTGGTTATGCTGTTAATATCGGAATTTAATGAGCTTAACATACGCTGCCGTTCCCGTTCTACAGCCGAGGAGCAGGGACGTGAGTCCGGAAACGAATATGAAAAGCAGAGAGTACTGTCATCAGCAAAGGAATATAGAGATCATTGATAAAAATTAAAAAGAGTGTCGGAGACAGAACGGAGCCCTGGGGCACACCAGCATTTATTTTGTGAATATCAGAACTGAAATCATCCAAGACAACTTGAATTGAACGTTCCGAAAGGTAATTTCTAATCCTTTGAAGAAGAGAGTCATCGATCCCAAAACCAGGCATTTTCGACAAAAGAGCCTGATGCCAAATTCTGTCAAATTCCTTAGAAATATCAAGTGCAACTATCTTGCTTTCGCCAGATTGATGTACGCTTTGGTTCCACTTTTCGGTGAGACATGCCATCAAATCACCAGTGGACCTGTTGCTACGAAAACCATATTGCCGGTCATTGAGACGTTTTCGTGTTTCGAGATATTTCATGAGCTGACGGTTTATCAGCGTTTCCATGACGTAGGTGCGATGTGTCTGTAGGAGGAGAGGGAAGAAGATTCGCCTTTCTTAGGGACGGGCTGGACAAATGCTGTTTTCCATCTGCTCGAAAAGAGTCCTAAAAAGTAGGATTGATGAAAAAGCTTACGCAGTGGTTTTGCCAGCGAGGAAGAACACCTCATCAGAAGGAGGGAAATTATATGTTAGTTACCATCTGGACTAGCGGATTTGTGAATGTTAAGATATTTAAGAACTCTTGCCACTACATGAGTGCGAAAGTGGATTTGTCCCATTGAAGATTCGACGCACTCAAGTATAGGCGGAGACAAAGCACAATCTGGCAGTGTTGAGGTGGCCGCAAAGTATGCAGCAAGCAGGTTGGTCTTGTCTAAAGAGCTGACAGCTGAAATTCTAAATGAGCATTGGGATGGAGGGTGAGGCAGAATTTATAATGATTTTGACGAACGACCAAAAATTTGTACTGCCTTTGGGACATTGCAGTAATTTTTGCCTCAACATTTGATAGTATTGGAATTTCACACGCTTGAGAAAGACGTTGTAGTCATTCCTTGCTCGTTTAAACTTTTTTCGCTTTTGCTGTCGGGTTGGTCTTGTAGGACCGAAAAAACAATTCTCTAATTCTGACAGCCTCTTTACAGCTCGAGTCATACCATGCCTTTTCTTTTGGTTTGATCATGTCAACAGCGGCATCCACGTATCGAGGAAACATAACAACCAATTAAAATGCCTAAAGAGGCTGTTAAGACAGCTTCAGTTGGCTTTCTCGTATTGCCATACGGTTCTTTTAGGAGTCTTTTCTCTAACTATGTGGTGGGTGTACGAGAAATTTGCTGATATGACACAATGGTCCGTCGAGCCTAGAGGGGAGAGCACATCAATGGAGTACTTATCAGGGTGAGAAGTGAAAAACAAGTCCAGGGTGTTTACAAACTGGGTTAAATTATTTTCCGCAGCGAAGATTTCAACACACCATCCTTCGGGTGTTGTCTGCCCAGAATGTCGAAGCCAACCAGAATTGTGTATATTGAAATCGCCCGGAATCACGATTTCAGTATGATGTTATCCCTGTATGGAGTCAGACAGCGCATCAAACTCGTGAAAGGTTGAATTGCTGTCCAGTTTGGGGCTTCTGTAAATAAAGCAGTAGTGGATAATTTGCTTACGGATATGGAATTTTAACCACATGAAATTGAATTCTGGATTGGAACAGGGAGTGCCTTGTGGTGGAATTTGGTAAGCTACATCACTATGCATATAAATGGCGAGACCGCGATGAGGAAAGAATAGTGGCACTAGTTCGTAGCCAGGTAGCTTCAGATCAGAGTGATCTGAGAGGTGTGGGCGGGGATCTACCTGTGTTTCACTAAGTGCCAAAACAGCTGGTCTGTACTTACAGACGTGGACGTACGCAGAAAAGTGATTACTTTTTAGTCATAATTACAAACAAACACAGTAAACACAAACACCGACGACGCTAATCAATCCTGCGAAGTGAAAATTCTGTCGTTAATTTACCAAATGAATTAAACGTTCCGGTAATTTTATTTCCAATACGTATTTTCGACAAAAGAGCCTGATGTTTGAAAATATTACAAAAATAGAGGTTAAAAGAAGGTATGAAGACAGCAAGACCCGAACAAAGACCAGTTAAGACGAGGAAAGAAGCTCAGTAGTGCAGTCACAGTTTGGGAGGATAATATGAAAGAACTGTTTCTGCAAATTCTAACACGGCGAGGACAACTCAAAATTCTCTCTCAGCCATGAATCATTCAACTTGCTCACACCTGACCAAAATGGAATTAGTTTCATTGCCAAAGTTTAAATCTACTATACCGAAAGACCTTTATTATGACCGTTCAAGACGATTTGGTAAAGGGAATACACCAATTCACTTTCAAGAAACGAACCACAAGAAACGAGACACTCTAAACTAAAATAATGACATCAAATACCAGGTAAGTCTGAAATTGTCCAAATATTCAGACTATGGCAGATCTTAGATAAGACCTAAGAAGTTGGTATTCACTACCTCTTTATGTAGTTTAATGCCACATATGATAACATCTGAAGAGGTGAGCTATACAGAGTCGGATCTAGTTTTAGCATTCCCGTCAAACTTTGCAGATTGTGCAGATCGACGGGCAAAAAAGGGTTGGCTTTAGATAGGATGAGAAGAAAATTGTGCGAAAAAAAAGACAAGTGTATGAAGGAGCCACACAAGATTGACAAATCATCAGAACGTCACAGTAGGCAACTATAGCCTTCAAAAAGTTAAACATCTTGTTTTCGGGGTGGAAATTGCTCATTCTTTGACGTCGGAAGGTTATGAAGCAATATGAAGCGCAAAAACATGACGATAAGCGAAAGCGAATGAAGATATTCCTGGACGTTTTGAACGCAAGATTACTTTTCTGATTTTTGATCTCGAATGTGTTCTTAGCCTCGGAGAAATACATCTTACAGCAAATTCTAAGATATAAACATTGTCAGAAAAATGTGCATTAGTCGGCCAAAGCGGCTAGGGCAATCCAGAGCGAGAACAGAGAAAGGCCTTGGCATATATGGCGATCACAGGTTTAAGAGAACCTCAATCAGTCTGCAGTCAGTTTCCCAACAGAGCATATTGGCTGAGGGCCATGTCCACTCCGAACTATCTAAGTAACAGACAAAAATCGTCTATAATTCGTGCGGTTTCCTAAGAGATGGCGTAACTTGTATTATTCCATTGGAACATGCGTTGGAAAGCTACTGTCATTGTACGTCATTTCAGTATATGTCATTCATTTGAAGTGTAAACAACAATAATTTTTTTCCACTCAAATATGTCGAACTTTGTGCCTGAAAAAGTGTTTTTGCGGGGAGTTCTTCTTCATTACTTTAATCTGAAGAAAACTGCTGCCGAAATCGTATTTTGGTAGAAGTTTATGGTGAACATGCGCTAGCTGAGCGAACGTGCCAAAAGTGGTATGTACGATTTAAAAGTGGTGATTTTGGCTTATAAGACAATGAACGTCCAGGGCTGGGCAACCAAAAAAGTTTGAAGATGAAGAACTGGAAGCATTACTCTATGAAGATTGTTGCACAAACACAAGAAGAGCTCGCAAAATCTTTGGGTGTCACTCAAGCAGCCATTTCAAAACGTTTAAAAGCAGCTGGATATATTCAAAAGCAAGGAAATTGGGTTCCACATGAACTCAAGCCGAGAGACGTCGAAAGGCGGTTTTGTATGTCGGAAATGCTGCTGGAACGCCACAAAAGGAAGTCATTTTTGCATCGGATTGTTACTGGTGATGAAAATGGATCCATTACGACACCCCCAAGCGCAAAAAATCATATGTGAAACCCGGCCAACCAACCAAATCAACGGCAAAGCCGAATATCCATGGCGTGAAGGTAATGCTCTGTATTTGGTGGGATCAGATGGGTGTGCTGTATTATGAGCTGCTAAAACCGGTTGAAACCATCAATATACAATGCTACCGAACACAATCAATCCGTTTGAAGAGAGCAGTGGCCGAAAAACGAATGGATTATGCAACCAGACACGAGACAATAATTTTCCATTATGACAACGCTCGGCCCCACGTTGCTATTCCGGTTAAGAACTATTTGGAAAACAGTGGATGGGAAGTCTTACCCCACCCGCCTTGGCTTGATTCATTCTTGGCTGCCAAGCCGGCGCAGTTCTTTTGGGATGGGATCCACAAATTGCCAGAATAACACTATTGTACATGTTTTTGTTAAATATACGTTCAAATTTTGAAAAAAAAAAACCCACGAATTAAGTTATGTACCCAATACATAATCGATGCATAAATTTCATTTTAAATAAACCGACAAGTGTAATCAAAAAATCGTGGTCTATCTCGAAGTTCTCATGCATTGTGTACACGTCCAAACACCTGCGAATCCTTCACAGCGGGCCATTGAATTGAGTACAATCGTGCAACTGTTTTTAAATTTTAATCAATAGATGATGACATGCAACCAAGTGACTGACCCTATATGCTGCAATTATCTCTCATAATTATACTCATTTTGAAAATTAAGTTTAATCCTTTCATGGGGTGCTTACCACAAGAGGTTTGTAGTGTTGTAACAGGACTTAAGTCCTCTCCCCGAATGGGGAATTGTGAAAAACGGAAAAAATTAGCAATTTGGTAGTTTTTTTTTTTAAGACTCTTCACATGTCAAGTGGCATCTAGGTACACTATATTCGTACCACTGCAATTTTGAAAACGTTTTCTTTTTGTTTTTTTTTTTTTAATTTAAGTGAATATTAGCATAATATTATCCTTATCCTTGCTTTTAACTGTTAATAATTTGCATCATGGGTGGAAACAAAATTTGCATGCACAGTTGGATTTCATTGTGCACAGCGCTCAAGCCATGTAACCCAGAATTTTACCAAAAAAAAAAAAAAAAAAAACAACAGCAAAACGAAAATTAAATAATTTCGTTATTGCTTCGAATTTATCCAAGCAGAGTTTCGCAATTTTATTACTGCTTTTGTTTTCAATTCAAATTAATATCAATTTACAATGCGTAAACAAACATGTTTGACTGATTTTGTCTTGTTTACAAATAATAATTGATTATGTGTAAGGTATATGGTGATTGGAATCTGGGTCATAGGTACAGAAGCAAGCGAATTGCTGATTTTTCACATTTTCCATAGAAAATAAAAATTGGAAAACGCTGCAAAAAGTCGAAAAGTCTATAAGAAAATTTCTGGAAATAGCAGCAATCTAGCAATCTATTTGTATTGTTCTGAAGTCGTACAACTTAAAGAGACCTCAAGATTCATATTCATTTGTTTGGAAGAACAACAACTTTAATGTATTTTCTATATAACGATTTTTTTTTCTTTTTTATAAATGTGCAAACACGCAGAGTTTGCTTGCGGGTACCGAGTTCCACATAAATCGATTTAATTACTTCGTTTTATTTCCCGGAGTACATTTCATCCGTCTGCGGTATGGCGGCAGAGATGGTTTCACGTGTCTGAGCTTCACTACGCTAATGGACTGTCTGGCTTATGCCTGATGTTTTGTTTTTTTGTTTTTTTCCTTTTTTTTATTCAAAGTCACGTCAACAACAATTTCCACACCATAATAGTACTAAGCTCTATACAATTTGCAATTAATTGCATATAATTATTATTATTTTGCAATGATGCCGTTTTTCCCCTTTCGTCTTATGTCTGGGTCTGGCTTTGACTCTGGTTTGGTCTGTCTGAGTTGTACTTATTACTGGAGGGTTGGCGTTATTTTTTATTTTTTATTTTTTTTCTGCCGGACCGTCATTGCATATTCCTGTCTGGCAGACCAAACGTCGTTGTTTTGTGGCACATTAATGCTTCTGCTTGCACCTGGTGAATATAAATTTTCCGACGAAAAGTTGTAAAAATAAACAAACACAATTACAAAAAAAAAAAAACCCTTTTGTGATGATCTCTTGCAGTTTAAGGGAAATCTATAGTGAGTTTATATAAGTCAGAATGCTTCGTGACAATATAGTACAGTCGTACTTGTTTCGGTTTATTTCTGATATTTGACTACTCATAGCCCTTTGCAGAAGTCACTTCGTCTGACATATTTTAAATTGATAGAAAAGCGTCAACACTCTACTTTTCTCTACTAACCTATATTTTCACGGCCAAGCTTTCAAAGTCAGGTTCTAAGTACATTAACGTAGAGACTGATGTGACTAATGTGCCGAAGCAGCCAAGATGAAGCAATCGGTACCTGTACAGTTCTTATAATATCTTGAGGTTTTGGAACACAAATGACTTAATACATCAACCTAAGCCTCATATGAACCCACAACACGCTAAAGAATAGGGCTTATACTGATGCTGCCACCATCAACTCCCGAGGATCAGTAGATTCTCTGTCAACATACTGTTTAACGAGCGAGAAAAAGGAAAAAGTAAAAACACCACAAGAGGTGCGCGAACGAACATATTGAGGATGGCATACCAGGAATAATTTGTGAAAGTTTTGTCAAAAGGTTAAGTGAACGTGCAACAAAGTCTGCAGAAAGAAATTGTTATTGAGTTGAGAGCCTATTCAATGGCGACAAATGCAGATATTCAGAATCACTCATGTAGAATAACCAGTTTAGCATGCACATTCACAGCTGAAACTTTAGTTCCTGTCTATGCGCTCAACTGGAGTGCCATTCAAGAACATAGAGCTGCAGCGATGTATGAATATGTAAACGATTATTTCAAGTTAAAGGGTTCTTTTTTAAAAGGACTTTTATCAATAGATTGAAATACTCGAGCAGACCGATCAAAGCCATAAAATCAGACAAAATCATCATCAATCAATCAACTTCTATTAGTACAACAACTTCTAACTGTACATGAGCCAAGTATAAAATTGTGATATCATCGGTTGTGGAGATGGATAATGCCATAAATACGACGGTCGGTCATTTGATTCTACAAGTCGCATGCTACCGATAGAATATATATATGTATACGTATGGGCATATGTACATTTACAGATCCGGTGCAAAATTGTATAGATTAACCGCTGTCAGGGGTGAAGTGGGTATTCATTGTTAGCATGATACTGACCTACATACCAAATCTATGGGAGACAATAAAAGTAGCCTTCTACCCATTCGCCAAGAGCTCTAGAACGAATCAGCCTAAAGGTCAATCGACTATTGGAACACTAATATTGACTTCTCCGCGAGAAGGAGAAAATTGACTACTCTAGTTAAATTTGTACTAAAAAGATTTGTTCGATTGCTCCAAGGAACAAACTATTGGATCTACCCTAAACGCATAGAAAAATCTAATTCCTCTGTCTTTCCGAAATGCCATCTGAAGTAATATATTCGTTAAACCAGTGGCCTATTTCACCAACTTACAAATTTGTATTTACTAGCATTTTTAAGTAAATTTGTGATTTATTTTCACTTATGTTGTTGCACCAAACTCTGGGTATTACAAATCTGTAGTTGTATTCTACAAAGGAAATTTTGTTGGAATATTTAACTTTACGTCTCACCAAAAGTTATTTATAATTGTAGTTCACAAGTTGCAAATTTGTGAAAACTTGGCTTATTTGTGAGATTTACGTTTCACAAAAAAAATAGTTTTAAAAATTTTGTTCAGCATGTGAGATAATTTTACAACTGAAAGGTGACCTGTAATTCCTCCAACAATTTTTTTTTCTTAACAATCGAAAAAATGTCTTTGCGACGAAGGCAGAGTAGTGGCGATACTAGCGAAAGAAACAATTATGTTTAAAGTTTGAGAAAAAAGTCATCCGCCGCATATAAACTATCATATATTGGAGTTATTTAATTATAATGAAATATTTATAAGGCGGAGAAAATAATAGCAATAGGGCACCAAAACGGGCCCATCGCGGTCTCTGTGGAACCAATTAAATTTGTTCTCAAATGGCAAAAACATAAAACATCGCCCTGCTGAAACACACAATTTTCTTGCAAAAACCAAGAAGGCCTATGAAGTTCGTGCGTCTTTTCCTCTAGGCTATCGAATTTATGTGTGTTATGTCCTCAACAGCTTGCAGATCACGGCCAAATCTGCAAATATCTGACAATTTGAGTCTCTTTGCGTGATGCCGCAAAGATTCCTATTACTGTCCTAAGCTTATCCCTGTTTAATTTTATTAACTTACTATATCTTTTGTCGTCAAAAGGCGGCCAACGAGCCTTGGACACCTTGTGTCCTTCAAGACTTGACCCTCTTATATTGGCAGTCTTTGTGATTTTTGTGCCCCTCACTAGGGTTTGATATCGGCAACCTCACTATTGTCGAGTAGCCCTCCTTTTCTTGCAAGCTCGTCCGGTTGTTCATTTCCTTTAATACCGTAGTGTCCTGGCGCCCAGCACAGTCTTACCCGGTTCTGACTTCATAGTGCCTTGAGCACTGTGCGACAGCCCCTAACTGTATCAGAGTTGATGTTAGTTGATTCCATTGCCTTGAGTGCGGCCTGGAAATCGAGGTAGATAGCGATATCGATCTCATCTGCATTAGCTCAGCTGCCCTGAGGACAGCCAGGACCTCTGATTGGAAGACACTACTTGCGTTCGGTAGTCTTATAGACACTCTTAGCTCTGGGTCTTCTAAGGAGATACCAGAACCTGTTCCTCTGTTCCTGTTCTGCTTTTCAGCCATCTGTGGTTATTGTATTTTTTTGCCAGTCCTCCTTCTCTGGATATATTATATCATACGGAAGGAATTTCAACCTTTAGAATTGGATTGCCTGGCAGGAGCTGCGTTAGGACCGTGCCAGTCGTATCGCACTGTTGCCTGTAAGTTTTTTGGTCTGTAAATCAAGCGGTGTTGGGTGCAAAAAGGTGTCTAATGCTTGCCGTAGGGGTGGTACAGAGTGCACCTGTAATGGCTATGAAAGCCGTTCTTTGAACAGCCGCTAATTTTCCGTAAATCGTTTTCTTGCTTGTTGCTTTCCACCATACTCTTGCGCCGTATGTAAGTATGGGTCTTATCTCCACCGTATACAGCCAATACACCATAGCAAGCTTTAAGCCCCAAATTTTTTCTACTGTTCTTTTGCAGATAGAGCATTACACGCCTTTTTGATTATTTTCGCTACGTTAAGATTTCAGTTCAGCTCACACCCAGATACTTCGTACTGTCCGAAAAGGACAGTTCCACTCCGTTTAGTTTTGGGAGTTTGGATTGCGGTATTTTGCACTTTCTGGTAAAAAGAACAAGTTCCGTTTTGGAAGGGTTGGCATTGAGACCACAGCTTTTTGCCCAAGTGCTGATCGTCTTCAGAGTCACCTCCATAATTTCGCTTAAAATATTTAAGTAATTTCGGTGTACTATTATGACCACGTCATATGCCGTGGCACTTATACCCATTGTACTAAGCTTTTTGAGGATGTCTTTGATAACCAGCACCCACAGGAGTGGGGATATGACTCCACTTTGAGGGGTTCCCCTGGTTACGGACATTCTGACCGAGCTTTGCCAAATGGAACAGTTTATTTTCTGATTGTAAGCATGTTGCAAACCCATGTTCAATGTTAGCGTCTACTAGAGCATTTTTAATGGCGGTGCACTCCACGTTATTGAAGGCTCCTTCAATATCGAAGAAGGCCGCCATCGCAAACTCTCCGAAGTACAGGGCGGTTTCTACAGATTTTCCTATCATGTATGCATGCTGTCATTCAGTCGAAAAGCCATTACTGCATCTATTCCTAATGTGAGTCTTCAATAATCGCTGCAAGGTTTTAAGCATAAAAATAATAGCAATAATTGAACCAAAAATTGCTCGTAAGAAAAACTTAGTATTAAAACCAAGGCAGTTTCTCACAGGCTTACTGTGGCGATCAGTAGAAATCAGGTTTTGGATTTCCAATATCTGGAAAGTTTGCCATGCATGTTAGTTCATCTATGGTTTACGATTGTAAAGGCTGGACTTAAGTAAACATACATATTCGTACAAAACACTCCACTAATTGTATGCTGGGATGCATACATGCGAAAAGGTCCCGTTTTTCCTTTTTTTGAAAGAGGCTTTGGACCTTATCATCATGCTGTTTTACTTCAGGATTCAGGATTACATTGATTTTGAGAAACTCCATTTCTGAAATTGATTGTTATAATAGAAGACGCCACTGGAATTTTGAAGCAGAAATTTCTATGCTTGAAGCACTTATGACTGCAAAAACAATCAATGTCATAAAATATTGCATTATTTCACAAAAAGCAACAGACAACTATTTTGAATAGGAAGAGAACTTAGAGTAGGTACCCACATGGAAATTCTGATAATTGGAATGTCCAACATTTTATTATTATTCTTCTTTTATATTCAATTTTTTGTTTTTTGTTTATAATAATAACTAAAATCAACGGTTCTTGCAACGGGCTCTAAATTTTAATCATCCTTGTCATTTTTCCGCACATCCAATTGCAAATTACAAGTTACTAGAAGCAACTATAACTAAAGGCTGAAGTCCTTTTTTAGTATGTAATACATACATAGGTATTGCTACCTACCACGGTTATCCGCTTCAAATTTTATCACGTATCGTCTCGAAGATATTTCCAGGTTTTTTTTTATTTAAAATACCTGCTTTTCCACTTTTTCATTTTTATCTCATGAGCTTTCCAAACAAACTGTCATTTTTATCTGTAAGCAGAAACCTTCAAGACCTTATTTTTTTAGTCCATTGACATACGTTTTCGAAAAGACGTACAACAAACTTATGGGAAAACACTTGTAGATTACAAGTCATTCACAAATCCGCTGCAACGGAAATTTTCAACACTTGTGATCAAAAATTGTTTTTCCACAATTTTGTTTGCATTCTAATCACAAGCTTGTGGCTTATATATTTGTACTTTGTGAAACGAAAAACTAGATTACAAATTTTTAATTGCTATTCACAAGCATACATTTGTGGTTGTGATTTGTAATTTCGTGAAATAGGACACAGAACTCTGCTGACGTGAAGTTATATATTTACTCAAAGCTATCTTGGAGTAAAATCTGAGCCACCAAATGAAAATCACGAATAGATTCAAAGCCAATTAAAGATAGAGTGGGCACCATATGAACATCATCCGTTTAGTAAACATGTGTCTGCTCTCCCAGGGGAAACATTCGCAATCTAACAGCCATGAACTATTATAAAATGCATCTGCAGTTGCACCCAAGCTTCACTTAAGACTAGGCTCACTCGTTTATTTACATACTTTAAAACTCATTCGATAATATAATGCTACTCTGCATACAATACGAAGGTTGTATTAACTGAATCTGGATCCTGGCCACGTGATATGAGGTCATCTATGAACTTGCATGATTAATTTCAAAAAAGACTTCCTACATTCTGAACTTATTGAATCCTAATTCAAATAGTTCGGCTAATCGTGCTACTTGAGGTATCTGAGTAGTCGGCGGTATTCTTGATGTCACTCTCGAAAAAAAGAATTGCTAACTGGGATTTTACTCAACAACCTTATGTGCTGGGTATAAATCTTACTAAGTTTTGATACGATTGCTTTGGGAACGTAGACGAAAAGGTGGAGCATTACTTTGTTAGTGTCCGTCTTACTTCTGCATCAGACTACGACGACGACAATGTTCAATACTTCCTCTGTGAGTTTACTCTTGCATCAACCCCATGTGATGGCACTTCATCACCGACATAAGGAAAACATTAAAACGATCATGTACATAAGGATTACAATTGATTAGTAATAAAATATAATAAAAAAAAAATACTTTAGACTCATTAATGTTTCTTATTTGTCTCATCATAACCGCTTAATCTTCTTATGAACATTTGGGGTATGTTTGGCCAACGCATTTTTCGGATTTCATGAAGTTCTTGGTTTTGGCAAACTCAAAAGCGCTGACTATTTCATATCTTCAACTTTAATGTGGAATACAACAAAAATTATGACATGATATTCTCACAACCCTTGCGTCGTTTGAAAATTGAAAGCTTGTTTGCACACCTTAGAAAAAAACAAGAAAAAAAATTAAATTAAATTTCCTTATAGCACATGCAAAATTGGAGCAAAAACCAACTGCCAACATTCCTCAAGTCTAAAAATAGCCAAGAAGTTTACTGACTTTCACGAGTTATTTTCTACTCAGCACTCCACTTAACTCATTACCTGGGCGCGACATTAATGCCACCAATTAGTGGCCATTCTGCTCTCCTATTATCCGTCTACAGTATAACACTTTTAAATTGATCTCAGAAATGTGTAACTTATTTTCAGGTGAAACCAAGCTTACCTCGACCACATGCCATGCGAAGGCGACTTCAAATGAGGAATGTCAAAAAACAGCTTTGATGCTTCCGATGCTAGGTGAACGGTGGGAAAAAGATAAAAATTCTTTCAAACTCAACGAATACTAGGTTAAAACGAAAAGTAAATTAAATGGCACATTTCCATGATTATACTCTGTTTGTAAGAGCTGAACTCTCTTTCAAGAAAAACAACAAAAATAATAAAGTAGGTACAGTTAAAGAAGATGAAAGTTCAACAAGTCGAATAGAAGTCAAATTTTAAAAATTCTTTCACCATAGACGAGTATGCACTTGTATTAGTATGAATGATTCTCATGCCTTGAAGATATCTGTACATACATATAATAAATTATGTATGCTTATGCGTGTACATATCTCCAAAGTTGTTTTTAAGTTTAATTGATGCCAGTTGATCTTTATGAGGATTACCAACGCATTAGTCATTTATGGAATACATAGCCATACGAGTACATATACTGGTTGCATACTCATCATGGAAATATTTCCATTAATTGTACTTGTTCCGACCGATTAACTAGTTTTCCCTGTATTTGGTTAAGCCATAAAACTTTTAATGTAAAAATATGACCACAAACCGAGCAAACATATTCAATCCACGCATAAACTCATACGATAGCCTGTGACTTAATAAACTGAAAAAAGACTTTAACTCACCTTTTTTATTTCTTTAAATTGTATTCCAAAATAGTTGTTGAATTTTGATTTATCATTGATTAGTTAATTTTTATTATTTCTATCTTGTTAGAATTATATTGAAGCATTCATTTTACTAAATTGCGTTATACACTTTTTCTTTTGTATAAGATACAGTAGAAAAAACTTTTTCTATTGTAATATTAAAATATTTAACAATTTACATTTTCTATATTCACTTCAAATTCACTGTAATTTTTTATTATTATATTATTTTTTTTTTTATCTTTT
Source organism: Volucella zonaria (assembly GCA_963966105.1). Taxonomy (NCBI): domain Eukaryota; kingdom Metazoa; phylum Arthropoda; class Insecta; order Diptera; family Syrphidae; genus Volucella; species Volucella zonaria. The sequence continues at coordinate 8,057,448 of OZ014530.1, forward strand.
TGATAATTTTTATTGTTAAAACTCTCATGTACGTAGTAGTAGTAATCTGGAAATAAAAAATAAAAAAAAATAAAATTAGTTAAACGGAAGCGAGGAAAAATTGTAAAAATTACTTATATGCAGTAATCAGCAAATGCTGATTCAAGTGTTTGCGTAAATTCACGAGAAAAAGTAAATACTGAGAATTATAGTACGAGTATAAATAGTAAAACAGGAAAATACGATTTCAAAGGAATAGGGGGTTTTTCCCGTATCTACAAATATGATACTTTTGCGAGCTTAAAATATATTTCAGTACTTTTATGATATATAGTTTTTTTTTGCATAGATCCCTTGTTGCGAAGAATTTTACAAAGCGCAATCTTTTACACAACTTATTATATACGAACAAAATGTGCATAGGTTTTTAGAATACACCTTGCAAACATATTATAATTATAGGTAATAACAAGTTTTGAGATATACCGCAAAATCACTACATTTACATCACACATATTTGCAGACTAGCACCAGGCTTAGGCGTTTTTTTTTTTGTCTTTACTATAAGCATTTCAGCGAGAGATTAGCTTGATAAGACTGTCCACACCGTTCGATAGTTCCATATAAACAAGCGGCATTACTCATGGCTCTCCTCTTTTCTTAGAACCAATGTAGCTTTAAAAAAAATTATCTATGTTCTAGAAAAAAAACTCATCAAAAAATAAAATTTCCTCACAATGCAAAAGGTAATTATGTACACCTTTATCAATGCTCCTTGTAAACAGAATTACTCGTATAAACAAATCGTGAGAATAATATTACGCTCAGTAATACCCTTATACAGGGTGTTCCGTAATTCGTTGACGATAATTTGGGAAATGACTCCTGGGCATATTCTAAGAAAAAAATCGTTCTACAGTAAGGGTCTATCTCCAATGTTGAAATCATTTATCGAGGAAACGGCTTACTTTGGTGTACCCTGACCCATGTTAACGGAAATTGATCTGTTAGTACTAATGGTAAAAACTTCGTGTAGGACTTTATTTTTAGAGGAAATACCAGCCTTTATAACGGCGTTTAAATAAAAATGATATCTTGTTTGACTCTTTAGATATCCAATTTCTAACCCTATTCCATTTTCATTGCCCATACTAATTTTTGACTTTGACGTCACTTTTCTCCAGAAAATGCCTAATTAACCTAACGTTTTACTATTTTACTATTTTGAAAAAAAGAATCATCATCCAGTTTGCTCAAAAACCGATAGATTTTATGATACTTGGGAAAACATGTAAAAAAAGGAATGTATGATTCTTTACCAACGTTTCTAACAATAGTTGACAAAGAGTGGTTTTCCAAGAATTATTAATTTTCCAATATATTTTTTTTAAATTGCATAAATATTAAAGAGTTTTAGCTCTTTTATTTGACTACCTGTCAAAACCCTCATTTCCTTACCCTGTTCCTTAAAAGTTCTCAGAAGAGTTAGATTTAGGGTATGAAGGCCTATTTGGAAAATATACCTTACAGAAATGGTATAAAAAATTAGGAAAAAAAATTAATTCGTCAGTTTAGTTTTTTACGCTAAGGTTACAGTTGCTTAGAAACGCTGTTTGAAATGTCAGCATTTACAAACCACGAATACACAGACATTATTTACCTTTATGGGCTATGCAATGGAAGTTCAACTAGTGCGCGACAAAGATACCATGAATTTTATCCCAACCGACGACTACCTAGTAAAAGAGTATCGAAGGCTTCGAGAAACGGGATCAGTTTCGAATACACAACCCAATGTGGGGGCACCACAAGTAAGAAGGATTTCGGCCGATGAAAGAATACTGGATGCTGGTACAACTGATCCATCAATCAGCATCTGACGCTTAGCTTTGCAATTCAATGTTTCCAGACATAAAATTTCTAATGTACTGCATGGAGAAAATCTTTATCCATACCACCATACTGGAAAAAGGCTTGAGTTTTCCTACTGATTGCTGGAGCGAAGCTTGGATGACAGTTTATTAGCAGAATTCTTTGGATGGACGAATCTCAATTTACAAGAGATGGGATCACAAATTTATATAATCTTCATACGTGGGCTGTGGACAATCCACATACAATGAGACATAAATCATTTCAATACAAATTCAGCGTCAATATGTGGGCAGGTGTGCTTGGAAACAAGTTAATCAGCCCCTTCAAACTACCACCTAGGCTGAATTCTACAAACTATCTGGAGTTTTTGCGAAATGATTTACCAGAACTATTGGAGGACATTCCACTGATTCAACTAGCTTCATCATATTTTCAACAGGACGGTGCTCCAGCCCACTATGGTCGTGCGGTTAAGAATTGGCTAGATGAAGAGTACGGTAACCGTTGGATAGGAAGAAATGGACCAGTTCACTGGCCCGCAAGATCTCCTGACCTTACAGTATTTTTCATTTTTTTGTATGGGGAAGAATGAAAGAACTTGTTTATTCAACCCAAATAGCAACTTTAATTGAATTGGAAAATAGTATTCTCGAAGCGTTATCAAAAGTGTGGCAGCAATTAGCATCAATAAACATTCGCAGTGCAATCCAAAAACGGGCTCTAGCATGCATACAAAAAATCCAAGGAGGGCACTTTGAGCACCTGTTATAATTGTTTTAGTATACACATAAATTAAAAACTACCTAAGACCACACAAAATAATTTTTTTTTAATAGCCTTTGGAGTTTAAAGCAAAAAAACCCTTTTTTATAAATTTTAACTGCTGGAGGTTTTCCAAATATCATAAAATCTATGGGTTCTTCTGCAATCTCATTGATGATTTTGTTTTTATTATTGTTACTTTCATAAGAAAAAGTAAAACGTTAGGTTAATTAGGCATTTTCTGGAGAAAAGTGACGTCAAAGTCAAAAATTAGTATGGGCAATGAAAATGGAATAGGGTTAGAAATTGGATATCTACAGAGTCAAACAAGATATCATCTTTATTTAAACGCCGTTGTAAAGGCTGGTATTTCTTCTAAAAATAAAGTCCTACACGAAGTTTTTACCATTAGTACTAACAGAGCAATTTCCGTTAGCATGGGTCAGGGTACACCAAAGCAAGCCTTTTCTTATATCTTCAATAAATGATGTCAACATTAGAGATAGACCCTTACTGTAGAACGATTTTTTTTATTAGAATATGCCCAGGAATCATTTCCCAAATTATCGTCAGCGAATTAGGGTACACCCTGTATAATGTAAGACAAACTTTGTCTAGATACGAGTATAATGATCACTCCAAGTGGTTTCCACTCACCACATATTTGGTTTCTTGTCATGGATGGGATGAAACAATGAAACAGTTTGACAGCTTTTCCTGGCAATGTGGCAAATCTGTTTTCAGGAAAATTCTTTTAGTCCTAATCGTAGTACTCAATTATGCACAAGTTCAATATAGTAATTGTAAATATTTATTGTAGTTGGGTCTGAGAATAAACCTATCTTAAGCAGTGATCGCTCTTCGCACTTAGACAAGAGCGATGCCTACATTCAACCAACCATTCAAAAATAGGAGAGACCATCTTTACCCCTTTTCAGTTCAGAACGCTCGCTTGAAATAATCCTAGAATCGAATTCGCCAGAAACTGCTGATCGCATCAAAAAGGTGTGCAATCTTCTACATACGCAGTAAAGCCAGTGGCACGTGGTATTCGAAACTAACTTTGGAACGGTTGCTGTATACCGCTGAGCCATTTAAAAGCATGATTCGATTGTCTGGCGAAAGGCACTCAATAGGAAATGGTATATTCCCAACCTCACCAAAATAATGAGGATCAAGCTAGGTCTTATCCCGCTACGATCTAATCTAAAAATAATAAGTCAGTTCGTGATCACCAGCGCAACATGACCCTGTATCCATTGTATTCAGATGTAGTACACATAAAATGATCATGAAAAGTGATTATCTATATCCAATTATTAATTTGGCAAGGAACTTACAATAAGAAATCATGATAGATTAGAATGGAAATGAGAAAGAACTAAGTCTCTCAGTTCCCCAGTAACAAGATAAAGGGTGGTAAGTAAATATATTGTAGAAGACATCACATATCAAAATACTCCATTCTTGGTACTAGATCCGATAGATATTCCGGGGAATGAAAGAATCAAAAAACTTAAATAGAAAGAATCAACACTGTTCACCTCCTACGACCTTTCCTTTCGTTTAGGCTCCGCTCAGAAATTCTTTCTTATGTTGGAATTAGTAAAACCACCATACACCGGAAAAAGATAGATACATCGCCATGTGTGCTCTAAAACTACACAGATATTGATCATTCAAATTTTTTGACAATCACATTTATGTGTTAACATAAACCGACAGTAAGGACCGATGTTCAGCAGACTTATGGCCCCGTAGTTGGTGCAATTTAGGGGATTTATTTTCTTTATGACCGGACGGAGGATGCAATGGTGATTATTCCTCTTCAGATCATTTCATCGATGTAGTTTTGAAAACTTTGGCAGGTACCCTATCGCCTTCTACGGATCTGTAGAATTTGAGGTTGAATACTGATACTCTCAACTTCGCTATGCTCGGGTGAATGGTAATTTTCTAGTGCCACTAAATTGAAAGTGGCATGTTCGTCGCCTTCGCTGTTTAGTAGTCTGTACAACTGTTTCTTTGAGATTTTCAGCGCCGACTAAATTTCATGTGGTCACCTTGCTGGCTTTAGATGCGGTTAAATTTGCTCTGTTTTTTACCATCTCGTACAATTTTCTAATCTCGGATTCGCTCCTTTCGAGCTTTCTCTTTTTTCTACGGATAAGTTTGTGTTCAGCTTTTATACTCTGATGGTAACTGTCAATAGCGCCTCTTGTCTCAGCTCTCACTCGCGCATACAGTGTAAGAAAAACTCTTGCTTGGGTTCAAGCGACCGTCCCAACACCTAGAACATCAGTGTAGGCATTTCTTAAGATTTCTGGCAGCATCACCACAGGCCAAGAAGTGGTCGCCCACGCATTTTCCATACGAATGCGGTCGTAAGGCAGTGCGTGGACGAATTCGAAGAACTCTCTTTAGGACGCAGAAGATCATGTCCAAGGAATTAGATATATCAATCAGATCCATGTCTAGGCTGATTCGGGATGATCTGCATATGAAAGCTAGTCGTCAGTCCACGGGACTTCTTTTAACTTCTAACTAAAAAAAATTAGGCTGGAAAGATACAAGCAACTTTTGCAGTGGCACATGGACAATGGCCATGAAAACATTCTGTTTACGGGTGAAAAATTTTTACATCATCCCGCTTCCGTAATGGTTTAGTTGGGTGTCATGGTGTCATATCCCTCCATTTCTGTGAAAAAGGCATAAAAACTGGTGTAAAGGTATACCAAGAAGATGTGTTGTGATATGTTTGACCAATACCCTTTGCAATGCATACAGATGGATCTTCCAACAGGATTCTGCTCCAGCGCACAAAGCCAAAACAAGGCAGGAGCGGCTCAGAGTAAATATTCCTGACTTTATAGCAGCAGAATATTGGCCGTCGGGGAGTTCAGATCTGAATCCACTGGATTATGGTTTGTGGTCAGAATTTGAGAAGATAGCCTGCAAGACTCCCCACAAAAATTTGGAAAGCCTTAAAACAGCATTGACCAGAGCTGCGTCCACGATCTCCATGGAAACCGTACGTGACGCTATAGCCCGGCCACCTCGTTTGGAAGCTTGTGTTAAAACAAAAGGCAGTCATTTCAAGTGAATCCAATTTTTTTCATAATCAATATTGTGGTCTAATAAATGGAACGATTTTGAATACAATATGTTTACTGTTTTTTTTTATAGCGTTTTATATTTGTAACAGAACTTATGGCAGGACTAGGTATATACAGTGAGCGATAAAAGTCTTCGTACGACCACCATTCTTGCAACCTAACGAGTTCAAAAGCATTATGAAAAAATCGAATGATGCAGTTTTGTTTCAAATCTCGTTCTATTAATAAAATAAATGAATTTAACAAAAACTAAACAAGTGATTCACAAAAAACGAAAAATAAATAATGACACAAGTCTACATACGACATATTAACTAACATAAACCGCTTTAATCCATTAGGTAAAACTATTGTAAATGCTAAATTTAATATTTTGTAGGTCCACCATGTGCATCTACAGGGTGAATAACTCGACTCCATCTTTTTAAAATGCTATAATTTTTTTATTTTTTGATAAATTTTATTGTGCCAAAGCAAAAAATGTTGGAAAATACATCAATTTTCAGATTGTATTAGTAGTTTTCAATATGCCCACCTTTGGCGCGAATAATGGCCTTGAGACGGTCGAAGAAAGCATCGCACGTTGCACGCAAGTGGCTCTGCGGTATTTTGGCCCATTCCCGGCGAAGTGCTTATTTGAGGTGGTCCAAACTTTGGTATTTTTTAGTGCCAACCTTCGCCTTCAAAATACCCCAGACAAAGAAATCCAACGGATTTGCATCCGGAGAATTTGCAATCCATTGTGTCGAAGAAATGAAGTGTGGAACATTGTTTTGTAACCAATCTAGATTGACGCGCCCTTTGTGAGACGGTGCCGAGTCTTGTTGAAATGTCCACGGTCTCCGACCGAAATGAATGTTTGCCCAAGGTTTCAATACTGCCTCTAAGACAGTTTCACGGTATACAATCGCATTAATTTTGACGCCACGGTCGGAAATACGAGCGGAGAGCGACCATCGGCGGTTATGGCTGCCCAAACCATCACCATCGGTGCTGCCAGCTTTCTGGTGGCCATCCGAAGGTGTAAATTTTCGAAGGACCTCTCTGGCAAGTAAAATCGGTCATTTGTTTGTTGATATATTGCTCGATAACAAATGGCGACTCATCGGAAAAACCCAAATTCGGTAACTCACCACTTTCGTGCAAGCGTAGCAACTTCTTCGCTCTCTCGACTCTAACTTTTTTCTGTTGCGGTGTAAGATCGTGTGCTTTTTGGAACTTCAATGGCTTGAGCCCAAGCTCATTTTTCAGTATGTGTTACATCCGTTCCAACGATATGTTGAGCTCACGGGCCATTTTCCTTCCACTTCGACGCGGATTTCGCTCAATTCGAGCCTTCATTTTCCGAACCATTTCTGCCGATGTGCTGTTTTTTTATGACCACCTCCATGGCGTTCTGCAACGCTGCCAGTATCACGGTAACGAGCTATGGTTCGAGACACAAACTATCACGTTTGAATTCCATCGCGGATAAAAATTTTTCAAACAATCGTTAAAAATACTTGTAAATAATAAAATTATCTGTTATGTGTCAAAATTTGAGCTCACTGTCATGAACGGTTTGGAAATTATAGCAGTCTAAATTTGGTTGCAGTTCGAGTCATTCAGGGTGTAGAACTGCCTGCAAGCGGCTGGGCGTTTAAGCAACTAAATTATTTAATTCATTAGCTGTTATGGCTTGCCACTCTTCTTGGAGCTTTTGTTTTAGCATTTGGGCATATATTTTGATTCGTCAGTAAATTAAAATAGTTTCCAGAAATCCATTCCTTTTTCTATGTGTTTTTGGGCAAATTCTAAGCGCAGTTTGCGATTCTTTTCACTTATTAGGGGTGTCCTGCGTGGAGTTCTGCTGTGGAAACCGTTATTATTGAGAGCCCTTTGAACTGTGCGTGGGTGCACATTTGTATTTGTTCTTTCTGTCAATTCTTTAGACAGCATTGGATTATTGCCTACATCTGTCACGATAAAGCTGAAATCTCGGCGATTCAGCTTCTTTGGGCGGCCACAACGCGGTTTGCTTTCGACAGTACCGGTGTTTTCGAAGTTATTGTATGTTATATTGGTTGGACTGTTGACTTGCTCAAATCCAGTAAATTTGCAATTTCACCAAACGATTTATTTTTTATTTTTTATATTTTATTACTAAATTTCGCACTTCAACCGCAATTTCTCTTCGAGGGGCCATTGTCACAGGGAAAACTTATTGAAGCTGATCAAACTTCAACTGAGAGGCACAAATCTGATTTTCACAAATGGAAAAATTCAAATACGGTACCTTTCCATGGAAACATGGAATGCCGGGCGTATGTAGACTTTTGTCATTATTAATTTTTCGTTTTTTGTGAATCACTTGTTAAGTTTTTGTTAAATTCATTTATTTTATTAATAAAACGAGATTTGAAATAAAACTGCATCATTCGATTCGGTTACAAGAATGGTGGTCGTACGTAGACTTTTGTCACTCACTGTATATTAAACGTACACTGTTTCACTAATGACCTGATTCAGTTTTCCTATAAGTTGCACTTTGAAAACCATCCAAAATCATAAAATAAAATCATAAACTAATATCATGGTTTATGAACCGGGTAATGACGTCAGAAGCCTCTATATCAATCGATCACAGACCTTATAGGCCGATTTGTAACTGCATGATTTGATTTCCACAATATATTTATGATATTACATTAACATTTTAAAAAAATGTTCCTTAAATATTGAGTACTCTAGTTAGTTGCTAGATTATTGCGTGATTATCTTTATTTTTCCTATTTGACATATTGTAGAATTGCCTGTCTATGGTTGGTAGGCGTTAATTGAATGACAATATTTAAATGTACTAAAGTACTTTAGTGATAAATAATATGAAATGACTGCAAAACGAAAAAATTCAGGAAATATACTAACCATCATACTGTTTATAATCTTTTATATGCATAGAACCGAAAGCCCCTTACTCTTCTAATACTCTGTAAACAATTAGTTTTAAACTAAACAAATCAATTGACCTTGTTGCTCAATTGTCATCAAAAATCCAGTTTCATTTAATTGAGATATTTCACGGTTTCATTGAAAAAGAATATATTTCTTATAATTAACGAAACAAACACCTCTATAAAACCACAACAACAGCACCAGCGCCCAATATCTTTTTACAACACGATTTCTTTTCCTTCACAGCGAAACCAATACTTATGATAATTAAGCGAAATATTTTCCTAATTAATTAATAAACTCGAACGACCGAAAAATTTCAAATTTACATTATAGACCCCCAGACGTCGTGGACACTATATTCAATTTATTTTATACGAATTCATTGGAATCAACTAACATGCTCGTATGTATGTATATATGTATGTATGTATTCACATTTGTACCTCCACTTTACAGATGTACGATTGCTTTGATGGCGCTTTTCAAAAAGTCACACGAAAAATTCATAAACACTCGTAGGTATTTGTACAAATATGTATAGTTGGAAACATTTTGTGCACAAATATCTGAAGTACAGCAGTGACGATCACACTTGATTACAACTACAAATTTCGATTACCAAACACATGACGTCAATATCATTGGAATTTACGCATTTCTTTTATGTTTTTTGTTTTTGTTTCACTGTTGACCACTTAATTTAGTAGCCATGGATGCAATAAAAACCACCAACGACAGAAAAAAACAACAAAACACGCAAAATACAAGAGTACGAGCATAGTCGAGAAAATTAATAAATAAAAAAGCTATTCGACATTCGAGTCAAGAGAAAAGCTTCAACCGATATTCCTCGTATAAACGTAGCTTAAAAGCGCTACATTCAAACGATCAGAAATTGATTAAAATGATCACTGATCACAGATTACCGATAAACGAGTACTCGGATGATCTATGATACTATTGTACATATGAAGAGCGCACCTTTTTAATTTCAGTTGTTTTTTTTTTTTTTTTTTTTTTTTTTTAATCAAAATTTCCTTCTCGATAATTGATTAATACTTAGACAAAGCTCTTTTAAATTTATGTATGTAACTGAATATGCGTATTTGTAACAAAATATAAGTTTTCCGCGCGCACAACACGCTACTCGCAGAGACCCCTCTACACACAGTCGATCGACTCCGACTCCAAAGCTTGACTAATTTCTCTCCATTCAACGCAGAGTCCGCTGTTACCGCTGCCGCTGCGATATGTGAAGCCCTTTTCCGTTCACCACACGTCGGTCTCTAGAATATGGCTACCCTTGCGGGTGTAAGTGATCACACTCTTGGGCACTAGATTACAAAAAAAAAATAAAAAATAAAAAAAATATTACGTAGGGAAAAGTAACAAGGGAACTACCGGAATCGAGATATCACAAATTTGTATAGGGTAACAAAAAAAACTGCAATCAAAACAACACGAACATCATGAAGCAAATAATCATATGTACGACTATGGATAGATATCTGAAGAGACCGCTAAAAATACTGTGCTATGTAGATATTTGACTAAAGAGGACATAGAAAAAAAAAAACAGACTCTCTACCGTAGAAGCATCCCTCCATGGGCACGCTGCATTAATGGGGATTGTTAATCCGTTTCACATTGGTGGTAAAGATTTCTTTGACGTCGACGCGTAATTCGCGCATATCACACATAATACTCGTAATTCTCAAAAATTCGATAGATAGATAGTGTGTGATAAAATTGGGAAAACGAAAATCTGTATAATGCGGTTAGCACACACGTTTTACGGATTTGTAATGATTTCGTTGGTTTGTGAAATAATCGTTGGCATTACCAAAAACACAGACAATGAATGATGATTCTGATTCCCAAATGCGGGTGAATTACATAAGACAAAAGTAAAATATTAATAACAAAAATTGGAGCAACAATGTTGACGAATCTACTTAGCATGCTCCATATAGGGTAGTGGAATTTTTTATAGTTTTTTAGTTGTTTTATTTCAGCTGCTTTACGTATTATGTTAAATTGAAACTGTAGGTTAAGTCTGTAAACTACAATGTTTTTCTAAACAACATCTTTAAAACAGGAACAATTTACTCTGATTCTTTTCGTATGTGCGACTTTACAGAACAATTTTGATAGGTGGTACACTCATCGCCGAAAAAAACATGACCACATGAGAGCCAAGCGAAGCATTTTTTGGCTGGCCCCTTTTTTATCTAGAGATCCTGGAAAAATAATCACCCACGTTACACGAATATTTAGATTGGATACAAAGTACATTCATAACTTTATACAAATTCGACTTGTCTTGGGATCGTCGTTACCCAAAATAATGATTTATGCCAAATGCCTCTCAAAGCCATTTCTAAAAAGCTATTGCATAGCAATTTACGGTCCTAAGTTGCAGATTATGTAGCTTTGACTTTATTATAATTTTATAACGATTTTGAATTTAAAGTATAGTGACATTGAGGACACCATGGTCATGGTCATGGTCTGCATGAAAAAAAACTATTAGCACTAATATTTCTTTAACATGAACTTTAAGCAATGAATAATCACGAGCATATTTTGTTACTTACGAGTAAGTCTAGTTTATAATATAAGATCAATATCGACCCTTAGGACCAACAGAGTTCATAATTTGGCACAGAACAATAGATTATCCACTATTAATAAAAGTTGACATAATGTAATAAGGAACAATGCTTTGGTGGTGGGAGCTTAGGTAGTAGCACTGCCAAAGATACATACATAATCCACACATTCTGCGAAATCCCTTCGGAAGCAACGATTAATTCGGAGGTTTTGTGATTCCAAAAAATACTTCCATTGATCGTGATGGCGCCAAGATCCTTTTAGCCAGACTATGTAAGAGCTTCACTATAATACGGAGTTATTCTTGCTAACCAGCAAGATGAAGATGACAGTAAAACGTCATCTTATTCTAAGAACACCAAATTACATACCGCATAAGTTCAAAGATTCCACAAAGATTTCAGAGCAAACTCTAAGATATTGGTCGAGGAGCGAAAGGCTTTGCCAGATTAAAGCATACATATGGATGCGACTATACCAAGTAAAGATGAGAAAACTCCTTGTGCGATGTGATAAGCGTTATTTCATCAACACTTTGATCGCAAATGCTGAAGAATCAGCAACTGGATGCGAGCCGTAGGCAAAATCACCAAGGAAGTGAGTGACTGGCGGCCACGTTCTAGATCATATTTTTAAGCGGCATCTCTGCTTATTTATTGTAGAACATAGAAACAGCACTTGCCTATATTTACACTCCAATTCTCTGCAAAGTCTGGTAAACTCAACTTTTACCGAAAATATTGTAGTTCTCATTATCATAACAAAGAAGTAAGTCTTATGAATTGTGAAAATTGGATAAGAATTTTTGTTACTACAATAATAGCGAAAATCTTTCCCTATCGACTACAAACCAATTTTAGAAACACTCTCAACACTGAGCGGCTTGAGGTGGATTAATATAAATGTCACGTTTTACAGAAGAAGGTTGGAGGAACTCAAAATCCAAAGTTGCATGAGTGAAGGTTGTATCCCTCCCCCAATATTTTTACTGGTGATAAAAGACAGTCTTCGTGTGCCTCATATAAACACGAACTGGACGACTTCTATCAGATATTATCTGATCTCCATGAAATAACAGATGATGTAGAGAAAGAAGGAACCACTCCTGTCAGATTTCAGATAAACACAATAAAGAAAAAGTTAACCAGTCTTGGAACGACCCAAATTCAGAAAAGTATTGCCAGACAACATGATGAGAAAGTATAAGCAAATAAGCAAGGTTAAACATTTTTCACGAAATCCAGTACCATAAAAAACATACGTTTTTAAATCGCTGTCATTTTAAATCTGGAAATAACACCAAATTTCCGATTTGGCTTTATTTCGCTTTGCAAAAAGAAGTAATGCCGAAAAAATAATGAAAATAATACCAAATATGGTGTTATGTTTGGAATATGTTTGATTTTAGACGCCAGCCAAGAGAGAGTAAGTGCCGCGCTTCGCCCAATTCATTTGTTTAAACTCCACTCTCTGGGGTGGTTTAGACGACTTCGTCGCTCCACTAAGGTTACCTCAACAACTGTCAGGCAGGCGTTTATGTAAACAAAAAAAAAAACATATTGCTGTTTCTTCATAAATTTCAAATTTGGCTTTATTTCCAAATCAAATTTGGCCTTATTTCGATTTGGAAATGGAAATAAAACCAATTTGACGTTATTTCCATTTTCAAAGCGAAATAAGGCCAAATTTTACATTTGCCTTATTTCACGTCACCGATAATCACCTTATAGGGCTTATAGAGAAGGAGAAGAATCTCAAGTTATTCTTACATTCCGTTCTCAAATTCGACGTGTAACTTAGTGGTGTCGTGAAATATCGCCGAGCGCAATAACGCCGAATTCCAAAATTTGGCGTTATTTCGCTTTCATAAAGTGAAATTTTAGAATGAAATGACAATGACAAAGTGAAATGACTCCGACCATTGCTTGTGCCTTCAGAGAGAAGGCAAAAGTGTAAGTAGCGATGAAGATGAAGAGGATGCAAATTTAGGTGAAGTATTGAATCATACTCTACATCTCTACTGTGCGTTATATGTTGTGAAAATGCTCGAAGTATCCTTCTAAAACTTTTATACAGGATTGTCAGATATATATTTAAACCCAATCCTTTGTTAAATTTGCAGGCAAATTGTTCAAAGTACCACCAAAGTACATTGTTAAACTCTCATATTCTAAGCAGTTATTTCTTAAACGTTGTTCTGTTTTAAGTGATTAACATAGGTTACCCTATGAGTAGCTCTAAGTTAATTAAATAACTAAAACTTTATTAGATGCAATAAAAAGAAAACAAAATGTTGAGCGTTGAAATATGTGTTCAATTTAAGTTTGAAGAAGGTGGCTCGCTTCGCTCGCTAACAGGATTTCCTCCTTTTCTTCGCAGGGTTTAGACGCTCACGCGACTTCGTCGCTCCGCTTAGGGAATGTCAACAACTGTCAGGCAGGCGCCTATAACTTCTTAGTAATTGTATTTTAGTTGTAATTGTAATTGGCGAATTTGACATGGTACGGTTTCTTTTAATCATTTTTAACATTATAGTACAATGTATGATGACAATTGATTTACTATATATTAAAGCAACAAAAAGTGAAATAAAGCCGATCGCACTATTACAAAGTGAAATAACGCCCAATTTTGGAAATCCTCGTTATTACGCTCGGCGTTATTTCACGGCACCGTAACTTAGTATATTTTAGATAATTGGATACGGAAAGGTATACATGAAAATTGAGACTCTAACTGCGGCAGTGTTGCGGATTTCGTATCAATTGTTCCAACCCGACTATGGTGCTGGTAATATGATCGTATGACAACTTTATTTTCATAATAAATTCTAAATTCAAGATTCCTATATTTGTGTCATTTTGAAAATTTATGAAAAGCATGTTTTAGATTTAGAGTCTTGCACCCATGTTTATATTGAAACATGTCTCTAAAAGGTACTCTGTCTTTCTGTACTTGAAACATATAAATAACCATCGATTGCATACTTTTAATCTCCAGTGTGCATTCTCATACAAATACCAGCTCACTTAAAATATGTACATCCTGTTTACTAAGCTTCGTAATTAGTTCTAGTAATTGAAAAATTATGTTTGCCAGTATTGTTCATGCAACATTTATTTTTTAATCGTTACGTTTCGTTCGGTTGGTTGATTCATTTGTTTTTGATTCTACTATTTCATAAGATTGCTAAAGCCAACAGAATTTTATTTTTTATTTTTTTTTGATTTCCTGCAAAGTCATCGTAATGATAAAATTAAAATCAGAAACTAAGTATTTATACATTTGTTTAATGACACAACATGAGCATTAACTACTACGAGAAATGGAAACATTACGTATACGCCCCATATGACTAAAGCACAAGTTTGGTGAGCTTCTGTACAAGTTAAAAAAAAAAAAAAAAAAACCATCAGAAATTCTATTCTGTGTGCTCGAATAATTTTGAAGCAAATAATATAACAAAAACACACCAAGATCACACGCCTTACACTGATATTACGCTCCATTATCAGACTGCACACACTCGCTATCAATCTAACGCCAACACTGCCGCCACCGCCACCGCCACCGTCACTACCACAGCCACCATTGGTCGTAGTCGCCGTCAGTACCGCGCTCTTGTCAACACATTGGCGTGTGTCAACATTCCCCCGCGACTGTCTATCCAAAGCGTTCGAAACGTGCATGCTTACCTTCGCGCCGCCTGTAACCTGTAACGTACGAGTACGTACATACATATGTATGTACCAGTACTTATGTTATAGGTGTTATTAGCACTTACGTGCAACTACACTTGTTGTCGATTATGATGCTAACTACGAGTAGTTATATCCTCTTATTAGATAATCGTACTGTCACTCGTACTGTCAGTCTTACTGTTACAAATACCCGTGCTAATACTCAAAAGCGGTCCGGTACAATGTACATTGTGCAAAATAATTTCAAATTTACGTGATATTTTGCTAATACCCATATTGTATAAATTGACGTCATTAGTTTGATTGTTGTTCTCGTTTTCGTTTATTGTATTGACGCATGTAAATACGAGCAAGTGATTGGTCGCTTCGCTATTGTCGGATGGATGGATGATGACGTTTCGGTGTTCTTCGGAAAAAACAACTATCAAACTCGTGACAACCGTTAGAATTAACATAGTTTTTTTTTTTTCTTTTTTTTTCTCTCTCGCCTTTTTTTCCCTATTTGTCTAAGTTATTTAGTTGTGTTTAATTTAGCAACTCTGATTGAGATTGAGATCGAAAAACAGGGCGAGAGAGAGCGTGTGTAGGTACCTATTGAGATTGAGATTGAGGCGATGAAAACGACAACGATGTTGACGGCAACGGCAACGGTAATAGCAACGACAACGACAATCTAATGAAACAGAGCTACACAGAGCGACACAAAAGGCAAACTTCAAAATACAAAATAAAATCATTCTGGCGACAAATACTCCTATTAGATCAGAATTTGTTTGTTGTTGTGGTTTGTGATTTTATATTTTTTTTTTTAATTTTCAATATCAAAGTATCTGTGTGCCTCTGGCCTATAAGTATACCTACACTACCGCGATTGCGTTGGAAAAAAAATATATATTGTTTCTCCTTGTCCCACTTGTTTGTTTGTTTTTCATTTTTTTTTTTTCTATTCATTTTATTATTATTATTAGTTTTTTTTTTGTTTTTTTTTTTTTTTGTGGATTTTTCGGTCACTCGTAGTACTCGTACATATTAGTTGAATAATGAAAATATAGAATGAATAATCATTTAAGTATAGGGAATTATATGGTCGTACGAGTATTAGCGTGGCGACGAGGTGCCATTGACTCGAACTTGTTGTATAGTTAGCATGGTTAATATACCCGTATACTCAGTTCCTGGGCTATTGCTATAGTTAACATAAATATTTGTTTTCTTGATATGATCTAACCAAAAAATATCTCAAAAATTCCAAAAGATAAAGAACAGCGTGGTTAGTTTTCTGTGTCGCTTATTCTGAGTATTGTTGATAAGTTTTTATTCCTGTGTTGGTAAAAAGTTATTTTGTTCCTCTTTTCTTTTTCTATTCAAACGTTTGTTTAGTAAATTTATTTGTAGAATTTTTAAGAATACACACTTTTTGTTAGAAGGAGGATCTAAGTAATAATTTTCGATTACTATTAAGTATTAGGTATTATTTTTAATTTTTCCCATCGGACAAGTCTTATTTTTTAAATCGGCTGAAATTTTGTGCATATAGTATATTTAACCGAAAATATTTAATTTTTATTCTTTGAAAACCGGTGGTGAAACTAAAAGAAAAAAATCGGGGAAAGTACAACATTTTTTTACATTTAAAATCCAATTTCAAGTGGACCTTAACCTAAATAAATCAATTTTTTTTTGACGTCAGGTTAACAAACAAAAAGATTATCATTGTATGACTCTTTTCCTTTATCAGTTAAGAAGTTATGTGCATTCACACAGCTCAAAAATTTGTTTAATATTCCAGATGTAGTATGGAAAGCTTTGAAAAAAATTACTGATGATATGCACATTTTGTAGCGGTGAATTTAGTTGTAACAAATGAAAGTAATAATCCGAGTTTAATGATTTTACATTTTCTGTCACTAAAAAAAAAGGTTCACAGTGTTCTCCTATTAATGCTCGGAGTTTTCGTCCGAAATTGGCTACCTGTTCCAACGTTCAAAAGAAGTTGTATATGTGCATCCAGAGACAATTCACGTCATTTACGGGTTGGTAACAAAGTTTGACGTGTTTGAGGAGTAGTGACTATTTATTACCGACGAGGACTAATAGGAAAATAGAGCTCCTAATTGGACTATTTCTTTCAATAAATCTCTTCCATTAATGTCAATATTCTTTTGGGTTCAATTTACACACCCAACCGTGGAATCTGTATTCTGCCATCACTGTGCGAACTATTTTATATGAACTGTTATTTAAGTATAAGTCCATTTCTTATTGCTGCTGGAGGACTTAATTCATACCTTGCCGATACCAAGTGTTCTCTTACTGCCAGTGAATACGACGACCAACGCCATAAGTATAATACCTAATTCTGCCACAAGTTCTGTTACACAATTTCCAGCGCTTATCGTTCAAAACTTCTTGCGGGAATAGAGCCATTAAGTATTTTTTCAGAACAAAGGCACTGATCAATGAAGAATACTAGTCAGTTTGGTTTCATGGAGTGAGGCGTTAAAGAGAATCGAGTCGCTCTAATAGTCTTGCATAAGTGCGGAAAGAGTGCTGGTCAAATTTTCGAGTTGCTAAAACCACTCGGAATATCGAGGATATTCGTTTATCGGGCTATTGCTCGCTTCTGCGAATTGTCTGGAATAGAGGACAGGCTAAGAAGTGGTCGCCCGCGCGTCATCTGTACGAATGCGGTAGTAAAGACAGTGCGTGAAAAAATTCGGAGAAATCCCCTTAGGAAGCAGAAAATCACGTCCAAGGAATTGGATATATCAACCAGATCCATGTCTATGCTGATTCGGGATGATATGCATATCACCCGGTCCATGGGTCATCTTCTAATTCCTCAATTAAAAAAAATTAGGTTGGAAAGTTGCAAACGACTTTTGCAGTGGTACGCGGATAATGGCCATGAAAACATTCTGTTTACGGATGAAAAATGTTTTACCGTGGGAGAAGTTTTCAACAAACAAAATGACAAAATTTGTGCCACTTCATCTAAGGAAGAGAAAAAAGTTGTTCCAAGGCTTCAACGTGGACATCATCCCACTTCCCTAATGGTTTGGTGGGGGGTCTCTCACCGTGGTGTCACATCCCTCCATATCTGTGAAAAAGGCGTAAAAACTGGTGCAAAGATTTACCAAGAAGATGTGTTAGAGGGTGTTGTGAAGGCTTTGACCAATGCCCTTTTCAATGGATACAACGTTCCAGCGCACAAAGCCAAAACCAAGCAGGAGTGGCTCAAAGACAATATTCCTGGCTTTATAGTAGCAGAAAATTGGTCGTCGTGGAGTCCAGATCTGATCTGGTTATGGTTTGTGGTCAGAATTGGAGGATATAGCCTGCAAGACTGCCCACAAAAATTTGGAAAGCCTTGAAACAGCATTAACCAGAGCAGCATCCACGACCTCCATGGAAACCGTACGTGCCGCTACTGCCCAATGGCCACACCGTTTGGAAGCTTGTGTTAAAGCAAAAGGCAGTAATTTCGTGTGAATCCAATTTTTTTTAATAATCAGTATTATGGCCTAATAAATGAAACAATTCTGAATGCAATACGTTTACTGGTTTTTTATTTATAGCGTTTTATATTTGTAACAGAACTTATGGCAGGACTAAAAATGTATTTTTTGTCAGCGACCCAGATAAATCTATCTTTTTGATCAACCCTTCGCTTCTTGTTTTCTATACACGGCCTTGTGCACTTTATGTTGAAATGTTTTGCTACAATCGAGTACAAGTTAGGCAGAAAACTTGATCCCATTATTTAATATACTGCACCCAAATGTCGTCGTTTTATTCTAAACTTAGAATATTATTTTGAGGGAGGATTACTTTAACAAAACAAATGCTTTTCGTTCATATTATATAACAAGAATACAAAATCTTATATTAAAGCGTAATATGAATGTAGCCTACAAATTGTTTTCGTCTGGAAGAGTACTTCAACGACTACATATAATGCCTTTCGCAATAACCTCGTATACCATTGTGCTCAAAAAGTTTCCGGAAGAGCCAACACGTACGCTCTCGTTAGACCGATTTTTTTGGTTTCGTTGGTACAAATGCCCTTGACATTCGCACCACATTTTAGCGACATTGCATAACATTTGTTAAATATGCAACGCCGTCTTTACATCGATATTTTTCTTCTCGGCCATTTTTGAAATGGATACAAAAACTGGGAAACGAATTTGCATGGTGACTTTGTAAGGGAATTATCCGAGATCTTTGTGCAAAATTCTCATCAGGCTGGTGCGTGAAATGTTGAGTTGTTGAGATCGATGGCAAGTCGATGTTTCTGAATTAAGTCGAACGCTCTACCGCATGACGAAGGGGTGTCTGAGGTTTGTCCGCAAGCAAGTCGGTCTCAAGAACTTTTTGCACCCCACTTGAGTACAGCAGGCGCGTTGGATGTTTCCTTTCGACCAAAACTTCTTTTCAATAAACGCACTGTTAATGCAACACTTTATTTCACTTTTGAAGTACAATAAGTTTGCGATATTTCCCAACGTTGTTCATGATACTGACTTAGAGTCAAGATTTCGAACGGGACATAGCTGTCAGTGTCAAAATAACATCTGATTCAAAAAGAAACGTGTATTTGTACAACTCATTACAAAGTTAATAGTCAAACTCCAAATTGTTCGCTTTTACTACCATTGCAAGAAACATAGGCAAAAATTTCTTCAACAGACGTTACGATTTGAATTGAATTACCAAGATTTATCGTTATTAATATTCTGAAACCCAAATAATTTCATGATATATAAGGTTTTTTTTAGAGTTTATTCTCGCACCAGTATTGCAGAACTAGTGCAACTATAGGAATAAAGCCGATTTTGCCAACAAGATTGTCGTCAGCGAAAACGTGGGAAGTTATATAAAGAGTATTGTGCGCATTTTGAGCTTTTAATAGTGTCGGGTCGTACTTCTTTTAAAAATGGTGTTGGTGAAACACTGAAACACTTACGGTTATTTGGCCTTTAGAACACTTTCTTAACTGGTATTTTGCTGACAGAATTAAATAAGCTTAACTTCAAAACTTCAACATGCCTTGTCTTGTATTTTTATTTATATCTTTTTGCCTAAAATTACAATAGTCACTCAACATTTTGTGACTGTCATATTTGGTCACCAAAATCATACAATTTGGCACCGCCAGACTTCTTCCTCTAGCGTTATGCACTAGCTTGTGTCTATGCCCGTCATCAACCAACCAACCAAGAACAACATTCATCAACTTATGACGGCGTTTAGTACCGAAAGTAGTAAAAAAAAAGTCACATCAAAATAGTAAGCCAGTCATGAGCTACTGCTGATGTTTCAATAGCCAATTTGATCTGAATTATTATAAAAAAGGTGTTTTTTTTTCTTACTTTATAAACATCTTCAAGTTCTAGTTCTGCGAATGTATACAGAGTGCCTGACTCGAACTCCAACTTTTTAAAATGCTATATTTTTTTTATTTTTTGATAAATTTTATTGTGCCAAAGCAAAAAATGTTGGAAAATACATCAATTTTCAAATTGTATTAGTAGTTTTCAATATGTCCACCTTTGGCGCGAATAATGGCCTTGAGACGGCCGAAGAAAGCATCGCCCCCTGCACGCAAGTGGCTCTGTGGTATTTTGGCCCATTCAGGGCGAAGTGGCTATTTGAGGTGGTCCAAACTTTGGTATTTTTTAGTGCCAACCTTCGCCTTCAAAATACCCCAGACAGAGAAATTCAACGGATTTGCATCCGGAGAATTTGCAATCTATTGTGTCGAAGAAATGAAGTGTGGAACATTGTTTTTTAACCAATCTAGATTGACGCGCGCTTTGTGAGACGGTGCCAAGTCTTGTTGAAATGTCCACGGTCTCCGACCGAAATGATTGTTTGCCCAAGGCTTCAATACTGCCTCTAAGACAGTTTCACGGTATACGATCGCATTAATTTTGAAGCCACGGTCCAAAAATATGAGCGGAGAGCGACCATCGGCGGTTACGGCGGCCCAAACCATCACCATCGGTGCTGCCTACTTTCTGGTGGCCGTCCGAAGGTGTGAATTTTCGAAGGACCCCTCTGGCAAGTGAACTCGGTCATTTTGTTTGTTGACATATTGCTCGATAACAAATGGCGACTCATCGGAAAAAACAAATTCGGCAACTCACCACTTACGTGCATAATTATTTTTGACGCAAAATTGTCCACTTCGATGTCAAGATTCAGGAGGGTTAGGCACGATTTACGGTCAACACCCATTACCTGATGGACTGTCTGCACTTTGTAAGGAAACATCTTCAAGCCTTTCACTAAAATGCGCCACAGAGAGGTGCGTGGCATTACAAATCTGGTGGATGTCGAGGGAGTCTCTACGACATCTTCAGCCACGGCAGCGATATTCTCGGCTGAACGAGAGGTGACGAATTGCTCATCAAAAACATCGTGACGATTGCTGCCTGCTCTTCAGGAGTATTGCGTTCCATCGTTTATTCACAAAAATTCTAATTCTGTTTGCTTCACAAATGTCAAAACCAAATTGACATTCGACGCCATTTGTAAAACGGATGGCACTTTCAGATACGGTCATATATTATGGCCCACCGTGCACAATAAGACACAAAAAAAAGGAGCCTGACAGCCACATAAGGACTGAAACGAATAAAATCTGTAAATTTTAATACGGGCTATAATTCCAATGCGTAAAAATTGCAATCCCATTTTGTACCCAAATTAGCCTGTATGTTTAAAATATTTATAAAATATGAGTCAAGAGGTACTGAAAAAAGATCATCGACAAATGTCTCGAAAATACTTCGCGTCCAAACCATTTCATCGCAAAAAATTTAAACATAGCACGCAGTACAGTGGATTCTGTTATTAAACGATATTTGGAGAGGTTGACAGTTAAGCGAAAACAAAAAAGTGGAGCTAAAAGTGGAGCACATGATACAAATTTGGACAGGAAAATAGTAGGCACCAACGTAAAAAACCGGACTATGTCATCCAGAGATGTTGCTCGGAAATGTAATACCAACCAAGCAATAGTCAAAGATCTGAAAAACGTAACGGTCTAAAAACACGAAAAAAACAAAAAACACCAAAAGTCAGAAAAACACGAGCCCGAAAGCTATAGGAGTTGATCGGCAACAAGAAAGCGTGCTGGGTTTTGGATGACGAAACTTATGTCAAAGCCGACTTTACTACTCTTCCAGGTGCGCAGTTTTACAACTCGTTTGAAACTGAGATTCTTCCGCAATCAACAACATCGATTGGGATGGAAAAATTCGGATCAAAACATCTCGTTTGGCAGGCCATTTGCCAATGGCGACACAGAAGCTCATCGTTTAGTACAACGGGAACAATTAACGGAAAAGTGTACATTAACCAATTCCTAAAAAAAACGATTGATTCCTTTCTTAAACAAACACGAGGGTTCAACATTATTTTGGCTAGATTTAGCTTCAGCTCACTATGCTCTTGCGACGTTGAGCTTTCTTCTTGCTAAAAATGTCGACTTTGTCCCAAAAGACATGAATCCACCCAATGTTCCACAGTGCCGTTCCATTGAAAGGTATTGGGCTTTGGTCAAAGCTAAATTGAGGAAAAGTGAGCAGTGTGCAAAGAACGTAATAGATTTTAGTGATAAATGGAAAAGAGCGTCCAAAAAAATCACGGATGTAACTGTCACCAACCTTATGACGGACATTCGAAAGAACTTGAGAAAAGAATGGGAACTCAAATAATTATTTTTATTTTTTGTAATTGCGAATGAATTTAATAAAAACAGAGTTTTAAAGCAAATAAAATTTTTTTTTTTACTTTGAAGTTTCCAAATTTTATTCGTTTCAGTCCTTAAGCAAACTTTTTTAGGTAAGCCTTTTTTTTTAATTATTAGGGTAGGAGTAATAAGAATGAGATAAGCGAAACCCAGACTCAATATTTGTGTTGACCGGTGTTATCAGTGGACACTGGCAACGCAGGCTAACGCAGTTCTGTTGAAACCATTTTATTCTCTCATAAATCTCTTGGGTCTGTTAGTAACTATTGGATAATGTTAGCTGTAAGAAATATTTCCTAAAACCGATTTTTCATACACGTTCCTAAGTACAATTTTTACTGCAGAATTTTGTATCAAAAAAGAACTATTTCTCATTTTAAATACGCTCTAAGGCACGCAAATTAAAATGATGACCATTTTTCAAATTCGCCATTTTTGAAGTAGTATGTACGAGTGAAGATTACTCAAAAACGGTCTCGGTGAGATTCGCTGAAATGTTTTGCGATGTCTAGACTATATGATGATAAACTTCAGAAATCAATATTAAATATGAAAAATCCGCGGATTATTATTAGAAAAACGTGATTAAACAACGATCGATATTCTCTGTTCTCCGGCCATACAATTATGAAAAGAATTGTTTTCCAAAAACGGAAACAAAAATGTAATAATCCGCTTTGTAATGCGTTACATAGAAACTTTTAAACCCCACATTAAGCTATTGTGCTTGTAAAGAAATAGTTTAGCTTATCCAAGCTATCATTATATATACTCGTACTATATGTACTAGTTCCAAAATAAACACTAATGATCTGTAATGTTTCTATTAATAACTCAATTAATGCTAGCTAAAATCCTTTGATCGTAACAACAATGTGAATTCCCTGAAACATTTTCACATAATAAACACTAAAGCACTAAAACAACAGCAAAAAAAAAGCAAATATTTGCTACTCGAAAAAACATTAAAAACGTTTAAAGCCATCATTAAATTTTCTGACACACAGCCACAATTTCTTCACGGATGTCTTGAGAACCTTAAGGCCACTATTATTTCATTTAGTCGAACATTTTATGTTGTGTAACACAACCATGAACGTAGTAGTAAATTAAACGCTTAACAATCGAATGCTCTTTAAAAGTCGTAAAATTCAACGAATCCGTCCTTTGGTTTGGGTGAAATTGTGCATTTTACAAGCTCCATAAACAAGTGGTGTGAATTGAGAGGAGGAGCCCTTTGACTGACGCCAATCATATTCTTTATTGGATAAATTAATAAATTGAACGCACACAAACAAAAACAAAAAAAAAAACAGTATTTGTTTCTTTTGAATTTGTTGGATAAACATTTTATGGCGAGTTAAGTATATAGACCCTTTCGTGGAAAAGGCTAACATAGTGCTTTTCAAATGTTTGTGTACTTAATATTTTCAAGATCGCCTAGCATCTTTTAAATAAGAAAAAAAAAGCTATGGTATTCCGCAAATCTGTGCAGCATGAGGGGAAGCCTAATATCATAATAGGACTTGAAATCTGGAAAAATTACATAGGCGATGTGTGAACATGTACATTATGACTATATTCAAGCCGACAACACCATGGTAGTGAAAATTTACTTTACTTGCTAGTAAAGAGTTATCAGTTATACCCCATTCATTTAAAAAAAGTCAACTTCTATATTTCTCTTATATTTATGTAGTACTATAGTATTTGTAGATTATTAGAAGGTGTAGCCGGAACCTGAAATTATCCACATTGCCAATTCTGTTCAATACTCGTTTAATCTAAGATCGTAACCAACGGAAAGTCTTGCTCTAGCGAAGGCAATATTATTTCGAAAATATTTTTACTTTTTCTTCAATATTACGCTTGTTGAATAGCAGATATTATGCAAAAAAACCAATGTAATTTTACGGCCATATCATAATTAAATACATATAATCGGTCTGGTATCCTCTACTATTGACATTCGTTGAGCACACCTAAAATTAAGTTCGAGCTACGTACCTCGTAACATTTATATTTTATATTTTGCAGAAACTATGAAGTTTGAGGTATTCGAGTTATTAGTAGTTTTATTATTATACGACTCTCATATTTTGAACAGTTACTCGTATGTAACATAAATATGTATGTCGATTGGCCCTCTGATTTTAATTTAAACCTTTGGCCCTGGGCATATTGGAATTAGGTAGGCAAGAGTGGCTGTTGAAAATACTAACCCACTTAGGCTTATTGGCCCATTGTGATGCCACGAGGATCTATGATCCTTTTACTAATATAACCAGTTTGAGCTTATGATGAAGCGTAGGAGACTGTTTACGTCTATATTTTTTAGATCGTTTAGGTCGTTGTACAAGAAAGCTCCTAAGTGAAGTTTTCTTCTCTGGGAGAGAGCTGGACATGTACAGAGTAGATGGAGGATTGTCTCCTCCTCTTCCTCGTCCATGCAGCTTCTGTAAAAATTATTTGTAAAGGCGCCAAGCCTTCTTGCGTGCTTGCCTATGAGCCAGTGTCCAGTGATGACACCTATGATGGCGCTGAGATGTTCCTTATTTAGAAGGATCAGACACTTAGAGCGATTCAGATCCAGTTTTGGCCAGATCTGTTTGGTCGCTATACATGTTGGTCCAACAGTCCACCTAAGGTCTGTTCTTTTATTGCCATCCAGCTTTAATGTTAGTTTCGACGCAGCGATTGGTATACCTATGCTACCGTTTTCCGGTAGAATAGGTAGAGTGGTTCCAATTTTAGCGAGTTCATCGGCTCTACAGTTCCCTGGAATATCTTTGTGGCCCGGCACTCAACAAAGGTGAAGGTTGAACTGATCTGCCATCTCCATAAGAGATGATCGGCATTCAAGGGCAGTCTTAGAATTTAGTGAGACCCAGTTCAGGGAATGGATAGCGACCTGACTATCCGAAAAGCTGCGGACATCCTTTGCAGATATCTCGTTTTTCTTCAGCCAGGACAGAGGTTCTTTAATCGCCAAAATTTTCGCCTGAAACACACTACAGTGATTTGGAAGACGGAAAGAGAGGCTTAGATTTAGCTTATCTGAGAAAACACCGCCACCAAATCCGCTATCGCTTCATCGCATCATCTGTGCAGAGATGGATTGATTTGTCCTCAATGAAGGCATCTTTCTCCCAGAAGGATCTAGAAGGGAAGCTTACATGGAATTTTTTGCCAAACCAAAGTTCAGGTGTGGTGTAATCGATGTTCTCTGTGAGGATTCCTAATGCATTAAGAATGCTGGCGTGGCCAAACGGATCATTTGTCCACTGTTTAGTCGCTTTAAGACTAGTTGATTTTTTTAACTTAATCTACTTTTCTTCTAATATCTATTTTATGGTATCAAAAAGTTAATCTTGTGCTCAAAACAAATAGATAAGCAGGCAACAATCTTTCTAATCCTTACATAAAAAAAATTAAGTCAAACGTTCAAAGAAAGTTGAAAACTTCTCGTACTCATATTCGTCCATTTTTATATAATTAGTAGTGCAGCCCAATATTTTCTAAATTGAAAATGCCTTCATAAATGGTTAAATTTAAATTTCACCATCTATTTATCGACTTCAAAGTCGCATATCACTAGGGAGAATACTCGCTGCTCCATCAAGGTCCGTATTGACTTAGCCGACACCTTTAATGTGAAGAAAGCTTTAAGACAAGACCAGGTGACCCGTTGTCACATAACTTTTTTAACATCGCTCTAGTAAAAATTCCCACAAATAACATATTTGTGTACGCGAATGACACTGATGTGATTGAATGAACACAGCGAGTCGTCAGTGAAGCTTTCAGGAATATGGAAGCAGAATCGATCAAAATGGCCCTGATCATAAACGAGAGCAAAACAATGTACGAGTACAAGCTGCCATCAGAAAAGGACGCAAACAACCGACGGCTTGTCCAGAATGTCACCATCGGCAGTTATAATTTCGAAGTAGTTAAAAATCTCGTCTGCCTTGGCTCCGCAGTTAAAAGCAGCAACGACATCACCGTAGAAATCAAATGAAGAATCACCATTGCCAATCGCTGTTTCTTTGGCTTCGACAAGCAATTGAGTAAAAGTGCCCCCTTTTGTAAGACCAAACAGGATTTATACCCTAATCATACCAGTTCCGGTCTATAGCCCAGAGGCCTCGACCTTGTTAAAATCAAGTGAAGAAACTGATTTTCGGTGCCATTTGTATTGACAGGGAATGGAAAAGAAGGTTCAGCCGCCATTTCTACGGACTGCATAGCAAAACTGGTATGCAGTCTAGAGAAGTGTCTAGAGAGATGGCTGGGCCATGTCGAGGGAATGAACGTTAAAGCTCCGGCACAGAGAGACATCAATATAAGCCTTGAGGAGCAGTGTAACCGAGGACGACCGTTTCTAAAGTGGCGAAAGCAAATAGAAGGGGACCTCAACCAGCTTATAGTGCGGCACTGGAGGCAGCTGGGCTCGATGGTTGGAGCCCAGGTTTACAACGGAGTGTAGCGTCACTTGAGTAAGTAGGTTCATAAATGGTCCTCAACATACATGCATTTGTATGGGTTAGGTTGCACCACATGAAATGTCCGATTTTGAGGTAACAATTTAAAAGCCAGTATATTTTTTTTATAATTTTTATTCAGTCAAAATAACTTTTTTCCAACGTGACTCAAGGTCCATTATTCATTTTTTATAGAAGGCTTGATTTTTGGACGCTTTAAAGTCTTCAAAGGTTTGTATGAACTTTGCTCGGTTTCAGAATACTTTCTGTCGATAAGACACACCAAACTGCAGAAAAGGTGATAGTCCGTCCGAGAAACATCAGAAGAGTCAGGTAGATGCGGAAGAATTTCAAATCTCGACTGTAGCAATTTTTGCACCGCTACGCGTGATGTATTGAGTCTAGGATTGTCATGCAGTAGGATCGGACCATGCCTATTTGCCAACACATGTTGTTTTCCAGCCAAGTTGGCATGTACTATGTCAATTTTCTCACAACATTTGACTGGTTCAAAAAGTGAATTGGTCCTTTAGATAGTCACCATAACCTATTCTATGTGAAGACCTAGTTTGGGGGTGTATTTTGGTTTTTATTTTGCATCCAACCACTGTCCAGATCTTTCACGGTTGTCATACAAAGTCTACTTTTCATCACACGTTCATTTTGCTGCCTTAAGTTAAGCGATGCATCGATTTTTAAGCGGCGTAGATTTTGTGCTTCGTTTAATTCATGGGGCACTCATTTTTCGAGGTGTTTGCTTTTCCTAGTAGAGATAGGTCGACATGGGAGATATCTCTGTGCAATGTCCCGTACCGTTTTTCTTGGGCCTGTATCTACCGTTGCTTTTAAGACATTGTCGTCAATTATCGTTTCTGGTTTCCCACGTGGTTCGTTTTCGAGGCTAAGATCTCCAGAACCAAATTCGAATGTTGCGTTCGTTTACCGCTGCATTCTTAAATGCGTCATTAATGTTTTTCGCTGACAGAGACGCATTATACCCCAGTTTAAATCCATAAAGGAGAAGAGAGTCCGAGTGTGAGCCGCCGACAGCATAATAAACAATTCCTAGAAAAAAATTACGTTGCAACGAATCCTAAAATCTAACACGTCAGACGTCAAACACACGTACCACTTTATCTTATAGAACAAAATTTACAATTTCTGCTACAGATGTTTACTCGAGAGCTTCTTATTGGGAACTGAGTGAAAATCAGACATTTCATATTTTATATGGTACAACCTAATATCTTTGCAACAATACAGATACTGAGTCTGATATAAATAAACATGTAATGCGTGCTAAGAATTACTAATAATAATAATAGGTTTTCGGGAGATGCTTTTTAAATACATTTTCTCGTAAAATCAAACCTTGGACGGATGGACAGAAGATTATTGTGTACCAATTTTCATACACATGCATACCTATATAGTTTGAGTTTATTAGAAATATTATACTTCTAGTTCTAGGTTCAGCATTTAAGACATTCCCTGAGATTTGCTAATTGCAAAGTTGTTTTATTCAATCATTAAAGAGTGTATTTTATTTGATTTCCTTTTTTATATCTGAAAGTGAGGTCAGCCTGATCAATTGTAAAGAGGAAGGTATCATCGGCATTCCAATCGCTACGTGCAAACTAAAATTAAAGCTGGTGTACATTTGGGTCAAACGTCTAAAAACCAAACAAACTTGGTCAAAATTGACTCTGAATAGCTCCAAGAGTTTGATCTGTCTAAATAGGAAGAATCTGAGCGATATGATAGGTGTCATCACTGGACACATAGGCACGTATACAAAAAGATTTTATGTACCCTTAAGATGTTAGCACATTGGTTCTAAAAGTAAGAGGATCACAGATCCAAGTAGCATCACAATGAACCATTAGGCCTCAGCTGGTAGGTTTTACCAACAGCCACTGTAACCTAAGCCAACCTACCTATTTTAACGTTGCAAATGTAAACGAAAGCATAGAGAAGGACCTTAACCAGCTCGATGTGCGAAGCTGGTAAAAGGCTTATATACACATGCATATGAATTCATTCACATAAACATGGATGTACACATGTGCTAACAGAATTTCAACCATTCTAACATTTACAGGGGGTGGGTGTTTTCAGCCATAACCCGTTTATAAAGCTATGATACGCCAACATATGTATGTAGGTATAAGCTTTAGATTCATTTTGAAAACAAACTTGCCACCGTTTTTTTTGTTGGTTAGTTTTGTTTTCCTTTAAATTTAAATGGCAGTTACGAGCAATCTTCCCACTTTTTCAAATTCCACTGTCATATCAGGAATTTAATAGTGCTCATTGTAAGGTTTTAGTGCGCAATTCTATTACTACTGAACGACGAGCTACGAGGGCGGGTCAATAATTCCGTGCATTTTTGAATTTCTGACCTCTTTACTGAAACAGCAACACTGCTCCTATCAACAAGCATTTATCAGTTGACTCCTGTCAAAATTTAAACTTGCTGCGTCAGTTAGTTTGTGTTTGACAGCTATTTTTATCAGACTACTCACTAATTTGAGGAGAAAATGGAAAAAAGTGAATTTCGTGTGCTTATTAAGCATTATTTCTTGCGAAGAAAACCATTACCGAGACCAAGGCTAAGCTTGATAAATACTATGGGGACTCTGCACCATCGATTTCAATGGTAAAAAAGTGGTTTACTGAATTTCGTTGTGGCCGTACAAGCACTGAAGATGCCGAACGTCCTGGACGCCCAGTTGAGGTCTCTACACCCGAAACAATCGAAAAAATTCACGATATGGTGTTGGCCGACCGAAGATTGAAAGTGCGAGAGATTGTAGAAGCCGTAGGGATCTCGCATGGCTCAGTGGTTTCAATTTTGAATGATCACTTGGGCATGAGAAAGCTTTCCGCAAGATGGGTGCCGCGTTTGCTCACAGTCCACTACAAACGCAATCGTGTAACAACTTCACAGGAAGGTTTGGCGTTGTTTAATCGCAATATAGAGGAGTTTTTGCGCCGTTTTGTAACCGTGGACGAAACATGGATCCATCACAACACACCAGAGAACAAACAACAGTCAAAACAGTGGGTTTCTAAGGGTGAATCGGCGCCAAAGAAGGCCAAGGTGGGTTTGTCAGCCAATAAAGTTATGGCGACTGTTTTTTGGGATGCACGCGGGATAATCCACATTGACTACCTTCAAAAGGGAAGAACAATCAATGGGGAATATTATGCCAACTTATTGGACCGATTCAATGACGATTTGAAAAAAAAACGACCTCATTTGGCCAAGAAAAAAGTTCTTTTCCACCAAGACAATGCAAGGGTGCACACATGTGCAGTTGCCATGGCAAAAATCCATGAATTGGGCTATGCATTGCTCCCTCATCCACCCTATTCTCCAGATTTGGCTCCGAGCGACTACTTCTTGTTCCCAAACCTGAAGAAATGGCTTGGTGGAAAAAGATTTGACTCCAATGATGAAGTCATCTCGTCATTTTGAGGACCTCGACAAATCATTTTTTTTGGAAGGGATAAAAAAAATTGGAGAAGCGTTGGACAAAGTGTATAGAGCTCAAGGGAGACTACGTTGAAAAATAAAATTATTTTTTTATCAAAAAATCTGTTTTAATCCAAAAGTCACGGACTTAATGACCCGCCCTCGTATCATCCCTCCGTTCTTTCGTCTAGTGCAATGTTCTGCATACATACTTAGAGATATATGTAGATATGTACATATTTTTGTATGTATGTATTATTATTGATACAAATCTATGTACAATGTACATTTGTTTATAGATTTCTATGGATGTACGTATGTATGTACATACCTACATTTAGTGAAACAAGGTTTCGCTCTGCACAAGTTTTTTTGTTGTTTTTTTTTTTCGATGCTCTGGTGAATAGGTATATCTATCTGCCTTGACTGTCTGGCTGTGTCTTATTTCGTTTCTGACCTAGTTGTAATCGTGCTTATGCATAAGAATAATTTACAAAAGAAAATGAAAAAAAAAATTAGAGTAGGTAAAACAGAAAAAAAAACTACAACAAAAATAAAACCAAAAAAAAAAGAGAACAAAATTGTCACAAAACTAGGTCGCGCGGATATATCAAGTAAAGAAATGGCGTATGCGTAGACTAGAAAATTGGATACCTAGTAGAGTGATTGTATGTTCTGTCTAGAGGGCGGATAAAATAGGAACACCGTCAAAAATCACAAGAAAAAATAAAAACAATACATAATGATAATCACAAGTCGTACTAACGTCTCTAAAACATTTTCTTCTTCTCTGACTACCTACCAAAACCAATTTAAGGAAATGTTCGTTCTTCAAAAAAAGTTCTAGATTACACATATTCGTACCTATGCATGCATGTACACGTATGTATGTACATTCACAATACAAAACAAACGATTCAAAACAACCCTCAATATGACGTTGACCCCAAAAAACAGCAACAAACTATATAGATCCGGTGGGGCGCATGTGCCTCCCTGGTTCAATGTACATATCAACACGATGCCGATGCCGATGCCGATGCCGTTGCTGCTGCTGCTGCTGCTGCTGCTGCTTTTACTCAACTTGAGCGGGGTGGGAAAATTGGAATTCGGTGGTCACGAAACAAAAAACTCGCACACCAATGCATGAGAATCAAAAACTGAAGCCGAAGAAAAAATTAAAAAGCAAAAGCAAAAGCAAAAGCAAAAAAACACATTACCAGCTATATACATACGTACGTATCTGAAAACAAGTTAAGTACGCACAGATCCATCAAACACCACCACCCCATGCACATTGCCACGCTACCAACACCATCTCATTTCCGGTTACGACGCAAAATGCCAATGAATGAGGAATGAAGATTGAAAATCAAAACAATAATTCACATGGATACACCACTGTTTGCAAGGGTGTGCTCGATGTGTTGTGTATTAGAATGGAGAGCGAGCGTACTATCGCCCGTACTTATCTCGTAGTAGCACCATACAACGTAAAATGCTATATGCTGCTGGTCGCCGCCGCCGCCGCCGACGACTATTCACTTTACTATAAACACCGCATCGCATCGATACGGCATACTCTCAGTCAAAGTTCTCAGCTTTAAATGTGTGGGGTGGACATAGTGGCAAAGCAGTAGTAGCGTAGTAGTAGTAGTAGTAGTAGAGTTGCTATAGTACGCATTCGACTGAATCAAAACAAAATTCCATCCTTCCTGAAATGAAGAGCAACCAAACGATGTCGTCTCTCACTTGGCAGCTCTTTCATGTTCGTTCTTTAAGAGAAAATCATCCTCCAACGAGAGGTGTAGCGAATTTCATTGAAAAACACTAACCAAACCCCAATGACTATGACAGCCCAGTCCCAGTCCCAGCCACAGTCTGCCCAGTCTTCCGCGCATCTTACGGATGTTTGTATTACATGACTCTTCTATACACGTACGCATATATAGGTGTGTGTGTGTGTTAGTGTTTGTGGAATTTTGGCTCAACCATAGAGCAACGTGCAGTGTACATTTATTATTATTACTGTTCTTGTATTATTATCAATATTAAATACAGAAAACATGAATGAACGCTAGCTTCTTTTTTTTTTTTTTCAATTCGTTTCATCTCGTATTCGCGGCAGAACAATTCTACCAAAAAGGAAATATGTATGTATCTGTTGAGAAATCGAATTGGGTTTCCCCAGAGTCAACCGATAAGTGAAGGTTAACGACAAATATCGAGAATGCTGCCGGTGTGGCGAATCGATTTAGATTTTGATTTAGAATAAAATAGGTTTTATTTCAAAATCCTAAATTTAGGTAACCAAAATGAGTAAAAAAAAAAACAAACTCCTGCCTCCAAAAATTCACAAGACAAAACAATAGCCACGCGTATCTGTATCTATTGAATTTTATCAGTATATTCCTGCCATTTTTCCTTTCCTGACTTTATTATGCGAAGATGAATTAAGGTATTTCCCAGAATTTTCTCAAAACCGCTACACACTACTCCCAATTTGCACATACAATTTCTACCAAGTTTGAGTGGCGATAAATTTTATATATTGGACTCTACGCACATCCGAATTTGCGTTGTCATATCACTGTCAATATGGAAGAAACAAAATATTAAAATCTACTAGCATTATCGATTTCGAACATTAAAACAGAAGAAAAACGAAATACTCGTACTGAATGAAAAATTTATTCCTGAAAAGAAAACAATTGTGCCACATAAATGTAATGCGAGAGTTGGAAGCAATGGATTTCAAGAACTTCTTGAGAATGGATATGAAATTGCTTCAGAGAAGTACATATATGTACATAATTTGTCCGCATATATATTTTTTTTTCCCCCATGGTTTCAACAGTAGCATCTTTATCGATTTTGGAATATTTTTCAATATTGCTCTGAACCTTGGAAGAAATTTTTTTTTTTTTGTCCCAGAGATAAGGCATAGCCCTACGTTTTCAAACATTCTGTTTATCAGCGTGTTGCCGATCTTCACTCAATCAGTGCCAGATCATTTCAAAGAGGATCAACTCGCGGAAATTTGCCTACACGAAACACAGCTTTTGGGTCATTAAGAAGGGGAGAATAGAAATTGCGAGATTGGCCGAGGCAATCTGCCAATTTGTTTCGATCGAAGCCCAATTGCCCTATACACGAGGCAATTTTCCTACTGATTGCAAGTTGTAATCAGAAATTGTGTCCCAAATTGTCCTGTGGGTAGGCGCTTTTAAGGATGAACACACAACACACTCATTGCAAACAATCATCATTGAATGCTTTTCTTCTGATAGTTAACTTTGTCGTCTTAAAAAAAAAATTAAAAAACATTTTTCAAAACCAAACCAGTACCACTGATGGACAGGCTACCTGCATGCATATGACCAAATAAAATGAGAAAAAAAAAGGATTAGTGCTCATGCTGTATTTTCAAAGTAATGTAAATGTGTAAATTATGTAATTTTTGTGTATGGATGCACCTTTCATCTATTGCTTTTGGAGAGTTTGGGAAAAGCAAAATGAAAAGAAAGTCTTGAGGTTACCTACTAGGTGGTAGCTATTATTAATGAGCCACTGCGGTGACAGGATTGAGATTGATAGACTTCTACCTCTACCTACTATAAGCTGCTTATTGTTATTTTTTAAAGTATTTTGCACATATTTCATGTATACACCCGTTTATACATATCCACACATAAATGCATAGGAGGATTTTGAAAGAACACATAGGTTTATGAATATCCTTCTTTTTTGTCAAAAATCATGACCCTGAGAAGAAAAAGGCTAAGCATACATAGTTTGAGCCTGCGAAACTTACCTGTTTGAAGAAGGTAAATATGACAGTAGAGCAGAATTGAAGGATTGAAGGCTGACTTTTTATACGATAAGACTGGACCTTGCCAGGCTTCAACTAAGCAATGCTCAGTGCTGTAACTACGATTTCATATCAGTTTTACATCCTCGTCTAAGCCAGCGGGTACTAGTTTCATCGTCGGACTTGATTTCGAAACTTGGAAGCAATACGGAAGAATTCGAACTATTTATTGAATTGTAACGACAACATGTCAGATATCAAGAGGTGTCATTTTCAGTTTCACCCCATTGTCGAACGGTTAATATTCACATTTCATTGCGATGACTAGTAAAAACTAGAAGGGTATTAAATATGGATCGAGACAAACTCCCACAACATGTCGAAACATTGAAAATTCACTACAAAAACTGTGAAAATATTCCTGAAACGTTTTGTAAAATTTGTACTGCTTTTGGTCATCATCAAGCGCCCTCTCATACAGCTATAGTCAATTTAATCGATGAATTGAAACGTCTCTTGACAGGTTACTGATGTGAAGACTCCAACTGGTGTTCGTCCAGCTGAAAATATCGCCGCCGTTACTGAGAGTATGGCTGAAAACCCACGTGTGTCCATTCTGAGACGATCACAGTAATTAAGTCTTTCCGCAACCACTTTGCAATGCATTTAGTACAAGGACAGTTGACCAGCCAGCAGACCACACACAACGTCGTAATTTCGCTCGTTGGATGCCGGAAATGAAAGACCAAGATCCTGGTTTTTACACAAAATTATTCTAAGTGACTAGTGTCATTCCCATTTGTCTTTATACGTAAACAAACAAAATTTTCATCCACAACGAGTCACAGTTTGGTGCGGCTTTTGGGCTGGTGCCATTGGGCCAGATTTTTTTTCGAAAATGACACTTATGTGACCGTTTGGGTGAATGGATTGGTTACCAAATGACATTAACTGACCTTTTTTTTGTCCTAAAATGCTATAGACTTGGACGACGTTTATTTTCAGAAGGACGGCGCCACATGCCCCACAGCTGGTGAAACAATCCCTCTATTGCGTGACAAATTTCCTGGACGTGTGATTACTCGAAATGTAGACTTGAATTGGCCGCCGAGATTGTGCGATTTAACAACATTACTTTTTTCTTTGGGGCTATGTTAAAGATAAAGTCTACGCCAATGTTCCACAAACGATACAATTATGTAAAATCTGATGACAAATTTCATCAAACAATGACCATTTGTCATTGCTCTGTTGAGGCGGACATTGTTTTGTATTCCATTACTAACATCAGAGTTTATACTTTAGATTAAAATAAAAATATTACCACTTTATACAAAAATGTTGGGTTTTCTATTGATATAAAATGACACCTCTTGTTAAATGCCCTACAAAATTATATATAAGCTACTTCAAATAGAAAGAAATAGTGATTGTTGTGGGTATAACCCCTAATGGGTAATCGGCAGTTCTCATATGTCCAAATATGGGTGCTGACCATTTAATTTCCTGCCTCTTTCGCCCAAAGGCTCTCCAGATTAGAGGATCGATCACCTAAAAAGCCTCTGTCTCGAATAAAGAGTTTTAGATAACGATAGCATCATTGATGAAAACCTTGCAAATCGATAACGACGTTCGGGTTATTTGTTTTTGTCTTAAACGGGCTCCGATCAGCCGAGTCTTGAACTTTCGGCACCTGAGCACTAAAAACCTTGTAAAAATCTGCATTTAAAATCGCCAAAATCAGTGTAAAATATGCTTTCGCTTCATTCTAAGGAGGAAACCGCTCAAGTGATTGCGTACCCTTAAAATGTTTGAACACAGTGCGGGCGAATGAAGGAATCCGAGAATGCAAAGTTTTTCGGTTTCTACTAATGGCTAGGTGTTTAAATTTCGCTTTAGCATCGTGTTTTAGAAGCATTAAATTGCACTCTGTGGATAGTTCCCCATTTAGTAATGCTGTTATCGGAATTTAATGAGCTTAGCATACGTTGCCGTTCCTGTTCAACAGCCAAAGGGCAGAGATTTAAGTCCGGGAACGAATATGAAAAGCATAGAGTCGGAGACAGAACGGAGCCCTGGGGCACACCTGCATTTATTTTGTGAACATCAGCCTTGAAACCATCCAAGACAAATTGAATTGAACGTTCCGAAAGGTAATTTCTAATCCATTGAAGAAGAAATTCGTCGATCCCAAATGCACGTATTTTCGACAAAAGAACCTGATGCCAAACTCTGTCAAAAGACTTAGAAATATCAAGTGCACCTATGTTGCTTTCGCCAGATTGATATATGTACGCTTTGTTTCCAGTTTTCGGTGAGACATGGCATCAAATCACCAGCAGACCTGCTGCTATGAAAACCGTACATGCGGTCATTGAGCTTTTGTGATTCGCCTTTTTTAGGGACGGGCTGGACAAATGCTGTTTTCCATCTGCTCGGAAAGAATTCTAAAGAGAAGGATTGATGAAAAATCTTACGCAGTGGTTTTTCCAACGCAGAAGAACTCATCTTCAGAAGAAGGGGCGAAATACCATCTGGACCAGCGGATTTGTGTAGGTAGTGTAAGTAGGTACTCTTATTACTACACGAGTGCGAAAGTGGATTAGAAATTAGCCTTGTCCAAAGAGCTGACAGGAATGTCATTGTAAATGAGCGTTGGGATGGAGGATAAAGCAGGATATCTAAAATTTTTGACGATCCACCAAAACTTTTTACTGTTTGGGATATTGTACGTATAGAAATTTCAAACGCTTAAGAAAGACGTTTCAGTTTTTCTTGGCTCGTTTGAACTTTGTTCGGTTTTCCTCTATCGGTTTGGCCTTGTAGGACCAAAAAAACATTTCTCTAGCCCTGACAGCCCCTTTACAGCGCGAGTCTTACCACGCCTTTTCTTTTGGTTTCATACTCTTCATCCTATGAGGGATAAAGGATCACCTCATTCCAGCGGCATTCACGTCGCTATCGAGGAAACATAACGACCAGTTGAAATTCTTAAAAAAGTTAAGTCTGCTCCAATTGGCTTTCTCGTATTGCCATAGGGTTCTTTTAGGAATCTCCTCTCTAACTGTATGGTCCGGGTACAAGAAATTAGCTGAAATGACACAATGGTCCAACGAGCCTAGAAGGAATGGGACATCAATAGTGGAATTATCAGGGTGAGAAGTTAAAAACAAGTCCAGGGTGTTGGCTGTATTACTATCAACGGTGATCTCATTTACGAATTGGGATAAGTTGTTTCCCGTAGCGAAAACCTCAACATACCGTCCTTCGGGTGTTGTCTCTCTAGAATGCCGAGGTCACCAGATTATGTATGTTGAAATCACCCGCGATACAGGGATTCAATTCTTTGAATGGAGTCAGACAGCGCATCAAACTCGTTAAAGGTCCAGTTTGGTGCTTCTGTAAAAAAAAAACCAATAGCAGATAATACTTACGGAGACGGAATGTTAACCAAATGAAATTGAATTCCGGATTGGAACAGGGATGGTGGCACTAGTTCGTAGCTAAGTAGCTTCAGATCAGAGTGCCGTGAGAGATGTGAGCCGGGATCTGCTAGTATCGTGCTACTGCTAAGTACCAAACCAGCTGGCCTATATAAGCACAGTAAATATGCCTACACGGCGTTATGTCTGGAAACGAACTTAAACTTATTAACTTTGCTATGTGGCAGAAGTGAAGAATATCAGTTTCTCCGGAGAAAAAATAGAGATCATGAAAGGAGCGCGATCGAGGAATAAAAAGGAAATTTAGTGTAGACACAGTCGATGCTGAGGATATGGCAAACCATTTCTGTAAAATATTTAACAGAAAAAACGATACAAATTTCTTTGTCAAGTGGAACGAACAATACAAACTGGTAGACAAAACCCAGCATACCTAAAGTCAAGTACAGTAAGGCTGCTATGACAGACAGCCTATCTGTCCAAATAGTTAAAGCAGCGGGAGAGAAAACACCAACTCATTAACAAAATTTGTTCGGTATTTCAATGTACGTCCGAAAGTGGGCTTGAGGGTAAAGTGATGAGCATTCATAATAAATAGGAAAGGATAATAAAAAATTTGCTATGCGCAAACATCTTAAGTGTACACAAAATTGCTCGTGCGTGCGCCAAAAAAAAAACAAGTGGGTGCATTTCTCCAATTGCTTTCCATGCCGACTTAACTGCAAACTTGTAAGTATATTTGCTCCTCTGTGCTTGACTGTTCTTGAAGCGTATTCCATATTTTTCCATCTTCTGATGTATTGTTGGCGCCTTTTAGACCCAAATAGGACAACTTTGGTCTCGTCAGACTATGGAATATTGCGCAACACCTACTCGTATTTGGAGTCCAAATTAAATGTTCCTACGCAAATTTTAACCTGGCTGCAATGTGCCATGCCTGCAGAGTACCATCTCAGTGTTCTACCAAAAAGTTCCGCATTAGCAAGCCTTCTTCTAACAGTGGATATGTCCACTTCCAGATGAAGTTCAGCTGTGCAATGTATGACACGTCCCAGTTTTAAGATTTATCTGTAGAAACTTCGTATTCGTAAAATATTTTTCCAAAGTTAAAAGAAGCCAAAAAAAACTTACTTTGGGGTGAATAAACTTGTTGTTTTAATTTTATAGCACTAAAAACACTGCACTGCTCTTCTATTGCACACTTGAATAGTGCACAATCAAATAGATGTAACTTTCCGATAAGTTAAGCTAAACAATGAGTTCGATTTGTTATTCGCAGCATGCGAAAAACCTTAAAAAAACTTTAAGTTTCCAATTTTAGTTGCGATTTAAAAATTAATATCACGACGTTTTAAGTGGACATGAGCCCTGATATTATTTTGTATACACTTGTACATATTTTTCTGATGTTATGGTATCGTTAACCTTCTTCATGGTAGGTAATCACTTTTATCAATAGACTCACACACTTTCTGCACTTTCTGAGCATGATCAGAAATCCTCATAAGACTTGTTGTTCAACATTGTACTCAGACTTTCAATCAAAATTATATTTATTCCGGGGATGATATTTTTTTATGATTTCCGATGGAGACTTTAGCGAGTAGAAATACAAATGTTACATATGTTACGATAGTTACAAAAAAAAAAATTATGAAGCGGAAACATATGTGGGTTGACACTACTTTTATTCTATCTCGCTTAAGTTATATTAGAAAATTTTTTAACATTTATAAAAGCTTCACGAATAAATATGGCCAACCTAATACACAGAAGATCAGAATTTACAGATAAGTATTTGAATAATCGAACGAAATCTACTCAAATTTAGAAGAACGACACTAATAAAATCGACATAAAAAAACACAAATTACTTTTTAATTTCAAGTTTGGCTGTATTTCCTATTAACAATAAAGGGAGGGCTGTTGATACCCCATTGAAACCGCTACTTTTATGCCACCACACATAGAGAAATACACTCGTATTCATTTCAAGTTAACTTAATTGAAACCCGAATGTTTTTACGACATTTATTTAAAAGGGGTGAACAGTTATAGCATAGCCACCACATTAAAATTCTCAAAAGATAAAAAAAAAGAACAAACAACACATAAACTCCTTATTCAAATTAAATATAGCAACACACCCTGGCAATATGTCCGTACTTTACTGCTTCTTGACATTACAAAAGCCTACTCTCGTCGCTTAGTTATTGAGTTTAGGTTATAATTCATGAATACCTTCCTTCTGGCATACTCGTAGCCTACTGCTCATGTGAAAACAAAACAGATAGCGATACCTCGCCAAACAATGGCGATAATGGTCGGCGGTTACCCTTCGTAAAATTTTCAATTTTTCAGCTAAGTACTTCAGTTCACATAAAATTTAATTTAACGACAAACTTATTGCCTATGAAACTTCTTATACTCGCATCTAATGTTAAGAGTTCATTTGGCCATTCGAGATTCGAGATCTAAAACGCAATCGCATAAAACCATTTTCAAAAACGCTTCCGTTTTATTTCAATTGAGGAGAAAATAAGAAAGTTTTTCGCCACTGTGATCTTTTGTGAAAAAAAAAGGAATTTTCGTCATTTTGCCATTTGTTCATGGTCAATTATATGTAGTTTTGGATTTTTTTTTATACTCTACCAAACGAAATGAAAAGTTTAACGACCCAATAAAAAGTATTGTACCATAGAACGAACTAGATGCTTGCGTGGTTGCGGCAGAACAACGATAGCTATCATGGTTGTGTTAATGATAGTCAGGTCGAAGATCTTAGCATTCAACATGCTAGCACCGAATTGCGTCGTAAAAATAGAAAAAAAATCGCACTAAACGAGTTAGACTGTCGCGAAAACGCTAAAGCTTCATAGAGTGTACCCGAATCTATGACTCTGTTGCTATGTTACTTGACTGAAATTGGTTCACTTAACAACATACGAATATCGGAATTATCGAATTTTGAAATGGGATTACACCATTCGTAGTTGTTGTCTTTCTTGCATAAATAATTTGATTTATTTATTAGGTAGAGTGCCAGTTCTTATATATATTTTCAACATTATTTCGACTTTTGTCTTCTATCATGAATTGGATTTCATATCGAACAAAAGAATTACAAACACATTCCTATTTGTAAATTCAAGAAATATTGTCCGAATAAATGTTAATATGCGTGTATAAATAGACAGCGGAAAGCTTTATAATGCCAAAAAGTTTTCACTGGATATTCCCTTTTAAACTTAGGACCTTTCAGAAGTTTGAGAAGGTTCTACAAACGCTTATGAAAACTTACTAATACTAAGAACCGGGAAACAATCGGACAACAAAGGCGAGATTTCTATAATAATATTTTACAGGATTGAATCCTCTTCAATATGAAAAAGTTCAACGTTTGTGGAATAGAACCTCTCCAGACCACCACTATTTTTTGTTGTGTTATCACTATCAATTCGTCGCAGGCTCAATCGGTCGTTTTGTTACAGGGCAGACTATTTTATTAAAGTACATTCATTCTTGTTAGTAAAAATAAGCTACCGTCTAAACGCGTGCGGGTATGATGTTCATTCAGTGTGATGTGAAAAGAAATTAGCCTCATCAATCTTCAACTACGTAGTGTCGCTTTAGAAATATTCTAAGGCACAAATAAAAACTCCAAGCTCCTTAAAAACAAGATCATCATTTTGCAACTTGAAAAGCCGAACTCGATCTGCCACTTTGTCCCATTTGAATCATATAGTCCTATTCCATGCATTTTGTATTGAATTGTTGCTCTTTCAAAGAAAAGTTTCTTCTGGTAATCGATTACCCATTATAGACAAAGAAAAAAAGAGTTTTTCGATGGGGAACCATAACTTTACAATTGGCAGCTCAAAGGCTTACAAATTGCAACAACTATCACATTACTCATTTTCCTTGCGGGAAGACGTGTACTGATTAACTCAAGAAATCTTGAACAAGCAATTAATATATGCACGTATGTACGGGCTTGACCTTGATATTGATTTATATGGAAATGAAAAAGGCGTTTCAAAGACCCTTAGTCGAGGCTAGGTATGATCACATCACCGGGACTATTAACAGGGATTCAATGCTTGTTGATTTTGATTGACATGGTCTACCTAATTTTTCAGAAATAACCCGAAAACCATCAATTGATTTACTTGTATGTATATTTAGTAATTTAATTCATCCCGCTGACATTTTTTTACTCCAATTGGATCCTTACATTAATCGCCCAAGCAAATTCTATCATGACGACGTGAAGAATACCTTCAAGGTTTTACTACAACCTGGAAAATTGTTTGAATCAAACTTTTCCCATTTTGATTTTTTTACAATGCTTACCGTAAACAAAGCTTTACCTAGGTCTTTCATATGCCCGACAAGAAATTAACGAAATTTCCTTGTCCCCTTTTTTTTTCTTTCCAAAGAACGCGCACCCAATTTTTCATTGCAATTAGAGGATTCTTTTGAGATGTCCTCCTCAAAGAAAAAGTAGCAACATGACAAATCTTCTTACAATCCAACTTTGACACTAATTCACTATGGTTACGGAACGGCGGCATCTGAAAGACGAAACGTGGCACGCTAAAAACCAACTAGACCAGATCCAGGAAGAACAGGGTGAAATTTTTATCGATATGCTCTCTTTTGTTCGCATCACGTTCCTCATAGACACGGCTGGCGCTGCCTGATATTTCCGGCGCCGTTTACTACTAGAGACCGACCGTAGCTGACTATAACCCCAAAGGATAAAAAAAAAGCAAATGCAAAGAATTGATTGGAAAATCTAAAAACAATTTCCATTACATTGCTCTTGGGTGGCTTGTACGAGTATGCTCTCGTATGTGTCCTTTATAATTCGCTACAAACGACGTGATAGGATTTGACCAAGTCTACGAATAAATTCTTACCCTCGCCGTTATTGCTAGTTATTGTCTCTCATAGGTTTTTCCCTTTACGTCGAAAACGCATATTTCTATTCACTTCGTAGGGTTTAAAAAACATTCCTGCATAATTTTCTTGTTCAATTTTTTTTTTTTCGTTTTCTTTTTTTTCGAGCAGAGTAGAGTAGAGTATTGAAAAACTGA
Source organism: Volucella zonaria (assembly GCA_963966105.1). Lineage (NCBI taxonomy): Eukaryota > Metazoa > Arthropoda > Insecta > Diptera > Syrphidae > Volucella > Volucella zonaria. The sequence continues at coordinate 8,100,508 of OZ014530.1, forward strand.
GCGTGGAAAAATATTCAATTGCGCCATTTGTCACGTATGGCATGAAACATAATGTAGGGGACTGGGAATCAATTAAATGGGCTTGGAATATTTCTAGCGCGGCAGAAGGAGAGACGTGTTTGGAAATGTTAAAGAAGGTATATTAGAAAAAATGCGTGCTCGTTGAGAGCATTTACTGGACAAATTAGAAAAGAAAATACATACTCGTCGTATTTTTGTATATTTATATATGAATGCGTACATACATAGATATGTTGCTATAGTCAAATTGTCTCCCCATGTGGACCACAAGCAATTTGCATGTGAAGGCACATTATTCGGTTGTTAGTGCTAATAAAGGTATTTTACATTCCACTCTATAATTTGGGCCGATTATCTAGAAAATGTAAGAAGTAATTGTGTTCTCTGTATGCACACGTTAAGCGAATAAATATATTTTAAGATTAACAGAAAGTGAAAGTTGAATGAGCAATGTGAAAAATAAATTATAGGATCACCTCGACATCTACACTGTTATCAAGTGATGTAACAGCATGATCTTAGCCCTCTACTTCTTCTAGATGAGGTTGGTTAAGTGTTTGTTTGTTCGTGGATAAGTGAAACTCCTCAAATCCCAGATATTTCCGTACATCGAGCCATTCGTCACTTTTATCAATCCTTTTCGATTGCTGGCGTTGTCAAATTGATTGCCTTTAAATGGGAAGCATTTACCTAAGCATTGGAAAGGAAGCACTCGAATCGATTCAAGTGGATCTAGTAATAAGCGAAGTAGCACGTTTCAACAAAAAGAGTTTCTCCGTCTTGGACAATACTTTACTATGACAATTACACGTTGTGGTCAAGGATTTTGTCTATCTTGGATCAGGAATTGGAAATTTCAAGCCGTAGATCTAACGAAGAATAAATCTTGCCGACAGGTGCCAATGCACTACTTTCGCAGTAGGAAACTGAAAAGTAAAGCCTCGTTTCGGTGAATAAAAATGGCGCCCTACAAATCACTCCTGTTTGGCGCCGAATCGTGGATGATACGAGTATTAAACAATGATTAGGGGATATTAGGAGATTTCTAGAGAAAGGTGTTCGCATTATTATTGGTGCCACCATGCCTCAATAAAAAACTAGACCTGGCTGGCAGGTGCAGACAAGTAGTCTTTAATCAAATCGATTATTCGCCAATCGGCAATCAAGTTACCAGAAACCACGATCAAGAACCGCGCAATCTTGTTCCTGGAAGCCAAACCAATGGACATGTGGACATATATTTCCATATGTCTATGCGGTTTAATTAATACACCTTTCTAACAGTGAAGTGATTTCATTATGATAACAAATTCTTCCATACTCAGTACTTAAAAGGCAACATTGTCCTTACAATATTACAATGTTCAATTCCGCATTTAACGCAAACAAAATTAATAAAAATTAAATTGATCACTCGACTGATCGGTGTAGACCATATCATAGTTTTTTCATTTAATTGTTTGTTCATCAAGACAGAAAACCTTACGATTTTCCGTCAACTCCAAACAACTTTCACAGGTTTGCTAATGCCAAAATGGCGGAGGTGCCGAAAATTGTTTTTCTGTTTTTCAGCGGTTTGCCTGGTAAGTGAACCCCCGAGCTCTGGCGTGATACAAGACAAATTTAACCACTGCACCACAATCACCACTGAACGTCATATGAAAAGATTTATCTTGGTAATGAAAATAACGGGAGTACAAGTATTTATATGTAGGTATAACCATCGGTATTCCTTTGGTCCTTATTTTATCTGGACACTCTTCATATTATACTAAAACATATGTATATTATACACGGTTTTCCGGATAATGTGTCAAAGACTTAAAAGGGAGAATCTTTGACGTATTTTGAGAAATAAATTGAATGGGTCGGCGGCAGGGAATGCATACCCTCTGAGGCAGCCCTACCTCTGTTTTGGATCCTATTGAAAATAATAGCTTTGAAATTTTTGAGTTAATGCGTGAATGGTTGAATTCGTAACTATGAATTCTTTAATTGTTTAATTTTCCCTAAAATTAATGTGTTAAAGGCTATTGAAGATTAAAAGTAATTTTTTGTTTTATATACAATATAAAATTTTGACTTTGTTATCATTTTATTTCGGAAAAATGTGTTAATAACCCAAAACTTTGAAACGTGTACCTAGTATTTACAAACAAAAATAAAGTTTAATCATTAACAAACTTATTGAAACAGACATTAAATTAAACATTTTTAAAAATTTAAAAAAAAAAAAATATATATATATCTTATCCATTAGATCATATCCATTGTTCAAAGTGCAAACCATTGCTTTGTATACACGCCACAACTCGTCTTTGAAAGGCCGAAACAAGGTACATTTTATGGTTCAAGCCATCCAATGTTACATATAATTTCTGATGAGTAAACATCAGAATAAATAAAAGCCCAATGGGGTCAAGTATGGAAATCTTAGAGACCACAGAATGGGTTCATACCGTCCTATCCACAAATTTTCATGCACGCAATCTAACGGCATGGCCAAAAACTGTCCTTTATTGCCGTGCTACGAGTATGCCACCTAATACGAATAGTTCTGGTAATTTGTTTCACAAAAATCCCAGGTAGAGATTTGAATTAAGCTTTGGAAGAAGCCGATAGGGTCCGATCAGCTTGTTACCAAATATGCCTGTCCACACATTGTCGTTGACCTTATGCTGAAACGCTCTGTGTTTCATGGAGTTGGGGTTGTTTTCTGCCAAGGTATGTAAATTTGGGAAATTAGTAATTCCAATAAAGTCGTTTTCCAGAAAGTGTCTTTTCAGAATGTGATTGCAGAATTGCAAACGCTTCCCTGAGTCCCCGGGATATGGCATCGAATGCATTCATGCCTTCTGAATGTAGAATTATTTATTATTGAGTTCTTTTTGTATTATTTCATAAGTGATCTGCTTAATCTCTTTTTTAGAAAAAAGGACCTACTTTTTTTTACCTGTAAAAATGGTCGTTACCTACCCGAGGCGGTTCCTTTTTCCCTTTTAGCGGTCATAAACTTAACATTTAAAAAAAAAACAATTTATTTGGTTTATATTGCGCAATCATAAAGTTATTTTATGGGACAAAAATTCCAAAGCAGCTGTTAACTAGCTAATTTTATAGGGCTGTTGTAAAAGAATATCCCATTTTTAAATTTTATCGTTTGAATAAGTTGGGTCGTATCTTGAAAACTATTGACTTGAGATGAAATGATCTGACATTTGTTTTTGTTTGGAATCATAGGTAGGTACACGCTTCGAAGTTACAAAAATTGGGGGTTAATTAGATATTTTTCTGGGAAAAAAACTATGACAAAATCAAAATTGTATGTTTAAAAAAAAATAAAAATCACTTTTGATCTTCAATAAATTTTAACATATTAATTTTGGACAACATTACAACTATACCCCACTTATTGCCACATCTTATTTTCAATAGGAGTCAAAACAGGGCAGCGTAAGGCTGCTCTACATCTCGGAGGGGATGCACTTCCAACTTCTCTCGCACATACGATTTTATTTCGTAAAATATGTCAAGGAAGCTCCCCTTAAAGTCTTCGATACATTACCCAGAACAAGCTGTATGACAAGCTATTACATACATATGCATGTACTACTAGCAACTGACGAAATAATTTCCTATTTCTTTTCTATTCCTACTTTCTTGCCTATCTGTGTACGTATGTACATATGTATACTCCCATAAGCATGACAATTGCAAACATATTGGACAGATATTAGTTACCTAATATACAAGTATTTTAAAATAACTCTAAACATGTGCTTAAATAAATATAAAATGCCCCCAACATTCCCCAACAGTCAATCAAAAGTTCAATGAAACTAATAAAATACCAATTTCTAAAAATATCCTAGTAGTACAAAACTAATTTTTGACAATACCATTTTTTTTTTCCAAAAACATTTCATAGCGAAAGAAACCAAAGTTCGATTTCATGCCAAAACAATACAACTGTAAAAAAAAACTACACACACCATCTGACTTGTATTCCAATAGAATACAGAAATCGTATGAAAAACAAATCAAAGTCCATAGAGAAGAAATTATGGAGCAAATAAAATTTGTACAATCATCGTTGGCGCTTGTCGTCTTCCTACGCATATTCGCAAAGAGTATAGCCAAAGCTACATCAAGCTTGCAACTGCAAGTCCAAATGGATGTTGAGAATTAGCTTAAATCCAGAACAACAAATGCAACTTGAACCCACAATCAGTTGAGAAATTCGAAACGATAAGATTTTTCCAGAGATCACAGCTAGTTTCGTATATTTTTTACTTTTACATTTTCATTAGAAATTAAATCTAAAAACAAACATACATATGACCATATGTAGATATACAAAGTCTTTTTGTCAGATTCTATTTTTATTTTATTTATTTTTTTGTAAATGTGTAATTGTGCGAAAAATTACCTTTCCAGTCTTCTTTAAAAAAAAGTATCCGAGTATGTGTCACCATACACAAGACACTTCCCGGAAAGATAACAAAACTTTTGCGTGAAATTATATGGAGGCGAACGAGAACCAATAAATGCGATCGCTAAAATTAAGAGGGAAAACAGAGTAAAAAGAAACAACTAGCTATCTACGAAAAATACAATGTCAAAAAATTTGTAGTATTTTGGTAATCCGAGAAGTTCTTTTCTTAAAGGAACAATTTTAATAGATCTCTGTAGCTACTAATTTTTGTGCTTTTTGGGGAGGTCAATCTAACTGCATTACTAGTAGAGAGTAATTTCAGGATTATTAAGGCTTGCTTTGTCAACCTGTATATGATATATTAATATACGTATGATTATTATTTAAATCTTCGGTTTTCGGAACGAGGCGAGGAAGAATAATTTTCTTGGTAGTATCATACTATTGACATCTACGGACCAGCATTCAGCCAACCAAAGTGAGGCGTACCTTATAATAAAAGTGATGTTCAATATTGACACACACCACTAACTTGTTGCAGCCAAGTTACGAACAAGAAAAGTATGATTTCAAATTATTGCTAATAAAAATATACCAATGGAACCTTTACAAAATGAACCAAATGAATATCGCGCAATATCTTGGGATGCCACTAGTACACATCTACCTTCACTTTGGTTCGAGGACAAGGGCTTGGCCACAAAACTAAATGAAAGATGAAAAAAGTTCGTAAATTGCACAAGCAGAAAGGAAGATGGAGATGGAGGGTGATCAGTGATCACCGCTAGGCTCTAGACCATTTTAAGACTTTTCTTCAGAAACTATTGTATGGGCAAATATAATTTTATATTAAATCCTTGGCAGAAAAGTTCGAGTCAGTTCTGAAAAGTTTTTTTTTTAATCTTGAGCAAAACTAGACCTACACGGATGTGTAACGAACAATTTTTGAGATAAACCTATCTGAAACCTTTATTGCTTTGTAAAGTAGGCACATGGCGGTTGTTTATGGAACAGACCCTCATGCTTTTCTCGAAATTTTCAATCACTCTTTCACATAATTAGGGCTCTATCTCAGCGATGGTAACTTCAATGCTCGCTTTCAGAGTTGGGATTGTTTGCGAATGGTTGGCGTATAACTTGCTTTTAACATAGTCCCAACGAAAGGAGTTTAACGGTGTTAAGTCGATTTTGGCCGCGATTGAACGTAAATTTTCGTAATAAAATTCAACGATTTCGAATTTTTCTTTCAATGGGTAGTGTTTCATAGTAAATTTCCCAAATTAATAGTTGATATATGCCGTTCAAATCCTAAACTCGTTGAAATACTCGTTATAACAAGAAATAGGTATAACACCCCAACAATTCTAACATATAATAAGATCAATGCCATTTGATTCTAATTCCGCACCATTCTCAAGATCTGTGGATATCCCGAAGGCCCCCGTGGCATATTTTATGAAACGGCTTAGCAATACTTAAATGACCATCGCGTACGCTAAACTTCGGCTCATTGGGCTTTATTGAAAATTGAAGAAGACACAGATGTACACCGAAAAATCATCGTCAGTAGCGTGGCATAGGTATATACTTGATTAAATGAGAAAGCCAAAATTGCTGCATTTAGTCAAGCGAACCGAAAAGGGTGTTCCACTGCTGCGAGTAGTATACGATCATTTAACATGTGGTTTATGCTTGAGGTATCATTGGACGTACCTCCTGCAAGATGATGCCGACGAATCGGTTAAAGTTATTGGAGACCGCTATCGCACACAGCGCGTGCCACAACTGACTTATTGATGACGAAGTTCGATTAAATGGCCATTTTAATTGCCCGCTCGAATAAAAATCGTTAGACTCTTTTCTTTGGGGCAACATTAAGTATTTGGCCTATGCTAGGAAGCCACAAACGGGAACGCGTCATGATAACGGACTATTTGGTGCTTGGAATTGAAGCCCGCGGGCTCGACGAAATTTGGTTCCAATAAGAAGGCGTCACTTGCCACACAGCCCGTGAAATGATGGCGTGATTGAGAGAACGATTCGCGGAACAGTTAATTTCACGCTTTGGACCGGTGAATTGGCCTCCTATATCATGTGACATCACAACTCTAAACTTTTTTCTTTGGTCAAACACCACTCGTAATACTCGAACTCGTCATCGAAAATTGGAACTTCAGAATGGACCATGTTAGCCGCAGTTACTGCCAACATTTAAAAAAAAATAATCTTTAAAAAATAAATATAAAGAATGGTTCTTTTGTATGATTATAAAAATTACCCGATAAAATTTATTTATTTATTTATTATTTTTTTTTTTTTTTTTGAAAAAAGTACCTAGGTATAAAAAAAAATCACCCTATACAATATCTTAAAGGTACTTTTTTGGAAAACACTGTTTGGAAAGGTTTTCGGCGCGCATTCATCTCAGAAGAACCACGTGCACGTTACACGATGACTTCCTCAATTTTCTAACTTGTAAACTTTGCAATTTTTCGAGATCTTTTTCAGAAATTATTTTCGAAAAATCAATTATTTCTTAACAATTGGGTCTATGTAAACGTTTAGAGGTGAACATCACCCCAAAGAATGATCGTCATACTTATCATTGATGACTTGCCCGGAAAATGTAGTGTAGTCAAAAACTTCTTCCATAATAATAATAATAAACTCAAACGTGCGTTCATATTTTCTCCATTTTCTCTTTATTTTAATCTTCAAGGATGATACGAAGCAAACAAACCAACTTCGGCTACACACCCCTACGCATAATTTTAATTTTTTTTATTTTTTAACATCCCAAAATGAAACGCACACACAGAAGCCAACAGTTGGTTCAATGCACGATATAGAAAAACCGGGCCTGCTATGCTTTGCTGTCCTCCGAACCAGAGCGTGACGTCACAACGAACACAATATTATATTCTGTTCATACCCTTTTTGTAGCGAGCATGAGTTCTGACACTGAGCACATTGAGAATTGAGTAGCCAGAAAGCATTAAGCAGCAACGAACGAGCACAGAGCACAGAGCACAGAGCACAGAGCACAGAGCACAGAGCACAGAGCACAGAACATGAAGCACGGACGAATTACGGGCGAACTACGGAGCATACCTGGTATTGCCCAGCCAACGTATATTTCTGCCCATCGTGTCGGTCGTGCTCGTGGTTCAATGTTCGACCAGAGAGGCAAGTAATTGTGTTAGTGTGTACCTGTTTGTTTTGTTTGCTGCTATCCTTTTCTTTCGTTTCGTTGCCCGCAAGGTTAAAGAGCGACACAGTAATGATTTTTCATTCTCTCGCCTCGCCGTGTGTTGATAATAAATTCCTTCATATTTGATTTAATATGCTTTCGCACTAAATAACACAACGTGTATGTACTGCTCTCTACCCTTAGACTGAGAACAACCCAACGCAAGCAGACTCCTTCAAACACAGACCAAACATACTTTTTCTACGCATTTTCTAGTACGATTTTTATTTTGCTTTTATTTTTGTTATCCACCACGTACTACTAGATAGAGGAACAACACAACTGTCACTTTTTGTTGAGCTAACAAGCGGGGGAAATTAGGAAAATAAAAATAAACATAAAAATAAAAAAATTTCAAAACTTCCGTTACGTCGCTATCCGACGGAAGAATAACGAGTAAAAACGAAACGCAAAACAAACGAGAGAGGGTGGTTGGTTGGCCTCACGAGTATAGCCGACAAAATACAATACAATACAAAACAACACACCACACACCACACACCACACACCACACACTACACACGCCTGCACTTATTGCAACATATAAACGCGCGCCATTTATTGATAGGACTCGTAGTAGTGTGTGGTGTGGTAGGTAGTATAGTAGTAGTAGTAGTAGTGGCGGTAGTAGTTTGCTTGATAGACTAAAGATTAAAAAAAAAACATACACCAAAAAAAAAACAATAACAAAAAAAAGAGTACACAGGGGTGCAAAGAGCGAAGGAGGACGCCAACTACTGAGAGGATGCGATGGGTTTAGGCAAAGGCGCGGTGGCGGTGTCAGCGGCGACGATGCCAGCTACAGCTACAGCTATAAAAGCAATTGAGTCGATAGCAGGGCGGGGGGATCGCATCACATCATAATACATATTTTATTTTATTTTTTTTTTTCTTTTACTTTACACACACATATTTTCTTGCTGCGTAGTAGATGTTTTTTTTTTGCCTCAAATTCTAAATCTTCATTCGTTTTCTTTATGAAATTCGTTGCGAAAGAATTGCGTTAAGATTTTTTTCGTCGGATTGTAGGAATTTTCATTTAAAAAATGCGCGCCCGAAAATGTGGATATATAAACAAAACTCACTTTTTTTTTCTTTCTTTCACCTTTGAACTTCGCGATTTGTTTTCATGATATACTTCTTATTTGCGTTTTGCTTTCTTCTTTTTTCACTTCACTTAGTGCATTCCGTCTCACACTATTCATGCATTTCTTTATCTGAACACACTTTCGGGTACAATCACCTTGCTTTTGTAGATTTTCCCGTTTGTTTTGATTTTTTGGGACTTTGCTTTTGATTTCTGTTTTATACTATGTATTGGGATATTTCTTGTGAATACCGAATGCGATGACGCAAAGCAACGACCCTTCACTCGGAACGTATCGAACAAACTGAACGCAGAGTGAGTAATTACGGATTTTGTGTGACTGAGAGCGATAGATTGATAAAATGCTTCAATTGGATGCTCTCTTAAATGTTGTTTACATTTTGTATTATTTCTTTTTTTTTTTCCCTTTTTGTGGGTTATTCGTTGAGCTAATAGATTTTTCTCTTTCGAAAGGTAGCAACAGAGCGGAGCATAAGTGATGCTGGAGTTTAAAGAAGTAGTATTAGAAACCCACAGTATGTATTGAAATGCAATTTAAAAGGTGGTTTGGATGGGGTATATTTTGTTTGATAGGCAAGATAACTAATAACACAACGTTTTTCTATTCGAATTTTAAGCAATTTGTATAATGTATCTAGTCTAGTCATAAATAAATTGATGTATGTAGGCACTTTGTGGATAAAACATTGGATTATTGGAAATTATTTCTTAATGCATGTGGTGGGTGCTGCGATCTATAATTGCCTGGAGCGTCTCAGGTTTTGCTGAGAGGTAAATGGTGCCCATTCCCAATTACTTATGCATTCCGCAATTTACAACTATAGTGTAACCCAATAAATAAAATATATCTAATTAATTGGAAAATTCTTATTTGGCAAATACTTTGACTGCTTGCACATACCTAATATCCGCGATTGGGTGACTGTGATTTGAAGTTTGAAGAGGATGGTTTTGGTCCTTTGAGTTAGGATTTGGATCTTAGTTGTTTGGATAAACCGAAGCAGAGCTGTATTCTTTGCGAATCTGTACTAGATTGTCATTTGTAAAGTTTATATTTCCTTCGAAATAGCTAAATACTTTCATTATCACAGTGGCACCTAGATGACGATGAAGATGGTGCAAAGGGTTTTGTAGACAATAGGAATAAGCAGATATATGCCTCTTGCAAGACATGGGATAACCTTTCTCGAAGAAGGGGGTGATAGACATGGATTATGTTCGTCAAGCACGTTTTTGCCTACCCCTGACTTAAGAAATCGCTAGAGGTTTAATGTTCAAGCCCGCGGTCTCATTGTTCTTTAGCCTTGTTGGGGTTATGGATATTTAAATTTTCTGAAACATGCACTCATACTCGCAAGTTTGAATTCCAGAAAACAAACTGCTTCTTGGGCTTCTGTGCACATAAATTAGTATCACCATAAGCTATGTTTAAAGTAACCAGTTTGTAATAGAATATTTACCTACTGTAAGTGATTTAAACTGAAGAATTCTCTCATTCATCATCTCTTTTTGTCCTGTCAATTAATCAACGATTTCTTCAATCATCAATAGGCATTTGGTTTTTCTTCACCCCAACCATTTCTGCTGTCATCCCATACTTAAGGTTCAGTGGGACCAACTTACCCTAATTTCGATGGTCTATTTCCTTCTTATTTCATTCAGACATTTGTCTTAGGTAGATTGGTTGGAGTCAAATTCGACGCTATAATAGATAAAAAGGGGAGCTTCAAATTTTCTTCAATTGATTAAAGAACATTTTTCTTTAGCCTACTTATTATATTTATCTTTATACAAATGATGCTACGTAAAAGGTTGCGATCCTCAAAAAAAATTCTCTTTTTTTTTTTTTTGGATTTTGAATGACTCAAATTCAAAGTCACCAGCCAACTTTTAGCATTTTTAATGTTTGTTTTATTATTACATATGTCTGAAACAAAATACCAGTCAAATGTTGTCTTCTAAATTTCTTCCAATGCTTGATTGTTTTTTGTTACTTTCACTGAATTTTTTTCGCATAGTTATGGCTGGCTGTATCTTGTCAATAACTCGACGAATATTCGATTTTAAGTACACCCACGAATGTCGATCATCGGGATAGACTCAACTAAACTGAACCCACAAAAATAATTGTGATGGCTTTAAATAGAATAATCCCGGTGTCAACACGCAAGATAATTCGATTATTGCGGCATGTGCCATCATCCTATTGGAACTACATGTCATCCGAAATTAAATCACATAATTCGCCCATAACGTGACCATCGTAACTGTATTGCCTTCATCGTAATTAAAAAAGTAAGCACCGATGACGCCGCTTTACCACAAGGCACACTAAACAGTGACTTGCAGGGAATGTAATGGTTTTTCGAATCTGCTTGGGGATTCTTATTTGTCTGATACACATATGTTACATATTATAATAATTGATGTTTTTACTAAAGAGACAAAAAATGTCGCTGAAGAATATTTTCATCGAATAATGAGTTGGTCGTGGTCAACTTTGTCTGAGTATTTTCTGCGATGCCCTTGGTTTCTTGGCTCGAGTTCTTCTATTAAAATTTGTTGTTGAGTCATACTTATCACATAACCAATTACTGAATGACCAAATATCACTCGATGCCGAGCTTGAAATGATCTCTCCTGATCTTCGATAAACATCATTTAAGGTGGTGGAGGACAGTTTTGAACAGCATTGCGGGCTGAAATTTACGCCAAAATTAAGAATTGTCTTGAGCCTAAAATTCTGAAGTTTTCATCACGCCTCTCAGTCAGGATTAAACAATTGCCGCGATGCCTTCTCTGTGGAGGAAATCTATACGGCTTCCACCACAGCAGCTGCTTTCATAAGCGGAGAAGCTTTGGAATATGGCAATTTCGCTTGAAGAATTAAAAAAAAAATGCTTGTCGAATTTGCGAAGAAAGACAGTCTAATAGAGTATAAAAACAGGAGAGGTATCTCCTTGCTCCCAATTGCAAAGCTAATTGCATTTGAGTAAAAATAATCCGTGAGCACATTTAATAGTTCTGCTCATTGATTGATAAAAGGGATTCAAGATAAATTGTGGGAAGCTATATAGAGGGAAGTTGTCGCAATTTTTCAGAGTACTTTTTTTAACAAGGAGTGAAGAACTCCAGTGTAGCCAATAACCTCAACTATACTGGTGATGTTTGGTGGCTAGCCAATCATCAAAACGAAAATCCACAGCCTTCGCTTTTACTCCTCAACAACAAATATCAGCATTGGCCGACAAAAATATGAAGAAAGTAGATAGCTAAGGCGTTTATAGAAAGATAAGGATATATTATTCAGCTTGTCATTAAAAATATCGCGAAGTAATACAATCTTGCTGTTTAACAGCAAGTTTCAACTGCTCTGTTGAACGTCGATCACCGACCATGGAAGCATATGGAGTTCGTGTGCGGCCGTGATATAGGTCTCCGCCGCCCGTTCGTTTGGACATTTATCAAATTAAGTTCGCTCCACAAGGCTCAAAAAGCACCTACTCGACTTCACCAATATCATGGGCTATAATACCATTCTTTTTAGGATTAATTTATAGTAACCAGGCCCTAAGACGACGCTCCTGAGACTGTCATCACAATTTGGATTATACAAGTTCAGACATAAAGCATTTAGATTGTGCATCGCAGCATAAACGCTTCAACGCCAGGTGCATGCAAATTTATATAGGACGATATCTATGTCGCGTCAACGAATATCGAACATCTGATGGAAGTTTTCAAAAGAATTGTAGACCACAATTTAATTTTAATTGGCGCCAAATGAGTCTCTTAACAGTCCAAGTTAAAATTCCTCAGCTGAAGTTTGAGACTGTTAAGGGTCAATCAAATCTTTGGAAATTTTCATTATTCAGCATGGAATGGCCCCGTTTTCATCCCGGTTAAAAGCTATCCAGTTGTTCCAAAAAAGTGAGCCCGTTAAGTAACTAAATGTTTTTATTGAAAATTCATCGCACACACTGCAAGTGTTCAATAAAGGGCGATGATAATCAGGCAGCAGATCTCTTGTCACGGATCCATGATTAGTGTCATATATGTATGTATGTATGTTGCCGCTTTCATTGCTTGACATTAAGCATATGGAATCGTTCTACTTAATCTTAAAGACCTTCAACATAGTTTAACGACGCGGCAAGTTTTTCGCCCCAGATATCCGAGCCGAAGTCACTAACACGTCAATAGATCGACTTAAGCATATTAAGGACGCGCGCAACAGGATAATTAACAAGCTCCAGTTCGAATCAGCTAATAGACACTAACCCCAACATTTTTCAGCGTCTCAGTCGTCCCGCTGTACAAATCCCAGTACGTTTCCGCTGAAGTGCGAGATTTTTCATAGTATAATTTTCATTGCACAGAAGTGCAAACCACGCACAGAGGCAAAGCACTTGTCAGATTATAGAAACCACTTGACGAGAATCGGACACCAATTTCCTTTTCCCCTAAACAGATAGGAGATTTTTCTTGTCTTCTTCTGCATTCTTTCATTCGAACAATATGCATATGTATGTATGTAAGTTTGTATAGTAAAGAGTTTACTTTTTAACAAAAACTCTCCTTCGTCTTTGCTTTGTTCTATCGAGCGACCAAACCTACTCGTAGAGATTTGAAATACGTGGAAAGTAACTGTCGTTATTTTAAAGCAACTGCAACTCATTTACTGTGAATGTTCTGGGAAATATAACCCAAGAGACGTAGGTATAGCCGCGATTATGCAAGGAGACTCGTAAGGGGACCAAATGTATAGGTATGATATAAATAAACAAATAATTGTGCTCATTATTAGTTTGTGTCAAAATAAACATTAAAAATAAGTTGAGAACTATATTGATCTTGAAAAACATTGTCCAAATTTAAACACTTCTGAATAAAAACTTCGTGCCTTATTAAATAGCCGAAATAGCGACAAATAAGTATCTTTTTTCTTTAATCACTAGTACACCTGGCAACTCTGATTCACAGTTTTCTCTTAAAAGATTGGCGGCTTACTACAGAAATATCTTGTAATTATTTCTCTCTTTTACTATAACCGTACTCTTTGAATGGCGCAAATGTTTTTGACCTTTCGGCGACATGGTGTGGTTGCGTGGTGCAGACAATAGTACTCTTCTCGCAGTATGAAACAGAAAATGTTGTTTTTGTGGAATTTGTGATTAATGTGGTTGGTCATTGAAAACGGTGTGGGAACTAGAAGAGCTGAGAAAGAGCGAAACGGCAGGATAGTGTGAGTAAATGCGTTGGAAAATCGGCGGGCACTTTTTCTCAGTGGCTAGGCATGCTGAATAAGGGGTGGTGTCCACGTGTTGTTTTTGTTGTTTTTTATCATTTTTGTTTCCGTTTTTATATTTGCAATCCATAAGTTGTAAGAACTGTGTAAAATAGAATGAAACTGAATTTTAAAATGAGATATGTACATAGGATTCGATAAACAATGTTGTGGATACAGTTTGAATTTTTATTTTCATATTGACCATTTTCCTGGAAGTCAAATCAAATACCTACATATGTATTTATGTATTTATGCATGTATGTTTGTCCCACAAGTCCATCTTCTATTTACGCTTTTCTTCCATACATCGAAATACTATACGCATAATTCGAAAGGGAAAGGAAAATGAGGGAAGGAAGAGATGGGAATTTGTGATCAATCGAGCAACATTGTTGGTTGTCCAAACAAATATAAAAGAAAATAAAATAAAAGAAAAGGAAACGTGACTGGTGTAACGTATTCCACAAGTGTGTTCTGAGATACAATAGATGAAAACATCGCTGGTATTCGACTGCAGATTGATGAGTGCGGTCAGGATAAGTCAGATCCTACCGAAACCGTTGTATAACTCCAATTTGACGCTGGTTCTTGTTATCATTCTTTAATGAACCAAATGTCTCATTAATTCAAATGTCTCTCTGCCCGTTTATGCCCTTTATGTGTTTTAACCTAATTACGTAGATATCTATCTACCAATTTAGAAATATAAATTTATTCTATTAAGTGCTTTGGACTGAAATGATTCTAAAAACTCATAAAAAATCTATCCAACCAGTAATGGCAGTAAAAAGACAAAAAAAAAAAAAACAGAATGCAGGAAAACTTAATTAATTACAATGTCTTACTTTATAACAACTAGCTTAATGAGAGTTCATATTTCAACGATCAATGCGGCTATTCGTCATTTGAATATAAG
Organism: Volucella zonaria; assembly: GCA_963966105.1. Taxonomy (NCBI): domain Eukaryota; kingdom Metazoa; phylum Arthropoda; class Insecta; order Diptera; family Syrphidae; genus Volucella; species Volucella zonaria. Next base: position 8,115,528 of record OZ014530.1, read on the forward strand.
AACAATAAATTTTTTTTTTTTAAAAAAACTGCGGGTCATTGCTGTAAGTCAGGACAGAATAGAGTTTTATGTACATATGGTATACTATACATCGTTGGCATTTAACACAACACACTTGTAGCCATAAAATAAAAATTATCGCTTTATACTCATTGTAGATGCATCGTTTTTGTTTTCGACTTTTTGCTTATCAGCAATTTTTATTATAATCTCTTTTCTATTATTTCCAGAAGGGTGTAAGAATTTTTCTTAAAATGTATCTAAGTTATCGCCATATCGGTTGCCTTTAATGATAATGAGATACTTAGATATTATTCTTATACTCGTATTATTGCATATATTCAGTCCAATAACTTTATTGAAGGGGCCGGCTGGATAAGTAAGTGGAAACGGGCTGTACTATGGCTTTTGAAAAGAGAATTCCACAATTGGAGTTGTATATGTATGTATGTTATATGTATGCATATACATAAGTTTCCGGTCAAATCATTTTTCTTCACAATTATACGTTTAAATGAGCAAAATGCTTTCACATCCTGTTATGGTCGATATTAGGCATTATTACATCTCAAAGCAACTAAAGAGTTTTAAGAAAAAGGAGCCGATGTAGAGAGTAATAAAACAAAACATTAAACGTCATTAACTGACAGTAAAACCGAACCTAAATCGGAAATAATTAGATTTTTGTTCAAAATTTTCTCAAAAACTGCAATCCAAGTACTTTTTGGAAGAACTAGGTTCTTTTCTAACTATAAAAGTAGGTTGCGTGTTCTTTCGCCGCTAGTCGCAGAATATCAAGGGATGCATGCAGTCATGTTCCGCAATACATACAAATCCTCTACGATCAGAAACAACTGCTAAGAAAACGTCTACAGCAGATTTATAACGTAAGTGGACCAACAGAAGTACCTACAGATTATCAGACAGTTCAAAGTGAGCTCAACCGCACCAGCATCATGTTTCGAAATGTCGTCCAGGACTGTTGTAGTCAAACAATTGAAAGAAAAGGATCCGACAGATAAAACCCGGTCCTAGTAAATCTAGGGAGCTTAACCGCATCATCGGCAAAAAACCGCACCTCTCGGAAAAATTAATTACCGATCAGGGGGAAGCTATAAACCCTGAAGAAAATTGTTGTAACTTCGCTAATCATTTTGAATAGAACTTTATACCATCCCCACCTAACAATAATTCTTTTGATTCTTTCATTTCAGAAGTCAACGACTAGGTACATACAAAGAACAATGGACCCAGCGGATCAGCGTAGAACAGACTTTGATCAAGGGGCACTGCAACAGCCATCAACTTTGCGCTCGCTTTTAAAATTTCACTAGGATATCATAACCGGGCTCAACACCCACAACATAACAGTGACCTGCTTCATGGATATACAAAATGTCGTCGATACGCTTCGGATCGATGGGCTTATACACAAACTAAAGCAGTACAACTTCCCGCTCAGAATTCTGCACAGCTTTTTAAGCTGCAGATCGACCAGACGAGACCAACCACGAGGGACATCAAATCAGAAGTCGCCCTGAAATCTAAATTGAGCTCAATACTCTACAATGTTTATATAGCATACCAGCCCCTACTGGTGAGTACAACAAGACGCTGTTTATTTGCAGATGATTCCTTAACATACGCTAGCTCGCTATCTCCTCATAACTACACAAAAATTTGAGCGCCACTATGGAATGCGGAATCAAAATTAATGTTGCCAAGATCCAGCTCATGTGTATTAGGAAGCCTATTAGAAGAAGTGGATCCAGAACCGCAGCTAAATGTCGAGTTATTAAAATAAAACTACCTGATGGCACTGAGTTGCTGGCAAGAAAGGCAGCTAAATACCTTAGAATCCACTTTACTGAAAAGCACAAGTTCAATCCCAATGCAACAGCGGTAATAAAAAGGACCATTTTTTAATTTTGGTGGGGGCGAAAGCCCCCATTTATTCGGCTTAATACAAGCTATAACTTAAAATTAAACTTAAACTAAAACTTAAAACTAAGGCTGGTTATTCTGGTGAAGGAGAACCGATTTGAGGTAGGAAGTGGTGCGGTGGAAGTCAAAGACTCTAGGGATTGAATTAATTTTTCGTAGCATGCGGGAGATTGGTTCGTTCGCGCCGTAGGTGGTGTGGTGGGTTGGGTGATAGAAGAGACGAGGGGTACGTAGATTACGAGGGTTAGTGTTGAGGAAAATAGAATTGTGAAGGGACGTGCATTCAACCTGACCTGAAAGAAGTCGATGAATGAAGAGAAAGTCGGCTGCATCTCGGCATTCGTCAAGGGTGTTTAGGTTAATAAGGTTGAGACGGTTTTGATAGGGGGGCAGAGTAAAAGAATCATCCCAGGGCAAACCTCGAAGAGCGAATCGAAGAAAACGGCGCTGGATGCTTTCGATTCTCGAGATATGAACGCGATGATATGGGGACCATACTTGACTGGCGTACTCTAGGAGGGGACGAACAAAGGTAATATAGAGGGACCTGGTCACGTATGGGTTGGTGAATTCTTTGGACCATCGTTTTACAAAACCTAGTGCAGAATTGGCTTTAAGGATTATCCCATCCATATGCAAACGGAAGTTGAGCTCCCTATCACACAAAATGCCGAGGTCGCGAAGAGATTCAACGGAGGAGATAGGTTGGTGCTCTTCATCGGGTATATACTCTAATGAAAAAACAAAATTGGCTAAGCATGAATACTATATTATACTGCTCTTATACAAGCAACTAATAAAGTAAGTCCTAACTTATGGATTTCCAATCTGGTTCGAAAGGAAATTCCTCAGAATCTGCATAGGGCTCCAACAAAATGGCGAAAAACAATGAGGAAGCTCGTATTATTATCCACAACACTACTAAATATATCTGTCAACCATCCAAAACAGTTATTCCGGTATTTACTTCGTCAGGAATAACACTTGGAACACAGGTACTTGAGAACCCTGACACTGCTCAATGAAGACACATTCGACAATGACGAGGGACTTCTTGAATTCTACGAACTCATTAACCGATTCTACCACAGAGGGTAGACCTGTACCGCATCAACTCCCACCTACCAAATAGGATTGAACACCCTTAAGTTTCATCTCATCATATTAACTCAACATAGATAATTATGTAATTAAAAAAAAACCTTGTAAACCAATAATATAAAATAAATATTAAATATATATATTTTTAAAAGAAAACAAAAACACAATTGTACATATAGTATAATTTTATGAATTCCGCCGCCAGTTAGTTCGGAAACTTCAATATTTAAAGGAAACAAGGAAAAAAAGTGAAGTTGAACGTTGTGGCATAATAACCTTACATGAAGGAGGGCATACAGTGCCTGCTATTGCTGATAAGCTTAGAATATCAAAGTCGATAGTGCCCTAAAGACCTGGAATAGAAGCGGAAGGCTCAAATTAACATCGCAATAGGAGGACCAGACTATAAAATTAATAAACAAGAGCGATCGATGGCTTGCAGCTACAGAAATCTGTGTGGATTTGAACCGTTTGTAAAACAGATAACAGTTACAACGATAAAAAGGCGCTTAGCAGTAGTTAGAGCAGCCCTTCACTTTCAAGTAGGAGTACGAAAACCTTTGTTACGACCTCAAAACAAGTGACTAGATTGAGGAAAAGAGCACCATGATTGCTTGTTAACCGACTGGTTGAAAGTTTTATAAACCGACGAGTCGAAATTTGAATGTTTTGGACAAAGGGGAGAGTTTACGTTTGCCGGCCTGCTGAAGGGAAGATGCTCAATACCTGTGTGGTCCCTAGCATCGTGGTGGTTCCATAATGGTCTGAAGATATTTCTCTTTCATGAATAAGGAGACGTATAGACAAATATTAGGAGAACACACCTTGTTATCGGGTTTGGATTTACATAAAGGCAAGATAATGATACAAGACATTCTTCCAAGCTTCTCCGTGAATACTTGGATCAAGAAGAACAAAAAGGATCACTGAAAAATATGAAATGGCCTGGACCACTTCGAACCAATACAGATGCTTTGGGACGAACTTGACAGAGAGGTTCGACAACAGTGTCCAAAATCGAAAGACAAACTTTGGGACATCCTTCACATAGCCTTGAGACCAATAAATTTGGAAACTATCAAGAAGTTGATCGCTACAATGCCTAGATTGACAACCAAAGTGGGGCGATGCGAGGTGGATTTTTCGACAAAAAAGAGGTCTAACCATATTTTATTACTCAAATCTATTTATTTATTAGGTTTACTTACTTCAGTTATTTGACTAGCTATATGTACATAATATTGATGAAGCTATTCACAAAAATTTTGATTATTAAAATGAAAAAGACAAAAAGTTTTATATGAATTTCTTTGGCAGAATGTACTGTCCGGAGACTTATGCACAATTAAGCACAGCAATGCAAAAATATACATATGTTTATTAAAAACATTTATGTGTGCTTGCTTATAACTGTTAACTAACGATAATTAGGTTTAGTGCCTTAAGTAGAGTAAGTGCGGCAAATATGGCCTACACTTAACATTTTTTGAAATAAAACCATAAAATTAATTCGAATTAATTTATTTGTTTTTTAAACAATTATTAAGCTTTCAGTCTTTAGTTACTCGAATACTAAAATAAAACATAACAAAAAGATTTTTAACACAATGGTTTTTGAGAAAAGTGGGTTTAGCTACAGCAAAATTAACATATGAAATATTGTTGCTCGTTGCCAGTACAATCCTCATGAGCCCAGATTCTGCATACAACACATTGTACCCAAGCTTCACCTTTCTTATCGTCAGAGAACAGGCCGGTGCAATAGATGCATCTAGCATCCGTCTGGTTACATCTGTCAGGACTTGGATCTGAACTGTCGTCTGGAATGAAGTCCTCCTCACTTTCTGATGATGAGGGCTGTTCATTATTTTCGTTAAACCTTAAATTTGTTGGAACCATCTGAAATTAAAAATAGAGCAAAAAGACGTTAACATTATTGGTTTAAAGTCTGAATATATAAGATACATGTATGTTTTTACCAATTTTTTTTTAACCCCATGAATGCTCTCCTTTAACCTTTTTCATCTCTTTTTCGATGGATTCTTCTAAAGCTAGCTTCTAGGGAGATGATGAAATCAGCTCCGATCTTCCTCGTTTCCTTCCACGAGTTGAAGGTCTCTTTTATTCGAACAGGGATAGGAGAAATTTGATGTGGAGTTACCAAAGTTGTTGATTCCGAAATACATTTTATCCCAGTAAAAGTCGAAAGTTGTGAATGTTTATTCGACTCATCTTGCTTAGACTGCGTCATCTCTCCATTATTTTCACGTCCATTAGCAGGAGCATGAATTTTCATGTTAGATAAAGGTATTTCATCTTCCTCTGCTTCCTCTGTTCGAGCCAGGTCTATAAGTTCTATATTCTTGGTGTGACTTGAATGGCCGTCCATTATAAGTACTACAGGTGAAGATGCCGTTGGTTGCATTGTTGTTAAAAAGTGTTTGAACCACTTTGTGAACAAATTTGTCTGCACCCATTCCGATGGATGATTAGCATATATTGAACCCGGCGGTGCATCTTTCAAGAGATGTGGATTGTCTCTCTTCCGCGGAAAAATGAACATAGGAGGCACAAAGGACCCTCCTGCAGTCATGCACAAAATCGACGTAATAAGTGATCCCCTTTCAGCAGATGTTAATGCTCCCACCTTTTTTCAACCTTTCAAAGCCAATAGCTTTGGCATTTTGGCTGGAACTACTGAAATCCCCGTATCATCCACATTAAAAATAGTGTTGGAAAATCCAGAAGCATGGGCTAAACACGTTCCAGTCGGCTGGCGGAATGACAGCGATGGATGACGTTTTAGAAATAAAAGTAGCTAGTCCCTTCCCGCAACTTCCTTTATAAAAGAAAATGAATTGGGAATTTGGTTATTTATAGCTAGCTGGAATGCTAACGATCTTATGTCATTCCTGGTTAGACCAAACAGTTTCCCTTCCATTTGCAGGCAGTAGTCCACTAGAGACTGCTCGAGTTCTGGAGGAAAAATGCCTAGTTTGGCACTTACCGCTTCCTCCAAAGGCTTATACTTTTTTGCCACTAAACGCCTCAGTGTGGTTCTCGGGACATTGAAAATTTTTTGCTGCCTTCAAAAAGCCCACCTCTTTGAGGTTTACGGCAGTAATTGCTTTCATCATATCATCCTTGGCCCACGTTTGTCGTTGTTTTGTGCACTTGCTGGAGTTTGATTGAAGCCATGTTTCCTACAAAAGAAAATAAAAATAAAATGATAAATTTCAACGAAGGTCACGTGTTAAATATGGCCTACTAGGGGTAGGCCATATTACACACACTGTATTTTTATTACTAGTTTTCAATTTAAACACACTTCATAAACTTTTGTTAAAACTCTAAATCACTGAAAATAAGAAAATATTCAACACTATTCAATCTTAGAAAGACACTATCAAATTTACAAATATTCACTGTGCAAACACTTAACAAAACTCACCAACAAATAGCTAAAAAAACGTAAAAAAACAGTTACACTCAATATTTTGTACGTCCGTAGCGCCAGGCCAGCCAAGATTGATTGAGCCAAAGCCAGTTTGAATGTGCTTGCAATGAATGTGCTTTTAACTGCGTGCGTTTGTGTATTGAGAAAATATTATGGTGGGCCATATTACCCACGTGGGCCATATTTGCCGACCTTACTCTAGTATTACTCAGTACACTAAATGACAGTAGTCTGATAAAAGCGGTGCTCACCGAAAATCATGCCAGTTTATGGTTTCAATGCGAGTACGTTAAGGTGCAGTGCTCTGTTAAGGCACTGGTAAGTCCCGATTTATACTACCAACTCATTTCTTGCTGGGCATTTCCTAAAATTGTTGGTAAAAAAGATGAGGAGTGGAGGAGAATCTCCAAACATGGATGGTCCACAATTTCTATCCATCTTCTTCTCTTTTGTGGTTATTTCATTATTCGTCGTGGTGGACGGTGGACGTACATACATACTCGTACATGTATGCATGTTTGAGAGGATGCAACAAAATTGTTGAAAGGTTTTTGTTTTAGAAATTAGTGTTTATATGGTAATTTGTACTTTTGTTCAATTATCGTTGCAAGGAAGCTTGAAGTGGCTGCTTATTTTTCTCCAGGTCTGATGGCATCCGTTATGTTTGTGCTTTTCCACTTCAAATCATAGAAGCAAGCTGAATTTGAACATGTTCATTCTTAAATATTGTACAAAATTTCAAAACGAGGCTTTGTCTGCATTTAGCAATTCTCTCATCAAGAATGAAAATAAGCCTTTTGTATTCCGTTTTTTCTCCCATGACTTTATCCATACTCTTTTCATATTTTTTTGCATTATTAAAATTTCTTCACAATACTCGTACAAATTAATCACTACCGTTTTTGCTCATAATTTTTTGGATCCATGACAGTAATTATTGTACTAGTTATGTATGTAATCTAAATCTAATATGTACGTCTTTAACTAATTCAAATTTCTGGGCAATTCTTTTCAGGTCTGCGAACAGGAAATAGTCGCTGGGGGCCAAATCTGGAGAATACGGTGGGTGACGAAGCAATTCGTAGCCGAATTCTTTCAATTTTGCCATCGTTTTCATCGACTTGTGACACCGTGCATTGTCTTGATGAAACAGCACTTTCATTTTCTTCAAATGCTGCCGTTTTTCTGCGATATCGTCCTTCAAACGCTCCAACAACGCAATGTAATAGTCGCTGTTGATAGTCTGCCCCTTTTGGAGATAGCCGATGAAAATTATTCCATGTGCATCCCAAAATACGGATCCCATAACCTTGCCAGCCGAGGACGAAGTTCGTCGCCTGCTCGCCACTCAGCTGACTGCCGACTTGACTCTGGTGTGAAGTGATGGAGCCAAGTTTCATCCATTGTCACATACCGACTCAAAAATTCGGCTTTATTGCGGTTGAACAGCTTTAAATACTCCTCTGAATCATCAACACGTTGTTGTTTTTGGTCGACTGTGAGCAAACGCGGCACCCACTTTGAACAGAGCTTTCGCATGTCCAAATATTCGTGTGTGATATATCCAACACGTTTTTTTTTTATATCTTCAGAGCCTCAGCTATCTCGATCAACTTCACTTTACGGTCATTCGTAATCATTTTGTGGACTTTTTTGATGTTTTCATATGAAACAGCCTCTTTTGAACGTGAACTGCGTGCATTATCTTCGGTGCTTGTATGGCCACTTTTAAATTTTTCAATCCACTTGCGAATGGTTCGTTCGGCTTGTGCAGAGTCCGGGTAATACTTATCAAGCCATTTCTTTGCATCGGCTGCATTTTTTCCCATTAAAAAGCAATTTTTTCATTTCACAATAACAAAAGTTGCTTCACTCACAACAGTATATCTCGAGAACTAATTGTCCGACAGCTGTCAAATTTGTACACGTATCTTTTGAAGGTTGGTACTAACTGAAAATGGTATGGATTTAATTCAAGTGGTGCCCTCTCTTAGAAACGGCACACACTTTTCAGTCCATGTGTTACATGCACAAGAACTTCATTGTTCCTATATGTGCCTGTTTTCACAATATAGCTCATAACAATCAGAATAGTGGTTATCTCCGCTTAAAAGACATGTTTTTCTAACGAAGAGTAAACCCTCTGAACACGCCGCCAGCACCATTCAATTATACTATTCGATCTTTAAATTATTATTTAATTTTGAAAATTTCATTATTTTCTTCCTTGATTAAGGCTCTACTTGAAGATAGTTCTGAGCATATTTTGTCAGAGCTGGCCTCATTGCATGGAAAGCAAGATAAAAGACAAGAGCGCTCCTTCCAGCGTTTATGTCATCAACAACAAAAAGACAAATTGCGGCACTGTATAGCTATGTCTAGTCCTGCCGTGAAGTCTGTTACACATTTTTTATTCTATTTAGAAATGGTGCCCTCCATTCTTAATCATAACATGTCCATCGATCTGCAGTGAATGGAATCCACTTAGATTTTAGGTGGCGATCTACAAACTAGAAGTGGGGTGTTAAAGAAAACGTTCTAACTTTTGAGTTATTAAAACCACGAATATCGAGACTGTTTATTTGTTTCCCTCACTATTGGTCTTTCACGATTTGGAAAATTCATCATCCGCTCGTCGCTTACCAGTGCATTTACGTAAGGATAGCGCGTGAACGAATTTGCAGAAATCGACTTCGAAAGCAGAAAGTTATATCCAGGAAACTGTATGTATTAACTATTGCAGATCCATTTCTAGGCCGATTCGGGATGTACTTTTGGATGGAAGGAAGAAATTGGCTTTTGACAAGGTGACACTCTCAACGGATGAGCAAAATATTTAGACTCAAAGAGAGCCGAAATCTCGGCCAACACCGAAAAGTATTCTGCTTTTATTTCTCTGAAATCTCTCATTGTCCTCTTCCCATTGTGCACAAAAATGATAAAAATGGACTTTCGTCTCAATAATTTTTGAAGAGAGAGATGCGTCTTCCATCAAGACTACGCAGGAGTGCGTGAAGGTCAATACTCTTGGATTTAGAGCAGATAAATAACGGACCTCGGAAAGCCCCCAGATTTGACCTGAATTAATTACTGTTTGTGATGAGTACCTACTCAAAACATTATCTTTAGGACTTATTATCAACATTTGCAAAGCGTGTGAAAAGCATTAACCGCACTAGTATCAATGATGTCCGCCAAGCATGATAGTACCAAATAATAAAAATTAAAAGGCACTTCATTCCCAATAAGGACGTTGTCACAAGTATGGTATGTAGACTGAAGCCTTCCGCGTTCTGGGTGTGCATATTTGTCTTATTCCTAAGATTTCCTGGGATCCACTATATGTTAATGGTTAAAATCTAAAAATTCTGGTGAGATTAAAACTGTTTAGGCAATTCGTTCAAAGTTTGTTTTCTTAAACGCAGCCCTCCGCTTGGATCCAAATATTCTCTGATTTGCCTAACTGTCAGCTATGTTTACACGTTATCAATGCCAGCCTTTCAAATTCGGAGTGTCAAAGAAAAGCTAAAATTCCATTTTTAGCGTAATCCATGTTTCTTTTTTGGTGTTCTGTGGTTTTCTTGTGTGTTCCTCGGCACCACCGAGGTTGTTTTCATCGTGTAACCGTTTCGAATGACATTCCGTCCATTAGAACTGGAACCTTTAATGATGTATTCGTAGCAACGACTTTATAAGAATATCATGTAGAAACATCTGAACTTGTGGGCTCTGGTAACGCAGGCGCTTTATCGTTGTAGCGTCTACTTATCGTTTTAGGAAAGACCGTGAAATTCCTGCAAAAGGAACATACTCATACAAGGAATACAATGGACTACACGACATCATATAGTTTAAACCCTTTTTTGACATCAGAGGTCTATGTGAGATTGCTTCCGATCTTTAAGGAGGAATTTCATCGTCATTAGGCAGGATTATTACAACAAGACATTGCCCTCTGTAGCTCGCCTCTAAATGATGAAATGATTCCTGGGAATATTCTAAGAAAAAAATTGTTCTACAGTAAGGGTCTATCTCCAATATTGATATCATTAGTGGGGTGAAAAGTAACCTCCTTGGGAATGAATTTTTTTTTTAAATGTTTTTTTTTATTTTATTCAATATAGTCCCCTCTTAGTTTGATACACTTATTCCAGCAATTTTCCAACTTCTTGATCCCGTCCGAAAAGTAATTTTCCGGAAGGTCTGCAAAATACTCCTCCATGGCGTCGATGATTTCCTCGCGTGGGCTGAATTTTTTATTGATGAGCCATCTTTTGCGGTTTGGGAAGAGATAATAGTCCGAGGGATCCAAATCCAGTTACCAATCGACGCCAAAAGTCCGCCCGCTTCCGCATCAGCAAGTCCAAACACTCATTCGAAGTGCTCTCGCGTTCGTGTTTTTGGCCAGGAGTGAGCATTCGCGGCACCCAGCGGCAGGATAACTTTTTCATATGCGCCATATTGCGCAAAATATGGCGTGTGCGCTCAGTACTAATCTTTGTGGTATCTGCTAGCTGGCGCACCTTCACTTTCCGGTCAGCCAACACCATTTCATTTATTTTTTTGACATTGTCCTCTGTAATCGCATCGGAGGACCTGCCGCTGCGGACTTGATCGGTACTGGAGTTGCGACCACCACGAAACTCTCGAAACCAATATTTAACGGTGTAATCTGACGGAGCATTAGCCCCATAATTTTTATCCAACTTTTCTTTTGTTTCTTTCGCCGTTTTGCCCCTCACAAAATAATGTTTTATGAGAGAACGAAAATCGTTTTTGTCCATACTCAACATGGTGCCAAACACTTCAACAACAATCAGCTGTCAAAACAAAACTAAAGACAGTATCGCACTGAAATTTGGCATGTCTGCCTAAATATGAACGGACTTCAAGGCACCATAACCTTTTTTGCAGTAGCAGTGCATTCTGGCGGTCAAGGAGGTTACTTTTCCTAGTACATATATTGAGGATTTAAGAAAAGGCTTACTTTGGTGTACCCTGACCCATGTTAACGGAAATTACTCTGTTAGCACTAATGGTAAAAACTTCGTGTAGGACTTTGTTTTTAGAAGAAGTACCAGCCTTTATAACGGTGTTTAAATAAAGTTGATACGAGTATCTTGTTTGGGTCTTTAGATATCCAATTTCTTTGCCTGTTCCGTTTTCATTGCCCATGCTTATTTTTGATTTTGAGGTCACTTTTCTCCAGAAAATACCTAATTAACATAACGTTTTACTAAGTTTTTCTTAAAAAATCGTAAAACGTTCAATTCAAAACTTCCATTACTTCAAATTAAATCTAAGGTTTGTGGAATTCATGTCCACTATCGACCATGTTCACAATAAGATAAATGTTGGGTGTTGGACCTTGATAAATAAAACCAAATTGCGGTTTGTGTACTTGTGTTTAGAATCAAAGTTTAAAACCACGATTCATGTAAGCAATAAGCAAAGATAGCAACCAGTTTAGGCCTTAATAAAAAAAAATATCACAACAGATGGCAACCATTTTGCTCTTAGTTCCTACAATGTGCAAATTTGAATTTGGGTTCATGTTTATGAAAGGTCTCCACAAAGTGAATTTAATTGAAAGCGTTCAGAGCTATTACTGTAAGCGAAGATACTAACCGATATATTGTAACTAAATCTGTTAAATTGTCTCTTATTCACAGCTCTTCAATTTTTTTTAAGCCAATTGTTTCTAAATAGTCTGTTATGAATTTCAACACACGGGGTTGTAAAATACAATTATTTTAAATAAAACGTACAATACGTGTACCCTTGTACTAAGAGAAACCTCTGCTATTATGACTTCTACAGCAAAAGTCAGGAAATAAATAAAGCAGTAAACCTAAGTTAAATCGATTCAAGTCGTTCAACTAAACAAAAAAACAACACTTTTTGCCAGATAGGAGTAAGAAAATGATGCTTTCAAAATGGTTACACGATTTTATAAGTGATTTCGTGCAATGTTTCCTTGAATACAATTTGTTTCCCATTTGTCACCAGCGATTCCCTTTCTAAGGATGTATAACCATCGTAATAGCAAAGTATAAAAACAAGTAAACAATTTTGAACTGTGCCAGTATGAAGCGATGCCAGTACCAGTGTACCAGTGCCAACCACCCCGGATGGATGGAAAACAAATCTCCATTCGCAAGGACATTTCCATGTAGTTAAAACCGAATTATTCATAGGCGACATATGGAATTCACTCTTTTCGCCTTAGCCGCCGCTCTGGTAAAGTGAGGAAAAACACATTCGTGATGATGATGACGCTGCTGATGCTGATGCTGGTGCTGATACTGATGCTGATGCTGGTGTTTCTGCGGGTGGTGTTGATTCCCACTTGGAGAGTCACATTTTATATTCACCCTATTCACATGTACATTTATACGAATGCGTCCAACAGTGATTTTCAAGGAGTTTAGTTTAATAATGTATGATGCGGTTGAGGAATGAGACGTACTGGTACTCGCACTCGTATTCGTTCGTTGAGAAAATCCGTGAAGCAAAGCGCCACAACAGCGAAGTGAAGTATCGAATAAAGGAATTAAATCTGTATTCGCCGCTGAATTATAAGAGGGCTGTTATTTATTTGTTTTAAATCTATATCTAGATTTAAATTGAAACATTTCAGTTTTATAGTCCATTAAGACTTTGATCGACTCTTTTAGTCACTGGCTGTTCGCTATGTTAATTGCCACAGTTGAAATCAAAACGTATACATTTAAAAGTAAGGGAAATGAACCAGTGTAGTTGATCGATCTAGATTGTTCATTTGCATTTAACTCAAAAGATGGTTGGAAAAGTGTGATTGTTAAAAAAGATTTGCAATGACTTGCACAGGTCTTGTGGAATTGTTCAGCCCCTGTAAGAATAGTTTCTTTTTTTTTTAGATTTTAGATTTTTTTTTATTCTTTTCTTATGATTTTATGATACAATTCAATATAAAATACAATACATACTACAATATAATTCATGTAATAGTGACACTCCATATTTTAAGTTAAAAAAATAAAATAAAGTCGAATGCCAGTTCAATGGACATATGTATACAATAAAAGATAAGTTTTGGGTGGGGTGACCCTCAAAAAGCAACTTCATAAAAATTAAGTAATAAGTTAGTTCATAGAAAATGCAAATCAAAAACGCAATCAAAAGTAATTGCTGATATAATTATACTAGAATATCAGAAATTAGAGATTCTAAAACAACAAAATTAAAACCGAAAAGCCACATTTTAGCGCATTTCATAAACGTTCCAGGTATTGATATTGCCCTGATCGACTGTGGGAGTTTATTAAACAACCGATAAGATAAAACAGAAAAGAAATTACGATACGCAGTGGTGCGGAAAAAAGGTAGAGATAACATGTTAGAGAGGTTTCCCCGTAAATTATAATTTGAAATAAGACGAAAGTTACGGTCACCAGACTTCATGAAAAACGTTTTTAACACTTTAAAATAATACAAGTGGCGAACTGGAAGAATTTTTTGGTCGCAGTTTCCTTTGTTCTTGGATATCTACCTGGTTTATGACAAATTTTCCTTAAAATGTATTTCTGTAAAATCAGCAACGGCTGTATTTTATTTAGGTAGATACCTCCCCAACAAGTAATTCTGTATTGCAGCTTAGAATGGAAAATTCCATAATAAATTATCTTTAACAGCTTATTTGTGCATAAATTACGCAAAAAGTAAAAATGCCTAAGTGTGCATCGAAAGTACTTTCTCAATGAGCCTGCGTGATTCAAAAAACTCATTCTAGAATCAAGGGTGAGCCCCATGTACTTAAAGTCGTCGACTATCTCAACTAAAAAAACATTTGTCACTACAGTTTAGACTACTACAAAAAGTGGGAGAGGGGGACGAACAATTACAGTTAGACAGTTTGTCAAGGTGCGTGGAAGTACACATTTGCCTTCAATTTGTGCACGGAAGATAAGTTAAAAAAAATTACTTTAGTTTTGGAGCTTATAACTAAATTATGTTTTGCAAAGCAGTGTCTCAATAGATTTAGATCCCAATTGATGTCAGAAACCAGGTCCAAAGGACTGCTCAGGCCATAAGAGAAGCCTATGTAATCCGCAAATGCAGTAGGTGAACCTTTAAAATTAAGATCAAATAGCGAATTGATGTAAATTATAAATAGGATTGGACCCCTTGAGGAACACCCAGTTTCAAGAACTTAATTTCGCTCCTAATTTCAACTATCTTAACTCTCTGCGACTTATTTTCCAGATATGACCTGAAACAATTAAGGATAAATTCACGGAAGCCAGCGTTTTCCAGTTTTCTCAACAAAAAATTATGGTTAACCATATCGAAAGCTTTGGTTATATCAATAAATAAACCAGCCGTACATTTTTTTCCATCGAGGTGTGACATTATTTGAGAACAATAGTGTAAGAGCTCGTCCTCCGTCGACTTTCCTTTTTTGAAATCCAAATTGGACGGGATTAAAGAAATTTGTTTTAGTTAAAAAACTCACTATCCTATTTTTCATTAGTTTTCCAAAAACTTTGCTGAAAGTAGGAAGGAGTGAAATGGGTCTATAGTTGCCGATCTCAGTAGCAGAACCTTTTTTAAACAATGGAATGACATCTGCGCGTTTGAGGTCATCAGGAAAGACTCCCGCAAACACGCAACGAAACACTATGAAACATCCAATTTGTTTAAGGGCAAAGTTACTGATACCATCAGCATCACACGAAATCGATTTTTTAAAGGTACCAATAATTTTTAATATTTCAAGAGGAGTTATGGGCTGAAAAGCGAAACTAGTACATTGCAATGTTTCAGCACAAGCTGACGGACAAAGAGAACAAGATGATTGGACTGAGCAAGGTTGTAAGTTGCAGCCTATATTGGAAAAATAGCAATTAAATGCGTCAGCAACAGCACGCTTATCAGACAAATCATAGTCATTGACACGTAAAATAATAGGTTTTATTGAAAATGTTGATTTATTTAGTATGCTGTTTACTATCTTCCATTCATCTTTCAGGTTTCCCTTTGTTGAGCTGAATTGAGTACGGTAGTAGGTATCTCCACAAATCGGAATCTTCTTTTTAAGTTCCACGCACAATTTCTTATACCTCCTACTTAAACCCAGGTTATCAGGATACTTATTGCATTTTAATCTGAGTTTATTTTTTCGTATAACTTTTTTTAACAAGAGTCTCGATATCCAAGGTTTAAGTCTTTTTACCAGCTTTTTGGAGGGCAGAAATGAGGAACAACTTAAAAAGTGATTCAATAAAAGCTTTATAAGTAGAAGATGCATCACTACAAGTGTAAATATTCTCCTCCCAATACTCATAAGCCAGCTGGTTTTTAAGCTTCCTGAAGTTAATTTTCCTTTTTCTTTGACGGGATTCTGAAATTTTATAATTTTTTCTATTTGATAAATTTATCAAGAGTCCAGTCAAAGAGTGGTCAGTAATCCCTAAATCGTAAATGCAATTTTTCACACCCACTGACCGCAATATTTCTAAAACGTCCGTAAATATGGTCTAGACAAGTACCCGAAACAGTCTGAGTGGGCTCAATGATAAAGCATGCTAGTCCATGCAAAGCTAGTAGTGCCAAGTAACTAGTTATCCTTTCACTATTATCCATAATATTAATATTGAAATCTCCTACAATAATTAGGTTTTTGGAATTTTCCTTTTCTAACAAATCTGAAAAATCTTTTACAAACATTGAAACATTGAACATATGCAATCTACTAGATGGAGTGAAAAGTGACCTCCTTGACCACCAGAATGCGCTGCTACTGCAAAAAAGGTTATGGTGCCCTGAAGTCTGTTCATATTTAGGCAGACATGCCAAATTTCAGTGCGATACTGTCTTTAGTTTTGTTTTGACAGCTGATTGTTGTTGACGTGTTTGGCATCATGTTGAGTATGGACAAAAACGATTTTCTTTCTCTCATAAAACATTATTTTTTGAGAGGCAAAATGGCGAAGGAAACAAAAGAAAAGTTGGATAAATATTATGGGGCTAATGCTCCGTCAGACTACACCGTCAAATATTGGTTTCGAGAGTTTCGTGGTGGCCGCAACTCCACTACCGATCAAGTCCGCAGCGGCAGGCCCTCCGATGCGGTTACAGAGGACAATGTCAAAAAAATACATGGAATGGTGTTGGCTGACCGGAAAGTGAAGGTGCGCGAAATAGCAGATTCCACAAAGATTAGTATTGAGCGCACACGCCACATTTTGGGCAGTGTTCTGCATATGAAAAAGTTATGCTGCCGGTGGATGCCGCGAATGACCAAAAATACGAACGCGAGAGCACATCGAAAGAGTGTTTGGACTTGCTGATGCGGAATCGGGCGGACTTTTGGCGTCTATTAGCAACTGGATTTGGATCCCTCGAACTATTATCTCTTCCCAAACCTCATAAGATGGCTCATCAATAAATAATTCAGCTCACGCGAGGAAATCATTGACGCCACGGAGGAGTATTTTGCAGACCTTCCGGAAAATTACTTTTCGGACGGGATCAAGAAGTTGGAAAATCTCTGGTATAAGTGTATCAAACTAAAAGGGGACTATATTGAATAATATAAAAAAACATTTAAAAAAAAAAAAAATTTAATTCCTAAGGAGGTCACTTTTCACTCCATCTAGTATAAACATATAAAAAAACATACAATATAATTCACGATTAATTTCAAGGCAAACCTTTAGAACATCTGCACTCATAAAATCAACATACAAGACATTAATGATCTTGTAGTTTTCTTTAATAAAACACCCAACACTAGGTCTGTAGGCAACACTTATGCGTTGGATTTCTTTTTTTTTTTTTTGAAAATTGCTCTGAAAATTTTCTAAAAAACTTCAAATTTAAACAGACTACATTAGTCCAAAGATAACAGTTTTCCGACTTTAAACAGTTCAAGATCTTTAAAACGACTTTTTATTAAATGTCAAAAGGGTTCGATCATGTGAATCGTGATTCAATTCCGCTAGCCTTGCATAGGGGACACATTTCAGAAAATTTTAAGATGATGCTCGAAATATCTATCTACGCATATTCTGCATGAAACGGGAGGGTGGTAGATTTGAAAAGAAAAAAGACTTAATACATATTGAAGTTAATTTATTTTTTATATTGCTGAAAAATATCTCATGATAGGTAGTGCCCCTAGATCTTTGGGATTATGGGTTTCATGAAATAAGCCGAGTGCTAAAATGTTATCCGTTTTCCCCGAAAGTGTGGAGGTAAATTCCAAATACCTACTCGCAAACTTCTTTATCTTACAGATTTTCTACTTTTCTGCATTAATTTTGCAGTTGTTCTTTTCCTTATCGAAGATTCTAAAGGCTATAAAGGTTTTTAACTACTATATCAAAGGATTTAGATATCACAGTGGTAGTCCTCGAGATCTAAGGGATCATACCATATAGGCTGAGGGACGAATTTCATAGTGTACACTAGTTGATACCGCACGTCAGTGAAGCCTAGGATTGTCTGACCTCTGGAAGAGATGAATCAGGGGTGATGTGAGATAGTTATGGATGTGACTAAGTCCGAGTTAAGTAGTGAAGGAACTATGAGAAAAGCATGAGGATTCAAATCTTCAGATTTGTTTATTCTACTATAATCTACTACGAACTATAATCTCCTATCCATAGTGTTATCCGCATTATCGCTTCCTACAAAATGTGAAGTGAGTTGGATCTAAAATGAGTTCTCCTCGATTTCGATTTCCATGAATCGTTTCATAATAAATATAATTCAGTAAACAAAGTATACTCGAAATCTTGACAGCATTTCGTCTTGTGCTAACTGCTTGAGGAAATTCTCCAAGATAAACTTCAAAGAATTCTAAAGATTGATTTTCCGTCGATTTATGTTCAGTTTAAAGCTCATCACGTCGAGTACTACAGTTTCTGAAATCAAAGATTGAAAGTGCGAGTAATTATTGATTTGCTTGTTCATAGAAGTGATTGAAATTGAATTAGTGTCCGTCTATAGGACTGACGTACCAAGAAAGAAGTCTGAAAATAATTCCAACAGACTATTTGAAAAATTCTCTGTGCAACGTCAACGTGTCAAAGAAAAATAAAATCTTAGAAATATTCCTAGAATGAGCACGTTGAAGTCCATTTTATCTATTGCATCCGTCTTACATGCATATGTACATAAATCTATCTTTACACGTTCGCATAATACACAAACCTTTGTTGGACTGAACGAATTGTACGGAATCCCACAAGCAGGAATCACTTTTTATTGCTGAACCTATTTTTGAAGTTTATTTAATTTGGGATTTTAGTTTATGCTATTATTACCTTATCAACTTTTATAAAAAAACGTATTCAGATGTGCTGTGTCAAATACACTCATATAGTAAAGATATTTGTAAACCAAACTGGGTTGGATTACCTAAACCGAAGGCTGTCAATTAATTGAGTAAAAAGTCCGTATAAGCATACGTGAAGGCTGAAATAAAATAAAAAGGAAATATTTTACTGGCAGAAGTTCAAATTGAATTCACACAACCAATTCGAAAATTTATCCCTTCTCCTTTGTCACCCTCCGGTCCCCTTTAGACGTCCTTGTCTCTTTACGAGGACAAATCTCTGAAGGCACTTTGAATCTAAGAAAAAAAAAAGCCCGCATTCTCTGCTCCTTAACTTAGAGGCGTGTACTAGAAGAAGTTGTGGCGCATCATGTAAATTAAATTTACGGATCGAGGACATTCTATTTACTTCGTTTGGTTATTCTCCTTTTCATTTTCTTATCCTGCGGAAAGTTCGGTTTTGCTTTTGAACCCATGGGATATGAAGATATATTTCCGATAGGCCTTCCTGCGGAAACTCTTTATGACAGCATTCGGATGTTAATGTATCAAAGTAAAATGGTTCCTTTGGATAGGTTTAGGTCATCCTACTTCGTCTTAGCTCTTTTGATGGGCAAATAATAAAAGTTGATTGGCAGAGAGACAGTGGGCGATAGTACTCATCGTCGTATTTTCGAAAGTTGGGTGTTTATGCGTTCATTTGATATGGTGAGGCGATGATTTTAAAGAAAATATCGATTCGAGGAGCTTATTTCCGAAGATAATTATGAGAAACAGTTTTAGAAATTTTGTGATTAGCTAATTCTTGGTGCGTAAAGACGGTCTGTGGTTGATTTAATAAAGTATTGCCTTTCTGCCACAGGATCATTAAGGGTTTTGAAACTTTAACGCTCTTAGTTTTTTGTCCGCGTAGGAGGAAGGATATTAAGAATTTTATGATGTAATGTTTGGTGGGGCACAGAATGAACATATTTATTCCGTTGGTGAAAGAAAATATATTGCTTAAAAATTTAATATCGTTTAGTTTTTTTTATTGTCTATATAACATGACAACTCGAATAGCATGTCCGTACGATTTTTAGTTAGTGATAACTTTCCAACGATATGTGTCAAAATTTGATGACATTTCGACCATAGCTCGAAATGGGACCATGGGAAAAATCGAGTCCCGTACGTTGATAAAATACTTTTATTTGATGCTAAAAAAATACCGTTAAACTTCAAGAATGGCTTGAAAAGTGTTATAAGGAATCTGCTCCGTAAAAACCAAACATTTGTCGCTGGTTACAAATGATGCTGAACGCTCTGGGCGCCCAAATGAGGCTTTTACGGCGGAAAACATAAAAAAAATCCACAAAATCGTTTCGGACAACCGTCAAGCTAAAGTGCTTGAGATAGCTGACATCGTAAAGATATCAATAGACTGTGAATGTCTTATTTTGCCCTAGTATTTGGGTATGCGATAGCTCTGCTCGAAGTTGGTACCGCGTTTGGACCAAAATCATAAACGTGTTAATGATTCAGAGTACTGTCCAAAGCTATTTAAGCGAAATAAAAATTGTGACAATGGATGAAGCATGGATTCTAGTACCTTTTCGAAAATCACACCAATGAAGCATATTTTGAAGTGTTGGACTTCAATACTCGTAAGAAAGGGGTAGTAATATTATAGCGGCGCTGGAATAATTGCATCACTCTAGAAGGAGACTACATATACATATGTAATAAGAAAGTTGAATTTTGCCAAAAAATTGTGTTTTTATATGTTCGTCTCGGGACTTTTCGAGCCCCATGTTAGGAGCACCTTTGCATGCGTATCTAACAAATTTAAAAATTTGTGAATTTTGATAGTAAAAGGCAGGAAACGAATTTAAGATATAAACAACATTTTAATAATATAGCATCGTATTCTTTTTATAACATTGTCACTGGAAATTATACTGATTGTTATGAAGAAATAAGTTTTCTACCTTCTTGCCAGATATTTGTCGATTCTCGTTTGCTGAATTGATTTAAAAAAGTATTTATTCGAAAGAAAACAAAAAAGAAACAGAAAAGTTTCGGATATCAGGCTGTTTTAATTTGATGAATTACTTATTTAAATTCAGTCTCAATAAACAAGCGTCCTCAGTTTAAGTTTTTATATAACAGTACACCATCTTTTTTTAGTAGCCTTAAAGTGTTTGCACACTTCGCGGGCGAGGTTAAGTTAGGGAGTGAATAAAAAAGAGAAATACCGATGTAAGTTGGTCTGAAATATTTGCAAGTTGCAATGACTAGGGAAGAAAGAGCTCCGCAGGGCATTCCAAAGCGAGTTGTACGGCTTGGAAAAGAATCAGAATCTTTCAGAGTACGTCCGAAAGTGGGCTTGAGGATACACTGATTAGCATTCATAGCGAGACGAATGTTACGGGTGAAGGTTTAAACTGGCATATTGCTACTGACAATTCCGTTAAAGCACTGGTGGTGGACATAGCGATACAACAAGGTGAGGCAAGAGACCTTACATCGCTGTTTAAAAGTGTTAATTGACTGTGCAATATTAGCATCATTTATGACTTTTATCGCTCGCTTTAGAATCCTGTCTAGGAAGTGCAAAGAGGTATTGGCAACCCATAAACAGATGTGGGCGTAGTTCTCCAATGTTGGTGGATAAAAGCCTTATACGGTTGTCTGAAAAGTTTCCGAACAATGATACAAGACATTTTTTCTTAGAATTTTTTTTTATTTTTCTACATAGTCTCCTTGTAACTGTACACACTTCTCCCAGCGATGCTCCCATCTCTCTAACCCGTCCAAATAGTACTTGGCGTTTTTCTCTGCAAAATAATTGTTCACGAAGGTGATTATCTCCTCATTTGACGAAAATCTCTGTCCTCCGAGCGCAGTTTTTAGATGAGGGAACAAAAAGAAGTCGCTTGGGGCTAGATCTGGTGAATAAGGCGGATGGTCAAGCAGTTCAAACCGTAACTCATGGATTTTCGCCATGGCAATCGCTGAGGTGTGAGACGGCGCGTTGTCTTGATGAAACAGGATTTTCTTTTTCTGCAAATGTGGCCGTTTTTTCGCAATTTCTGCCTTCAGCTTGGCAAGTAATGATGCGTAGTATGCTTCTGTAATGGTTTTTCCTTTTTGAAGATAATCGATTAAGGTGACTCCTTTACTATCCCAAAAAAACGGTCGCCATCACTTTCCCAGCCGAAAAAACTGTTTTTGCTTTTTTTGGAGCCGGCTCGCCCTTTGCAGTCCACTGTTTTGACTGAATTTTTGTTTCGGGCTTATAATGGTGTATCCAAGTTTCATCTACAGTAATTAATCGGCGCCAAAACTCGGATTTATTGCACCTAAACTGCGCCAACAGACATTCATCATCTCCCATGCTCTTACGGCCACGTTTAAATTCAGCTGCCAAAAATTTCGCTGTGGTAAATGATGGTGCAGAGTCCCCATACACGGAGTTCAACTCATTTTTGATTTGCGTAGGCGTATTGCCTTTCAAAACCAAGAATTTAATAAGAGCTCGATACTTAATTTTTTCCATTTTCACAAAAAAACACTCACATCGACTCACTCAAACGACTGTCAACTAAAAACTGCGCTTCCAAAATGATTGAAATTTCGGTAAGTAACTGTCAAAAGATGCACAACTAGCATTCACTAGCTCTTATTGACGAGTGCCGCTATCTTTACGTTGCGGTCGGAAACTTTTCAGCCAAACCTCGTACATTATTAAGGCCAGATCAGAGAGGGAAAAGTATTGCTTACATCGCTTGACAAAACCTAGATATTTCCCAGCATTTTTGGCGACATCGAATATGTGGTCATTCCGATGCAAGTTGTCTTTGACACACATACCGAGGATGGAAAGTTTTTCGGTTTCAACCATGGAAATGCCATTCATGGATAATGGCTGTGTGCATAGATGTCTCGTTAACGACAACAAACAGCATTGTGTTTTGGAAGATTTAAATTACACTCTATGGATGGTTCCCCAATTAATTATGCTATTAATATCGGAATTTAATGAGCTTCACATACGCTGCCGTGTCTGTACTACTGGAGAGACGTGGGTCCGGAAAGAAATGTGAAAAGCAGGGAGTACGTTTGTCAGCAAAGGAATATATTGGGTTAGAAGATAATGGATGAAAATTAAAAAGAGTGTCGCAGACAGCACGGAGCTCTGGGGCACACCAGCCTTTATTTTGTGGTTATCAGACTTGAAACCGTACAACTTGAACTGAACGCTACGAAAGGTAATTTCTAGGCCATTGCAGAAAAGGTTAATTGATCCCAAATGCACGCATTTTCGAAAACAGATCCTAATGCCAGACTCCGTTAAATGCCTCAGAAATGTCTTCATCAGGTTGATGTAGACGTTGGCTCCACTTTTCGATGAGACATGCCATAAAAAAATCACCAGTGGACTTGTTCCTATGAAAAATGTACTGCTGGTCATTGAGAAGTTTTCGTGTTTTGAGATATTTGATGAGCTGACATTTTATCTACGCTTCCATGACTGGATAGAAGGGAAGTAAGTGCAATGGGTCTGTAGGAGGAGAGAGAAGAAGATTTGCGTTTGTTATGGACGTGCTATACATATAGGAAAGATTAAAGATCCCTCACTAATATTTCGCGTTTTTACGGATGACAAAAAAAAAAACAATTGTTCCTTTTTAATATATTTTACAGTTTTATACAGATAAGTGAAAGATGACAAATTTACAATTTTTTAAACAACTTAGCGACGACCGAATCGAGCTCTTTGCTACGTGACGAAAACAAGACTCTCTTCTTAACTCCTCTGTTGTTAACTCGTTGACCCAGCTCGTATCTTCCTCGATCCCCACCATGGCCATCGCCACGTTTGGTATCATATAGCCAGTTCCAGATGTTTAGGGAGTTCAACACCCTATACCATGTCCATAGCCTTATCGCCACCGTCAGAAAAAACACCAAGCCACAAGCACCACCGACCATCAGCACAATCTTCGCTGGTGACATCGTTAGGGTCGATATGCCCACTTCAGATGTTTACCTGAGCTGTTCTCTGTCGTCTTTTATGTTCGACATTCACTCCATCGTATTGATGAATTTTGTACACAAAACGATAACCGCGGTGGCGATCAATAAGCTAAGTGGATCAAGCATTTGAGGTCTAAACAAAACGGGGATCAAATAAACAGAAATTAAATATGAATGACTGAACCCTGAGCAAAGGCACTTAGGAATTTAAAGTATGTGAAACAAAACGATTAGAACTTATCTGGGTCGATCGGTCGTCGGCTCTTCTGCATACATATGCTGTTTTCCATCTGCTTGGAAGGATTCCTAAATACCATCTGGATCAGCGGATTTGTGAATGTTAAAATCTTTAAGTACTCTTGTTAGAGCGCGAAAGTCCCATTGAAGATTCGACCCACTCAAGTGTAAGCGGAGACAAAGTACAATTTGGAAGTGTTAAGCTGGCCGCAGTAAGAAGATTGGCTTTGTCCAAAGAGCTGATAGCTGGAACGTCATCATAAATGAGCGTTGGGATGGAGGCTGAGGTACAATTTCTGATATTTTTGACGAACGACCAAAAACGTTTACGAGTACTACCTTTGGGGCGTTGTAGTATTTTTTGCCTCAGTTCTTGGTCGTATTTAAATTTCATACGCTTAAGAAGGACGTTCCAGTCATTGTTGGATCGTTTGAACTTTCTTCAGTTTTCCTCTGTTGGGTTGTTCATGTAGCACCGAAAAGACAATTCTCTAACCCGGACAGCTCCTTTAAAGTTTGAGTCGCAATGCCTTTACTTTTGGTCTGTTACTCTTAATCCGATGAGGGATAAAGGATATCATTCCAAAGAGTGTCTGTGATCATATCAGCAGTAGCGGTTAAGTCCGCTCCAATTGGCTTTTTGGTATTGCCAAATGGTTCTTTTAAGAATTTTTTCACTAACTGTGTGCTTCATGTATGAGAAATTAGCTGATATCACACAATGGTCCAATGAGCCTAAAGGGGAAACTACATCAACAGTGTACTTATCACGGTGAGAAGTTAAACACAAGTACAGGGTGTTAGCGGTATGACTATCAACGTATGATATTTGCATAGGCTCATTTACAAGTTGGGTCAAGTTGTTTTACATAACGAAGATCTCAACATATCTTTCATCGGGTACTGTCTGTGCAGAATGTCGAAGCCACCCAGAATTGCGTATATTGAAGCCGCCCGTAATAACGATTTCCGCATAAGGATACAGGGATACAATACTTTGAACGCAGTCAGGCAGCGCAATGAACTCGTTAAAAGTCGAATTGCTGTCCAGTTGGGGCTTCTGTAAATAAATCTTACGGATATGGAATTTTAACCACATGAAATTGAATTGCCGATTGGAACAGGAATTATATTGCGGTAGAGCTTTGTAAGCTACATCACTACGCACATAAATGTCGAGACCGCGGCGGGAGAAGAATAATGGCACTAGTTCGTAGCCAGGTAGCTTCAGATCTAAGTGATCAGAAAGGTACCTGTGTTTCACTAAGTCCTAAAACAGCTGGCCTGTATTTGCAGACGTGGACGTACGCAGAGGAGTGATTACTTCATAGACCGCGTATATACCTATATGCTACATCCACTCTGAAGTCCAGAATCAAAAAAAAAAACACAAACACCGACGATGTTAAACAAAGCTGTGAAGCGAAAATTCTGGCGTTGGTTACCGAATCAAATTGTTTTTGTTATTGCCACAATAAGAAACAGTGCAAAAACCAAATTTTCACAAATGTCCACCGGTTGCTACAATATATGCACTCACTCATTGCCTTTGCGTACGAAAGCGTTATACAACAACGGTAATGAGCAAGTGCAAGCAATAGAACTAGACCAGTGGCAGGAGATGTAGGTTGCCCGCACTTTGATTGGAAAACGTATTCAAGAAGTGACGTTTATTAAAACCAAGAGCAGATTGGTTATTTTGCAGGATGCTATCAATATGAGGACCAAAAATTAAGTTCTCTATCACATACCATACCTAGATTAATCAATTTAATTATTAGGTATAAGCGAAATTTCTGCCGCTTTTTATTACATACACGTTCATGCGTTGTCAATCCTTTGTAAAGAATCTGAGGTTAATAAAAATTGTTTGGTTAAGTAGACTAGCACGCGATACGTGACTTACGTAAAGCTATGTCTGACAAGGACTATTTGGCTATCGAGCATGTCAACATGAGTGCCGCTACTCAACATTTAGATGCCTTTTTGCAAAATTAAAAGTACTACACATTTCACCATTCTAATGTAAGCCTTTCGACCAAGCGCTTAATAACAATAACATGTAGAATACTTACCATCAGCACTTACTCCCCCCAAGGCTCCCAATGTATATTTTTTATCTTGGAAAGAATGCGATAATCTTAAGTCATCATGAAAGTTATTTTATTCAATTGTAAACTCCTTTTTGATACCCTGCTTTTAATAAGTGTTGATAATTAATTTTTTGCTTTAATTCATATATTTTCTCACATTTATCGTTGATTTAATTATATAGTATTGTAACATATGTTCCTCTGTTTTGGGCATCGGGTGATATGTTTTGTATTTCTTTTCAAATTATTTAGGGCTATGTGATAAATAATTGCATAATACAGACTAATGTTGTGTTTAGCCACCCTACTCGCATAATGGCAAATATTCTCTGCAAGCAAAGAAGAGGTTTTCTCATACTCGTACATAAGTATGCCACCTAAATGAAATTCGTGGATTATTTCTTAACTCGAATGTATGTATGTGTAATATGCGTATCAAAAATATTTTTTGACACGGTTGTTAAGGAAGAAATTATAGTTACATTGACTGTGGGTACAACATTTTTCGAGGCGACAAGATTAATAGAATTGCTGGTAGAGTGGCAATTTATGTTTACATTGTCATACAGTGGTTGAGTCACCACCAAACAGTTCCTTAGAATACTTTTTTCTTGACCGCGTTCATGGAAGGTCAAAAAGGATTAGGATTCCCGAGTTTCATAATACGTTCTAGGTTCTTCGAAATTAAATAAACTCTAAAATAGAAGATGCTAAGAGATCCAAATCAGTCTGGAGAAATTTGGAAGAAAAAGCAAATGATATCGATTTCGTAAATCCAGACGATCTAAACATTTATTAATGTGGGAACCATAGGTGGGTCAGATATAACCACAATAGTTCTTCTTTCCATATAAGAGAGTCCTCGAATGAATTTCCAACTTTCAACTTTTCAAGGATTAACGAGTGTAATGTTTTAAGCGCGATTTTAAAAATAAAATCAAAGTCAACCAGTCATGAAATACAACCCACTTTTATAAAGCTGATCTTACCTTGCTTACTACCGTCCTTACATACATATGTATGTATTTAATACAATCCTCTTAACGTAAACTTTCCTTGCACTTCGGAAAGAAGCTAAAGTTATCCCAATTGTAAAAATAAGAAATACAGACCTGTATTGAAATATTGAACTATTTATCCAAATTTATGGAGAAGCTTCTGCATCACCAAATATCAGCGTTCCTTGAAAGGCATGATATGATAAGCTGATTTCAATCAGGCTTTCTATCCCGAATATAGAACATTCAACGTTGTTTTCTTCGATTTGCTCTTCGTGGACTACCCTGGGATGACCCCTTTTTCTTACCTCCCTATCAAGACCGCTTCAAACTTCTCAACCTGTATACCCTCGAACAATGCAGAGACGTAGCTGACATTCCCTTCATTCATCGACTGCTCTCTGGTTCTGTGGATTGATCTGCCCTTTACAATCCTATTTCCTTAAACACTAACCTCGTCCTCCTCGTCTCTTCTATATTCCAACCCATCACACCTCTTATGGTTCTAACGAACCAATCTCCCGCATGCTCCGTAAGGTCAAATTAAACCTCGCCCTTTTTGATTTTAACTTGAGCACTTCTCGTCTTAAGCTTGATTTCCTCTACCATTCCCTTACGTCCTAATCTTTAACTGTTGATAGTTTTTAAGTCCTAGTTTTTAAGTTAGTCTAAGCTTGTATTAAGCGAAATAAATTGGGAGCATTAGCCCCCACCAAATTCAAGCATAGTTGCATAACATCACTTCTAAAGGTAATATAGGATTTTAGGAAAGCTAATGCTGCTTGATTTTTCGAAAGCTTTTGATACGATTAATCACGAGCTGTTGATTGTTGTAGCTTGCAGGTTGACTTTATCGTACTTCAAAATATTTGCAAACGGAGAGGGGATACATTTTAGGCCCATTATTGTTTTTACTTTTTAAAAACGATCTCCCACTTTGGAAAAGACATTAAGCAAAACATATTTACGCTGATGGTTATCAGCTCTATCTTAGTAGTAAGTTAGATTTAATTGATGATGGAGTTTTCAAGTTGAATGAAGATCTGCAAAGCATATACCGTTGGACAGAAGAAAACCAATTAAAAATAAATTCAATGAAATCAAACTGCTTCATTACATATAAAAATTGATTAGATCAAGACTATTTGCCACCTATTATTTTTGGAAACACTCCAATAAGTTATGTTTAAAAATGCAAAAGCTTGGGTATCATCTTTCCTGGAATGATCATATCCGACAACTCATTGACAAAATATACGGAGTCCTTTCAAATTTATCAATATCGATTTTAAATCACCAATTTCCAAGCCATGTGATCTCCCCTTTTGTCGATTTGAACCGGCTGGCCAGACCGCCATATCTGATGGCGCGAGACTTCTTTCTTTGGGATGTTTTAAAATCTCGCATTTACCTCAATAAAACACAAATCACGCAAGTCTTGAAAGCCAACATTGAAGAGAAAATCACCAATTGGGAGTCAGATGTTTTGCGAGCAACAATTCAAAATGCCGTAAAATGAGCACGAAGGTGTATCACCTAAGGCGGTGGTCATTTCCCCGATAACATTTCTTGAACTAATGCCATCAATGTTACACCTTCAAATACACTTTTCGTGAAAACAGGGCCCAAGTTTTTTCATTTCTAACTAAACGGCAGCCACTTCACATTATAACATAACTTTTGACCAACCTTGTATGTGTAATGGGTGGTCCAAATACAAATTTCTTTTTGAATGTTATTATATGTTATTTTGACACTGACAGCTCTTTCCCGCTCGAAATCTTGACTGTCAATCAGTATCAAACCTCCGCAGAACGAAATGAATCCTTTTACGTTTGAAGAACGTTGGGAAATATTGCAAACCTATTTCAAAAGTAAGTGCTGTGTAGCCCAAACAGTGCGTTTATTCAAAAAAAAGTTTAGGCCGAAATGAAGCACCTACCGCGCCTGCTTTACGCAAGTTTACGCAAAAAGTTCGTGAGAGAGCGATCCCTGTCATCCTAGGGTACGTACCAATGAGCATGTGGCTTCTGTGGCTGTGAGTGTTTGGCTTAATCCAGCAAGATATTATTTTGAGCTGCGTCCATTTTGAACAGCCAAACTAAACTAACAAGCATAATATTCCGTCGAATGGACAAAATGTGACATTGAGCTTAAAGATTGATGTTATGGGGATAATCCAGAAACGATTCAAGTTCTTAAAGCGAATATCGTCGGAGCCATTCGTGAGATAGAGCCAAAAACTGTCAACAAGTTCTTGGGAAAATGGGTTGACAGGATGTGCTACTGCAAGCTGAGACAGTCGCATGAATAAAATCATATTCTATAACTAATGGGAAGGAACGCTCTTCCTAATAAAACCAAAACACATCGAAACTAATTTATTTTATTTTTAAAAAGAAACCTGTATTTGAACCACCCTGTATATTGCCAATTTCTCAGTTTATCTAAATGTAATCTAACTCATGGTTCTGGGCTTTTCCACTTGATGAGGAATCATTAAAACTGTGCACATTTATAACTCCTTTCGGGAGATATCGTTTTCACGATTACCTTTCGGAATTACCGCTGCTTCCGAATTATTTCAGGCAGAAATTATAGTAAATTTCGGTGATATTCCAAATTTAATCATTTATATTGACGATTTTCTTATTTTCGGAACAAACAAAGAAGAGCATGACCATGTTCTTAAACTTGTGCTCGAAAGAGCTAGGTCTGTCGGGCTAAAATTCAATTTGTCAAAATCGAAATTCCTTCAGAAAGAAATTAAATTTATCGGACATGTTTTTAATCAAAAAGGTGTACGTCCAGATGAAGAGAAAGTGAAAGCTATTTGCAAGATGCCACTTCCAGGAAATGTTCTGATCTCCAACGTTTTCTTGGCATGATAAACTATTTAGGGCCATACATAAATAATTTATCAACAGAAAATACAAATTTACGTGAACTTCTATAAAAGGATATCATATGGCATTGGTCTACAAGACATCAAAAGGAATTTGATGATTTAAAGCCTTTGATATCTAATTCTCCAACTTTGACTTGTTATGATCCATAGAAACCTCTTACACTATCTGTTGATGCATCTAAAAACGCAGCAGGAGCAGTCATCCTACACAGAACATCCACGATTGCATATTCTTCTGCTGCCTTAATAACTTGTCAGCAAAACTACGCCCAAATAGAGAAAGAGCTTTTTGCTATTCTCTTCGGTTGCGCAAAATTTCACCAGTACATCATAGGTAAGCCCATTATGGTAGTAACAGACCACAAACCACTAGTACCGTTGTTTCAGCGTCCACTGCATAAGATACTAA
Source organism: Volucella zonaria (assembly GCA_963966105.1). Lineage (NCBI taxonomy): Eukaryota > Metazoa > Arthropoda > Insecta > Diptera > Syrphidae > Volucella > Volucella zonaria. Next base: position 8,146,019 of record OZ014530.1, read on the forward strand.
TGCGGTTGCAGCGATTCATGCTTCGTCTCCAAGGCTACGATTTGTCTGTTAGTTACTCGTATAAACCAGGAAAAGATATATTTACCGCTGACACTTTGTCAAGGGCTGTTCTGCCAGAAACCGCTGTAACCGAATTCGACAAAGATCTACGCTTACACTGTAATTTGTTAACTAAAAGTCTACCAGCATCTGAATCTAAACTAGATGAAATTCGTCGTGCAACAGCAAATTATGACGCTCTTGCTAAAGTTAAATATTATCCCAATAATGGTTGGCCGGATCATAAAAAGTCTATTGATTCATTAGCTATGCCGTACTTTAACATAAGAGCGGATATATGTTACAGATTGTTGATGACTTAATTTTTAAATGCAATCGACTTGTTATTCCACAATTACTTCGCCATCAGATGCTTAATCTTTTAAAGGAAGGACACCTGGGCATAGAGCGATGTAAAAATCTTGCAGAGGATTATATATTTTGGCCAAATATTAACAACGACATCTCTAACATAGTTAGTAATTGTGAGTCACACACGTCACAGAAGTGCCATCCCAAAAGAACCTTTGCAGCCACATGATGTTATTCCAATTCCGTAGTTCAAAGTCGGCATCGACTTGTTTGAAATAAAAGGGAAAATGTCCCTTTTAGTAGTAGACTACTTTTCAAAATTCATTGAAATAGCGCCACTGTGCGGGGGATATACGAATCGTTTAGTTGTTACACAACTTAAATCTATATTTTCACGGCATGGTATTCCGCAAACCATGATCAGTGACAATGGCCCATCATTCAATTTCAACGATTTTCGAAGCTTTGCTCAAGAATGGAATATAGACCATATCACCTCTAATCCATATCTCACACGTTCGAATGGTTTGGCAGAGAGGTGTATCCAAACAATAAAGAAATTGCTATTAAAATGCGGTGAAACTGGCTCAGATCCTTATATTGCCCTGTTACATTACAGGACAACACCAAAAGGAATATTAAGCTCACCAGCTGAACTACTAGATGGAGTGAAAAGTGACATCCTTGACAGCCAGAATGCGCTGCTACTGCAAAAAAGGTTATATTGCCTTGAAGTCCGTTCATATTTAGGCAGACATGCCAAATTTCAGTGTTATACCGTCTTTAGTTTTGTTTTGACAGCTGATTGTTGTTGACGTGTTTGGCATCGTGTTGAGTATGCACAAAAACGATTTCCGTTCCCTCATAAAACATTATTTTTTGAGAGGCAAAACGGCGAAGGAAGCAAAAGAAGAGATGGATAAATATTATGGGCTAATGCTTTACCAGATTACACCGTCAAATATTGGTTTCGTGAGTTTCGTGTTGGCCGCAACTCCACTACCGATCAAGTCCGCAGCGGCAGGCCCTCCGATGCGGTTACAGAGGACAATGTCAAAAAAATACATGAAATGGTGTTGGCTGACCGGAAAGTGAAGGTCCGCCAGCTAGCAGATACCACAGAGATAAGTACTGAGCGCACACGCCATATTTTGGGCAATATTCTGCATATGAAAAAGTTATCCTGCGCTGGGTGCCGCGCATGCTCACTCCTGATCAAAAACAAGATCATCGCAACCACGGCTAAAATCAATGACTTATGAGGAAATCATCGATGCCACGGTGGAGTATTTTGCAGGCCTTCCGGAAAATTACTTTTCGGACAGGATCAAGAAGTTGGAAAATTGCTGGAATGAGTGTATCAAACTAAAAAAAAATGTTTTCATTCCCAATGAGGTTACTTTTCACTCCACCTAGTATAAGAGGTGTAAATTAAAATAAAATTATTAAAAATACATTGGATAGTCTATGAGTTCCAAAAAGGCAATACCGCGGAGCAAGCAGATCCAGGGCGGAGAATCTTTAGAAAATTTGATTAGTTCAATTTAGATCTTAAGGTGGAAGTTGAGAGCTTTTACAATATTGCGAATTTTCGTAAATAACTCCCGTTTATAAGCTAGTTTTAGCATTCACCGCTAAACTTGTCCGCCTGTGCGTGATGATAATATAGAACTTATGCTCCTACTTAAATATTAGTAATGACACCTTCGATACCTATAGTATAATGTCAAAAAATACACAGGGGTATTTTATGAAAGGTAGAATGAAGTGAAGGTATATTTCTTTCCAAAAGTGCGGTGTTATCAAAATAATAGAAACAATCATCTTCCGAAACGCTAAGCACATGTGGTGACATATGGTATACTTTACAAGACAGATTCTGGTTAGCTGCTGGAGTGGCAATCTTATTCACAAAATCCTTTAAAGGTCAAAACTGGAATTCGACACAGGAGTTTCTTCAATTTCTATAACCTACTCGTACATATGTATGTTTGTGGGGTAAGAGTAATTCAATCCTTACGAATTGCTTGCAGTTTTCGAGAAATGAATTGGTAATTGGAAGGCAGAGTTTCAATGACATACCAGGATGATGGCGCGTTGCTCGCAGAACCCGGGGTTTCAGAGGGAATACTCAGGTGTAACAATTATGGATGCAGTTTTTCTACAAATTATATATAGGTATTGTCGGATCAGTATCGGAATGTATAATATCTTCCTAGAATAAAAAAAAACTCGACTTGGCAATCCGTTAAAAATGTGTGCTAATATTTTGATAAAAACTTAAATCCCATTTACGAATATTTCAAGGTTTCTGAAGGTCCCCCCTACCGTAGTAGACGTCAGGCATCAATTAAATTTTATTTAAAAAAACACAATCAAATAAAGTTTTGATAAAAATAGAAATAAACATAACAACAAACAAACGTAATCCAATATAGAAAGAAAGACCTAAAATGTCAATTCCAAAATTGCAATGTTTAAGAGACAACAAAAAAAAAGAAATAACGTACAGGCGGACAGTGATAACACGACAAATTCAAATCTATACCAATTGATTGGCTATCTGTGCGAACCACATCCAAACATACATATTCGTATATTTCGCTACAATCCCACTCAATTTCTATGAGGCTTTATGGGCTTACAATTTCATTTCAACTCGAATACTATAGTCCATGTTTCATCGCACACTTGTTGTCACACATTTCTACATGGGTGCGTAGGTATACATATATATTTTGACCATTGATTGAGGAAAGCCGAAGTGTGTCCGTAGAGCCTGAATACACAAAAGGATTTCGCTACCGATGTAGCATTTTCCATTTTTCAGATTATTTCCGGAAAATTGGATTTGAATAAAAACAGAAAAAAAACAACAAAAAAAATACATACTCGTACATACAACAAATAGGGCAAAAATATACTTTTGCTTTATATTCGTAACTTGTTGTGAACTGGCAGATAGTTCGTGCCAAAGGACAACAACTTTGTACTGGCAGCTTTCGACCATTTTTAACCTTTTTTCTACAATAAAAAAAAGAGAGAGAGAGAGAGGGGTTTTGTGATTAACCCTTAACGACAATCGAGGGTTACATAGTAACAAACGTGTCAAACCAATAGCTTTGAAATTCATTCTCGTTTGAGTTTTGAGGGTGTCACTTTTATCAGGAAGGCATTGTTCCAATTTATGTGTTAAAAATACTGCTTCTCACATAAAAGGGAAAATAAATTTCAAAATATTACCACCAAAAAAAGAAATTTAAAAATACTCGTACTGAGATGCAATCCATGATTTCCTAATGGGACAAGTTCTTTTACTGGTACTTATGTTCGTAATTTGTGAAACCTAATTAAAGTCCATTCGACCACAAGTAACAACAAGTACAGGCAATGTAATTAATGTAGGAAATATAACTACAAGCTGCAGCTGGCGTTGTAAAGGAATAAAACTTCGAACGAACGAAACCCCTTGACTGAAATTGAATTTTTATTACTGTAATATTGGTTTGCAGGACATTTAATTTTTTAATAGCCAACCCCTGTGGCATACTTTTTTAGTTTAATTAACAGCTTATACCATAAGGAAATCGTAAGAATAGACACGGAGTCATATCCTTTTGTTCAGCGTGATGCCACCTCGTAATGCTACAAGTTTCATGAACTAGAAAAAAAAGCCTTTCGAATATAGCATAACTTATGCTGTGCTACTATCTGGAAGCAATCGCATAGTCTGCCGGCAACCTAGATAGACATGCCATCTGCAGTTATGCTTATATGGGACCCAACAGTCAATGAAAGTCCTAATCGAGGACGCAAACAGATCTAATGTAGATTCGGTTCCTGAAAAACTCTCCTCTGAGCTTTGCATAGAAGTTCATCGGCGATTTCATTTCCCCTGTCCAATGTGGGGCCCAGACAAGACTCAGTGAATTTAGCTTTCCGACTGCGTTCAGTGAAGTCCTACATTCTCGAGCTAGCTTGAAAGTCGTAAGGCTCTAAGAGCAGCTTGGCTATCGCTACAGATGAAAACGCTTCTCACTATTCACCGATTCTTCACAATGTAGTTCGTTGCCATCAGGATCGCGTATATCTCCGCTTGAAAGGCAAGTTTTCCCTTACAAGGAAAGAAGTTTAACGTTGTCGTACTCCGGAAAGACACCAGCTCCGCATCCCAAATGGGTATAATAGACATCTGTGAAGACTACATTCATTTCCTGGCTCAGATTTTGGCCGAAACCAGTCCTTGGGCATATGGAAAGTCGATTTCGCATTTTTTCCGCAGCAGGAGTTCTGAAGTTATTGCATCAGGCTGCATGTCCATAAGACCAAAGCCAAAAGACAGTCGGCACGCAAGGTCATCAAACCTCCAGTGCGTGCTGTACCAAAAACCACTTATCCGTAAATGGAAGATGTCCGAGTGCAGATCATGATATCAATCATAATAAATTAATCAATGCATCTAAAGCAGAGCCAGGCGTCCTAGAGAAAGCCCCCATGCAGCCGAGACAGACCGTTTCTTAGAGTCTGGTAAAACCAACAATAATGTATTTTTGTGAGACCTTGTTCCACCAGACAATAGAATACGAAAAAAACTTCTCTCTCGTATTACAACATATTTATTCAATAAACAATCTTAATGGACAACAAAACTAATTAAAGTAATAACAAGGATCTTAATCCAAATAGAAAAAGCGAATTGCAAATGCGCGGGCCGATGGTTCGCGAACGACTATTCTAAAAAATTTTACAAATTATATTTTACATTATTCATGCTAAATTCGAGTGTGGAAACAGGCATTATTACCACAATTATTGTGGAAATCTGATATGCGTGGATTTTCAAAATAATACAAGTACGAGTATCTATCGCACACTTAATGCATGAACAACTTATAACAATACGGTCTTATCGAAATGAGGTCTGATTACTTGAACATTATGATGAGATAGTATTATCATTATAAAACTTAACATATATATAGCCGTGTCGTTCCAAAGGACCCTTCTCGGTGACAGGCCCCATGTCTTGGCAACAGCTGCTTGGCGCTGCCAGAAGGCCGACAGGCTTTCGGCGTAATACTTATGTTTAGCCCAGAAACGTCTGCTTTCCAGAATGACATCCATATACTTACTTTCGTTGCAGAATTGGGTGGTGATGCCTTTAATGACAGTGAGACCAGCTAGTGCCCCCCTTCTCGTATAGAGAACAATCTGAGTTCTGAGAGGATTGACTGAAATCTGATTTCTAGTGCGCAAATCGTCGATCACGTCTAGGGCTATCTGCGCTTTAGAGCAGACATTCGCCACACACGATCCAACAGCAGTACAGCTACACCATCTGCGTATTCTTGTGCATATACGTCAGAGCTATTGAGGGCGTTAAGCATTGAATAGACCAACATGTACCACAGCAGCGGAACAGGATGCCGCCGTGCGGGCACCCTGTTTACCCCCATGATCATATATTGGTGACAATCAGTGTCTTATTCACCAGCATTGCTTTTATTCACAAAACTAGTGTTATCCAGTCAAAAGTTGCTTTGTTGAAAGCACCTCCAATGACAATGAAAGCGCACAGGGAGTATTTCATATTGTCTATTTACCATGTTATCAGTATGCCAGTATCATGTTATCTTATCTTAAGATTATCTTAAGAGTTATCAGCAGCTGGGGTATACCTTTTTGTAACATAACTGGGTATATGCCATCGGTGCCAGCTAACTTGAAGCAGCCATCACCACAACCGATGAGATACTCCAGCTACAACGGGTTATGTTATTCAACTCACTAGTAGCTTCGTTAATAAGAGTTCTGACTAGTTTTGACTAGATTCCCTGAAAAGTGAGTCGGAGAGTCCACGTTCGACTCACTGTAGGTGTCATCAGCTTTCCTAAATGATTCCAGTCTGGTTGATTTTCCCTTCTTGAGGACTTTTTCGCAAAAATCTTTATAAGAGGCACTCGTCCGAATTCAAATTAGCTTCTTATATCTTTTTTTAGCTTCGATCTGTAAAGATTCCAGCCTTCTTCCAAATTATTCCTATGTGACCTGTTTAAAAGTTTTCTGGTTTCCATACATTCTTCCTGTAGATGTGCACTCCACCAAGGAACGGGCAGTTTTTATTGACTAAGTATTGTAATATTATTTTTAAAAGACAGAACTAGGTACCGAGCTGCAGCTTCTGTACAGATTAATTTCTAAGTATAGCGCTCTTACATCTACATCTAGCTTAGGTTAAAAATATTTCTTAGTTGTCTGAAACTTGTACTTGGGCGATTTCTGACATCACCCAAAATGAACTCATTCCGTTCTATCAGAGTCTTATAATTTGCAGCTTTCCACGTTCAACTCGTCCCTGTTAACCTGAAACACGTCCTGATGAATACCTTTAAATTTTTTCAGGAAAACTTCAATCCAACCACTTTTACTTGTTAGCAAGATATTTACACATTCTAATGTTACAAAAAGCTGATTGATCGATAACAATCATGTGCAAAAATAATATCGGCCAAATGTTTATGTTAAGTATTTGAATTTAATTTTTTTTGTTAAAATTCGATTTAATGTGGTTCTTGAGAGGGATAGCTCCTGCGTACGATGAGAGGCTGACGTGCTCAGGCCTAGGCTCTCAGTCGCAAAACGGAAGTTGTCCTAATAACCAGCCGGAAAAATGTGGAATACGCGGACAAAAGTGAAGAAATTCAACTCATTAGATCAAAAGCCTGTATAAAATACTAGACGTAATACTTGACAATAGACTAAGCCTCACATCGACTAATCAGGCAAAAAGGCGTCAAAGTTCCAGGCAACACTTTCTGGAATACTGCTAAGAAGACCTAGATATGCTAGAAGAATCTTAATATCCAAAGTAGTAAATTCAGTCCTGTTATACGCTGCCTCAGTTTGAATGGCGCCCATAAAAACTCGACAAAAGCCATAAAAAATCGAAAAATGGATAAATGTTTTTTTTTTTTTTAAGGTTTCTTTTTACGGCGGATTTATGATAAAAAATTCCAGAGAATTCAAGATTTCTAATAGTTCCAATAGTTCTAACTTGTCAACAACTGTCAGGGGGGAGTCTATGTCTTACTGGTACCTGTGTTGACCGCTTTGTGGGCAAAAGGAATTTCTGCTCCCTTTTCGCATGTTTTCGCCACTCATGCGACTAAAAGGGTATGCTAATAACTGTCAGGCGCCAGCCTGGCACACACATATGTATTAAGTGAATATTTTTTTGTTCAATACATAAAAATGTCGTGTACGAGTATACAAAATTAAATAAAACTATTGTTATTTTGTCAAAACTTTAATAATTTTAAACTTCTCAGAATGGTTAAAGGAGCGTTTATACTAATCAAGTAAGAAAAATCAGATAGGTAGTGGAAAGTGACATAAAGCCAAATTGGCCTAAGGCTGCTTTATTAAAGTGTCATAATGCCAAACTTTCACAAAGCGACATAAGGCCAAATTTTGACTCATACTCGTATGTCGCTTCAAAGACTCCCTCAGATGTAGCGCTTTCGGTTGATATAGCCCAGCCAATGTAGTCTTTGTATCTAAGCTTTTTGAACTGTTCATATACCAGTATACTTACGCGTATGCATACCATATACTGTAATTTGAAGGCTCTCCGTAATAGTCAGAGTAGCTAAAGGATTGTGAAGATTAAAGGAAGTGTATTTTTAATTTAATGCTTGGTAATTGAACTACTGCAATGCAAAATCAATACCTATTACCAATCCGAATATATATTTTCTTTTTGGGTTGAAACGCTCTTTAGATTTTACTCAGTTATACTGAACATTTTATATACATACGAGTATATATATGTACATATTATACGATTATCATGCTAAAAGAATAATTTTGTTTTTTTCTTTCTATGAAGAAGTTTTCTGGATACTTTACTTAATGTCGCTGAATTTATGCAAATTTATTTTGTGTTATGAAAGTAAAACGACAAACTCAAATTACACACAATTATCAAGTTAAATATGAATATGTACGGCATGTATTGTATTTCATAAGAATTGAGGAAACTAAGCGTGCAGAACAAACGAACGAAATTCACAGGAAATACCCATTGTGTCCACTTCAATCAGTTCCTGTCAAGCGGAAAAAGCTGTAGTTTATTGTTCCTTCAAAAATATTCAGATCTGAGAAGAGGAGAACAATTCGCATACGCCACGAGTGGCCATGTTATACAATATTATGTAAATAAACAGAGACTGTGATTGTGATTGAAACACGTGCGTATTTCTTATTGGGACATTGGATGTTAAGTACCCTTGTCCTTGAACGCATTTGTATAATTTAGGAGGGTACGGAAATCTTTGATGTTGTAATTTGAGAGGTTCTGCGAAAAGAAATCGAGTATGAGAGTTAATGTGTGTGGACATACATACGAGTATATATGTAGTTTAATTCGATTTTATTCAGCATATTGAAGATCTGATAATATGGCCTTGAGCCGACAGATGAATTTTATTAAAGTACATATTTTTCCTCTTCGTCTTCAATTTTGCGTACGCAATCAGTCATAAGTTTGTACTTATAGTTCATTCATATGTTGTTTTTTTTTTTCTTAAATAGCTTACATCCAGATTAAATAATGGAACAACATATAGGTAGTGGAGGAACTTGTAATTTATTTTTATACGAGTGGTAATTTCACACCTCGTTCTTCATTCCTCTTCACGCATTTTATTTTTAATTGAGTTTATACCACCACTTTACCACAATCCATATGCAAAATGAAGAAAAAGAAAAAAAAAATGCACTCTCATATATAAGTACTTCGTTATGGTGTAATTACAATATTTAAATCAAAAAAATGCTCTCGCGTTTTCATACATATGCATGAGCTCATAAATAATTTTAATATATTTAAACTTGTAACGAGAATTTTACTCTCGTTGTTTGAGCAACGTCTCATGCCAAACGCATTTCATTTAAAAGTGTTTATTTAGGTACTTAGTGTTGGCTAAAAGGGCCACTTACATTTACCCGATTCTTTTTTCTAATAAGATAAAAATTTGCAACGCGTGGGTTTCCATAATAAAACAGTTTCATTTTGCATACACCAGTGATATATACATATGTACTCGTATATAGACGTTTATATGTATGTACAAATGAAGGCCATCTAATTAGCTGTGGTTTGGGCTTAAAAAATCGGCTGATAATTTCCAAGTGATTGCTATCGGATTGCTCTTGTCTTCTCCTTTCGAAACTTGCAAATGGCAATATAGTGGCTCCGAAATTCCCCATTAAAACAGCGTGAATAGTGATTATTCGTCATTTGACCTAATAAAAGCTTCAGTTAACAAGATGTTTCAGTACCGAAGAAATTACTTTTAAAGCCGAGGCGGCCAATGAATCTCTAATGAGAAGGTGTCGCCCGTTCTTGGAACCGGTTTTTAAAGCCCATGGAGGTTCGCGCTCTAACGAGGCGCTATGTTATGTGCTAAATGTTTTTAACATAAGTACATGTATAAAATAACAAACAATAGCTAAAATCAAAATTATATCAATACTCGTACATAACCGTAGTTTGAACTACACTTTCATATTTAGGTCTTCTTTCCATCGTGGCCCACTGTTCTCTCTCCATGGTTCCACCGTAAAAAATACACACGCGAGACTAGAAATTGCAACCACTACCGATCGGTGAAACTAATGTCGCATACTATGAAATTATACGAGCGAGTTTCAGACAGTCGGCAACAGAATATTATTAAAATCCATGGCAGTGAATGCGGATTTTTTGGAGGCAGGTCTGCCTAAGACGCGATTTAAAGTAGGATCCGTATGTGGACTTGTAAAAATGTTCGACAGAGTTTCCAGAGATCTAATTTGGGAGTACGATATACAATGTACGATGATGTTAAAAAGAAAGTTAAATTCACAGCAGAAATAACAGGAGAATTCAAAATTAAGGTTGGAATACACCAAAGCAGTGTACAATACAGATGCCGTGCAAGATTTTCTGTTAAAGCACCACATCAATCAGTTCAGAACAACTTTTCTTCTTTTCGCCGATAACGGGTTACGACCGATAACCTGCATCGCCGTTTTTCCTAGCTAGTACACTCAACTCTATTAAAAGGAGTCATCGTAGCAAAGTGTTAAAAACATAAATATTGCACTTAGGCTCTGTTGTTAATTGCCAAGGAAATTGCGATGACGATGTCGCACGTAGATCCACTATAGGAAGGTTTAAATAGCACGAGAACTCCGCTGTATTTTGAGACAGAAAAATATCGCTTAAATTTAAGGGTTTGTTACATACGATAGTCGTTTACACAGCTTTGGCAGATGCGTATGCTAAAAGCAATGTTGGATGATGTACGAAAAACATAAAGGAAAACTGACAGCAACTGCAATGAAAATGTTACGAATGTCAGCGCGTGTAACAAACTTGATCATATAAAAAGTACAAGGGTAGGTCCCAGAAGTACCCGACCTGACGTATAGATGGCGGTTATTATTTAAAAAGAATGACAATTGTAGAAAGTACCAACGTTAGAAAGCATAAATTTGAAGTTTGACGGCGCTATGTTGTTTAGTATTTGTTCGTGTTTAGTGAACGCTATCACCGAATTCTTAAATATGGAAAAAATTGGTCATCGTTATGTGATACAATACTTCCATTTGCAAGTCTCAATCCAACCAACGTCAAAACGGAACTGGATTCTACTCTGAAGGAGTCTGTTTCTTCGTTTACAACAATAAAATATTGGGTGGCATAGTTTAAGATACGAGCTGCCAAGACGAACATCGCAGTGGTCGACCAAATGAGGCGAGTTCACCAGAACTGTTGAAAAAAATCCACAAAATGGTGTTGGATGTCCGTCGATTGAAAGTGCTTGTACTAGCAGATATGGTAGGCATTTCAAGAAGCGCTGTACATCGCATGTTGACTGAAAAATTGGACATGAGAAAGCTGTGCGCAAGATGGGTGCCGCGATTACTCACAATGAAAAAAAAAAACACCGTCGAGAGGATGATTCAATCGAGTGTTTGGCGAAGTTTCACAGCAATAAAGCCGAGTTTTTGCGTGGATTCATAACCAAAGATGAAACATGGGCCCATCACTTCACACTCGAGACGAAGGAACAGTCAAAACAATGGACTCAAAGGGGCGAATCGGCTCCAAAGAAGGCTCCATCTGCAGACAAGGTCATGGCGTCCGTTTTTGGGATGCGCGTGGGATAATTTTCCCTGATTGTCCTTAGAAGGGAAAAACATTCAACGGCGTATATTATGCGAACTTATTGGAGCGTTTGAAAGGTGAAATCAAGAAAAAACGGCCGTATTTGGCGAGAAAAAACTTTTGTTTCATCAAGACAACCCACTAGTTCACTCATCCGTCGTCGCGATGGGCAAAATCAATGAATTAAAGTTCGAATTGCTTTCTATTTGCTAGATTTAGCCTGCTCGGATTATTTTCTATTTCCGAATTTGAAAAAAATGGCTCGGTGGTAAAAGATTTGGCAACAGTAAAGAGGTGGAGTCTGCGGTTGATGGTTATTTTAAGGAGCTCATCGATTCTCAGCGGAAAGTGTATTGAAGTAAAAGGAAACTAAGTACGTAGAGAAATAAACATATTTTCCCCCAATTTTTTTTGTGTTTTCTTTGTTAGGTCGGGTACTTCTGGGACTACCCTCGTACGCATCCGTGGAAGTCTGCACATTAAAAAACGATAGCAGAGAAGCTTCAGGGTGAGCACATCAGCTGGTTTTGCCATGTTCAACAAAGATTGTTGAAAAATCCGGTCCAAAAAGCAATACAGATCGAAGTTCTAAGTTCTAGTCGAGGTTCAAAGAAGAGGTCGAAGAAAAAATGCTATTGGGTTATGCAAATGCGAAAACATCAATTAATTCTTGGTCCCAATAACGAGGGGATCCAACATAGAGTGGGCTGTAGAATGATTTTCAAGGTTGATTTCTACGATTAATAAAAGAAGAAGGAGAAGAAGGAGAAGAAGGAGAAGAAGGAGAAGAAGGAGAAGAAGGAGAAGAAGGAGAAGAAGGAGAAGAAGGAGAAGAAGGAGAAGAAGGAGAAGAAGGAGAAGAAGGAGAAGAAGGAGAGAAGAAGAAGAAGAAGAAGAAGAAGAAGAGGAAGAAGAAGAAGAAGAGGAAGAAGAAGAAGAAGAAGAAGAAGAAGAAAAGAAAGGCGAGCCTCTAATCTGCGCCAAATATAGAGGTATCACTCGCCGTACAACTCGCTTATGGAATGCCCTGCCGATCTCTGTGTTTCCTGGTCGTTATAACTTACAAACATTTAAAAACAATGTACATCGGTACCCGTCTTTTCTTCCTCCCTAAATTTCCTTCGCCCGCGCTGTGTACGAACATTTTAAGGATACAAAAACCTCTTGAGCGTGCGCTCATTATATAAAAAAAAAAAAAAACAGTTGAAAGTAAGGGACTCACAACATCGGCGAATTGGTTTGGAATTTTGCGAGCTGTAGTTTTGCATTAACTTGGTGCGTAATAGTCGCCTAAGATGGCTAGGACATGTAAAGCAAATTATTAACAGCGCTTCAGCCCGTGAGTTCATAATCCGGAGGGACAACGCAGTGGATATATAGATACATATACACATACAATATAATAACATGCAGACTGTATGAACATCTCTAGATATTCCACAAAATACTAACTGGTGTGTGATCTTCGGTTTGATGTTAGATCGGTTTTCAACATCCGAGCAATGATTGGAGAATGCGACTACATTTCACACCATTACTTTCGTCTAAGTAACTTGAACAAAATAAAAAGTACTGAAAGTTTTGAGTCAGCGTTGATAAATTTATAAGCACTTCCGAGAAAAGGCAACAATTTACATGTTAAATTACTTGTACTCGTATTCGTATATTAGGGAAATTTTTTGGTTCTCTACTGTTCTGAACGTACAAGAACATTTTGAGATACCTAATTGATGAAAAAATATTACAATACTCGTAGACTGGTGGAAAACACTATCTTCTGATTAATTTTTCCACCCATATTAATGAAAAATATGTAGTGAGAAATACTGATGACATACTATATACTTGAAGAATCAATAAACAGGGTGGGTGGTGGAGTTTCATGCCTCAAATTTTATTAAAACAGATTATGTACCAAGCTTTCTTAAGCAACGAACTTGGTAATGTTTCTGAAACAATAACAGACTTAACGTCAGGAAAGCAACAAGAGTGCACTTAGTTTCTGGAAATATCGCCATTGTATTGTGGATTTAAAAAGAGGAAAAACAACAATTTCACTTGAAAGCTGGGAACTGTAACCTGTGTAAATATTGATGCATTAAACCAGGTGTTACAAAACTTTTTAAAGTCAAATACAACATCATGTAACCATCATGTACTGTCTGAATAAATTTGGTTCAGTTAATTGAAATCAAATGTAAAAAACGACGACGTCGACGGTCAAAGCAAATAAAACAAACTTCCAACTGCGAATATGAACGTAAAACAATTTGAAATTTCCTTCTGGTGTGACGTGACTTCTATTTGTTTTTCTCACACCTCCTTAGGCTATCACAAAAGCAATCAAATTGCGAAAATCCGCCCTAACGAGCAGAGAGCAATAAATTCATTCATAGGTAGGTGTTGGACGTCCAAAACTCATGAATACATTTGCAAAAAAAATAAACCACCAGCGTACCCATCTCAGGCGGCTAGGACTCGGATTCCCGTCACCACCAAAGGTTCTTTCAACTCCCCGTTCCTGCCAACCAAGTGTGCCCCTTTGTTAACTGTGGTAAAGTCGAATTTAGCTCCCCATTTATATGAAAAATTCAGGATTTCCGCCAAGTTGACCCACGCCCAACTCAATAGCACAACAAAACATAACTTCTGCCCTCACCTTTGGCAAAATTAAGAGAACCATGTAAAATGTATTTGCACGCGGGTGCTGGAACAACCGCAGAATGCCATAAACAAGGATTTTCCCAGTGACTGCCTCGTAAAATGTACAAAATAAACCAAATAATCTGCAAAAAGGAAGAAAAATATAAATACTCGTGAATACATACATGCGAATACGAGTATACATATGTATATGCATAGTCGTATATGGAGTACGAGTACGACGATACAAGTGCGAGAATATCCTTTGCGGGAGCGCCAGCACCAGGATATGTGTGGTGATGACGTGTGCATGTGTTTATAATATTTGCTCACAGCAAACTCACTCTGTGCACAGAGAACGCTTTGCTGTTTTGGTTCTTTGAAGTTCGCTTAACGAGATAGGCGTTGTCGGTTCGGCGCTGTGCCCTGTACGTATTCGTATTTTGTAATTTGTTCGCAGAGTCATGTCGCGGAGAGTTTACAACAAAACGTACTTTTACTTTTTAACTTTAATTTAGATGTTGCTGCGAGAAAGTTTCCCGGATAAAAGCTGGGTTCAATGTTATCGCGCTACACCACTGCATCTACACACCCCAAATGCCAGTTTCAATAGAGGACAGCCTTTTGCTTTTTTTGTTCTTGTTGAGAAGTGGGACGCGAAGGACTTGGAATCGAAAAGTCCTGAAGAATGGAAAGCATACATTTTATTCATTACGAGGAATAATTAGAATCTCGAGGCAGTCAAACCATTTATTTTCAACTTACAAACTCTGTCCGGAGGTGTGGAAAAGTTTAACTGCAGTGTGAGATTTCACATGTTTCCGTGGGCGGAGAGTGCCTTTTGAACAAAAAAGAGGTAAATCTAAAAAAGGTTACTCTTTACTCTACGTTGTCAGTTGCAATTGCATGGCGACATAAGGATACTGTTGCTGGGAAAACCTTATTTAAAAATAGAGCAAAAATATGTATTCATATATGTAGGTATGAGTCCTTATGTATATTCCAGATGATAATTTTAATCAGTTTGTGTAAACTTGTGGGGGCAATATGCCACGCAAGGGTTCAGGAAAATGAGGTAGCAGAATAATAATAGCTTGTTGGTAATTAGATAGTTGAAGTAATGTGCAGAGATTATCTTGGGTTTTGAAATAAAGCAAGCTGTAATTGTAAGAAGAATTAGGGGTTAACTATTTTGCATTTTCTTTACTAGATGTATTATATATACTTATTTGTGTACGAAAGGATTTAGCATACCATTGCTTTATGTTTAGTGCTATTTGTTATTGTTTAAGACACTTTCTTGTAGAATTCAATTAATATTCTTACGTCAGTTTTGTAAATTTGATTTTAAACTACATACATGTACATTGTACATACTCGTACATGTATTGTAGATACTTCTGCGTAACCACTATTGACTTGAATATGACTTCTCGTTTCCTGAATGTATGATTGGGAGTATCTAAATAATCAATCGTTTTGTTTGACCTTTATTAAAAAATATTTCATCCTATGTAGCTTGTATGAATACGCAAGTACATGTGTATATACCTGTGTATGTAAGCACATACTGCTGTCGCTGGGGAATAGGGTTTAGGAGTGAATTTGGTAACGCAGTTTTAATAACTTCGGCCTGTTTTAAAAGATTTTAAAACCCGGATTCGCTGGGGATTTTCTCCTTCCTCCGTTAATGCTTCTATTGATAATTAAGTCTCCTCTGCTATGAGCACAACCGTTCAGTTAATGTGTCATAGCGGGTAGTTGTTTTTTCCGCCGGTGCTTAGCATAAATTAAAGTGTGTATCTCTGCTTAAAACTAACATTTGTTGCTTTAAGACGAATAGTCTACATTTACCCAAACTGAAGTCAGTATAAATATATTATTCATAAAAGTACAATAATGATAGAGTGAAATAGTTTTAGTTTCAAGTTCGCGCCATAGCTCCACCACTGCTATCATAATCGCACATGAATCTACGCAACAAATGTAATGAAACAAAATCGCAGGTAAACACTAACAACAACAAGAACCACTCTCTCTCCCTCCAACAAACTGAAGAACTTCTGCAAAACCAAAATTTATCACTGACAATAACGAAATAAGTGATTTTCGCGAAGAATCCCAAGTAAAAATTAACGAAATCGAAAAAGGCTGGTCCCTGCAATTGGCAAATATCACTGTTCGCTCGGAAAAAATTGAAAGTGAATCAGCTGACACACTAAAATTCAAACCATATACTGTTCATAAATAGATCGATGGCCCAGAGCGTAGAAAGACCGCTACGAGGATGATTTGCTGCTGATTTTTAACCGACTTTACTTTTCCATCGGTAGTAAGCTGCCACCTTTAAATTTTTTTTTCGCGCCAAAAGGAAAAATCTCAACAAAGCTAACTCCTTGCCCTCATCAATCGTGTTACGTTTGACTACTTCTCATGAGAGAAATACTCGTACCATCCTTCAAGGGGCATCTGCTTTTCGAAGACAAACGCGGATTCAATAACTCAATGCTATCTGAATGGAAGTTTAACAAACATAAACTGATTTCTAAGGCCCTGATCAAAAATATCTGTCTTTCCTTTGGTGGTGGTGGCGTATAGCCGGAAAGAATTGACCCATGCAATTCGTCGCATACGAAGACAGCAATTTTATTATTTTTTCTTCAAGCGCTGACGGTTTCTCTACATTCTCTCAATGCTTCCACCAATGAGTGTGTTTACTCTCAATTTGTGAATTTGTGAACTTCAAGCCAGCGGATCAACGGATTGAAAAAGTAGAAGTTAACCTACTTTATCCCTCGAAACTCATAGATCCGTTGGTTACGGGCCCCATTCCATAAAAATGGGTGTATTCTATCTAGCCGTCAGCTAAAAACGGCGGAGCAAGGGATCGACGGATCTATGGATCAGGGCTCTTGCCTCGCGCTGCCATAAATCTTAAGCTAAAGAAACAGCTGTTTGCAGCTTTCACGAAAATTGGATCTGTTTACATCAAACTTTCTCCAAACCATAAAAGCTTCCTTATTGTAAGCTCGACGAAAACCAAAACATCCCGATCGATTAACCAGTCATCAAATACGAATGTTGATGCAATAGCGTGATCAAGCCTACCAGCGCTGGAAAAGTTTTCGCCTTGATGAATTTCGAGCTAATTACTGCCATCTGCGGAATAAAGTGGTTTTAGAAATAGGCCAATAGGCTGCCAAAAGCTTTGATAGGAGGGTAAAGGGTAAAGGATTTTGTAATGACGTAAATTATCTCAACCAACAATTCGTTGCAGTCCAAAATTCATCAGTACCCCAATCTCCACAGGTCCCTTTTGATTAAGTCGCACCATCTAACATAATTTGGTTTCATCTTTCATATCTTTTACATTGGACTTAAGTTAAGTCTATATAAGTGAAACAATTCAATTATTGGCTTCATTAATTATAGATCAAGAATGGAATAAACCAAGTATTCGATGATAGATAATAATCGTAGTTAAAATAAAAACGTAAAGAGATAATACGAGAAGAAAAAAAAAAATACAAAAACGCATTTAGGTGCCTAAGGTCAGATATCTATATAAGACTTTATCAAATGACTTGGTTCCGCGAAGTTTTCTTATGTCCAGGGGAAGAGTGTTCCGTTCTCTGACAACATAAACAAGATATTGATTCTCAGAGTTTCTGCATGTAAACCTTGGTTGAATAAAAACAAAACAACGCGATGAAGTTCGAAACTGAAGTTTTTCATACAGATAATGAGGTTCTTTGCAAATCACGATGCTTTTAGTGTTTTTACGCGCAAAACTTGTTGTAGGTGTGGAGGCTACAACCCAGGATCATGTTAGTGTATTCAGGAATATGATCAAAACTTTTGAGATTATAAACATATCGCGTAATGTTATTGAAGGACACTGTAAGATTTCTTCGCGTTTCTGAGTAGTGGCAGCAAAAGATTGGGCATCCATATGTAGCTATGGGCAAAATTATGCTTTTTGTTAAATTAAGCTGATGAATAAAGTGCTTCGTTAATGAGAGGGTACGTAGGCACCCGTATATTTTGCCAATAACTATTTGAATGTGTTGGTCCCATGTGAGGGTAGAATTGAACCAAATACCTAGGTTTTTCGCTTTTTCAACATATTCTAGAACAGTGGTACCTAAATATAAGGCTGGGAATTAGCTACTTTCAAGCTTGTTTTTGGAGACTATCAAGCACTTTGACTTCATTGGGTTTAGTTGCAGATTATTTCTTGCGGACCATTGCGAGATTTTCTTCAGATCGCTATCAAGTCTATCGATTCCATCTTCTAAAATTCCTAGCCTGCAGCTCAACTGAATCTGCACATCATGTATGGATGAGTGTCGGACTACGTGTGGGAGATCATTACAAATAGTAAAGGCCCAAGAATTGAGCCCTGCGGTACTCCTGATTTTAGCTTTATATACCAGGAGGTTTTATGCGCAATAGATACGGGTTGACTTCTTCCACTTAGATACGAAAGGATCAGGCTAGCTGCAGAGTTGCTAAAGTGAAAATTCGGTTTCAATTTTGAAAAAAAGTTTTCCATGATTGACAGTATCGAATGCCTTTGAGATATCTAGGAACCCAAGAAAAGATACCTGGTCGTGATCCATAGCATTTCTCTGATCATTTGTAATTTTCAGAATGGCAGAGACGCAACTATGGTTTTTCCTGAAACCTGACTGTTGGTCATTTAAAAGGTTACTGTTTTTGACAAAAGCACTAATTTGTTCGTGAAGCAATTTTTCGAAGACTTTGGATAGGAACGGAAGAATAGAAATAGGTCTAAACTCCTGTGGTGACGAACGGGTAGCAGGCTGTTTTTCTATCGGTATAACCTTAGCAATCTCCCAGACAGAAGGGAAAGAGGATGTCATGATGATTGTATTAAATTTAGGAGATACGTTTATTCTCCTAAAATCCCTATACTTGTACACAGAGGGTTGTGTTTGCTTCAGAGGACGTTTGAAGGTCGCAAAGAAGGGGTCACTTGTGAGCAAAAGATCGAATAGGGTTGATGAGGTGCTTGTGAAATGTGTTGGATCAGTAGTATTGATAGACCCTAGACCAAGAGTACTTATTTTGTTTGTAAACAGCTAACAATAGGTTATGGGCCCAGAGACACGCGGTTAAATTTTATGCTGCATAACTAGGAAATACGTTTTCTGTATACGACTAATTTTGTAATTTTTTGTTCAACATCGTATATTAAGCAGTATCTCGGAAAATTAACTTGAAAAAAGAAAAAGGCAAATAGAATGTTGGGATCGGTGATGCAAATCGATAAGTTAGATGGTGATAACTTTCCTTCTTGGTCGGTCCAGTTGAGGAGCTTGCTTATCACACTCCATTATTGAAACGTGGTGGAAACATCTCTGCCTGAAGGGCTAACAGCGACGGAAAAGGGTGCATGGAACAAGACGGACAACAAGGCCTTCGCGATGATAACACTTTGCTGAAAACCATCCGAGTTAATACACATTAAGGATTGCAAAATTTTGAAGGCAGCGTGGGAAAAATTAAATGAAACACATAAAGCAAACGGACCAGCAAAAGCTCACTAGCCAAATAAACGAGTTTTGTTCTATTGTCGATACACTAAAAGAAATAGACGTTGCGATTCCTGGCGATCTGGTAAGCATTTTGTTATTGTGTACATAGTCTTCCAGATGAAATGGAAAATTTTGTGGTTGCAATTCGAAGACGTGATGAACTGCCAACTATAAGTCAATTGAAGGTCAAAATCTTAGAGGTGACAGAGGATCGAACGAACGTGTATTAGTAGTAAAAAACAATGAACAAAGAAACACAAACCAGCAAGGTGGTTATCGTGCGTGCATGGGCGGTGGGACACGAGGCAAAAGAAATGTCAAATGCTATGGTTGCGGAAAGAGGGGGCATATAAAATCTCAATTCAAAAACAGTAAAAATGAAAAACAGTATACCGTAGTTTTTAGTGCATGTACCGGAGTGAAAAATGACATACGCAATCAGTGGATATTGGATAGTGGTGCCTCTTCACATATGTGTTGTGCGTAACAGTTGTTCTCGTCATTCGAAGCACACCCACAAAAGGTTTATCTCGCAACAGATGATAGTGTGGAAGCGCAGGGTATAGGTAATGTGAATTTAAGAACTGATTATGCCGACATTACTATATGCAAAGTTTTTATATGTACCAAATCTTAATTCTAACTTCTTATCTGTTAGCAGAATAATACAAAATTAAAATAGCATACGGTTTACAAATGATAAAGCTTTTGTAATTAGTAAAACCAACAAATTAATTCTCGTTGCTTATTACACGATGGAATATATTTAACTAATTGTAGGATCGGGACCGGTAAAGAGTTGATTTTAAGTGTTGTAGGGGAAACTGCTGAAATGGTATGGCATAAACGTTTTGGACACCTCAATATGGGCGATTTATGTAAGCTGTCACGAAAATCAATGGTTTTCGGTATGACCATATATGAGCCAACTTCTTTTGCATGTATTACATATGCATTAAAATGCATTTAAAAATTACAATACATCATTTACTTCCAGTGTGCTTCAAGTAATTCATACTGACATTTGTGCGCCCATGCGAGTTTCTTCTCAAGGTGGATCCGTGTACTTTATTACTTTTATCGACGATTTTTTAATGTACATAACAATGTTTTTCTTAAGGCGAAAATCCGACGCATTAACGGTTTTCAAAGAATACATGGCAAATTCAAAGAAACAAACTGGGAAAAGAGTGCGATGTGTTCGTAGTGACAATTGACGAGAGTATACAAGTGATGAGCTTGACAAATATTGGAATTAAACACCAAAAAACAGTAAGTTACACACCATAACAAAACGGAGTGGCCGAAAGAGCCAACAGAACACTCGTTGAGATGGCACGATCTATGTTATGTAGACGAATCGAAGCTGCCACATTTTTTATGGTCAGAGGCTATATCCACTGCCACGTATATTCGAAATCGTTCCCCAACTAAAGTGTTAAAGGTAAAAACCCCATATGAGTTCTGGTTTGGAAGAAAGCCGTCCGTGTACCATTTGATAGCATTTGGATATGATGCTATTGCGCTAACGAAGAAACCTGGTCGGTCGAAGCTGCAACGAAAAAGCGAAATGTTATCTTTTGTTGGTTATTCACAGCACACGAAGGGTTACAGACTGTACGATAAACAACGAAAGACAATAATTATATCCAGAGACGTTATATTTTTTGAGAATAGATTTAGAGGAATGGAATCAAACGCTAACAGTGATGCGGCACGCGACGAAGTACGCACCACTTTTTTTTAGTGCTGATGAGCAAAAAGAAGATGGATCCCCTAAGGATAGCGAATTGGTTCTAATAGGTATTTTGTGCATATCGAGTCAAATAGGTGAACAAATTGCTGATGCTGCAACTGAAGTCGCTGTTGATGAATCTTGTGACGGCATCGAAGGGCAATCAGTAGTGAGAAATTTCGAGGAAAATCGGAGAATTTTGCGATCAGACATGCGAAGACGGCAAAGAAAGGATTCTAATTCTGCGGCGGCTAGAGAAGTTGCTAACCAACTTACGTCTATGGGTCAAGATCCTGCTTCTCTCAAAGAGGCTTTACATAGTGATAATTCGAAGAAATGGAGGGAAGCTATGGCCCAGGAATACTGTATTTTAGTCGAAAGCAATACGTGGGAGCCTGTGAATAAGTCAAATGGGAAAAATGTCATCGGATGCAAATGGGTTTTTACAACGAAGCGGAAGCCAGATGGAACTGTTGAAAAACATAAAGCGCGTTTAGTGGCTCAAGGATGTTTTCAGAAACACAACGTGGATTATTTCGAAACATATGCACCAGATGTAAGGCACCCTACAATTCAACACATTTTGGCTTTGGCTGTACAAAACGAATTCCTGGTGAACCACATCGACATCGCAGCCATTTATCTTAACGGAAGTCTGGACGAAGAGGTCTACATGAAATAACCAGATATGTTTGTAGATCTTGACAAACTGGAGAAAGTTTGCAGGCTGAAAAAGTCCTTATACGGTTTTAGGCAAGCTGGTAGGGACTGGATCAGGTAAATCAATGAGTTACTGTTGAGCATTGGATTTAACAAATGCAAAACTGATAATTGTGTATGCGTACTGCGAAGTGGAAGTGAAATAAATATTATTGGAATATATGTTGATGACATGATCGTAGCATGTTCTTGAAAAGTAACTATGAACTGTATCGTAGGAAACCTGAATAGATATGTAGAGGCAGTTGAAATTGAAAAAAGCGGAGTACGAGGCAAAATAACTTTACACCAAAATCGATATGTGAAGGAATGTATATATTCTTTGTCGCTTTTGTCTCTCCAAGCTAACAATGACAGTGAGGTATTGGGCCTATAACTTAATTCGTGCGGTTTGCTAAGAGATGGCGTAACTTGTATTATTCCATTGGAACTTGCATTGGAAAGCTACCGTCATTGTACGTCATTTCAGTATATGTCATTCATTTGAAGCGTAAACAACAATAATTTTTTTTCACTCAAATATGTCGAACTTTGTGCCTGAAAAAGTGTCTTTGCGGGGAATTCCTCTTCATTACTTTAATATGAAGAAAACTCCTGCCGAAAGTCATCGTATTTTGGTGGAAGTTTATGGTGAACATGCGCTAGCTGAGCGAAAGCAGCAAAAGTGGTTTGCACGATTTAAAAGTGGTGATTTTGGCTTGGAAGACGATGAACGTTCTAGGCAGCCAAAAAAGTTTGAAGATGAAGAACTGGAAGCATTACTCTATGAAGATTGTTGCCAAACACAAGAAGAGCTCGCAGAATCTTTGGGTGTCATCCAAGCAGCCATTTCAAAACGTTTAAAAGCAGCTGGATATATTCAAAAGCAAGGAAATTGGGTTCCACATGAACTCAAGCCGAGAGACGTCGAAAGGCGGTTTTGAATGTCCGAAATGCTGCTGGAACGCCAGAAAAGGAAGTCATTTTTGCATCGGATTGTTACTGGTGATGAAAAATAGATCCATTACAACAACCCCTAGCGCAAAAAATCATATGTGAGACCCGGCCAACCAGCCAAATCAACGGCAAAGCCGAATATCCATGGCGTGAAGGTAATGCTCTCTATTTGGTGGGATCAGATGGGTGTGCTGTATTATGAGCTGCTAAAACCGGGCGAAACCATGAATGGACAATGCTACCGAACACAATTAATCCGTTTGAAGAGAGCAGTGGCCGAAAAACGCCCGGAATATGCGACCAGACACGAGGCAATAATTTTCCATCATTACAACGCTCGGCCCCACGTTGCTATTCCGGTTAAGAACTATTTGGAAAACAGTGAATGGGAAGTCTTACCCCACCCGCCTTATAGCCCAGACCTTGAACCTTCTGACTACCATTTGTTCCGGTCGATGCAGAACGCCCTCAGTGAAATACGGTTCACATCAGAGCAGAATATCAAAAATTGGCTTGATTCATTCTTGGCTGCCAAGCCGGCGCAGTTCTTTTGGGATTGGATCCAGAAATTGCCAGAAAGATGGGAAAAAGTCATAGCTTCAGATGGGCAATACTTTGAATAATACTATTTTACATGTTTTTCTTAAATAAACTTTCAAATTTTGAAAAAGACCGCGCGAATTAAGTTATATACCCAATATTTTCTAGTAGATCACAGTTAAATTCTCCGCACAAGATGACAGACTATGTAAAGTTCAGATAGGTCCACACTTTTATTGTAGCGGTAAGCAACACCGAACAAGAGTTTGTTATTTGTCTCAACAAAATAATAATCAATCAAAGAGGCGGAATCAGATTCAGTAACAAGCTCAACTTTTATGCTGTCGCGGATGTACATTGCCACTCCCCCGCCGACACGACTTTTCCTATCAGATCGAAATAACTCGTAACCTTTAATGTTATACGCAATATTAGGAATATCGGGCTGAAACCAGGTTTCATATACACACACTATGTCAAAACTCGACCCCACAAAGGGTCAAAGGGCCAAAGGCTTTGAGCATTAATATGACATACTGAAAATCCACTACATTGCTTGCAAAGAATCGAAATCATAACACGCATATTATTGTTTATGTTGGCAGTTGTAGAAACATTGGCACCGCTAATCATTTTCAATGAATGAAAACAAGTCCTCGACCCCAGGACATAAGAAATTCACAGCGTTAGAGAAAAATAGAAAAATAAATATTTGACCAAAGCACATAATAAAATAGTTTTGCATGAGCAAATGGAAAGCTAAGTAAAAAAAGGTTACAGAAATATAATAAATATGTAGCAAAATGCACAAATTACTATACATCATTAGAATGATTATCTCCATAGGGATCGGAAATTGAGTTTAAGCTTTCCAGTGAGCTGATTAATAGTGTCTTGTATGCCGCAGTAATACGAATGTAGACTCTTCCACCTCTGGTAAAAACATTCGAAGCATCTTGTCGCTTCACTATTCCAAAAACTTCTAAAGGGGACGAATATGGACCAATTTCTATCTTGAGGGAATACAATATATTAACTTGCGGGCAATCTGGCTTTCGGAAGAGTCATAGCTGTATCACACCATTAATAAATTCCATCGATGATTTAACTTTTTAGTTCTGCTGGACACTTCAAAGGCATTCGTCTACATATGGACCAAATGTCAATGAGTCAAATGTGACATCGCAGTTTCCACAAAATTTATTCTGAAGACTGCCTAGGTGATGATGATACTCGTGAGACGATTAGTCTTATTAGTCAAAAACTCAATAGCAGCGGAAATAGTGTCCCAAGTAGCTCCAGCAATAGATCGTTTTTGCCACAATCTCAAATGTCTACCCTTAATGGTGCTGGTCTGGTAAGATCGCCCATTACCTCTTCAGCTCTGAGTTTGAATAGTGCTCCACGGTCGCCAACTTTTAAAAGCTTCGCCAGGATGATGACCAATCGATTGTGAAGAACCATCCATATGCTGCCTCAATAAGTAATTTTCCCACGAATCGCTCTGTTTTTGGTTCAAATTTGAAAAACAATTGCAATCGGCCGCAGTCCACATTTGGAGCGAATGCTTCATTTAACTCTCAGTTTGCAATGAATGCCACCGTCGCACCCAATAACAATAAATTGCACAACGATAGTTTTACGAAAACAAATCATGCATCCGTACACTATGTCAATATACCACTAGTTTCCCCCTTTTCTGTGTCCAGCAGTGCTGTATACCAGAGATCTAACCTACTAACACCCTCTCGCTTTAGTACTAACAGATTAGCTACTAACAATCCCTCAGCTTCTTGGCTTTCTGGTGGTTATTTCAATAGCGCTCGTGTTGGTGCTGTCCCCCAAACTTTGGCAGACAAGCGTAATTTTTTTTTAGAGCATCGTAATGGCATGAACTCAATTCAAGAGAATATATCACGTGCTTCGTCACAATCGTTGGGCTTTGAATCCCAATCTAGTGCAACTTTGCGGGAAAATTCAACATTCCCCGAGCAAGAGCACTATCCTCTGCCGACGACATCTATATCTGATTCACAAAACGGTTTCTACCCCATTGACAATGGTGGTGTCTTTCAACGGCCATCATCTTTGTCATTTAGCAATTTTCATCCCCCACCGATGGCTAGTCCAGTTGGTTCCATTTGTAGTTTTCCCTCATCTGGTTCCCATATAAATTTGAATTCTCACCTACCACCGTCGTCGGCCAATTGCAATCAGGATTACTGGAAACCGATGAGGGCACACCCTACTAACTCCACGTCGAATGCATTCAATCTTTGTAAAATTAACGAAGAACTATCACTGATTCAACGGGGCGACCCGCTGAAGAAGTGGAAAGTGGGTCAGACATTGTCATAAGTTTCTTACAATGTTTTAGGTATTGTAAGTTAGCTAATTTTTGTAAATAATAAGATTACACACAAATACATGCTTAAATTATTCACAAATCTTATTAAAATTGTAAAAATACAAAACATCCTTTGTCACTGCAAAGGAGAAAGTCTACAGTAAATTGTTACAAGTACATGCAATACTCTTCTCTTAGAAATTTTTTTTTATAAATTAATTATTTATATAACATACATGGGAACTGTTCTGTGCTTTTAAATATTAACGCGTTGCTTGTCTTCTTATTTTTTTTTAAGTGTTAACTCTTATTCATATTGGAATGACAACAATTACCTCGTGTTCCATTCATATACAGCTTATTGTAGTTTTGCAATAGATAGGCAACAATTTTACTGCCATACTTGTAATTTTTTTTATTATTCACTAAATATTCATAACTTTTGGTCGACTTAAGACTGCCCTCTATTCCAGCTTTAATCCTTCTGCAGAGCAGTTTTCACATTTTTGTTTTTTTTTTCTGATATATATTTTTACGTATAAAATAGTTGAATTTATTTAAATAAAAAAATAATTTAGTGAATTAAGAAAGAAGAAATTTCTTATGATGCTTATCACAAAAGAAAAGAAAAAAGACAAGTCTAAACGAATTAAAAATACAACTAACTCTAGTTTTAAGTAATAACTGATAACTGATGGCTATTTTCTAGGATTAGTTTTCATTTAGATTGTAATTAAATGTTCTATGTTCTGTTCCCATTTTGTTGTGAGAAAAATATGTGGGTTCTCAAAAAAAAAAATATTTTATTTAAAAAACACCGTGTTTTGTGCGACAAATTTCTCTTTTGATGCAATAAAGCTTTTGTTCTCCTTCTTGACCAGTAGAAAACAAGTAGTTGAAATAAACGGAAAATTATCTGACTTCCTTCCTACTTCCAATTTATATAAATGAGCTTCCTAGCTCCATAAAATACTGTTCACTATAAATGTATGCTAATGATGTCCAAAAGCATATTATAATATGTAATTGCCGTCTAGGTTTGATTGAGCACGGGGTATCCAGAATGAATGATTACCTTGAAAATGTAGCAAATTGAACACAAAGGAATGGTCAACTTTTGAACCCAAAAGTTGTTTTGAAGAAACCTGTAGGTTTTTCATACTTTCCTGATTTGGTACTTAATCGTACCCGTATTGCTTACGTCGAAAAAGCAAAAAAAATGTTGGTGTTACGAGTATATTTAATCGCAACCTCATATGGGACGAACCCATTAATCACGTCGTCGGAAGGACCTATGGACCACAATGTGCAGCCCAATACTCTACACCTTTTAATTTATCACTAGATTATAAGATTTGATTATCTTAATGCGAATAAGATTGCAAATAAATAAATAAATATGTAAATAAATAAACCGTAAGTCACATAGTTCAAAACAAAACGAATGCTTTTAGATGTCTCTAAAAAGTCAGCGGTGTTCTACTGTACCTCGGTAGAAAATTTTCACGACTTCTTAATGATGTTCTAATAGGGCACTTTGTTTTATCTAAGCAACTACACAAGTGTGCTAGGCATAAATACCATCACCTCATGCGATGCTTGCTGTGAAAGTAATGACGACACCATAGAGCACTAATTCTGTAGACGTGTGATTTACGCTTGCATTTAGCTGCATGCTGATGTGGTGGGCGCTGGTACTGTAGAAAGTGAAAGACTGAGATTTTATTATAAGGAATATAAAAGCAGTTCAATAACACTGAGTCCGACAAGTTAGAGGCTTTTATTTATTAGATATATAATTTATTTCATGCGGTTTTTTTCAAAATTTGAACGTTTATTTAAGAAAAACATGTAAAATAGTATTATTCAAAGTATTGCCCATCTGAAGCTATGACTTTTTCCCACCTTTCTGGCAATTTCTGGATCCAATCTCAAAAGAACTGCGCCGGCTTGGTAGCCAAGAATGAATCAAGCCAATTTTTGATATTCTGCTTTGATGTGAACCGTATTTCACTGAGGGCGTTCTGCATCGACCGGAACAAATGGTAGTCAGAAGGGGCAAGGTCTGGGCTATAAGGCGGGTGGGGTAAGACTTCCCATCCACTGTTTTCCAAATAGTTCTTAACCGGAATAGCAACGTGGGGCCGAGCGTTGTCATGATGGAAAATTATTGCCTCGTGTCTGGTCGCATATTCAGCCACTGCTCTCTTCAAATGGATTAATTGTATTCGGTAGCGTTGTCCATTGATGGTTTCAACCAGTTTTAGTAGCTCATAATACAGCACACCCATCTGATCCCACCAAATAGAGAGCATTACCTTCGCGAAATGGATATTCGGCTTTGCCGTTGATTTGGCTGGTTGGCCGGATTTCACATATGATTTTTTGTCCTTGGGGTTGTCGTAATGGATCCATTTTTCATCACCAGTAACAATCCGATGCAAAAATGACTTCCTTTTGTGGCGTTCCAGCAGCATTTCGGACATACAAAACCGCCTTTCGACGTCTCTCGGCTTGAGTTCATGTGAAACCCAATTTCTTTGCTTTTGAATATATCCAGCTGCTTTTAAAGGTTTTGAAATGGCTGCTTGAGTGACACCCAAAGATTCTGCGAGCTCTTCTTGTGTTTGGCAACAATCTTCATAGAGTAATGCTTCCAGTTCTTCATCTTCAAACTTTTTTGGCTGCCCAGCCCAGGACGTTCATCGTCTTCAAAGCCAAAATCACCACTTTTAAATCGTGCAAACCACTTTTGGCACGTTCGCTCAGCTAGCGCATGTTCACCATAAACTTCCACCAAAATACGATGACTTTCTGCAGCAGTTTTCTTCATGAAGAAGAACTCCCCGCAAAAACACTTTTTCAGGCACAAAGTTCGACATATTTGAGTGAAAAAAAATTATTGTTGTTTACGTTTCAAATGAATGACATATACTGAGATGACGTACAATGACGGTAGCTTTCCAAGGCATGTTCCAATGGAATAATAAAAATGGAATAATACAAGTTACGCCATCTCTTAGCAAACCGCACAAATTAAGTTATAGACCCAAATGTAAATCAAAAACCACTTGTTATAATGTAAACTATGGCCGCCATTGTGAACTAAGTCCCTTTTTGTAATCAGAGGAAAAACGTGAACAGTACCAATGAAGTTGAGCGATTAGGAAGAAATTGGAAGTCAGACACAGTAGCCATCCAGCAAGAAATATGTCTTAAATCTACTATGACTATTGTTACAGACAGCAGATTAACTCAAGCACCCTTTTGTTGTCTTCTTTCAGGCTTCACTTCCAATGGCAATAACTCCAACATTAAGGAATATCTTCGATACAGTTTTTGATAATTTAGTATTCCAAAATTGATGTGTTAGATTTTCTTACAGGTATACATATGTATGAAGGAAAAGAAGACATCATTTAGCGAATTATTGGTAAACAGAACTTGCGCATTAACTTGTCTGAAATCAGGTTTTCCTCTCATTTATCTCAAAAATACGAAACAACGGTTTCATAACCCACAAGAAGTTTAAGTTTTTTTGTTTTTTTTTTTAAATTTGCACGTGCTCAAGGGACAAGGTACTCATAAAATGTTTTGTTTGCACATAGAGCGGGCGAAGGAAAATCAGGACGGGTGGAAAGAGAGGTACCGGTGAATGTTGGTTTTAAATGTTTCAATGTTATAATGACTACGAAATAAAGAGCTAGGCAGGGCATTTTATAAGCGAGTTGTACGGCTTAGGAACGAATCACGATATTTTAGAGTCCGTCCGAAAGTGGGCTTGAGGGTATACTGATGAGCATTCATAGCGAGACGGGTGTTACGGTTAAAAGTTTGAATGGGCGGAATGCTACTGGCGATTTTTATGGGGCACTGGTGGTGGAAACTGCGATAAAACAGAGTGAGGCACGAGACATTACATTGGTGTTCGAGGGTGTCCATTGTTTGAGTGATATTAGTATCATCTATGAGTTAAATCCTATCTAGCAAATGCAGAGATGTTTTGGGCGCATCCGACCAGATGTGGGCATTGTACTCCAATTTCAGGCGGATAAATGCCCTATATATTGAGGCCAGATCAGAGGGAGCAAAGTATTTTCTTACATCGCTGGAGAAAGCCTAGAAATTTCACAGCATTTTTGACGACACCGAATATGTGGTCATTCCAACGTAAGTTGTCATTGACACACATACCGAGAATGGAAAGTTTATCGGTTTCGACGATGCAAGTGCCATCCATGGATAATGGCTGGGTGTTTAATTTTCACTTTAACGACAGCAGACAGCATTGTGTTTTGGAAGCATTAAATTCCAAAATTAGTTATGTTCTACAGCTGAAGAGCAGGAGCGTGAGTCCGGGAACGAATACGAAAAGCAGAGAGTACTGTCGTCAGCAAAGGAGTGATGAAAATTAAAAAGAACGTCGGAGACTGAACGGAGCCCTAGGGCACTCCAGCATTTATTTTGTGAATATCAGACTTGAAACCATCCAAGACAACTTGAATTGAACGTTCCAAAGGGTAATTTATAATCCATTGAAGAAGGGAGACGTCGATACCAAAAGCACGCATTTCCGACAAAAGAGCCTGATACCAAACTCTGTCAAATGCCTTAGAAATATCAAGTGCAACTATCTTGCTTTCGCCAGATTGATGTGCGCCTTGGTTCCACTTTTCGGTGAGACATGCTCCGGCAATTTGTTTGTGGACAACTGATTACGGGATTTACACTTCTTTGCCCAAGATCTAAGAACTCTGGTTATGTTTTAACAGGTTAGTAAAAACCCGTATGCCGACTTCAGTGTGCCTGAACATAAACTAGTGCCATTGCGTTACCTCGACCCGGCCTCACTTTTTGTTTTCGTGGTAATATAGCCTACCAACTTACATCGCAATAGGCCAATCTGGACTTCGGATATATGTAGTGAAGATCTCTGGAATCTTTGGAATCAAACCATCCAGGGTTTCGATACTCTGTACAGGTTGTATCCGAAGACAGATGTGTCGAGATATTCACTGTGAGTAACATGTTGACCCAGTTAGTAAATGGTTATCTTTCACTGAGAGTCATTTCGTCAAGAAGGAAAGCTAATTAGAGTAGACTTATCGCCTTTTTTAGATTCTCTAAGCTTGGCGTTTTTTCCTAAATGAAAATGTGTATGTCATTGCTTCTGTAGATTACGAGTATCATTAAGGAAAATAGTGGCTCTTGTTTTTTCTCCCCTTACGATTATAAGCATAAAAGCCATATTTACACAAGGCAATGAAAACGAATACAACCAAGAATTTGTCCTAAACTACTTTTTAAATATGCTGCCGAAAAATAGGAGATAAATAGAAAGGAAAATATATGCCGGGAAAGAAAACTAAAAGCTCCAAAATTGATTTAGAATGCGGCGCTGGCGTTGTTTTGTAAGACTGCAACGTCAGATTTCACTCCTCATTAGAACTTGTGTCTGTCTTCCAAGCGGAGATATTTGCAATCCTAATGGGAGCGAATTATATTGTGAAGAATCGGTGGAGGAGGCGAAGCATTTCCAACAGTAGCGACATCCAAGCTGAGCTTAAAGCCTTGTTGAACTTCCTTACTACTTCCAGGCTAGTTCGAAAATGCAAGACTTGTCTGGGTCCCAGCTCACAATGGAAGCAGGGAAACGAAATCACCGACAAACTTGCTAAGCAAGGCTCAAATGAGAGTTTTTCGAAGCTACATTACGACTGCCGCGTCCTCTTCCTTCCATTGACAATTGGGTCTCATATGAGCATAGCTGCAGATGGCATGACTAAATGAATTTTTCCCGATGTCTCTAAGAGGTCAGCGGTTTTCTTGGAACCCTCTGGAGGAAAGACTGCAGGTTTCTTTCTGCTATCGTGACGGGTACTAGCATTTGCTAGGCAGTTAAGAGTGCTTAGCTTAAATGATACTGCACATTGCGACTCTTGCTATGAAAGTGGTGACGACACCGTGGAGCACTACTTCCGTAAATTTCTGGCCTCCGCTCGCATCTGGCTGCAGATACTCGGCGCTAACGTGGTGGGTGATGGTACTGTAGGCACTTTATCTCCGAAGCTCTTCCTTACCTTTCTTCGAAAGACGGATCAATTTCAGTATATGGAACTTACTACGTACATTGGACTAGTTCTTTGTCTACGTGCTTTGTTCCGACAAAAAAAAAGCTTCCGGTTATGAAATATGTTCTTTCGTGAAGATAGTGCTGCGATTGGCTATCTGTTCTTCATTCTTTGGGCTGTATTCTCAAGGATACTTGTAGAATATTTACTTCATGTGTGAAGAGTGCTCATTGGAAGCAATATATAGGCTGGTAACCGCAATCAAAAGTATTTTTTCCCACTTTTCATGCAGTTCTCATATTTGCCCCCATATCCCCATGATAATCAAAATGGAATTTAAGTATTGGGTCTACAAGTAAGTTTCCAGGGTTTTTTTTCCAAAATTTGAAGTTTTATTATGAAAACATAGTTACAATGCTTTATTCAAAGTATCGTCCATCGGAAGCTAGAACTCTCCCCCATCTTTCTGGCAATTTATGAATTCCGGAATAAAAAAATTTCTCGTCTTTCGAGCCCAAGAACGTATCGAGCCAATTTTTGATTTCTTCTACTGAGCTGAAGCGTATTCCCGTAAGAGCGTTCTGCATTGAACGAAACAAGTGGTAGTCAGATGGTGCCAAGTCTGGACTGTAAGGCGGGTGAGGCAGAATTTCCCATCCACTATTCTCCAAATAGTTTTTCACCGAAACCGCAACATGTGGCCGAGCGTTGTCGTGATGAAAAATGACGGACTCATGAGTGGTCTCATATTCTGGCCGTTTTTCTTTTAATGCCCGCTTCAAACGAATTAGTTGGGTTCGATATAATGGTCCTTTGATGGTTTCACCACTCGGAAGCAGTTCGTAGTATACGACACTCTTTTGATCCCACCATATGCAGAGCATGACCTTATTCACGTGAATATTTCGTTTCGGCGTCGATTGGGCGGGCTCGCCGGGCTTTGTATACGATTTTCTGCATTTAGGATTATCATAATAAATCCATTTCTCATCACCAGTGACAATACGATGCAAAAATGATTTATTTTTATACCGCTGCAGTAACATTTCGGACATGCAAAATCGCCGTTCGACGTCACTTGGCTTCAATTCGTACGGCACCCAGTTTCTACCCTTTTGAATGAATCCCAGTGCTTTTAGGCGCAGGGAAACGGCTTGTTGCGTGACGCCCAATGATGCAGCAAGTTCTTCTTGAATCTGACACGGATCCTCATCCAGTAAAGCGTCCAATTCCTCGTCTTCAAAACATTTCGACTTTCCGGGGCGATCTTTGTCTTCAACTCCAAAATCACCACTTTTGAACCGTTTGAACCACTCGCGACACGTCGATTCACCAATACATTCCACCCCATAAGTTTCCGAAAGCAAACGATAGGCCTCAGCCGAACTTTTCTTCATATTAAAGAATAAAAGCAGCGCTTCCCGCAAATGACGTTTATTTGGCTGGAAACTTGCCATGATTTTCCTCGATAAAATGTACGACAATAATAGAACGCTGCAAAGTTGTTGACAGATACAAAACCTACAAATAAAACACATGGGGTCTGACATTTCTGCCCGGGATCCACTGGTGGCGCCATCTCTGACAAACGCTGGAAACTTACTTGTAGACCCAATATATGAAAGAGCAGAGATGCTATAGTAGTTTCTAGGTGGAGCAGTATTGACTTAATATTGATAGTTGCTTGGAACATTTTCTGTTTCAATCAGTTTTGGTTGTTAATGTCAACGTTAATTTACATGTATAGCTTCGGCTAATTTGGCTTGAATTTGTCTGTATATACGAGCCTTTATTGACTTCTAAAAACCATAACTTTTGACCTCGCTTAATTAATAGACAAACTCTATGTTTGTCTACTACTACTCGTACCCTTCAAAAAAAAAACTAACTTAATGCCTAATTACAAGCTTCCAAGAATTGTTGCTATTTCATTTCTTCTTCTTTCAAAACAAATCTTTCTAAATATCGTATGTAAATAAATTTACATATGTTTTAACATACGTACACAGGAGATAAACCTGTAAATTATTCGTACTCATTCAACTCTGTCTGAAGGAACTGCCACATCTGAACTCTCTTAAAGACAAAATTGTCCCTAAAAACTTAGATTATACACACAATTCTACATACTATAGTCCTGTTTATTGTGAGTGTGTTTGTTTTTCCACTTTGTAGTCTGATTGGGTACAAAACACTTTTGTTAGTAAGTTTTGTGTCAACTTTTGAAAGAACTGAAAGAATGCTTTACCTTCTTACCTTCTAACGCTCTCGAAAGTTTAGAAATTCAAATCTCAATTTGGAAAAGTTTTCTTATACCCGCTTGCCTTTTTACTCAAATACACATACTCGTATGTATGAAGGTATGCGCATACATATATAGATAGTATGAGCCTTGTTATGTCTGTAGGCTTCTGAAACTCTGTGCCAAACTACAGGTAGCTTGCATGATTGATATGTTTTGATGAACGACAAATAAAAGTTATCTAAAACAAATATTGTAATACTCGTAGAACTCATTTACGAAACATTTTGCGTGCTCCATCAAACTAGTGTGAATGTCAATATATTCAACAGATCGAAATGATGGTATGCCATGGGACTACTTGTTTGAAAAAAATGTATTAATACCAAGGATGTATTCCTGGTTGGATACCGAATATCGGGTGTGAGCTCGATTGAAATGCTTTATTAACCCAGGTTCATTAAAGTCTTTCGCACTCTGGACCTCAAAATTGAGAAAATTGAAAATTCTGCACAGTTACACTTAACTCTTGAGTTTATGCTACTTTTCAGTGCTATCATTATCCCTCATAATCCTAGGAACCAACGGAAAGGGGTTCTCAGGTTTTAGTTGTCACCAACATTACCACCAGAGTAGAGCAAACATATGTATGTATTCTAACTCAAGTAACTGGCTGTCATATTCCTCAAGATGAAGAGAAAAGTGAAGAAAATATTGTAAAATGAGGGAAATTTTCATAAAATGTTCATGCCGCAGTTAAGACAATTTTCAGTAGGAACCCTTGACATCTGACTGTTCACATGATAGATCCCTTCTCCAAAGTACCTAGTATCTTGTACCCACTACTCATATACATACCTTTGAATATATAAAAAGTTAGATATTACATAAAGCGAATGTAAGCTGTAAAAGGTTGCAAGGATGTAAGGAGTTTTCAAGAGGAAGGATGAAAACACAGTGTACACAAAAACTATTGTGATGCTCAACAAAATATTCTCACGTACCAATGGAAAACTTTAATCAAAAGGATTTACATGTTGTCACGCTAACTAAAAGGACGGTACGGTATGATAGTTCATTTTTTCGGGTATACGGATCTGGGTCCGGATAAGGACAGGGAGTTGGAGGTGAACACGGATACGGATACAGATGAGGATACGGATGTGAATGCCTCTGTACTTGAGATTAGTGTGAGAAACTCATTTTGAGTTCGTTTACATTAGCAGAGGTTGTCTACGTATCATTTTTGTTAATATTTCTATTCGACGAGTTGAAGAAGGTGTATGGTTATACCACCCGCTGCTGGCGCGTACCCTGTTGATGAAAGAAGTGTCCATGACTGCTAGAGGTCGATTTAGTTCCGTGAAATTCTATGCCAAGTAAATTCTGTAATAAAACTGATGGTGATATACAATGTGCATACAATGTATGTATGAGTATATGCGGGTAAAGCTTACGGATTTCATAATGAACTTCTCCTTTATAAAAGGATTTCGTGTGAATAAATGAAAAGGGTTCGATTTTGAAATGGTGGCAGTTGTGGAAGAAAAGAGAGATTCGAGAAATATTTCAAAAACATCCTCTTTGTGCCATCCCATTTGTTTGGAAAATTGTTTTTCTTAACAACTAAAGTTGGATAGATTTTAGTATTTATAAACGAGTATCTGGAAATGGGTTGGCAGGTTTAAACTTGTATCATGCATAATTTATTATGAAATGAGTCTGCCATGAATTAGAAGTAGGGAAAAAAACTAAAATTCTGAAATTCCATCTCTATTTGAATACGAAACGAAAAATAAATAAAATGAAATGCTTTTGAGAACGGTTTCCCATTAGGAATTAAGTAGTAAATTATATTTTACAATTAGCTGCTGTGGTTTGTAACACTTTCTTACATATTGAAACATGTTCTTAACTTAAGGAAGGGTATTTGAAAATATTCCAGAATAGAAACAAATGTGTTTAAAGGTTCACTGACAATTCTTATGACGTAACCGCTACTAACCTATTTCATTACTATACTGGTAATGTTGGAAGACTATGCTAGATTTAAGCTGGTTTGAAGTGTATGTAGAGTTTCCAGTTGACTGTAAATTATTGTAATGATTCTCTGTTAATACGAGTGAAGAGTTAATTAGTATAGACATTTTCTTCACTTGTCTGGTTCATTAGTCTAGATGATTTTGGAGAACTGGATAGAAATTTGTATTTTTCCGTCTGTGTCCAAATTGAAAGCAAGCGGATTATGATAGAGTAGGGTTGCAAGTGGAGCTGAGATCACGCAATGGTGTAATAAGTAAGTTACTACACAAGGTAACTGTCTCGAGCGTCCGTACAAGCACAGAGAGGAGTTCAACAGTAGTGGTTCAGACTTCAGGTTTGCCGTTCGTGCGCCATTGCCGAGTCCAAAATCAATATTTCAAGTGGAGTAAGAAGTGAATTTCTAAGGCATTGGACAGAGTTTGGCATCAGGCTCTTTTCTCGAAAATGCGTGCTATTGGGATCGATGACTCTCTTCTTCAATGGATTAGAAATTACCTTTCGGAACTATCAATTCAAGTTGTCTTGGATGGTTTCAAATCTGATATTCACAAAATAAATGCTGGTGTGCCCCACGGCTCCGTTCTGTCTCCGACACTCTTTTTAATTTTTATCAAGGATCTCTTGTTTGCTACTTCTAATCCAATATACTACTTTGCTGACGACAGTATTCTCTGCTTTTCATATTCGTTCCCGGAGTCACGTCTCTGCTCTTCGGCTATGGAACGGGAACACCAGCATATGTTAAGCTCATTAAACTCTGATATTAACAGCATAACTAATTGGGGAACTACTAACAGAGTAGAATTTAATGCTAATTTAATGCTTCCAAAACACAATGCTGTCTGTTGTCGTTAAAGCGAAATTTAAACACCCAGCAGTTATCCATGAATGCACTTGCATCGGCGAAACCGATAAACTTTCCATTCTCGGTATGTGTGTCAATGAAAACTTGCGTTTGAATGACCACATATTCGGTGTCGTCAAAATCGCTGCGAAGTGTCTAGGTTTCCTCAAGCGATGTAAGAAATACTTCACCCCCTCTGATCTGGCCTCAATATATAAGGCGTTTATCCGCCCGAAATTGGAGTACAATTCCCACATCTGGTTGGGTGCACCCAAAACATCTCTGCATCTGCTAGATACGACTCATAGGTGATACTAATATCACTCAAACACCCTCAAACACCGACGTAATGTCTCGTGTATCACTCTGTTTTTTCGCAATTTCCACCACCAGTGCCTCATAAAAATCGCCAGTAGCATTCCGCCCATTCAAGCTTTTAACCGTAACACCCGCCTCGCTATGAATGCTCATTAGTATACCCTCAAGCCCACTTTCAGGCGGACTCTAAAATATCGTGATTCGTTCCTAAGCCGTACAACTCGTTTATGGAATGCCCTGCCTAGCTCTTTATTTCCTAGTCATTATAACATTTAAATATTTAAAACCAACGTTCACCGGTACCTCTCTTTCTATCCTCCTTGATTTTCCTTCTCCCGCGCTGTGTGCAAACATTTTAAGGGTACTTAAATCCCTTGAGAGCTCGCAAATTATAAAAAAACAAATAAAATAAAAATAAAACCGGTTTAGAATTGTTTTTTTTTCGCAAGACGGGACCGAAAATCACCCGATGAATTTTCCTCTCAAAGAATGGCTTCTTTGAGCACCTCTTCCATTTTTGATAAAGTCCACACCTCTGCGCCATAGAGCAGGACTGGGATTATTAAGGTCGTACACGTATGTGTATAAGATCACTTTTGTTGTTCAAGAGAGGCTTTGCTAGGCAATTTCCTTCTTATCCAAAAGAAGTAACGTTTGGCAAGAGTTATTCTACGTTTGATCTTAGCGCCGGTGTCGTTGTATGAATTGATGGCAGAGCCTTGGTAGACAAAGTCCCTAACTACCTCAAAGTTATATCAGTCGAGGGTGACGTTTTGTCCGAGACGTCGGTGTTGGGTGTCCTTTCTTCTTGCCAGCATATACGAGTACTTGGTATTGCCCTCATTGATCGTTAAGCCCATCTTCGCCGCTTCCGCCTCAATACTCACGAAAGCGCCTTGATATTACACTACTTTCTTCCGATTATGTCAATATCATTGGCGTATGCGATATATTGGGCCCCTTGCGTTGGCGCGTCAGTTCTGCACTATTTTTTGCATTCTCCATTATCATCATGCACAAACGGAAGAGTTAGGTAGCTTGTCTGTATAGATGTTGTCATACGTGATGTGATGTGATGTGATAGGTGATGTGTATCAATTTGGACCTCATGGATTTTTCCAAGATCTGCCATAGTGTGAATATTTGGTCATTGGTAGACTTTCCTGGTCTAAAGCTACACTGAAATGGATGGTTGTTTCGGTTGTTGACGAACGGCTTCAGGCATTCACATAATACTTTAGATAGGATCTTGTAGGCGATGTTAAGAAGACTGATACCTCTGTAGTTGTCGCAGTTCAAAGGGCCTCCTTTCTTGAGGATTGGACAAACAATGCTGAGGTTCCATTCATCGGGCATACGTACTGTTTTTCGACCATATTTTACAGATGAGTTGGTGCATGCATACGCCAGCGCCTGCCGCTTGGAAGGGCTCAGCAGTCAAGGCGCGCGCGTCTCATGCTCCTTCTTTGCCTCCTGAGAAGCCGGAGTTCGCCTCTCCTCTTCTACTTAAAGAGCTTGTGAGCTGCTCCTGTCCTTCTATGCATCGCCGCTTTTTATGCATCGTACTCAACTGCATGTGCAGTCGTCAGTCCTGGGACTTCGTTGTGGTGTCCGTGAAACCCAGTACATCAGACGCAGCATTTCTGATCGGTTTTTGGCAATGTTGCCACTGGTCTTCATATTTGATTCTGGCAGAATAGGACCTTTTAAGGGAGGCTTGACCGGAAAAGAATTTTGCGATATCTTGCGGTAGTAACAGTCCGAAGTCAAACTTTCTCATAGTATTAGATTTCATTTGCGATGTTCGAGATACCAGTAACCGTAGCTCGGCTACAATAAGCTAATGGTCCGAGTCTATTAGCTTACTTACTGGAGGGGTGCCTTGCGTCGATTGCAATGTGGGTAATCTGGTTGACGGTTGACTGATCAGAAGTTTTAAATATCAAGATGCGGGAACCACGTGCTAGCTCCGACAATGTTTCGCCGCACCGGAAATTCTATTAGCCTGAATCCGTTATCGGAGGTGGTGTCGTGAAGGCTATACTTTCCGACAGTACTACCAAAGATGCCTTTTCTTTGCATTAAAATCGCTGAGGATAATTTTAATATCATAGCTAGGGCATTGCTCGTACTCGTAAGTCTTTTCCAAGAGTACGTAGAAGCTACTTCCTCTATATACGAGGGCGGGTCAATAAGTCCGTGACTTTTGGATTAAAACAGATTTTTTGATAAAAAAATAATTTTATTTTTCAACGTAGTCTCAGTTGAGCTCTACACACTTTGTCCAACGCTTCTCAAATTTTTTTATTCCTTCCAAAAAAAATGATTTGTCGAGGTCCTCAAAATGACGAGATGACTTCATCATTGGAGTCAAATCTTTTTCCACCAAGCCATTTCTTCAGGTTTGGGAACAAGAAGTAGTCGCTCGGAGCCAAATCTGGAGAATAGGGTGGATGAGGGAGCAATTCATAGCCCAATTCATGGATTTTTGCCATGGCAACGAACTTTTTTCTTGGCCAAATGAGGTCGTTTTTTTTTCAAATCGTCATTGAATCGGTCCAATAAGTTGGCATAATATTCCCCATTGATTGTTCTTCCCTTTTGAAGGTAGTCAATGTGGATTATCCCGCGTGCATCCCAAAAAACAGTCGCCATAACTTTATTGGCTGACAAACCCACCTCGGCCTTCTTTGGCGCCGATTCACCCTTAGAAACCCACTGTTTTGACTGTTGTTTGTTCTCTGGTGTGTTGTGATGGATCCATGTTTCGTCCACGGTTACAAAACGGCGCAAAAACTCCTCCATATTGCGATTAAACAACGCCAAACCTTCCTGTGAAGTTGTTACACGATTGCGTTTGTGGTCGACTGTGAGCAAACGCGGCACCCATCTTGCGGAAAGCTTTCTCATGCCCAAGTGATCATTCAAAATTGAAACCACTGAGCCATGCGAGATCCCTACGGCTTCCACAATCTCTCGCACTTTCAATCTTCGGTCGGCCAACACCATATCGTGAATTTTTTCGATTGTTTCGGGTGTAGAGACCTCAACTGGGCGTCCAGGACGTTCGGCATCTTCAGTGCTTGTACGGCCACAACGAAATTCAGTAAACCAATTTTTTACCATTGAAATCGATGGTGCAGAGTCCCCATAGTATTTATCAAGCTTAGCCTTGGTCTCGGTAATGGTTTTTTTTCGCAAGAAATAATGCTTAATAAGCACACGAAATTCACTTTTTTCCATTTTCTCCTCAAATTAGTGAGTAGTCTGATAAAAATAGCTGTCAAATACAAACTAACTGACGCAGCAAGTTTAAATTTTGACAGGAGTCAACTGACAGATGCCTGTTGACAGGAGCAGTGTTGCTGTTTCAGTAAAGAGGTCAGAAATTCAAAAATGCACGGAATTATTGACCCGCCCTCGTATATACGGTTTGTTGCGAGGCATTCGTTAACATGCCGGAAACTTAAGACATCTTGCCTATGTCTGCATCTCTAACAACGACATTCTAAAGCAGGCGTTTCCCGGTCCTCTGATATCGCGTTTTGACGATTAGCACTGGTCTGCAAGATCACCCGATTTGAGCGCCCGTGTTATGGAGTTATTTAAAGCCACGGGTTTATGTAAAAAAGCCATGCACTCTGGCAGCCCTCCAGGAGAACATCCATCAAGAAGTGGAGAACCTATCCCCCGAAGTTCTGAAGAAAAACATGGAAAATGCCATAAAAACAATCCAAATGTTAATCAACAATGGCGGCGGCTATTTATGCGATATCATTTTCAAATGAACAATTAAAAAAAATACATTAATTTTTTTTTATTCTATTCCAAAAATATAGCCTAGGAAAACAAAGTCATACATTATGGCCCACCTTGCTTATTAGGTAAAAAAAAAAAAACAAAATAATAAATATCAAACACGAAAATGTATTTACATATCGTGGAAGAAGTACAAATGTTTCTTCATAAAAGATAGGTGGTACTGGGA
This sequence comes from Volucella zonaria, assembly GCA_963966105.1. Lineage (NCBI taxonomy): Eukaryota > Metazoa > Arthropoda > Insecta > Diptera > Syrphidae > Volucella > Volucella zonaria. The sequence continues at coordinate 8,187,573 of OZ014530.1, forward strand.
AGATACATATCTACTTATGTACATTAAATTGTGAAATGTAACCACGAAGATGAAAGCATTGTGACGTTGGTACGAATGCCTCTTATTATATGTTGACATAGTTCGTACAGCAAAGAATGAATGAATTAAACTGTAAAAGATGTCTTCATTAAATTGAGAGCCTGGTCGAATATGTCAACAGGAAATTTAAACGTATCTAGTTCAAATGAACCTTATTAAATTGATAACAAATTTGGAGCATAAGAACGTGAACAAATATGTCGATAGTAAGCCCAGATCTGGGACAAATGTACCTTATTAAATTGCAAATATTGTAGATTTTGCTCAAAAGAGGTGCCTTATTAAAGTATTGCATATACACATATGTAGAGACTTACAATATCAAAGCAAAGGGTAAGCCTTTAGAAGTATTATGAATGGAATACAACATCGTTCATGTGACCACCACGGCTTCTGAAAGCGACCATCCGAAGGTCAAAATTATTACCCTGGTATACTAAAGATTTACGCTTACTTCGTAACAGAAGAAATAAGCTCTGGCGTATCTCGTTCTGATTTTAATTTTTCCAACTACATCCATGACTATACCAGGTTTTTCGAACTCTGCGAGTTTCTTTATGCTCAATATGTTAACCGCATGCAATCTGACATCACCGCCGATCCTAAACGATTTTTTCATTTTATCAACAGCAAAAAAAAATCAGACGGCTACCCTTCAACTCAGACATTCTGCAATACATCGTCGAGTGAACTTCAAATAATAGCAAACTTATTCGTTAATTTCTTTAGCCAATCGTTCTCCAAGCACATGTCAGATTCTTAATTAATTCTCCTACATGACAGATAGTGCCCAAACTGCATTCACTTCTGTCGAGTGGCACTCGTGTTAGAAAAGATTGACAAACTTAAATGCAATTACTCTGCTGGTCCTAACGGTATACCGGCTGTAGTTTTAAAAAAAATGTGTTAACTCTTTGGCTCTTCCCCTTACTGCTCTATTCCAACTTTTTATTACACAGAACGTCTTCCCCTTGCTTTGGTAAAGCTCTTTTATAATTCCCCTTCACAAAAAAGCCCAAAAAAGGAAATTCGTAATTAACGTCCTATAGCCAAACCCTCTTGCACCCTGTGTGCCCTTGGGGATGGCAAAGAAGTCGATGATGTCACCACAGATTTCAGTAAAGCCTTTGATAAAATTTCACACACAATTGTACACTTTTCAAACTTAAGGTTCTCGTTTTTGGTTCTGGGTTTATCGCGTGGATTAAATCCTATCTGCAAGACCGTCAATATGAAGTCCTTTTTAGATCTTCTGTATCTAATCCCTTTAATGCCCCATCTGGGGTCCTACAGGACAACCACCTTGGTCCCCTGATTTTCATTCTGTCAATTAATGACGTTGATCGCATTATTAATAATTCTCATCTATCAGTCCGCATAGGACGACATGAAAATTTTCATGCACGTCTCTACATCCACTGACTCCCATGCACTTCAAGATGACTTGAACAGCTTTTCTACTTGGTGTAGCAAAAACTTTCTAGAGCTGAATGTCGGCAAATGCCAAGCTATCACTTATTCTCGGAAGCGTCCCCCGATAGCCCCCAGAACGTATGTAATCATCAATGAACTTATTGGCTCTGTTATTTTTCTGCGTGATTTGGGTATGCGACAGTGAACTTAATTTTCGCAGTTATTTTGATAGTATTTTTGATAGAAACGCTGGTCCAAGGAATTCTCAAATCCATACGTTACGAAAACCTTATACTGCGCATTTGTAAGACCAATTCTTGAATATGCCAGTCAAGTCTGGTCTCCTATCCCCATCACGATACACATTCGTATCGAATTGAGGGTGTCCAACGGAGGTTTATCTGTTTCGCTTTACGCGGACTCCCTTGGCCTGATGGATACAACCTACCTCCTTACGAGCACCGTTTGAACTTACAATCGCTTGAAAAAGGAAGAAAAGTTGCTGATGTCCTATTTGTACAACAGCTTTTAGCAGGTAATATTGATTGACCTGTGCTTCTACAAACAATCTCACTTAGCACAAATCGGCGTACTCTGAGGTCAGTGCCCATCTTCCACCTGAAATTTCATCGCACGAATTATGGGCGTAATGAGCCTATGCCTCGAATGCTATGCGTGGCTAATGACAGTTATCAACTTTTCGATTTTGATTGTAGCAAAAACACGCTTAGAAACTCCTTTTTTCCCCTTCCCCTCTTAATTTTTAATTTTTAAGTATACCTATACGAGTATTTTATAACTCTAATTCTAAGTTTTTTTGGAACTGCTTGTATTAAGCGAATAAATAAATAAATAAAGACTGAAACGAATAAAATTTGGAAACTTCAAAGTAAAAAAAAATTATATTTTCATGATTCATGTAAATTTTTTTTATTTGCTTTAAAACTCTGTTTTTATTATATTCATTTACTATTACAAAAAATTAAAAAAATTATTTGGAGTCAAATTCTTTCCTCACTGCTTTCGAATGTCCTTCATGATGTTGGTGACAGTTACATTCTTGATCTTTTTGGACGCTCTTTTCCATTTAGCACTAAAATCTTTTACGTCCTTTGCACACTGCTCACTTTTCCTCAATTTAGCTTTGACCAAAGCCCAATACCTTTCACTGGGACGGCACTGTGGAACATTGGGTGGATTCATGTCTTTTGGGACAAAGTCGACATTTTTAGCAACAAGAAAGCACTGACCAAAATAATGTCAAACCTTCGTGTTTGTTTAAGAAAGAAATCAGCCGTTTTTTTAGGCACTCGTTAATGTACACTTCTCCGTTAATTGTTCCCGTTGTAATAAACGATGGGCTTCTGTGCCCACATTGGAAAATGGCCTGCCAAATGAGATATTTTGACCCGAATTTTTCCATCCCAATCGATGCTGTTGATTGCGGAAGAATCTCAGTTTCAAACGAGTTGTAAAACTGCACACCTGGAAGAGTAGTAAAGTCGGCTTTGACAGAAGTTTCGTCATCCAAAACCGAGCACGCTTTCTTGTTGCCGATCAACTCGTATAGCTTTCGGGATCGTGTTTTTATGACTTGTTTTTGCTTTTCAGTAACTTTTGGTATTTTTTGTTTTTTTTTTTCGTGTTTTTGGGCCGTTACGTTTTTTAGATCTTTGTACCATTGCTTGGTTGGTATTACATTTCCGAGCAACATCTCTGGATGACATAGTCCGGTTTTTTACGATGGTACCCACAATTTTCCTGTCGAAATTTGTATCATGTGCTCCACTTTTCTGTTTTCGCTTAACTGTCTGCGTGCTATGTTTAAATTTTTTGCGATGAAATGGTTTGGACGCGAAGTATTTTCGAGCCATTGCATTTCATTTACATTTATTTGTATTCTTATTCATATAAGATATATAATATACATCTTTTAACTTATTGAACAAGCTTAGGATAATTACAATTACGTATAATGAGTGATATAATCTGTACATAATTTCAAGATAGGTGATAAAGAAAAAAAAGAAGAAAAAATTGGATAAAGAGAAAGAAGAAAGAAGAATAGATGAAGAAATAGAGCATTATTAAATTAGTTATTTTCTTTATAGTATTGGAAAACTTTCCTGCTAAAAGCTTTTGTGTCGTTCGTACGCTTAATTTCCAGGGGTAAAAGGTTCCAAAGCTGAATCGCATGCACGAAAAATTGACGAGATGTATTAAGATACTTACATCTGGGAGTAATTAATTGCATGACTCTATAATTTCTTGCAAAACGTATTTTCTCAAAAAGATAATCCGGTTTTTTGGTTGTAATAATATTGTGTAATGATAGTATGGTTCTGTATTTCATGAACGCCATTAAATTGCAGCCGGTTATTTGTTTACTGTAGTCAGAAATGTGTTCGTGTCTGTTGATACAAAATATGTATCTTGCGCAGCTATTATAGGCTACTGTGAGTTTTCTTATAGACTCAATCGATAAACATAGATTTTGTTCGATTTCGGAAACAGGGAGTATATTTGGAGGTCATCGGCGTATATATGATGTGCACAGGTGTTAAGTCGTTGAGAAATATCATTTATGAAACATGTAAATAGTAGAGGCCCTAACACGGAACCTTGTGGGACACCTGAGGGGACTAGAAGACAAGACGATTGTTTGTTTTTGTGATAGACGAATTGCGAACGATTACATAAATACGATGACATAAGACTACATAAAGAGTTTTCAAATGAGAATTGTCTTTCAAGTTTCTTTAATAATATAGTATGATTTACAGAATCAAATGCTTTTGAGAAGTCAAGAAATATAATTATACCCAACATATTCTTATCCAAACCGTTACGTAGATCCTCTGTAATGTTTAGTAAAGCAGTGGTGCAGTTGTGCTTAGTGCGAAACCCCGACTGGTACATTGCTATTAATTTGTTATTATTGAGATAGGTCTTCATTTGATGACTTAAAATGGTTTGAAACACTTTACTTAGAAACGATAGTATTGCAATGGGTCGGTATTCTGGAATATTTGATGGTGAGGATTTTTTTACCGGTAGCACTTTTGCGATTTTCCACCCATCAGGATAAACTGAGGTTGTGATTATAGTGTTCACAATGTGCGTGGTTTGATGAAGAATAGTAGGTTGGAGAATTTTAAAAAACTTTAGTTGGATATTATCTGAATCCATTGCATTAGATTTGATGTTTAATATTGTCTTGCCCACCTCATTTTCGTCAACGCATGAAAGCGAGAACTTTCTTTCAAGATTGTTTTCTCGAATAAAAGAAGTCGACATAACCGGCCCGTTTGATTTTTCACTATTGGAGACGAATTTTGAATTAAGGTCTTCTAAATCGGTAGTGCTGGGAATTGATGTCTTATCTGTTGTTAGTCCAATATGACGAACTCTTTTCCAAAACTCGGAACTTGAGCTAACAGAGTCGAATTTGTGTTTGAAGAAGTTTCTTTTTTTTCTCCGAATAAGGGTCGTTACTGCGTTACGAGCAGCCTTGAACTCCCTATGTAGGGATAAGCATTTGTATCGTCTCCACTTGGAGTACAAAAGGTTACGTGCTTTTATAAGGTCACGAATATCTTGAGTAAACCATGGAATGTTAGTGTTTTTAATCCTATTTATTTTAAGCTGGACATATTTGTTAAACAAATATAGGATGATGCTATTCAGATATTCAACCTGAAAAATGATATTGTTTGTGCTATAAATGGGCCACCAATGCAAACGACGAAATTCAGCAAAAAGCTCTTCCAAGTTGATATGAGAATACTGATATGATGTAAAGGTTGTATCATTTATAAAAGAAGGAATTGCATCTATTGCTGTGAAAATCATGTCGTGATGGGAAAAGCAAGGAGCAAGAAGTTGGTTATAGTGCATTACTAAACTGGGATGAGAAACCAAAACAAAGTCTAATAGAGAAGGAATACAATTGGGTGTAAAATGAGTTGGCTGGTTGGAATTTACAAATGTTAAATTGAGTGCTTCTATCATTTCTCGGGTTGTTCGATTTTCATTCCCTAAGATATTTAGATTAAAATCCCCACAGATAACGATTTTGGAGTGTAGCGGAGCTAATTCCTCAAATACATCCCTTATGAGTGCATAATTGGCTACATCGGGTGCCATGTATACACAACCAAGCAACATTTTATCCGTGTCACAGCCACCTATTACTTCAATAAACAGATATTCCACAAGCTCATTCATTGCCGATTTCTTTACGACATGAAACGTATAATTCTTATTATTTTTAATGTAAATGGCGATCCCTCCACCTCCTTTGCGTTGCCTATCACTTCGGAAAAGTTTCATATTATCTAGTCTAAACAAATTGTAATTCATTTCTGACTCCAGCCAGGTTTCTGAAAGACAGATAACATCAACCATGCTATCATTAAATATATAACGTAAATTGTCTATTTTGTTGTTTATGCTTTGTGCGTTCAGGTAACATATGTTGAAGCCCTTTTTTTGTTTGCAAAGAACGTTAATTAAAATCTTAGACTCATCGATGCAACCACCCTGCGCATGTGAATTGTTACTTATTTCGAGTTACTAAAACACCTATTAATACGACGAACCACACAAGCCATGCAGAAAAGTCAAAAGTTACACTCAATTTGAATAACAGCTCAATAGATTTAAAAACAGAGAAAGAGAAATAATAAAACAAAGAAAGAAAAGTAAATAAACAGAGATAGTTAAAGAGAAGAAACAGAATAGAAAGAAAAAAAAAAAGAAAGAGAATAATAGAAAAGATAATTTTACATGTCATATGCAGGAAATTTGTCATCTTCATTGATTGTGGTTGTGGGTACTCGTGCTTGTTGCTGTTTGGTTTTGAACAGTAATGGCTTTTAGGGTCTCTTCATCATTTGTCGATGATCTTTTTACGGCGTTCCTCTTGACTCATATATTATAAATATTTTAAACCGCACCGAACTAAAATCAATAACAAACTGAAACTAGAGAATATACAGGCTAATTTGGGTACAAAATGGGATTGCAATTTTTAAGCATTGGAAGTATAGGCCGTATTAAAATTTACAGATTTTATTCGTTTCAGTCCTTATCGATGACTTTTTGAAGAACAAGTGGGTCAATGGCTGCAATTACAGTTTGGATGTTATGTTTGAAATCCTGAATTGTTACTGCGTTATTGACATAGACCTTACTCTTCAAATAACCCCACAGGAGGAAATCTAAAGGTGTCAAATCGCATGACTTTGGAAGTCAATCAACTTTTCCTCTAGCCGAAATTATGCGATCTTCAAATTTCGTATGCAATAAATTGATTGGTTGATGGCTTGTTTGAGTGGTAGCACCAATCTATTTAAACCAGAGATCGTCAAGCCCCAATTCATTCTATTTGGAAAAATATAGCCGGTCAACATGTTGCGGTAACATCCTCCATTCACTGTTACTGTCTCTCTATAGCCTCATCTTCGAAAAATTACTGGCTTATGATGATGCCGCTAACCCATTATTCGCACCATACAGTACATTTTTTGTGAATCGCGTATGGGTTTTCCGGTTCCCAGAAATGGCAATTTTGTTTATCTACATACCCATCCATCCAAAAATGGGCTTTATGGGAAAAGATCAAATTGACAAATTGTCCGGGCGATCCAAAATCCAGTTAACAAATCGGCGACGTTGTAGATAGTCCAAAGGCCAATTGTTGTGTAATTTGGATTTTATAAGCGTGCAAATGAAAACCAATTTTTAAAATTCGCCGTAAAGTTCCATAAGTGAGGTCCAATTCTTGACTTCGGCTTTGAGATGCCTGGCTGATTTTGAACACTTTCGCTCATAGTGGTGATGTTTTGGCGTATACGTGCTGGCCGAGCATGCTGATATGGAGTTTGACCGGATACCGAACCAGCTTGTTCAAAACGCTTCACAATTGCACGAATAGGGCGATTATGTTGACCGAAAATTTTACGAAATGTTACTTTTATAGATCGACTATTTTAGTAATAAGATTGAATAACAAAAATGCGTTGTTGCGTGGTAAACTACTCCATGACTAAGATTGCTAAATGACAGTAATTGACATCCAACATCCACACTACCTGTTGGCTCATCTGTTACAATACAAACATTTTGAAAATATGTACTTATGTAACATATAATAGGTGTTCTTTTTTTCCAGATTGCTTCCTCCCAATTATGAAATAATGAATGGCAAATACACTACCAACAATGGAAAGGGGATTTTGTCATTTATTTGGAAGCAGCATCTATGGGGTCTCGCATTAAAAAAAAAGCTGCATTTCGGTGGGTTAGAGCTCCAAGAGATTTTCTAAAATCTTTTAGATGCAAACTTCACCAGCTCTAATGGAAATGATGTTCTTTTAATTATCATATCAAAACTCTAATAGATGAGTATTTTTCTCTCAAATATAGCAGAGTATAGGAAAGGCATGTGTTCAGGCTCTCAAAGCAAGAGGAAGTAGAACAATTTGAAAAATTCTTAATTAGATTAATAAACCAAGCGGAAAATGTGGGTTTCAAAACATAGACGGAGACCTAATCGATCAAATGACGGAGAAATGTATTTCAGATGAACTTAGGATGAAGATATTGAAAACTGCAGATAGTATCACGATTGACAGAATTTTATCAGAAGCGAATACGCAAAAGGCTGTAAATCATCAGTTAAGAGGTTACGGGAACAAAACCAAGATAGAAGAGATAAATGAAGTAGTTAAAAGGAAAACTGATGGGATGGTAAAAAAAGGTAACTTTGGTAGTCAGTTTAAAATGTTTGACGATAGATCATGTGGAAGGTGTGGAAATAAGAGACATTCCTCACAGGATCCGGACTGCCTTACTAAGGACGAAACAAGCCATAGCCATGGCCCTATCGGGCATTTTAGACAGTACTGAAAATCGCAATCGATACAGAAATGAAAATTTTTCACACACGACAAGATAGCCAAGGCTCGGAAATATTCAAAATAAAAGCTGAAAAGGTCGAGTATATTGAAGATGAAAAACCTGAACAGATGTTACGTTTTCCATATAGACGATGCAATTATCAATAGGTGGGGCAAAAACAAAGTGTTAGTAGATTCGGGATGTAAATTCAATTTAATAACAGACAAAAATCTAAGTTTTTAAGCAAGTCAGAAAACCGAAAAAAATATTAATGGCTTACGCAGCCATACTTTTTTAGATGTTGAAGAATCCTTTGAAGCTAGCATAGGAGTAAATGGAAAAAAAGAACAAGCAACATTTTATGTAATAACTGGAGGAATAACAAATCTATTACGGAAAAATATAGCAATGTCCTTAGGTGTTTTTAAAATAGAAAATGTCGTATATCAAATAAACAGAAATGTTTCTGAGAAGTTTAAAGATGTACTCGTATTAGTGAATAGAATATCCCAATCGATTCAGTAAACCCTATCTCACAATCATGCAGGGGAATACCAATTGCTTTAGAAGACCTTGTACAAAAAAAGCTAAAAGAGTTAATGGAATCTGATATTATTGAAGAACAACCAACCACTAACCATTGAAGTGTGTATCTCTCATTGTTCCAATATTAAAGAAAAATGAAGAGATAAGCCTTTGCGTAGATATGAGATGGGCGAACGCCATGACTATGCGAGTAAACCATCCCTTGTCCATAATGACCCCAATGTTGCCCGAATTCCGGAAAGCTTGTGTTTTTACCTAGCTTGATATCAAAAATGCTTTCCACCAAATAGAATTACATCACCACTCCAGACACATAAAAACATTCATCACAATGAAAGGGTTGTTTCGCTACAAGAGATTATTGTTCGGGATAAATTGTGCGCCCGAAATTTTTCAAAAAGGTTATGAAGGAGCAATTAATTGTATAGATGACATCCTGATTTTCGAAAGTAATGATCAAGAACATGATACCAGACTGGAAAAAGTCTTAAAAATCTTAAAAGAAAATGGCGTTCTTTTGAATTAAGGAAAATATATATGGTATTTGCGGTCAAAACCATCCAACTTTTGTGGCATGAGCTAAAACCCGTTCCCACAACACCTGAAGAACTACAAAGCTTTTTGGGGTTAGGCAATTTTATTGGGAAGTGGATCCCCAACTTAACCATAGTAACCGAGTCACTAAAATAAATTTTAAGGAAAAAACTGCCAAAGCACACTGACTTAAAAAAATATTCTGTAAAGGAATTAAACTTAGCTTTCCCGAATTTGAAAACATCAAATATTAAATGCAACCATAAGTACAGCCAAATCGAAAAAGAAACCTTTGCGGTAGTCTGGGCAGTTGAACATTTTAACATATACCGATATGGGAAAGAATTTGACTTCACTACTAATCGCAAGCCTTTGGAAATCAGTTTTAGTCCTAAATCGAAGTCTTGTACTCGTGTAGAAAGATGGGTTTCAAGATTACAATCGTATAAAATTAAAACCATTAATGCACATTATGTACTAGATTCTGCAGTAGTGGTTCAGACTCCAGGTGTGCAGGTTGTGCATGCATTGGCGAGCCAGATAGGACAGATAGGATCACTTTATTTCGATGGACTTATGCAGGAAGGCATTTCAGGAAAACTCGCAGTAATAAGAGAGGCTACTCACAAAGTGCAAGAGGAATTTGAAGTCTAAACGGAGGTTAAGACACGTACAAGACACTCACAACTGGTAAGCAACTTACGCAGAGTAGGGCTGAAGATAGGTATGGCAAAGACAAAAGTCTTAAGCGTTTTAAAATTTAAAATTTCATTAAACCCTGCTGGGCAGATGTAAACAAGAAAAACCATATTGCTGTTTCTCCCTAAATTTCAAATTTGTCCTTATTTCCAAATCAAATTTGGCCTTATTTCTCTTTGAAAACCAAATTGGTTTTATTTCCATTTTCAAATAAGGCCAAATTGGTTTTATTTCCATTTTCAAATCGAAATAAGGCCAAATTTGATTTGGAAATAAGGACAAATTTGAAATTTAGGGAGAAACAGCAATTTGGTTTTTCTTGTTTACATAGGCGCCTGGCAGTTGTTGGGGTACCCTTAGCGGAGCAACGAAGTCGCGTGAGAGTCTAAACCACTCGGGAAAGTGGAGTTTAAACAAATGAATCGCACGAAGCGCGGCATCTACTCCCTCTTTACTGGCGTCTAAGACCAAACATAGTCCAAACTTAACACCATATTTGGCGTTAGTACTTTTTTCAAAGCCAAATTAGCCTTATTTCGTTTTCTAAAGCGAAATAAAGCCCAATCATTTCCAGATTTATGTAAAACGAAATAAGGCCAAATTTGAACAAAAACAGCGCCGTAAGGATGTTTCAATATAGTGTTTGGCGAAATTTCAGAGCAATAAAGCCGAGTTTTTGTATCGATTGATAGCCATGGATGAAACATAGGTCCATCACTTCACACCCGACGAAAAAGTCAAAACAAACGACTCAAAGGGGAGAATCGGCTCCAAAAAAGGTGAAGATACTCGTAGTTCCATCAGCAGGCAAAGTCATGGCGTCAGTGTTTTTGGGATGCGCTTGGTGCAATTTTCACTGATTATCTTCAGAAAGAAAACACAATCAACGGCGTGTATTATGCGAACTTATTGCAGCGTTTGAAAGATGAAATCAAGAAAAAACGGCCGTATTTGGCGAGGAAAAGACTTTTGTTTCATCAAGACAACCCACCAGTTCACTCGTCTGTCATCGCGATGGCCGAAATCAATGAGTTAAAGTTCGAATTGCTTACTCATGCACCCTATTCGCCAGATTTAGCCCCCTCAGATTATTTTCTATTTCCGAATTTGAAAAAATGGCTCGGTGGTAAGAGATTTGGCAACAGTAAAGAGGTGGAATCTGCGGTTGACGCCTATTTTAAGAAGCTCGACGATTCTCACTATAAACAGGGTATCGAAGCTACTGAACATTGCTGGGAAAAGTTTGTTAAACTAAAAACTACGTAGCTACGCAGAGAATTTTTCCCCAATTTTTTGTGAATATGATACGAGTATGTACTACATATGTACATACATTTGTATAGTTATTGCTGTGCTTTTACTTTGGCGAACAGTTTTTTAACTGAGCAGTTTCTTTGGACACGGGGCTGCGCTTGCGATAGAATCCATTTACTTCATGCGGCTCTCGCAAGGAAATTTTGCTGAAAGTTAAAAAGAAATCGCCGTTCCTTGCGGAGCTGATGCTCCCATAGAAGTTACGGATATTATGTCACTTGAAATTGTCATCGGCCAAACGAGAAACAATCTTTCCGGATTCATCAAAGTTGTTGTATTTAGCAAAGAGGCGTGCTTTCCTCGCCGGATACATATAAAAGAACAACAAGCCTTAAAAGATGTTCTAAAATTAAATAACAAATTCTAAGTAAACATCCGCCAGGACTTTTATGACCTTAAGTAACATATCACACACTCATCGAGTTCTGGATATTGAACAAAACTGATTTGGTTGCTTAGTATAATAACAGAAAACTAGCTTTTTAATCTGTTTAAAAGGAGGGTGAATGAAGAAGAAAATGTGCAAACAAAGATGTAGTCGGGGCAGCAAATATTGATTTTTTATTTTCTTTGTAATTAGTGCACGATCAAGCTTAACCCTTAAAATGTTTCTATACAGCGCGGGCAAAGGAAATTTAGGGAGGACGAAAAGAGAGAATCCGATGAGCAATACATAATCTATAATGACTAGGAAAGAGAGAGCTCGGCATCGCATTTCATAAGCGAGTTGTACTGCTTAGGGAAGAATCACGATATTTCAGAGTACGTTTGAAAGTGGTCTTGGGGGTATGTTGATGAGCGTTCATAGCTAGACGAGTTTTAAGAAAGCGTGATATTAGCATCACCTATGAGCTTTATCGCACGGTTTTGAATCCTATCTAGCAGGTGCAGTGGTGTTTTAGGAGCTCCTGACCAAATGTGTATTGTACTCCAATTTTGAGCGGATGAATGCCTTATATGGTATATTGAGGCCAGATCAGAGGGGTTAAAATATTTCTTACATCGCTTGAGGAAACCTAGACATTTTGCAGCATTTTTGGAGACATAGAATATGTGGTCATTTCAATGCAAGTTGACACTGATACACATACCGGAAATAGAAAGTTTTTGGTTTCGTGGAAAACCACTCAGTATTTAAATTTCGTTTTAACGACGGCTATATTGGTTAAGTATCAAGATAACGCACAATAAGCTCAAGTTAAGTAACGCTTCGATCCACAGTAGATACGATCCCCAGCAAGGTACTAAAATATTAAAAGTGTCTGACATAAGGATACACACATAGATAACGTATGGAACAACATGTAATTAATGGAACCTGCATGTATATGTGATGTGACCAAAAAGTAATCTAGTGTTGGCCACCGCTCTTGACGGTTGTTTAAGACTGACTGCCAGTTTTTTAGATATCAAGCGGTGGAGCCGTTAAGTGTAGCTACGAAAAGAATCTTTAAGCTTTTAGCAAGATATCAAAGACTTACTCGGGTTTACCTGTATCGATAGGAAAGTAAATTTTTCAAATTGCAACTGGGAATAGGCCTGAAATTTATAGATAAAAAGGCGGTGGTTAAATATAATCCTTAAAATGGTTGATTTATTTTTAGCTTTGGCATACACTCAGGGAATCAAAGTCAGTTAACAATTTTAAATACATTAAAGAGTTTAAAGAGAAACAGCTTTTTTAAAGCTACATTTCAATTCAATTATTCTAGAATTAAATGGAAACAATTTCCGAAAGCTACAATTGAAAGGTGTTGACATTGGTGTCCTGGTTTATACATTTTTTGTGTTCATTCAAAGCTCAATTAGTTTCCCGTGTTTCGGTTCTGCGTCTTTAAAATGTAATGTAAACACCTTCACATTAAAAAAAATGTATGTATACGGGTACTTACATATCTGAAACACTACAGCACATTTTAAATTGTGTAAATCATGACAATTGGGTTTCCAAGCGACTGTCTCCTGACAAAACGACAATCAACAACAATAAACATTTGACAAAAGCCTTTTCATGTAAATGCAAACTAATTCCCTGAGTCGAAGTTTCAATTGGTGTAGTGTGTATTCCCCGGCCAGTTAATGAAGTCTTAATTTAAATCCTTCGTAATCCATTTGACAAGCCTCACAAAAGTATAATCATCGTTGAAATCCTTTTGCTCTGCCTCCTACTGATTGCTTGGCTTTCAAATTTTTGATTGCTTATACAGGGTATCAACTTCAATGTCCTCGGGAAAATTTTCGTCAATTAAAGTTATGTAAAGGAGTACTCAGTAGACTGGGGATGGACCAATAATGGCATTCTCGTCTTTTAAACGGGTGCCAACGATGATGGTGGGGGCAAGGAAGTCTTTTGAGAATAAAATGAAAATCTCATCAGCAGTTAAATCGATCGCATTCTAATTAGCATGTACAGCATGACTTGAGTATAAATGCGATATTCCTACTGCCGGGGTTATGGCTACAGCTATGGTTTCGTATGCGGCTATGGCTATTGCCATGCCTCTTGGATTAGATCAAAATTTAATATTGAATCCCCATTGTCAGCATGAGCACCATTTCACATTTCGTTGATGATGTTCTACACGTGTGGTTGCTTATGTGGCAACTGAAAAGGTATCCAAGTGGATTTTATGACAATGCCATTTGTGTGTGCGTAGCGTACTCGTACCTGCCATCGAGTATCACCTAAGGGGGAAGACCCAATCTTAATGTTCCTTCCTGTTTAAGTACAGGACACTACATTTGTTTGGTTCGTGGTCCTGTGGTCGGGTGAACTGGTGTGTTGGTAGTAAGGTGGTATGGTCTTCTGTGGGTCCATTTGTATGTCCACTTTGAGTGAGAGATTTTAATTCCATTGCACGTAGGATGTTGGTTGTAGACCTAGCAGTTATTAAGGGTATAAAAGGCTGAAGGTAATTCTCTTGTTGAAGGGAAATAAATAAGGATACGAAGTGGATGTTTATTGTAAGCTATTGTATGTAGGTATCTATCGTATATAAGTATGTAAGTGAAGAAATGAAAGTACAAGCAGCAACAGAAACTAAACAAGAAATACAACAGTTCAGTGGAATCTAGTGAATGAGGAAATGTGCCAACTACCGAGATCGTACTTCAATTCATCTGAGTAACTTCTATCTCAGAACTCAGAATACAAGATGATAAATGCCTATGCTGAGTCTCAGAGGATTTGGAATTTACGGAGTGTGTCATATTAAGTGACAATTTGTTTGAAAGTTTTCTGCTGAAATCGGTTAGACGATAAATTTGGTAGAGCAAAGCTAAAAAGTTGAATTGATGGTGTATGTCTGACTAAAATTTGAAAAACATGGATTGCTGACCAGGATGTTAACGCTTATAAGCAGATGATTTGATACTTTCATAGTTTAGTTCATTTTAACCCATGCAGTTAGACCCAAGATAGCGTTTGAAGAAAGAAAAAATTGCGGTGCCAATTTGTTGAAATTTGATAGAATTTTTAACTGTTACCATTTGGAATTGAGTTTTGCGAGTACAATAGATCTGCTGGACATTTTTTCTTCTGTATAAGGTCAAGGTAGATTTTATCATTACTTTGTTAAGCAATTCCGAAATCTACAAAATATTGTAGATGTTTCAGCCGAATTCTATGAATTTAGCGGTAGATTGCTTGAAAAATTTTCTCTTTCTGTTGGACGTACATTTTAAAATGTTTTTCCTCAACCTTAAAAAAAACCCGTCAGCGCTGTCAAAGTCCTCAAAAAACTCGTCAAAATTTCATTAAATAAAATTTTTATAGCATTTTTGTAATGGTCTAAGGACTCCAATTGGTTAGCCTACACATAAAGGCATAATTAACCAGCCTTGATGCCTTCCATTGTCGCCGCTTGCTCTTTATCGGATTTAGTTGTAGTTAACTGAAGAATAATACCTGCAGAAATCACAATATCTGTGAAACGGAGTCTTATTTACTTTATTTGTTCCATTGCTAATTAGATGATTTGTAGTTCTTAAATAGAACTGCAATACATTTTTAGTATTTAGCAGACACGGGAGGAATAGCCAGCCTACAAAACATTACATCTTGACTGGATTGGACCTATAAGTAGATTAATAGATTCTCCTGTAGGGGATAATCATGCATTAGCAAGAAGTTACAGCATCATCTCAGATACTATAACAAGGGAGGATTACTAATGCATTGGTGATAAGACACTAGAACCACTACCAATCACGTATCAGCGAGCTTGTGATAAGTCTTATGAAACTAGCAGTAAGAACTGAAGATCAATGCCAGCGATACAAAAACACTATCAGAAATTCTGTTGTTCAACAACTTGCAACATTGCATACAAGGTCGAAAACATAGAGCAAATGAGAAGAAAGAACATCAGATTTTATGGAGGAGAGCACAGAGGTGCTGCTCGAGGAACAATGACCGAAAGTTTTATTAAAAGTAGAAAAGAATGTTCCAGGACAATAATACTCATACAAAGACTTGTAGATATAAAAAAGTCGTGCCCTGGGAAAAAAAACCAAAATTTCCATTCACTCGACCGAATTGAAGTAAATATGTATTGTATAACAACATCTGATCTTGAGTATGACAGCCTGCTAAACAGAAAGCTTAGCCAGTGAGAGACTTGGTATTGGGTTGTAGCACATGAAATCTACGAAATAGGAATATTTGACCTTGTGTCACGTTGCCAGAATGTCATAGATGCCAAAGGGTCCTATTTTCACTGAATAAAAGTTTACAGAAAAATAATATTGGCTTTTAAATTTTTACTATAAAATCGGACATTTCATGTGGTACAACCGAATATACATATGAGTAGAGATCCATGTCTAGTCCAGAAAGCTATCTGCTGCACAATCTCACCGATATCTTTGATTTCAAAAAAGAGTTTACATAAGTTCATGAGCTGTCATGTTACTTTTTCAACATATTTGATAAAATTGTGTCGAACTGGCAAGGCAACGCGCGCCGTAGTTGAAATTTTCCAAAAGTTTGTGTAACTAACATAACTTCACTTAGTTAGGGAAACATGAAGAAGACCATAAATGTATAAGGTCCTCATCCTTATCCCTCTTCTGCCTCATGGCGTAAAAGTATGGACAACTGTAAGGGCAGATAATGATATGCTTGTTCGTTTTGAATGCAAAAGTCTTCGAATAATTTGCGTTCATCTTTGTGTTCACGAATTGTATAGCTACACTGACCTGATAAGTAAAATGCGTATCAGCCAACAGAGATGAGTCACTTACTTTTGAAATATAGCATTTAGCCATTTAGCAATTATGTTAACTTTAACCCAGGAACAAATACATATATTTAAACCAAGAGCAAATCATTTTAACCAAACATCAAATTTATTTGAACTTTATAATTGATAAAAACTTAAAAGACTCCTAAAACAAAATTAGTATTTTTAAAAAATATTTAGTCCAATTTCTGCCTTTGGAATGAGTACATATGGTTTGTGTAATTTGTTGCAAGCTATCTTCAATAACTGCGACCAAGTTGTGATCCTTGCTGGCGTCACTTAAAACTTGAAGTGCGTGTGCCTTCACTTTCGGAAAAGATTTTTCAATGGGGTTAAGCATGGAGAGTTAGGAGGCAAAAATTTCAACCTGAAATTTGTTCTGAACTTCCTGTGTCTTATGGATTCTGGTCTTATGGTGTCTGGATGGATTCATAATTAAACCATCGTAAGAGGTTTGTCTTTCAGTTCTTCTGTAAGTTCATGGAGAAATGAACAAAACTTCTTAGAATAACAAGTAGAGTTTGTCAAAATCCTATAATGCATTAAGTATTCCTTGGCAATTGTTCCACGCTCACTTGGAACAATAACTCGAGCCCGGGTACCTCTTCTAGTGCGTGATTGCGATCTTCTAAGATGTTTTCGATGAGTAACATCTTATCTCTATTATTGGAAGCCCGTTCCGTGAACTCATGGGCGTATATTTTTGTTAATTGTATAATACTCGTACGTGGGGAATTCATTTGTTCATTTTCAAGTGCAGCTAATTTAATTTTGTTGGCTTTTTTCACCTCGACGATCTTTGAATAATTGTCCATTTTTTTATAGGCTCTTATAATACTTTTAGCAATATTTCCATTAATTTTAGTGTTACGGTTTGTCATACCTTCGTCATAACGCGCAATCAGAAGCTGTTTTGTCTCCAAACTGGGACGTGAATATTTTCCTGTTGGAGCTCGTTGTCTTTGCATATTTTGCTGGCGTTCCTGCTGGATACCACTGGTGGCAGCTAAAAACTTGTTTATAAGTTTTGTGCCTTCATAAATTATTTCTGTCTTACTCACCTCTAAATTCAACTTCATCGCCGCCATATTTAAACGAAGTATGCTCAAAATGTCGAGCTTTTTTTTCGGAGCTGGTTAAACTCATATCTTCCTCTTTATTCATTATATATGCAACATAAAATAATTAAATACAAACTACTAAGCTAAAGGTACACAATAAAGAAAAATTAACTACGAATCGCAACACGCTCCTTCAAACTAACCAACTTGAGAAATGAGCGACAAATCCATGTAATCTTCGATGTGATAATGTCTAACTGTAACGGTTTATGCTAACTCTCTAAATAGATGGGTGAAATGAATTTGTGTTTTTGTTAAAATGATTTGCTCTTGGTTTAAATATATTTGTTCCTTGGTTAAACATATGAGTTTGCTAAAAAGTTAAACATATTTGCTTTTGGGTTAAAGTTAATTGCTAAAGGGCTTTAATATATGAGCAAATTACAGTAGCATTTTATTGTATTTTCAAGATAAATGCGGGCTTTGCTTTTTTAATTCAATGTGCATGCTACTGGGCGGGTTTGGTCTAACTTGGGTTGGTTTGGAATCTACAAAACTTATGGCATCTATAATAAAACGAATCTGGATTTCCTTTATTTAGGAAATTGCTTTGCATTTGCTCATACGTCATATTTGTGCAGTTGAATTAGTTACTATCGCAAACATTAGTTCTTCGGTGAAGTCGGTCTTGCTTCTGTGTATTTAAGTATAATTGTGTTTATATAATAGTTATGAAAATCTATATATATATATTTCCTTTATAATATGAAAGAATTTTATGAAACACTATACTTCGGAAGTACTTATTGTTGGAATAAATTGGAGCACGCGAGTATAGCGGTCAACTTAAAATTTAAGTCGTAAAAATATTTATCATTCATTAATTTTTGTCCGATGAACTGCGCCCAGGATAAGTGGTTTGCCTTTAGGATGCATTTGCACGTGTGGAAAAATATATTTTCTTCAATAAAAAATTTCTTCAATGTCACTTCAAAGTGGTGTATTCAATAAAGTATAGATTCCCTCAACCTTTTATTCCAATTTTTAGTTATTAAAAAAAAAAATCACAAAATAAAGCTGAGTATTTCGATTGATTTCCTCACTTAAACTACCCTTACTTTATATAATGGTACACGTCATCTAATGACGCTCAAATTGATAATATACACATAAGAGTTTTTCAAATGACGTGTAACATATAAATGAATTTTCGACAAAAATTTCAATAACATGCACGTGTGATGAATAAAATTAAATCTGTCTACGCCTACGTAATCCAAATCCGTAAAACCTACCATTTCACAAAAGAAAGAAATTCCACTTCACCTACATAGCTTTTCGATTAGATCAGGTGAAAATAGAAAATTTCGCACCACAAAGTATTGCCAAAACAGAAATGAAGCTTCTTAATAAAATACAATGTCGTCAAAGAAATCGGAAACTACTTGAAAGCTGCTATATACAATACCATGCACAAGCGACGTGAAGTCGCCAATTTCTTTTCATTAAGGTATGTTTACGTACGGACATATGTATATCAGTATATACATTTAGTTATATAAGTTTCATTCCCCAGAGTGATTCTTCAATGAATAAAGGAGGCACGAATATTGTTCACATCCCATTTAGGTCTTAGCATGCTATATCCTGATTTTATCATCGATTTATGCGATGATTTCATGCCAACACTCCCCAACTGGATCTATTGCTACAAATGAAATTCAGAATGAGAGAAACTTATAAGAATCTGGAGCAGAAATACTCCCACATGTTTACATAAACCTATAAAGGTGTTGTAGATGTTGAGCAGATACTTCAAGTAATCAAGTGATTATTCTTAAGTGAAGTATTTGTATGCGAAAACTTTTTGTTGACAAGCATTCTAAGACCTTTTAATGAATTTAAATTGAGATACTTTCAATAAGTGTTCTATATCATTGGGATCTTTCAGGATGAATACTGTGATCTTTCAGTAAATTGTATTTTTGTGATCTCGAAAGCCAGGGACATTTTGTTTGCATCTGAATACAGCTTTCTTGTATAGTATTCGACGCAACAAATATGAAAACCATTAACTATTAGGGATACTACTCTAAGTGAAAGCGTATTTAAAGAAGAAAACTTTGCATCTTATTGTACTGACCATCTTTTTTTGCGTTCGAGATACTCGTATGTTAAAATATGAACCAAAAATATGTACAAATCAAAATATCATGACACCATTAATATCCAATATTAAATTGGATAACTAAATTGATGCAGCTAATGTGTATTACGACGTCGAATAAGCTTCTACCAAGTAAAGGTGAAATAGGCCATTATTATGTTAGGAATTTTAGATAAAGTCAATACAGGAACGGGGTGGATATAGCCAACAAATGGAGTTTCAGAGTCTGGCATCAACTTAAACTTATACGAGTATTGTTGATGATTATCGATTTAAGACTGAATGAAAGTGAGTACAGGTACGTATAAAATACCAAATAATGGTTATTGAAAATGTTCTTCATCTGATTCATTCTGTGCATTTAAATGTGTAGGGAGACATTAAAGGCTATTGTAATTCCTCGCCTACGCATAGGAGTAGCTTAAACAGCTATGGGAGTGCCAACATGATTTCTTTGCATACATAATACATACTTTCCTGATTTGCTCTGCACTCTCTGTCTCATATTATAATATCCAACAATTTCTGCTTTCGTACTCTTTTTGACCTATGTAGAGTGACAATACTTTTGACTTTCCCGGATCACAAACATTTGACTTTAATTAGATTAATTTCTCTGGGGAAATTTCAATGTCCTACTTCTGGAATGCTAGACATTAAGATACATTTATGTATTTTTTTTTTAAGCTGGTCTACCTACCTTGTATAGCATTCCATTTTCATGACAGATACAAAATTCTCTACAGTGATTGCTGTCAACGCAGCTTGTGGAAATGTCTTCCCAGGACAGACGTGCTAAAATCTAATGGGATGGAGATTAGTTAAATTGAAACTCATACAAAAAACAAAATGAACGTCTCGCTTTTCAGTTGTCCTCGAAGGTTTTCATGTCCTTGCTTAAAAAAAGAAGAATGCATTAAACTTTGGACGATTAATTATAATACCTTATCCTAGGTTTGGGTTGTGCTCATTCCTACAATCTCCAAGTAGTACTTGTAAGTTCTGCAACTCTGTCGTTTCATCTGTTGGCTTATCAAAGCACGATAATCAAAGTTAAGGTTGATTGTGTCGTAAACAAACTTTATCCACCAGCATATAAAAAAAAAGAACGCCTCTAAAATATACAGCATATAAAATATCCTCCCTCAGGATTACTCTCTTCAAAGGTTTTAAAACTGGTTATGTGTATGTCTATCTTCGTTTACCTAACAAAGTTTCCAATGGGATCGCTTTATCTAAATATTGATTGTCAGTCAGTGAATGAAACCAATAGCTCTTTACGAGTGACAGTTGGTTAACCAATGATCCACTTGAGCTAGGGGGTAGATATGGTTTGAAATATATTAAACCAAATGGCGATGGATAAAAGAAAAGTGCAGTACATGAACTGCATTGAAACCCTTCTAATCCGATAAATTGGCATGTGATTTTTCAAACGATTCTCAAATGGATTTTAAACATCTTTTCTTTTTGTGTTTTTATCTTGAACTCTATTTGGTTTTCAATTTTAGTTCGGATTGATTTAAGATAAAGGGAAATGAGGCTTTTTGATGCCACTAGAATTGTTATTGTGCAAAAGCTGTTGATGTCAGCAAACTAATAAAAGCGCATTCATATCTATAGTAATTATACACATACGTATTTATACGAGGTGTCTTCAGGAAATAGCGCGATTTGGAGAGTCCGATTGACAAATTTTTTTTTATTATGTTGGTATACATGGACGTGAAGTATGATAAAATTTTCAGCTGTATTCATTGCTTACTTTGTCTGGGCAACCGCTAACGTTAGACGTCTTTTTTATGAGCTCGGCGTTTGTTAAAAGAAATGGATCAACAAATTTGTATCAAATTTTGCGTAAAAAATGAAATAAAGTGTAACAAAGTATGTGAAATATTAACAAAGACCTATGGTGAGTCTGCTATAAGTAAAACAAGGGTTTACGGGTGGAATAAGCCATTTGACAGAGTTTGGCATCAGGCTTTTTGTCGAAAATGCGTGTTTTTGGGATCGATGACTCTCTTTTTCCATTAATTTTCGGAATGTACAATTCAAGTTGTTTTGGATGGTTGCAAGTTTGAGGTTCACAAAATAATTGCTGGTGTGCCCCAGGGCTCCGTTCTGTCTACGACATTCTTTTTAATTTTTATCAATGATCTCTTGTCTGCTACTTCTAATTCAATATATTCCATTGCTGACGATAGTACTCTCTGCTTTTCATATTCCTTTCCGAAATTACGTCCCTGCTCTTCGGCTGCAGAACGGAAACGGCAGCGTATGTTCAGCTCATTAAATTCCGATATTAGCAGCGTAACCAATACCAATTGGGGAAATATCAACGGAGTCTAATTTAATGCCTCCAAAATACAATGCTGTCTGCTGTCGTCGAAGCGACATTTAAACACCCAGCCATTATACATAAATTGCACTTGCATCGTTGAAACCGAAAAACTTTCCATTCTTGGTATGTGTGTCAATGACAACTTACATTGGAATGACCACATATTCGATGTCGCCAAAAATGCTGCGAAATATCTAAGTTTCCTCAAGCGATGTAAGAAACATTTCACAGCCTTTGAACTGGCCCCAATGTATAAGGTGCTTATATGCCCGAAATTTGAGTACAATGGTCACATCTGGTCACGTGCTCCTAAAACCTCATTGCACTTGCTAGATAGGATCCAAAACCGTGCGGTAAAACTCATGGGTGATGACAATATCACATAGTCATTCAGCACCCTCGAATGTCTCCTGTCTCACCTTGTTGTATCGCTATTTTCATCACCAGTACTCCTCCGAAATTGCCAGTAGCATTCCACCCCTTCTAACCTTCAACCGTAACACCCGCTTCGCTATGAATGCTGATCAGTATACCATCAGGCCCACCTTCGGACGTACTCTGAAATATCGTGATTCGTTCCTAAGCCGTACAACTCGCTTATAGTCACTATAACTTCCAAACATTTAAAACCAATGCACATCCGTATCTTTCTCTTTTTCCTCCCAAACTTCCCCTCGCCGGGGCTATGTGCAAGGGTACACATAATCCCTCGTGCGCTCGCCAATTATAAAAAAAAAGCGCTGAAAATGATACATGCCCCGGACGCCCCAGCACATCAACAAGTTGCTGATGATGTTGGCATATTGATTGGCTTATGACATGATATTTTTTCGAATGTTTTAGGTATAAAACGAGTGGTAACAAAGTTTGTTGCAAAATTGATGAACTTTAGACAAAAACAGCGGCGAAGCTGCTCAGGAGGCACTAAATCTAGTCAACGACGATGCAGAATTACTGAAACGTGTTGTTACAGTTGACGAAACATGGGTTTACTGATATGACGTCGAAACTAAGGCTCAATCGTCCCAGTGGAGGCATTCTGGCCCACATAGATGACATTAAAAGCGCATCGCTGAAAGAGCAAAGGCCGAGTTTGAGAAGTGTTTGGAGGATTGGAGGAAGCGCTGGCACAAGTCCATAACATCTAATGGGGACTATCTCGAAGGCGACAAGATTAATGTAGACGAATAAATAAATATCTTTTTCAGAAAACTAAAATTCCCGTTATTTTCTAAACAGACCTCGTATATGTATATTGAACATTGTACTTCATAGGATATCCAATGGGGGACTCATTAGAAGACTCAGTTTGTAATTAACTTCAAGTTAAAACGACCGAATCACGGGAAAGACTCAGCTCCGAACTGAGGTCAATTCTATGCATTTCGTATGCTATGTTAAGGGGGCTGACAGCTTCATGATTGGCATAGTTTAAGGGTTTGAATTAACATATCTTCGTTAGATACTGATGAGTTGTTAATTATTAAATCAACTCCCGCTATTTTAAATGGTTCTGGTCTTTTCTTTGGACATCGTTGTATAAATTTCATTTTGGTCCTTAATTTTAAATATGAATGTTTATTCTTCGTAACAGCAGATTATTGGTCGTCGTCACCATTAAGCAGCCTTGTGAGTAATCATTTTGGGTTATCAATACCAACTGTGTATCTACTATTATGTTTACATTTTACCTTTTGGAAAAGCTTGCGAACACATAATTTATGCACTAGTTTCGCTCCATGGCGCCTTTCAGTGGCTTCTCTAGTTTTTTCTTTTACTTTCGGAGGAGCTGATAAAACAGATGAATCCTCGCGGCCTTTTACTCGTAGAGTTCGCGAGCAGCTTTTGATTTTCTGTAGTACATACGAGTACGCTCTCCCGGCAAACTTCATCAAACAAGTGTTTTTGTGGTATATACGAGTACATATGTTATGTATGTAGATGGTATACCAGAAGCAAAATCGCTGATGTTCAGTACATCCTTTGAATTCGTGGAAGTGTCCTGCAGTGTAATTTGTATCACAATCAGATAGGTCATCAGATATACATACGTAAATACAAAATTTCACTGCTGAACTTATCCGTTTGCTTAACCACATACTCTGTAATTGACATATGTGACAAGGATATGATTAATAGATTTTATATTAAGTAAAATTCAACAAATCACTTTGGTTAGCGCATTTCTTCAATTAAATCACTTTAACCCCATCACATTCGATTATGTTGTGGTTCTACAACGATTCGACATTTTTGAACTGACGTCGATAGCCAGTTTGGAGATTTCACACTATCGAATTACCAACAAAGTTCTTGGTAGCTTACATTCTGGCACATACGAATACCTACCATTTCGAATTCGAAATGCTACCGGTCTTTGCGAAATTTTCCAAAAACCAACCTAATTTTACTATTCCAACTAAATTCTCCATGCGTATCTATTATAAATATTTATTGAAACACAATTCGAAATCCTAATTTACCAAATATAACACCCATAGCCTAAGTATGCAAAGGGAAATCCTACCAAAACAAAATCCATACATCCACTTTCACACCAGAATCCATAAACCGAAAATACAATATATCCTCGTATGTGGTCTTACCATGATGCCACTGAAAGTTTGGGGCTTTCCCGAATAACCGAAAACGAATTTATAAAATTTATAAAATTCGTTGCTTGCACAACCTATAATTTTCCACCCCATTAACAGTGAATGGAGGGATTTCACTGAATAATAAATGAATTTTTGCAATGATGAGCTTGTAGCGAAAGGATCTCGGGAAAGTAAAACGTTCCAGCGCTCAATCCATATCCACATGATTAATCACTCTGCATTATTTAATTGAACTATTCCCCCATACATGTGTGACTTTTGGAGATGAAAATATGTACATACGAGTACATCCAACATAATACAACAATATTTATAGCACAGTGTTTTGCTCAAACCAACTTCTGTGAAGGCAACAAGCGGATAATTAATTTGTGCTAACTAGAGTTGGACCCTTAAAGACGGAAAGTTTCTTATACATAAGTATGTATATCCGTATGTATGTAGGACTATGAAGGCTTGTGATGAAGTTATCTTTCTAATTAGCGACGTGGTGATCTTAGGTGACAAATGTTTATCCAACGGTTTGTACAGACTTTGGTGTGGTTTGAAGTGTGTAAGATAGTAGGTTTGCTCACCTTCAAGGAATTACTTCTGTAACTTTTGTCAACAGTTTATCAAATCTCCAATGAGAAGTAAATGCTCTTATAAGCTCCTACGCAAAATTTTCGAAAAAGTTTTATTTATCAATAAAAAATGAAGTTTGAAGCCATGCAGCTTCTCCTATGCGACCATTCACACATTTCTCTGAATTCATGACAGTTCTGATTAAATGACAGTGGTGACATTTAAGAATGATTTATTACATTTGAGCAAAAGTACCAAATTTTGGAAATATGAAAAGGAGGTTTAGTGGAGGATTTTTTGATGATGACACTTAACATAAAGTTTTGTTTTCCAATTTTATAAGAGTAAATCATATTTTTTTTATTCTTATTTAAAATGCGAATCCGTATATATGTATCTCTCAGGGTTTTCCTCTTAACTGATAACTTTCTCTCTAAATGGACTAAGACTTCGAACTGAACAAATGTTTAAATGTTTAAATTCTGTGATCTTTCGTAAGGCATGGGTCGTCAATAACAGCTTTCGGTTTGCACAACTCCCTTCAGCTCATTCCAATTTATTTAATTCCTCCTTAACTGTTCTACGCTACATCGGCGCTTACTGGCTAACTGGAATTAATTGGATAGTGTATGTAACAATGAAGTTGTTATAGCGACTTAGGATATAACGGAGCCACTTTTACTGCCGTATGGTCATGCCTATCAGCTCCATCGTAAACAGGTTGACTGGTCCCTATCGGTGTGGTTTTAGACCAGGAAAGTCCGCCATATGTAGATGCAATTTTCACATTACGGCAGATGTTGGAAAAAACCGAGGAGTTCCTAATCGATACATACCACGTCTTCATCGATTTCAAAGACATATATGATGAACTATGCAGAGCCGTGCCTAGTATCACTGCCAAGGTCATTAGACTATGCAGGATAACGATGGAGAATGCACACTCCTCCGTCAAGCCGGTAAAGACAAAACCAAGACCTTCAATGTCAGAAAAGGGCTTAAACAAGTCGATGCGTTGCCATGTGATTTTTTAACATCGTTCTCGAAAAAATTGTGCAAAACTCGCAAACCAAATACAGAGGCATTATCTTTTAAAAGTGTAGTTACTCGTAAACGAAGACGACATTGACATAATGAGTATAACACACTGGGTCGTCTGCGGCTATTGAAGCAGAAGAGCCAAAGATGGGTTTAAAGGTCAATGAAGGAAAACTTGCTGTTAACAAAGAGGGACACCCAACATCGACGCCTAAAACAAACCGTCACGATAGGCACATACAACTTTGAGGTTGCAATTACCTCGGCTTCGCTATAAACCCCGACAAGTATACCAGTGCGGAAGTCATGCGAAGAATCATTCCTGCTAATCGCTGTTTCTTTGGGTTTAGAAGGCAATTGACTCTCTCGAGCAACTCCAAGGGCACTACACAAGCCACAAATCGTTCTAGTTTTACTTTACTTTTGTGTCAGTGGAGAATGGAAGAGACGTTTCAAGAGCGAACTGTAGAGGTTGTATAGCGATGGTGACCTCGTCAGAGAAGCCCTGATAACCCGGCTTAAATGGCTAGAGTACCTTGAGCTCATGAGCACCAGCGTAGCAGCCTGGAAAGTTGTCAAGTCCAATCCAAAGGGACAAAGCATTAGGGGATGATTTCATCTTAGCTGGCGCACAAAAGTGGAAAGGGACCTGAGCCATCTTCAAGTGCGCAACTGGAGGCAGAAGATCGTGCTTGCTGGAGAGGCATATTGGCTGAGGACCTGGTTCACCCTGAAATGTAGCGCAATCTAAGCAAGTAAGCGTTGCTGTGAAGTACTCATCCATATCCGGCTAAAATTTGCACGGTCATCAACGCTCCATCTCTTTAATTATTTCATATCCAGTATACATATATATCCATCTAGAATATTGCTTACAGCAGCCTCTCGAGATAAGATTCTTTTCAGCGGCATTGTTGTATCGGTTTGCTCCATATTGGGCTTTTGTAGCAATGCTTAACTCCATTTCAAGTTACAGCCCATCAAAATGGGTGTCCTCTAATTTATAGGTGTAACCACTTTAAACGCTATAATTTCTAAACTAGTACAGATACAAAAATAGTTTTGGACATTGTAGAAAAATAATTTAGTAGCACATACAAATCACGTTTTTAATACATTTTGTGGAGATCAATTTATCAATCGGCTGTTCACTTACAGAGCAAATTGTCGATTGTAGATTATTTGGAACAATGTCAAATTGAGAAAAAAAGATTAACAAAGAATTATTCTTCGTTACGATTTTTTCTTCCTATTCGACAATTAACTGTTAACTGCATTGCTCATAGGTGCGTTAGTTTATTGTTCTCACTTAATTTTCTGTGACGAAAAATGGCTTTTACTACAAAATCTGTTGATAGTACGTAAAAAAGTTTCCAAACATAATTTTGAAGAAGTTTTGCAAGGATAAGAATATCAGGAAATTTCAGAAAATTTAATAAGTAAAAATTTTAAGAAAAAATGCATTTTAAGTAAAAAAAATGGAACAGCAAATTTTCATAATTTCGAGTTTAACGAGCCATAACTTTTTTTTTGCTGCACAGATGTACCCAAGTCATTTAAGACTTGTATGCACTATCTTTGTCTTTCTAGAATGTCCAAAACTATTTTCGTACCTGTACTAGTTTAGAAATTATAACGTTTAAAGTGCTTACTCCTCCAAATTAGATGTTACCCATTTTGATGGGGAAAAAGTTAAATATACGAGTAATAAACACATACAATAGTACGATGAAAGTGAAAGAAAAGAAAGAGTTATGTACATATGCAAAAAGAAAAAAACACATTTAATATATAAAAAATTTATCGATTGTGTAATGATCATAAAAGAAAAGTGATAAGTGATAATATTTTGTAAAAACAAAGACTGCCTTCCCTCCGGTAAATTATTGAACAAGCGAGGTGCAATGATGGTAAAAAACCGAAAAAAAGTGCTTTATTGAATCTTTGTAAAGTTACGATATTCCTAGAATTAACCCGCAAGTTAAGGTTGCCATACAGTCTAGCTAGTTATACCCAGAATTTTGGAAAAAAAATTTAAAAACTTTGTAGTAATAGAGGTATCTTAAGGGCAGTATTTTAAGGTCTTTGAATAGTCTTAAACTGGGGGTCGTGCGATTTGCTTTGCAGATTATTCGTACGCAGTGTTTTTGCTTAATTAGCAAGGGTTGTATTTTGTTGAAATGTTTACTGCCCCAGCAGACTATACCGTACTGCAGTTTGGATTTAAAATGACCATTGTATACCAATTTCAAAATACCAAGTTTGCAATAAAGAGCGCTAGGGCAATTTGGGAATCATTTACGTTATTATAAATTTCTCCTCCGCAGAGCTTTAGTAAGGCATCTTCAGTGGATTTTCTGCTTCTGAAACCGAATTGAAGTTCACTGAAAAATTTAGTTTTATCTAGCAAAGAGACTATTCTGAACTTAACACCTTTTCAAAAACTTTGGAGAAGGTAGACAAAAGAGAAATAGGACGGTAATTATTCAAAGCCTTAGTATCACCTTTTATCTGTAGAGGAATTACTACAGCGGTCTTAAGTGAATCAGGAAAGACACCCTGTTGAATGTTAGATTAAATATGTGACATAAGATAAGAAAAGAGAAATTTTTTTAGATCGCAGCTTCAAATATTAACATGTGTAGAAGAGTAAGGACTGTATAATTTTGTGTATTTTCTGGGCTGTAAAATGTTTGTAGTAGAAACAAGCCGACTGATGTTGCTCTTACCTGATTGCGTTATCACAGTGACACGAAAAGTTTTTTTGTTCAGGAAGACCATGGAAATTATTAACTGTATTTGTAAAGTAGTCATTAAAAATATTGGCAACCTTACTGGGCTCAGATATATCAACATTTAGAACAATTTCTGCAGTCGGATTATTTTTATTCAAAATTTCATTAACTCTGTCCCACTCTTTCTTAGAATTCTCAATATTGTTGACCAGCTTGCTTCCGAAATAATTATCCCTACATGATGTGATTTCAAATTTCAACTCTCGACAAAGTTGATCATTAAGGCGTTTTAGCCTAGTATTTATAGGATGTTTACGAACACGAGCACTGATTTAATTTTTCTTTCTTATTTTCTTCCCGCTTGTCCGACATCATTTGAATTTAGTAACTACTCAAGCATAGATAATGAAGCGCAGCAAATTGATGCTGACCACCTACCTTGGCGCAATTGTTATTACACCTCAAATATAAATGATAAAATAAATTTTTTGAAAACACTAATATTAGACCTCTTCAATAAACATGTCCCCCTGAAAACTGTCGCAATGCGAAATAATAAATTTCCTTGGTTTACACACGACGTCCACAAAGCTATCAAAATACGAAACAAGCTTTATTCTAAATCGAGATCAAGGCCAACCACTCTTAATTGCGAAATTTTTTGTCCTTAGTAAAAGAGCAAAGAAAAGATACTTTTTATCTAAATTAAAACCTGAACAAAGCTCAAAAAGACTATGGAATAATTTGCCTTCAATTGGCGTTGGTAAGTAAGTAATAGTTGATAGTAACACTAATATTGATGATCTTAACAATGTGTTTATTTCCAACGCTATAATCGAACCACGTTTCACTCCTAATTATGACTACCAGTTTTGACTTCGATTTTGATGTTGTATCAGAGCTAGACGTAGTGCATATTATACGTAACCTTAAATCGAATGCTATAGGAGAAGATGGAATACCTATCCGTTTTGTGAAAGTTATTTTACCTCACATTTTAGGTTACCTCACGCACATAATCAACTTTTGCATAACTGCTGCCACTATTCCTGATTGTCGGAAGTTGGCCACAGTCATACCCGTCCCGAAAAAGCCCCAGCCAACTTCGTTAACTGACTATCGACTTCTAAGTATACTACTATGTTTATCAAAAGTCGTCGAGAAAGCTCTGGCTCACCAAATTGTAAAATTCATCCAGCAACATAGTTTGTTATCCCCTTTTGCAGTCCGGCATCCGAGTAGCTGTTTTGCAGCCATGGTCAAAATTCTCGACGACATAAGGGTTAACTCTGATAGGGATTATTTAACCGCGCTATGTTTGCTTTACTTCTCGAAGGCTTTTGATAGTGTTAACCATAAGGTACTATGTCAAAAACTTAGGTTATATTTCGGCTTTAGTGAAAGTTCAGTGCGCCTGATTTACAATTTACAAAGAGTCGTTCACAACAACGCCTCGTCAGAACTCGGCCTCTTAGCTGCAGGAGTTTCTCAGGGGTCTACTCGTATATTTGGACCGATTCTATTCTGTCTCTTTGTCAATGATCTACCAAAATCTGTTCTAATGCTGATATTCACTTACATGCTAACGATGCACAGATCTATATTTCCGGACCAATTAGACTCGTTGAGGACCTAGTCATCAGATTAAATGAAGACCTTTCCAAAATTTATGACTGGTCTATCTTCATTTGATCGTCAGGTCTCAACCCAATGAAATCACAACTGATTTTAATATCCAAACAACACTTCGACACGGACGGAATACCACCAGCATTCCTGAATGACAGACAACTAAATTTTGTTGACGTATTACTAATTGGGTTACAAATTAAATAGATCATTTTCCGCTGTTGACCACATAAATTATGTTATTGAGCGTATCTACGCTGGACTGCGTAGACTCTGGCTCTCTTCTAACCTCACACCTATAGGCACAAAGCTCAGACTTGTGAAAATGCTATTTCTGCTTATAATTGACTACGCTGCTGTTGTCAAGCTTGATTCGCTCTCGCAACATAAGTTACTCGTAGCCTTTAATTATATGATAAGATGTGTCTACGGACCTCTCCGATACAACCACGCCTCACACAATCATAACTCTGTTCTTGGTTGTTCCCTCTAACAATTTCTCGACCCAAGATGTTGTGTGTTCATGCACAAAATTATTTAAAATAAATCTCTTGCTTATCTATTTGACAAGATACGACTTTCTCAATCTATCAGACCACTTAATATTATAATACCTACATATAATTATTTAAACTCCTGGCGCCTCTTCTTTATCTATGTTACCTGGCTTTGGAACACACTTCCTTTAACGGCTAGGCAAGCAAGGGAGGCTACATTATTCAAGAATGCAGCACTGGAACACCTTAAGCAATATCAATAACTACTTTCCTACTTTTTTTCTCATTTTTTTTTCCTTATCTTTACTTTATCTTCTATTAATATCTTTTACGTCTACCTCCCCTTTTGTTACTCCTCTCATTATCACGGATTGTATTTATTATATTATTTATTTTTGGCTTATTAATTTTTATTATTAATTAATTTATTTTTATTATTTATTATTTATTATTAATTAAGGTAATTAAAGCAAAACAACATTGCTGGACCGGTAAAATGTGTAAAAAGATTCAAAAACAAAAACAGAGAGGCATTTTATGCAATTATTGAGCTTGAGGACTGCGATCACAAATACGAGGGCCGGTCAATAAGTCCGTGACTTTTGGATTAAAACACAGATTTTTTGATAAAAAAATAATTTTATTTTTCAACGTAGTCTCCCTTGAGCTCTATGCACTTTGTCCAACGCTTCTCCAATTTTTTTATCCCTTCCAAAAAAAATGATTTGTCGAGGTCCTCAAAATAGGCCTTTGTTTGCGAGATGACTTCATCATTGGAGTCAAATCTTTTTCCACCAAGCCATTTCTTCAGGTTTGGGAACAAGAAGTAGTCGCTCGGAGCCAAATCTGGAGAATAGGGTGGATGAGGGAGCAATTCATAGCCCAATTCATGGATTTTTGCCATGGCAACTGCACATGTGTGCACCCTTGCATTGTCTTGGTGGAACAGAACTTTTTTCTTGACCAAATGAGGTCGTTTTTTTTTCAAATCGTCATTGAATCGGTCCAATAAGTTGGCATAATATTCCCCATTGATTGTTCTTCCCTTTTGAAGGTAGTCAATGTGGATTATCCCGCGTGCATCCCAAAAAACAGTCGCCATAACTTTATTGGCTGACAAACCTACCTTGGCCTTCTTTGGCGCCGATTCACACTTAGAAACCCACTGTTTTGACTGTTGTTTGTTCTCTGGTGTGTTGTGATGGATCCATGTTTCGTCCACGGTTACAAAACGGCGCAAAAACTCCTCCATATTGCGATTAAACAACGCCAAACCTTCCTGTGAAGTTGTTACACGATTGCGTTTGTGGTCGACTGTGAGCAAACGCGGCACCCATCTTGCGGAAAGCTTTCTCATGCCCAAGTGATCATTCAAAATTGAAACCACTGAGCCATGCGAGATCCCTACGGCTTCCACAATCTCTCGCACTTTCAATCTTCGGTCGGCCAACACCATATCGTGAATTTTTTCGATTGTTTCGGGTGTAGAGACCTCAACTGGGCGTCCGGGACGTTCGGCATCTTCAGTGCTTGTACGGCCACAACGAAATTCAGTAAACCACTTTTTTACCATTGAAATCGATGGTGCAGAGTCCCCATAGTATTTATCAAGCTTAGCCTTGGTCTCGGTAATGGTTTTTTTTCGCAAGAAATAATGCTTAATAAGCACACGAAATTCACTTTTTTCCATTTTCTCCTCAAATTAGTGAGTAGTCTGATAAAAATAGCTGTCAAACACAAACTAACTGACGTAGCAAGTTTAAATTTTGACAGGAGTCAACTGACAAATGCCTGTTGACAGGAGCAGTGTTGCTGTTTCAGTAAAGAGGTCAGAAATTCAAAAATGCACGGAATTAATGACCCGCCCTCGTATTATATGTATTAAAAAACCGGAGAATCAATTTAGGATGGGAAAAGTGCAGGGTATTTGAAGATTTTGATGTGTTTAGGTGTTACAACTGCTGTGGATTTCATCATAGCGCAAACATATGCAAATATGAAATCAAATGCGAAAAGTGCGGTGGCATGCATGACACCAAAGAATGTAAGGTACTCGAATTGAAATGTATAAATTGTGTGTTATAATGAAAAATACTCTCTTAATCTCGAAATAAACCACAACAGTCGCGACACTAACTGCGCGACAATCCGAAGCTTCTACAATCCGAAAAAAATAAATTTGAGGTATAGCAACCAAACAAAATTATAGGCGTTTATTCCAATATTCAAAGGCTAACAGGCAACTTAATAGAGGCAGAACAAAACTTCATTGGGAAAAAATTTGATTTTATTATATTTTCTGAAACACACGTAACTCCTGAAACAGATAACAATGAGATTTTGTTGGAGGAATATCACTCCCCTATTCGATGTAATAGCGAGTCAAGACACATAGGTGGGCTGTGCATTTACATCAAAAAGAATTTTGAAGTCAAACACATTGAACAAGTTGCCCTGCGTAATCATATCTATATGCCTGTGGTAAAAATCACGAGCAATAACCAGTCAATACATCTTGTTGGAGTATACAGGTCACCCAGTTTCATCTGAACGAATTTTTTGTGACGTGTTTAAAGAATGGTTAGAGGAGCTAGTTCTTTCAGACCAGAAATTTATACCAGCAGGTGATATAAATATTGATTGGCTTGATGAATCGAACTTATATAGAAGGGAATTAAAAAACACAATCGAAAGTGAAAATCTTTGTGAGCAAGTTGTTACTGAGCCAACAAGGGTGATAAACATCACACAAACGCTTATAGATTACGTTTTTACAAATATAAGCACAACTGTTGTGAAAGTAATTCCCGAACTCAGAATAAGTGACCATCAAACGCTATTAATCCACGTTAAGCTTAAAAAACCGATTGTAGAAATAGAAGAGGCAAACAAGGTTAAGGTTCTTAAATACAACAAATCATCGTTCTTGAACCAACTTAGACACAGCGAAATAAAGTTCTACATTTAATTGGAAGAATTCGGCAAGATGAACTAGTTCGAATAACCAAAACACAAGTTCGCACTAAAGTAATCAGCGGCAGTAACAGTAACTGGTACAATGTAAGACTTAGAAGCTTAGAACGGTAAAAGTTAGCACGCTATCATGAATTTAGAATATTTAACAGTGAGTCTACGTGGAAAAGTTACCGAGCTATACGAAATGAGTATAAAGCTGAACCAGTAAGAACAAAGAACAATAACATTAAACTTCAAATTAAGCGAGCTAGAGACCAAAAAGCCATGTGGAGAGCGATAAAAACACACGTTTTAAAGAAAATAAGACAATCGCCAAAGCATGTTTACTTTAACGGCATATGCATAAAAGGGGACGAGAATATCACTAACGAATTCAACAAGTTTTTTGTAAGAAGTGTCATGGATATTAACCAATCAATTCCGTATACACAGTATTCCCAGATTATGGAGATGACAGACACGGTGTTTCAATTCGAACTTACAAACGAACAAAGCATTAAACGGGCCCTATAGTCACTTAATCAAAGGAAAGATTTCAACTACATCAGCCCGAAAATGATGCTAGACGCAATGGAGATAATCGGGCCCGAATTCGAGCGAGTAATAAATCTATCATTAAGCAGTGGAACGGTTCCTAAGTCCTGGAAGGAATCGGTTATTACACCCATTGAAAAGTCAAAGGAACCGCCAAATACGAAAATTTTCGGCCAATAAATTCATTACCAGTGTATGAGAAAATTTTGTAAAAAATTGTTCAAATCCAACTGGAGAAATATTTCGAAACGAATAACCTATTTCTCGAAAACCAATCGGGAATTCGTAAAAAAACATTCATGCGAGACAGCGCTAAATAGCGTTTTAATATGCTGGAAAGAGGAGCTTGCAGAAAAAAACTATGTAATTGCAGTCTTTTTGGATTTTAAGAGGGCATTTGAAACGATCGACACAAGTATACTTGTGTCTAAACTTCATAGATACGGTGTTAGAGGCAAAGAGCTGGTATGGTTTAAGTCGTTTCTAAGTAAAAGGTGTCAGAGAACAATGGTTAATGGAGTATCATCTAGAAGCATTGAAACAACTTTGGGAGTGCCCCAAGGATCAATTCTGGGGGCCCTGCTTTTCATAATACTAGATGGAGTGAAAAGTGACCTCCTTGACCGCCAGAATGCGCTGTTACTGCAAAAAAGGTTATGGTGCATTGAAGTCCGCTCATATTTAGGCAGACATGCCAAATTTCAGTGCAATACTGCCTTCAGTTTTGTTTTGACAGCTGATTGTTGTTGACGTGTTTGGCATCATGCTGAATATGGACAAAAACGATTTTCGTTCTCTCATAAAACATTATTTTTTGAGAGGCAAAACGGCGAAGGAAACAAAAGAAAAGTTGGATAAATATTATGGGGCTAATGCTCCGTCAGATTACACCGTGAAATATTTGTTTCGAGAATTTCGTGGTGGCCGCAACTCCACTACCGATCAAGTCCGCAGCGGCAGGCCCTCCGATGCGGTTACAGAGGACAATGTCAAAAAAATATATGAAATGGTGTTGGCTGGCCGGAAAGTGAAGGTGCGCCAGCTAGCAGATACCACAAAGTTTAATACTGAGCGCACACGCCATATTTTGGGCAATATTCTGCATATGAAAAAGTTATCCTGCCGCTGTTGCGGAATCGGGCGGACTTTTGGCGTCGATTGGTAACTGGATTTGGATCCCTCGGACTATAATCTCTTCCCAAACCTCAAAAGATGGCTTATCAATAACAAATTCAGCTCACGCGAGGAAACCATCGACGTCACGGAGGAGTATTTTGCAGACCTTCCGGAAAATTACTTTTCGGACGGGATCAAGTTGGAAAATCGCTGGAATAAGTGTATCAAACTAAAAGAGGACTATATTGAATAATATAAAAAAAACATTAAAAAAAAAATTTTAATTCCCAAGGAAGTCACTTTTCACTCCATCTAGTATATATCAACGACATAAATCAACAGCTAAAATACGCGCAGGTAGCCTTATTTACCGATGGTTCCCTCTTATTTATAACTGGAAAGAGCTTGGAGGAATGCGAACGACGAATACAAGAAGACTTACATAGATTAAGTGTGTGGCTAAATGCAAATAAACTTAAATTAAATGTTAGCAAAATACAATAAAATGCATGGTTCTTAAACATAAAGTAAATGGAAATCTCTCTATAGCAAATGAAATAGTTGAACAGGTAAAAAATATAAAATACCTAGGAGTAGTCATTGACTTGAATTTAACATTAAATCCACATGTACAGTGAACTGTTAAAAAAATATCAAAAAAGGTAGGTTTCTTTGTTAGAATTAGAAGTAAGATCTCCTTAACGAGTGCAATACACATATATAATGTAATGATCAAGCCTCACTTCGAGTATTGCTCATCAGTTTTGTATCCCTTATGTGGCACTATGATTATTAAGTTACAACGTATGCAAAATAGGGCCATGCGAATAATTTTAAAATGCAATCGCTATAAGCGAATTAGAATGATGATGAATGCACTAATGTGGTTAAATGTAAAACAAAAAATAATGTTTATGTTTTCAATTTTATTTACAAAATCAAGCATGATATGTTACCAAACTATTTAAAAAAAAATTTGCGATATGTAAGGGACTCGCAACCCTATAATTTAAGAAGTGGTGATGACTTCAGATTGCCCGCTTATCTGAAAGCTGTTACGCAAAACAGCATTGTATATAAAGATTCCTAACTGTTTAATTCACTACCATTGAACTTGAAAAATTAAATTAACTTTAAAAGATTCAAGCAAGTAACAGCAAATTATATAAGATGCACTTTTCCACATATAGTATATAAAAAACTTGTATTGAATGCAGTAAAGGTTAATTATTAATTTTGCACAATAGGTTAAATTTGAATATGTATATATTGATATTGAATAGCAAGGTATGCTACATAAAATGTAACTAACTCATTTAATTCAGAATGCGAATAATTTATTTTAAATTAAAACAGTAAAACAACTTACCCTTTTCTAATTCAAATGTAATTTATGTATTATAAAAGACGATATATGTCTTATTTATACTGTTCCAATCAAATAAATTGAAATTGAAATGAAACTTCATTCATGGCTTAATACACTAAGATTTTTTTGTGGTCGTGTTTCGGTTTTGGCTGCAGTTAGAAATATGAAATTTTAATTTATTTAAAAATAAATCAAATGCCACTGACGGATCTTGAGCATTATATACATTGTCCCAAAGATTTGGTTGATCAGAGTGTTGTGGGATGAACACACTCAGAGAATTTATTAACAATAGTAAAAATGCCTTGTTCATGTGTTTCTAAAGCCGATCGCGCTGATGCAAAAATCTAATGTGGCTCATGTAAAGTTCCATATCACTTAAAATGTGAAAATTTGAAGCAAAGTGATTGTGATTTTATGAAAAAAAGAAATGTACCGCATATTTGTTCATCATGAATTCCAAAGCTTTGACGCTCATTAGCACTCTACAAGATGAAACAGAAACGCTCTTGAGAAAGGTGAATACTTTACAACACATAGTAAACTCACTACAGCAAAAGCCCCTACTCAAGTGTATTGATATTGTTGGCATACCAACTGTCGACAAGCATAATGCATTGAATACTGCGGTAAAGCTACTAGCAGAAGGTGTGGACAACAGCATTATTCATGATGACATCAAATCCTACTATACTAGAACAATAACTAACAATAATAACAAAGAAGCAAACACAAAACGTAAACAATAAATCTGGATCAACATCTCCGCCAGCGAGAACGATGAACATTGTATGTGTAAAATTCAATAGCTTGGAATGCAAGATACAAATACTTGTTAACAACCGCAGAAAGAAGCCGTCAACGAATATTCTTGGTGCTGAATTTGGTAATAAGCCTATATTCATAAATGAAAGTTTATCAACATATAATAAGTAGATTATTGTTTTACAAAGCTAAGAGAGATTAAGGTAGACAAACATTTTTCGTTATTATGGGTCAGAAATGGGGTTATTTTATTAAGCAAAAAGGAAGGGGAAAATCCCATTTGAATTTCCTCTTTTGAGGATCAACAAATCTTAAATTATGGTTAGTATACAAATGAATCAAATTGAAGTTCCTTTAAATAGTAATTTAACCCTCCTTCTGCCAATATGACAAAGATTTTTTTGATGTAGTATGTAATGCTAATGTATTAGCAAACAACTGGTTCATTATTCAGCAAAATATTAGAAGCATGCGCAAAAATTTTGATTTATTTTTAACACATTTGGATTCATTCCTAAAAAAGCCGGATTTAATTTTTCTCTCTGAAATATGGATTTATGACCATGAAAAGGATTATTTTAATATACCTGGATACAAATTTCACTCTAAATGTAACAATTCATATGCAGCGGGTGGTACTGGGGTTTTTGTATGTAATAGTTTAAATGAGAATTGTGAGATCTGCCGCCCTGATGTGAGAGGGTCTGATATGATAAAAGTTTCATGCTTTAGAGACGAAAACAAATTTGTTTTTATGTGTTTTTATAGACTTCACGAAATAAGTAAGGATGTTTTTGTTGATGAGTTATCTCCCCTTTTGTGTGACGGACGCTTAAGAAATTTGTTCATTACAGGTGATATGAATATAGACATTTTACAAGAATCTGTAGTAGTGGAAAATATCTTACGTTAGTGTGTACGAGTGGGTTGGAGTCTTGTATCAATGAACCAACAAGGACTTCTGGTAGTACTCAAACTTGTATTGACCATATTTTTGCTAGATTGGATCTAAATGCTAATCTCTCCTTAATAAGTACAATATCAGACTATCAGACTATACAATTACTGATCACAGTATGAACCAACTTTAATTGCTACAGGAAAACTGGTTTGGTGTATACAGGGAAAACAATCCTTCTGTTGCATTCGATATATTTTGTAACATTTTAGATTGCCACGTTGAGTTTTGTTCTACAGTTTCAAAAACGAGAAGAGATAAACAAAAAAGACTAAAGCCTTGGATGTCTGATTATTCATTACAGCAAAATTGCAGAGAAAAATAAACTACGGGCTAAATGCAAAAAACAACCCAGAAACATACATCTG
Organism: Volucella zonaria; assembly: GCA_963966105.1. Classification (NCBI taxonomy): domain Eukaryota; kingdom Metazoa; phylum Arthropoda; class Insecta; order Diptera; family Syrphidae; genus Volucella; species Volucella zonaria. The sequence goes on from OZ014530.1 coordinate 8,227,021, forward strand.
ACGAAAATATATAATCTAATCTGTAATGAGATAGCCTCTGAAGTTTCTATCTGCAAAGAAAACTATAAACAAATTTCACTGTGCGAAAGGTAATGTTAGAAAGGAATGGGAAAACGTCAATAACTTGTTCAATAAAAATGTTATTTGTGATTGATCTTCTAAAATAAAGTTTAATAATAGGGATAAGGACTGAAACGAATAAAATCTGTAAATTATAATACGGGCTATACTTCCAATGCGTAAAAATTGCAATCCCATTTTGTACCCAAATTCTGTAGTTTCAGTTTGCTATTGATTTTAGTTCGGTGCGGTTTAAAATATTTATAAAATATGAGTCAAGAGGAACGCCGTAAAAAGATCATCGACAAATGGCTCGAAAATACTTCGCGTCCAAACCATTTCATCGCAAAAAATTTAAACATAGCACGCAGTACAGTGGATTCTCTTATTAAATGATATTTGGAGACGTTGACAGTTAAGTGAAAACAGAAAAGTGGAGCTAAAAGTGGAGCACATGATACAAATTTGGACAGGAAAATAGTGGGTACCATTGTAAAAAACCGGACTATGTCATCCAGAGATGTTGCTCGGAAATGTAATACCAACCAAACAATGGTACAATGATCTAAAAAACGTAACGGTCTAAAAACACGAAAAAAACAAAAAATACCAAAAGTTACTGAAAAGCAAAAAAAAAGTAATAAAAACACGAGCACGAAAGCTATACGAGTTCATCGGCAACAAAAAAGCGTGCTTGGTTTTGGATGACGAAACTTATGTCAAAGCCGACTTTACTACTCTTCGAGGTGCGCAGTTTTACAACTCGTTTGAAACTGAGATTCTTCCGCAATCAACAGCATCGATTGGGATGGAAAAATTCGCCAATGTGGACACAGAAGCTCATCGTTTATTACAACGGGAACAATTAACGGAGAAGTGTACATTAACGAGTGCCTGAAAAAACTTTTGATTCCTTTCTTAAACAAACACGAGGGTTCAACATTATTTTGGCCAGATTTAGCTTCAGCTCACTATGCTCATGCGACGTTGAGCTTTCTTGTTGGTAAAAATGTCGGCTTTGTCCCAAAAGACATGAATCCACCCAACGTTCCACAGTGCCGTCCCAGTGAAAGGTATTGGGCTTTGGTCAAAGCTAAATTGAGGAAAAGTGAGCAGTGTGCAAAGGACGTAAAAGATTTAAGTGCTAAATGGAAAAAAGCGTCCAAAAAGATCACGGATGTAACTGTCATCAACCTTATGAAGGACATTCGAAAGAAGTTGAGAAAAGAATGGGAACCCAAAAAATTTTTTTTTGTTTTTTGTAATTGTGAATGAATTTAATAAAAAACAGAGTTTTAAAGCAAATAAAAAAATTTACATGAATTATGAAAATATTTTTTTTTTTTTCTTTGAAGTTTCCAAATTTTATTCGTTTCAGTCCTTATCACTAGTTCTGTAGAAATGACTAATGTCTTCAATGAGTTTTTTATTAGCGTTCCGATCATTACTCTTTCTGATGCTGGTTATTATATAGCGTCTCCGATTTTGTGTTCGGAAGACTCTCATAATAGAGAAAGTGGTCAACAAAATAGTTTTTTCTATGAACCAATCTCTTCTTTTGAGTTATATAAAAGTATAATGTTGCTGGACGACTCGAATTCTGCTAGGTTGAATAGTTACTCAAATTTTTGAAGAGAATCTGTTTGAATGTTGTTGATGTCTTAGCACACATTTTCAACAAAAGCGTATATTGTTCTATTTTTCCGGATAGATTGAAGATAGCTGATGTCATTCCTATATTCAAAAAAGTCTTCCTTACGGTCTTCTCAAAAATTTTTGAGAAAGTACTAAAGAGGAGAGTTGTCGCATTTCTTGTTATTCTTTAGCACTACTTAACCAATACGGCTTTAGAGCGGGCAGATCAACAGAAGATGCACTTCTTGAGCACAATAGCTTAAATTGCAAAAGAAACACTGCTGCTCTTTTTATAGATATCACAAAAGCCTTTGATACTGTTACCATGAACTGTTATTGGTTAAATTGGAAAAGTCGGGTCTCAGGGGATTTATTTTTAATTGGTTTGCTTCATATCTCAAAGATAATAAACAAATGGTTAAGATTGGGAATTCTTTCAGTGAAATTCGAGATGTTCGGACCGGAGTTCCACAGGGCTCCGTTCTTGGTCCTCTATTATTTATAATCTTTATTAATTCTTTCTTTAACCAACAATTAAAGTGTAATCAAACTGGTTTTGCAGATGATATTGGGTGCGTATATTCAAATGTGCCTGTAATGGATTTGATTGCTGATATTGACCATGATTTGGAAATACTAAGACATTGGTTCGGTGTGCACAAGCTGGTTAATCATGTTTTTTAACTTACCATCATTAGACAGGCACTCTTCTAAATGTATCTTTCATAGTTTTGATTGTAAGAAAATGTGTTTTAGTATTAGTAATTATGTGTCTAATAACGGTCAAATAAACTCAAATTCGAAAAGCCTGACCTGCTCTTCAAAATGTTTTTCTATTGATAATGTTAATGGTTTTAAATATCTGGGTTTAACTATTGACAACAACAACATGAACTGGAGTATACACACTTCCTTACTAAAAAAAATATCTTCTAAAAGCAACATATACATATTATGTATCACCTAAAGAAACTATGCTCCCAGAAACTTTTAGAAACAGTCTATTATAGTTTGGTACAAACCGGGTTGTAATATGGGCTCGTATGTTGGGGTGGTACTAACAGTAATAGTTTGCAACCCCTAATCGTATCTCAGAAACATATACTAAGATTAATATGGAAAAAACAACGACGTGAACATAGTTTTTGCTTGTTCTTCAAATCAAAGATACTTCCGCTAAAACATCTTTATTTTTACAAAGTCTTAAAAATATTTTATTTAAGAAGTGGAAACATATTAAATCAAAATTTAACTACCTACGGACTTAGCAGCACAGAACGATGTCTTGCTAATATTCCACTTCACAATACCCATCGCTTTTTACATGTTTACACTTCAGTAGCACCTAGACTATTTAACAGGTTACCTTTCGAACTTCGAAGCATAAGAAAAATCTTTTCATTCAACAGAGAAATTAAAAAGTGGCTATTTACTAGATAGAGTGAAAAGCGATCTTCTTGGGAATCAAACAATTTTTTTTTTTAAATATTTATTTATATTATTCAATATAGTTCCCTTTTAGTTTGATACACTTCTTCCAACGATTTTCCAATTTCTTGATTCCGTCTGAAAAGTAATTTTCCGGAAGATCTGCAAAATACTCCTCTGTGGCGTTGATGATTTCCTCGCGTGAGCTGAATTTTTTATTGATGAGTCATCTTTTGAGGTTTGGGAAGAGATAATAGTCCGAGGGATCCAAATCCAGTTACCAATCGACGCCAAAAGTCCGCCCGATTCCAAATCAGCAAGTCCAAACACTCTTTCGAAGTGCTCTCGTGTTCGTGTTTTTGGTCAGGAGTGAGCATTCGCGGCACCCAGCGGCAGGATAACTTTTTCATATGCAGAATATTGCCCAAAATATGGCGTGTGCGGTCAGTACTAATATTTGTGGTATCTGTTAGCTGGCGCACCTTCACTTTCCGGCCAGCCAACACCATTTCATGTATTTTTTTGACATTGTCCTCTGTAACCGCATCGGAGGGCCTGCCGCTGCGGACTTGATCGGTAGTGGAGTTGCGGCCACCACGAAACTCTCGAAACCAATATTTGACGGTGTAGTCTGACGGAGCATTAGCCCCATAATATTTATCCAACTTTTCTTTTGTTTCCTTCGCCGTTTTGCCTCTCAAAAAATAATGTTTTATGAGAGAACGAAAATCGTTTTTGTCCATATTCAACATGATGCCAAACACGTCAACAACAATCAGCTGTCAAAACAAAACTAAAGACAATATCGCACTGAAATTTAGCATGTCTGCCTAAATATGAACGGATTTCAAGGCACCATAACCTTTTTTGCAGTAGCAGCGCATTCTGGTGGTCAAGGAGGTCACTTTTTACTCCATCTAGTAGGTTTGACTTCAATGAAATAAACAACTTAATAAAAGTAATTATATAGCGCAGTTTGTACTTAAGAAAAATTCAGCTTTTTTATCTTATGCACTAAATGTACAAGCATAACGTTTTCAGCTAATTTAATCATAATCGTCCCACAACAATTGTATTTTATCTTAAGTTATAAATTTCTTTTTTTTTTCTGAAATGAAATAAATCTCTTTTTAAGGCTGTAAAATGTATTTTTTTTAAACTGTTTAAATTGCAATGATTTGGATCTGCACAATCAAATTGGATTGTAGTTAAGCAATGATCTGTTATCTGTAGATCATAAAGATCAGCTTTAAAACATATTAAGTTATTTCTGTGTAATTTTATAAATAAATGGTCTACACCTGAGTTAAAATTCGTAGCAATTCGAGCATGTTGTAACACTAGAGACCCGAATCCAAAAGATGATAAGACCGAGAAAAAATAATCAACATCATTTGAGTTAGCCAAAAGATTGACATGAAAATAACCCAAAAGTACTACAATTTTGTAAGAAAGGTTTTGGAGAAATTCAGAAAATTCATCTAAAAAGTATTTAACTGAGCAATAATGTAAACAAATCAAGTCAGCACTAGTTTTGATAACCCCGCAGTCCAGTTCACTTTTGTAAAATACCGCCACACCGCCAGTAGAATACGATTCATTGCATGTACGTAGCTTCAAACAAATAATTTGATATCCGATGCTCATACTTCGATTTTTCAATCTCGTAGATCCACATTGATTTGGTAAATGATCTAAAGCAGCAAGATGTGAGACAAAACAATCAAAGTTTCTTCTTAAACTACGAATGTCTTGTTGCGTGACCGAAAAGCCACAACAAGGCATAATATCTGTGAGTAGTAAGCGTGCTGGTATAGTCGCTGATAATAGATGACACATGACTGAATATTTAGGCTTTCAGCTTTGTTTCGAACAATTTTTAAATTTTCGATTAACCTCACCATGGTTTGGTTTAGTATAAAATCGATGACACTACGGACATCGAAAAATCATCCACTTGCCATTTTGTCTTGCACATCCCTTGAAAGTAACAACATTGTTTTCTCTGTCCGGAAATTAAAATTTTTCTTGTTTTCTTTTATCCTTTATTTTTACCCTGTCATTGTCAGAATTACAATTTAAATTTGACTTATAATTACATCATAAAACAGATGGCGTTAAATGACACCAGGAAAACTAATAAAATAGTGATCTCCTTATTAAACTCTTAAACCTTTGCGCTGGCTTACACGATATCAGCATTAGTTCTGCACCGGACTGCCGCAAATCACATTTGATGGATCAAGCGTTTTGAAGATGAGGAAGTAATCCAAGTCCAGCGGCTCAGCCTTAACCGGTGTGGCTGTGTTGAAGCTAAACTCGTATTATTAAATTTTACTACACAACTGAAACGTTTCCAAAAGCTTATCGAATGTCCAATGTTACCTCAGAGGTGAACATGGCATTTTCAATACTTTGCGCTGTCATACACATTACTATAACCTTGCATGGTGGCAATAAATGTTGGAAATCATAATCAAGTTCAATGACCGATTTTAAAGCTCTTACGAAGGATGAGCAATTGTATTTTAAACTTTTGAAAACAAGCTATCTTAAATAAAAATCCAAAAAAAAAAGAAGAAATCGCTTACAATTTGTATCCACACAGAATTTCTTACATGTTTGATTTATCAATGAAATTTGAAGCTTTCAAGCCTCGCAATTGTGGCCATTCACACGTTTCTGAGAACTCTGGCCGACTGGTGGCATGAGTAAATGCTTGTTCGTGTACACATACATAAATGACTGTTCAGATTTTAAAGAAAAAAAAAATGAAAAATGATTGAATTTGTCCTGCGCCTCCGCACCACACTGACTGCCATAATAATGATTTCATTGTACGTGACCGAAACGAAATCACATAAACTTTCTTTCATCTAGTTTAATGCCTGTCTTGCCAAATTATCAGCTAGTCGACAACCGAAGGAAATGGTAAATGAGAACCCTTCCCATGGTTACCTCCTATCTACCCATTCATTCACACAAGTGTGTATGTTAGGGAACAGGATCTCTCAACTTCAGTTCTGGGCTTAATGATTCATTCATTTTGTGGTCCCTTTGTGGTATTAGATGTTTTTCCTAGGACAGAATTGTTGAAAGTAATGAAATCTCAGCTTCTTCAGCTTCTTCACGTTTGGACTTGGAAGTTTTTCTGGACACGAAATTTGCGTCATTTCTGTGCCATCGGCTTGGGTAGTTCGGTCCGTTGTTGTATGAGATTGATGGAAATTGGTCAAGACAATGAGAAAAGTTTTTTTTTTTATGACCTAGGAAATTTTTTGCTTTATCATCACGAAAGTATGAAGTTGGCAAATTACTTGGTAGGTCATGGGAATGTACGAATGGCCTGGGATTTACCGAAAACATCATTAGTGAGTGAATAGGTGGTTAGTTGAAGATTTCAAGAGATTATGATTTTCTAAATTCTTAGGAAGAACGAACTACACATGAATAGTTATAAATGTATGACAGCTGTTGGGGTCAAGTGAAATTTTTTCTGAAATTTTCCAAAGTTAAATTCCACTCGATACATTTTGGTAATCTCAAAATCACTCTCAAAAAATAGAGATTTACAAGAAAATAGAAATTTGAGGGGACGCGGTTGGAAAACTCTATTTTCGTATTTATTTTCTCCTATTATTATTTTTTTTTTAAATTTCCACCATCATATGCTGTTATCTACAAGCACGTCCACACTTCACACCATATGCTTTTCTGTCCAAAGAAGTTGGAGAAAAGAATGTGCCTTGGAGTGTAATGTGGTGTTTTTTCTTATATTTAATGGATGCGAGCTTGTGTATCCAAAATTCATTTACTAAACGATTCATTTTGAAAGCATTTGCATTTAACAAGTATACGATGCATAAAAAACATTTCACGTACCGCTAAATGTTGTTTCCATGTCCTCATAAAACTTGTAGTAAAAAGTGCCAATTTGGAGCAGGTCCTTTAACTAATTTGTTTTTGCTTTTCTTAAACAAGGAGCACCAATTGTGAGGATGTTTCTCACCTACGTGAGGTCGTTTTATGCCGACACAAGACTTTGGTAAACTTGAAGTAAAGGAAGCTACTGTAATTCAAAGGGAAGAGTGTAGCAGTCATGGAAATCATATTAAGGACTGGAAGTAGAAAGGCGACAGTTTATTTTATTATTTTAGAATTATTATGATTTCGAATTGTTTTCCATTTGGTTAAAACTGTATTTTATAGGTAACATGACATATACACTTAGGTCATATAATTAAGCTCCCGTAAAAATTTAATCGTTTGCTTTACGCGTCTCATAAGTCGAGGGAAGCAGGCAATCCTGTTAGTAACAAATAATGCCCAGTAGTTTGTTATACAGTCAAAATGTCAGTGCTTATATAATTAAATCATTGATTGAGATAACGGCCGGTTGATAATTTTTCCGGTATAATTGTTAGCGAAATTAGGTACGATAAAAAATAAATTTGCAATTTTTAATATATTTTGGTGTGATTTTGAGGGCAAATATTAAATATATGTACAAATGCTACTCGATCTGAGGGAAAGATCATATGGGAAGCTTACCAAATTCATAAAAATATTGCTAAAGTGGCAGTTTTTCACGTGGAAAGGTAAAAAATGCGATTCGATTTTATCCAAGACATACCACCTTTAGTGATTTATCACGAAAAAAAACGCGAAAAACAGCAGAAAACTAGTATATTCAAGGAAGTCTGAACCTTTGCTGATGGCAGTAGAAATCTCAAATGGAGGCTAACTCTATCAGCTACAAATATCGGCACAGACTGTACGAAGATAGCAACAAGAGAGACGTCAGCCAAACGTGTCAATGAAAAACGTTGCGCGGAGGTTGCAATTCGCGACGAAACATCTCCCTAAGCCTCAAACTTTTTGAAAATTAGTCGTCTAGAGTGATGAATCGAAATTCAACGTACATATTTGGAAATGATGGAAGACCATATGTTAGACATCCCCAATGAAAATAAATAGACCCAAAGTACATCAAGAAAACCGTCAAAAATAGTGGGTCATCGGTGATGGTTATTTCGATTGTACAGGTTAACGGCAAAATTAAAGACGAAGTAAGCTAAGATATCTTAAACTACCACTTCATCGGAGAGTTTGCCGTTAATTTGCCACTACCATAGATGTTTCAACAAGATAACGATCCAAAATATTGCCCAGGCCCAAGTCCTGATTAAAAGTCCATAGAAAATCTATAGAGCTTTATAAAAAGGGTAGTTGTGGCTAGAAAAAAAAGGAATAAGATTTCTCTGTGGCAAGTTTTTCAACAGGAGTGGAACAATATCTCCCCCGCGAAACGTGCAGCGTTAGTCAACACTATGAACAACAGATGCGCCAAAGTTACATGCCCAAAAGATTTCCCAACCAATTATTGATTCCATAAGATAGTAGACATATTGTAATTTGATAATTTGAGTAATAATGCTTTTCCTGGTAGGTGGCTTAATTATGTATCGATATTAATAAATATTTGCCCAATGTTTCTTGTAATGAATTCGTTAAGAAATGTATACAATTTCACACAATCTTATGAATATTTCATTCATATGTAAGAGCATTCTTTTTTTTTACTAATAACAACGTATTGTTTTTTTTTTAAATGCTGTGTTGTTATTAATGTGGCTTAATTCTATGAGCACAAGTGTATATGGATAACATTGATTTTCTTGTCCCAAAGGTACAGAATACTTTGCGCAACGAAGGGTAGGGTAGGGTAGGTAAATGTGGCTGTTGGAAACACCAACCTACTTAGGCCTATTGGCCCATTGTTATGCCACGTGGCTCTTTCTAATGGAACCAGTTTGAGCTTATGATGAAGCGTAGGAGACAGTTTACGTCATTATTTTTTTAGATCGTTTAGGTCATTGTAGAAGAAAGAACCTAAGTGAAGTTTTTTCTCTGGGAGAGAGCTGGACATGTCTCCTCTTCCTTCTCGTCCATGCAGCTTCTATACAAATCGCTTGTAGAAGCGCCAAGCCTTCTTGCGTGCTTAGTTATGAGGCATCAGTGATTCTTCCTATTTAAAACAATCAGACTTTTAGAGCGACTTGGATCTAGATTTGGCCATATCTGTTTGATCGCTAGACATGTTGGTCCAACAGTTTACTTAAGGTCTGTTCTTTTATTAGCTTCCAGCTTTAATATTAATTTGCATGTAGCGATTGGTATACCTATGCTACCCCTAGGTAGAATGGTTCCAATTTTGGCGAGTTCATCGGCCCTACAGTTCCCTGGAATGTCTCTGTGGCTCAGCACCCAGCAAAGGTGAAGGTTGAAGTGCTCTGCCATCTCCATAAGAGTTGACTGGCATTCAAGGGCGGTTTTCGGATTTAATGAGACTGAGTGCAGAGACTTGATAGCTGCCTGACTATCCGAAAGATGCAGATATCTTTAGCAGATATCACGTTTTCCTTCAGACAGGACAGAGCTTCTTTAATCGCTAAAATTTCCGCCTGGAACACGCTGCAGTGATTTGGAAGACGGAAAGAGAGGCTAATACTTAGATTATCTGAGAAAACACCGCCACCAACCCCGCTATCGGTTTTAGATCCATCTGTGTAGAAATGGATTGACTGGCCTTCCATGAAAGCATCTTCCTTCCGGAATGATCTAGAGGTGAAGCTCACCAGGAAGTCTTTGTCAAACCAAAGTTCAGGCATGGTGTAATCGATGTTCTCTGCGAGGATTCCTAATGTATTAAGAATGTTAGCGTAGCCACTGCAGTCGCAGCTATTTGCTTATTGAAAATATCGAGGGGTGTCAGATGAAACAGAATGTCTAATCTCGCAGAGGGAGTAGACCGTAAGGCTACGCTTATGCATAGACATACGGTTTTTGGACTCTGCTTAACTTAGTGCAGTTGGCTACACTTTCTAAGACCGTCCACCAGACTACCACCCGTAAGTGAGTATCGTTTTATGCCCGAGATGTATAGCCAGTGGGTTATGCGAGGTTGAAATGGCTTTTTTGCAAGTGAATAAAGCTATTTTAGCTTTATTGACTCTTTATTGAATGTTAGGTTTCCAATTTAATTTCCTGTCAAAAATGCGACCAAAATATTTTTCTGTATCGGAAAAGACTAAACTGGTACAGTTTATTGGGGGAGGGTCTATAATTGGGATTTTGTATTTCCTGGAAAAGAGGACAAGATCAGTTTTATGGGGGTTTATTCCCAATCCATAGTGATCTGCCCAACGGGTTAATCTGTTAAGATTTAGCTGAAGAAGTTCTTTAATGGCATTAAGATGCCTACCTGAGACGGCTAAAGCAACGTCATCCGCATAGGCAATAAACCTGCTACCACCCGCTTTCTGGTATATCAGCAGTTCATTAACCACTAAGTTCCACTAAGAAGAACAGAGAGGACACCGCCTTGCGGCGTACCTCTGCTGACGCAGTTTTTATCAGAAGACTCACCCAATTTGGAGTTGATTAACCTGACTGATCAACTCCCCAAGTGAGTCGTCTACCTGCAGAGTTGACAGCGCAGTCATGATTGCGGATGTGTTGACGTCGTTAAAGATACCCTCTATGTCCAGGAAAGCAACCATTGTGTACTCCCTACATTGTAGGGATCGTTCGATGTGGCTAGTCAGTGAATGCAGAGCCGTTTCCACCGACTTTCGTTTACAGTAGACATGTTGGGTCGTTGACCGAAGACTTGGATTAATTTTAGCTCGTATATAGATATCAATCAGTCGTTCTAGAGTTTTCAGAAGGAAAGATGATAGACTTATAGCTCTGAGGTGCTTTGCGACAACATGAGAACATTTTCCGAATTTGGGAATGAAAGCTGCATTGACTTCTCTCTATGACAGTGGAATGTGGATCAGTTCTATACAGCTCCTCATAATATTTTCTAGCGAAGGCAGAATAATATCTGAGGATCTCTGTAGCTCGGCAGGTATTATACCGTCCGGACCAGCAGATTTGTATGGTTTGAAGCTATTCAGCGCCCAGAGCAGTTTGTCTCTTGAAATCAGACCATGAAATTTGGTCCCGATTGCAGTAGGCCTGTTTGGATTGCTACTGGCCGCGAATTGGGAGCTACCTGGAAAGTGGGTGTTCAGTAGCAGGTTGAGTGATCCATCACCTAATTTTGTCCAGAAGCCATCGGGTTCTTTCAAACAGCAAGGCATCATAGGATTTGAAGAAACGATTTTTCTTAGCCGTGATGCGTCATAGGTTTCCGTGACTTTGTCACAGAATGACCTCCAGGACTGCCGCTTTGCCTTCCTTAGTTATTTTTTGTATAATTTGAGGGATTCTGTATATGAGTCCCAGCCAGTCACTTTTCTTGTGCTTTTTGCTAGGTTGAAAAATTGTCTGCAAGTGTTTCTAAGCAGTCCCAGTGCTGATGTCCACCAGTGCGGCTTTTTCTTGCCTCTAGGTTGAATAAGAGGGCCGGAAACGGTCATAAGAGCCAGAATAAGTTCCCTGACTTTCATGTCAAACTCTTTGATGTCACGCGGGTGACTGGAGACTTCAAAGGATATTGTTTCTGACAATATTTCTTTGTATTTTGGCCAATCAGTTTTCCGATAATTAGCTTCGCATCCGATGATGAGGCCAGTTGTTTTCCTTCCTGCGTCGACAAACCACAATTTCTACAATCCATTGCTCCAATTTAACTTGCTCCAATATAACTTGGAACGACATGCAAGGAAAAAAATAACTGAAAACACACGCGGAAAAACATGGCAATATAATCTATGGGGGATATCTCCAATACGACGTTACGATTTTAACACAAAACTGGGGAAACAAAACAGCTTTGGTGGTGCAGTTGGAAATAGAAGGTTTTACGACCCCATGTTAATATTCTTGAACTGACAAAATTTTCCGAAGGGGGAGACTTTACCATAGATTGAATGCGGTTTTAGCACTTCAGTATGCACATTGGAGTTTGACGGTCTTCAGATTAAGAGGTGATGATGGTCCTATTCAAACTTAAAATCAACAAGGTTGCTACTCGTCAAATCATTTAAAACAGTAGGTTAGAGCACTGTCGGATCGACAATAAATGAGATCCTATCAATTTCTACAGCTATTCGTATTTATACTCGTACAACAGTTCTCTAAACAGGGATTTTGAGATTCTGTCTGTAATATTACGAGAGGAATACAACTAACTGGTTCCTATAAGTGGGGTTTCCGAAGGGGAAAATTTTCCGTCGTTTTGGTCTTCATTTTAGACCTTAGAAAAATCCCAAGAGATCCAGATCATTACTTTCCAGATTTTTATTGATTGTTTATGATAGATAGAAACGATTTATACGTAGTTTTGCGTAGCTTCCTTAATTGTGCTCTGCACTATTGCCTTGTACTACTAGTATTAGGACATGTGTACAACCTTAAAGTTGATATTTCGTATAAGGTTCTTGTTATCAGAGTTCTGTTTTACAATGCAGAAGGTGAAATATTTACGATACGTATGAGAGCATATTTGTTTGACGTGAAAGAAAGTTTTCTCTTTGATTTTGGTGATATAAGTGCAAGAAATTTTAAGAAGGCAAACAGGTTATACATTAACATCAACTTAGCCTAAAAACTACTTGAAATGTTAAACAACAAACGTATATAAAGCAGTTACAGACAATGACTTACGTGGACTGTGCAGCTACGGTTATACAAGAGAGCTTGATCAATTGGTAGTGAAACCTGAAGGCAACTGGCTAGAAACCGAACTCTGTGGAAGTTGGTTGGTTGAGAGCCTTTTCCATTCCGGATATCAAATTAAAATGAGTTAACAATAAAATCAACAGCAAATAATCATACTTGGAATGATATCTGCAATGAAATGTAATCTTTGCAGCACTTAAACTTCAACTCTTTCGGTGTGAAGCAAGTCAATATTTTGTCTTTGACAATATGTACAATTTTAGTTCTTTTGCACAGACACTGCGATCTAAAAGATATTTTGTACCACAAAATCGGTATTAGAAAGCCAAGAGAGGCTCAACTCTTTTGGTGGAATTGAGAATCGCTTTGGTGGAGATTTTGAGAATTTCCCCAGGGACTAGAATTTCTCTGAGGAAGCGTCGTCTCCTTAAGGCACTTAAACTTATGCATCTACATAAAATGTGTTCGTTTCGTCGTCCATCTATGCAAAGACCACATTCAGTTCGCTGAATAAGACGTATTTTGTGTAGGTGATATAGAAGGTGGTAGTGTCCGGTTAGAAATCCAATCAGTCTTCTGATATCATCTCTTCTAAGGTGTAGGCATTCTTTTGATTCTTTGTAAAAGAGCGTGGTGCCTCTTTTAGCCTCTCCCAACGCTTTATTGCTAAGTAAATTGCTGAATTTGGGATATCTAGCCAGTTCATCAGCTTTTTCCCTTTCGACAGTACCCACCAAAGTTTTATTTTGTTCTTATGGGAGAGATCTAGTGGTGTATTGAAGTAGTGCAAGATTGATTCGGAGTCAATGCGATTAGAGCTCTATGCTTTAATGGCTGCTTGACTGTTCGTTAGTATATCGATGAGGACGCCCATTCTTCCCTTATCGAGGATGAGGTTTGCACATACCTGGATAGCATGTATTTGCGCTTCAAATACACTGGGACGTTTTCAAATTTATTGGGAGTTTTGACCAAATATATCAGCACCCCTATATCACTTGATACCTTTAAGGTTTCCGATAGGGTTCTTATAGTTCCATGCTTCTTGGCTTGGGCTGATTATATTGAACTTTCTGTCGAAGCAGAAAAAAAAAGAGTCTTAGCTAGGCGGCGGTTTACCGCGCAGATTATGTCAAGCTCGGGGATTTCGCAGAGAAGATTCATTTGATCCATGTGCTCTGAGTGATTAATCTCTACTGTTTGTAGTAACCTGACCGTGGTGGCAATTGCCATCTTTTTTGTGAAGAGATGGAGTAGCTTCTTTGTAGCTCCTGCAGCTTTTGTATGGCAGATTTCTCTTTTGTTTTATTCCTTCATACTGAAAAATGGGTAAAATGGGTCATATCATCATTATATGTTACATATCCAATGGTGGCCTTGGGGGTTAATTCCTCCATACATACCACGGCAAACCCACATGGCTTTAGTCGCTTTGGTAAATTTATTATTAAAATGTTAATTTCAATTTTGTTTTTTTATCGAGAACCATTATATTAAGATATTAATTGAGATCTGGTCAAGGCTCAGAAATCTTTTATGTACAAGTATAGCTTGACTGGGGTTGATTGAGAAATTTTCTCCAACATACCAGTCGTTTAGTCTATTTAGGCAGTCTGCAACTTATAGCAAATGTATTTAGGGTATTTACCCTTCATTATTATGACTAAGTGGTCGGCATATCCTGTTGTTTGATAGCCCAAATTACTAAGTTTTACTAGTAAGTCATCAATGCCCAATGATCACAAGATGGATGAGAGAACACCTCCTTGTGGTTAACCTTTAGCGGCTGAGGCAGAGATTTTAGTCTCACCGGGGGATGTAGAGATTTTCCGGTTTACGAACATCATTCAAACCCAACGATTAGTGGGACGGTCAATATCTTTTTTTGGACGTGGCTTCCGAAATGGATTCGAAGGCACCATTAATATCTAGGAAGGGACGTAGTGCAATCTCCTTTTGTCGGTAGGCCTCTTTAATTTGTGTTACCCGATTAAGTAGAGCGCCTTCTTGATTTCTTATATTCATATTGGTCAGGGTGCAGTGGTAAATTTCAGTTGAGAAAGTCTCTGAAGTATAAATCGATAAGTTTTTCCATGGCTTTCTGAAAAAAATAATGTACGAATTAAGATTTAGGTATTTCCCTAGGTTTACCTGGTTTAGAGATAGAGACTACGTATACCTTCCCCAGTTGAAGCTATACCTAAATAAGGTGATTATAGTAGGAAGAATGAACCAGACCTTTTTGAAACAGTGACTGGAAGATGCAGTCTGTTCTGGGTGACTTGTATGGTTCAAGTGACTTTATGGCCTACTCAACTTTATTTATACGGAACATATTTTCAGATAGGTTGTTAATTTTATTGTTGTAGGAAAACCTTATGGATTCATGACAGGTTTATTATTCCAAAAACTAAGTATGTAATGGCAATATCAAACGGAGAACCTATACTTCCTCGCGTATAGCTAAAAAAATAATTGATCAAATGATCAATTGAATAAAGCTTTACTTTCTGAGTACTAGCTTCCAGTCTATGCCGAAAGTAATGCTTCAAAGGCATATGAAACTTTTTGTGAAATTGTACAAGGATATTTAAGCACATTCAGCTATAGTTTAGTCGTTAGAAAATCAGACGTAAGATTATTAAAGACATGGATTAACCGCTGGATACTCAAAAAAATAAAACCGAAAAACAAACTGGGCAAAATATGTCAAAAACATCCCTTAAATACTAAATTTAAAAATTGGTAGAAAGGCTTATGCAATAATTTAAACAATCTCATAAATAAGTGTCGTGATAGTTATTATCAAAGATGTTTACTCGGTTCACAAGCCAACGCAAAAAGAGGATGTATAGTGATAAATGAAATAACAAACTCAAAAGTAACAAATGTTTCTAACAAGCTCTCCTTAATTGTAAATGGCGATGTCATTGATCAACCTAATGAAGTTACAAATAAGTGTAATGATTCTTTTGCAGGCCGGTAGAAGCTACATCTTGTACTAGAAGTTTGTTTTTAAGCCCAATTACTGGTTCAGAAGTCTTAAGAACTCACATGCCTGTTGTGAAGATGGTATCTCCAACATTATTTTAAAAAAACTTGACTTCAACTTAGTAGATGTTCTCATATATATTTTTAACTTAAGTATCTCAAGTGGATATTTTCCTGAAAAATTAAAATGTGCCAATATTATACCGACTTTTAAAAAAGGTAACAGTAAAGTAATAGGCTATAGGCCTATATCACTCCTATCTTCTGTATCAAAGGTTGGAAACGTGCTTAGTAATGCAACAGTGATCAATCTAGGTGTACCACAAGGATCAGCTCTTGGACCCCTCTTATTCCTTGTACATATAAATTCACTTCACAGTTTGCCCTTTCAAGGTAAGCGAACTACCTTTCCAGATGATGTTGGTATCGCATACAACTCAACTAATCTTCCGAATCTCGTAGCCAATATAAACTTTGATATACATTTGCTTAGATGGTGGTTTTTCTGTCACAAACTAAAAGTAAGCAATAAAAACAAACTGATGTATTTCAGATTAAAAATACAAGATTCACCAGATACCAAAATATACTGGCGTAGGATGCAGCAGATATGAACTTACAAACTGCTCATCTCCTGATTATGAAACTACAGAGGTTTTCGATATGACAACAAATTGTGACTCTGAATGTTTTGAGGTTGAAGTTGTAAAAGAATTTAAATACAGTAGGTATCGGATATAAGAAATTCAAAGAATCCAATGGGTCTGTTCCCTTTTTTTTCTCATAACGAAAGAACTGGTAAAAGAAAAAGAAATTTATTATATCAGTAGCACGGATATAAGAGAACAAATTTCTTATAAACGAACTAAAAATAAAACTTAGATCGATAAAAGAAAAAAAAATGTATTATAAAATCTGGCAGTTAAAAAAGAAAAAAAAAGGGAAAAAACGCAACAATTCACAGCAAATGCCTACATATGCATCCACATAAGAAGCACACATGCACTTTAATTAATTTGCATTTTAATTAGAGATTTAATATTCATAAATTATTATTGAAAATAATCTTTTATTTTTTTTTTTGGATCAGCGACCTTTCACGAGTGTTGAACAAAATTTCCTTAACATTATGCAAATGGTCATCGCCACTGTCTAAATATTGCTGTAAGACAAACAAAGCTTTTGTGGCTTCGTCCCTACTTGCTTTGGCCATGGAGTCATGGCGTCATCCAAATCATCCTCTTCGCTTTCAACGTCTTCCCTTTGTTATTGCAATTAACAATTCTGCTTCATCCAGCTCTCCAAAACAACCCAAATGTTACTTTTCTTCAAGTTCTGCTATTTCCTCTTCATCATCTTTATAATCGCCACCAATATCATTTTGATCAACATCTTCACCAGCTTTTTATCCCTTTTTTATTATCCCTGCTTTTTTAAAACAATTTTGAATCGTTTTTAGTGTCACGAGCCACCTATACATTAATTTCCCTTAGGTCCTTTACACGACCGCCATCTATTGCCAGAATTTGTTTACGAAGAATCGCTTTCTGTATTGTGCGAATGATAGCTTTAAAAAAAAGAATAAATGTGATAAATAAGAAAATAGAAAAGATTATGACTTCACCTTGATCTACTAGTAAAGGTTGAATTAGACTCGTGGTATTGCTGGTAAAAACGTTATTTTGATGTTATCAGGTGTAAAATACAATTTGTGACACTATGCGTTAGCAATTAATAACAACATTTTCTTCAGCTTTTTTCTCATAATATTATCCAGTTCTTTTATTATCTTGCATCATAATGTACTGGTCATCTATCCCTTTTTGTTATATTTATATGAGATTGGAACATTTTGGCCTCGAAAACATCTCGGCTGCTTATATTTTCCAATAGAAAATACATATTTTTCTGAGCCGGTAGAATTACACACAAACAGCAATGTCATTCTGTTCTTTGGTTTTCTTTGACCACGCATTTATTTACTTTTTGGATCTTACGTACCACTAGGAAGTGCTTCATAGGCCTGTTTCATCCGCGTTAAAAATTTCTTCAGCTGTATATCTCTCCGTCCTATTCGGACTCCCACCCCTGGAGTCAATTTCGAAACCAAACACACCTGAGTTTCAAACCACTACATCACAAACCTTTCCTTTCTCCTCCTTCTATCTTTCCGCCCGCGACAAGGCAACAGTATAAGGGTATTCATAACCCCTTAGGCGCGCGTAAATTATAAAAAAAAAAAATATGACTCCAACAACGATGGCAAAAGAACTTCTTTGAACTATTCAGCAGCATTGACATCGGCAGAACATGCTTCTCTGTGAACTTTTCGAAAACGAATGTTTTGATTTCGCTTCCATCGTTGGAGCCAGCCTGGATTGGCTTTGAAATCAGGGATATTTAGTTGGATGGCAAACTGTTGCGCTTTTTCGAGTAGAATAGCGCCGGTAATTTTTGCATTTTTTTTTCGGACATTTGCTCAAACCATTTCTCCATAGTGCTGTTCAAAATTTTATATTTTCCTTTTCGGTCTTTTTGCACGTGTAAAGCGTATTCCTCTTCGAATTTGACATTATTTATATTTATTATTTTAAATGATCAATCACAACTAATAACCGCTTGGATATGCAATTACGAATTATTTGTGATTGACATTTCAGTCAGTTGTCAGTGGGGTTTTCATGTCATTGTAGATTAATTAGGGCGCCTTCACATTTCTTACAAGTGATATTTTTGACGAAACATATTAAGGTAGGACCATAATAAAAATAAAAATTTCTTCTAGGCGTTCTGTTTTTCATGCATTTTTGGATTTTGGTCCAGGAAATAAGGTTTCTTATATCCGTTTGTTTTTTTAAAGCGTTTTTATTATAATCGCGTTAATTTGCATGCAGTTATATGGGAAAAGACACGGTGCATATGGTTGTGTTTCTTATAAGCGAGTTTTTCCTATCTGAGATTTTCTTATATCCGATATCTACTGTACCTTGGTGTAGTAATAGACCAAAATATGAGCTGGTCTAGTCACATTATAAATTTGAAGCTATACCTGCGTTCCTCTGTTCGTAGCTTTTACCTTCTTAAAAAAACATGCGGAAGTAAAACTTTGAGCACTTTGGAATTTTTCATTTTAAATTGCAATATGGCATAAGTTGTTGGAGAGGTGCTTACAAAGAGAAAATACAACCTTTGCTGGTTCTACAAAAGTGTGCCATGAGAATTATTTGTGGTGTATACCGATAAGCTCATTCTATTGAGTTGTTTAGGTTTCAACAAATTCTGTCAGTTAGATATCTGTATTATTACAAAGTCTCAAAAATATTCTTTATTAGAGGTGGTTATCTCCAAAGTCCGAACTCTGATATCCGCACTCCGCGAAGCAACTTGAATAATTATGTAAATGTTCCATCATTTCGTACCATGCACTTAGGAATTTTCTACTCTGTCGTGTTCTATAAGTTATTTATTATGTTTTCTTCATCGACACGCTGCACCAGAAACTTTCCGGAATTCCTTAAAAAAGTTAAGTCATGGCCCTTATATTTTGACCATAATCAAATTGAAGTTTTGCTGTCCTACATACTCGTAGTTTAAAAATGAAATACAAAGAAATATAAATATATGTAGATCTTACTTCCTTTTCTTTTGCTTCTACAATTTGAAATAATATAGTAACCTGAAACCCCACAATATCTGAATTGTATACACTATATGAAGTGGCATCTATCTCTATTTTTATATTGAATACTACTGCCACTACCTATTCTTATTATAATGCTAATGTTTTATTGATTTATTTTGTTACGATACCATACACACACTTTATATAATTAACATGATTATTATAAGAATAAAGGAAAGAAAAAAAAAAATCAGAATTGACAATTTGCGTGTTTTTTAAAGGGATAGAGTTTGGGAAATGAACCTTAAGTAGCATTTTTAGAGTTTCCTCTCGACTAATTGTAAAAGTACCATCTTATTTTTGTAACAGACCTAGGCCATTTGAAGAGTCCTTTTAGAGAACTTTTTCGGGACGCTAGGTTTCTGACAGTTTTTCCAGGTTCTCGCAATACCTTCTCCGGGAAGCTCTCTTGGAATTTCTCAATTCTTTGTTGAAATTGGTTAAAGTGGACTTGTATAGATCCTAATTATCATTGCGTTTGGATTTGTTAAACATTTATCTCATCATTTTACGCATTCCTTCAAGTTGATACATACCAACCATATTGCGATTCGTTGCCTCATTTACTCGTACGTCCCCAATGGACTATAGAGGTGATGGTATGTTTTATAACCAGAACGGGAAGGTTTAACTTTGCATATTACCATATGAAGGGTAAATTGACAAGTGATTGGTTACTCTAAGCAGCAATGCAACTGAAGGCAGGCTGAAGTGGCGTCATTGAAATTTCTGGTGTACCTGGTGAAAGCAACAACAGTGCCGAAGAATGTGTACAAACACAGACTATACTTCAAACGTGTGATGAAGAATAATGTAAACAAAAAGGAACACAGGGATGTAATTTGTGTGCAATTTTCAAACGCAGAAATTAAATCTAAAATTATGAAAATCAAAAAATCAGCTAAAAAAGACTTAAACTCAACATTATTTGTAGCAGGCAGTAAAAGTGAACTTTTCATAAATGATGGTTTTACTAATTACACTAGGGCTTTGTTTCTGGAAGCAAAAAAGGTCAAATTAGATAACAACTACAAATATGTATAGTTCCAAAACTCAAGAATACTTATGAGGAAAGTTGAGAAAGGTAGGGTTGTTGTTATTGGAATGCATTTTTGGAATATGAACAATATTATTACTTATAAAATTCCTAAAATAATAACAGATGTTAGTGATGATGTTTTCTGTACTTCCGTTAAAGATTATTCCTTCTTTGTTGTACACCAAAACATACGCAGCTTACGACAAAACTTTGATTTGTTAGTGTGCAACCTTGAAGCCTTTGTTTTTTTACCCGACTTATTTTATATAAGTGAAATATGGATTTATACTCGCAATTACGAAAAAAATGATTTTAACATACCGGGCTATAATTTATATTTAAATATTGTAGTAATGGAACATATGCGTCAGGTGGAGTTGGAGTTTTGATTCGTGATTCTTTTGATTGTGGTTTATGCAATGTAAAATCTCTTGATTTTAATAGTGCGGATGTAATTTAAGTTCCCAGAAAACTTTGTGGTGAAGATTTTAAATTTATTTGTATGTACCGATTGAATTTTTTTAATGTTTAAATGTTTTTGGCAGAATTCTAAATGCTCTTAAAAAACGAACTTTAGTTCTTGGGTGACTTCAATATCGATATATTATCCTCTAGCCATAAAATAGACACATATTTCTCAATGTTAGCAGAAAATGGTTTCTTCTTTCTGGTAGATACAGTTACCAGTACATGTCTAGATCATGTTTTTTGTCGCTTCTCGAAACTTTCATTAAATCAATGTTTTGGTATAACATTTGACCTTTTATTTAAAAATCTTTTAATTAGAAAAAATTCAAAAGCGTTTCCTTCTCCTAAAATTACAAAAACCAATTTTGAACTATTAAATATTGAAACCTGGGAGGAAGTTTATCTGCGGGATAATGTCTCAAAGGCCTACGATACTTTCTTAGCTTTTCTTCAAAACTATATGAACAACTTCTCATGTACGATAATACACAATAAAACCAAATAAAGTCTGAAGCCCTGGATTAATGGTCCATTATTAAAGAAAATAAAACTTAAGAATAAATTAAAGCTAAAATGCCCAAAACAATCACTTAATATGCCTCTAAAAAGTAGTTCTAAGAAGCTGAGCAAACAGATAAATCGTTGTATAAGGATGACCCGTTTTAATTTTTTTCAAAGTAAAGTTCAAAGTGCACTTGGTAACTCTCGAAGGGAATGGCAAACTACAAATGGTATTATAAATAACAACAATTCAAGCATGACTAGGTCCATTCTATTGTGCAATGATGGCATCACCACTGATAATCCAAACACAGTTTGTGATATACTCGGTAGACATTTCTCTACAATTGATATGGTGCCTTTTACTAATATTGACTCTTCGTACTGTAGTCATTGTACTAAATCTAACCTAGTCAACGACAGTGTTCATAGAACAAGCTTTTTCTTTGAAGAATTTACTGGCTTAGAAGTTTACAAAGTTATAAACTCCTTAAATAACTCTAATGCATGTGGCCATGACGGTATTTTACATTGTGCACTCAAAAACATTGCACTTAATATTGCTGAGGTACTAGCTTACATTTTCAACCAAAGTATTGTCTGTGGAGTTTTTTCTGAAAAACTTAAACGTACCAATGTGCTACCTCTATTCAAAAAAGGTAATAAAAGTGACAAAAATAATTATAGGCCCATTTCGCTACTACCTTCAATTTCAAAAGTCTTTGAAAAAGTTGTGAAAAACAGAGTGTTGGTGTTTCTAAAAAAAATAAGCTTTTTTAGTAAAGCACAATATGGATTTAGGGAAGGTCTGTCAACAGAAGATGCTCTCTTGGAATTTTGTTCCTTTATTTATAAAGCTTTGGATGACAAAAAATATTGTGCTTTACTCTTCGTCGATATAACCAAAGCTTTTGACATAAACTCCACTGCATTGGTTTTCGTGGGTTTGTTTATGACTGGTTTGAGTCTTATCTAAATGATAGATCCCAACAGGTCAAGATAGATAATATGTACAGCAGTCTCTGAAGCATTAATCTTGGTGTGCCTCAAGGTTCAGTTTTGGGCCCAATATTATTCCTCATTTACATAAATTCTTTATTTAGTCAACCTTTTAAAGGAAATCTCACAGCTTTTGCGGATGATCTTGGCATCGCTTAGAGCACACCTAGTCTTCTTAATCTCTCTGCTGACATAAATTACGATCTAATACATTTCAAGATTGTAACTTTATCTTCCATTCAAAAGACTGTGACAGACTAAAGTATCTAACTGTTAGTCAGGTTAACATCAACAAGTGCACTTTTCAATACTCATTGCTTCAAAGTTGAATCTGTTGAAGTGTATAAATATCTAGCTGTTATTATTGATCAAAATATGAGCTGGACTAATCACTTCCTAAAGCAATGCCTGCGTTATACAGTTCGATGTTTATATCACCCCAGAAGCTTTCTTAATGATAAGACTATAAAAACAGTGTATTTCGCTCTATTCCAATCGAAACTGCAGTATGGAATCAGTTGCTGGGGTTGTGCGTATCAAACAAGGCTTCAGCAGCTACTTGTATTACAAAAGTCTGCATTAAGAAGTATTTATAGATCAAATGGTTTTATCCATTCACTGCCTTTGTTTAGAACGCTGAGAATTCCACCTTTAAAACATTTGTATTTTTACGTTTTAAAAATATTTTTTATAAGAGGAGGCTACTTCTAAAGTCGTATTTCTGAAAACCACAATTTGCGAAGCAATTCAATGAACTTTGTTAACATTCCCACTTTTCGCACTACACTACATAAAAACTTCTACCCTATAGTTCCTTTAAATTATTTAATAAACTCCCTTCACATATTCGCGTAATAAAACACATCAGAAGATTTTCAAATAAAGTTAAAAATTTCCTTTTTGGTTTTAATAATGATGAAGTCAATGTTTTGTTGGCCCAGTGAATAATAAATATTTTGTTCTGATTTTTCTCAATATATGTACTCCTTTGCTCTGATATATTTCTCATTTTGCATGTACTGCATTGCTTATTATCAAATAAAAATCGTAATTTTTTTTATTTTTGAAGTGACATTTTCACTATTTATCATTTTTAAATGTCAATGCCACTACGTATTCAAAGTTTAAGAATGTTTATAATCATAATTATAAATACCAATGAATTTCTGTAAAAAAGAAAGAAATAAATAAATAAACTTACCCTGATAGGAAATTGCAACGGAAATTTGTGTGCTCCAAATATACAAGGAAATAGTCCCAGAAGTGAGATGGTATGCTGACACCTTAATTTGAATTTTTTTCTTATTCAATTTTACCAACAAGCAAAATGTCTGTCGAGAGAGCGTTTTCATTTTTTACTTAATATGTATTTCATTGCGTTTTCGTGTTAAAATATGTTTTGTTTAGTGATACTATTTTTGGCAAATTAAATTCTCGAAATGCATATTACGCTTTTTAAGAACTGTATCTTCAGTGTATATTTTTTATTCAAAAAAACACATCGAAATTGGAAAATTTAAAATTCCAATTTATGCTTCATACTCCATCGTTTTTAACCAGGAATATTAAGAACGATCAGTTAAGTCTGTAAATAGGCCAACATAATTGTCAACATTGTCTCATATACAAGACTCCTGTTACGTTTACCTTCCAGTTTTCAACTTCAACCAACCAACCAACACTCTCATCAAATGATGACATATGTGGGTTTATTCACCTAACAGTACCTTTTAATTTATAGCTCCTCGTACAGTTTCGCTTAGCCAAAACGGACGCAGTAACCCCTTTGATAGCTTCGTTACCCCGTTACCCGTTCCTTCGTGACGGTGCGTCAGGTTGTATGGAAGCATTAACCTTTTCAGATACACCTGAAGAGGAAAAGCAAAAAACAGGAGGATTCATTGGATGACGCTTCACTAAGGTGTGCATTTTCCCACCTCATAGTGCCCATCTTTCTGCAGTAGCTGAGGATGAGGCTTATGAAAAAATAATGCGGTCGGTGCTTGGTTATAAATGTCAGGCCGTAAGTTTTATTTATGATACTACTGGGAAAATGGCATTTATCCTAGACCTTAATATGGAGAACATATCTTAGTGACAAAACGTTGGAAATGTGCGAAGAAGGATAGAGAAATGCATTTTTCTGAATGCTGGCATCGGTTTTGTAACGAGGAAATCTCAGCATCAGGACAATATAACTGCAGGTAGACCCATTAATAATTGCTGAAAGGGGATTCGAAAAATGAATTTTACGAGTGTACATAGTAACAGAGAGGAATGAGGATAATATTTTTATTGTGAGTAGGTACTCGTATGTAATAGAGTGAAACACTTTAAATTAAATTTTTTGCTATGTTCTTCTATTTAAAAATTTGCACTTTTATTTCTGCTTATTACAAAATATTAAACAATGAACCGGCTTTCAATTCTGATTCGTTGCAATAACAATTGATTTTTATGAAATCATTCAATCTCCAATTTCATGGAAATCCTGTGATCATTTTAATGAATGATCAGATTTTGATCAGATGTCAGACACTTCATAGTCTTTGAGGTGACGTGAACTAAGCAAAAGAAGTGAAAATAGATATGTTTCAATGTGGACATTATTCTCGTGACGAGTTTTTGGTTAAGGTATGCAGAAGCAAAAAGATTAAACCTCAACCTAATCCAAGAAGTAAATAGTACGAATTTTCGAATTTTCACTTACTATCTATTCAGGGGTCTTTAAACTATGGCCATTTGCAGTTCATATGAAGAACGCGAATATTAGTCAAAAGCTGTTACATACTATCTAGAAGTGCATACAGTTTTCATTAAAGTGCTTTAGAATAGGGATTCCCAAACTCTTTTCGGTAAGTGACTCCTTTTCCAAAATGAACTGAAACCTCAGACCTCCATAGCCAAATTACTTAAAAATCCTATTCCTAGTTTATTTCCTATTGATACAAAATACTTACAAATTTAAAAATTTTTCGGTTGGTTAAATGAGTAAACTTGACATAATTTTCTCATCAAAATTTAACAAAAAAATATAAAAAATTCAGTGTGATGGATGAACCTGGTGACTTTCTACCAACCTAGCTAAATCCGGTTCAATATTGGTGAGTTGCAGCCTTAAATGTCCGCGTTCGTTGATTTTCAAACGGTTTCTATGTTTTGTCAAATTGTTTGTAACCACGCTGAAGCCTTTTTCGACTAGGTATGATGATGGAAAAGCGATAAGGTATTTTTCAGTAATGTTCCACAATGCAGGATACTGTGTTTCAATGTTGCGTTGCAACCAGAACTTCTGATAGCTTTGGTTGAAACTCTGCTAAAGCTCCTCGTCTGTGCTGATGGTAAATAATCAACGCTTCTTGTATTATCACATTTGCTGCTTCCATGTCTGTGATATTGTACGGATTTATTATAGATTGAGGAATTTGTAAATTTAAGCGATCCTCAAACCTTTTAGTAAAATCCTTGTGTAAGTGAGTGACATATGATAAAATAACATCGTCTTGAAGCATTTCTTGTCTGTAATTTTGACAAATGCGGAAACTGTGAACATTCTTTTCTGCTTAAATTTTGTGTATAAAGGATGAGTTTACTCACAAAGGCCGATATTATTGATTGAGATCGTCACCCTGCAGCTGCAAATTAACTTTGTTGAACATAAGTACCAAAGATATCAACTAACAAATACCTGTTTTACAGTTCTTCAGATTTTCTTTCAAATTCGGATCGTTTTTTTTTGAAACTCCAACACAGATTCAAAAATAGTTGAAAATCTTGTTAACCATGAGCCTCTTGATAGCCAGCGAACCGAGTAAAGACTTCGTCGGTTTCCTCACATAACTGAACAAATAACCTAGAGTTCAAAGAACTGCTTCGAATCTTGTTGACAGCATTTATAACATATTGTAAAGACTGATGAAATCTAGGACTCAGATTTTTTGCTACTAAATGCTGTCTATGAATCACGCAGTGAATGACCAGTACCTCAGGCAGTTGTCGCTTTAAGTGGGCTATAAAACCACGATGATGACCAACCGTAGATGGTGCACCATCAGTCGCAACAGGAACAATTTTCTTCCATGGAATAGCTTTGTCGATAAAAAAACGTTCCACGGCCGGAAAAATCGATTATCCTCCGGTATCAGTCCCTAAATAAGTAGCAAAAAGCAGTTCTTGCCACATATTTTTATCTTTAATATGTCGAACATATGGCCCCCCGCCCAATTATCAAGGCTTTGCCCATCAATGACGTTGTCTAATAAAAAGCGGTGCAGAACATATTACAGGTCTTATCGTAAACATCTTCAGATGACGCCACCGAAGGATGCTACGATTTGATCAGTTACAAGTTGCCGGTACCACCGGTAGTTTCTACCAGGACTTAAATCACGGTACCATGGGAGTCAGAATCTTGACGTGTTGAGGAAAGCCCCGTTGTGGGAGCGCCATGGTGTCTGTGGTTTAAACCCAAAACCGCGGGAAAGGTCTTCCTGTTGGTTTGACCCATTGTAGGATGTAGAGTAGCAAATAAGTACTGGATGCTGTAACCCTCAGAGCAGCAAGAAGTTTTAGATCGGCCTCGACCCATACCAAGGGTTGAACTTCCTGCAACACAAGTTCTGCTTTAGTATTATACTATTAATGTACGAGTATGTAAGCGATGGCAAGGCGTATCTTTGCTCGCATGGATGTGTGGACATACCGTAAACTAAAGTCTACACAACAGGTGTTTACGTTAAAAATCTAGAGGCAATATCGAACATATCCTAACAACAGAGGTTCATTGCCGGGCAATGTGGACTCATCCAAGTAGAGAGAGAATCTGTTAATCTGTAAGAAATTGCATAAAATGTTTTCCACGTAGCGACCCATCTCGTCTATGCGTCTCTGAACTGTGTTATTGTTCAAAGGAATTCTCTTAATAATATCATGTGGGGGCTTGTGCAATACATTGTTGAGGACCTCCGCAATAGCTGGTAAAATAAGCTCCTCTCCAATTGTGTGGGGTTTCCACCCATGGACGCTCGTAAACCATCGACGTCTTGAATAGATGATGACGTCAACATCGATCGTATGGATGACCTTTAAGTGCTTGAAATAAGGTCAATGGCTTATTTTTTTTGTCAGCGTGTACTCTTGATAAGTGGTCAATCATTTTTGAAGGTTTCATGGCGTCGTTACTGAATACTTGTTCACATATGAGACACATCGGAAAGTGTTGATTTGATAGAGATGAAATAAATCCAAACTTCAAGTAGCCCAAACTGTATTGTCTGCATTTTTTTTCGTGTCTGCCGTCATAAAACTGAACATTTGTAATTATTGCTAACAACTTTTGTAAAGTTATTTCAAAAAAATACTTAGAAAAATATTAAAACTTTTTTTTGGTACTTACCCTGTTACTTTTTCATAAACTGCAGTAATATATGGTTACGCTATTAACGCTCGTAGGTAACTAAGGATTTTGTAATTTTTTTATCAATCACTTTATTTAGCTATGCAATAGCTTTGTAATCTCTTGAAATAAATTAGTAGATGCGGTATTATAATTAATTCATATTCAAGTTGAAAAAAAAAAAAAACCTAAGTGCAAGCTTGTTATATACAGTGGTGGACACGAATTTAGCCCACTCATTGAAGAAAAAAGAAACTTTCTCATTTTTCATATGTTTTTAAAATAAATCTTTAATATTCATTTTATTTACATTATACATTATGTAGGTCTTTGTTTTCACCAACTAAAAGCCAATTGAATGTAGCACCTATAAAGGAAAATAAAAAAAATAGATAAAAACATCAATCTATTTCTTGGACACGAATTTAGAACTCTTATAAGTTTCACAGTTAAACGGTTGATTTAACATTTGCTACTTACCGTTTCCAATGCTACAATATTTGTTAGTATTTGGTGGGAAATCCTTTATTTTTAATAACAGCAGCGATTCTTCTTGGTAAACTTTCCACCAAAGGCTCGCATCGTCGCTTCGGAATGACATACCAAGCGTTCTGAATTTCCTGCCACAATTCAGGTAAATTTTTAGGCTTTTTGATTTCAATGTGGTATTCAACATCATTCCACAGGTTTTCGATCGGGTTAAGATCGGATGATTGCGCGGGCCACTTCAAAACATTAATTTGACTCGTTTCTAAGCAACTCTTCACTAGTTTTGAAATGTGCGTAGCGCCACGCAATGGGCAATTTCTCCTCCGCATAAGGTATCGTATAGTCCACAATAATGCCTTTATAAATGTGCTTTTCCATTTTAGTGTCAATTTTTATTATGTGGTGCATGCGTCATGGTCTGGGGTGCTTGACCGTTTTGATCGTGTACTTTGGGTAGTGCTTCATGTTTTGCGGACGCCAGACATATTTTTTTCCATCAGATCCGAATCGACAAAACTTGGATTCATCGCTCCAAAGCACATTTTTCCAAAAATTTATAGGTTTATCCAGATGGTCTTTGGCAAACTCTATACTGGCAATCAAGTTTTTTCTTTGAACCGATTGGTTTATGCTGCGCAATGCATCCACGCAATTCCTTTTCATTTAGCCAGTTATATCGTATTCCGATATAAGCTCGATTCGAATGGCGCTGGAGCTTTTAAATGGGTCTTTGGCTGAAGTGCGGTAAATGATTTGGTCTTTTCTTGGAGTTGTCTTCCGCGAACGAGGAGCTTGTTTGATATTTTTCGTCACTCCAAAAGTTTCAAAATGCCGAAGTGCATTATACACCATCTTTCTGGAACACTCTAACAGCTTTGAAATTTCAGACACTGTCCGGCCTTTTGATTTCATCTTTAAAATGTGACCTCTTTTCTCCTCTGAGTACCATTGTCTTTTTGCCATGGCTATTTAAGTTTCTTTTTATTTATTTATGTATTGAATTCTAGAAAATATTTAATTACCTCGAAATTTAATCCGTTCTTTTTGAAAAAATCACAACTTTTGAAAATAAACATAAAGATTGAGGAGTGTGTTAAATTCGTGTCCGACTTGAAACCCACTTGAATGCAACAATTGATGTTGTTTTCCAAACCGAATAATAATTGCATAATTTAAAGTAACGGATTTTTTTTCGTATTATTGAGCGTCAATGGCTTCATGGAAATTTACCGTTGGTTGGAGAGAAAACAAAGAGAAAATTCAGAAGTAACTCTACTAGTGCAATGTGTGCTTAATTCGTGGCCACCACTGTATGTAGTAAAATATCAGGAGTATGTTTGAACGTGAACTTGACCATGATTTCGTTCGTGTTACAATATATGGCGTATATGCGTCAAATACAGAGCAAGTCAAAATGTCTCTGAAACACTTGTACGCTCGAACACATTATCTTTCACGAACTTGTCCACGCATATTGATTCGCCGAGTTTTTTAAATGTACAACAATGATACTTCTTACTAAAATACTAGTCATTTTTATAACAAGTTGGTAAATGTAACACAACTTATAAAGTATATTGAAAGTTTCAAATAAGAACTTGTGTTAATTAATAGGGGTTGATTTTTAGACCTCGTCGACCCCCAAAATTGGTTTTCGTTTATGTTAACCCCTGGGAAACCGATTCCGACCCCAAGGTCGATATCGACCACTTTGGGAATCCCCAAAGAATCGGCTGTATAAGGTTCTTGCATTCAGACCGGTTTTCAAAAAAGATGTAAGGGCATTTAATTTTGAGACATATGAACATATAGCTTTTTTATTTTATCAAATAAGAATAAGTGTGCAAAATAATTAACTAGACATTCGTGATATGTTTCACAGACCTCATGTTAAGAACACACTAGATATGCTAACATTTACATCGACACTAACCATATACAAGCCCTGCTCTATAAGTCGGTAATGCAAAACCGCCGCTACCAAACAAAAACCCGTGGAATAATAATGAGATGAAGAAAGCATCATAATGAGGCATAAATGAAGACACTGAGACGAAAATCGAGAGGAGTATGAGATGAGTATCTACAGACTTAAAATTAGGGAGAAGGTAAAAACGGTTGGGTAAGATAAAAGAAGTCTTTCAGTTTCAATGTTTTGCGAAGTCCATTTTTACTAGAATTTTTTATGAAAAAGATGGTAGCGTGGACCGTCTATACGGGCTAAAGAATTTTACGTGATGACGTGGGGAGATTATTCCAAATTCTTTGAGCTTTGTTTGTTGAACATGGGTCTAAACTAAAGATGTTCCTTTTAAGCCTCACGAATTCGGATATGGCAAAGACATTCAATCACTACAGACCACAAGGAGTATGTCGGAGTCTACTTAGACATAGGGTGGCCCCCCTTATGTAAATGTCGTTTTGCATTTAAGATAAGAGAGTCTAGGACATTGAGTGGGCCCTAGACGCTTTGGAGCTGCAGTTTTAGAAACTAAGTGGAACACGCCAATAGACATGAAATGCTCATTACTGATGAATGAACTACTATAATGGAGATATATGCAAAATTTCGTTAAGATTCTCCAAGTTCTTTCAAAAATACACAAAATGGCACCAAATCAGAGATACTCATTGCGGCTCCTCACTTATTCCGATACAAAAGCCAAATTTCAAAAAGGTAACATTCGACTCAAAACGCATATATGCTCTCGTTCATCATAATTGCAAGGGAAATCTCACCTCCGATCTGCAGGAATTGTAGAAAAATGGAAGCCGAATTTCCAGCAGGAGCTTCATGAACATTATTAAGTCGATAAAGTAGTATTCTCACCCAATATAGCCGGCGCTGTGCTCGCTCCATATTGGTATAGCGATGGGCAACTGCAGGATCCAGGAAAAACTGATATGGTTTTGTAACACGCAGAGTTTAAAAATGCTGATTTTCTCATGCAATTTAAAAGCAGCTGGTACTGTGGTCAGGCACACAAAAGTTAATATTTTTTCACCACAATTTCAGCAATATATTCTCATAATTATGTTGTTATGTTGATTTTAGAGCTCATTGTGTCTTGCACAAACTGTCTTGAACAAAGCACCGCTATCTACAGACACAAGTACGAGGTTCTCGGGGTAGTTACTGATGCCTCTAGCGATACCCTGATGGAAAGTCGGAGAGAATAACTCTGGTC
Organism: Volucella zonaria; assembly: GCA_963966105.1. Lineage (NCBI taxonomy): Eukaryota > Metazoa > Arthropoda > Insecta > Diptera > Syrphidae > Volucella > Volucella zonaria. The sequence continues at coordinate 8,258,529 of OZ014530.1, forward strand.
AACGGTTCCTACGATGGAACGGCAAAGGTATTGCTCTATAAAGCACTCTATAAAGTTTGCCAGTATTGCTGCATTGAAAAGATAAGGAAGAAAAAGCATAAGAAAACACTTTTTAGTAGGAACTGTTTGAATGAGCAGATGCTTCTACGAACTCTATGAAGTGTATAAGGATCTACATAGTTATGGTAAGGAGGGTAACATTGACTTGTGCAAGTAGATTTTGGATTCTCATTTGGTTAGATTGTAAATTGAGAGATTGAGAAAGAAGCCTACGAACATCCAAGTTTCATAGTGATATTTTGATCAGACGGAGCTTGGTTATAAGGAATATGATTGTTTGTGTAATTGCGAACAATATGCCAAATAAATTCTCTTTTTATCGAAATCTTTTGATTGAGAGCAAATGAAGTGGAGACCGATATCCAACGTACTGCTCAATCATTAGTAATGACTTACTAGGGTTTGGTATTTTACTTTTTTTTATTGGTGCAAATTGACTTGCTGAATTTTAAATAACCATTCATCTAACGAGATCTTAATTGCTTGAAAAAATAGAATATCCCAATTGGGAAGCCAATACACCGATTGTCATTTCATTTCAAATGCATTTTTATTTTCAATCATTAATTAATTCTTACATGCTAGACAAGGAAATGCTTAAAAATTTGCTTAATTAACTTAAAATTATCGTATTCTAACTTACTGGCCCCATGCAGGAACTCTAAGTTAAACATAATACTTAAACTATGCCTTTCGACGTTACAGTATTTATTTATTTTTTATTGTTATATTTGTTACCATCAAAACTAATAAAATGATTGTTATTCAAAAAAAAGCCAATACACTACCACTTGAGCCACGGCCACCCATCAAGATATTTTATTTGCTCAGGATGAAACCAGATATCTGTTTGGTGTTTTGAAATCATTAAATTGATATTTTATCAAACAATATTTAGGATATTTGTCTTGTTCGATTTTCACAACCCCTGCGGACCTCGGTAAGGCAGCTTCTTAAACGGATATTAATGTCTAGCTGATTTTGTTGCCTACTGGTCATGGTATCTCCGATGACAAAGCAATTCCCAATCCAGTATAGGATTAGGGGTTTGTTTTTGCCCATTATATACCATATTATGTGAACCCTTTTTATTCGGTGATTCCCTAGATATTCTAGCTTCTCATTCTAATGAAAATATTTCCGATAGGTGCTGTATCGTTGACGGTACTTAGCTAGCTTTATTTGTTGAGTTTTTCGTCTAAAATCGGAGAAAACCTGTCCTCATCCTAATTAAAATAAACTTCTAGGGATGCAAAGCAATCGTTAGATTGGAAGCACCGGGGTATGATCAGCTACTAAACGATATGCTTTTTGTTTTAAGATTAAGTTTAAGTTTATTTCTCATATGCCTTAACAATTTTTATACTTTCCGCGAAGCCTTAATGACTTTTCTGTAGAAGGTTACATATCATTAGTAGTTTCTACACATATTATGTGTGTTAACATTTGATTTTTATACAATTTGCGTAATTTTAATACGAGCAATTTGGAAAAATAATAACTTTCGTAATACCAGCGAGATCTATTAGTTAGTTTATCCCATATAAAAACAATTTAAAAGGAACTCTTTAATTTCTTAAATTTTCATGAAATTCATTCAAAGGTGTAGGTACACTGTATTTTAGTTGTCTTTTACTGTAGTTGTTATAGTTTCCGGGAACTTATAACAAACCTTGAGTACGTATTAAACTCGTGGTTTACTGGTCTCTTAAAACGGATATAATCATCATAGTACTCAAGAATTAACGTCATCCTTTAGATATGTTGGACTGGAATTACTCTGAAATGTCTTTCATCAGAGAAAGTTTTGGAGTTTATTAGCCTCAACGCCGTGGTTTGCAGTTTTTGAATCTTCATGATGAGCTCTCCAAGCAAGAATGCCATACCTTATTTTAAATTCGATCAGAGCATAATAAACTTGCTTCATAATTCGCGATGTGGCATTATTCCGTATGTCCCACTTTAAGCTCGGTCTAATTGTACTGACGAGTTTGTTCCAAATAAAATGACTGTCAATGGTAACTCCTAGGTATTCATTGGTTTTCGCCACTACAATTATGTGATTTAGTGTAGAAGCACGCGCATCAGTTTCAAAGCATATCTGTTGCTGAGTTACTTTGTGATGTGGACTTCTAATGTACTTCATTATTCGTAATTTATTCAGAAAATGAAAAATACAAGTTTATTCATCTAAATCTATATTGCCCCCTTCAAAGTAATCCCCATCGACTGCAACACACTTATGCCAGCGCTTGATCCAATCCTCGAAACATTTTTTATATTCGGTTTTCGGTATGTCCATCCATTTTTCCATTACTCCCTCTCGGCTGCTGAAACGCGTTCCCCGTAGTGGTTTTTTAACTCGATTGAACAGAGGGGATTCACAGGGAGCCAAATCAAGTAAATTCGGTGGCTGTTGGATGGTATTTGTTGCATTTTTCGTCAAAAAATTACGAATAATGATGGCACTGTGCGACGGTGCGTTATCATGGTGCAAAATCCACGAATTGCTTCACGCAAACATCTCATAACGCCCAAATAATACTCTTTGTTTACTGTCTGGCGTTCTGGCAAAAATTCATGATGCACTACACCGTTGTAATCCATGAAAACCGTGAGCATTGCCTTCTTTTTTTACTAAAAACGACGTGGTTTTTTTGGTCTCGGCTCATTTGGTGAACGCCATTCACTTGCCTGATGTTTGGATTGCATGTCGTACTCATAAACCCACGTCTCGGCTCCAGTAATGATCCTTTTGATGAATGTGGGATCGGATTCAGCCTCGCAAATCATCTTTTTTGCGACGTCAACAGGTTCTCTTTTTTGCATGAAATTTAGAACTTTTCGCACCAACTTTGCTGCTAGACGACGTAAACTCAAATCATTAACTAAAATGTCTTAGACGGATCCATAGGCAATGTTCAAGTCCTTCGCTATTTCTCTGATGGTTATTTTGCGGTTATTGACCACATTTCCTTTACTTCATAAATGTTTTCGTCGGTTTTCGATGTCGATGATCTGCCAATGCGCTCATCATCTTCGATTGACTCACGACCACTTTTGAACCGCTCGTGCCACTGGTAAACGACCGTTTTCTTTAGAGAATCGTTGCCGAAACACTTCCAACATTTCCAACGTTCGCGCACCGTTAAGTCCATTTTTTACGCAAAATTTAATACAAGTTCGTTGTTGCAAATTTAAATCCATTTCTAAAATTGTAAAAAATCGCCAACACACACAGAGATAGATGTGCTCTTGGCTACGTAACTTTTGCAAGTGTCAAGCTATGATGCTATGATTTAGAGGAAATATCAACAACAGATTTACCAACTTAACAAGAAAAAAAGAGAACTCGATAACAATGCAAGTGGGAGCGCTACACGGTGGTTTGGTGCGGCAACTTTTTGATCAATGTGGTACACAAGGGTTGTCTGAAAAGTTACGGCAATGTAAAATGTAGCGGCAATAAAAGCTAGAGAATGCTAATTGTGCATCTTTTGACAGTTACTTACGCAAATCAAAACTGAGTTTGACTCTATATATGGGGACTGCATCATCATTTACCACATTGACATTTTGGGCAGCTGAATTTAAACGTGGCCGTAAGAGCTTGGAAGATGATGAACGTTAGACAACCGCCGAATTAAAGTGAGAGAGATAGTAGAGGTTATGAAAATGTCCAAAGAACGTGTTTGTTACATATTAAATCAAGATTTAGGAATGAGAAAGCTGCCCGCGCTTATCTTCAAAAAGGAAAAACCATTACAGGAGCATACTACGCATCATTACTTGCCAAGCTGAAGGCAGAAATTGCGGAAAAACGGCCACATTTGCAGAAAAAGAAAATCCTGTTTCACCAAAACAACACGCCGTTTCACACCTCAGCGGTTGCTAGGACGAAAATCCATGAATTACGGTTTGAACTGCTTGACCGTCCGTCTTATTCACCGGATCTAACCCCAAGCGACTTCTTTTTGTTCCCTCATCTAAAAACTGCGCTCGGAGGATAGAGATTTTCGTCAAATGAGGAGGCAATCACTTTTTTGAATTATTAAGCCAAGTACTATTTTCACGGGTTAGAGAGATGGAAGCATCGCTGGGAGAAGTGTGTAAAGTTACAACGAGACTATGTAGAAAAATAAAAAAAAAAATTTGAGAAAAAATGTCTTGTATCATTGTTCGGTCGGAAACTTTTGAGACAACCTTCGTATAGTTCCATAGTTGCTGATTGGTCTCGCCACCATGTATTGATCCAAGTCTAGAAGAAACACTTCCCGCTGAAAAAGTGATACAAGTCTCTGGTTCCCAAAATGGAGTCTATAAAAAATACCAAAACGACAGCGAGTAAAATAATTCAGGTACGTTACTGATAACACTCTACTCAACTATTACATATACAGGTACTCGTACTCGTATATGCCTCAAAAATAAAAATGGCCAATTTCAAGGAAACCGTGAAATCTTGAGACGAATTCACTATACCAAATATGTGCTATATGAAGCAATGTCCAACGTATACATGCATTGTTGTCATTATATTATTTCGCAAAACAGCAGTTTCTTCATTGATGGGAAGAGGAAAGTATAGGAGCAGGGAAATAAAATTAAGGAATCTAAGCTATCTTGAGCAAAAGACAAAATAAGCAAAAAATTGAAACTTAAAAAACAAAAGCTTCATAAAACCAAATTCCTCAGTTTTCTTCTTACGACTCTAATGTAGAAATAAAACAAGAATACAAATTTGCAATCACCTGAAATTCTAAACCATCTCCAACGACTCTCGAATAAAGAAAAAAGAAGAAGACAAACCGAAAGAAGCAAACTGAATCAAACACAATTCATTTGACGGAAATAAAGTTGATCGAGTGGCGGATGATAGGAGGGGCAAATGTCACAAAATTTACAAAAGCCAAAGAATACTCACATTTAGTTCCAGAATTCTCCCGTACGATTTCAAACTGATACACAAACGTAATGAACTACGCCACATCACTTCGCATCGTCCTGTCGTCTTTCATCCGAATTTGAATTTTGAACCCTTCTGACTTTATTTGCTAAATAACACTTTCGGTTACACCCAAGTCATGTTAACCCATTCACATACAATCCCACGAGCTACCATAAATCCCGACCACAATTGATCTTTGACACAAAAATCTCTCCAAATCACTGCTTCGAACGGATAGCGACATTAATCTTCTATTCTAATGAGAAATCGATTGTCACAATGTAACCAGAATTCAATTGCATATGCCAACCACATCCGCCAGCCATGTCAATCAAACGGTAACCTGATTTGAATTTACAATTCACAAGGATTGATGAGCAGAGCATGAATGGAATGAGCAGCCGTAACGCCAATAGCAGAACTGCCAGTAGCGCGAGAATTTCCTCAGAATAAAGCTTTCAAGATAACGCTGCTTGCAGGGAAATAAAAGACCGAAAACACCATTTTTCGAAACATCAATTGCATTAACCATTTATCCTTCTTCATCTCATCTCCTACGCTACTATTGTAACATACAACCACAATCGTCGTCGCACGAATCCAAGGCAAAAGGAAAAGAAAAATCCAGAAAATCACATTCATCTTAATATGCAAAAAGCAATTCGCTCAACTTCCCCTAAAGAAATGCACGGAAAAAAAATCGCCAGTTCTTTTTAAAGTTTTTCTTTTTTTTTTTGTATCTTAACTATGTGTATCCGGATATTATTATGCGATTTCATGTTTAACTTGTGACGAGAATGAAATTGTAAAATCATTTTCCAAGATGGATGGATAAAAAGAGCCACGGATAACGCTAGCTAGAGACCTCGTAACCGGTGGCTGCTGCGTCTGTCGAATGTCCCTTCTTTTTTGCATGGAAATTCAGTTGGAAAAATGTTCAGCTTTTGAGAAAGAGCAGAGCAGTAAATGGCTTGCGAATGGAAAAGTCCCTTTTTTCCAGATGCAATTACCAAATTCAAAGGAACAAACTGGTGTTGTGCAGCATATGTTATGTGTACTCTGTGCCATGTTGGTTAGTAAATATTTTCACAGTGAAAAATGAAACATAAAAACATTCACGAAACACTGTGTTGAAGCTGTTACTGTTTTTTTTTGCGCCGTGCAACCTCTAATTTTTCAAAGGGTGGAAAAAATATGGAAATGGCTTAAGCAAACTTTAGATACAACATATTTGAAATATTAACTTTTAGTCCGGAAAGAGAAATATTCTAACAAAAAAATAACAGAAATAGAGTAAGCCAAGTGCCAATCCTAATGACTTGAATTTAGTTTTGTAGAGTTTTTTGGATGCAGAACTTTAGTTAATAAGGATTTTTTTGCTTGCTTAATGGAAATATGTTAATGGCCGTTGTATAGATTTCATACATTCTTTCAAGAAGTTAAGGATTGAGGTGCTTGAACTACAGCCATGGCTGTTGTATATGTATTGCAACTCTGTATCTATTGCATAATAAAATGAAGTAATAAAGAGACGACATTAGGAGTCATTCGTAGGCGGATTATGAAGCGATTAAAAAGCGGTGCAGTTGGAATAGGAGTAAAATAAAAATATACGTTGAAAAAAGAAGACAATTTGAAACAGAAAAAAATATTTTTCAAGATAATTTTAAAGTATTAGCAGTGGAAGTGAAGAGACCGAAATGTCCACAAGTGGCGGTAATTTTAATGTGTGAAGACAATCCTTAAATTTAGAAGAAAATTGGAGAGTTTTTTAAGAAAATCATGATCTATTTTCTATTGCGATTGGTGTAGAGGACAGAAAGGGGTCACAGAAAGTTGGTACATATTTGAATGAATGTGGCTCAGAAACAGTAGAAATATTTAATAGATTTGGTTTAAGGCGAAGAAGAAATATGGTACTGTTTTAAAAGCGGTTGAGAGCTACTGTTGTCCAACGAAAAATGTAGTGTTCGAGCTATTTAAGTGTAATACTATGACAACAGGAAGGTGAGTCATTAGAGCCACATTTACTAGACTTGAGGAAATTAGTTAAAAACTGTGCATACGCCGATCCTGATCGAATGATAAGAGATAACATTGTAATCGGTACAAACAGTAACAAACTCCTGAAAAGTTACTTGGAACAAAAAACTATCTTTAGCTAAAATAATCGCAATTTCGCAAGCAACAGAACAGTTAATTGAAGAACGTCAAAACATAATGACAGAGGGAATGAGCAAGTCAATAAATAACAGACATCCGTACAACCACCAAAAAAGCGGTAAAGACTTGGATATAGATAACCATAAAATAGGCAACTGTAGATTTTGCTAAGATAAACATGATAAACGATGCAATAATTGTGGACGCTTAAATCATTTTAGTGTTGCCTGCTTTGTATCTAAGGTTTGTGAATTAAGAAGTTATGATGGAAGATGAAACTACTTACTTAAGGCGGCGCTACAGTTTGGAGTGAACCTGGGGCCCAACCAACTAGCCTCTCCAGCCAGCTCGATCTTCAGCTAGCTGCCTCCAGTTTCACACGCTAAGTTGGTTGAGGTCCCCTTCAACTCTACTGCGCTGTCCCTCGGTGGCGGATTCAGAAATTTTTCAGACCGCAGTCTTGGTGTCCATCCGCTTCCTCAGTCGCTGGACCCTCACTCTTCTGGCTAAGTCGATGTCGTTTTATAGCACGTATACTTCGACCTACATATGCAGACGGGACCGAAAATTTTCCTCTCACAGCGGCCGAGAGCACACCCGTCTATTTTTGATAAAGTCCATACCTCCGCGCCATAGGACATGACTGGGATTATTAAGGTCACTTTTGTTGTTCGAGAGAGGGTTTTGCTAGTTAGTTGCCGTCTTAGCCCAAAGAAGCAGCGATTGGCAAGATATATTCTTCGTTTGATCTCAGTACTGGTGTTGTTCATTTAATTGATAGCGGAGCCTAGGTAGACAAAGTTCTTAACTACCTCAAAGTTATATGTGTCGAGGGTGACATTCTGCCTGAAACATCGTGGGTATCCTTTCTTGTTGATAACATATAACATACTTGGTTGTGCTAAGCCCATCTTCACCGCTTCCGCGCATGCGAGTAATTGACCAGACTTTTGAAAGATTGTGCCTGTTATGTTGGCGCTTGAGTTTTGCACTGTTTCAAGAACGATGTTAAATAAATCACATGACAGCGCATCGCCTCATCTAAATCCTTTTTTACGACTTTTCGGTCGTAAAGAGTTCTCTACCGAACTTGATGGGGCAGCGTGCATTCTCCATCGTCATCCTGGCCAAGCGTATAAGTTCGGCAGGTATGCCAAAACTAGACATTACTCTGTATAACTCGTCTCTACAGATGCTGTCATACGCGGTCCTAAAATCGTTGAATTGGTGGTGCGTATCGATTTGGAGTTCATGGGTCTTTTATAAAATCTGCCGTAGTATAAATATTCGGTCGATGGTGGACTTTCCTGGCCTAAAACTGATATGAACCAATCAGGTTGTTGACGAACGGCTTCAGGTCGTTGTAGGCGATGTTAAGAAGACTGGTGCCTCAGTAGTTGGGGCAGTCCAGAGGTTCTCCTTTCTAGAGGTTCCATAAAATACACTTTCATAGAGCCATATTTTACAGATGAGTAGGTGTGCGCTACTTACCAAGTCATAGCTTGCCGCTCTGAAGTCAGGCCGTCCGCTCCAGCAGATTTGTTGGAATTAAGGTTAGATATGGCTACCTTCAATTCATCAAGGTCGGGGTGGCGGAATTGTTGGTCTACCTCGTCCAAGTTAGAAGGTTCATTCTGCCTAACAGCGATATTTTGTTCTTCATCTCTGTTATTCAGTCCATATAAATGGTTTTTCCAAATCCTCAGCATTGACTGCGATTCTATTACTATGTTCCCTTGCTCATTTTTACAGGCTTCGGTTCGGGCTTTGTGTCCGTGGCATGTTTTTTTTACCTTTTGGCAAAACTTCCGAATCTCATTCCAGGAGTGGCATCTCTCAATTTCTCGTGCTCCTTTTTGTTCCTCCTGATAAGCCGGTGTTCGTCTTTCCTCTTCTGCTCGTAGAACTTGTCAGCAGCTCTAGTCCTTCTATGCAGCCCCGTCTTGTATGCCTTTTTCTTAGCTGCATGTGCTTGCCGGAACTCATCGTCAAACCAAAGGTTTCGTTGTGGTGGCCGAGTGAAATCTATCACATCAGAGGCTGCTTCTCTGATAGTATGCTGCCACTGGGGATGATAATATTGCTTTGCATAATAAAGCTGAAACAGGTGTTGAGCGAAAGGGGTGGTGCATGATTATTCGTGTCAATGATTGCTTGCTGAAGTTTAAGTTGGATACGGGCGCTGACGTGAGCTTTGCCGTATATGCACATATCTACATACATATGCAGGTATCTAAGGTTTATGAAAGACGTCTTGTTAAATCAATGTGGTATACCCCTATACAAAGCTATGGGGGAAATGATTTGAACTAGAATGGAATGCGTTGTCATGTGCGACATAAAGTAATGTCATTGAAGATTATTATCTTGATACCCGATATGAACCCTTAGTGAGATTAGTTGCATACAAACCATAAAATTTGATTAAGGGAATGAACTCAATAAAGCATATGACAAAAGAAATAGTTGTGCCAAAAAAAAAAAAAAAAATAAAGACGTACCTACATACTTATGTTAGTCGAAGGTTAGGGCTATTTTGTGAATAAATCTAAATATTTAATTAAAAACCGATTCCGTGCCAGTGGTGGAGCCAGCACGAAGTATACCCTTATCTTTGTCAATTCATGTGAAAGAAAAACCGCACAACATGTTTGATCGAAAAATAACTGGAACAGTGTGCGAGCCGGTCGAACGTGCGTCGAATTTGGTAATTGTGGAAAAGAAAACAGGACAACTTCGCCTGTGTATTGACCTACAGAATGTAAATGCAGACATTTTATGTGAAAACCATATTATCCCCTCGTTTGAATCAATACCCGCTCTTATCTCAAACAAAAGGAATTTTAACGTGCTCGATTTAAAGGAAGGCTTCTGGCGAATCGGTTCAAGTAGGTACTAAAGCAAGTGAGTTATGTACATTTAATGATCTGATTGTATGCTATCGCTTTAAGCGTTTGCGTTATGGTATAAAAATCGGGCCTGAGGTCTCTAAAAAATATAACTAACGAAATTTCGAGGACATGCCAAATGTAATATTTAGTAATTATACCATAGATAATATCTTGATTGCAGCGAATACAATTGAAAAGCATGGTTCAATTTTGCAACGTGAGGTGAATAGAGCTACAGAATTAAACATAACATTTAAGACAGAAAAGATACAGTTCAGAGTGAAAGAAGTACGAAATATTTAGGAAAAACTGATATCAGATGTGATCCAGAAGAAAATCAATGCTATTGTACAATATATTGTAAATTAATAAACTGAAAAATAAAATGGATAAACAGGAATTGTTAGTCATGATTAGCTACATCCGAGAATGTATACCAAATTTGGCACACAACGCATGCAAATACGCTAACTCTGCAAACGTTTGATGAGACAACGGAAATAACTATAAACACGGATACATCGAAATATGGATTAGTTTGTTATACGAGTATCTAACAGATGGGTAAGCCTATTGCATTTACATCTAGAAGCCTCATTAATGCTGAAATAAATTACTCACAGATACTAAAGGCACTTTTAGCTCTAGTTTTCGCATGCCCTAAATTTCATTATTATATTTATAAAGTGACCACGAAAAATTCGTCAAAATTATGTGTTAAGAAAAACGAACGATTTTATTTGTAATTGCAGATTAGTTTATTGGGACTTCCTTCTGCTTCGAATTCAGCTCAAAGAAGGAAGAGGAAGGAAAAAGTATAAAAGTTTGACCTAAAGAAAGAGAGATGACAGTTGATGAAGTTGACAGTTGTTATTTAATCCCACAATGCGTGGCGATTCATATATGAATCAACCATAATTTCGCCCTATGATTGTCGTACAAAATAATGTATATAATAAGAGTGATTTTTTTTCAATGCACAAAATTCCGTTTATTTATAATATTGCAATACTGACGTCACCAAACCTGTTTCAGAAATAAATTATGCAGTTATTGTCGTAATTTCTGCAGGATTGCACGTTTGCTGTTTTACTCGTTTCACAAATTAAATTAAAAATATTATTATACGAAAAAGTAAGAAGAAAAAATTGTTTTCTATTATTTGTAATGTGTTTTTATTATATTTAGTTCGATTTGGGGAAAATATTAAAAATATTTGTAAATAAACGCAAGAGATCGGTTGATTCATATATGCATCAGTGCGTGATAAAGGAAAAAATATATAACATACATACATATATTTATTATAGTAATATTACGCTGTAAGTATTGTGTATTTTTCTCCCAGCTAATGAACTTGTCAGTGTTTTTTTTTCTTATTTATAAACATCAATCTATTGTTTTCTTTGTTCCAGATGGTTTTGTTTTACAGGAAAGGATCGAAAAGAATAAATTTAGAAACACTAAATGATAATGATCTAAATGAGTTATTCGAAAGTATTTCATCAGACAGTGGGTCGGTGAATGTAACTGAAGAGCCTTTAGAACATATCGATGAACGCAAAGGCGATAATGAAGGGCAAATAGTATCTTCCCATCTTTCAAATTGGCCATCCACATCATCTGGTGGCCAAGTTCAAAGAGCTCTCCTTTGGAAAGAAAAAGGATTGATAAATGTGTCTTGTACATTCACTGGTTATACAAATTTGCCAGAAAATATGTAAGCATTACAAACGCCTTACCAATTCTTCAAATACTTTTTTAACGACGAGCTAATGGACATTACAGTTGAGGAAAGCGTGCGTTATGTTACTCTCTTCATTTTTGGGAAGAGAGCCTATCCAAAGCATTCATCGCTTCGATAGGAAGAAAAAGGAAAAAATCGAAATTTCTTGTCCAGCAATAGTAAAGCAATACAATAAGCACATGGGAGGAGTAGATCTGTTGGATAGCTTCATTGGAAAGAACCATATAAGAATGCGATCACGAAAGTGTTACATTCAACTGTTTTATCACCTCATAGACGTAACAATCATAAATTCTTGGTTGTTATATAAACGTTGCAATCAAAGCAATGAAGCTATGACACTTGTGGATTTCCGCCTGGAATTAGCTAACACATTGTGCAAAATCGGTCAGGATAGCGCATGAAACGTGATAGATCTTCGGATGTCCAAAAGCTAATCGAAATGAAAAAAAACAGGCCAAATGTGACACCCATTGCTCCTCCAGAGGTACGACAAGACCAACAGAGTCATTTTCCTAAGTGGAATGATACAAGGTTAAGGTGTGAATTGCCTAATTGCAAGTCACAGTCTTTCGTAGTATGCGAAAAATGCAATACGGCATTACGTTTTAACAAAGATAAAAATTGTTTCGCAAGTTTCCACAAAAAATAACAAGTATCAAACACTTATAATAGTATTTTATTTTTTTATTGGACTTATTTTGTTTTTCATAATGAATTGAACTTATATGTAATTGAAAGAAAAAAACGTGTGTTAATGCGCAGTGATGCATATTTGAATCAAGCAGTTTTTTTTAGAAAAAAATATACATAAATCTTAAAGTAAAAATGTATATTTTTTTTTTATGATTAGGAAATGATTTGCCATCAAAATATATTTTTTTAAGCCAAACAAAAAAAAAAACGCGCATTGTGGGGTTAATGCATAGATACTGGTACATTGCTTATTCTTAGGGTATCAACATTATGAAAAAACATTTTTGCAAGATTCCCTCAGCGAATGCAATTAAGACTTATTTAATGCATCTTCAATATTTATTTATTTCATTTGTTATCACAATACCATAGTAAGGAAGATCAAATGCAAGAAAGAGAAGACTCAAAAGAATTCGAACACTCGATTAATATCACAGAACAAGTACTCCATTGAAATCGCCAGTAGCATTCCGCCCAACCGTAACACCCGTCTCGCTATGAATGGTCATCAGTATACCCTCAAGCCCATTTTCGGACGTACTCTAAAATATCATGATTCTCTCCTAAGCTCCCTTATGAAATGCCTTGCCGATCTCTGTATTTCCTGGTCGTTATAACTTACAAACATTTAAAAATAATGTACATCGGCACCTGTCCTTTCTTTCTCCCTAAATTTCCTTCGCCTGCGCTGTATACAAACATTTTAAGGGTACACAAACCCTTTTAGCGTACTCTCATGAAAAAAAAACCTTTAGAAAGCTTCAGGATAGAGCTAAAAATTGTTAAGAATTTAATGCATTTAAGAACAGTCCCACTAAAAGGTTGACCAGATGATAACGAACTTTAAGTGAAGATGTGAACTTTTATTAGAAACTACGTAAAGACTTGTCAATAGAAAAGGATATTATATTCTTAAACGATGTAACGGCTGCGAAAAGAAGTTGTAGTCTTTTGAACTCGTCGGATTAGGGCGTACCTTACTATCTTACCGCACTTTTTTAAATAATGGCAGAATGAGATATCACCACTGCTTCCGATAGTCCCTCTAGCATCTTATGGAAGAGCTCCTTACCATTTGCATTGCCTTGCCAAAGTTTCTTAGCAATAACCCTCTATTTCTGTATATCTCTTCTTCTCGACTTTAACCTCCATTAAGCTCAATCTACCCACAAATGATCTCATCACATCTCTCTTGTCCTTCATTTTATCAGAACAAAACCATCACTTTACTATATTTAAACAATATATTTACGATTTAATTTAACTTGAATCAAAGAAAGCTTAATCATGTAAATTTAAATTCAAACTTGTGATACATATAAAGTTCTTGAAAATGTGTGAATAAATAAAAATATAACATACTGTGATATTCTTCTCCTCAGCTGCTGGTGTGGGCACAAAGACCGGAACTTTTATTAAATTCATTAAGAACTTAATGCATGAAAAGAATTTAATATTAATTTACGTGTACGTATATACTCGTACACATATATTCGACCGGTGATAATAAATTTACTATGATAATGGTATCTACTGACTGCGATATTTACAAAAATTATTTTAAGATAGACTTTAGTAAGTTTTCAGCAATACAAATGACTCATTAAACAAAAATTAAACAATCTGGTATTACAGACTATAGAGTAATATGTTGAAAGAAAATAACGAAAACTGTAAGCTCTGATGGTCTGATGCTCTGCTCCTCACGGTAGCTGTGGCTGAGGGTCTTCCAATCTGTATGTGCAGTAAATCCAACGTTCAAGGTGTGACGATATTTTATCTTATTGATACTTATGTTAGTGATAACATATTGTAGAAAATCTGATTTTAATATTTTATTTATTCTAATTATTTCGCGATGACCATTACAGCGATTAAGTTATTGTTCCATTTAATTTGTGCGAGTCTATATTGTTCCAGCTAATATACTATATTGTTCCAGCTAATATACTAACAAAGTATATTAGCTGGAACAATATACAAATCTCGAGAATAGAATTTTCCGTGTCAGACTCGGAAGCGAATTCAAAGAGATTTTAGCCGGTGTATCGCAGAGAAGTGTTCTCGGTCCACTTCTGAACCTCCTATATACCCGAACATACTCCAATAAGAGGGTACCCTTCTAGCTACATTTACCGATGATACTGCTATACTAGGAGTAGGTAAAACGATTGAAGAAACAACGGTGAGACCGCAAAGTGCTCTCGATAAATAAAGTATATGAATGAAGAAAGGCCTGGCAGATAGCCCTCAATGAGTCCAAATCTGTTCATGTAAATTATACATACAGAATACTCGTACTCTGCCGGCAGTATAGCCGTTTACATAAAAAGTGGGATTGTGCACGATTGCATCAAAATCAGTCTAAAAAGTGCGGATATTATCAAAGTTAATTTTTCACTTACAAACTCAAACTTCACGTTGCTTTGAATTTACCGGCTAAATTGCTGTCGCAAGAGTGTTTTTACCGAAGAGTTAAATACCGTGTTAAGTACTATAAAAACGAAGTATTTAATAGCCATAGGCGACATTAATATAGATCTTCTTGACGATTCTGATTCCGAGTGTGAAGATTATACATATGCTACTGATAGCTTCGTTTGGTCTTAAAAGTATGATGAATATACCTACCCGCATACCATGCTCAACCAGTAGCTGCATTGAACATATATTTCTAAGACTAAATAAAAATATTAGTACGGTCTTTAATTGTGAAGTGTACGACTATAAAATAACCGACCACCATTTATGTGAAATTAGTTTCCAAATTCGCCTAGGAAAAATTTTAGCAGGCAAAAAGCCCAAATAAACCATCAAGCATTGAAGGAAAAACTCAGGTATGAATTTTGGAAAACAGTTTTCATGGAAAGCGACCCTTCTGTGGTCTAAAATGCTTTTATAGCGATCTTAATTAATCATATGCATAGCACAACTATTGTCCTAAACATCAGGCAGCGCGACTCGTTTTTGAAGCCTTGGATGACATCACGCCTACTTAATCAAATAAAGCGAAAAAAAAATTTTGCAAAAAAATGTAGAAAACACCCACCAAATCTTAGTCTGAAAAATCTATTACAATAATTTGTGCAATAGAACTAAGATTATGATGGAACAAGCACATGATAGCTACTATACTAGTCGCTTAACTCAAGCTACTGGAAACATAAAGTAGGAATGGGAATTAGTAAATAACATCTTAGGTAGGAAAAAGAAGTCTAACGATATTCCTAACATAAAGGTTGATAACTTGACCGATCCACGTGCTATAGAAAATACATACTTTCAATAGCTCTTTTGTTAATATTTCTGATACTATTACATCCTCCCAACCACCTTCCAGTTGTAACTGCAATATTTCATCGAACTTTATTGAAGACAGATGGTAGAGTAATAGTTTCTTTTTTCACCAGTTTACCTCATATGAAATTTTCAAGACAATTATGGCTTTGTAAAACAAGAAAACCTGCACAAGAGATGGTATTTTTGCCATAATCGTGAAAAAAATCTCTTGGGAAATTGTTGATGTCTTGTGTTATCTTTGTAACCTCAGTGTCAACAGCAGAGTGTTTCCGGCGGCTCTAAAAAGGGCAGAGGTTCTGCCTTTGTTTAAGAAAGGGAGTTGTAAAAATATAGCCAATTATAGGCCGATTTCTCTGCTTCCCACGATGTCAGAAATTTTCGAAATATTAATGAAATCAAGAATGCTGACGTTTTTAAAAAGAAATAACATCTTTTCAGAATGGTTTTAGACCTGAGAGATCCACGGAGGATGCAATCTTAAATGTCTGCTGCGATTTGTTCAATGAAGTTAACAAAAGCTATTCTGCTATGGCTCTTTTCATTGATATGACCAAAGCATTCGATATGATAGACCTAAATATAATCTTAACAAAACTATACAAGGCTGGTTTCAGGTTGGAATGACATACGAGTATAATTGGTTTAAATCTTATTTATTGGAAAGGGAGCAAAGAGTATTGGTCAATGGTTTTTACAATACTCACTTAAGCTTAGAAATGGCGTTCCGTAAGGTTCTGTGCTAGGCCCAGTACTGTTCCTTGTATACATAAACTCACTTTTCGCCCAGAGTTTTTATGGAAATCAAAGCGCGTTTTCAGATGACATCGCCTTCACTTACACTGACACTTTCCTCCATGAATGCGTTGCGAAGTTAACAACGACCTTTATTTACTTAGAATTTGGTTCACCTATCATCAGCTTATTATTAGTGAAAAAACCAAAATGAACTTTAAGCTATGCCAAAATAACTTAGAAAGTTTCGTGTTTATTTTTCATTCAAGCGATTGCCAAAAATTGGTACTTGTTCCACATGCTGCTTTAATATTGAAGTAGTCGAGTCATTCAAATATCTCGGAGCTCTCACTGATAACAAACTAAATTGGAAGGCACAAGCCGTACAGTTAAAATCATATATAGCTCTCTTAACACGGAAAATGTATCTTCTGAAGCCATACTGCTCGTAAAGAGTACGTTCAATACTTTATTACGAGTTAGTCCAGTCAAAGCTTCAATATGGGATTGTTAGTTGGGGTGGTACTTATCTTAGTAACCTAACTGCACTAGTCGTTGCCCAAAAGCATATAATTAGAATTATGTGTGGCAAAAATCGCTATACGGAAAATTGGTCACTTTTTACAAGTCTTCAGATATTGCCACTCAGGAATTTATACGTTTTCTAGGTAGTCAAATAGTTGTTTAAACGAAGCGGTAATGTTACTTTTAGGAATTTCTCGACTTATAATTTGCGAGTAAACAACATGGTACTTTTTGACATCCCACACGATCACAAAACACATTTTATGAATTTTTATATAGTTACTTCGCGTAGAATGTTTAACAAACTTCCTATGTCTATACGATCCAAAAAAAATTTCCACTATTCTTTAAAATCACTTAAAGACCGGCTTTTTACTATGGACCCTTGAAAATTATAACACAGTTTAGAAAAAAAAAAAAAAAATACAAGAAGATGCTTTTCTTGTTCTTTTTTTCTCTCATTGAAATATTTTGTTTTTTCTTTTCGGTTTAAACTCTATCTTTTGAATTCTTAAAGTTGTAACTAAAGAACAACTCACGTCAGTTATTCTTACGTACACATATTTCCATTGATCTATCAATACAAACTTAGGTTTTAGAATGATCTTTAATTTGTTCATCATTTTTAACTAGTGAAATAAATTTTTTTTATCCTAAATTAAAAAAATTATCTATTGTTAGCTAGCTTAAACACACTCAACGCAAAGTTAAAATGGAAATCGCAGGTTAAAAAAAAACTCAACTCGAATATAAATGCAGCGAAATGTACTAGTAAACATTCCAAGCTTAATATCGAAAACAAGCTGCTCTTAACATGTATAAGCAAGTGCTAAAGCCGGTGAGGACCGAGGGTATACAACGTTGGGGTTGTACCTACAAAAAACAAATGCCAATATTATATAAACTTTTAAAAATAAAGTGCTAACAAAAATTGTTCATCCACCGTGGTAAGAGGAGATAGGAAATGACGACTTACACCTAGACCTTGGAATTTCTACACTTGAAAGCGAAACAAGAAACTTCGCAAGAATTCGACTAAACTGACATATTAACAGTATAGTCTTACAAATTTTGAAGTAGAGCAACCAATTGCGCCGTCTCCAAAGGCCTAAACCTTTGGACCTAGAGCGATAAAATGAAACATGCGATTTTCTTAATATTCATCATAGACGATTGAGATACTTTGAGTCAACTTTCAGGGCAGTGACACCTACAAGGAGATATTTTTTTACACTAACATAAAAAGACCGGATTCAATAACGCACTCTATTTTTTGTTGAATGACATTGCTTTTAAAGTGCGTATGAACGGAATTGAAAATTTGAGTCATTACCGTAAAAAAAATCGTTATAGCTTCAATAACAAATTGAGTGCAAACGTGAATAAGTGCATTTCGCAGGAATTTCATTAAATTAAAATATTTTACCATCAATATTATTTTTATTTTGTTTAAATCTGTATTTATCAAAAAGCAAACTAACTGCTAAAATTGGAAAAATATATCCTTCATTTACAGTTTCAGTTTTATAGCCCCCCATTCAACATGGGTTTGAACGTTCGTGCACTTTCGCTCCATAGTGTATATGTATATACAGCTGTTGTTAACTAATTAAAAACGCCCGAGTGATTATAGTTTTTTTTTCCATTTAATTAACCAGCTCAAAAAATATTATTGGATGAGCATATTATAAATTAAAATCATACATATATTCATTATTCAATGAAAAAAAGAATTTGATTCCTGGGGTTTTTTTACTCCAAGTGATTCATTGCGAAAACAATGAAACAAGTTGGGACACCTAATTAGAAAGGGTTGGAAAATGTTCTAAAATATAGGTCAAGTACATTCTTGAACTGTGTTACCATTAGTATTTGGAGATAAAAACTTTTTGCTTCAATACTATTTGACATCGCTTTGACATAGAATAAATGGCGCTTCATCTTTCGACTGGAATGACCTCCTATCCAGTCTTTGCCATTTCGAAGAGCTCATCAAAATTAGCGATGTTTGGACGCTAACACCCTTTTTAACATCACCCCACAAATGTTCGATTGTATTTAAATCGTTGCTAGACGATGGCCAGCCAAGAACTGTCATAGACTTTTTTCAAAAAACCTTTTCGTAAATTTTGCGGTATGTTGGTGGTCGTTATCCTGTTGAAACCGGCGAACAACCGGTAAATGGTCTTCTGCCCATGGTAACATTACATTTTGAAGAATTTCCACATCATTTTCTTTAATTAGTATGCCATTACTTCTATAAATTGATCCGACTCCTCTCAAAGAAAAGCATCTCCATACATTTATTGATCCTCTACGTACCTAAGATCAATAGCAGTGTTCTTTGGGCACCATACAATGTACTCGTACATACTTTCTGCCATCTAGACCTATACGATTGATCTTTGCTTCATCAATCCAAAGTATGTACTTCCAGTTTTGCCCGGTCTATGGGGCATGAGCTTTGGCAAATTCAACCCGCCGCTGTCTCTGACTTTTTGTTACCAAAGGCTTCTTGCGAGAAATTCGTCCGTGAAGTCCAGCCTTAACCAAACGACGTGCTCGCCTCATTGGCTCCTAAACAAACCTGGCGCAGCAGCAGTTCCTTTTCTTGGGTCTGCTTTTGCCAATCTAAGATCTTACAGTCCATATGCTGAGATGTTTTTTGTTTCCGTTTTTTACGAGGGGTGTTTTCGATGGTCTCATATTTCCAATAATAATGTAGCGCAGTGAAAACCATCCTTCTTGGGCTCTTCAATTCAATCCTATACCTGCTGAATATAATTCAACAATAGCGTTTCGCAGGGCTGGGCTACAACTTTTAGCTTCCCCATTCTTAGAGTAACTATTTCTACAAAAAAATCAAGAAATCTCTTTAATTTCGAACTTACCAACAAAAAGCGTACAAAATAGTAGATTTATTAAATTTTCACAAAAATTGTTCACGCTTCTAATTAGCTGTCCACCCTAGTTGACCACTAATTATATTACTGCTATATTGTGTCATGACAAAGGAGAAAAAAAAATATAGAGAAAAAATTACGGTTATAATGGCAGCTTTTGTTAAATGAAGAAGGCGAACTGCGACTGCACTAGCGTTTCTAATTAGTTGACAACAGCTGTATGTAAGAATTTGCTCACGATACAAGGTCAAACATTCCTTTTTCGTAGAAGTGCTGACTTTTTGAGGCAATGAATTCTGCATAGGCTTTTATGACCTCTGCTCAGTTCCGGAAGACCTTCTGCCGCCAAATGAATCCAGATTGCGGAAAAGATGGTAATACAAGTGGATTGGTCCTTTCGATGTCCACTAAATTGTTACCATAACCTTTTTTGGGTGAAAATCGGGCTTGGGGTGTGTTTTGGTTTTTCGTCTGCATCCAACCACTGACCAGATCTTATAAGATTATTACACAGTATCCACTTTTCATCACAGGTGACTATCCGGTGCAAAAACAGTTCAGTTTGGTTCCTTAATGTAAGCAATGCGCAGATTCCAATTCGCCGTAGTTTTTGGGATTCGTTCAGCTCATGGGGTACCCACTTATCGAGTTTCTTTGCCTTTCCTATGAGAGAAAGGTGTCAACTTATTGTCATTGGGGATACTCCCGTGCTTTGTGCAATCTCTCGCACCGTTTTCGTTTGGTCAGCATTCACCGTTGCTCTTAAAACATCATCGTCAACTAACGTTTCCGGCTTCCAACGTGATTCATTTTCGAGTCTGAAATCTGAACTTTTCAAACAAACGGCGTTCATTTACCGCAACATCCTCAAATGCGTTATTAATGTTTTTCATTGCCAATGAGGCATTATGTCCCATTTTAAATTCGTAAAGGAAGAAGGTTCGAATTGGAACTGCCGACAGCATGGTAAATAATTCCTAGAAAAAAAATAACGGTACTTGTAACGAACCCTAAAATTCTCACACATCAAGCACACGTACCACTTTATTTTATAGAAAAAGAAACTTTAACGTTCTGGCACAGATGTTCACTCGAGAACTTCTTATTTCCGACTGAGCGAAAATCGAACATTTCATGTGGTACAATATAATTTATTTTTATTTCAAAAGCATCTGTATCTAAACCAAACTTAAGTGCACTTTAAAAGGAATGTCTTGTATATGTGTGTATGGCAACTCTTAACTCATAGTTAATAATCAAATAATGTAATAAAGTTATAAGTACGTTGATATTTTTTAACGATTGTGTCATATTCAGAAAACGAATTGGAGTACTCGTATATATGCTATGGCTTTTAAGGGTTGGGTATTCTACAATTTTGAATATGGTGCACAAACTCCAAGAAACTGTCCTGGTAGCAGATCTGAAATCATCAGTGCCTGTTCGTGCAGGCCGTTCAGTCGAAAACATTGCTGTTGTACGTGAAAGCGTGGCCGAGATCCCAAGCACATCAGCCTTTCATCATGCGTAGGAAATAAACCTTTTAAGAATCACATTACATCGGATTTTAACGAAAGATTTGAATATGCATGCTTACAAAATTCAGTTAACGCAGAAAGTGAAGCCTCCAGACCATTTCCAGCGCCGTACGTTTGTCGATTGGATGCACGAGCAAACACAACTTAGGGAAGATTTTTCAAAGAAAATCATCTTCAGTGACAAGACCCATTTTCATCTCAGTGGATACGTTAATAAGCAAATTTGTTCCGTTTAAGCCCATGAAAACCCAAGAGAGGTTGTCGGGACACCGATGCATCCTCAAAGAATCACTGTATGATGTAGTTTTTGGACTGGATGTAACATATAATATTATTGGGTTGTTTTTTTTTGTAATGGTGCTGGTAATACTTTTACTGTGAATGGTGAACGTTATCATACAGAGTTAACAAAATTTGTATGGCCTCATTTGGATAATATGAATATGTGGTTCCAACAAAACGGTGCCACATGCTACACAGAAAATGCAAAAATAACTTTATTGCACGAGAAATTCCCGGGATACACTATTTCGCGAAACAGCAATGGCAATTGGCCATCCATATTGGATGTTATTCCAAATTTGGACAAATGGATTAATATATGCCGCCGAGCCGTGCGACATATTTGGCCGATATTATACACATAATTGTTATCAATTCAATAAAAAAAATCCAAATCATTCTAGTGGGATAATTTTTTATTTACGACTCTCAGGGGAAAAAATTATTGGCCCACCCAAAATTTTTATAAGAGGTGCAGAAAGGTTTACATGTTTATTATGTTACTTATATGAAGCTAAACTCTGAAATAGTTTCTCCCCTTAACTCGAACCTTAGTTGATAGTACTTACATATAATTGAAGACTTTCCGGGTCCAAGAGTTGATGTTCATTCCTTGTTATGGCCCATAATTACAGGGTTTTGCCGAATCTGATATTGGCATTCAACTCTTGCCGTTAAATAATCTTTTCAGTACCGGTCAATGGAAACATGGTTTCATATATTTGAGAGCAGCTGGATTGAGGTGGTGGGAGTCGATTTTATCTTTTTGGACTTGGTTTTTACTTTTCCCAATGACACCTGCTTTAAATAGTGGAGTAAAGACTAAACAACTTTTTTGTAGTAACAGCGGGCACAGTGAGATAAAATCTCTTAACCTCGCTACAGTTCAGTTAGCTTTTTGTTTTTGAGCTTTAATTAATAAAAAAAAAACACTCATAGCAATTTACGAAATGGCGATTCCGTGGCTTTATTATCAAGGAGTTGTATAGTGCATAGTGCAAGTTCTGGAACCTTAACATCTTTATCCGATGAGGCTTCTTAAAGTAAGCAGGCTCAGCCGATTTGTGTGAGTTGGTGAAAGAATCTTAACCCTCACTTCAAAAATTTCCAAAATATATCGATCTAATTTTGTACTATGTACATTCATCTCTATTGAAAGACAAAGAGGCACGTGCCTCACAACCATGTATTTTTTTCTTTATTATGGAGGCCACAAGGAATAAAAAGCAGGGAAAAGACAAAACAACTAACAGTCAGTCTTAGAATTGTTTCCATTCGTTTCAATAGATAAAAAGGCAGTTAATTAATTAATTGCAAAATCAACCATATTAGCAATTCATTTATTTAATTAAGGGTCTTTCATTAAGTGATTCCTATTTTTAAATTTTAAAACAAAGTGTGTGTGAGATATCATCTACATTTTTTTTTTCGTTTGAAAGGCCTATCGATGAAATTATGTATGGAATATAATATCGTTCAAATGTCCGCCGGGGCTTCTCTGGGTGGCTGGCAACCGAAATGTCCAATTTTCCATAATTCTAGCGCATGAATCAGGCTGAATTTGACGGCCGGCATGGGCTATGTTGGCTTTGAGGGTCGCTGTGGTGCGTGGCTTATTAGCATAGACCTGCCACTGCAGAAAATCGCAAAAAAAAAACGTCAAATCGCACGATCTCGGTGGCCAGTTCACATCACCTCCACGTGAGATGACCATGCCCTCGAATCGCTCGTGCAGAATTTCCAATGTGGCGTGAGCTGTGTGGCACATATCGCCGTCCTGTTGAAACCACATGTCGTTGGTGTTCATATCATCCGATTCAGGTCAAAAGAAGTTTGCAATCATCGACCTATAGTGCTCGCAGTTGACGGTGATTGCCTGGCCAACGTCGTTCTCAAGGAAATATGGACCGATGACGCCGTCAGCCCAAAATCCACACCAAACTGTGACTTTTTAGGGATACATTAGTCGCTCTTGGATCTCATGTGGATTGGTATCGTCCCAAATTTGACAATTTTGTTTGTTGATGTATCCATTCAACCAGAAACGGGCCCCATCGCTGAAGATGATTTTCCGATGAAAATTAGGGTCAGTTTCCAACTGCTCCAGAGCTCATTCAGCGAATACACGTCGTTTTCTATGGTCGTTTACCTCCTGGGTCAGTTGAATCTTGTGTGGATGCAGGTCGGATTTTCCTGTACACTTTCACGGAGAGCGGGGATGTTTTCGGCAGATCTTGCCTTTCGTTGACCTACGGGGGTTGATTTATTGTTTACTGAGCCAGTGGACTCAAATTTATCCACCACATTGCGAATAGTCCTCTCGCGGTAGGACGACTATGGCGAGCGTAGAATGGGCGATGCGTGGGGAACGTTGCCCGAACAGAACACCCATTTTGATAAAACAATTTTATCATTTGCACATGTTGTTGAACGTTATGTTCGTCAATGTTGATTTGGCAAAACAAACTGAATAAATGACAGTCAATTTGACAGATGTAGCTTCAACAATATAGCCGCTATGAACTGTCAAAATTCAGAAGTCCCTATTGGAGGACCCTGTAGTTTCGTCACCCATTGAAGGTGTGTCGCCTTCAAGCTTTATCGATTTCAGCAAGAAGCTTTCAATTTGCTATATCAGTCTTTGGGTATCCGCTATTACTTAATCCAGGGCAAGTAAACAATCTGGGGTTGAGATTTAAAATGTTGCTCAACATTGGCATCTATTGCTCGATATGGGTTCGTATCATAGCTTATTTAGCTACGTTGAGATAGAGCAGCTCATAGATTTCGCAGATGTGGCTTCTCCTTTATTTGCCTTTCCCGCACACGTTCCAATGGGGAATCTATTATAAACAGCAACTTATCAATCAAATATCAAGTGCTTAGGATAGAATGGCACAATCAGGGGCTTGGACCCAGTTGTTGTTTTGCCACTCCAAAACGTCTTAGAGGGGGATAGGGTAAGCCGAATATTAACTCGGATATCATTTTCTGACTTCGAAATATGCAAGCTTTTTAACAACATCGAAGTTATAGCTACCTGTAGAGATATTTTACCCCAAACGATGAGTAACTGATTTTTAGTTTGTTTACAGCATGTATCAGAATTTTTATTCATTCACTTTTAGAGCAGTGTTTCTCAATTCTTTTCTAATTGGCGGCACAACTGGTTGTGGTTTTTTAGGATCCCAAAATCGGTCAAGGCCTTGTATACCTCCAAAGGTATTAAAATCACAAAAAGATCAGAACGCAGAGACTCAAACTAGATTTGAAGTATTTAGCTTTATAATAAAAATGTTGGAACTTGTTCGATTTATCTGCACTTTGACGTTATTGAGCTCCAATTTTTCCTCGAAATCATTTTTCGTATATCTCTTTTGTACTTCATCCTAACACAGATTTTCTCTGGCATTCCGTAAAGTTTCAGGTTCAGTTGGTGGCCGACAGAAAACTATCTATGCCGACATTTGTAACTCTGAAATAGCGTACACTTTGGTTTTTGAAGGTGTCCTTTGTGGATCAGCTTGCGAATAATTTGGTTGGCGAAGCGAAAACATTTGGTCTTTTTGTGGTGAATCATGTGCTACATTCCACCATATTTCATTTAGCTGTAAATGATGCTAACCGGAAGTTGACCAGTCGCATGTATTTCTTTTAATCAGTTTCAATACAGGATATTTTATTTATGTCTAACGACAATTTTTCGCTCAGCAGTTTTGCCCGTACCTTCTAAGAGCATACGCTAAAATTATCTTTTATGTCTTCCGCAACAAGTTTGTTTTTACGTGTCGAATTGTTGTTGATTAACATCAGATTTGACGTTCAACCTCTTCACTTGAAGGGGAGCCTCTTTTTGCAACTATACTGAATATTATATATAAGTGCTAAAGTGCCACATCGGCAAACCCCGTGAGAACCAATTGAGAAATTCGAGTGCCAATCTATGCTAAAAAGATAAGGAAAACAAATTACGTGTACTTGGCTTGGTTGCAAAATCATCCACATACTCGTACCATGTTAAAATTAGGTCTGAGGTCTGTTAATAAATACTTGTGTAGTAGCAATGCATTTATATATAAAATAACATTAATAAAATTTTTGTAAGGCAAATGAAGATAAACAAAAACACAGACACATCTTTTCTAATGCTGCTCCCATCGGATATATTAAGTACCGGAACCCATACTTAAATCCATTTTGGCATTATTCCTAACAACCGACACCACCCCAATTTTATTTCCTTGACACAAAACCCAGCCAAGCACAAAACAATTATCTTTGTCGGTTCAAATGTTTCGTTATACTCGCGGCTCCACAAAACCCTCATACCCGTCATTAAGCAATGTTCTTAGTGGCAATAACCAAATTACCCGTCGTCGGAAGCCCACAATTCCCTGAAACAATACCAGAGTCTACTTAACACAAGCAAATGAAAAACATAATTACGCCACCTAAACTCGGCGCCAACTATACACATATAAAGATGACTTTATTCGGAGTGAGAACTAAAGGAGATTTCGAGGATAGAAATTAGAGAACGAAAAAAAAAATGCCAAAAAAATATTTCCTCAAGTTCTACTACACCGCATCCACACAGCAAATGAGTTATGAAGCAAAGAATCAAACGGTCTGTGATCTTGGAAAAAAGTTGAAATTGTCATGGAGCGTGAATTGAATTATGAAAATTCAATTTTTGGCACTTCTATCTGCCTGTCTATGGACAGAAGTAGTAGTTGTCTTTCGTGTGAAATCATTTTAGATTTTTTTAAAAAAATAAAAAAGTTCGTTCTATGCCGTTCCCTTGATTCGACGAATTCGAATTCGAGGAGCAAACCTTCTCACGATAGAGACAGGCAGTCGGACAGGAATTCATAAGAGATCGAATATGTATGAGGGAAAATTCTTTTTCTTTTTATTTTGGTTGTGCTTATGAGGGGAAACGACCCCATTTCGACACCGTACCACACCATCATCCTCGTCGACATCATCATCAACTTCATCATAATCCCAGTCGGAGTCGGTTGAAATTTTTCTCTAGTTGCGCTCTAGTCATAAGTCTATGTCGTTACCGTTGTCGATGTCGCCTGTCATCTGTCATAAGTCGCCCGGCCGATTCTGGGGATATCGTTTCAAATTCGACATGGGTGGCAGGAGTGTAAAAAAATGGTTTTATTTATGAAATCGTCGGTTTGATGGCCAATCTTCAACAATTCTGTACACCATGAGGCTTTGGTATCCCTATACATACTCGTACACGCAAACATATTCGTATATTCGAAAATTCAAATATGCAAATGTATTTTGATTTTGGCTCCGTAATAGTTCTCATCCGTAAGCCACAATCAGATAAATGTATAGACACTCTTTATGGCGTACTTTGTTTCGTGACAAGATGAAAAGTTATTCCATCGAAAATCAATAAATTTCAACAGTTTTCAAGGCCACTCTCAATATTACAACGCAAGATGAATTGAATTTTCAGGTCACATTTTAAAGCATAAAGCCCAATATCATTCTCTTTTTAATAAAATAAAATTGAAAAAAAAAAAAAAAATACTTAAAAGCCAAAAATGTAATTATCCTGGAGGAAAAATTTCACGTATTGTCAAATTTACGACGATACTCGCACAACTTTTTTCGTGGAAAAGGAAAATTATTGATTTTAATTCTTTTTCCCGATTCGCTATATTAAACCAATAAAGTGAAAGGCAAAAAATACGGAAAGAAAAGGAGAAACAAAAAAATGAAGAGCTTAAGGTCAAAGGAGCAGCGAATAAAGCGCATAAAAATTTTATGATCCCATAAAACGGGTGAAAAGAATACCCGCGAATCCATTTTTAATCACAACCACCGTCTGCTGTGAACAATAAAAAGGGGGCACTCGGAATTTTCTCCCCTTTTTGGTCATTAGCAACATAAACTCTTATTATACTAGATTAAAATATTTCTCGCGTGCTTATAGGCTGAACATTATCAAGCCACAAGACAAAGGAATGCAAGGCAACTTTTTGATCCCTTTCGAAGTGAGGGAGGATTTAGGTCAGGATACGGATATTGGTCTATTTGGAGTGAATAAATTATTTATGGATTTTGTAATACAATAAAAGAGGTATATGAATCTTTTGGAAGGTCTATATCTTGAAAGATCAAGGTGAAAAATTATTATTGTATTATTTGGACTTTTTGTAAGTTAATGCCAGTCTTAGAAATCTTCTGTTCAATTATTGCATCACTTCCTTGTTTTGGCTACTCTATAATTTTTTAAGCCAAACAAACAATTTATATATTTACAAACCACGAGAATTGGATGAATGCCAAGCCTCCTGCTGTGTTAACTAGGAAGAGCATGAATAATTTGCTAATGATAATTTCAATGACCATCGGAGACCTATTGCCTTGCCATCGAAATTGCTACAAGAGCTGTTAGGTAGACTAGAAAGACTCAATTACGCCCTTGCGATTTTTGATAGAGGCCGGAAAGCCGATAATGGATCGGACCACGACTACCATCCCATTATATGAATGGTCAAGTATGCCTTCGCACTGCACCCGTTAGTTGCAACGGTTTCAACATAATTACTATACACAGATGCATTACCGACAGACTTCGGCAGAAATATTTCGAAAACGCACAGGTTCCCGAAGCAGTACAGGAATTGTGACTGTTTTAAGTGATCTCCAGAAGTAGGCAAGGACGAGTTTTCTGCGGAATTTTTGAAGTTCGTAGGAAAAGTTTAGCGTAGAAAAGATTTTTTTTTTGACAAACTCCATACGCTGTCAGGCGCTTCTGTGGTTTAAAACGAAGTACGACATGAGTGGATTTTATCACCACTTTTTTTACTTGTGATAGTAAACACTTTACACACTTTGAGGAAAAATTAGCTGTTGCTAAAAGAGCTATCTGTTCGATTTGGGAACGTTTCTTCAAAAATAAATATGTATCGCAAAGTGCAAAACAAACTTTGTTCCACTCAACCGCAGCGTCGATAATGCTTTACGGAGCTCAGAATGGGGTTACAAAGGCTACGATGCTGTGGAAAAATTTCTTCGCTACTTTTTGAAGAAGATTTTCCGATTACCAAAAAATACCCCGAACTATATGCTACATCTTGAAACGGGAACTTCTCCTTTGCTCTTGTACACGCTCAAAATGCACTTCAACTATACCCTAAAAATACTAGAAATGAATGAATGCAGAATACCAAACGTAGTTTTAAGAAGCATAATTAGAACAAAAGGAGGCATTTGCGAGGAATGGAAGAAAACAGCTTCTGAATGCGGATTAAATCTGTCTATTCAAGTGAACGAGCATCCTCATCTTTTAAGAGAAAAATTTAACTTGGTTTTGGAGAATTTTGGCAGACATACATATGACCAATATGTCGAAGAAGCTAAATCGTCTCTGTTTAGGAACTATTACAGCAAACTAAACCATTTTCTAAATGAAAAAATATACTTCCTAGATAGTCACGCAGTTGACAAAATAAGTACTATTTTCAAATTGAAAGGAGAACTCGTTCAACTAAGCTTTATACCCCATAGACCAGATTTACCAATACTTTGTGACCTCTGCAGAAGACATCTTAGATTTTCTTGGTGTTTGTCCGATTTTAAAAGAATTTCGGAAAACATGATTTAGACGAAGATGAAGATGAATGAGCATTTTAAATGGAGAAAAAGGACTCCGACCCCTACTTAATAGCGATGTGCGGCGTGCTGTGGAATCCATATATATGAGAGGATTCAAGCAGAAAATTGAGTGGTGTCTGGGTAGCATCTACTGAAGATGGGCTTAATATAAAACAGGGACAATACTAAAAAGCTGAACAATCGGACAATGTTTTTTAGGTAACCTTTTCGGCTGGTAATGGCAAATATTTGAAAGTGAAATCTATTGCTTATGTCATTTACCCATCGTAGCCGGCAAAAAATTATAGGTCCGCTCCCACTATACAACAATAAAACTCATTTAAAAAAGCGGGTCCTGGGGAGAGGAGAGGCCATGTTTTTTGGTAATATTTGAAAAGATGTTTTAAAAAAGATACTTGATGACGTACGGGCTAATTATGGCGGGGAAAATATAACTTTACTCTGCCTCAACGATTTTTCTAAAGCATTTGACAGGGTAAAAAAAGTGATGGTTGTTGAGAAATATTCACTTCCATTGAATGTACTATCAGCAGTGCCTCAGGGTTCCATCCTAGGACCTACCTTATTCAGCGCTTTTATAAATGGCACCCTACGGTTTGTATAAATGCCTCCGTTTATTTTTATATCGATGATGGGAAAATTTATTTATCAAGATCCCCTGGTTTGATTGAAGATTTAGCTTGCAGGATCAACGAAGATCTGTCAGAGATATTCAACTGGTCGCAGAAAAATTGTCTAACAAAAACTCTGCCATTTTCCTTCATCACACTCAGCGTCAGTTTTTAGATAATGTAATTAATCTGGGCTTTAAGATATACTGTTACTAAGATTTATAGAAGACTTCGAAAACTCTGGTTATCCTACAGTTTTGCTCCACAAGCCATCAGACTGAGGCTCTTTATTACTTATTATTGACTATGCCCTAATTGTATATCCTAAGCTTGATTCTCTCTCCCAGCATAATCTTAACGTCTCGTTTAATGATGTGTCCAGATAGGTTTATGGGCTCTGATAGTATAATCGCATCCCTGACTACCAACAAAGTATTATGTGTTGCACGCTGCAGCAGTTTCAGAATGTAAGGTGCTGCATCTTTCTACATAAAATTATATATAGCATATCACCAACATACTCGTATCTCTTCAAGAATTTTCAGTTTGTGCTGCCATCCAGAACAAATATGTAATTTAATTCAACCTCTCTTCCAGTATCTGAACTCCTCGCGCATTTTTTTATTATCCATGTTGCCAGACTTTGGAACTCATTGCCAGCGGCGAAAAAACAACATATGGGAACCGATAAACTTAAAAAAGCAGTTATGGCGCTCTGATTTAAAGACAGCAAGTATTATTTTTAATTGTACATTTATTTCCTATTTTTCATTCTATAACTCGAATTTTCTTAGCTTTCGTTCTTTTTCCTCTTCTTTCTCTCTCCCATTTTTATGCTAGAGTTAAGTAAATGATTTTATGATTTGAAAATGTTATACAACTATCCAGAGTTTGTGCTATAAAAGACAAAGTCTTAGTTCTATGGTACGTTTTCGAATAAATAAATTCAAATTGACACGTATGTTAGTTTTAGAATTTAAAGTAAAGCCGGATTAGTTCAAATCACTAGCCACCTTAAAGTTGTATCCGCCCATCTTTGAATTGACTAGGACCGATCGGGTTATTTATGAATAAACTAAAACGTTCACATAGCATGGACGCAAGTGTGATATTTTATATGTGGCGCTGTGAAACTGATGCCTTTGTATAGTACGTTGTTTCCGCAATTCAGGGTATATCGTTTTTTTGTAGATTTGTAAATTGGAAATATGCTGAGGTTCCATTTATCAGCCTTCATTACACTCCAAATTTTTTGATCAATATCAGCGGCTTTGAATAGTTTAAGTGCGAGGCTATTCGCGCTAGCAGTCTTGTTCGATTTTAATTTCGCGATGTTTTCAATCTTGAGTTCATTGGGTGAATGAGAGCATTGTCTGGCTGTATTTACATTGAATGATTCATTCTACCTAACAACGGACTCTTGATCATTTTACAATCTATAATATACATCCTCAGAATAGACTACGATTCTACTATGTTATAATATATTTTGGTGTTCGCAGGCTTCGGCCTTAGGTTTGTAGCCTTTACATGATATGTTTTCACGAACACAGTTACTTACACCAAGTTGATTGAGGTCCATTTTTACTTGAACGCATTACCTGCGAAGTAGCCGGGAGCGAAGACAGAATTTTTTTATCCTTAGGATGTTCGAGATATTCGCTATCGACCTCTCGCTACAATAGGAAATCATCCGCGTAAATTTTCTTCTCTCGGAACATTTGGACAGCTATCAGCAATGTGATCAGTTGACGGTTGGCTGCAATCGGTCTATTAAGAAATCTAACATGTTACATGTAGACCCAAATTAAGTTTCCTTTTTTGCATGGGTCTACAGCAGTAAAACAGTCTGGATACTTAAGTGTCTGTAATTTTCTTCGGTGATATGAGAGTTGACGTGCGACGAATAAGAGTTCATCCACCACCATCTCTACTTTAACCACCTTGACTAGTTCTGGAAAATGCTTATTTACGTTAGCTCCAAATACGTTGAAGTAGATCACACTCATCCTAAGTGTCAGCAGGCGGAATGTTGACATCACCATTGATTCGATTGCGTGAATTCATTTACCTTCTGAGGTTCAGTCCGTTCCGACATTTTCCACTTTCACTACTCGCGCTTATCAGTTTAGCAAGTCAAGTATGGTTCGGTGAGATTAGTATGCTGTGGATATCATGTATAGGTGAAATAAGCACAATCGGTGTGAAGTTATAGTCATAGCAATGGGCATCGCCAATTAGTTAACACTTCCTTTTGTTCTGTATGTCATTGTCCAATTTAGCAGCGGGGTCTTGAATTCTACATCAAACTATCTTTAGCGTCGAATGTGGTGGGCCAGATTTTGCAGTACAATTTTTGCTACCCTTTTCAATATCTCCCGACTTTTTTGCCTGTAAAGAATTAAGAAGTTTTATATGTTTATTTTTGGAATGAATGCTTGCAGTACTCGTATATTTGACTACTCCTTACGATTTAAAAAGTTCACATCATTTTGTTTCGCAATTTTCTGGCGTTCAAAATATGTATGCTGACCGACATGATAATTTGGTTGATGGTACGAGTATATTTATTAAGAAGTTGACAAATTACTTTATGAATTTTGTTACAAAGAACCTAGTATTTGCAAAGGTTATTGTCGAAATATCTTTCCTGGTCTCATATACGGAATATTTATTAGCGTTTCTCCCAAGGCTGTTTCCATTTCCTATATTTATATTAAAACCCCAACATTTTTTTTGAACTAACCCTTCATGAGGCCAGTAATGTCGGGTATCCCATCACACTTGGGATTAAAGTGCGTCAATCATCGCCCTGATCTTAAATGGGGGATAATCCCCACTCCAATTTTTAAGATCGTCCTGGGGAACCAGTACTAATTCGAAGTCATCGTGCAGGCTAGACTTCCTCTTTGGTCGAGGGTGAGGCCTACCTAAAACCTTCGTAAACTTTAGGGTAATGGCGCCCTGTAATATCATATTTGCTACAATTTAGGGTTTTCCAACCACAGTCGGGAAACCTTGTTGCTGGTCGAATGTTATACAAGTCATTCACTCCAGTCTGATGTCTTTTTACATAAAACCAGCTCTGTTCTACCATTATACTACGCTATTGAAAATACTTAGCCTGTGTAAGGCCACTCATTTGCCCCGTATGATTCAATGAAACATAGACGCCGCTGTCTTTTACAATAATCGAATTATTTTAGTTCCACTTCGCCATTGTCCTTTAAGTTTTTGTTTTTTTTTGTTGGTAGACTTTATTTACATAAATCTTATGGTGATATCCTTCAGATGTTAGTAGAGGTTAATCACGCAATGAAATCAACCCCAATTACCTCTCCAGTGACTGTCTGATGATCCAAATATCTGATACAGCCTTTAATTATCGTCATGCAATAAGGTTCAACCATAATAACATAAGCAAAAAATATAACCAATCATCATTATGGAAATCAAAAGTCATCCCCATTAAGAAAAGAAAACAAAAAAAAAAACTTCGGGTTATTAATTACATCAGTCGAAGATTAAATGGTTTTCAAGTTTCTGTCCTTGAACTCAACTTTTGAAAGGTACTAGTTAATCATTTGGTGGTATCCATTCAAATGAATTTTGAATGCTTACCTCAATAACGAGTAAATAATATCACCAGCTGCTCGGACCAATTTCCGATATTTTACAGAAGAAGAAAAATCATGGAAAAGGGAGATGTATGTACGTTATGAGTACGTAAATCGATTGGAGTCCTTAAAATCTTCCATCTCTTCATTAAATGTCCTTTATAAGATTACGAGTGAGTTTAACTTTGTCATCAGAGAGAAGTATAGCTACTTTTCTCCAACTAAGAAATATGTACATGTAATTTATCCTAATCTTAATTGATTGTGTTGTTGCTGATAAATACATTGAATTCCGGTTCTTGTAAGGTACAAATGGAAGTTACTTATCAAAGCAAGTTGAATAAATAAAATCTAAGTGATAAGCTTAAGATTATGCTGAGCAGTAATTTAAAATGAAAGTTATGAGATTGACTTTAATAGGACATTAGCTTATGAACATACTTGTAGTTCTTGCGAATAAGGATAACGAACTGAATGAAGGTATAAGATATGAGAGTGTGCCTAGTCTGATTTGCATACTAATCTGTGACAAGTCTGTCTGAGGTAAAAAGTGCGAAAACCTAAAAATATTATCTTCATTACAATTCTCACAATGACAAACTGAAAATACAATCTTTTCGGTAAAATATTCCACGCTTACAGCATAAAATGGGCTATTTGTTCTTGAAGGGGTTAGGCCACTCTTGAGGCCGTAAACATAGGCTTTTTTGTGATTTTTTTTTCAGGAAAAATATAAAATAAATTGAGTTTACAAAGGTAGTTTATTGTACATATGATTGACTGTAAAGAATAATTTGTATAGAATAACTTATTTAAAAAATAGGGGCTGTGCAGCGTTTTTTTTTTTTTTAAAGAACTTAACACTCAAGTGCGTATGAATACACTTATAATGCCTCAGCATGTGTCAAGTTTTTTGGAAAATGGGATAGAGAGAGACAGAAAGATGTTTGGGCTCAGTGGTTATATCGCTCCAAATTCTTATATCCATAACGGACTGGTTTTCCACGAATGAATTGTTTGGCGAGATGGTGGCCATAGTATCTCACCTTTGATTCGATACTGTCATGAAAAGCTCCCCATTTAAAAACTTCTGCTAGTGGTCTTATTTTGAACATTTTGTCAGTCGACGTTGCTGCTAAGTCGTTGTCTACAAGATGAAGGTTTCTTTTTATATCTCGAAACCTATGCCCCGACATGGCTTTGCCTACCAATTCGACTTCTATATTTTCATCTAGAGGCCAGTATATTGGTTCTAGACGTAGCTTATGGTACTCAGAAAGTATCAAAACCCTTAGAACTTTTTTAAATCAGAGGAATCCAGTTCGAACTCGTGTCAATTGTTTTGATTAGCGTATAGTTTGCTATTGGATACGATCATATCAATAACATCATTGTCAATAAATTTTTCAAAAAATTGTATTGGGCTGAGGCCCTTCAGCTCTTCATAACTATCATTCCTTCTGTCACAGGATTCGTTAGTACTTCCAGCAGTTGAAGAGTATGAAGAGATACATTTCCGCTAGGTTGGGTCTTCATCTTGTCTTCTTCTTTTTGACTCCAGTGGTTCATCACCACTGTCGTCGAACTGACTGTCTTCGCTACCACTGTCCTCTCGGTTTATAAAAACCTCAATAGAACCAGGTACGTCCTGCGGTAATAAACGCGTCGCCATATCGGCACCTTTCTCTTTATCAGTCAACGCACATGGATCAGGTGGTATGATAGCCACGTCACATTCTTCATCATCGCTTTCTTGTAAAATGGGTTCAATAGCTTCCTCAAGCCCCCTATATCTATTTTGAGCTGTAAAATTATGTTTCTCCATTGCAAGGTTCTGGGAAAAAATACAATGCTTTTTTTTTTCCTTATGTTGTCAGTATACTCAATCGAGTACAGTCATATTTATATGACCCTAGTTTTATTTGAGCTATAAATAATTAACTATATTATTCCTTACTACTCTGACATGTATTTTATACTGATTAAATGAAAAAAACAACTTATACGTAGTAATTATTATAACAAATCTAAAATCACTCTCTTACTTTCACAGCGTTTCGGTGACACACTGTCAACTGTCACTTTTTTCAAAGAAAGGCACACTACGGGCGTAATATTTATTGATAAACTTGAACAGCGTTATGATGACGTAAAATAAGAAAGTAACCCAAGTGAACGGTACGGGATCTTTAATTAACGTTTAATTAACGCTTAAGGCTGTACTTACTTGAGTACAGTGACTTCTAATGGGTTGATTCCACGTTCATTCGATATTGTGTGTAAGTAAAAGTTAAAAAGCAATTGTAACGAAACAAGTGCTACGATTTGAAGTTTCAAAAGGCGATATTAAATATGTGATAGTTCCATACAACTAGATCAATATACCGATCTTAGGTCTGAAAACTATGTGGATGGAAATCTCAGTACTACCCTAAAATACGGATCCGCCTCAGGTAAGATCCAGAGTGGTGTTAATCTAGTCCATGCATTGTGGCAGGATAAATCAATTTAAGCTAAAAAAAGTTTAAATAAGACTCGTTACTTATAAACGTACTTACTTATAGTACATTACATTACATGGTCCTAAATTAATAAACCTCTCTGGGTAGCAAAGTTTGTGTATACATGTATACACTTCAAGGTGGTTGAGGTACCCTTCCATCTCAGGGTCTACCTCCGGGTAGAAAACTGTTGTATCCGTAGAGCTAAAACTCGTATTTACCAGATTAGACTAAAATTTATTCCTTATAATATTCATACATTTTTAATTCAAATACAAAATTTCTATAACTTAATGGGAGAAATACCATGAAATTGAGGTCTTTTGGCACCAACTTGCTGCCACACGACGGAAACCCAAATCATTAACCAAAATGTCTTGGACGGATCCATAGGCAATGTTCGAGTACTCCGCTGTCTCTCTGTTGGTTAATTTGCGGTTATTGACCAACATTTCTTTATCTTCATCAATGCTTTCGTCGGTTTTCGATGTCGATGGTCTGTCACTTCGTTCAACATTTTGAACCGCTCGTTCCACTGGTAAACGACCATTTTCTTTAGAGAATCGTTGCCAAAACATTTTTCCAACATTTCCAACGTTCGCGCACCATTAAATCAGTTTTTTACGCTTAACACTCGTACAAGTTCGTTGTTGCAAATTTAAATCCATTTCTAAAATTGTAAAAAAGATAGATGTACTCTTGGCTAGGTAGCTTTTGCACATGTCAAGCTATGCTAAGATTTAGAAAAAATGCCAACAACAGATTTATCAACTTAAGAAAAGAAACAGAACTCAAATCGGAACAATGGGAGTGCCACACGGAGGTTTCCCCGAAAAATAGTGTCAAATACCACTTCAATAGGTTCAATATTCAATAATTGAAGCAATGGGTTGGGTGACCCTTGAATAAATATTGTAGTTAACATATTATGTAGGTATACCTAATATTAAATTTAACTATCAAAATGAATAAAATAAAAATACATAATAACTACTAAAAAGTTTTTTAATACACTAGAATATCTGAGAAAAGAGATTGTATTTGCACGAATCCCAAATCCAAAAGCCAATTTTCACTTGTTTTGTGAACGCACTGGAAAGGGATAGTTGGATTGACTGTGGCAGTTTATTGCAAAAATGGCATGATGCAATAATGAAAGAATTACAAAAAGCTGTAGTACGAAAATAGGGTATGGAAACTAAATTGAGAAGATTACCACGTAAATTACAATTGTCGAGCAATCGAGTACTTTGAAACAATACAAATGACGAACTGGCAGTATTTTCATCACACGAAACAGTGTATAATTGGGATGTACTAGTAGACGGTATTCTTGGCAAATTTACCTTACAATATGTTTTTGCAGTGTTAACAAGGGCTGAACTGTATTCAGATTAGCTCCCCCCTAGCACTCAATTCCTAATTATCTTTTGGAATGAAAAAGTCCTTAGTGAATTATTTTCAAAAGCTTCGTAGAGCAAATATTTCGCAGTTAAAAAAGTATCCATGGACCAAAAGTAATGCCTCGGAGATTCCGTGTTGTTAAAAAACGCATTCTGAAATCTATGATAAATCCAAGATACTTAAATTCTTCGACTTTTT
This sequence comes from Volucella zonaria, assembly GCA_963966105.1. Lineage (NCBI taxonomy): Eukaryota > Metazoa > Arthropoda > Insecta > Diptera > Syrphidae > Volucella > Volucella zonaria. The sequence continues at coordinate 8,296,295 of OZ014530.1, forward strand.
TAATTTGAAGACATGTGTTGCTGGAAATTATACTGCTGCAAAAAGAATAACTATGGAAATATGATAGTTTGAACAATTCACACTCGGGTGAGTGAACATAAAACTTCGTTCTGAGACAACTTTGCGGCTATAAATTCAAAAAAATAATTTTCGTTTTCGAGCTTATAGACTTGTTGTGCTCAGTAAACCAGATTCTCAATAAATTCAGATCCAAGCTTATATCAGAAACTGTCTCAGCTAAAAGCACAGACCACGTCGTCCGCAAATGTAGTAAGTATGCCTCTAGAATCTAACCTAAAAAGTCAATTAAATAAATTAAAAATAGTAGAGGCCCCAAAACAGATCCTTTGCGAACACCCAGATTTCGATAATTAATCTAACTTCTAATATCATCTATCTTAACCATTTGGGGTCTATTTTGAAGGTAAGATTTAATCCAACGGAACATGAAGCCTCGAAAACCAGCATTGTAAATTTTGTTCAACAAAATATTGTGGTTGATCACAACGAAGGCTTTGGTTATGTCAATAAATAGGCCAAATAACTTTTTTACTATCTATTCTAGATTAGCAAATATTAGCGACCAAAAGTGTAAGAGGGCACCTTCAGTGGATTTACTTTTTTGAAATTCAAATTGCACGGAACTACGAATCTTCATTTTATTTAAAAATCCCATAACTGTTTTTAAAAATGTTTCAAAAATGTTACTTATTGCTGGAAGAAGTGAAATATGTCTATAATTGCCTATATTATCAACTAAACCCTTTTTGAAAAGTGGTATTACATCCGCATGTTTAAGCCGTTCAGGAAAGACTTCAGAAAACATGCTCTAGTTGAAGATATTTGCTAGAATATCAACAGTGAATTTCTAAAAGCAGAAGGTTCGATGTACCATCGTATCCATAAGCATGTGAATTATTTAAGGAACCAATAATTTTTATAACTTTGTAAGCGGTTATCGGCTCAAAAGAAAAACTGTTAATTTGCAAAAAATCGGCATTACTAATGGAAGTACTGTGTGTACAAGGCTTATGGGGAATTTTCAGTTGAAGGTTCTCAGCTATCGTGCAAAATAGTTATTACATGAGTCGGCAATGATGCGTTTTTCATAAGCTTACACAACTATTGACACGCAAATTGATGTTTTCTTCGAAAAAGCAAATTCAGAATGCTGTTTACTACCTGCTATTCATCTCTCAGATTAGCCTTGCCATATATGTATATGTAGTTTATTTTTGTATTAATTATCGCGACAAGTTTTAATTTCAATTTGAATTGAGCTCTAAATGATGGTTATTCGGATGCCTTAAATTATAATCTTAGTTTATTTTTACTTCTAATATTGTTCAACAAGCAGTAGGTTATCTAGAATTTTAGTCTTTTACCAGATTTTTTGGTTTTTCTATAACGTCTTTTTCAGCACAATCAGCTTCGCAAAGCTCAAGACGGAGATCAAAATTCAGCATGATTTTCTTTACCCTTTGGAATGATCTAGAGTTTGGACTCTTATTATTTTTAACGATATTATCCAGAAGCAATAGAGTGGTCAGTTATTCTCAGATCGAAGTACGTGTAAGTAATGGATTTATGAAACGTTCATAGATGTGATCCAATAATTTCCCAGATGGAGTCGTAGTTGAAACAGAACAAACCGTGTGAAGCTAATAAATCTCTGTAATTGGACACGGTTTCCATTTCTTCTAAATTATTAATGTTAAAATCACATAATACTCATATAACCAAATTTTTTGATTTCTCGCACTCTAAAAGATTCTAAAATTCTTCAATAAATACCGAGATATTTTATTTATATTCGATGTATAGCTCCGTAAGTAATTGCAAACAACTTATAACCGAGCCGCCTATAGCCGTTCATTTCAAATTTTTATGTCTAAATCTCAGATACAAAAACGAAATCAATAAAACATTCAAAATAGCCAAGAAATTCAAAGTTCTCTGCCCAGCTTCTAATATTCTTATGTAGGAGTAACAGTTTGTGACAGTAACAATGACGTGACTTCAAAAAAAGTTTCAAAAGTGGAAAAATCATCAAAATTATCACTTTCGTTATTCAAAGCCCGTCAATACAAAATCATAGCCAAAAATATCATTTGAGTCATAGAGCAAGTTTTTGGTGATTAATTAGGGCCTTACCTGGTATGGAGTTTCCTTAAGTTTTCTTGATAGGGCTTCATTACTAAATCGCTGTCTGAGATTAATGAAACAGCGGGAAGTGTTCTTGTGGTATTCTAAGAAATTCCGTTATCAGAGTTGTTAAAAGTTGCATCCCTTAAAGTTATATCTGTCTATTGTGACGTTCTGTGTAATACATCGTTATCTGACATCCTTTATTTTTAACAGGATAGAATTGGTGTTGCCTCTATTTAGTGGTTTTTTTCAATACTTGGAAAAGCACCAGGGACAATTTCTAGCGCAATGATATCAATGTCACCAGCATAGTAGTTACACAGTCTTTTTGAAATTTCTTGTCCTGGTTTTGGTTTGCGAGTTTCATACAATATTCTTAAGTTAAATGACAGTACATCACCTTGTATAAACACTTTTTTAACATTGAAGGTCTTGGTGAGTTTAACTTGACAGAGATGCCAAATCTAGATATGGCTCATTTCTCCATAGATGCTGTCATGAAATGATCCGGATTTGAAATCGATCCAGATTTTTTGGATTTCGTTTAGGACTTGCCCTAGAGTGAATATTTGGTAAATTGTGCACTAATTCGCGCTGATAAGGGCCAATCAAATGGTTGACAAACGTTGACGTTTTTAAGTGTTCACATAATACTGCAGACCAGATCATGCATTTGATGATCATGAGGCAGATGCCTACATTTATTCGACCAAACCAAATGGATTTTTTCATGAGCTAATGTTTTCGGTTCTTCACTATTGCCTTCTGACATCAACTATCACATTGGAATCTATTACCTTCCTGCTCTCGGATATCTTTCTTAATCAAATGAGTGATTTTATTTTTATGTCCAACAGCACACGATATGAAGCATCTCTGATCGCTTTCTTTTTTGCTTTTGATGCTGGTGGCCTAGCACTTTTTGAGAAGTTCTTTTGCTGACGCATCGAATGTAAAAATTATTTCAAACGAATATGTCAGAAAAAAGCTAACATACTACTACACGAGCCACAGCAACTCATTATAATAAGAAACAAAATTATGTAAATACGAGAAAATACAAACATTGCGGACATTATTTTTCAGATGAAGCAACTTCTGGAACATATTCCAAAACATAAAAGATAAAATCCTCTTATTGTCGTTTTCTGTAATTAAGAAATTCTGCATTGTTTGTTGGATCATACGAGTAGTAGAGAGTTTATAAATGAAAACACTTTTTCTCAAAGCAGTCAAACTTTCTTAACTCTCCTTTTGCTTGAGAGCCCAAAAGACCCCTTCCTTTTCTAATCCTTCCATATAATTCTCTTTTCCTGTGCTATTTTTTCTTTCAGATAACACATGTATAAAAGTTGGACCAATTAATAGAAAAGTTTACGTATTTAAACCCTAAGTTTGTTATTTTAAATTTTAAGCATGAAGGCACAGATTTGATAGTGATAGATAGTTCCTGATGACTTAAGTAAATTTCGGTTTTCATATTTAGGTCTTCGTAAGGTACGAAAATGTTTCTTTCAGGAAGCCATTCTAGACAAATTGAACTCATTATTCAAAAACAAAAAAAGTTGTTTTGTCACGGCACACCCTCGAAAAAATTCTTATAGAGTGGGAAAGAATTGCTTATTATATTTGTATAGCATAAATAACACGTTATTTTGTCAAATATTATGATGTGTGTCACATTTCTACTTTGAGCGAAGGCTAATTTTAAAAATAGACATATGCGGAGCTCCAGTCTGCGACATGTCAATTAAATAAACAACGCTTTTTGACACAAATGTACGAAGTTGGCTTCGCGGATATATTATTTGATTGATTGATATGTCCTCATTATCTTGACAAAAATAATGATATGCTCCAATGTGTTCACAAAAGGATATACAGCAATTAGCACAGGAGCTTCTCATATGTGCTTAATTCGCGATGAGTCCCATGTCCGTTGAATTCTTAGGCTAAAAGCATCTCAGATAATGTAACATATGTCTGGCTGAACAGCATGTTGACAGATGATCCAGAACAGAAAAATATACGGGCTGGGTTCTTTTGGTTCTGAAGCACTGCAATATTTTGCAACAAGGTGGAATTTGTCAGCATCACTCTCATAGTCGCTCATGGTACTACAGAAGAAATATCAACCAGCAATCATTTGGTGATTTTACCGTCAACAAAGGGAAAAGAGGTACCTTTAGCAGTACAATCGTATAGCATAGCCTACCCAACACCACGTCTGAAACGAATAATTAATTCAATGAGCTAATTAACTTCTTGGAATATCACTATAGTTAGAACAATGATTTCCAAGCTCAACATTAATAAAGGAACATGGGGATTACCAGATCTCCATCACAGTCAATGAAATTAGACATATGGTAATGCGATCGATGAAAGGTACTCCGCTAGTATTACAGCTATCCGAATATTCCGGGTGGCCAATGTAGACAGATGAAGCTAAAATACGTTTGCAGATGCTACAACAATGGAAAAATACTGCGAAACGTTGAATGGCTCCAATCAACACAGCCATTCGTCAGAATTGGTGACAGTATACTTGCCGAGCAATTTAAGTATACATAATCACATTTCTAAAATTTAGTCGGAGAAAAGCGTGACTGATGAATGGTGTTCTAACCGATACTCACCATCGTGGAGTTAACCTCCCAATTCAGTAATAAAACCTTTCCAATAAATATTCTAATCATCCCAGTCCTGCTGAAATGCGCCAACGAAGTTGGATGCAAATACCATATCCTTGCAAGTTTTGTTTTTCGAACTGCTATTGTTCCTGTTTACGTTGATGGGCTTTGAGAGGAGCATACATGTTCATTTATTTTCCATGTTAAACTCGATGACATAAAAATAAAAAGAGATGCACAAAATATATATATATGTATGCAGGGTATCTGAGTACGTATACGAGTACGGGTATGAATACTGAAAGTGATTCTTAAACAATTAGAAGAAGGGGTAAAGATAGAATATGTGGATGAGAAATTAAGAGAGAAGAGCCAATGGTAGAAGTAGCTTACTCATTCAACCAAAGGTTTAGAATATCATCCCGATCTTGACTTGTTTTTGGAATCTTCGGTGGTGGCGCAGCTAAATCGGCTATTGACGAAAAGTCGACTTAAATCTACTGGCAGAGTATTTGAATTATGTCTTGAGGAGCTGCTTCGGTCAGATGGAGTATTACTAGGCACGCTGGAAATGGCCAAATCCACAGCACTAACGTTGTATTTTATGCTAGACTGAGAATTGCCATCTGAATTGTCGCGCCCACTCTTGGTTTGCGTTTATCGTTCCTGAGCTAGACACGCCGATAATTCACGAGCTCTTGATGAAGATGATGAAGCGGACGTGGATTTCGGCGGTTTCATCATCATAGCATTGAGTGACTCTTGCTGAAGTTTCAGAAGAGCCGATGGCGACATGAATAGATTATTAGCGGCTAAGGTGGATTTCGAAAGCGGATCTGGAATTCCATGGTGCTGTTGGAAGAATGCAGCATAATCTTGTATTTTTCTCTTGTAGTAAGCTGCTGGATCTGTAGCAGCATTTCTTTATGGAGATGAAGAACTACTCGAGAAAGGTGCAGCGAAAAGAGCATTTCAATCAGCAGCTGCTTTATTTTGATGATACAGTAGTGCATTGAGGTCTGATTGGTTGTTCTCCGATTGAAGAAGTTGATTGAGCATATTATTTCACCACCTACATTACCCAAATTACCCATACCACAGACACCAGCTAAAAGAGCTGTCAGTTCATGGTTAGCATTGGTTGGTTTACCTGAACCATACTGGTTGCTGGCATCAAATAGCTTCGAGTAGGTCTGAAGCGGGGTAGTGTGATCTGGATGAGGTGATAGTTGCTGCACATGCTGAGCTTGCTGTTGTTGCTTCTTAGATGGCGAGGAAGAGAAAGTTGATGAAGATGATGCGGTTGCAGCTGAAAGGCCAGCCATCTGTTGTTGTAAGAATGCATTCAAATCGTTGCTTGTCTTAGCTTGCTGCTTAGAGGAATCATATCCAAGCAGTTTTGGTGCCTGCGGTAGGTTATTATAATCAGCCGCGAGTGCTTTGCTGTTTTTTTGGACTGTCACTACTAGTAGCACATGTTAAGTAAGGAAAATCGGACCCAAAACCTAGAGTCCCCAATGTTTTTGCGCCCAGTGCTTCGGCCTGCTGAAGCCAAAGTGCAGCATACTCCGGCGAACACATACGAGTAGGTTCACTCATTTTTAATGGGTCATTCTTAAGATCATCCAGTTCCTTCATCAGTTGAGTTTTATACGAATTGCTTGCTGATGATTTAGTGATCGAGATTCACTCCTTCGCTCCTGTTTTGACATGGATTTCGAAGATGCAGTGGATGAGCATGCTGAAGATGATTGCTCGATTACAGGACGCGTTGGACCTGGTATGTTAAAACCAACACTGGTGTAGACGCTTGTGTATAGTTGTGTCGGAGTAAAATGATCCAAGTTTAATTTATTTCCAAATTTTGCAGCTGCAGATGCTAGTTGATACAGAGATGAATTTTCGTAGTCTTTCGAATGTTGCCCTCTAAATAAACAGGCAATGTCTGTTTGCAGGAAATTCGGGGGTAGTTGTCCAGCCAACAAAGCTAAGCTAGCGGCCATAAAGTCATTACCTGAAGCCACCGAGGTGGCCAGCGGTGATGGTTGCGGTTCTTACTTATTCGGTGTGATACTTGGACTGTTGCGCGAAATATCACTAACATTAAATTTGCCTGAACTAGGCGCTGGAGAATTGCGAGTGCGACTCGATGATGTGTCTGTTTTGGCAAGAGAAGGGCTTGCACGTATTGGAACTTCATATTTAGCAGGACTTGCAGAATTTGACGGAATCGTGATTGGACTGTCACGAGGTGATGAAGGCTCTCGCATTTTAATTTGATAATCCAGTTGTGAGTCGCAGTCTCGGAGTGTAGGTCCGGCTTAAAACTTTGGATGCGAATGATACCATCCAACAAGAATTAGCTGGTCTTTCATTAGGCATGAATCTCATGCTCAACATCTGCTGCTTTTTGCCTGTCAAAACCTGTGTTTTTGCAATAATAGGCTTTCGTGATGGCCAAGGTGTTTGAGTTTACATCCCAGGTGCCTGAAAATTATCCACAAACTTCGTGCTTTGTCAGATGGCAATGGAAATCAGCGACAAACAATGCCGATGAATTTATTGTCAGTAGAAAAGGTTGCAACTTGTTAACCGCCTAAAAAGGCACAGCTTCGATCAGTGCGTTTGCATCATGCATTGCGTTCCGATTACTGTTGTGTTGAAATACGGTGCGCTTGATAATTGGTTGGGGCGATTCTGGTTTTTTATCAACGTCACCATTAAGATCATCATCGGGTATCGAGTCCTTTTGCATGACGCATTTGTCCAACAATGCCACCTTGTATGCGTCCAACTTCTTACCTTTGTACTTTACCGATTTCTTTTCCGGCGAACACCGACTTCGTACAAAATTAGGCATCAAACGCCTGATTAGGATATGTTGACCAAATGAATATTAGCATAACGGCCTGAAGAGTCCTTGATTCATGCTCGGAGGGATAATGCAGCACAAAGGTGACTCTGGCAAGTTGAAAGAGGTCTTTACCATCTTCGAGTGCGCAACTGGAGGCAGTTGGCTAAAGACCGCCCTAACTGGAAAAGCTCATTGATCGAGGCCTAGGTTCACCCATGAACGTAACGCCATCTAAGAAAGTAAACAAGTAACTAACCAATTGGTTGAGCTATTTGCTAGCAGTCCTATACAGAAACTCAGCCAAGGACGTTTGATAACGTGGTTGTTGTCATGGTCTTCGTTATCCAATCAAATTAGCGCACCTACTGGTGGTCCAAATACAAGTTTGTTTTTGAATAACATGTTATTTTGACACTGACAGCTCTTTTTGGCTCGAAATCTTGACGTTTCTTTGTTGGGGCCTTTTAAAGATATGCGAGCAATCCAGAAACATTTAAAGCCGTTCGTCTGAGCCATTCGTAAGATAGAGCCAGAAATAGTCAACAAGATGTTGGAAAATTGGTTTGACAGGATGCACTACTGCGAAGCTAGACGAAGCAGCCACATAATTAATAGAAATGTTCGCTCTTTTGAATAAAGCCATAACATACCGAGAATAATTGATTTTTGTTCATTTTATTTTATTTTTAAAAATAAACTTGTATTTTGACCATCCTGTAAAGAAAAAAAATAGTATAGAGCCGGTATAGCGTAAACGATTCAAATTTACGGAAAACACAACAGTTCAGCTTCAGCGAAAATCCGTTGAAGGTAATCGTATGCTGCATCTTGCTATGAGATTTGACTTTCGAGGCAATGGCATATGTTACGAACTGAATTAGTTCGCAGCATTTGGCGATCGGCAACTTCTCGACGATCGCTGACATACACACAAAGTGCATCTGTGTTTTAATTGGTTTTCTTTAGGCTTCTGGGGATGATTCTAAGGCTTCATCTTGGTATAATTGCTTTTAAAACGGAAGTATAAGTCTTTTCGTACATATTTCCATGCTTTACGATTTGTGGCCTAACATCGAAACTTAAAATTAAACTTTGCCGTTTCTCCTATAAAGGGAGTTTTTTTTAGAGGTTTGCCTGCTGAAAGTTGATTTCTGATTAGTACGTTTTACCATTTTACGAATGGACTAACGCCAGAACAACGCGTGCAAATTGTGCAAACTCATTTTGAAAACCATGGTTTTGTTGGCCAAACTTATCGTACGCTGCGTCCATTTTACGGTCGACATAATCGTCCATCTGAGCAATTATTCGGAACACGATGAATCGTTTTCGCACCACGTACAATCTGGTGCGTAATACGCATACCCAAAGATGACAAACAGTGCGAATAGGAGAAGTTATTGCCGTTGTGGGGCGCAGTGTTGAGGTAAACCCGAATGAGTCGATTCGCCATCTTGCATAGCAATTGGAGCTATGCCCATCCACTTTGCGGAAGATTTTACGGAAAGATCTTGAAAGCATATAAGATCCAGCTTGTGTAAGAGTTGAAACCGCGTGACCATTATATGCGTCGTAGGTTCGGTGAATAGGCCGTAAACGTAATTCAGCTTGATCCTCATTTTCAACGCAAAATTTTGTTTTACGATAAAGCCCATTTTTGGGCAAGCAAAATCGCCGAATTTGGAGTGGAGAAAACCTTAGAAGCCTTTGTCGAGACGGCCTTACAACTATTAAAACTCACTATTTGGTGTGCTTTATGGGCTGGTGGAATCATCGGCCCATATTTCTTTAAGGACGATGTCGGCCAGAATATTACCGTCAATGGAAAGCGCTATAGAAACATGATTTCTGACTTCTTCGTTCCTCAGTTGAATGGCATTGACGTGACAGAGTTTTGGTTTCAACAAGACGGTGCAACATGCCACATGGCACGAGACACCATCAGTTTATTGCGGGAAACATTTGTTGAGCGCATTATTTCGAGTAATGGGATTGTGAACTGGCCTCCACTATCCTGTGATCGTTTGCTTTATTTGGGAGCACGTGAAGTCACTAGTCTAAGCCGATAAACCGGAGACGTTGCGATGATTTGGGAGTTAACATTCACCGTGTTATTGCTGATAAGTAGCCTCAGTGTTCGGTAAAGTTGTCGAAAATTGGATTTCACGATTGCGCTTCATTCGAGCTAGCCGCGCCACGCATATACCCGATATCATATTCAATCGCTAATGATAAATAATTATCTATTAAATAAGCTAATATCATAGACATTGGCATTAGCTTCAAATGGTTTATTTCATATTGAATTTGCATACCTCTAAAAAAAACACTCTTCAGATAACCGAATGTAGCCAGCATTTTTGCATTCTATCCCTCTTGAACTTTTGACACCAGAGTCAATTGTTGCCATCTACTTTTGTTTACCGGTCACCACTTTCATAAGGCAATGTTCGCTTCAAAAATTTTTAGACGCAACTTTGAAGTCGATTATTACCACCAGGATCATTGGAAGGAATGATTTTAGAATGATTAGCTGGCTCCCTGATAGTTTCCTTTGCCCATTACTTTCCGGAATGGTAGCAAATTTTTTGTCGCAAAAGTTTTCGGCGCAGTATTTGTAAATATGTATTTCCTTATATTGCAGCACACTTTTAGTATCCTTCGCGGAGTAATTTTCTTTTTGTCAGTAACACTCTGATATGACAATTGTCTTTCAATGTTTTATTAGCTTTTTTCACTGCTAAAACGAAGGCAAGTGCTTAGAAGTTGTTCGAAGTTTTTCGATAATTCGTACTGCTGATTGTGGTTTCACTTCGTGACATCGTCTACAGAAGTAGTAGTGGGAAGCGCTTGTGTGGGGGACTCGACTGCTCTGCCTGGATTTATGATGTCTTCCATTTTGATGTTATTTCTTTGATGTTTTCTTTCTATCTATGTATATTAAAATCAGCTAACAAATAAAGCGTTGGGATATTAGACGTATTGACTGGAATAACTGTTCTTAACTTTTAGGTTCCTAACATTCAGTGTTGAAGCATTACTTCATTAAAACATCCACAACCGAATAGACGAAAATCATGATGTACTTACTCCACTTTTTGATCACTTTTCACAAAGTTCGATTCTAGCTATAAATTTTTTATAAATTTCGGTCCTAGTCACATACCCGTACTACCCAAAAAGAAGTTATTTTTAAGCACGCCAAGAGCTGGTAGATAGTTGACATGGATATGTCCTTTCAGAAAGCCACAGAAGAAGAGAATTAACTTCTTAAGTCGCTTAAAACCAAATGACGTCACTAAATCTTGAAATTTATTTTCCGTTAATGTGTTGGAGCAATGGAGGTTATGTGGCAACATCCCACTGCGTAGTCTTTTTACCATATATGTACATACATCTGAAAAGTTTCCGACCGAACAATGATACAAAACATTTTTTCTCAACAATCACGTTCTTTGGACATTTTCATAACCTCTTAGCAGTGTTATCGTCAGTGGTTGCAGTTTTTAGACGTCCCGAACGTTCATCATCTCCCAAGCTCTTACGGCCACGTATAAATTCAGCTGCCCAAAATCTCACTGTGATAAATGATGGAGCAGAGTCCCCATACACAGAGTCCAACTCATTTTTGATTTGCGTAGGCGTATTGCTTCTCAAAAACAAGAATTGAATAACAGCTCGATACTAAATTTTTTCCATTTTCACAAAAAACACTCACATCGACTCACTCAAACGACTGTCAACTAAAAATTGCGCATCCAAAATGACTGAAACTTCGGTAAGTAACTGTCAAAAGATGCACGCATTCACCAGCTTTTATTGACGAGTGCCGCTATCTTTTCAGACAACCCTCGTACAATACTTTCCAAGTTAAGGTATCAACTGGAATGTCGTACCTTCATCGATTTCCAGGAGAAGTGTTCCGATCAGGCAACCATCCTAAAATCCATATCAAACTATCTTTTTATTTAGATAAATGCAATGGCGCTTTATAAGTCATTTGTAGATTCCCAATTAGAAGTACGTAGTCATTGAGGGTAAAATATGTCTTGGGGTGTGATTGCGTGGCTGGTGGGATTTACCTATTAAACTATTCGAAGGTGTTCTGCTACTGAAAAACTACCCATCACTTAAAAAAGTACACACAATATTTTATTTCTTTATAAATCTAAGTAACCTATCTGCAAGAATCTTGGTAAAATTTTCTTTACTTCAGCTATTAGAGCAGGATTAAGGAACAGTTTTTGCCTATACTCCTGTGATTCTATAATTTCATCTAGCTTTAACGTGTCATCCGTAAATGCCGCAGTAAAAGGCAACAGAAACGAGAAAAGTACGGTTTCTAAAGAGAAAAAAAAAAAAAACAATTTTATCAAGGAACATGTGCACACATAGAATCAGCATTCAAAATCATATCTCACCATATTGTCGGTATTTAATTAGATCAATCTGAAAGTCTGCCATTTTCGGTAGTTCCCCTTTGAATTCATACCTTTTCAATGAATCTATAAAGCTCGAAAAGTAGTAATAAATGGTTTCGTCCCTTTTATTTAATCGAGTATCACTATCCAAAAGCATGTAAATCGAGTATATAATGTCTGCAACGGCTGGTCCGTAATAGCACATTTGAAAATCAACCTTTTGATAAAAAATGAAAAAAAAATACAAATAAATAAATGCAAATTGAAAAATAAAGGAAGACTCTGAGTTTTTCTTCTTACCAACATAAGGTCTTCGAGCTCTCCCGATGTTTTGCTCTTGAACATCATATTTTTGATGTGGAAATCTCCATGGTTCAGGACGAATAATGCTTTGTCACCACGTTTGTATGCGTTACATAAATTACGACACACGTCTGTTTTTATTTTGTCAAGTTCCTTAAAGTATGGGATGTATTTTTTGAGTTCATCATCCGATGAGAGAAGTAGATTAATGAAGTTTTTCACTCCTTCGCTGAACATTCCGATACCATCTACATCTAAATTGAATGTGCCGTCGTTATAGTTGGTTATAAAATTTGGTTCCTTTAAAAGTGTACAGAAAAATTGTATTTTTTTTTGTATAAAATTTATTAAAGTTTAAGCATGCAAAGAAAATTCAATTTAATCCCTGATTGTACTCGCATTCACTAACCGCACAGGCTTCGCTACCTCTGTAGTCTGTGTGGCAGTTTGTTTAGCATTTTAAATTTGTTCTTCATTCTTTCTGCATGTACGAGTATTGACAGAAGTTCTAGGTTGAATAAAGTTTGGTGGCATAACCTTCGCATTCGTTTTGGGATTGTTAAAAGATGAGTTGGAAAGTCCAACACACGTGTATATATGTACAAGAAAGTACGCACATACGTATAATCTAAAGAGGGTGTTTTTATTTTATTAGATAAGCTCCTATTTGTTTCTTCAAAGAAAGACACGTGTGTAGGTATCAATGAAATTTTTATTTATGATTGAAAAATACTTAGTTTAATATATATTCATGTGTAGGGCGCAATTTTCCATGGTATTTTCACATAATTCGACCGATATTCCAGCAATTTTACGTCGCATGTTCGCCTCCAAGTCGCCTGAAGTTTCTAGCTTATTGGCATAGGCCATAGCTTCAAATGCTCCGTTCTATTGAAACCATATATTTTCAAAGCATTCCAGTTCCAATTTACTAAACAAAAATTGGTTAAAAGGAGCGATAGTGGTCTTCGTTGATTGTGAACAACTTGCCGGCGTCATTTCGGAAGAAATATGGCCCATTGACAAATCCGGCATGAAAAACACACCAAATGGGCAATGTTTTTTTTGTATACTAAAGCTGCTGTTGGATCACCTTCGGCTGATAATTTGACCAAAGGTAGCAATTTTGTTTATCAACAAAGCCATTTAAATAAAAATATACCTCGTCACTGAGAAAGATCTTTCGATGACAATGCGCATCTTCTTTAATCTATTGCAAATAGGAAGTTCGACGCGCACGGCTTTAGGTCTTGGGTCAATACGATCTTATAGCGTAACTGCAGCGACGTTCGAGAAATGCTCAGCTCTTGATAAGATAATCGATTCGATTTTTTTCACTAAACGCCCAATTATTCGCTTATCGGGCAAAAATTTGAGTAAACGCAAGTAATGGGTTGTAACTGACCGCGAATTGTGATAAAAAATGTTGATTTGTTGAGCCGGCATATATACCTTTTCATGATTAAATGATCTGGAACACAAATATGACATCGGTCGAAAAATAGTATGCGTAAGTTCTGAGAATCCCCATTGGAAAAATTGGGCGCATTTAGTAAAAAATAGTTTAGTTCAGTGTCCAGTGTTGCACTCTTTGTTTACACAAAAAACCTTTGATATTAGTGGAAATATTGTACAATATTTATTGTAGTAAACATTTATTCACCACATAGAATGATGTTGATGATTGTATTCGAGATTTAGAAAATATTTTCCTTGAAATAGATTTTTCCCTTAACTGACAATTAGCTTGACTATTCTCTTTGTTAGTGCTGACAATTGAAAAGCTGTTTGTAAAAGGTGTCCCCAAATATACGCAAGAATTGAGTTTTGCGTCATGTGTGTGGTAAAGTGTTGCCAACGAAAAAAAAAGACAGCATGACAGCGTTATTAAAAATGGAGCGCTGCACGAAAGAATATTGCGTTTTCATTGCTGAGCAATATTTTAAAAATAATAAAGGTTTGGCAACTACAGTTCGTAATTTTTGTCGGAATAGTGATTTAAATTCAACCACTGTGAAGAGACTAGTTGTTCTTTGAAAATGCGGCTAGTCAGGCAATAACATTTAATGGTGCTCGCTATCGCGACATGATAATCCGGTTTTTGTGCCTAAATTGAAAGATCTGGATGTCGATGACATGTGGTTTCAACAAGACGATACCACATCCAATACAGATCAAGAAACAATTCAGTCATTGCCTGGTTATGTAATTTCCTGTTTTGCTAATCAGAATAGGCCGTCCAGATAATGCGACTTAACGCCGAGCCGTTGGACTTCTTTCGTTAAAGTTTTTTTGAAACCTGCGGTCTTTTCCAATAAGCCCACGACTGTCCACGCCTGGAAGGGGCAAATTGAGCCCTGTATTAAAGAAGTTCAGCCACATTTATGCAATCAATAAAAAATTCACAATTTTTAATTAAAAACCCGTTTTTCTATCAAAATTACTTCTTGCGTGAATCTTGCGGCACCCCTTATTTTTTGTAGGGACGGTAGTGGGAATTTCCATTAACCTTTATCCTGTACACATGGGTCAAAATTGCCCAACGCACCTTTCATAGGGCTTATTTCGTTTAATATTGAGCATTTTTTTTTTAAAATTCTTGACATTTATTTTTTTCAGGGAATAAATACAACTTTAAAAACTTTTTATTATATTTGTTCGTTTGTGAGATTTTATGATAAAATTTGTCCAAATTACATACGTTGTATTCGTGGGTCAAAATTGCCCAATATGTTTTTTCAACTGATGTTGTAAATTACTGCAATTATTATTAGTTATTTCGTATCCATCGGGAAAAAAGGAAAAGTAAGTGATTTTCTAGTTTTTGTTCTACAGAATAAATATGTCTGGGTAGAGTCGAGAGGAAATACAGAAAATGCTTGACATTGATGTGAGTCTGACTGGTAGTGCTGCAAATGATACTGCAAGTGAGGTGGAGGAGGTAAATATATCGGATAATGGTTCCCTTTACGAAACTGACTCTTTAAATGGGGAAAGTTTAACCTTGATAAATGAGGATCATAGCGGTTCGGCTGTCGAAGCACTTCCCACTCCAACGCAATTTCTTTCGAAGGATGGGAATTACAAATGGTGTAGGTGGCCAGTAAAAGATTATTCGATCGGCCGTCGTAGAACAGAAAATGTTATGAACGCTTCCCCAGGACCGACTCATTACGCTGTCTCAGCTTTTCATTTGTATCTACCGCCTGATATCATTGATATTATTGTAAACATGACATGACATTGAAGGTAAACAGTGTTTTGTTTCCAATGGGTTTTTTTTATTGTAAAATTGCATTTTTAGGAGAAAGCGTATTTAGAGGCACGTGTGTTAGAGTTGATGCGATTTCTATTGAATGCTATAATGGACTACTTTTGCTGGCTGGAGTTTTCGATCCCATGGGGAAGCCTTAGAAAGTTTGAAGAATGACTGTAAGGGAAGCCCAATTTTCAAAGCTACAATGAGTCTTCGAAGGTTCCAGAATATATCGACAGTTATACGATATATCCTGTCATTCGATGTGACAGGAATGAACGACGAGCTCGGGATAACCTCACTTCAATAAGGGATTTCTGGAATAGATGGGAATGTAATATACGAAAAACATTCAACCCAGGTGAGTGTGTTACTGTGGATGAACAATTAGTATCATCGGAGATGTTCCTTCAAGCAATACATTCCATCTAAGCCCGGAATATATTGACTAAAAGTATGGGCTCTACTTATGCGATAACAAAACAAGCTTAGCCTGGTCTTTGCAAGTTTATACCGGCAAGGACAGAAATTGTATGCCTGAACGAAATCAAGGCTATCGTGTAGTTCTAGATCTCATAAAAGACTTGAAAGGTAGAAATATTACTTGTGATAATTTCTTTACATCACACGAATTAGGAATTGAATTGCTAAAAATTGGAATAGTGCGAAAAAATAAAAACAAAAATCGGAGAAATTTTCCCATTTCTTTTTTGACAATGACAACAATACAACTTTCGTTGCATATGTTGCAAAGAAAAACCGGGCAGTCATTCTCATGAGCACTTTGCATCACGATAAAAAGATAACTGGCAATGCAAAAAAACCGGAAATAATAAAATATTATAACTCCACAGAATCAGGGGTCAAGTGTATCGACCAACTTATTCGTGTTTATACATGTAAGCGTAGAACAAACAGGTGGGCAGAGACATTATTCTATAACGTTGTGGATATATCAACCTATAATGCTTTAGTATCTATCCAAAATTGGAATAAAGCAAAGCATTTCAGACGAAGGATTTTTTTGGAAGAATTAGGGGATGCTTTGCTTCAAGGGGAAATCTCCTGACGAACTTCTCTTCCACACAGTGCTCCGGAAGTAGTTCAACGTCAGCAAAACAACCCTCAAGAACAACCTAAAACACCAACCTTGAAGCTATCTCGCTGCTACATGTGTCCGAATCGCTCCAACAACACAAAATGCTCAAAATTTTTAAAATTTATTTGCAAAAACCATTCCGAACAAAAAATTTGTGGGCAAATTTGACCCATAAATACCATGTGCGTCTTTTTTTTAAGTACAGGATAAGGGTTAAAACACTTCAATAGATTAGGAAAAATATAATGGGAAAGCTGCAAAATAGGTAGCGCTGCATCTGTTTTTGGTATAGAATATTTCCCAAACCTTTTCCTTAAGTTCTAGTTTGGGTTTATTATTATTTCGACTATTTGAATACAAAAAGTGGTCCGTTTTGCACGAGTATTCGCACGCTGACATTCAATTTGTACAACTCTTTTAAAGAGTTTCTGAAGAAGGTAGTAATTATGCTTAGATAAATCATTAAATTAAGTGATTTTACTTTACTTAACATAACTATGCTCAAGAAAATCGGTTATTAGGATATTCACACTTTAATTTGCAATTTTTAAGAACTCGATGATAAACATGAAGACATCACCAATCATACCCCACCAGATCAAAAACTGGTGTGGTCAAAAGCACTTGATTTTATACGGTGCGGTAAGGCAAAAACTCTATCCATAATAAGTTGTGACAAAGCTAAAATTTTGAATGATAATGATAAAAAAAACCTCTACTAAAGGCAGCTTATAAAACACCAATGGTGAATTTTCAAAATAATTGAGCAAAAACGTTTATAGAGTGGGAGAAAGTAATTTTCATCACCGAAAAAAAATGTTTAATTTGGATGGGTCAGATGGCTTTCAGTCGTATTTGTAAGATAAGGGGGTTTAGAATCAAATAAGAACAAGTCGCTACTTTTTTTTGGTAATAGAAGCGTAATAGTTTGGGCAGATCAAAAATAGGATTTGTTCCCAGTAAAATCTTATCCGAAGATTATATTCAGATGTTGGACGAGGTTGAGCGATCAGAAGAGCTGTGGGATTCGGCTTTCATTTGTCAACAGGACAACGCTGCAGTTCATTTTGTCAGAAAGTGATTAAGTGACTTGAAGAGAAAAATGTGAATTTCCGCTTATGTCACAGGATACGTAGGTTGCTATTTAAGTTTTGAGGAAAACAAGTAAAAAACAAATATTCATCATGGAAGATCGCTTCACTTTTTTTCAGTGAAGATCAATATACTTTTGCATGCGTTTGAACCAATCTCCGAAGCACTTTTTGCACTGTTGCAACTTTTGTTGGATTTGGCTCATCTTAAAAGAGCCATAGAGTAGACTGCTGTTCTGTTTCGAATTCATATGCCATAGTTCGTCGCCTAACACGTTCTTGTAGACGTTTTCTGAAGCACAGCTATCGAATTTTTTCAACATTTCTTTGAACCAATCGACGCGAGCATTTTTTTGAGAGATTGCCAAATTATGCGGTATCCAACTTGAAGGAAGCTTTTATACATGCAATAGTGTGGTGTCCATATCTTAAGTGGTAGTGAACCGGTTTCCAAATCGGAAGGTTCGGCGTTCGAATTCCAACAGCCCCCTCAAGACATTAATTTTTTCAGTTTCAAAAATCAAGTAAGATGAGTAGTTGACTAGATATTAACAACAAGCCAACTTCCTCTAAGTCGAAACTCATCGTACGAAAATGTTCAAAACTTAATCCAGTTTTAGCTGAGATGAATTTTCTAAGTCTCCGTAAAAAACGCAAATAGCACTCATACCACAAAACGACCTGAACACGTATACTACTAAAAACGTTAAACTTTATGATGCTGATATCAGATTTGACGTACTCGTATCTAAACCGGTATTGCCATATCTCAACACTTGAGTAGCAATTCAGAACCAAGCAAACAATTTATGATGATTTGTTATGCTTATATTTAGATGCCTTTATTGTGATCGGACGGATGCTTTGGCTTTCATCGCCCAAATTCAATAGTTTGCCCTGCCGTCCAACAGTCTTCAAAAATTTTTATTTTTATATCACCAATTGTGACGCTATTTCTCAATTTAAATTTCCTGACTTATCTCTACAGGTTTCCGTTCTATATTGTTGGCTTGAAATGATTTTATTAACCTTTTGGTAAAGTTTCTGAACGTTGTTAGTATTGTAGCACCTCTTAATTTTCTCGATTGCTCGCTTTTCACGCCCTTTTATTTTGCTCCCTTCTAGCCTGGTCGCGGTTTTTTATGCGACGCCGGCAGCTTCATTGGTTAGTTGCTTTGCCACATCTGCCTGCTTGTTATTAGAGGAGAGCTTTTGTGCTGTTGGTTGAGTGAAACCAATTACCATAGTTGCGTCAAATTTGAAAGCTTCTTGATCGTCCACATCTTGTGCATGTTATAAAGGCATTGACTAGAGGTTGAGAGATATGCAATCGATAAAGATTCTGGCGATTTGTTGTGATTGAAGCCGCATAAGAAATATTTTCCCATTGCTGGGGCGTTTAGTAGTAGTCAGAGTCTACATTGGCCGCTCAGAATTGTTTTACATCTATAATACGAGGGGAATGTCTTAAGTCAGTGATAAGCTCGTAAAAATCATTTAAATGCGGAAAAGATGATCAAATTTTAGCTATTTTTTTATAGTTTTCCTTTTACGATTTTGGCATTGGCAAATACTGAATACTACCTATAGATAGGTTAGGTTAGGTTAGGTTAGGTTAAAGCTACCATCATTGAGGGGCATTTAAAACAACAGAAGGCTCATTGTGATACTATTCGGAGTCAGTGTGGGAGCAATGATCTGGCTATAGTTAATGCATCTTCTTTAATTTATCTTTTCTTTCAATGCTGGCAAAAAAAAGATATAAGGCCGCTTTATATTAATAAATTAAACTGCTTTCCCGTGTTATTTACCTATGGCAACATTCTAGAGTTGGGTAGGGAGCGACAGCATAAGAACTCTTTGAGTCTAATAAGCAATATGCATTGCACTCATGGCAAATATATTTGAAGAAATATAACATTTGAATCATATCTCAGTGATTAGCACTCAAGTGCTCAATTTTAAATCGGTGGAAGATATTTTGTCCACATTTTCCTGCGGAAATACAAATAGACAAGGTGGCGCAAAATTAATCACCCTATCGGAAGATGATATCATGTTTGTAAATGGCGTCGTACGTCAATCATATTTGACATTTGTGAACTAGACAGCTGCAGTATATAAGCAAACAAGCAATGGAGCGCTATACTCCGCAAAAGTGTGTAATAATTGTGTCGATGATTTTGACCAATAGTCGGTCGTTGGTGTTAACGCAGAGTGATGTGTGGCTGCCGATGTCACTGAGAACGAAGAAATATCAACCAGACGAAGGGCCACGAAATTAGGCATCACCAGACTGACCTTACAGGGAATTTTAGTGAAAGACTTAAACATTTTCCCGTACAAAGTGCAAACAGTGCATTAGTTAATGCCTCCTGACCGTCAGTCGCGTATGAACTGTAAAGCCATCCTCGAAAATCATCATTAGCGACGAGGTGCATTTCCACTTCAGCGGTTATGTCAATAAGCAAAATCTTCATTTCTGAGGCACTGAAAACCCGCGTGCGGCGCACGAAGAGCCATTATGGCTACTCAAAGCTACTGTA
Organism: Volucella zonaria; assembly: GCA_963966105.1. Taxonomy (NCBI): domain Eukaryota; kingdom Metazoa; phylum Arthropoda; class Insecta; order Diptera; family Syrphidae; genus Volucella; species Volucella zonaria. Next base: position 8,316,646 of record OZ014530.1, read on the forward strand.
TGGTGCGGCGTTCTCGCGGGAGGAGTGATTGGGCCGCAGTTTTTTGAGGACGCCATCGGCAATACGGTCACTGTTACTGGCGAACCTACAGGCCGATGATAAACGACTTCTTACTGCCGGAATTGGATGTGCGGGGTTTGGTGAACATATGGTTTCAACAAGACGGTGCAACCGCACGCACAGCACGAGTCACAATGGATATATTGAAGGAAGCGTTTCCTGGTCGCGTAATCTCCTGTTTTGGCGATTTAGCATGGCCAGCAAGATCGACCGATTTAAGCATCCCAGATCTCTTTCTTTGGGGCTACTTGAAGTCGCGGGTTTATGCCAACAAGCCTCAGACAATCGCAGCCCTTAAGGAGAATATTCGACAGGAATGCGAACAGTTATCACCGGAAATCTTGCGGAAAGTCATGGAAAATGCAATAAAACGGGCACAAATGGGTATCAACACTGGCGGCAGCCACTTGGCGGGTATCATCCTTTCCACTTAACAGAAATAATTGTAAAGGTCCGGATAAAGATTTCCATCTCTCTACATAAATCATTTGTTTTTATTTAGTAAAAAAGTAATTCAAAAACAAGAATCGATGATTAACTTTGCGCCACCTTGTATTAGAAATAATGGTATCCGAGCATTAGCGACAAAATATTTGGTAGATAAAAAGTTGGAAAACGCGAATTACTTATGGAATGGTGCGAATTATCTTATTTTATTTGTTTTTCAATGATTTTTTGAGTGGCCCAGCTTTAAAAATGGTCATACTCGGAGATTTTTCCCAACATCATTTTGAAGATGCTTTGTTATTTTGTTGACAAAACGCAAGCCACTGCAGATTCGCTTTAATTTGAAATTATTCAGAATTTAATAGTCCCAACGGACTTTATCTTAAATTGAGTTTCGATGCAATGAAGTTTATTTTCTTTTTCAATCTTGGAAAGCAATTTTAGATATTTGTTTGGGCTTTATTCGAGTTATTCGAGTTAAGGTGATTATCTGTCTTCTGTAGACTGTGAGGTCGTGGAGTTCTTGTAAGAACCATGTGAGCCATTACATTGTATTTGTATGTGAAATTCAATTAAATCTTATCTCTAAATACTTTACCTCTTGTGCAAGTTTGTAGCTAACCGCATGCCACTTGGCTAATTTCAACAGCGCACATTTGATTTCTTCTTCCGTAGGATGTCGGTTTTTTAATGTAGTAAAACCTTTTTCTACCAGATCTTCGAAAACAATGACCTCAATTGGCTCCAGGGCAGAATAAATTAATCTAAAACACAAACCAAAGAGAAAGCAGTTCAAGTAGGATTGTACTTTTATAAAAAAAAATGCAATATGGTATATTACTTTGCTCCTAACACTGTTTTGTCACCGTATTTTCTTAACACCGCTTCCATTTTGGGAATCGTCTCGGAATACATCCGAATTTCAGTTCTAAATATGAAAGTATCTCCAATCATGTCCTTCTTAATGCTATCATACTCAGGAACTGTTTTTATCACCAGAGAAATGGAATTTGGTTTGCTTTTGGAACTGTATTCAACTTTTGCTCTATACATTAAGCTCGCATAATGATCGTTGTTTAATGTGGCCGGGGTAATTTTTAACGACGTGACCTGTGTATTATACAAAGATCATAATATACTAGTTGAAGCTCAATTTATTACTTTAGAGTACCTTTATACTGTCATCTTTCTTGTGCTGTCTTAGAACTTTTCCAAAAAATTCCTCATTCATCCAAGCAGGGCTGACAATTTCGTATTTGCTATATTTTGAATCCATTGCTTAGAGCTCTGTCACAAACTGTTGCTTTTTATTCCACAGCTAGTGGCTTACTAAACATACAAAATTGAAATGCAAAAACAAGTTAACTATGCGAATGTACTATCATTAAGATAATTGGACTTGATTTCATGAGGGACATATAGTGTGCCGATTATTCGAATACGAGTATCGTTCAGATAGATAGCGCGGATTTTTTTTGCTATGCATGATGAAGCAAATCTAAAGTATTTGCTGAGTGAGATATGAATAAACACTTTTGAATACAGCAGGTATTGCACAATACTGAATGTGGAAAATGATGAAGCTACTTGGGGTAATTTTCAGCACAATCTATTTCGTTGTTTCTGTTTATGACACATGTGTGTATACATGTGTACATTTGTTTATCAACTCGCTCTATGAATTTATGGGGTTTCTACCGTTGTCTGAATAAAAAATTAAATTATACAGAGTTCAAGATAATTAGGTGGTTGGTGATATAGACTCCAATGAAGAGTTAATTAAGAAATTTCTATTGACTGAAAAAAATTCTAGAAGGTTTATCTAGAATCTGAAATATTCCATCGGATTATACAACGGAGCCGCACGCGCCAAGTATCAATTATGGACTACCTTGTATTCTTTTAAAAGAAAATTAAGATTCAAAAAATCTTGTATTTCTTTCTTAGAGGATTCCCAAGTTTGTCGCACCTGGTGGCACACAACATGGTCCACTATTAAATGGAGACTAATCTTAAACAACCAGGACAACGATCTTCAGATCTGCGGGTGGAATAAGCGAACCTCGCGGTCTCTTCATTTACGTGCGTAGTGATGAAGCTTACAAAATTCCACCACAATGTAGTCCCTGTTCCAACCCGGCATTCAATTTCATGTGGATAAAATTCCATATCCGTAAGAAAATTATCCACTACTGGTTTATCTACAGAAGTCCCAAACTGGACAGGAATTCGACTTTTGACGTGTTTGAAGCGCTCTCTGACTCTATTCAAATAATTATATCCCTGTATCCTCACACTGAAATTGTTATTACGGACGATTTCAATATATACAATTCTAAATTGTGAATTCTTGATTTATTTTACTTATTTCTTCTAATAATATTATTTAATGTTGTACTTATACTATTTCCTCTCTCTATTTCCCTATACTTTTGGCACTTTTCTTTCTAATAGATTACAATGATACCTTAATAGTTATTCCAGTTCGGCTGCTATTTCTTGTCTGTGGTTATGGATCATAGTGACTCTGTGTCTGAGACACTGAATGAGATTGGGGTTCAGACGCTAGTAAAAATTTTATCTAATTCCTATGAAGGATTTAAAGTCTGTCACTTCAATAGTCGTAGACTTAGCCTATCGAAGCTTGACTACGTTCGGCATATTTTTAATGATTCGGGGGTTGACGTTATTTGTGTAAGCGAAACATGGTTCAATAGTCTTGATGATGAAAATGGTTACAACCGTATTTATGGCATTCCTGGGTACTTCTTAGTTCCGCATAATAGAGTTACTGAAACTATTGGTGGGGGGATAGCAATTTACCTTAAAGCAGGTTTGAATTGTAAAATGTTGGAAAAGTCATTGGGAAATGACACGGAATACATTCTTGTCGAAATTTCCAATAGAAATGTGAAATGTATTATTGGTTTAGTCTATAGCTCCAACCGTAATTGCTCGTTTGATTCGTTGTTTTCTACTTTACAACCATTTTCTGCATCATAGGAGCATATTATACTATGCGGGAATTTTAACGCGGATTTGCTGAAGGATGATAGTAGATCTCGTTCACTCCTGGAAGTTATTGCATCGTGTGGTCTTGTGGTCGTTAATTCTCATGCGACTCGCTTTGGCCCTGACACCCCTCCAAGTCTTCTTGGGTTGGTGGTTGTCTCAGACCGTACAAACGTTCTACTTCAAGACCAATTGTCACTGGAACGAGTATCAGACCATGATCTTTTGTTTTGTACATATGACATTGATTTCTCAAGAAATCCCCTGCAGAACACCTTTCAATTTGGTGATTTCGCAGCAATAAATCATAACATCCTTGACCATCATGCCAGCCTTCTACCATGGCATTCGTGTTACTTTGTATCGGACATTAATGATAAAGTAGAAATCGTTCAGACCCTTAATATACATGTTCCTATTAAGACTGTCACAGTGCGCAATAGTAAATGCCCATGGTTTAGCACTGAGGTGCATAATGCTATCAAAACTCGTCGAAAATTATATGCTAAATTCGAGAAACTTTCTACTAGTCACAATTGGAAAATGTTCTGCAGAGCAAGAAACTACTCTTCATTTGTCACTAGAAGAGCAAGAAAAAACATATTTTTTGTCGAAACTCAGCATTGACCAACCGTCAAAGAAACTTTGGGCAAATTTACGCTCTATTGGGATAGGAAAGAGTCGTATACAAACTAAAATGCCAGATGTAGATGAGTTAATTGATGCCTTTTCCTCTAACCCTAGTTGCAATTCTTCGTTTTCACCGGAAAATCAACTTTCCTTTGGTTTATTACCGTTGTTGGAATTTGAAGTAATTACTGAATCGGATGTGATCTTACAGGTTCGTGCTCTGAAATCTAACGCGATTGGTGAGGATGGAGTAGACTTGCGTTTTATCAAAATAATACTTCCCCATTTAATAAGCTTATTAACTCATTTATATAATTTCTGCATTACCTCTTCAACCTTCCCGGATTGTTGGAAAAAAGCAAAAGTCATCCCTGTGCCCAAAAAGAACAACCTCTTCTTAGTAACCGATTTCCGTCCAATAAGTATCTTACCTTGTTTGTCCAAAATTTTCGAAAAAATTCTTGCGAAACAGATTTCCAACCACCTCAATCGTTTCAATGTATTATCGTCAGTGCAGTCAGGTTTCCGATCTGGCCAAAGCTGTAGAACAGTTTGACGATATTAGAATTCAATATGACAAGGAATATCTTTCACTGCTCTGCTTACTTGATTTCTCGAAGGCCTTTGACACGATCAGTCATGAGGTTCTTTGCACTAAACTGAAACTTTACTTTGATTCCTCGGTGTGTTTGATTAAAAATTACCTAAAAATTGTGTTCAAAGAGTTATTGCTAACTCAAAATGCTCTCAACCAAAAAATATAGTTTCAGGAGTTCCCCAAGGTTCAGTTCTTGGCCTAATTCTTTTTTGCCTTTTCATTAATGATTTACCGCAAGTGTGTCGAAATACATATGTACATATGTATGCCGATGACGTGCAGATATACCTTTCTCGACCATTTGTGGATAGATTTAATTCGGACTTGTCTTCCATTGCAAAATGGTCTCAAGACAATGGTCTGATTCTAAATCCAAAAAAGAGTCCGATAATTTTAGTTTCAAAAAAAATGTACAATGTGGAAGAGTTACCGCCAATTTTTCTCAACTCCACAAGGCTAATCTTCTCTGACACCGTGGTGAGCCTTGGATGTAAAGTAAATCGGTCTCTTTCTGCCACTGATCATGTAAACCTAATTATAGCGCGTGTGTATGCAGGATTGCGAAAGCTCTGGCAGTTTTCTAGTTTTACACCTGTTAGCACTAAACTGAAGTTGATAAAGTCCATTCTTCTGCCGATTTTTGATTATGCTATAGTTATCTACTGTAAACTAGATTCTCTCTGCCAGCACAAATTACTTGTTGCTAGGCTCGCCGTGTCATATTATCTAATTTCTCGTACACCGACAACACAGTTAGAGAAAAGACTCCTACAAGAAACGTATGGCAATACGAGAAAGCCAACTTGAGCGGTCTTAACAGCTTCTTTAGGAGTTTTAACTGGTCGTTATGTTTCCCCGATAACGACGTGGATGCCGCTGCTGATATGATCACAGACACCATTCTCTTTGGAATGAGAAACTTTATCCATCATCGGATGAAAAGTATCAAACCAAAAGAAAAGGCATAGTACGACTCGAGCTGTAAAGAGGCTGTCAGGGTTAGGAATGACTGCTCCGTCTTTCTTAAACGTGTAAAATTCCAATACGACCAAAAACTGAGGCAAAAAATACTGCAATGTCCCAAACGTAATAACAATTTTTGGTCGGTCGCCAAAAATATTAGAAACACTGCCTCATCCTTCATCCCAACGCTCATTTACAATGACATTCCAACTGTCAGCTCTTTGGACAAGGCCAATCTGTTTGCATAATTTGAGGCCAGCTCAGCACTCCTAGATTGTGCTTTGTGTCCGCCTACACTTGAGTGCGTCGAATCTTCAATGGGACAAATCCACTTTCGCACCCGTGTAGTAGCAAGAGTTCTTAAAGATCTCAACATTCACAAATCCGCTGGTAGAGATCGTATATCTACCCTCCTTCTGAAGAGGTGTTCTTCCTCCCTGGCAAACCACTGCATAAGCTTTTTCATCAATCCTACTCTTTAGGACTCTTTCCGAGAAGATGGAAAACAGCATTTGTCCAGCCAAAAATGCGAATCTTCCTCTTTATCCTCCTACAGGCCCATTGCACTTACGTCCCTTCTTTCCAAGGTCATGGAAGCGCTGATAAACCGTCAGCTCATGAAATATCTCGAAACACGAAAACTTCTCAATGATCGGCAATATGGCTTCCTTAGCAACAGGTGCACTGGTGATCTGATGGCATGCCTCACCGAAGAGTGGAACCAAAATGTACATCAATCAGGCGAAAGCAAGATAGTTGTACTTGATATTTCTAAGGCATTTGACAGAGTTTGGAATCAGGCTCTTTTGTCGAAAATGCGTGCTTTTGGGATCGACGACTCTCTTCTTCAATGGATTAGAAATTACCTTTCGGAACGTTCAATTCAAGTTGTCTTTGATGGTTTCAAGTCTATTCACAAAATAAATGCTGGTGTGCGCCGGGATCCCGTTCTGTCTCCGATACTCTTAAATTTTCATCAACGATCTCTTGTCTGCTACCTCAAATACAATATACTCCTTTGCTGACAAAAGTACTCCCTGCTTTTCATATTCGTTCCCGGACTCACGCCCCTGCTCTTCAGCTGTAGAACGGGAACGGCAGCGTATGTTACGCTCATTAAATTTTGATATAACCAGCATAACTAATTGGGGAACCACTAACAGTGTAGAATTTAATGCTTCCAAAACAGAATGGAGTCTGCTGTCGTTAAAGCGAAAATTAAACTTATTAAAATTATCCATGGATGGCACTTGCATCGTCGAAACCGATAAACTTTCCATTCTCGGTATATGTGTCAATGACAACTTACGTTAGAATGACCACATACATATTCGGTGTCGTCAAAAATGCAGCGAAGTTTCTAGGCTTTTTCAAGCGATGTAAGAAAATACTTTACTCCCTCTGATCTGGCCTCAATATATAAGGCACTCATCCGCCCAAAATTGGAGTACAATGCTCACATTTGGTCAGGTGTGCGTAAAACATCTCTGCATCTGCTAGACCGGATTCAAAACCGTGCGATAAAACTCATAGCTGATACCAATATTACTCAGTCAATGGACACCCTCGAACACCGATGAAATGTCTCATGTCTCACTTTGTTTTATCGCTATTTCCACCACCAGTGCTCCATAGAAATCGCCAGTAGCATTCCGCCCCTTCAAAATTTTAACCGTAACACCCATCTCTCTAAGAATGCTCATCAGTATACCCTCAAGCCCACATTTGGACGTACTCTGAAATATTGTGATTCGTTCCTAAGTCGAACAACTCGCTTGTGGAATGCCGAGTAATTATAACATTCAGATATATAAAACTAACGTATAGTACAATGGTACCTATCCTTCTTTCCTCCATAAATATCCTTCGCCCGCGCTGCGTTGAGAGCGCGCTAGTTTCTATAAAAAAAAAAAAACCCTTAATGGACCGCTTGCAGTCGAACAACTAATGGCGATCCTCAACTGCTGTAAAGCAAATATAACCGTGATCTAAAAATCTAAGAAATGCTATAATAAGGACGAGGCAAAAAGAGAATGAAAAACTGTGATGTTTATTGTGGAGATTGTTATAGACAACCGGCGCGATAAGGACAGCAGCCGCAGCGTTTATTCGGATACGGATTCACCTGAAGAGAAAAACTTAGGCAACAAGTCCTGAGCTTCAAGCTTGTAAGTGGACGTCTGACGACTATTCGCGTAAAGGGTGAATTCGCCAACATAAGCCTCATAAACGCCCACACTCTGAAAGAGGAAAAAGGCGACCTAACCAAAGACTAGTTCTACAAGCTCCTACGAGCAAGGCTGCAATCGTAAGTGACCGCCGGGGCCTTTTCCGATCGAGTTTCGAGATAGCCAATGCCGCCAATATAGAACGTAGAAGACTATTGGCATCACTGCCAAAGAGCAATCCTAAATGCTACCACTCATGTACTGCTGTTCCAATCAGAACCATCAAAGCAACCCCTGTTTCGAAGACGAATGCAGTCAGGCAAACTTGGAAAAAAACGGATGTACAGAGCGGCTCTGCAGAAAAGAACGATAGGGTTCACGAGCTCTACGAGCAGAAGAGAAGAAAAAAAGAAAGAGCATAAGAAGCAGTTGATCGAGGCCTTAGAGAATGAATGAAGTTCTGAAGTTTTACTAAAAATATAAAACGAAGATGCCAAAGCTGCTAACTCCGAACAGAAATTTGAAAGGGTGGAGGCTGGTCAGTGCTGAAAATATGGAAGTATGTTTCTGCATCATTCGACCTGGACGAAGACGGACAACATTTCCGTTCACTCGTCCAAGATGAAATCAGATCAGTCATTCCCAAGCTTAAGTGCCGAGTTATTTAAAGCACATGATGATTGGATGCGGACCATACATCAACTATATAATCTCCAAAACTGGGTCGAAATGCCCAACGAATGGGACGACAGCATTGTTTGTCCGATCCTTTTCTCTCTCTGTCCCATTTTCTTTGTTTTTTTTTTTGTAAAAAAAGGTCGTTTGCTGTATTATGTAAAAGCCTAGGATCCTTCGTAAACAGTCTAATCAGCCCAAATAAGTGTGTTATTAGACCAGGAAGGTCAAATTTTCACAATACGGCATACCTTGGATAAAATTAAGGAGTTCCAAACTGATCGATTCCCAGGAGTTCATCAATTTCAAAACTGCATATGACGGCAGCTATAGAGATGAACTATACAGAGCCATGTCTTGTTTTGGGTTCCCTAACAAGCTCATTCGACTATGCAGGAAGATGATGGAGAATTTGCGCTGCTCCGTCAATGTCAGTAATGACAAAACCGAGACCTCCAAAAGGACTTGAAAAATACTTTCTTGAAAGAAAGTTTGTTCAGTTACTCGCATATGAAGGCGACGTTGTTATAATGGGAAGAACACCGCGTGCTGTCAATGGAGCGCTTGCAACTGCTGAAGCAGAAGCAGCATAGACGGTGCTTGGAAATACCACCTTGATCAAAAATTTCCGGAATTTATTCAGACAATTAAAAATCTATATTGTTCCCTTCAAAGTAATCCCCATCGACTGCAACATACTTATGCCAGCGCTTGATCCAATCCTCGAAACATTTTTTTTATTCGGTTTTCGGTATGTCCATCAGTGCATCAGTCCATCAGGTTTTTTAACTCGATTGAACAGAAAGAAGTCACAAGGAGCCAAATCAGGTGAATTCGGTGGCTGTTGGATGGTATTTGTTGCATTTTTCGTCAAAAAATTACGAATAATGATGGCACTGTGCGATTTCTGCCCACAATTCTGGTCTCTTTCGGCGAATTACTTCACGCAAACGTCTCATAACGCCCAAATAATACTCGTACTCTTTGTTTACTGTCTGGCCTTCTGGCAAAAATTCATGATGCACTACACCGTTGTAATCCATGAAAACCGTGAGCATTGCCTTCTTTTTTGACTGAAAACGACGTGGTTTTTTTGGTCTCGGCTCATTAGGTGAACGCCATTCACTTGCCTGATGTCTGGATTGCGTGTCGTACTCATAAACCCAGGTCTCGTCTCCAGTAATGATCCTTTTAATGAATGTGGGATCGGATTCAGCCTCGCAAATCATCTCTTTGCGACGTCTTTTGGCACCAACTTTGCTGATACATGACGGAAACCCAAATCGTTAACCAAAATATCTTGGACGGATCCATAGGCAATGTTCAAGTCCTCCGATATCTCTCTGATGGTTAGTTTGCGGTTATTGACCAACATTTCTTTTACTTCATCAATGTTTTCATCGGTTTTCGATGTCCATGGTCTGCCACTGCATTCATCATCTTCGATTGACTCACGACCACTTTTGAACCGCTCGTGCCACTGGTAAACGACCGTTTTCTTTAGAGAGTTGTTGCCGAAATACTTCCAACATTTCCAACGCTCGCACACCGTTAAGTCCATTTTTTACGCAAAATTTAATACTTTCGTTCGTTGTTGCAAATTTAAATCCATTTCTAAAATTGTAAAAAATCACCAACACACACAGAGATAGATGTAGTCTTGGCTACGTAACTTTTGCAAATGTCAAGCTATGATGCTAAGATTTAGAGGGAATGTCAACAACAGGTTTATCAACTTAACAAAAAAAAACAGAACTCAAATCGGAATAATGGTAGCGCCACACGGTGGTTATTCCGGGAACTTTTTGGTATATATTGTTATCTTAAATAAAATAAACATTTGTATATTTCTCGTTGCTGTTTTCTTTGAATCTATATTACAATCGCATTTGTAATTCCAGTGCTGGTCCTTCACTTTCACTCCTGAATAATTCTGAGTCCTTGCTCAGGATCTTAACAGCTCCCATACATCTTTTTGGTTCAAACTGATCCGGATTTCTGTAATTTATTATTCTAAATTGTACATTCTTCATCGTTTGTGGCTAGCGGAAATGTCGGTAATCAAAATTATCTTTCTTTCGCTGCATCTCATTGGATTTATCTAAACCAGTTCTTCTAGGTGATAAATTGAAATAATCTTTGGACTTTGGTGTGCACCTCATTTGCTTTTCGGGGATAATTTCTCACATGTTACCTTTTTTATTGTATTGTTGTTGTTTTCTTATTTTATTTTTAATTTTTTAGTTTTTTATTGGTTATCACAACTGAGATAAAATCCCATCTAGCAATTTACATTTCATAGTAGATAGTTTGGTTGATTGTTAAATAATATAGTATACATATGGATGTGTACATATGTGTGTAAATGTAGTACTGTCTTGATTTATACACTGCGAGGTCCATTGGTAATGTTCTCTGGAGTCGTCTGGATCTCGGTAAGTTCACTAGGCTTTGTATTTCACGGTTTTCATGTTGGTGTAGTCGTTGTTGATATTTTTTTGCAAACATGGTTACTTCCTCGTATACTTGTTTAACATTCAGGTCTCTGTGGATATTTTTGTTACGTATGTACCCTTGTGCATTTACGATGGACCTTAGGGCCTTTTTCGGGAACCTTTGGAACTTAAAAGTTCGTTTGCTTGGTATAGCGCCAGAGTTGGACTCCATATGTCCACACAGGTCATAGCATTAGAAGGTAAATAGGAAGCTTATTTCGCATGGATAGTTCCGATTTGTTACCAATAAGCCAATACATGTTTCTGTATTTCATATTAAGCTCTTCTCTTTTTTTCTTAATATGCTCCCTTCCATCTTAATTTAGCATGTGGCGTCATACCTAGATATTTAGCTGTTTTTACATATTAATTAATTTGTTAGTGAAGTTAATGTGAGTCGACTTAGCTTCGTTTAATTTTATGCGACACTTCTTTGTCCACTCTACAACTTCGTTTGTGGCGTTTTGCAACTTTGAGGTGGACTCTGTGGAGCTCATTCCGTCTGACGAAATATCCGTGTCGTCAGCAAACGTAGCTATTTTAGCATTTGTTGGAGTTGGGAGGTCGTTTGTGAACAATAGATGCAAGACCGGGCCAAGCACACTACTCTGGGGGACTCCGGCTCTTATTTTGCGTAGCGTAGAATATTTATTTTCATACATCACACCGAAGAGTCTATCAGTTAAGTATGACTTTAGAATTATTGTAGAGAAACTCTTTTGGTAGAAACCTTTGGAGTTTGCTAAGAAGTCCTTGGTGCCAACATCTATTTAAGACTTCTTACACATCTAAAACACAGCCGAGCAGATTTTTTTATGATCTGCATTTTCTACTACATTTGTCAATCGATATCTGTACATACTTGTTCAAGAGTTGTGTGTTTATTTCTGAAACCAATTTGGTGAGTTGGGATCAGATTTATTTCAGTAATAATGGGTTGAAGGCGTCTCAGTAGAATTTTTTTTAAATAGTTTTGACATTGCAGGAAGAAGAGATATGGGTCGATATGATTTTTTGTCATTTGGTGGTTTTCCTGGTGTAGCAATCATAATGACTTCTGCTAACTTCCATTGTCTTGGTATATATTTCAGGCGAAAAGTTGCATTGATGATATGTTGAAGTCTTCTAATAGCTCTCTCAGATAGTTCTTTGAGTATCTCCCCAGTTATCAGATCATATACTGGGCTTTTTTTAGCTTCTAGATGGTCTTTTTTAGCTCCACTAGACTAACTACTTGAATATCGAGTTTATCGTTTTTTATTACGAGTGAAGAATTTTTGGAAGTGATGTAAATGTATCTTCATAGTTTGCAAATAGTTTTTTCAGATGCGCCTCTTGCCCATGTATTATCTTCTTTTTAATGGCGGGTTTTGTATTGGCCTTTTTATTCGGCATTGCCTTGTTTTCAGTTGTCCGGCAGGCTTGTCACTTCTTTCTTGCTTTCCGTTTTTTATTTAATAGAGTTTCAATTCCAGTGGATATACGAGTATGATACCCCTATGTGTCTTTTTCTTAGATTCTGGAGTGCTTTTCCCAGCTGCAAGCTGGATGTTACTCACTAGGAGATCAAGTTCGTATTCAATTTGGAAAGTGGGTATTTATTGGAACTTGTGAGTTTACCTTATTTTCGAGAAGATGAGGAAAGAAGCTCGAGAAAATTATTTTATTTGCTTAGTTATCTTAATAAATAACAATTCGCACGAGGGTTTATATAATCTGTGTGTAGCTACGAACAATTATACATTCACCTACACGGGCATATATATATAGAGAAACTTGAATTTGATGCTTCGCAAACCCAAATGTATACCCTAGCAGATAATGAAGGTTATTCTGATCCTGAACCCGAATTCGGGGAGTTCGAGTCAAAGTCTCTCGTTATTTCAGAAGCGGTCAAGCCTTTGCATGACCTACAAACGCCTGTATAGCAACAATTTTTATTTTCTTCGCTTATCCCTTCGAGGTGATGCCCTAAGTAGGTTAAGCCATATCCAATTACCTGATGCCACATATGAACAGGCATGGGAAAGGCTAGAAGAGAGGGACTATAGGCCACGGTACATGGTCAACAGTCTTATGGATGATAAACCATCATGAAACTGCCTTTGCATCAGGGTTCTACGTAGGAACTCTTCACAAAATATCTGGCAGCGCCGGTGATGGTATAAACTCGTTGAATTCTTTCGAAAGAGATCCATGAAAGATTTACGCACTAGTTAGTTCGACAGGCGTGGCCAACATATAGTATAGATTTCTAATACCACAGTATAAAACAGTTTTTAACCTTTCTTGAACGACGCTGTGAAGCTCTAGAATCGTATAGAGCAAATACTGAGGATCGCAAGTTTTCTTCGTCACTGAATGTTGTATTCATTTATTAACTACATATCTATAATATAAAAATGAATCACTGAATGTATTGCTAAGCGCTCGAGAACAGCTGAACCGATTTCACTAATTCTTTTTTTAGAATATTCCTTGAAGTACGAGGATGGTTCTTACGCAGAGAAAAATTTAAAAAATTGCCTAAAAAAGTCTAAAAGCAACACTTTTCCATACTCCCATACAAATGATTCGTAATAATACTTAAAATTCAATTTGAATTTTAATACCATACCATAAAGTTGAAGTGTTAGTGGAGAGGTTCTGGGAAGGCAAAATAGTATCGTATGAATATTGACATTAGTCAAACACAAATTGTCACTTGAAATTTAAATGTCTCTTTGATGTGCATCTTTAATATTACTAAATCTAAAAGCCACAAATTTCCATAAAATTAAAAAAGTGTTGTGTTTGTGACTCATTTATACTCGACATGCCTCCTATAAGGCGGCGGACAAATTTAGGCAGAAGAACCCGAAATGCAACGAATCAAATTAATTATCAATCCAATCGTACTGCCCAGGAAAGTGAAGATCGCAATGAACGTGAAAGAATTCGGTTAAGACAGACCCGAGAAGCGCGACATTCGACTAATAATGGTACAAGTTTGAATCGAGCTGCTTTCTGTTACGATATGTCAATTGATTACAGTGCCTTCAACTATGTTGCTATTGGACCTATGAACTCAGTTTACCAATATTGTAAGGCATTGAAATACAAAAATTAAGCCAATGGATTGTGTTGCGCAAATGGAAAGGTGAAATTGATACCATTGCTTCCACCTCCAGAGCCACTGTACTCATTGGTTTTAGGAATAGAAACAGATTCCATACACTTTTTAAACAATATTCAACAATACAACAACTGCTTTCAAATGACTTCATTTGGAGCAACAAAAGTAGTTCTGGAAAATTTCGTGCCAACTTTTAAGATTTGTAATAGTATTTGCAGTTGTATGTTTATTAATCATCCATATAAATTTTTACAATACATTTTTTTCCTTTACAGATACAAGGTCAAATATATCACAGAGCTGGTTCACTGTTACCAGTGCCAGATAGCGACTATAAGTTTTTGCAAATTTATTTTATGGGCAATTCTCAACATGAAATCAATCTACGTTGTGCGCAAAACAATAGTTGAACAATTACAAAACTTATTTTACGAACACAATCAATTGATTATATTATTTAAAAGTGCAATGGATATGATGCCATCTGATGATCACAAAATTGTTATCAGTGCTGATAAAACGCCTGTGGGCCAACATGCAGGACGTTTTAATGCACCTACTATTGATGAAGTTGCCATTGTTGTTGTTGGAGAAAATTTGGAGTCACGTGATATTGTTTTACATAGTCGAAATAATCAATTACAACGTATTAAGGAAATACATCGCTCATATGATGCACTGCAGTCTCCCGTTATATTTTGGAAAGGTGAAGATGGCTACGATTTCTCAATCAAGATGATAAATCCCATTACAGGTAATTGAAATATTGGTTTAGGAGATGTTACGTCACCTACTATATCATCTATTAAATAGTTTAATTTGTTACTCAACTGTCATCATTATAATAAAAAAATATATACAGATTCTGAAATCAACAAAAAAGTTAGTTCAATGAACCATTATTCATACCGCCTAATGATCAGAGAAAATGAAGACAATCACATCTTGAAATGCCGGCGATTATGTCACAGATATGTTGTTGATATGTATGTAAAGATTGAAACTGAGAGATTAACATTCATCAGGTTGAATCAGACCAAACTTCGATCTGAAGAGTATATTCACCTTCGAGATGCAATTAATTCTGATGGAAATGCAGAAAATGTTGGCCGGATGACTATTCTTCCGGCAACCTACATCGGAAGTCCTCGGCATATGCATGAATATGCTCAAGATGCAATGTCCTATGTTCGGCATTATGGCACAGCAGATTTGTTCATTACATTTACATGCAATTCATAATGGATAGAAATTAAACAAGCGTTATTCCCTGGCCAATCAGCTATTGATCGTCATGACATTATAGCAAGAGTTTTCAGACAAAAGTTTAAATTTTTACTGGATTTAATTGTGAAACATTGTGTGTTTGGTGAAACACGCTGCTGGATGTATTCTGCAGAGTGGCAGAAATGTGGATTGTCGTATGCACACATTTTGATTTGGTTTGTTGAAAAATTAGGCCAAATAAAGTTGATGAAGTCATATCAGCTGAAATACCTAATGAACATTTAGATCCTGGCTTGCATGAGGTAGTTATCAAAAACATGTTATATGGTCCATGTGGAACACTTAATCAAAATGCACCGTGTATGATAGATGGTAAATGTTCAAAGCGCTATCCACGGATATTAATATCGGAAACAATTACTGGAAATGATGGTTATCCATTGTATCGTCGCCAATCACTAGCAGACAATGGAAGATCTACAATTGTCAAAGTAAATAAACAAGATACTGAAATAGATAATCGTTGGATTGTTCCATATTCACCGATCTTATCAAAAACTTTCAGAGCACACATCAATGTTGAATCTTGCCATTCAGTAAAATCTATCAAGTACATATGAAAATACGTACCCAAAGGAAGTGATATGGCTGTGATTGGATTTGGTGCAGAGAATTCAAATGATGAAGTTACCCAATACCAAATGGGCCGCTATTTTAGTAGTAATGAAGCATTTTGGCGAATTTTTTCTTTTCCAATTCATGAAGTTCTAAACACAATTCCGCAAGAACTAAAAAATATACAAAATATTAAAAGTAGAAAAAAAATTATAAAAAATTTTTTCTTGAATTCGAACTTACTCGCAAATAGCTAAATTTTAAACTTAATTCACTTATCTTATCTTCTTATCTTATTAATTATCAGTTTTTTTTTCTTTCTTTAATAATCTAATTATTATTAAAAATATTGTATTACGTTTTAATCTAAGCTTGCTTACCAAAAATTAATCATAAAACTGTGAAAAGCAATCTTCTGCAGAAAAGCCTTTAAGGCTTCGCAGAAATACATATCTAACCATTGTTAAGTTTTTAATGAATTAATTAATTAATTTAATGAAAGACACCCCACAGTTGTTCACTTAGCCGTGCACTTAGAAAATGGACAAAGAGTGTATTTCACAGCTCAGAATGTAATACTCGTATAGAGAGCGCTCACCAGCCACCATCTACTACCTTAACCAGTTTTTTCGAGACGTGCCAAAATGATCATTTCGCACAAACACTGCTATATTCTGAAATGGCAAAATATTATACTTGGAATCAATCATCAAAGAAATTTATGCGAAGAGAACAAGAAAAACCAGTTCCAGGATACCCAGGTGTATATTCAACCGATGCAATAGGTCGGATTTATTCCGTTCATCCAAGCAACGATGAATGTTTTTATTTACGGCTGCTATTAGTCAATGTACGTGGCCCAACATCATTCCAACATTTACTAACAGTTGATGGTGAATTGTGTGGATCTTACAGAGAAGTCTGTCATCACATTGGGATCAAACTCTCAATGATGCTGTAATTTCATCACAAGCTCATCAAATACGAACTTTGTTTTCAATTATCATATCTACATGCTTCCCATAAAAACCAAATGATTTGTGGATAAAATACAAAGATAATATGTGTGACGATATTTTGTTTAAAATATGCAATAGAACAGGGAATCCAAATTTACAAATAAGTGAAGAAATTTACAATGAGGCATTGATTTCCATTGAGTATATGTGCTTGATGATGTCAAACAAGCTATTATGTCAATTGGGCATGGCCGCTCCCAATCGCCCAATGCACGATGCTTTTGATCAAGAGTTACAAAGTGAAAAATTGTATGATCTCAATACTTTGAAAGAATCGATTTAAATAAATCTTCCACTATTGAAAGAAAAACAAAAGTATGTATTTGATACTCTTATGAAAGTAATAAATGATGGAGGTGGATACTCCTGGTGGTACAGGAAAAACTTTTTTGATTACTTTGATATTGGAAACAATTCGCTCAAAAAATGAAATTGCTCTTGCTCTTGCTTCGTCAGGTATTGCAGCAACTTTGCTTGAAGGCGGTCGAACCGACCATTCAGCTCTAAAATTGCCATTGAGTATGCAAAGCAACGAAACTCCAACCTGCAACATTTCCAAGAATTCTGCAATGGCAAAGGTTTTGCAGTAATGTAAACTAATAGTGTGGGATGAATGCACGATGGCACATAAAAAATCTTTAGAGGCTTTAGATAGAACTTTAAAAGATCTACGGAACAACCAAAACCAATTTGGTGGCGCAATGATTTTATTAGCAGGAGATTTTTGGCAAACATTGCCAGTGGTTCCACGTTCAACGCCAGCTGATGAATTGAATGCATGTTTAAAGTCCTCCAATTTGTGAAAACATGTCAGGATATTACATTTAAGCAAGAATATGCGTGCCATGCTGCAAAATGATCAATCTGGAGACATATTCTCTAAACAACTCATTGACATTGGTAATGGCAAATAGACGTGCTGATTATGCTAAGTTTTTGTTAGCAATTTTTTTCTTAGCTTTAAGTATACAAACATTTCAATAAAATGTAAATAAAGTCGAAAGACATAGATATAAGAATTGCTTAGAGTAGCTTAGAGTGCCTGTGTGGGGCCAGTAAGTTAGTATAAGATTGTTAAGTAATTTTAAGCTAGCATTTAAGCATTTTTTGTTAGTATGTAAGAATTAATGATTTAAGAAACAAAATGCATTTAAAACTAAACTAATAATAGACGTGCTGACTGGCTGCATCAAATTTCCTGAGAGTTTTTCTCAGTTAACTCAATCAATAGCTGAACTCATTCAAAAAGTGTTTCCAAATGTTGCTCAAAATTACTTATTCCATGATTGGTTGAGCGAACGAGCTATACTGGTTGTCGAAAACACTGATGTAAATGAATTAAATTTCAAAATTCAAGATGACATTCCTGGCGAAATGAGGACATATAAATCAGTTGATACGGCAACTAATGATGATGATGTTGTGAACTATCCACCGGAATTTTTAAACTCACTAGATTTGCCAGGATTGTCGCCTCACAATCTTCAATTAAAGGTTGGATCTGTAGTTATAATGTTGCGCAATATTAACCAACCGCGACTTTGTAACGGAACACGATTAGCGATAAAAAAATTACTGAATAACGTAATAGAAGCAATCATATTGAAAGGAAAGTATAAAGGAGAAGACGTTTTGATACCCCGCATCCCAATGATTCCAACTGACGTACCATTCGAGTTTAAACGACTGCAGTTTCCAGTACGGCTTGCTTTCGCTATGACTATAAAAAAATCCCAGAGGCAGTCATTAAGTGTTTGTGGTATTAATCTAGAAAACCCATGTTTCTTGCATGGTCAATTGTATGTTGCCTGTTTCCGTGTTGGAAAACCATCTGCTCTGTTTGTTTACGCGCCAGGTAATCAAACAAAAAATTAAGTAAATAATAAAAATAAAACTTCATTTAGAATTAGTAAAAATAAAATGAAATAAAATAAGTAGGTATCATAATAAAAAATGTGAAATTGTAATTTTAATTGTGACTTTTTATTGATTATTAAAAGAATTTTAGGTGTTTTATAATTTTTATTTTTTGACATAATGTAATTGTTGACTTATTAACTTTCTTGTTTTTTTTATCTTACTAGCTGACCCGGCGTTCCGAATAGCAGAATAAGTACAATATTAAAAAAACTAAAAAATTAAAGAATCGACTGTTAGGCGGTACGAAGTTTGACCCTGCGAATATAATATTTATTAAATTGCATGAATAGAAATAGATCATAATTGGCTTTTATTGATGCTGCAAAAATTTTATCATATTGAATTATTAAATATTGATAGTACAATTCGTTTTTTTCTTCACTAGTGTCGTCTTAACTTACACGCTAATTCAAATAGCCCTTCAGCAAATACGTTGGTAATGTTCTCTTCACTTCACTAATAAAAGCAGGAATACGAAATAATTTTTGCCTGTAATCAGATGATTCTGCAATTTTATCGAGGTCCAAAGAATCGTCAGCAAATGCGGCAATAACTGGAAGAAAAGTTGTTAAAAGGAACAGCTCTACAAGGAAGAAAATAGGTTTCATCAGTATAAAAAAATGTCAAGAAATTTGAGAACTTTTTTACCAAAAAATCGATAATTAATCAGATCAATTTGTAAGTCAGCCATTTTTGGTAGTTCACCTTTGAACTCGATTTTTTCCAACGTATCTATGAAGTTTGAAAAATAATAATGAATCAATTCATCGCGTTTATTGTATCGAGTTTCTCTATCCCAAAGCATGTATATTGCAAACAAAACATCAAAAGCTGCCGGTCCGTAGAAACTTGTTTGAAAATCGACCTTTAAAAGCAAAAACAAAAAGAAAAAAATCATATTTTTGGTTTAAATAAAAAAAATCGAGGTGCAAATTTGTTTGTTCCTTACCAGCATGATGTCTTCGAACTCCCCAGTTGCTTTGTGCTTGAACATCATGTTTTTGGTGTGAAAATCTCCATGGTTAAGAACGAATATGGCTTTATCGCCACGTTGAAAAGCATTGACCAAATTTTTGCAGGATTCAATTTTTGTTTTGTCAAAATTTTCAAAGTATGGAATGTATTGTTTAAGTTCATCATTCGTAGAAAGTACATGCTCTATGAAGTATCTTACGCCAGTTGTGAAGATTTCCATGTTGTCTATGTCCAAATTGAAGGAACTTTCATTTAGAGTGGTTATTAAATCAGGTTCCTAGAAATGTCAAGTTAATTACTTATCAAGGTCATGACAATTAAAGGCAGTTACATACGGATATCCTTTAATAAAGGAGAGTGATATGATTAAACTATGTCAGGATGATCCTATATGGTTCGTGTAGCATGCTGCTGTCTATGTAAATAATTCTTAATATATGGCAGTGCGAATTTCAACATGTTTTTTTAAAAGATCTATTTTAACTGTACTGAAATAATAATGACAATAAATATCGTTGTTGGATTAGGAGAAGGAAACTATAGCAACCATTTGCATTCGTGACAAAAACAGAGGATCGTAGCCGAGGCAAATATCTCGAACCCAAGTAGATGTATGTATTGCTTACAATATGGGAATAGTGTTGGCTTGTTAGTAACTTATCACTCTTACCAAGTCAGAGCAATGAAAATTAAAACTCTGTTTACAGCGAACTGAAAAAACAAAAATGAAAACGTTTATCTCAGGTTGACCATGGTTTTATTTTATTAGGTGCGCAACTAAGTTCTCAATAGATAGCTCCAGCAGTAAGTGCTGGTCGATTTTGACATACCCAAAACGTCATGAACCAAGCTTAGGCATACGGTAAACAAACCGTTTTAACACATTGATGATTTTGTTTTGGTGTCATATACTTTTGGTTGTGTGAAAATGTCTAATTTTGTGCCAAATAATCGTCATTTGCGGGAAGCTTTGATTTTTTTCTTTCATTCGAAGAAAACGGCGGCTGAAGCGCAAGTTTACGGAGGAGCTGTAAGTGAAACAACGCGCCGTGATTGTTTCCGTTGCTTCAAAGACGGATTTCGATGTTGACGACGGTCCGCGTGAAGGAAGGCCAAAAACCTTCGAAGACTCTAAATTGGAAGCATGGTTCGACGAGGATCCATGCCAAATGCAAGAAGAGCTTGGTTCAGCATTCGCCAATCCATTTCCAAGCGATGGCATGCGTTGGGTATGATTCAGAAACAAGGAACTTAGGTTCCTTATGATTTGAAGCCAAGGGAAGTTGAGTGTCGTTTTTTCGCCTGTGAACAACTGCTCCAGCTGCAAAAAAGGAAGGGTTTTCTTCATCGCATTATGATGGGTGATGGATTCATTACAGTAACTCAAAGAGAAGAAAGTCATGGGGACTGCCCGGTCATTCTTCTACGTCGTCGGTTATGCTGTGGGGCCAGGTCGCTGATATTTATTATGAGCTGTTGAAACCCAATGAAACCATCACTGGGGAACGGTGTCGACTTCAATTTATGCGATTGAGGCGAGCACTGCGCGAAAACCGGACACAATACATTACAACGCTCGGCCTCACGATACCAAACCCGTTAAAACCTATTTGGGAACGCTCAAATGGAAATCCTACCCCATATTCCTCAGATATTACGCCGTCCGATTATTACTTGTTCCGTTTGATGGCACATGGTCTGGCTGATCAGCAGTTTCGCTCATATGAACACATCAAAAATGGCTTGATTCATGGATAGCCTTAAAAGATGAACACTTTTACTGTAACGGTATTCGAGCTCTGCAAGAAAGATGAGAAAAAGTTGTAGCTACCGATGGGCAATATTTTGAATTATTCATCTGTAACCATTTTTTCACAATAAAATTCCATTTTTATCAAAAACTATATGATTTTGTGATTCGTAAAAAGTTGAAAATAATTATGAATTAGTTACCCTTTCTCCAAGATATTTTACCAATTGAATTTGAGCTTTCTCAGAATAAAAATTCGTAAAAAGTAACAGGAACTTATTTGGAAGTATAAATTCGCGGTGCTGCCGCAGCACAGCCGCTAGAAAATAAATCCACGTGGATCTGAATAGACTCGTAGAGTATCTATGGTTGTACAAGATAGCATGTTCTGCCGCAAAATAACATAAGTGAAAGGCGAAGCTTCACATCGTAGGAGGCATATTTTGGACAAATTAAAAGAAGATTCGCAATTTGAACGACTCTAATTTTGCATACATTAAAAGCATTCAATAATCTTAAAACCTCACCACTGACTCCTTTTTTCGGCAAAATATTTCATGCAGAAATCCAACTAATGGTTAATGTGGTATGTTGTACCTCTTTGACCTGATACCCAACAGGGTTTATTGCGCTTGGCTTTGGTTTTGAGGTCATTGAATCTACTTGGTACAGTTTTTGAGCTCATATCATACCATACCGCCTTTTATTTCTGATTGAAAGATGATGCGTATTTGCATATGTCAAATTACTAGGCCTGGAAAACACTTTGAATATTGTTAGTGCGTTCGGGGCTCTGTAATTTGTACCAAATATACCAGTGCCTACACAGAAGTCAGACTTTTAGTTTCCCAGTGAACGCGATTTGGATAGTAATTTTAATTATTTTCTAAAGTGGAGTATGTGGGTTGTGAAAGCAAATACCGTGTTGATCATGAAGAACTTTACAGATAATTGCCAAATGGTGTATTTGACTACTGGGAGGTTCTCCTCTAAGGGATGTCGTAGGGCAAATTTGCATGAAATCTGTGATGACGAGACATGATAATCTTCAAGTGCTTAGTAGCTTTAGGATTCATGTTTTTTTTTACCTTCGTCCACCATAGTTCAGAATCGCCGGGTCATATCATGGAATGTACCCAAGGCATGATTTTTTGATGTAATCGACGCGTTTTTTAATTTTTGATGTGGGAATTTTAGTTTATTTTCCTTATCTAGAATAATTCATATGTATTTGGCTCATCATCAGGGAGATCTATAGTTATGCCTTTGCGTTTATTGATGGACCCTCCCTGATAAACTAGTCCGAGATAAAGTGTAATTCGTGTTGTAAATGTTAGTATACTTTGTGTTCCAACGCCAACATATTCACCGACTTTGTACCCAAACTGATTTCGTTGAGTAGGTCATCCGCTCTAACCGGCGGATGATCAATGTGAGATAAGGCACAGCTGATTGAATCATAGCCGCTGTTATTAAGCGATTCATCAATATCAAGGAAGGCGCAGATACCAATGTTTCTGAGATAGAAGACCTTCGGCAGATAAGCCTTTGGGGTCTACATATTTTTAAAACGTAGTGTCATCTTCATTTCAAAAACGCTTCAACTATAAATGCTCAGTCGTTTTTCTATATCAACGATATCAAAGTAAAAAGCAGACACCGGGCCACTAAATCAAATTCCTTCATTCGAATCCAATACCAAGCCAAATACTTAAAGGCAATCTTCCTGAGTTTAGACAATACCATGTAGCTATAGATGTGTGGAGAACACTACACCCAAAGCATACTTTGTCATTTTGTACTGTTTATCAGTCAAGTGCCTACTTATTGAAGTAGTCACCGACATGACAACAAAAGCCTTCACATTTGTATTCCGCAGATTTTCATCGCACCGAGTATGTTTGCCATAAGATTTTTAGCTATTGCAGATAATACTTTGTTGAAGCGAGTACATTGATACAACAAAATATTAAAAGCGGTCTTTCTGTATCTGCAGCCGTTATACAATTAGGTACATAACATACATATTTGTAAATATCAGTACACAGAAGACTAATGAAAATACTGTCACACTAAGCAGGACGTATCTACATTTTGATAGTTCTGAGTTAGTCTACATTAAATATTTTGTTTGGTCTCATTCCGATGTCAAACTGGAAAATACTATTACGAGTATTGTATTTAAATTGTTGATTTGAGAAATTTGCAGGTGGAAATAGGGCTGTTGTCAGAAAAATTATTCATGGTAACAAATATGCCTCTAACTCAAATCATGTTATTTGGCGCCCTACTTGTTTAGGCTGGCAGTATAGTACACTTTGTACACACATTAACAGCCGAGTTATTGAGCTGCCCTCTATGCTCCGTTTAGTTTTTTTAAGTGATCTGTTTTATTTGAGAATAAATACCCACGGCTGAATAGACTTTGCAGAATTTGATGGTGCTATCTTTTCTTCCTGGAGCAGCAGTATGGGCTCCAAAATTCCAAGCCCTAGAAAAAAACGCTCCAACGGGGTTGAATAGTTTTAGGGGCGTTATTTTCTACGGGACGCTCATATATCATCACCTATAAGATTGAAGTCAATCGGAGATTTTGGCAGGGATGGGGCAACTACTATTTTGTCATAGCACAACTATTTGAACACACAGTAAAATAAAGCAAGAAAATTACCTAAGAATCACTAGAGAAAACCGTAAATTTTACTGCAATAAACACACTGACTTTTTCGTTGATAATAGAAAGATAAGGATCACTGGTAAATGTGCATACATAGTTATCAATAGTCATTCAATAACTCACCTCTTGCGCAAGTTTATAACTAACTGCATGCCACTTGGCAAGTTTAAACATTGCCCTCCTGCTTTCTTCTTCGTTGGGGTGGCGCTTTTTCATAACAGAAAATCCCTTTTCAACTAGATCCTCGAATACAAGAACTTGATGTGGCTCCAATGTTGAATAAATTAACCTTTGTTTTTTGTTTTTTAATTAAATATTTGTTAACTGATTAAAAATGAAGAAAAGATCTTACTTTGCTCCTAATACTGTATTGTCACCGTATTTCCTCAGTTCTGCTTCCATTCTAGGAACCGTTTCTGAATACATGCGAATTTCTGTTCTAAAAATGAAGGTTTCTGATAGCATATCCTTTTTGGCACTGTCTTCTTCAGGCATTACTTTGGCAATCAGAGAGATGACATTCGGTTTGCCCTTAAAATTGTATTCAATTGTTGCTCTGTACATGCAGCTACCATAATGGTCATTGCTAAACGTTCCCGGAGTTATTTTTAGGGATGAAAGCTGCAAATAAAAAATTGGAAAAAAAATCATTTCAATTTACTACTTTTAATTGTTTTGTATTATAAATGTTGTACTAACCTTTATGCTTTTGTCATTGTTGTACTGCCTTAAAACAATTTCAAAAAATTCTTCATTCAGCCAATCAGGACTTACTGTCTCGTATTTGCTATATTTTGAATCCATTTTTTCCAGCCGTTGGTTAGTTAAACTGGAGGATGTTGCGATTTCAGTCAATAAAATGCTTTTACTATGAGTCAAATAGCGAACGAAAATTAATTATCCCACTATTATAAGAGAAATTTGTTTGAGTACTAATACTTTCTTAAATATCGCACTCAAAAAAAAACAATTTCTGAGAAACTTAACACATGCTTTGTCATCATAAATGTAGTCATACCCACTTGAGTGTTAAGTTCTTTTTTTTTGTTAAAAAAAAAGCAAAGTGGATATGGAAAACATTGAAAAAGCACTATCTCGCATTTCTGAAAGTATTGTATCGTCTCTTATAATCATATGTTAAGATTTACTTATGTACACCTACACAGGATGGGCCAACTGGGACTCATTGTTTTGAAAAATTGTTATCTTTGCGTTTTCACTTTCTTACTTGTCAACAAGTGTACGGATACATACGAGATTGTTACATAAATTATGTAATTTTCTCCACATGGATCATAATAAATTTATAATTTTAATAAATAGTTGAAATGGAAAGTGGATGTATGAATGTACTATAGTCTACGGTCAGTCTAAGCTGCGCCACCCTGTGTACACTTATTTATTTATTTGTAATAAAATACAACAAACCAATGGACGTTTATGCGCCAAACACCCGACGTATACTTGCCACATTTTTGTCACTGTCGTTCGTATACATACAATTTTGTTTTTGTTTATTTAAATTTAGCTTAGACATTTCTAATTTTTTAGATAAGCAACCGACGCGCGCAGTGCTTTCTAAAATTGGTTGATTGAGAAGAGTACAGAGATAATGACAGAAGTGCTTCAACAGATTATAATGCCTTTGGTCTGTGGCGTTCTCCTCTTGTCATAATATCTAATGATTTTTTCAAATAAAATTGTACGAGTATGTACTGCAACTTTGTAGAAAGATTATTATACTCGGATGTACATATAACATTTCGAATATACTTCGTCCGGTTTTATAACCGATTTTTTGGATGATTGTGATGTGCACTGTGAATGATTTACAGAATTTACCCCTTAAAATATCGACGGTAGTTGAAAATTTCCATCAATATTATATAGGATGAGCCAACAGATGCTGTGGATTTTGGTATTCAATTATTGTCAATTACTGAATTCAATGTGGTTGGTCTTTTTGGCAGATGTCATACAATCTTTGGCAAATTTTAGTGGTGGAGTCGTTTACCATGCAAAAACGCATTTTTGTTATACAATCGTATTACGAAAATGGGCGATCTGTAAAACTAACATTTCGTAAAATTCGTGAATTTTTCGGTCAACATAATCGCCCTGGTGAATCCGGAATTTGTGCAATGGTTAAAAGCTTTGAAGAAATTGGTTCGGATGGTCATTAGCAATTGAAGCCGTGGTGGCCACATGAACGATGCTGTGTCCCATTCATAATTGCCATAGCCCGAAATTCTGGATTTATTTCACGATAATGTATTGTATGTTTAATTTAATGAAAACTTCCACGCTAGCTGTCAGCGCACCCTTTCTTAATTTTTTAAGCGTTTGGTTTTTAATTGTCAAACAAAATTGGGAAGTGTATACAATTTTTATTTGAGTTGATAAATCAATGATTCCCAGGGGCGTAAGGAGGGTTCGAGGGGTGACTTTCATTGAAATGCCAACTTATTTTAGAAATTTGCCGACTGCATAGATTTAGCATCCTTATTAAAGAAACAATAGTGTGAGGTTTGGCATGATCAATGATTTTCTATGAAGCAATAAAAAAAATAATTCTTAACAAAAAACTAAATTAATGCATTATTATTATAACAGCAAGTTAATTATAGTATAATTATAATAAAAAATTAATAATACGTTATATAAATAATATAAAAAAATTCGACAATTTCATATTAGTTTTTAATTCGGCGGTGTTTTAGTAAAAACCATTCTTCGAAGACCTCACTAGAATGGGTTTCGCCAACATCATCTTTCGAAGATTAAAGTAGTACCAATGGATTCATTCGATCATCACCCATTTTTGTACGCAAATAATTTAAAACTAGTTTTAATTTACTAAATGAACGATCTCAAGAATCGTCAAGAAACGTCACAAGAGCAGTCAAATTAAGCAAACAAATTTGTGCGCTGAGAGAACACCACTTTGGTAATGTCTTCGAAATTTGTACACTTTGAATCAAGAAGAATTCGCAACTCAGAAAGTAGTCATTCAGGATCTTCTTTAAAAAATATGGGTTCCATTGTGAAGGCTTCCACTGATTCCATTGTGGCATTGCTTCTGTCAATTGGAATTTCAAAAATTTTTTGGAAAAGTTTGAAAGTTGAAAAGTTGATACAAGTTAGCGCTGCCGTCAGCGTGGCATGTCAGCAGCTTTCGACCAACATCAAAGTCAACACAACGTTCCAATGATCGATTCATGAGAAGGATCAAAAGCAGTTATTTAGTATTTAAGTTAGTGTTAAGCTATTCATGTCATTCAGTTGATTTTTAAAGGGCAGAATTGCTGCCCAGTAAATAAAGATTTTTTTATATTAAATACGAGTAAATTTAATTAATTCTTATTGGCGTCCGAGCAGGGATCAGACGAATCGCGGTTACAGTAAAAGCCCTAAGGTAGTGCTACTCGTATCTATTCGTAACTAGTACCGTGAAATCTTGACCGAACGAAAAAGCCCTAAGGAAGTGCGAATTCGGAAAAAACCCGACGTGTTACCCAATGTTCAGAAAGGAAAAGAAAAAGTTGGTGTCCCAGAACCCGCGAAGTTTAAGTCATTCTCTCGCAAAAAACAAAATCTTCCTAAAGGATGATACGAAAAATGTATATATTCTGCGTACGAGAGGGAGGCCCCTTAGTAGCCATATCGCAAAAAGGAGACGGATTTACGTCAGCCGGTACCGGATAAAAGATTGCAGAATTGGGTCTTCGTTTTTTCTACGTAAGATAGTTTAAGTTTACAAAGCAGAAACAAAATATAAAAACTAGTTCTATAAAATCCACATACCTGTTAAATCAATATTGATAAAAGGTAAAAGAAAATAAATTCATTGATTCAAATGCAGATACAATTATTTAAAATATAATCAACGTAAAAATTAATTTTTTTCACTTATATACCTCAAAAATCATTTAATTTAATTTTAATAACTCGTAATTAAAATACGAAATCGGAATATCTTAAGATACCCTTATTTTCAACCAAAATATAAACTCTTCGCTTTTCCGTACAAAGATGTCGAACCACAATCTGGTTCGTCCCTCGTCTCCAAATCCCCAAAATCCTGAAAACCAAAATGAAGCACCCATTTCCCATCCTGCCTTGCAAAATTTAATCGTGTCAATAGTAAACCAGGTTCTACATACGGAAGGCAGAAATTTAGTCCAGTTCAACATTAATCCAAATTCCGATCAGCTCGCAAGAACTGACAAAACAGTAAACCATGATCAGCGCGCTAATATAAGTGAACTATGTAGATAAAATTCCTGACGTGGTTCAGTGCCTACGAGAGTTCTCCGGCCAACCAGGAGAAAGAGCGTCGATAGAATTTTAAAAATTTACGAGCATACCAAAGGCTCACCCAAATATTTTGGGATCATTAACGTGATCCGAAAAAAAATTGTAGGTTACGCTGACCACATTTCAGAGTCATACAATACCCCACTGAACTGGGATTGCATCAGTCGATGTTTTACACTGCACTACGCATACAAACGCGATTTGGGAACTTTGGAGTACCAAATGACAGCTTCAGTTCAGGATAACTGATCCATCCAAGAGTTTTACCAAGCTGTGTACTCACAGCTTCCGCAAATATTGAATAAAATCTCCAACATGAATGTCGGTACAGAGTCTCTTAATTTGTTAATGCAAACTTACAGAGACAAAGCTCTGGATACATTCATTCGCGTATTAAAAGGCGACCTTCCCAGACTTTTGGGAATGCGATATTCGTCAGATTTGCCACAAGCACTTCACCTGTGTTTAAGGCTAGAAAATCAAAATTTTCGTTCGTAGTATGCAATAGCAAACAGACACAACCGAAGGATGAACCATCCAGATCCATCACCAATTCCACCGAAACGCGGAAACATAAACCCAGTTTCGAACCGTCAACCGTTTCTTCCCGAATTGGCTTATATGGTCCAACCACCTAGACCGCCGGCCCCGTTGCAATACAACCTAAGGCCTATTTCCACCACAAAGCCTGAGAGATAGTTTGCTCAACGATATCAACAACTACGACCACAATACCTTGCTACTCCAAGACAGCCCCCACCAGAGCCCATGGACGCACAAACAATTAGCACAAACTACATGAACAGACCTCGAATGGAAAACTGGGCCCCAGAACCGAAAAAACCTATCAGTTCCTCTATCCCAACAAGTGCACCCTACTATCAAATCCGCCAATATGAAGAGCTGCAGGCCAGCACAAACAAATCGAAGGAGTACAACGAAACCCTACAGGAATACACTGAAACGACACAACCGGAAAATGTCGATTCAAATAATATCATGGAACTAAGCGATACTTATACATGTTTTAGATTGAACGACTCTTCGCTGCCATATTTTGAATGTGCAACGAAGAGTGGAGAAATCCTACAAATTTTGATTGACACTGGATCGAACAAAAATTATGTACAGTCTTCTTTAATTAAAAACCCTTTACCGAATGAAAAACCATTTTGTTGCAATTCAATTGGAGGTAACGTACAAGTTACTCACCATACTTTCATAAGTCTTGTTGGTCTTCAAAATACTAAAATCAAATTCTTTCTCATCCCAAAATTAAAATCCTTTCACGCGATTCAAGGAAACGACAGTCTAAAGAGCCTTTCTGCAGTCATCCATACGAAAGGTAACTACATGGCTATCAATCATCACACAAAAGGACGTATCAAGCAATGACCTCTAAATCTGGCAACACTATTAATATGCGAACCAATCACATGTCCCCTACACAGAAGTTTTCCATTGACAAAATTGTGCACGATTTACCTAAACTTTTTGATGAACCTGAAGAAAAATTAACTTATTCCACGAGATCAGAACAACATCTGATTCACCTGTATATACTAAATTTTATCCTTACCCTATATCCCTAAAAAACGAGGTTGAGAAATAGATAGAAGAGCTTCTTACATATATATGGAATAATTAGGCCCTCTCGATCTCCATACAATTCCCCTGTATGGATCGTGCCTAAGAAAGCCGATTCTTCTGGTGAGAAGAAATACAGACTCGTCATAGATTATAGGAAGCTGAATAGTATAACCGTTGCAGATCGATACCCGATACCGAAAATCAACGAAGTTCTTGCACAGCTAGGCCAAAATAAATGGTTTTCCGTGTGTTTCATCAAATCCCCTTGAAAGTATCTGATATAGAAAAAAGGGCCTTCTCGGTCAACAACGGAAAGTATGAATTTACGAGGCTTCCCTTTGGTCTCAAGAATGCTCCGTCTATATTTCAAAGAGCACTTGACGACATTCTTCGCGAACACATTGGCGTTATATGGTCCACAGCTCAATTTTTTTATAAGTATCAGAGGGATTGCTTAGTGTTTCTGGTGAGTTTCTGAACGGCATTGTCTTCTTGGCTGATAGGCATATTGGTTTTTATGAAGTGGGTTCCTATATAGTGGACCATCCTTGATATGTCTACCAAGTATTTTTTCCATTGTTTTTAGGGGAAAAACGAGGTGAGGCTTATTGGTATGTATGATTTGGGTAAATCAGTTGGTCTACTACTTGCTTTGGGTATAAACTTAACCGCTGCATAAATGAATATATTTATCAGAAGTGGGGTTGTTAGCGTAATACCTTTTTGGACAAGTGCTGGGAAGTTCCATCTTCACCAGTGGCTTTGATTGGGTCAAATGAATTGATGGCACATTTTACTTTGCCTTCATAAAAAACATCCTTCCAGGCCTCTCTGATTGGTCTGGAGAGGATTATCGAGAGCAATGGATGTGGTAGTGGAATTTTGGCAATTGGTTTCGGCCAAGAGCTGTATCGTCTATAGATCACTTCCCACATAGGTGTCATTCGATTTTTTCATTGGTCCGATTTCGATTTGTGTGCTGTTTGTGGATAGGAACGCTGTTTCGAATATCAGAGAAGTCTTGGTAGAACTTTTTCCATGATTCTCGTTTAGCTCTTCTAATTTCTCGGTTATACTTTAGGATTGTTTCAAAGTACTCAGTCTATTCGCCAACTCGAATTCTCTTTTCCTTTTTGCAATGTCATCCGACTGTACATTTTTCTTTCGGTATATCATATTATTCCTTCGATAGCTAAAATTTCGTTGCACTTAAATATTCTGATTTCTTCATATAGTCGTTCAGTCAAAACTCAGACGATTGGGTGCTGTTCAATTATGCAAGGCACTGAGCGCCAGTAACTATGACTTCAAATTAGTTCTGCCACCCTCGAGGTAACTCGTGTTAGCCACTGGATAATAGTCTCGTTTCAAAACATACGGAATCCTAGAAGTAGAATGTACTGCGGATCAATTCATGAGACTGAGCCAACCCACCTATATGGGCCATTTCAACGTATTTGGAGTTGGTGGCGGATGAACTCTTAACGAGTCAATTATACCCCGGAGTGGATTCTTGTCTCCAGAATTTACATACATATAGCCCCTTTTGCTGAAGTGGCCAGAGAAAGAGTCGGGCTTTCTTAGTTGGGGTTTGTTCGTGAGATTAACTAACCAGAATACAAAAACCTTACTGTTATGGGGCAACCACTAGCTCAGGGTAAGAATGAATAAGGGACGCTGACATTCGAGTCTGCCCGCGCAACGTGCTGCCGAAATCAAGGATTTACCTACCGTACTATTTAAGGCAGCAGGGGATGTTTTGGTAGAGCGCATACGCCAAGTTATTTCCAAGATTTGGCTTGCAAAAAGTATGCTTGATGAATAAAGTCTCAGCATCATTTTCCCGACGCAAAAGATACTGCACTGATTATAGGGGCATTAGCCCCTTTAAAATCGCTTAATATGTGACCGTCTGAAATGATCTGATTGACTACTATTAGTGCAGTTCTAGTCCGGTAAGCTCACAGTGGACGTAATTTTCACACTATGGCAGATCCTAGGAAAGCCCAGAAAACCATAGATTAATACTCATATAGCAGCATGTTTGGAGATATGTAAGTCATAAAGAGTCAAGGTAAACAATCTTACTTATACTTTTAATGTCAAAAAGAGGATTAAGACAATATGATGCGAGTGTGATGGGATTTTTTCTATTATTGAATAATAATGCTTCCCGGGAAGATACAAATAACTACTATACAATGTGAGATCCTCACCAGTTCAGTTCTGTTGCATGCTTCAGAAGGGTGTAGGTGAAGATATACTTAGTTGTTTTGAACTGTAAATTTTTCGAGTGATTTTTGACCCCGTTTGCCTTTGCGCACTTTTAAGGAGGAGATATAGTGAGTTGAACAGCGACACGCTACGCAGAAAAGTGCACATCAATCGGCAAGAATGGCTAGAACGTATTGAGCCACTGTGTATTACGGGTCCGGTTCATGAAGTCTTCGAATCCTTTCCCGAGGTAGTTCTTTCATTATGAGATGCACATAGAAGGAGACCTCAACCTCTTTGAATGCATGACTGGAAACAGGTAGCCAAACACTGCGGTGTAATAAGTAAGTACAGGTAAAACTGAGTGTATGTAATTTAAACTTCTAGCTTTCATGGTAGGGTTGCCGGCATTTGAACCAATCTTTTTTCTTCAAAAGCTTTCTTTCTACCCAATTGCGTCGGTGACTTCCCGCGCGGTTAATGCCTGACTTCTTGTCTAAATAAAACAAAATTTTGATCAGGGATGTAACTTGTTTCCTCATGGATTGGCTATAAGTGCTTGAGTAATATCCACTCGAATATGTTAGACTCCGAAAAACTATCGTTCATGAAATAGAAAGACTTACAATTTTAACCTTTTTGTGATTCAAAAGGGCTTAAGGAAAATGGCCTTAATTTACGCTGAAACTTTTGCGAAACAATGTAGTAGAGATTTTGCACTGTTAATTGCCTCTTATGGAGGGACGTGGCCCACTTTGAATTAAGTGGGCACATAAATAAGTAAAGCTGTCGCTACTCGGTTTCACGAAAATCTAAACCGCGACTTTTTGTTTTTTTGTATAATCAGCGCGCCCTCAAGGGGTTTTTGTACCCTTAAAATGTTTGTACACAGCGCAGGCGAAGAAAATTTAGGGAGGAAGAAAGAACAGGTGTCGATGTACATTATTTTTAAATGTTTGTAAGTTATAACGACCAGGAAACACAGAGATCGGCAGGGCATTCCATAAGCGAGTTGTACGGCTTAGGAAAAGATCACGCTATTTTAGAGTACGTCCGAAAATGGGCTTGAGGGTATACTGATGAGCATCCTTAGAGAGATTGGTGTTACGGTTAAAATTTTGAAGGGGTGGAATGCAACTGACGATTTCAATGAAGCATTGGTGGTGGAAATAGCGAAAAAGCAAAGTGAGACAGTTGTCACTGACACACATACCGAGAATGGAAAGTTTATCGGTTTCGACGATGCAAGTGCCATTCATGGATAATGGCTGGATGTTTAAATTTCGCTTTAATCACAGAAGGCAGCATTGTGTTTCGGAAACAATAAATTCTACTCTGTTAGTGGTTGCCCAATTAGTCATGCTGTTAATATCAGAATTTAATGAGCTTAACACACGCTGCCGGGACGTGAGTTCGGGAACGAATATGAAAAGCAGAGAGTACTGTCATGAGCAAAGGAATATATTGGATTAGAAGTAGCAGACAAGAGATCGTTGATGAGAATTAGAAAGAGTGAGTGTTGGAGACAGAATGGGACACCGGGCACACCAGCATTCATTTTGTGAATAGACTTGAAACTATCGAAGACAACTTGAATTGAACGTTCCGAGAGGTAATTTCTAACATTGAAGAAGAGATTCGTCGATCCCGAAAGCACACATTTTCGATAATGGAACCTGATGCCAAACTCTATCAAATGCCTTAGAAATATCAAATACAACTATCTTGCTTTCGCCAGATTGATGTACGCATTAGTTCAACTTTTCGGTGAGACATGCCATCAGATCACTAATGGACGTGTTACTACGAGTACGAAAACCGTACTGCTGGTCATTAAGAAGTTTTCGTGTATTGAGATATTTCATGAGCTGACGGTTTATCAGCGTTTCCATGACGTTGGAAAGAAGGGACGTAAGTACAATGGGTCGGTACTAGGGGAGAGAGGAAGATTCGCCTTTTTTAGGGACGGGCTGGACAAATGCTGTTTTCCATCTGCTCGGAAAGAGTCCTAAAGAGTAGGATTGATGAAAAAACTTATGCAGTGGTTTGCCAGCTAGGAAGAACACCTGTTCAGAAGGAGGGGAGATATACGATCTGAACCAGCGGATTTGTGAATGTTAAAATCCTTAAGAACGCTTGCTACTACACGGGTGCGAAAGTGGATTTGTCACATTGAAGATTCGATGCACTCAAATGTAGGCGGACACAAAGCACAATCTGGGAGTGTTGAGCTGGCCGCAAAGTATGCAGCAAACAGATTTTCCTTGTCCAAAGAGCTGACAGTTGGAATGTCATTTTAAATGAGCGTTGGGATGGAGGATGAGGTAGAATTTCTAATATTTTTGGCGAACGGCCAAAAATTGTTACTACCTTTGGGACATTGTAGTATTTTTTGCCTCAGTTTTTGGTAGTATTTGAATTTTACACGTTTAAGAAAGACGTTGTAGTCATTTCTGGCTCGTTTAAACTTTTTCCGGTTTTCCTCTGTTGGGTTGGTCTTGAAGGACTGAAAAAAACTAGCCCAGCCTCTTTTGGTTTGATACACTTAATCCGATGAGGGATAAAGCATCTCATTAAAAAGAGAATAGTTTCTGTGATCATGTTAGCAGAGGCATCCAGGTCGTTATCGAGGAAACATAACGACCAGTTAAAATTCCTAAAGAAGTTGTTAAGGCCGCTCCAATTGGCTTTCACGTATTGCCACACGGTTCTTTTAGGAATCTTTTCTTAACCTTAAAAACCAATGCCCTTTATGATGACCAAGAGTTTATGTTTTTCTTCTTATCGAAGTATGATTACCAATTATTTTTTACCTAACTTGTAAGGACATTCACCTTACTTTTCACATACAGGGCGACTTCGCATACTGCTACAACCTAGATGACTTTGCCACGTAAACATTTCGCACGAAAATTTGTACAGTCGCTTTGGAGATGTCCCGTGACCACCGAGGTCTTCAGACTTGAATATGAATATTTTTGAAGGGAGTGCAGTGGTAGCCAAATTATGTCTATTTACACGCGTTCTTTGTTACAATTACACCTACTTCTTTGCAATAAATACTTGCTGCAAAGGCTTGGTTGCTTAGCCAACAGTTTTTGGAGTAGTGACTTCCGGGGGGTTTTCACACATCGCAGCTCCTTCTGGTAATACGTTTGTAAGATGTGGTTAAAACGATGGAAAATTTATATTTTTTTGGTATCTTGCGAAATATCTTAATATCGAATACCAGATCGGAAATTTTAATCCAATTTATAATCAGTCTTACATTTGAGTGTATTTTGTTTGCCTTAGAGTTCTTCAAACCCCGCAGTTGTGTGAAATGGGATCACATCTTTCTGTGCGGAAAAAGTGCTCTGGAGGGTAGTGTATAGTTTTATATATATTTGTTCGTACTATCCCTCTATGGGCAAATATACAAATCTGTATCGGACTTTGCTATTGCTTTACCGAGCACGCGTACAGATTTCGGGTAGTCTTATGAACCTCAAGGTCATCTTTGGAGTTAAAATGCTTCAACGTAATGTCAATTTTTCTATTTAGTTGCCTTTTAGGACACATAGGGGCACGAAATGTGAAAATATTGCCGCTCGGTTATTGGGAAGCTTGCAATTAAAAAAACAATAACTTGTGCCCCCATTTATTTATTAAAAATCTAAGGAGCCTTTCAGTAGAAATTTTGGCAGCATACTCTTTACTTCACTTACATAGTTAGGAGCTAATAACAATTTTTTCTTATATTCTGGTGATTCAACAATTTTATCTAAATCCAACGATTCGTCAGTAAATGCGGCAACTATTGGAAGAAAAGTAGTCAGCATAAATATCTCTGTAAGAAAAATAATGTCGATCAGCAAAACGACGTCAACGAATTTATGTACAATTATATCCTTACCAAAAGATCGATGATTAATCAGATCAATTTGTAAGTCTGCCAGTTTGGGAAATTCACCCTGGAATTCGATTTTTTTCAAAGTATCGATGAAGTTTGAAAAATAGAAATAAAACATTTCATCTCGTTTATTGCAGCGAATTTCTCTGTCACAAATCATGTATAATGTATATAAAATGTCATAAGCTGCCGGCCCATAGAAACATATTTGGAAATCGACCTTTTATGAGATAAAATAATTAAATATAAATAGGAAATTAATAATACAAATAGTAAATTTGTTTAGGTATCCCTTACCAAGATGAGATCTTCGAACTCTCCAGTTGCTTTGTGCTTGAACATCATGTTTTTGAAGTGGAAATCGCCGTGGTTAAGGACAAGTATGGCTTTGTCCCCACGCTGGAATGCATTTGCTATATTTTTGCAGGATTCAAATTTTATTTTGTCTAATTTCTCAAAATATGGTATGTATTGCTTGAGTTCATTATCCGAAGAAAGAAGCTCACTGATAAAACTCCTCACAACGGATGCAAAGAAATCCATTTTTTGTAAATCTAAATTGAGTGAACTGTCATTGAGGGTGGTTATTAATCCGGGTTCCTAAAAAATGGATATTGAAACAACAAAGATTAGTTACATTTCCAATTCTTTTGTGTTAAGTATTGACATTCTAGATGTTAAAAAATAGGTTTATCAGGTCAGGGGTAGAGACATTTGCATTCAAAACGAAAAAAAAAAAGATGCTCCTTATGATGGCCCATAGATAGTTTCAGATTTTCACGTCGAATAAGGAGAAATTATGAAACTGAAAGCATGGATTAAAATTACGCAAAATCGTCAAGAAAGTAGCTAAGAGCTGTGCAGATGCATTCGTCTGAAATATCCCCCTGATATTCATTAAAACTGGAGACTGGATTTAGTCTATAAAAAAAAAATAAGATGAAAATTAATATTCTATTAACATTCCGAAGAGGTTCTGTTTTTAAGAGTATAACGATATTTTGGTAGCCACACTGAATCTTAAAATTTCCCTTAATAAAGTACAAAATCGAATGAGTCTCCGCATATAATATCTCCTCCGACTCTAATGAAAAACAGTTGGCATCGTAGTGGAGCTATACCAATCTGCGCCCAACACTTCGGCGGAAATCCTACATACATTAATATGGAAACCGAAGCCTTCCCCGAAGATTGCAAGGGAGGAATGATTGTTGAGCGAACAAGAAGGGAAATATGACGGAATATGGGAGCAGGAGAGGTACATACACGTACGAGTATATCCTTAACCTCAAAGAGGCAGGGTTTCGAGTTGAATCTTGCATCGGCCACATAAACAGCTTGTGGATCATTATTAAACAATCCATCGAATATAAATCTCCCCTACATTTGTTGTTGATCGATTTCGAGAAGTCTTTCGACAGCTTGAATCAAGAGGCTGTATGGCAAGCCATACGCAGGAGAGGTTCACCAGACAAAACTAATCGCTTTTATAGAGGCTTTCTATGATAGCGGTAAGCTGCCAGAGGAATTTAAAGTTCGGAGCGTAGGACGGCAAAGTTGCATTCTTTCGCCACTATTATTCCTTGTAGTAGTTAGTGATGTGATCTGGACAATTTGCATTGTACATTGTACATTGTATTGTATAGTATTTATGTTTTCTTATGGTTTTAAAAAGTAATAATTTCTACTTTCGACCTTAGTTCTTCGAGAACTATAGATTGTATTGTAGTTTATTCAATAACATTGCAAATAATTATACAGGGCCTTCCAATAGGGACTACATCTGTCAAATTGGTTGTCATTTATTCAGTCTATTTTGCCAAATCACCATAGACGGACATAGAGTTCAACAACACGTGCAAATGATAAAGTTGTTTTATGAAAGTGGGTGTTCTGTTCAGGCAACGTTCCGGGCGCTTCGCCCATTTTACGGTCGCCATAATCGTCCTACCGAGAGGACTATTCGCAGTGTGGTGGATAAATTTGAGTCCAGGGGTTCAGTATACGATAAACTAACACCTGTACGTCGACGAAACGCAAGGTCTGCCGAAATATCGCCGCTGTCCGTGAGAGTGTGCAGGAGAATCCGATTCAGCCGATTTCGCGTCGCTCACAAGAACTCGGCCTTTCGCATACCACATCTTGGCGAATTTTGCGTCTTAACTTGGGTCTGCACTCGTGCAAAATTCAGCTGATTTAGGAGCTGAAGGTAAACGACCGTAGACAACGACGTGTGTTCGTTGAATGGGCTCTGGACCAGTTGGAGACTGACCCTAATTTTCATCTTAATATTATCTTCATTTCTGGATGAATGGGCACGTCAACAAAAAAATTGTCGAATTTGGGACGATACCAATCCACATGAGATCCAAGAGCGTCCAATCCATCCCAAAAAGTCACTGTTTGGTGTGAATTTTAGGCTGACGGCGTCATCGGTCCATATTTCTTTGAGAACGACGTTGGCCAGGCAATCACCGTCAACGACGAGCGCTATATGTCGATGATTACCAACTTCTTTTGGTCTGAATTGGATGATATGGATACCAACGACAGGTGGTTTCACCTGTCACGTTCCACACAGCTCACTCCACATTGAAAACTCTGCACATGCGATTCGAGGGCATGGTCATCTCAAGTGGAGGTGATATGGACTGGGCACAGAGATCGTGCGATTTGAAACCGTTAGACTTTTCCTTGTTAAGTCGCAGGTCTGTGCGAAAAAGCCATAAATCACAGTGGCCCTCAAAGCCAACATAACCCATGCAATCGGTCAAATTTAGACTATTTTATGCGCCAGAGTCATTGAAAATTTGATATTTCGGATACGCACTACCCGAAGAAGCCGCGGCGGACATTTGAACGATTCCATACATAATGGCATCGATAGGCCTTTCAAACGAATGAAAAATTTCGACGATATCTCACACATACTTTGTTTTATTTCATTTTAGAGATAGGAAGCGCTTAATGAAAGACCCTATACTATGTACTATATAGATGGAGTGAAAAGTGACCTCTGACCTTGACTACCAGCATGCGTTGCTACTGCAAAAAAGGTTATGGTGCCTTGAAATCCGTTCACATTTAGGCAGACATGCCAAATTTCAGTGCTATACCGTCTTTAGCTTTGTTTTGACAGCTGATTGTTGTTGACGTGTTTGGCATCATGTTGAGTATGGACAAAAACGATTTTCGTTCTCTCATAAAACATTATTTTTTGAGAGGCAAAACGGCGAAGGAAACAAAAGAAAAGTTGGATAAATATTATGGGGCTAATGCTCCGTCAGATTACACTGTCAAATATTGGTTTCGAGAGTTTCGTAGTGGCCGCAACTCCACTACCGATCAAGTCCGCAGCAACAGGCCCTCCGATGCGGTTACAGAGGACAATGTCAAAAAAATACATGAAATGATGTTGGCTGACCGGAAAGTGAAGGTCCGCCAGCTAGCAGATACCACAAAGATTAGTACTGAGCACACACGCCATATTTTGGGCCATATTCTGCATATGAAAAAGTTATCCTGCCGCTGGGTGCCGCGAATGACCAAAAATACGAACGCGACAGCACTTCGAAAGAGTGTTTGGACTTGCTGATGCGGAATCGGGCGGACTTTTGGCTCCGATTGGTAACTGGATTTGGATCCCTCGGACTATTATCTCTTCCCAAACCTCAAAAGATGGCTCATCAATAAAAAATTCAGCTCACGCGAGGAAATCATCGACGCCACGGAGGAGTATTTTGCAGACCTTCCGGAAAATTACTTTTCGGACGGGATCAAGAAGTTGGAAAATCGTTGGAATAAGTGTATCAAACTAAAAGAGGACTATTTTGAATAATATAAAAAAACATTTAAAAAAAATTTGTTTTAATTCCCAAGGAGGTCACTTTTCACTCCATCTAGTATGTAAATCTTATCCTGCAAATGAACAATAAATGAATAAATAATAAATGAAAGAAATTAAATGAAATGAATTGTATTTGGAGGATATATGGGACTAAGATGGACTATGTCATTAAATGTTAAACAACTTGACTGACGTGATGACTTTACGAGTAGCATACTCTCACCTGCACCAGATAGTCCACAATCTGCAGTCAAAGTCGAAAAATCTAGGGCTAAAACAAAGGCCGTAAGCACTTAAATTTCTTGGATACTACTTATCTAGTAAACAGAAAACAGTAAACAGCTTTCTATATCTAGGAGGTTTGGTCTCAGAAGATGGTGGTGGTGTATGGTGGTTAAAATCTATGCCCATATAAGCGCTTTTCCAGAGGCGAGGCAAAAGCCGAAAGTCCGACACATTTTTTCAGAAGAGTGGCGGACAAACCATCGGGTCCTGGAGTTTTGGTTTATCTTGTCCATTAGCTGTGCTGGTGTTATTTCCATAGACATTAGAGATGTCTGGGCGGGAAATGATTTACTAGCGAAACTATTGGCGATGGACATTGGATCAGACGTGACATTTTGCAGAATTTCGTTCAAGACGGAGAGCCATCGACACTTTGTTTTCATATTAATAAAGCGAAAGAATTGTTTGGTATCAGAAATGATGGTAGATTACATGGGGCTGAGGTATCTGTTATTGCGAATTTCACAGAGTTGGGAGAAATGGTAGTGAGTTTATTTGTATACTCGATAGTCAAATTCAGTGATACACTGACGTAGTGATTCATAATTAAATAAATGTGGTGGGGTGGCCGTGGTGTAGTGGTACTAGCAATCGCTTCTCACTCGGAAGGTCAAGGTTCGAATCCTAGCCACGACAAGTTTTCATTTGTGCAATTGGAACTCAGTCAGAAAAATCTGCGTGTGAAGGCATAACACTGACATGTAGATTTGGCTGTTGTAGGGTTTTTTCAAGCACAAAACAACCGTTAAAATTCACAACCTCACCATTCCGAGTGAAGAAAATCTCTCCGTCCTATTCGGACTCCCACCCCTGGAGAGTCAATATCGAAACCAAACACACCTGAGTTTCAAACCACTACATCACAAACTTTCCTTTCTCCTCCTTCTACCTTTCCGCCCGCGCCCTGGCAACAGTGTAAGGGTATTCATAACCCCTTTGGCGCGCGTAAATTATAAAAAAAAAAAAAAAAATGTATGATAAAGGAGTCAGTATATGTGCTGCTTCGTGCGATATAATTGATCTGAAGTCTAAGTATTTGGTCACTTTTACACACATTTTTAAGATGCATTATATTATACAAATTTACCTCTTTTGCTAGCTTATAACTAACTGCATGCCATTTAGCAATTTTTAGAAGCGCCCTCTTGGTTTCTTCTTCGTTGGGGTGACGGTTTTTCATAACAGAAAATCCCTTTTCAACTAGATCCTCGAATACAAGAACTTGATGTGGTTCCAAAGTTGAATAAATTAACCTGTGTTTTTTTTTTAATGAAAATTTCATTAAACAAAAAACATGCTTACTTTGCTCCTAATACTGTATTGTCACCGTATTTCCTCAGTTCTGCTTCCATTCTAGGAATCGTTTCTGAATACATGCGAATTTCGGTTCTAAAAATGAAGGTTTCTGATAGCATATCCTTTTTGGCACTGTCTTCTTCAGGCATGACTTTGGCAATCAGAGAGATGACATTTGGTTTGCCCTTGAATAGGTATTCAACTTTTGCTCTGTACATGCAACTACCATAGTGATCATTGCTGAATGTCCCTGGAGTTATTTTTAAGGATGAAACCTTAAAATGCGAGACGAATTAGTATATTTCTTATGAAATTTTATGCAATTCCTTTTACAAACCTTTATATTATTGTCATTGTTGTATTGCCTTAATATGATTTCAAAAAATTCCGCATTCAACCAATCGGGACTGATAATCTCGTATTTGCTATATTTTGAATCCATTTCTTTTTAAAGATTAAAATGGGTGGTGTTCTCTCTTACCCAGTTGTCGATCAACTAAACAGGTAAATATTATGTCGCGATTTGAGTTGTCGAGCGGGTTATATGATATAATCGTACTTGAGTTGCTTTCCGAGATAACGTAAAACCCATTATTGGTACTCAATTAAAAGTGAAGTGCTTGTTTTTGGTTTTGAAACAGCACTATTTTATATTTTAGCGGCATTTGGTTTCATACCTGTTTTCATCATTCGATCATGGATTAGACACATTGAATTTACAAGTAAATATTTTGCATTCCACATAGATTATCTAAAGATGCTTGGCTTTTTATTATCACATTTTCATACATTACTCGTATACCAACATTCACTGATAAAAAATAAATTGATTGTTTAAAATTAAAATGGTAGTACTGGAAGTTTTGTATTTGTTTGATGTTTATGACTAGTTGTTGAGTGGCTGGTAGCCGAAGTAAGATAGCTAAACTGAAGGGTACTCTACTGAAGAGCCAAAAACCAAGTCCAGATAGCAATATCGTGGCGATAGACGTTATATACTCGTAATAATCTTGTCACTGTTTTTTTCAAAGCTTTTTAACTGCAAGTTACTTTGTGGTGTTTCATCATTTTCATCAGTTTATATAAAATGAAATAGCGTTTTCAAAACTACAGCTTGGTTGAAGTGATAGACAACAGACCTCTCTATGCATGAGATAATAGATAAATAGCTTGAGGAGACTGATCGTTCATGCTAATGAAGACACTTATATTCTGGGTGATCATCAACTCGAGCATAAACGAGAGAGTTAGATCACTTATAGATTATCTTCTTTCCACACGGGCTCATTTCTTTTATACATACTCGTTTGGGGCATCTGAAATAGGTTACTATTGTAGTACTCGTAACAGATTATGGTTTACTATTTGTGTAATCTTAATTATGGAAGAGTATATTAGTATATGTGTATTAGAAGAAATTTAAAGTAGTCTTGTATATGAGCGAAGCATTTTTTTATAGATTAGATTACATTTTATTTCGTTCTTAAAATATTACTAAGGAGAATACCAATTTACAATTTACAATTCAGAGATATGATATACTACAATATATGTATGCACTATATACCGAATTTTATCTTTCAACTAAAATATGTTTATGAGTATGTATAAATTATAATATTTCGTTATTATTTTTGCCAAAGGGAAACAATAATAAAACCCTTTATATAAAAAATAATATATAAATGTATGAATACACTTAAATGGTAAATGAATAAAGAATATAATAAGAATAAGTAGGTAAAATTATATAGTATAATTAAATAAATAAACAAATAACTAACGATTAGAATAAATAGTTATAACAGATAAATGAGTAAATAAATAACATATAAAGAAATTGACTCTCAGAACATAGAAACTAACAGTAATAAATAAGTAACGATATACATACGAGTATATATGTAGGAGCTTTTTATAAATAAATTATTAAGTTAACAATTTAACGCCAAGAAAAGATACAAAACTTTCAAATAAAATGTACATAAAAGAGGATTAACAAAACACATGTCGAATTCAGGCCAGGCTGTTCTGTGATGAATAATATTAAGTTCATTAATTAAAGGGTTATCAGAGAGGTTAGATCTGATCCTAAATGTTTCGGTGAGCTTGCGTACTCTGTCAGAGATCAATTCAACATTAGCTTTGTTATGCAGATCGCGGGTTGAGTGATGTAATAAGAGGTTGAGCATCATTTTGAGTAGCTTATTTTGCTGTGTTTGGAGCCTTTTTATATGAAATTTACCACATGAGCCCCATACTTG
Organism: Volucella zonaria; assembly: GCA_963966105.1. Lineage (NCBI taxonomy): Eukaryota > Metazoa > Arthropoda > Insecta > Diptera > Syrphidae > Volucella > Volucella zonaria. Next base: position 8,360,697 of record OZ014530.1, read on the forward strand.
AAAACCGTATAGTAGGATAGCTAGAAAAATTACTTTATGAATTACTATTTTATTTTCATTTGATAATAAGGAATTTCTATTGATAAACGGGTATAGCATCTTAATTGCGATAGTAATGTGATCCTTTAAGGTAAGTTTATTGTCCTAAATACTTCACAGTCGACTCCCATTTTATGTGCAGGCTGTTAACAATTAATTGGTTAGGCGGTAGAAAGCAAGACTTTCTTTTTCTAGTGAAAAATATAGCTTGAATCTTTTCCGCATTTACTTTTATTCGCCACTTGTTTAGATAATTAATGAATATTTTAGCCGCATATTGTAAATTTGTCTCAATGTTAAGAGCAAATACATGCTACGAAAATATTACAGAATCATCGACATATAGAGTAAATTCGCAATCCGGTAAGTGAGGGGCATCAGAATTCAGACATATGGTATACAAGTTGTACAGGATTGGCGCAAGACAGAGCCTTGGCGAACACCTACTGAAACAGTTAGTAAACGTGAAGGATTATTATTAACGTAAACTTTGTATGAGCGATCTGACAAAAAAACTCTGGACAATTTTACAAAGAAATTTTGGCAAATTATGTGCAAACATTTTAAAGAAAAGGCCATTGTGCCACACCATATCAAATGCTTTCTCAATATCCAGTAGTATCATTCCGGTTGATTTGCCTAAAGTACGATTTGTCTTGATTGCAAATTCTTAAGATTTGGTGACGCTGAAAACCAAATTGTTTATTGGTTTTCATCGATTATTTTTATAAATTTTGCTTAAGGTACTTAAAAGACTAATAGGCCTATAATTACTCGGTACGTTAACAGGTTTGCCTGCTTTGGGGATAAGAAAAATGTTTTCTTCCTTCTAGGTATGTCTAGACATGCATTAATTATAAATGTTAAAAATTTGATACCAATTTTAGATTATTTCTTTAGGTAGATATTTTCTACTCTGTCTATACCCTTAGCTTTCCTTATGCTCAGGTTATCTGTAAAATATTTAACCTCAGAATTAGTTACAAAGGCACTTAATGGGGTTTCAGTTAATGTGGCAATCAATGTCTGTATAGATCCATGTATCACGTAGTCAGTATCTGCGTCCCTTACTTGTTGCGAAACATTGTGATTTTGTGCAAAAGTATGGCTGAGAATATTATCTTTGTCAACATCGTCTCTGTGAATTATCCAGTATCGCGTAAAATCATGCATACAACACATGCAAGTGTACGCAAGTGTTCTCAATTTGAATTCATTCCCTTTTAATTGCATTTTGCATTACTTGGTGTTGTGTGATAAGTTTTTGTTATATACAGGGTTAGTTTTTTAACTTGAGACATCCAAATTACTCGAAAAATACGCGATATCGCGAAAAATGTTTCAGACAAAAGTCACAAGGTTCTGAAGGGGACATAAGATGGTCACCACAAGTTTGACCTTGAGACCCATTTTCAAGGTCAAACGAAGGCCACTTTTAATTTTTCAAATGATAATTCCTGATTTTCATTGCTCAGTCGTACTGCTCGTAGGCATGTCATTTGTTTTTATATACAGCGTTTAGCATAACCCAGAAACAACGACGTGGACGTAGCAGTATTTTGTTTCCTTCGGGGTGATTAATTAGAGTGGGTCCCCTTGCCTCCCACTGTTGAATCATTGAATTCTTCCCATTTCGACGTTTATTTCCCGAGACTATTTCAACAAATGCTCGAAAATGTGACCATTCACTTCAATACACTTGTCTATCCGCGCTCTAAATGAACCAACAGAACTGAGAAGTATTTCTGGCGTAATCTTCCGGCAACCTTCAGTTATTAGTCTTTTCATGGCTTTTTTCTGTAAAACTCACTTTTTAAGTAGTCCCACAAGAAGAAATCAAGTGACGTAAGATCAGATGATCTAGCAGGCCATTGCCTCGGACCCCCTCGTCCGACCCATCGTTGATGGTAAACATTGTTTAATACTCCCCGGGAATAATGTGCTGGACAACCATCATGTTGAAACCACATTGTTTGTTGCAACTCCAATGGGAGTTCTTCTAGTAATACTGGAAGATGGTCCCGCAAGAAGTTTGCATACTTTTCGCCATTCAAGTTGCCTTCAATTAAATATGGACCTATTAATTTATCCTCAATAATTCCTGCCCAAACATTAACATTCCAAGGGTCCTGGCGTTCAACTTGTCGCAACCAAAAAGGGTTTTCGGTAGCCCAGTAATGCATATTATGTCGATTGGTGAAAGTCGACTCATCAGAGAAAAACACCTTGGCAAGGAAAAGGGGATCTCGTTCAATTTGCTGAAGGGCCCATTGACAAAAGGAAACCCGGTTGCGAAAATCCTCACTAGAAAGTTCTTGATGCATTGAAACATGATAAGGATGGTATCTATGCTGATGTAATATCTTATACACAGTCGTTTGAGAAATTAATGATTCACGACTTATTTGGCGAGTGCTAATGTGAGGATCGTGTGCAACGGCAGCTAACACTGCTATTTCATTGTCCTCAATAGCCACCCTATCTGACCGATTCCTTTTCTTTGGTTGCACACTTCCTTCACCGACGAATTGTTGGATGACCCGATAAAAGGAAGCGCGCGATCGTATCTGGTCTGGGAAAAGTTGGGCGTAAAGAGCAACAGCACTAATAATAATTAGTTCCTCAAAACAAATATCGAACTTCTAACACCCTAACAACGTTGGATACCGATTAATGATTTAGGCGAGCCAGTGCAGTGGTATCTAGCACTGAATAAATAAGTTCGTTTCGTGAATGTAGTTACTGTCAGCCAGGAGTGGAATCAACAAGGAAAAATTGTGTTATTTTACATTGAAAACTACGGTTTCATTTGGGTGGATGAGACGAAAATTGTTTTTGGTTTTCTCGCAGTACATAATTATAATACTCGTTAGTGCTTCTTATTAGTTAGTTAACTAGTTTTTTAACTAGTTATATTTCTTTAAATAACAGTCATACGAATTGGGTCTTACGAGACCACCTCTATGGAGTAAAACCGGAAAAAGGTTCAAACTAGGAATGAAGAAACTGCATCACCTTTCTTGAACGTGTGAAATTCCAATATCATCGTCGCTGGTTAAAAACATAAGAAGACCTCCAATCCCGTTTGTCAGCTTCTCGGACTGCCCAATTCGTAGTCAGCTCACATTCAAAAATTTGGTCATGTCGTCGCCAAAATTAAAGCGTATCGAGCATGCGAACAGGGAACCACCACATGTGTAGTATTAAGACTACTTTGACATACTAATAAACTTCCCTTACTTTAAAAACGATGGTGAAACTACATCGTCAGTTTTTTCATTAATTCTACTCTTTAGAACTCTTCTCGACTAGATGAAGGTCATAGAAATGCTGATTAACAGTCAGCGAAAACCCGTCAATAACCGGCTGTATGGGTTTCGTAGCAACAGGTCCAGTGGTGGCAGAAGAAGAGGAAATGATCTTTTGTAATCCAGTTTATTCTTTTGGTGGTGGCAGTAGTCTCTGCATCTCGCATTTATTCCCGAACTCGCGTCTACTAAAGGGTGACCAGATAGCAATGACAGTTTTTCTAATGTTTATGCTTCAGCAATTGTCAAAGTTACTAATGACATCCAGCTGCCAAAATTTTCAGTAAGGTTTGTCATTTCATCTTGCATTACGCTTGCCGAATGTGCGGAATTATTAAAAAATATTATGGAAATTCCGGCTCAGTTGTAAATACGCAACGTGAATTTCGTCGTGAGGTCGGTCGTTATCATACGTTCAGTGTGCAGGGAATTCGTAGCACGCAGTATACTCTTTTGGATCTTAAGCCACCAACCAGACAGAAATTGGTGCGAAATGAAGAAAACATAGCCGCCGTAATGATCAGTATCAAAGTAGACCCAGAAATATCTATTTGGCGCGGATCAGCTGAATTGATCATCGTCAGAGAGTCCATCCGGCTTATTTTGCGGTTGGATTTGGGCCTACATCCGTATAAGATTGTGCTGACGCAAGAATTTAAGCCGGCGACTATAGACAACACCGTGTATTCGCTAATTTGGAGCTGGAGATCTTGGCCGGAGATCCGGATTTTGGCCAAAAAATCGTCTCTGCGGACAAGGCCCATTTTTGGCTCAGCGGCTATGTCAACCAGCAAAATTGGAGCGAACACAATCCACAAGTATTCAGCCAAGCATCCATGCATCCACAAAGATTGACTTTTTGGTGCGGTTTATGGAAATAAGGAAGGAGACACCGTTACTGACAATGGTCTCAGGTATAGAGTAATATTAGCCGACTTTCTGTAGTCAGAGCTTGAGTACATCAATATATCCAAGCTGTGGTTCCAACAAGCGACGCAGCGCTCGAAGTTGTGAAGGAGAAATTTTGCGACTGGGCCATTAATTGGCCGCCGGGATCATGCGATTTGACACCACTCGTGTGTTTTCTCTGGAGCTACGTCAAGTTTTTAGTCTATGTTAACAAGCCAACCACATTGGATGCGATCGAGGCCAACATTCGACACGCTATTGCCGGAATAACGCCGTAAATATTGGACCGAGTCATCAAAAATTGGATTCATAATGGTATGAATGTAGCTTCAAAATAAAGCCAGAATCAATTTTATATCACACACCGTTTTTGTTTTATTTAAATTTTTTTTCCAATCGTTCTTCTCTGGTCACCCTTTAGAAATTAATACCTCCAAAACACAAACCAGGCTGCTGTCGTTTAGGCAAAATCACTGTATATGTGTCACTGATAACCTACTCGTATGTTAGGATGACAATATCTTCAATGCTTCTTCAAGCAATGTAATCCATCCGACCTGACGTGTATATAAACGGTGTTTTTTTTAAGATAGCTGATAGTTAATCTGACAATTGACACATACTGTCTCCGTGACTTTTTCAATAGGCAATATTATCCATTGCTACTTGTAGCGATTGAAATCTAAGGATGATCCATCAGAGCGCGGTTTATGTGCTAACGGCATCATCGGGCCGTACTTCTTCAAAAACGAAGAAAATCGGAATGTGACCGTCCATGCCGAACGATACAGATCAACGAATTTTTGTTTTCAAAAGTGTGTGAACATGGTTTGCAGGATTTTTGGTTTCAACAGCATGATGTCACATGTCATACTGCTGCCCAAACCATCGAGTTATTGAAGGAAGTGTTCGATGACAATATTATCTCTAGATATGGATTTGATGTCGCTGGACCATTTCCTTTTGGGGTTTTTCAAGTCAAGGCACCAACTTTAGAGGCTAAAATCGAGTGCATTATTCATGAGACACAGCTTTAAATGCTCGAAAAAGTGATCGAAAATTTGAGCTCGAGGTGTTCGTATGAATGAAATCATTTTCCATCTATCGAATAAAAGAAATTTTGGCTTGTTGGCTCAACTTGTGTGTTTTTATTTCGACTTGAAATCTTACACCTATTAAAAAAAACACCCCTTATAAGGCAAAAACTTGTCAAATTTGTGTAAGTTTCCCTGAAATGCCTCTATACTTATGAACTATAAGTGACGCAATATTACTCAGTCAATTTACAGCTTCTAATACCGACGTTATAGCCCTTGCCTTACCTTGTTGTATTACTATTTCTACTACGAGTTCATACTGCCACTCATACCTTTAATCGAAGCACCCATCTCGCTATGAGTGCTCATCAGTTAATCCTTAAGCCCAACTGTGAGCGTACTCCGGAATATCGTGTAATTCTTCTAAGCCATACATATAACGCGCTTGTGGAATTTCCTAGTCATGATAACCTCCAAACATTCAAAACCAATGTACGAGTATGTACATCGGTTCATCTTTTTTTTTCCTCCCTAATCCTCTGTCATGGGTGGAAACTTTTTAAAATCTTCTTGAAGATTTTGGTAACTTTGAGCGCCATCCTCCAGTCTTGCTTGTTAAGAAACCCGCTCAGATGTAAGTCACCTTTGAGGTATTTAAATTTTCCAAAGATGTGTGGTCATTCTAGTGAAGACTTAAGAACACATTTCACTACTCCAAATGCATTACTAGATCAACGACATGAGAATGTCGTCGGAATAGTGCAGACATATGTTCGGAATCTGACATAACCTTTGCCTTGCTAATTGTGTTGAACGTCAAGGTGTTGAAGTTTCAGAGTTATCTGCAACGCTTTGCTGTATGTCTGATAACTCAAACGTGCCCATGTCATTAAATTTGGTTTCCATAGCAAGACCAGTTGAAGCTTTTGCATCACATTGATCTCCATGTATTGTAATTGCCGATGCGCAATTTCCAAGTGGAAATTACTGACGGGTTCTTTTCCAAAAATTATATGTTAATTTCCATTCTGTCTACAATCTATTATTTTTCATCTTATTTTCTGTCAATCTTTCGGTTTTTTGTATAAAATAAAAAGACAACCAAACAAAGTGTTCTCCTACGAAAAGTTTTAATTTTTTCAATAGGAAGGGCAATTTTTGCCCACCATGGACTTGCTGCAGCTATTGGTTCCTGCGTGTCCTAGATAAAAGCAGGATCAATAATCGTATTTACTTTACACAGTACAGATGACAGTTTCACCCTTATCATAAAGGATACGGTTGCCTATATTTGGGGCAGTTGTAAGCATACGAATACGATATTAAGGTGTGATTTGTCGAGCATGTTTTCCAATTGAATTTTGAATGAAGGAAAATGTACACACACATGTACATATGTACCATATGTATGTGCAATATTTTTTGTCAAGTGATATCGCATATCGTAAAGTTGATTGGTATGTCATCTGTCCCGCACTAGTAACTTCTTTGGAATTTAGTTGCGACATAGAAATTGGCGCTTTTTGTGGATTTGATGGATAGAGGTGCTACCTGTAAAAACATACTGGCAGCTCTAAATGCGGTCGGAGGGTTGTAAGAAACTTAAATATCTACTGGCAATAATAATTGAGGAGGTGTTTTCATGGAGTCTGTATTTACCAGTGGGAGAGCCAATGATACTATCAATTCCGACTTTAGAGCTTCCAATAGCCAAATATGGTTGAGTTGTTATATTTCAGATTCTACCAGTGTTATCGATGAGAACTTATATTAATTGCTGGTATTTATTGCTAACAACTCACCCATTTGTTTGTTCTTTGGTTAGACAATTCAGGCGTCTATAAGGGGGGGAATTGTATGTCCAATTCAACAGAGTTTCCAAAGTGTATATTGCTGCAAAAACTACGTAACGTGGGGGTAGATCGAATATTTAGTTAGAATCGAAAGTCTTATCAATTAATTGAATCATTTTTTGTTGCAATATCTTTGCCTTTATTTATTTATTAATTAATCTAAGTAGCCTTTCAGCAAATACTTTGGTAACATAGTCTTCACTTCACTTACAAATTTCGGAGATAATATGAGTTTTTGTCTGTATTCTGTGGATTCAACAATTTTATCCAGGTCCAAAGAGTCATCAGTAAATGCGGCAGCGAGGTGAGCGAAAGTTGTCAGGAGGAAGACCTCTATAAGTCAAATAATATTGATCAGCAAAACGTATTCAATGAATCCACGCACAAATCCTCACCAAAAAATCGATAATTAATCATATCAATTTGTAAGTCTGCCAATTTGGGTAGTTCGCCCTTGAATTCGATTTTTTTCAAAGTATCTATGAAATTTGAAAAATAGTAATAAATCATTTCATCCCTTTTATTGTGGCGAAGTTCTCCAGCCCAGAGCATGTAAATCGAATATACAATGTCATAAATTGCCGGTCCATAAAAACTTGTTTGAAAGTCGACCTTTTTAAAGAATTTTCGGATATTTTTTACTTTGGTTAAAATGATATGAATAGGAAATAAAGAATGAGGAGGATGATTGTTCCTTACCAACATTAGATCTTCGAATGCTCCAGTTGACTTGTGCTTGAACATCATGTTTTTGAAGTGGAAATCGCCGTGGTTAAGAACAAGTATGGCTTTGTCCCCACGCTGGAATGCATTTGCAATATTTTTGCAGGATTCTATTTTTATGTTGTCCAATTTCTCAAAATATGGTATGTATTGCTTGAGTTCATCATCCGAAGAAAGAAGTTCATTGATGAAATTTCTTACACCGGCTGTGAAGAATTCAAATTTTTCTATATCCATATTGAATGAACCGTCATTGTGGGTGGTTATTAATTCAGGCTCCTAGAAAAGTAAAAATTGAGATGATATCGACAGATGACTTTTAATTATTTTTCTCCTATTTGAACTTTTATATCCTTAAGCCGACTTCTTAAAATAAACATCGAATCGGATGAGCAGATACAAAGCTTTGTGAATCTTTAATTTGAATTTAAAATTGTAACATGAAGACAATGCCCAGCAAAGAGGGCATCGGCATTTCATTTCCGCTGATTAAACTGCTTTGACAAAGAGGTTTTAAATGAAGATGTGTAACTAGCAAGATGGATCCAAATTTCGCACAATCACCAAACAAGTAGTTATAAGGTATGCACGGTTAAGATATTCCCTTGGTATTTACTAACAATCGATCATCAGATTGGAAATACCGGTTGGAGTGTGTTATAATTTAACTGTGCGCTCATTGACCTACGACATGCTGAAAGGAGTATGTTGTAAAAGTCTTAATGGCGTCGCATGATTGTGGGTCTTTATGCCTTGTAAGATGAGTACAAGTAAAATTGAATGGGTAATGGGAAAATATCTTTATGTGGTATGACGATGATAGTACACCCTGTATTACGTGAAGTTTTCAATCGTTTCACCCTCAATATTTGCTTTTTTTGAGGTACCAATGATTTCCATATGAGAATATACATATATAAAAACCATTGGTCTGAAGAATTTAGTCCTGTGGTGCACACTATATCCTTACATTACTATTATGGTGTAAATTTAAGTATTCCTTCCGCGAGGATTTTCAATATAGCCACCCAAGTGAGACTCAAACTTTCTGTCTTTAAGTCGGTTAAATTATTTGCTTTGTGTTGCGAAGGGATATTAACTAATAAATTTTGTGCGACACATAAACATCATTGGTATGACGAATTTTCTATTAGGACTAAAAATATGTTCCGTCAGTTAGAAAGGGCATCTAAAATCAGGAAATAATTTAGCAAAACAAAATTTATACTGATGATGAGGATGAGAAAGAAATAAGTATATGAGGAAAGCGAATGAACCTTACAAATCAAGTTGAAAAAAATGTTGCCTATGTACTATATATAACTAAAGGCGACATGAGAAACTGTAACAGCTAGTGATCGGTATAGCAGACTTTTTTTAAAGTTAAAATACACGAGCGAGATTTACTTGTTCGTGTTGTTGACGAGTCAGGAATGCGATGCCATCCATACTATATCCACATATCATCTTCATTGATCTGGATAAATTGTTTAATGCAGTTCGGAGAGGGAGAGAACTAGGGTTCTGATGCTGCCAAGATTTAAAAAAGTATGCGAGATAAATATGAATGAGTTAAAAGGAAAACAAACTGCACAAAATTAATGACGGGGGAATCCGAAGTTTAAGTTTAAGAATATCCATACAATCTTCAAAGTCCGTTTTCTTTATGTTCTACAGAACTTTTAAAGAAGCTCGTCGATGAGTGTAACTCTTATTTTGTCGATGACAGTGTTATCATTAGTAATATCATCATAGTACGCAACATAGACGAAGATAAAGCCAGACGATGTTTTCTAACTTTTATGATCTGATCTGATCTTTTATGAATATGCCTGCTCCATTGAAGTCTCCTGACTTTTCACTGACGGTGAAAATCAAATCCAAGCCGCAATTGAACCTCAAATTCCAGACAAGGTCGGCTAGGAAGAGGATTTTTTTTTTATAACTTGCGCGCGCTCAAGTGATTTAAGTACCCTTAAAATGCTTGCACACAGCGCGGGCGAAGGAAAATCAGGGAGGATAGAAAGAGATGTACCGGTGCACGTTGGTTTTAAATATTTGAAAGTTATAATGACTAGGAAATAAAGAGCTAGGCAGTGCATTCTATAAGTAAGTTGAACGAATCACGATATTTTAGAGTGCGTCCGAGAGTGGGCTTGAGGTTATACTGATGAGCATTCATAGCGAGACGGGTGTTACGGTTAAAAGTTTGAATGGGCGGAATACTATTGGCGATTTCTATGGAGCATTGGTGGTGCAAATAGCGATAAAATAGGGTGAGACGTTATATCAGTGTTTGAGGGTTGTCAATTGATTGACTGATATTAGTATCACCTATGAGTTTTATCGGACGGTTTTGGATCCTATCTACCAGGTGCTGAGATGTTTTGGGCACACCCGGCCAGATGTGGGCATTGTACTCCAATTTCGGGCGTATAAACGCCTTATACATATATTGAGGCCAGATCAGAGGTTGTGAAGTATTTCTTACATCGCTTGAGGAAACCTAGACACTTCGCAGCATTTTTGACGACACTGAATATGTGGTCACTCCAACGTAAGTTGTCGTTGACACACATACCGAGAGTGGAAAGTTTATCAGTTTCGACGATGCAAGTGCCATTCATTGATAACGGCTGGGTGTTTAAATTTCGCACGACAGTAGACAGAATTGTGTTTTGGAAGTATTAAATTCTACTCTGTTAGGCAGGAACGTGAGCGCGGGAACGAATATGAAAAGCAGAGAGTACTGTCGACAGCAAAGGAATGTATTGGATTAGAAGTGGCAGACAAAAGATCGTTGATGATGAAATTAAAAAGAGTATCGGAGACAGAAGGGAGCCCTGGGGCATACCAGTATTTATTTTGCGAATATCAGACTTGAAACCATCCAAGACAACTGAATTGAACGTTCCGAAAGGTAATTTCTAACGCATTGAAGAAGAGAGTCGTCGATCCCAAGAGCACGCATTTTTGACAAAAGAGCCTGATGCCGAACTCTGTCAAATGCCTTAGAGATATCAAGTGCAACTATCTTTCTTTCGCCAGATTGATATACTGGATTCACTCAAAAAAAACATGTGCAAGACATCTGTGTAATTGATATATTAATACAAATTAAGGCGGACAATTGAATGGTATCATAGTAAACGTTTGTAATCAAGCTAACTCCACAAGCATCGAAGTGTCAAAGTAGTAAGATAGGTAAGAAATAAATTTACGTATAAGTAGCATTCGATTTATGTACACAAGTAGCACATTCTAAGTGTTATTAAATGAAAAAGGACGTCCTCATCCGATTGATCAAAAATGGAATTTTCTGGCTGGAGGCATTTCCAGGTATTTAGTTAGATAAGGAATTTAAGTCAGTAACAAAATTTGATATGCTCTGGCAAAATTTTTGACAAATTGAGAGTAACAATTAGCTTTTCTAAAGAGGGCCGTTTTTAACTAAGTATTTTAAGTGTTCCTAATCGACCATCTGAGCTGACTATTCGCTGTGTTGTAGATAAATTTCGTTCCATATATCCATCCTTTATGACTCAAAGTCGACATCGAGTCAATGCGATGTACATACAGAAGAAACTGTATCCGCTGTGAGTGAAATATCCAGGAACTTCATTACGGAACAGCTTGGCGTTTGTCCGTCCACTATGTGGAAAATTTTGGGGAAAGATTTCGAATTATACCAGTATGAGAACCAAAACTAAAGCTATTAGACCATGGCATGCGTCGGGATTTCGTAGACTAGACTCTGAAAAGTTTGAAGTCGACCAATTTTTATCGACAAATATGGCTCACTTTGGTCTTAAGAAGTTTGTGTACAAGTAAAATTGTCATTTCCGAAGTGAGGTAAATCAAGAAGAAATTTAGTTCACCCACAAAAGTGGACTATTTGGTGTGGTCTTCACACTGGTGGCATCAGGGACTTTGTCTTTTCAAAAATGATGCCGAGGCTCGCGTTACAATCAACGGGCAGCGTTACCGGGGAATGAACACTTATTACACGGTATCTTTGAAATTATGGATGAGCTTGATTCAGACAATACGTGGTTCCAGAATGAAACCATTGACTTATTCATTACTCCATTCAACGACAACATTATACCCCGAGATGAATAATCGAATTGGCCACCAAAACAATGCGATTTGACACCATTCAATTACTTTCTCCGGGCTTTGGAAGCCTATATTTAGGGCGTTATTGAGAGTCTCAAATATCCGAAAAATGATTCAAAATTGATCTGAAAGAATACGTTCGTCAAAAACAATCGAACCCATATGTTTGATATTATATTGATAGTATAATGTCATGAATCGATCTTTATGATGAATGAAAATATGTATATGATCCAAACTCAATTCCTGTTGCTATTTTTTAAGAAAAAAATTGTTATGAGTCTTAAGAAACCGTATCGTATATACTTAAAGTTGAAGCGTTTTTCTAAAGCTAATAAAATCATCGAAATGCCATGATATTTTGTAAAGAAATACATTATGGTTCTGCCTGACTAAAGGACACCATGATTTTATAAAAGGAACTTAAATGATTCATTCTATCTGTGATCAGATAGAATAGATAGAATAGATGTGATTCCGTAATTCAGTTTAACTGAAAACATTTCACTGAAATTATCTTTATAATTTTAGAGAAACTGTTAATAACTTTTAATTTTTAAAGATTCACTTCATACTGTTTCGTATATAGAAAAAAAATTATTTGAGAAAAAATTACCTCTTGAGCTAGCTTGTAACTAACTGCATGCCATTTGGCAATTTTAAACAGCGCCCTTTTAGTTTCTTCTTCAGTAGGGTGACGCTTTTTTAAAACAGAAAATCCTTTTTCAACTAGATCTTCGAAGACTAGGACCTGATGAGGTGCCAATGATGAATAGAGCAATCTTTCAATACAAACATTAATCGATCATATAAAACAGAAAATTAAAAAAAAAATCAGTACTTTGCTCCCAACACTGTATTGTCACCGTATTTTCTCAATTCCGCTTCCATTCTAGGAATCGTTTCTGAATACATACGAATCTCGGTTTTGAAAAGGGAGGTTTCTGACAGCAAATCCTTTTTAATGCTGTCATCTTCAGGCATGACTTTGGCAATCAGAGAGATGACGTCTAGTTTATCCTTCAATTTGTACTCAATTTTTGCTCTGTACATGCAGCTGCCATAGTGGTCATTGCTGAACGTTCCCGGGGTTATTTTCAAGGATAAAACCTAAAAATGGGAAATAAAAACGACCTTGGTCTTATGGTTTTTAAATTATTAGAAATTTTTGTTTTTGTACAAACTTTTACGCTATTGTCATTGTTGTACTCCCTTATAATATTCTCAAAAAATTGTTCATGAAGCCAGTCGGGGCTGACTATCTCATACTTGCTATATTTTGAATCCATTTAATTTTCAATTGAAAATAACGATCGATGTGCCTTAGTCCACAACTTGTAGTTAACTGAATAAGCAGACTGACGAATATTAAGTTGATTAGATGTACTGGCATAGCAGAAGTGTGGTCAATCTATTCGTAGACTCGTAGATATGTAAGAGTACATTATTAAACTTATTAATTATACTTAGACAACAGGGTTGTGCGTCAAGGGAAAGGTTTGAAATAGGGAGGAGAAGCTTTTGAAGTATCAATTGAAGCGAAATTCCGCATTAGTAAAATTCTGTTCATTGCAATGCCGTGTGCATAGACATTGGACAAAGTGGCGGTGTATCTATTCAAAGCAATCATTAACATATTTCGCTGCCGTAGTGAGAGCAATAAATTGCCTATTACATGTTCTACAGATGCTTTGTTTATTTACATCATACGTGATAATTTTCTTATATAATCCTTTAAACGATCGTGTTTTGACGCGTAATTTGTGCTTGTCGTCATCATAGCTGGTTTCTCAGTGAATCTACAACTGTTGCTTGTAGATACTATACTTAAAGCTAGCTGAATTCAAAACTGCGAGATAAGTATGTGACGTGAATGTATTTTTGTTTTTGAAACGGTTTGATAAGAAATCAACGGCACGCTATTTAGGAAGCCAATGTACAGAAACGTATTGTCACGTGCAGTTTTATTTTGTCAAGATAAGGCTCAATTGTTTGTATAGAATGAATACAATTTGTTTCTTGAAATTATTAGTTGCTTATTGGTAGCTAATATCTGGAAACAGATTAGTGAGCTGAAGGTTCTGATAGCAGGGTTGAGATAGGAAACTCATGGGTATCACCATTTCTAACATTAATCGCAAGTCATTAGACAAGAATAATCTTGGTAGGATCTTTATCTTTTTGTATGTTCTTCTGAGTACATATGTTAATATAATTAAACCCTTATGTATGCTCTTTTTCGATTGACTCCAACTCATCAAATGGTTTCAAAATATGTGGTTAGATACTACATGTTGCATTATTGATTCGGAGGAGATTCATCATCCCAGTCTTATGCCTTTTCCATAACAGTCATCCATTCCATCAAATAAATATCAGTTTGACCGATGCACAGCTCTCATTTTCATGGCTTTTTTAGAGTTTGTAGGTCATAATTCCCGGGAATATACAGGGTGTCCCCTTATTCCTTGACGATAATTTGGGAAATGATTCCTGGGCATATTCTAAGAAAAAAATTGTTCTACAGATTTCGGTAAAACCATATTAACTTTCAACACTCCTTTTAACAAAGTGAATTCATTCTTATCTTTCTATTTAGGTGGCGCTACAATTATAGGTTAACCTGGTCCTCAACTAAAAAGCCTCTCCAGTTAGTACGGACTTTAGCTAACTGCATCCAGTTGCGCATTCTAAGTCGGTTGAGGTCCGCTTATAAGGGTGTTTTTTTCGAGGTTTAGTTTTTAAACTGGCAACACTGTTTCCACGGATTTTCAATTTGACAGTTGAAAGTTAATTTATGGTTAGTACGCTTTGCCATTTTATGCTGAATAGATTAAAGCCAGAACAACGAGTGCAAATTATACAAACTTATTTTGGAAACCATGGTTCAGTTCGTCTAACTTATAATGCGCTACGCCCATTTTACGATCGACATAATCGTCCATTTGAGCAAGTTATCCGGAACAAGATGAGTCATTTTCGCTCCACGTACACTCTAGTGGATAATACGCATCCGAATTTTTAGTGAAGAAAAACTAGAAGCCTTTGCCGAGACGACCTTACAACCATTAAAACTCACTGTTTGGTGTGCTTTATGGGCTGGTAGAATCATCGGCCCATATTTCTTTAAGGACGATGACGGCCAAATTATTACCGTCGATAGAGAGCGCCATAGAAACATGGTTTCTGACTTCTTCGTTCCCCAGTTGAATGGCATTGACGTGACAGAGCTTTGGGTTTAATAGGATGACGCAACATGTCACACGACGCGACACCATCAATTTATTGTGGGAAATATTTGCTGAGCGCATAATTTCGCTTAATGGACCTGTGAACTAGCCTCCACGATCCTCTGATCTCACACCTTTAGATTACTTTCTTTGGCGGTATGTGAAGTCACTAGTCTATGCCGATAAACCAGAGACGTTGGATGATTTGGAAGTCAACATTCGCCGTGTTATTGCGGATATACGGCTACAGTTGATCGATAAAGTTGTTGAAAATTGGATTTCAGGATTGCGCTTCATTCATTTGTTTTGTGCGCTCGTTTACAAGATATTATATTTAAACACTAATGGCATAAAATTATCTATTAAATAAAGCTAAATATCATAGACATTAACATTAGCTCCAAGTCTTTTATTTCATATTGAATTTGTATACCTCTTAAAACACTCTTTACTTGTGTGCGCTACCACAACTGCATTGTCCCTCCGGGTTGGATTCGAAGACTCTGCGGGCCGGTGCATTGATGTTCATTCGCTCCACATGTCCTAGCCATCTCAAACGATTGATGCGCACTTTTCTGACTAGGTCAATGTCGTTCTACAGCTCGCATAAATCGTCGTTGAATATTCTCTTCCAAAGCCCGTTAACGCAAACGAAACCGAATATTTTTCGAAAGATTTTGCTTTCAAAACGACTAAGGATATTTTCATCCACTATCGATAGAGTTACGCAATTGCCTACTTAGCCCAAAGAAATAGCAATTGGTAAGAGTGATTCTTCGCTTTATTTCTGCTAAGGAGTTGTTGGCAGAATACAGAGAAGAGCTGAGGCAGAAAAATTTTTTTACTTCATCGAAATTATAGTTATCGATCTGTCAATTCGTCGATGCTGTGTGTCCACTCTTGTTGACAGCATGTACTTGGTTTTGCCCTCATTTACGGCTAAACCCATTTTAGCATCGGTGATATCCCGCTGTGTTCTCTCCATACGCTGATATCATCGGTATACGCCAGTAGTTGCACAGACTTTCCAAAGATTGTGCCTCCAGTATTCACTTGTGCTTTTTGCTCAATTTTTTCAAGTATGATGTTAAAGAAGTCACATGATAGCACGTCACCTTGACTACAATCTTTTTGAAATCAAAGATATCGGTTAAGTCGCTAACGACCTTAACCTACACCGAGCGTTCTCAATCGTCATTCTGCATAGACAGCCATATTTCTATATTGCAGACATATCTCTGTATATATTAGCTCGACTCTATAAATACTGTCATATGTAGCCTTAAAATCAATGGAAAGATGGTGGCATCCATTTGGACTCCTTGAGTTTTTTCTAGGATCTGCCGAAGTGTGAAGATGTAGTTGATTGTGTACTTTCCTGGTCTGAAAGCACACTGAGCAATCAGGTTACTGGTGAAAGGTTGCAGAAAATCACACAATATGACAGATATGACCTTGTATCCGAAGTATAATAGGCGTAGTTAAGGGTGTCTTCTTTTTTTTGGATCGGGCATAAGGTGCTGATATTTCATTCATCAGGCATACACTCTTTTGACCAGATCTGAGAAATGAGTTGACATACCTCGGCCGGTAAGTCGGCAGATCCACCTGATTTGTTGGATTTTAGCTTAGATATTGCTATCCTTATTTCGTTCTGTTCAGGCGGATGGAATTTTTTTCTATCATCATCTAAGTTGAATGGTCTATCGGCATATGGCAAATCCACTTGCGAATTAGCACTTTTTCTTTTCCCTATAGCGATCACCATATCACTGGCCCATCCCATCGCACTTCTTTCATGGGGGTTATATCCACGCTATAGCAGTCCAAAGCCTCTGTTTATTATTCGGCTGCACGTTGCCTGTTAAGGGTCCGAACCCTCCACGAGCAGATCCCTAGGTCGTTGTCCTTTAAACATTTGCTAGGGTCGTCAACAGTTAGTCCATTTTTATTCGAGGCTGTTACTTGGTTCGTCACATATTTTGATCTCTTCCGTATAGACTTGTGAGCCCTATAATTGCGTAGCCCAGCCAGCATAATGCTACTGGCCATGTATGCTCTTTCCATTTGAGCCTGCACGAGTAAGGGTTCACTCATGCAGTTATCGGGGACCGCCACTGGGAGGTAAGGTAAGCACTTCGCTACAAACTTGCGCTGCTGGCACAATCTCAATTATAGTAAGCTCGGCAGTTTCCCGATCAATCGCTACGCAGGCGATTTATATTTCAAATCGCTCAAGAAATTTTAGAAATCCTTGTACAGGTTGCTATTTAAGTTTTGAGATATGGCAATACCAGTGTAGATACGTCAAACCTGACACCAGCATTTTAAATTTTGACGGTTTTCAATGGTAATCGTATTCAGAACGTTTTGTCATACGAGTGCAAAATCTTTTATGTTCTTTGCACACTGCTCACTTTTCCTCAATCTAGCTCTGACCAAAGCCCAATACCTTTCAATGGGACGGCACTGTCCAATGATGGATTCATGTCTTTTGGGACAAAGTCGACATTTTTAGCAACAAGTAGGCTCAACGTCGCATGACCATAGTGAGCTGAAGCTAAATCTGGCCAAAATAATGTTGAACCCTCGTGTTTGTTTAAGAAAGGAATCAACCGTTTTTTTTAGGCACTCGTTAATGTACACTTCTCCGTTAATTGTTCCCGTTGTAATAAACGATGAGCTTCCGTGTCCACATTGGCAAATGGCCTGCCAAACGGGATATTTTGACCCGAATTTTTCCATCCCAATCGATGTTGTTCATTGCGGAAGAATCTCAGCTTCAAAGACTAGTAAAGTCGGCTTTGACATAAGTTTCGTCATCCAAAACCAAGCACGCTTTCTTGTTACCGATGAACTCGCATAGCTTTCGAGCTCGTGTTTTTATGGCTTTTTTTGCTTTTCAGTAACTTTTGGTATTTTTTTGTTTTTTTTCGTGTTTTTAGACCGTTGCGTTCTTTAGATCTGTGTACCATTGTTTGGTTGGTATTACATTTCCGAGCAACATCTCTGAATGATATAGTCCGGTTTTTTACGATGGTACCCACTATTTTCCTGTCCAAATTTGTATCATGTGCTGCACTTGTAGCTATACTTTTCTGTTTTCGCTTAACTGTCAACGTCTCCAAATATCGTTTAATAACAGAATCCACTGTACTGCGTGCTATGTTTAAATTTTTGGCGATGAAATGGTTTGGACGCGAAGTATTTTCGAGCCATTTGTCGATGATCTTTTTACGGCGTTCCTCTTGACTCATATTTTATAAATATTTTAAACCACACCGAACTAAAATCAATAACAACTGAAACCAATTTGGGTATAAAATGGGATTCCAATTTTCACGCATTGGAAGTATAACCCGTATTAAAATTTACAGATTTTATTCGTTTCAGTCCTTATTTGCGTTTCTTTACAGAGACGTCAAAAATTCATCTAAGCCAAATTCATATAAGCCCAAATGTTCACGAACTTTTTCAGGCGATGATTTTTTATGATTTTCGACGTGCCGATCAACTTGCTTCGACTTTTAGTAATGAAGCACCATTCTGAGCTACCTTGTTGGCTTTCGGAATTCAATCATGATACAAATTTCGTAAAAGTGGTCCAAAATCGGTTGTTGTGCCAGAAAATATCAATGCTGGGGTGGAACTTTGTAAGATAGGAACACAAATTATCATAAAATAGAGTAATACCTGGGCATTAGTTCCACATGCATACATTTAACGCTGCATAAATATTTGCCCGCCAAAAAATGTATAATTCAACTATCGCTCAAAAAGGGGATCGTGTCGATTTGTCCAAAGAAATGTTGAAAAAAATTCGACCGCGGTGCTACTAGGACTCCTATTAGTTCATAATAGGGGATGAAACATGGATTTATGTATATGCGCTCATAACTACGAAAACAGCAATCTGTATAGGTCTTTTAAGATGACCCAAACTGAAGAAAAGTTATTTGCGCACGAAGCACTTTGAAGCAAATGGTCACCTGTTTCTTCCGAAGAACCGTACATGTCGCCACCTGCCATTAGATCAACGTAGAACGGTCAATTAGGAATGGTACACCACCATTTGTTTGTCAGAAGTCTTTGGAGTAATACGAAATAGCAACTGTCGAACACGGATAATTTTCCACCACGACAATACGAGCTCTCACAGGTCGGCTCAAATAAGGGACTTTTTGAGCACTCAAGACATCGAATTGATGGACCATCCGCCCAACAGTCCTTTTTCGCGCACATCGAAAACAAATTGCGAGGTCAAGGCTTTCCGATGACTGAAAAGACGATTGATGCATTTAAAACGCATGTTTTGGAATTACCTTATTCAGAGTGGAAAAAGTACTTCGAAAATTGATTCAAACGCATGCAAAAGTCTCTTTATCTTCAGTAGTTTGAAAAGCAATAAAGTCATTTACGATGATAAATTTGGTTTTACTTGTTTTTCGCAAGCCGTAGGTACTTATATGAATGGGATATTGCAAAGTAGGTCTTCAGTGAACATCATTCTTCTGAGAAGTACCTGCTAGAAATTTTTCAGCTAGTCTGTTAACAGGAAATTTTTTATTCTGGTTTCGTATTTGAAGCTGGTCTATGTGTTTAATAGCCCATTCAAAGATAGATAGCGAGATTTTACCCTTCCACGTATTTTTAGTTAAATTCGAAATAAAAAGCAAATGAATAGTGATTTCGACGGATACCATTAACAATTTATTATGCAGTTCAGAGCTTCAGGATATGGCCTAAATTTGTTACTACAGTCTACACTGGGCAGAAAATCGGCTCTAGCTAACGCTTTTCAATTGCACACCTTAAAGCATTGCCTATTGCGATGCCACGTAGCAATTTATACTTACCAAGTAATTTTCTATAGATGCTTTATGTAGCTCGCTTTTGTTTATTTGAGGTGCTTCAAAATAAAGTAAGAGTAGTAGTAGTCCATTGCTGAAATTGGTAAACAAAGTTTTAACCCAATTCTGTACTTTGTTACTGCAATCTAAACTCAGAGGAAAAGAGTTGTAGTTGACAATATTCTGTCACTTTCCTGCAATATATTTCCAAGACATCACTTATTTTAGTTATTATAGTTTGCAGTTTACCGACGGTTTTTACGTGTCTATCTGAGGGATATATAGTCTTTCATCCGCAAAAATGTTTTTGAAAACAAGGTTGATCTTGCTTGGTATCTAAAACCTAGAGCCTGTCTTCATTTAAAATTTTTTGGTCTACTTCAGGATTTAGTCTAACGACCGTGGTTTGGTCCCATTCAAAAATCAGGAGGAGAATCATAACATTCTCTGCTTAGCAGTAGGTGTTTTCTCTTTAGAAATTTTGAAGAGCACAGAGCACCATGGTACGAGTTTTAAACATTTGAAGCATGCCTTCACGAGATTGAATTAAATAAGAGCACATTAGGAAGCATTGGTTCTACAAAAGGCCCTCCAGGGTCTAAGTGAGCCCGGTTAATTCAACTACCGCAGGCCGAATTAACCCAACCTAACTTAAACTATCTAGACAGAGCCACGTTGCTCTGTATTTAGTTTGAGAAGCTGGCATGGCTTATCACTATAAGACGAGCTACCATAAAGTAAAGTAATCTTTGTTGATGTTTTCATAGACATGGTTAACCAATTCTCTTGATTAACGAACTAGGCACCCAGGATTTCTTAAAGAAGTGGACTGGGGCTCAATCTACGCCGCAATTCGCATGTAAATCCACATTTAGCTCAGTTCCGTTGTTCATTTTTATTGAGCTCTTTCGGTTTTCTGTTCATACTGCGAATATTGTATACCCAGTTATTTTTTGACCTTGCACATCTGCTTTGTTGATGCTTCCAAATCTGTATTAAAACTATTATTCCGGCAGATTTTGCGAGACTTACACCGAGGGTGTGAGGGTCATTTACAAATGAACATGTACCTTGGCGTGGTTATTCATAAAATTTTAGAACAAGGTATTTACTGTCCACACGATGACAGCGATCATCTTAATTTTTTTCTTTAATTTTAAAAAAAATTGGTAGCAGCCCAATTCTATAGTAGTACATAACTTTGCATACATTACATCGGTTACATATATTGTATTACATTAGGCTTTATAACAGTGGGTCCTCAAGAATAGTTCGAAAGACAGTTAGATCCTCAGAAAGAGAATCAGGGGTTGTTTTCCAGGTGGATTTAACCTATTTTTGCCCACCAAAAATGTAACCCTTTTGTCTAGAAATGGCAGTTTATTCCAGGCATTGTTCACTTAATATGACATCATGACAAGGATTGACAGAAGTCTTCTTTTGCTTTGGCCTGTTCGAAATAGAGGTTGCTACCCTTATCAGGGATTAATTTCGTGGTGGTGGAGTGAAATCCATCACATCAGTTGCGACATATCTGGTGGCATGTTGGCAGCGTTACCATTGGTCTTCGGTACTTGATGCTGAGGGCATAGGCATAGGAGTTGAGAAATTTCTAGATACGCGTTCGGCGAAGATTCTTGTGGTCTCTTGGGACTGCAGCTCTTCTACGTTATGTCTTCTTACAGTGGTTTTTCCTTAATTGTGGTGCTTGTTAAATCCGCATCCGTGTCTTTGCTAAAACAAGGTGGTGATCCGAGTCATTATTGGCTGCCTTTAAAATTCAGACATCTAGAATACTGTAGGCATGCCTCTCGTCTATCGAAAAATGGATCAGTTTGGTTTAAAGTTTGATGATCGCCATGTTTCCTTGTGTATATTGGGATGATTAAACCGTGTGCTTGCTATAGTAATACTTCGTCTTGCCGGAAAGCCATTAAGCCTAATTCCGTTGCTAGATGTGGTGTCGGATAGACTATGCTTATCAGCTATCCTACCAAAGATGTACTACTCTCCTATCCTGGCATGTTAAAATCGCCTAGTACGATTTTAACGTTAGCAATATTCGAAGCTTATATGCCTTGTCGAGGAGCTCGTAGAACCGTTCTGTGGTTGCGTTGTCCTTTTCTTCAGCAGGAGCATGGGCACATATAGATTTATGTTTGTGAATTTAGCCCTGTTGCGAATTGTTATACGACACTCGCTCACGTGTCGGAAACTCAAGACTACTTGCATAAGTTTGCCGCGTATGAAAAACCCGCATACGAGTAATCGCTGTTTCTTTTTCCTATAGCAATCAGCATAGTATTACACACCGTTGAACAGAAAATTTATCTAGCCTTCCAAAAAGATTTAACTGATCAGATTCCGTTTGTTCGTTAGAACACAAGAGACTAGTGTTCTTTAACTGGTTTATGGCAGAAAACACTTAAACCGCCTATAATTTTGTAACCGGGGTACAATCCAATATTTTTCTTCTATCACCTTGTCTTATCACCCCCTGAAATGTTATTGTTAGATCCTGAATCACCCTCTCTATCTATAAAACAAAAACAAGAATTAAAACTAAAAAAAGAGTTGGATAAATTGCTACTATGTATTTTTTTTTTTTTATTTGAGCAACTACTCTGTGTAGATACGTTCGCTGGTAAAGAAACAACCAACAACGGTGCGAGTATATCCTCTCTGGAAGAATGTGAGCATGAGAAGCAAATTTGGCAGTTACCATTGAAACCAGTTTTAATTCACAGCTTGTTGTTATTGTACGCTGATTGCTTTCCTCTAATCTTGGCATTCTAATCACCATCTACATATTCGTATCTATCTCAATGACAGATACGCAACTTACTGCAATCGTTATCGTTCCAAAATTTATTTTCCATAGTTTTTGTTAATTGCTATACTCTCGTGAAATAATTTCGCCATACTTATCGTTTCGGCACATGTTGAAATTGCTTAAGTCATGCTGAGTAGTATCAACGAGCCTGCAGTATTTATTGTCAGTATCAGTTCATTGCTCCACGGTATTCGACACAGTGACGCTAACAGCAAACGATATACTCGTACACAAACGTTACAAATAAATGGGTGAATTCAACAAAGATGAGCTAGACGCCCCTTGTTGGATGGATGAGGCATTCTTCCGTGATGTTCTTATAAAATATCAAAATGATGATTCAGTTACGGTAATTTAAAAATGTGTAAAACAAGTGTCACTGGACAAATGTGTCTAAGCAAACGTATTGTACTCATAGATCAGAGAGGTGAAAATCACTCCAGCAACTGTTAAAGGCGACCACTTTGCCAGTATTATGTTCCGCGCTACTGTCGAATACGACACGGACAAATCGAAGTCAAATGTAAAATCCCTGATTGTTAAGACTTTGCCAGAGGTAGAGGGCTTTAAAAAGGAAACGATAGGAGAGTCATTTATTTTCGAAACAGAGATAAGTATGTATACTAAGGTGTTACCAAGGCTTGAAGCGGAACTAAGGAGGATTGGCGATAAAACAGTATTGGGTTCAAAGTAAGTACTGAAAGGTCTTTTTAAAACTAAGTTCTTTAATGGTTTTGTATAAAGAGCAGTGGACTATTCATTGGAGGCTAGGAAATATATAATTTTTGAGGATCTCGTTGAACAGGGCTATGTAACAGAGCGCAGCAGATTAGCAAATCTCGTTGAATCTAAGGCAGCTTTTCTTAAGCTAGCCAAATGGCATGCTGTTAGCTATAAACTTGCTTCCGAGGTAAGATAGAAAGATCTCTTAAAGTGTTTCGGTTGAAAACTAATTTTGTATTTTTCTCAAAGGGTGACACTACTATAACAGACCTCCGGGAAGGTTTATTTAATCTTAATGGTATGCAAGAGATGCCATTTATAACAACTGGATTAGATTTTTTCATGGATAAAATAAGTGAATTCGACGAATTGAAGGAATTTATTCCAAAATTAAGATCAGCAAAAAAGCACATCATAGATAAGTCATTTGATTCAGCAAACAGCTATAGAAACCCTGGTGCTAAAGGTATTTTTGTTCTTTGTCATGGAGACTTTCATGTAAAAAACATGATGTTTAAGAGAACTGAACAGGGCGAACTTGAAGATGTTATGTTGGTATGTCGCCTTATACTATGACTTTAGCTGTAGTTTAAAACCATACTTCTGATTTCAGCTTGATTTTCAACTATGCAGCTTTGCACCAGCCGTACTTGATATCTTGTACGGCCTCTACATTCTCGCAACTGAAGAAGTTAGGAGAAATCACCGGGATGAGCTAGTTTATTACTATGCTTCCAATTTCATCAAAACTCTAGAAGAACTCGGCTTTAAAGGGGAAAGTCCAAAAGTTTCAGATTTCCTCATTGAAATCTTAAATCATCGACATTTTGGTATTGTTTTTTTGTAAATAGGAAATGATTGTTTGCTGTAATGTATATTTTTAATATTTCAGAGCTATTTTTGTTCACCACTTTCCTGCCAATGAGTTATGTATTTAATAATGGATGCGATCCGGAGGAAATAATGACTTCAGATGAAGTAAGAAGAGATATTTACAATGGCAAGGATTATGTTGAGGATGTTAAGCGACATCTCCCGAGATTGTTTTATCAGGGGTTTATGGAGTAATGTTAATCACGCAGCTGTGTTGTGAGTTGTTGTATCTACAAACTATTTTTAAAATGTGAAACTGAAGTGTAAATAATAAAAAATATCATTTATTTATACAGTTGATTTTGCGCTCAGTTCAACGTGTTAGAGATCAAATGAAGAAATTTCTCTTAAACCAACTCAGGGTGGCCTCACCTATTTATGACATGCTTTTGAGCCATAGAGCAGCACTGGGGTAAATAGTCATATTTTGATAATAAAGTTCTCCCTTCCTTATTCCTTGTCGCAATCGAACGAGGGGAGTTTGGCACGGATACCAAAATATCACATTACTGGTGGTGGTGTATCGATTCGATATTCATGGATTTTCTACAAAATCTGATGTAGAATCAATATGAGCTAATCAGGTTTTAGCATTCACACATTGCAGCAGATAGGATCTTGTAGGCCGTGTTGAGGAGACTTTCATCACTGTTCACTTTTCTGAGGATGGGGCAAGCTATAACAAGTCACCTTTCAATGCCTTGAACAACTTTCAGGAAAGGTTGTTAGTTCCAGTAACCTCATTGTACAGGGTTTTCCGTGATTTAACTTCGCCGTCGGCCATCAATGAAATCAGGGAAACGAAACCGCTCGCATTAGTGGATACACTGAATTATTACTAATTCGCATAAATCTGCAGATATTCCAGCAATTTCATGTCGAATGCTCGTCTCCAAGTCGTCTAAAGTTTTCGGCTTGCTGGAATAAACCAAAGATTTAGTGTAAACTAAAGATGTTGAATCGCATGAGGGGGCAGTTGGCAGAACCATTTCAAGACGATCACAGGACTTCGTCTGGAATAAGTCCATTGTAGAATGCGCTAGGTAGTAAGTACTACCGTCCTGTTGAAAACATATAACCTTCAAGCCAAAAGAAAATTAATTAACATTGAGCGATAGAGGTCCACATTGACTGTAACTGATCCGGCGGTATGACACCTTCGGCATGAAAACCACTGCAAGCAGTCACCTTTTTTTGTATGGATGGCTGCTGTTGGGAGTATCCCGGGCGGTTTGCTTGACCGATGTTCTTCTGCCTTCATTAGAGCCCAATCTCCGAAAGTTCAACATCAGGAGAGTCATTTGGTTTAAGCTCTTGGGTTAATACAATCGTATACGAATGTATAACCATGCCATTTTACAAAATATGCCACAAGAACGTTTGAGATATGCACGGTGTGGAATCTTGAGAACGGTGTGGAATCGCTTGATTGAGGTTTTAGCCTACCCATTCACTTACAGGCGCATTGCCTTCTTTTTGGCGTTCGCAGTCTCACTGGTACGGCAACAGTAAGGAGTAAATAAGTCTTTATGAATTTTTTCACTTAACGTTCATTTGTTCGTTTATCGGGACGATTATAATGATAGAAAATTTAGGATAACGCACATAACCTAGTCATAGTTGTCTGGGAGTTTTTATAAAAATTTCAGTGTTTTATAATCGTTGCTGAAGCGCATACATATGTATGATTAAATAGAAGTCAATATACAGGGTGAATGACTCGAACTCCAACTTTTTAAAATGCTCTAATTTTTTTTATTTTTTGATAAATTTTATTGTGCCAAAGCAAAAAATGTTGGAAAATACATCAATTTTCAAATTGTATCAGTAGTTTTCAATATGTCCTCCTTTAGCGCGAATAATGGCCTTGAGACGGCCGAAGAAAGCATCGCACCCTGCACGCAAGTGGCTCTGCGGTTTTTTTTCCCATTCCCGGGGAAGTGCTTATTTGAGGTGGTCCAAACTTTGGTATTTTTTAGTGCCAACCTTCGCCTTCAAAATACCCCAGACAGAGAAATCCAACGGATTTGCATCCGGAGAATTTGCAATCCATTTTGTCGAAGAAATGAAGTGTGGAATATTGTTTTTTAACCAACCTTGGTTGATGCGCGCTTTGTCCGCGGACAGTATGTGTTGCATCCGTTCCAACGATATGTTGAACTCACGAGCCATTTTTCTTCCACTTCGACGCGGATTTCGCTCAATTCGAGCCTTCACTTTCCGAACCATTACTGCCGATGTTGCTGTTTTTTATAACCACCTCCATGGCGTTTTGCAACGCTGCCAGTATCACGGTAACGAGCTATGGTTCGAAACACAAATGATCTATTCACGTTGAGGTGCTGGAGGGCTCTAACGATAGCTACTTGTGGTTTTCCAGCCAAATATAAAGCAATCACAATATCACGTTTGAATTCCATCGCGGATAAAAATTTTTCAACACAACTGAGACGCAAATCGTTTAAAAGGCTTATAAACAATAAAATTATCTGTCATGTGTCAAAATTTGAGCTCACTGTCATGAACGGTTTGGAAATTATAGCAGTCTAAAGTTGGTTGAAGTTCGAGTCAGGCAGGGTGTAGAGTACAAATATTGCTATACTCACTTACCTCGGTTTAAAGAACTGAATCGTCCCCAACAACCTTCAGATATTTATAGAGGTAACGTGCTTTGAAGAGGTATATAAAATATTAACATTACTGGAACAAAACAAATCAGCAGGGATCGATGGCATTAGAACGAGAGATATTAAAATGCATGCATATGTATTTGCTCCAATTATCACGAGGATAACCAGAGTCTAAATGAATGCAAGATACCAAATATATTAAAAACATCTATTGTAAGACCAATCTGCAAAGGCGGTGCTAAAAACACTGTACAAAATTATAGGCCGGTTTCAATTCTGCCTATGATAGAAAAATGTTTAGAGGAAGCGCTAGTCAAACGACTTCTAAATTTTGTTAACAACCACAAGATAGGCACCTGGCCGACTGGCTTCAAGAATAATTAAGTGGGAGAACTTTTAAAGTTAAATTTAAGAGCGCCCTTAGTAAAGAGACTACAGCCCCATTTGGAGTCCCTCAATGCCAGAGTTAGGACTCCTGTTATTCATAATTTTCACAAACGAGCTAATGCGAGTCTTTAGAAATGGCATTCCATTCCCGTTCGCGGATGATACAGCGATAGTCGTTAGACATAGGTGTTCTGTCACTGGTTTACAAGTAATGCAGGTGGAATTCGATAAAACTGTAAACTGGTGTCATGATAATGCCCTGATTTTAAATGTGGCCTAGGCGAAAATGATGCACATTCGGGGACCACACGACAAAGCCACTGACCTGAGAGTGACCTTCAAAAGGGACACATGTCAAAAACTCCTATCCAACCAAGAAATCGAATTAGTCGAGACATACAAATACTTTGGGGTAACCATCGACAGCCATCTTCTATGGAATGTGCACATAGAGAAACTCCGTTCCAACCTCAGGCAAGCACTTTATGCCGTGGTGTACCTGGGATACTACTCCACGTTGGAAGTACAAAAACAGGTATACTATGCTCTCGTGGATTCAAAACTGAGATACGGCATACTAGCATAGGGTAACGCAACATTTACGCACATTAATAAGCTGCAAGACCTTCAAAACTCCATTGTGAAGAAAATGCATACTCGACATCCCAACAACAACATAGGACATAGAAGTTTTAAGGTGTTAAGTGTCCAAAAAATATTCAAAATGACGCTTGCTCTTGAATATTACGACGACACCCGCTTCAAAGACCCGATATATCATCAGCAGAACACAAGACGAGCACAAAGAGTGTTAAAAATCCCGATGACCTACAATGCGTACGGCAAGAGACAACTGCAGCATAGCGTCCCAACTGTATTCAACCAGATACCAAACTCCCTGAAGAACATCCGTAACCCGAATTTGTGAAAAAAAAATTAAAAGAATTTTTTTGTCCATAAAACCAAAAAAAAAAAACGTTTATACGTATCTGTAAATTATTGTATTTATTAATTTTTTTTTGATTTCCAAAACTTTGAATTTTATATCTTAATCCCCTAATTATAGCAAATTGCATTTATGTATGTATTTATTAACCTTTCTTTTTTTTAATTCCAAAAACTAAAACATTATTCTTAATTCAAACCACTACACCAAAAAGCTTTACTTAAAGTAAATATCTGCTCTTAAAAAAATATATCTGAAGATAAGCCAAAAGGCTTCGTAGGAAGAAATGTAAATATGTTCAAATTTCTGAAAATAAAAGTTTCAAAAAAAAAAAAGATTAAATTCTTCAATTTGCATTTGTGATCATCGTCACGGTCAGATGAAATTGCCAAAAAAATTTCACGACATTAATTCATTAATCGTAACGCTCATTTCGCTGTGAATGCTTATTAGTTTACTCCTAAACCCAACTTCGAAATACCTTATACACACTTTAAAAATAGTCCTTCTTTATCCCTACCAACGTCTGCGATTCTATTAATATCTTGCCTTGTTCTTCATTTCATGCTTCACATAAGGCTAAGACATTTGCTGTTCAATCCTAGATGAAATGTCTGAATCTCATTCTTGCAATAAAGATACTATTTTCCTGACCGCGCTCTACTCGAAGTCCTCATTATTCCTTCTGAAAAGTCTGCAGTGCTGTTTTTTCTTCGTATAGAAAGAAATTTTTTCAGGATGCCCCAAGATGTAAGATTTTATAAGTAAGATATTAATAAAATATTATCCCATCCCTTCGATATTATGTATTTTGGTTTGCTTCTACGTTTTTTCGATCAGAATTCTTTACTTATCCGCTCGGAAGGCAGACGCAAGTTTTCTTAACGAAGATCGAAATCTAACATTTTCGTTTTTCGAAGAGTCATCAGCGTCGCATCTTGGATCAGTTTTGGATCTATCCGTGAAGACCCGACCACATCCCTTTCTTGTCCTGATCCTGGCCGAAAAAATACCTGAGGACAAGGAATGCCGATTTTGTACTTTCGTAGAGGAGTTCTGCTGCCTTTGATTCAAACTGCATTTTCATAAAACCAGTGTCAAAAGACTATCCACACGCAAGGGCATCAAAAGGCATGTTGTACCAAAGATTGCTTCTGAATAGTGAAGAGATTCATTAGTGTGACAGAAGTAGAGCCAGGGATATTAATGAGTTTTTTTATGTTTTTGAAACAGCTGAAGTAACATAGTGTTTTTACAAATTTATATGAAGTCAGTTTGAAACAAAATAAATTGCAAAGCAATATTCTGCAAAAGGCTTCGCAGAAAACACAAATATGGTATTCTAAAAAAAAAACAATACATAAATAATTCAATAAAATAAAACCAATTCTGTGCTTAATTCACAGGAACTCATTGGAGTCTGATAAAACCATCAGAGACGTATTTTCGTGAATGTTTGGTTCATCATCGATCGGATCGATGGCGCACGGCCTGTCAGATCAGCGCTTCATGAAGAAAATAGGGTGGATTTGTGGATAGCCTCAAAAAATGAAGCATTCTTTCGATGCGCTATCCATCTTCTAGCAGAGAGATGGGACAAAGTAGTGGATAACGATGGACAATACTCTGAATAAAATATATTGTACCATTTCACACAATAAACACCCAATTTTTGATAAAAAGCGGCGTGAACTTATTCGTAGACCTAACAATCCATAAACGTATTACCATATTGCATAAGATCATTGGAAGCAATATAAACTAAAATTAACGTTTGGTTCGTAGTTTGGTAATTGTGCGCATAAGAACTACGGAAAAAGTTGCGTAGACTTGAAAACGGCAAACAACGATTGCAGGTCTCCACCCAAATTGATTGCAATTTCCTTAACTCCCAGTTTGTGTCCCTATCAGCCCCCTCAATACTTAGTTCGACTTTTGGATCCACCGGCTCTCATCATACAAGCGAAAAAAACGACATACAAGAGTCCTAGAAGTACCCGATCTGACGTGTAGATGGCGGTTGTTTCAAAGGTATTATAATTGTAGAAAGTACCAACCTTATAAAGCTTAAATTTTAAGTTTGACGACGCTATGTTGTTTATTATTTGTTCAGTAGCCAAGAACACTCCCAATGAATTTTTAAATATGCAACAAATTGGTCATCATTATGCGAGACAATACTTTCATTTTAAAGGCCTCAATCCAACCAAAATCAAAACGGAACTGGATTCTAATCTGGGGTCGGCTCCTTCGTTTACAACAATAAAATATTGGGTGGAAGAGTTTAAGCGAGGCTGTACGAGTTGCCAAAACGAACATCACAGAGGTTGACCAAATGAGGTGAGTTCACCAGTCAACGGAAAAACGGCCGCATTTGGCGAAGAAAATGGTTTTGTTCACACATCCGCCTTCGCGATGCCCAAAATCAAAGAGTTAAAGTTAAAATTGCTTCCTCATGCACACTATTCGCGAGATTTAGCCTGCTCGGAATATTTTGTATTTCCGAATTTGAAAAAATGCCTCGGTGGTAAAATATTTGGCAACGGTAAAGAGGTGGAGTCTGCGGTTGATGGCAATTTTAAGGAGCTCGACGATTCGCACTATAAACAGGGTATCGAAGCTATTGAACATAGCTGGGAAAAATGTATTGAACTAAAATGAGACTACGTAGAGAAATAAACATATTTTTCCCCAATTTTTTTGTGTTTACTTTGTTAGGTCGGGTACTTCTGGGACTACCTTCGTATAATACATAGAATACCGTTTTAGTTGTAATTGTACTCACCTCACTGACGAAGACATAGTCGAAGCTGTGTTGCCAGTCAAATCGAATACATCAATATAAATCCTAAATTTATAAAAATTATACTCCCGTAAATTCTTAAATTTATAACCGTTGATTCTAAAATAACGACTTGTGAGCACCCAGTTTCATAAAAATGGCAAAATATTGCTGGCCCTGGATTCAGGCCCATTGCCATCTTGCCATTTTTGTCAAAGGTAATTGAAAAATGCAGTCTTAAACAAATGCAAGTACATCTTACAAGTAACTGCCTCTTAAGCCCTGCTCAGTCGGGTTTCCAAAGGGAGAAGAAGCTGCCAAACCCCTCTTTTACTTGTCGTAGATGACATACGCAATGCAATGGACGCTAACCTTTTAACACTGCTTGATTTTTCAAAAGCGTTCGACACTCTTGACAACTCAGTACCTACTCATAAAGAAGATGAAGATTAACTTTAGATTTTCATCTTCCGCTGCCAAGTTCTTGCGTTCTTATTTAACAGGTCACCATAAACGTTTGGTGGTGGGAAATCAAAGGTCCTCTTTCCTTGAAGTTTCTGCTGGTATGCCTTAGGGTTGAAGTTTTGAGCTAGTGTTTTCACTGTACGCCAACGAACTTCCTTGATTTTCTATATTTAAGTTCTCCTTTAGACAACATAGAAAATACTATTGACCTCGATCTCTATTCAACAGTGGACTTTAACACATAACTGTCGTTGAATCCTGGAAAGTCGAAAACTGTATGTATCTACAAACGTAGTGTAGCTGCCACAACCAGTAAATTATATTGTGCCCTGCGCCTGCTTTGGTCATCTCAAATATACGTGCCAGTTGAAACCAAAATGTTGCTGATCAAAGCACAGGGAGCAAATTAAATGTAATATACAATCCAAAGATACTTTGACCACATATGTTCATATCTACATTTTCGAAGCTTATACACTTGATCCTCGGTTTTTTAAATCACTTTTTTTACACGGAATCATTTTTCATCCCCCAGCAACTTTTAATGCACGGTTTTTCTTATTTTGCACGATTTTTTCGTACTTTTGTTTTTTGATTTGGTTAGTTTTACTACGTGTAACATAACCCTTAGAATGCAACTCTTTTGTCGATAGAAAAGAAAACAGTGAAAAGAAATGTAAAAACAGAAATGCAAAAATGTAAGTTTGCGTGAAAAAATAAAAATTTTGGATCAGCCGAAAAAATTACGGCAGTTGCAAAATGAAGAAATTTAAACGAAGCAACTGTTCGCACAATAAAAAGAAATGAAAACGTAATTCGGAACGTGGCTTCAGCCAGCAGTGTCTTAAGTTTTTCCAAAGCTTTTAACGCCAGAAATGTGCTGGTAGTACAAACCGAGCGCACGCTTGTGTGGTGATTTAAAGATAAGGCACAACATAGGATACCTGTTGATACCAGATCAATAAAAGCCAATGCACAACAGTTCTACTCGTACTCAATTTAATAGCTGAATCCCGCAAGTCCAATGGCTGGCTTAAAAACTTTTTACATCGAAATTCGTTTTACAATGTAAAAATTATGCAAAAGCAGCTAAAGATTTTCCTCCAATTCTCTTAGAAGCTATCGCGTCGGGCGGTTACGTTCCTGACCAAGTTTTCAATGCGGATGAAACAGGTAAAAAAATGCCCAGCCGCACTTGCGTACCGAAGAATGAAAAGTCTGTTATAGGGTTTAAAGCAGCAAAAGATCGAATGCAGCAATGCATCAGGCGATAAAATATTGAAATTGCTACTTGTCTACAAGAGTCTTAAGCCTCAAGCCTTGAAAGGTAAATGTTTGTCCGATTTGTTGTTAACGTTAAGACTATTTAGGAAGTTTTTAATTTGTTATAGGTCTTGACATAAAGAAGCTGCCAGTGTATTGGGTGGCGAATAAGAAAACCTGGGTGACAGCGTCGCTTCTCAAAGATTAGTTCGACAAATATTTTGTCCCCGAGGTCCGGGAGTATTTGCAATCAAAGAATATAGACTTTAAGGTTTTGCTCCTCGTTGACAATGCCCCCGGTCATCCCGTCATCGACCATGAAAATGTTAAAATTATGTTCCTGCCACCAAACACGACGTCTTTGATTCAACCGCTAAACCAAGGAATCATTGCTACATTCAAGACTTAATATGTGAAGCACTCCTTCAAGCAAATTTTGACACAAATTGAAACCGACAACCAGTTAAATGTGATCTCAGCATGGAAAGCGTTTGATAACGAAATTGTATAAAATGCATTAACTGTGCTATTAAAGAGATTAAGAAAAGTACACTGAACAGGTGCTGGAAGAATTTGTGGAATGCTGCTGTATTGGAAAAGGAGAATGAAAATCCAAACTTTATTGCATATGCCGATATTTTTCAACTTGCCACCACTATCGGAGGAGAAGGATTTTTGGCTATGTCAATGGAAGATATTAATGAATTTTTTGAAATCCCTCTTTTGGGTGATGATGAAATTCTGCAAAACGTAAACGAAAATAATAACGAGGCTGAAAGTGAAGAGGAGCTATGCTGTGATGCTGGACATCTTACCGCGAACTTAATTCAGCAAGGCTTGGAAAAAGCAATGGAATTGCAAAGACATTTTTTGAGCCATGATCCAAATAAAGACCGTTCAGCCAAATTTCAGCGAGATATAAAAGAAGCAATTGAAAACTACCGCCGTCTCTATGACGAAGTTAAAGAAAAAATGCCACAGCGGCTTATACTGATTTTTTTAAAACTTAAAAATATGGGTATAAATCAAACAAAACTGATCTCATTTACTCTTTTAATTTATAAACTGTACGAAATGAATAATTTTTATTTAAAATAAATAAATATATTTTTTTTAATACCTACAAAATGCCTAAATTTTGAATTGAACGAGTTAGGACACATGCATACAAAAAAGGTGTTTTTATTGCACTATATTTTTGCTTTGCACGCCTTTCTCTTAAAATTGGAACGACTTATCGCTTTTATAGGAAAATTGATCTTATTTCACACGGTTTTATTTTACACGACATTTTCTTGGACCGACAAACAGTGTAAAAAGAGGATGAAGTGTACTGGGTGTAAATTTCGCCCATATTATTAAATTTAGCACATTAATCGCCAATCAGAGTATTTACATAATTATGTGAACTTGCGGAGAACTGCAGCTCTGATACAACCTAGATTCAATATATAAAAATAACATTTTTAGATTAAACTGCTAATTATTACTCTTATTTATCTATAAATTTTTTTTAATTTTTCTTTTGCAATTTCAAACTCTAACTCTAATTATGTTATATTATTTGCTTATATTACTTTTGAAATGCTCCTGTATTACACTCCGCAAGCCATAAGATTGTAATCTTAATGTGATATATTTGTTATTAATTAAATAGAAATAGATTATTAAAATACCAAACCTTTATATATGGTCTTTTGTACGTTACGTATACTAAAAAATAAGTTTCACGCTGATAAATTACTAGATAGTATGATTGGGGTGATTTAGTTACAATAAAATCTGTCGCATCATATTTTCTTTTGCCATTCATAAATTGTATCCGTAAGATATTTTTTTTTATTTTTTATTATTACGCGTATCTTGTTGACGCGATGTTGTTTTCCTGTTGTTCTGTATAACCTTCTTCATTGCTTTTAATTGAGTTTGTTTTGTTCAATTCGTTGCAGCCACTTCTATATCTTACATAATTCGTACGCTGAGTGTATGTACGAGTATATATTTTTTCATAGAGATTGCTTCTTCTTGATTGCTTTTATCCATATTCAGAATTTTATTCGAATGAACTTATCGTGTTCTTAGATTCGAATGGAAAATGTTCACTATCGAGTGAATTTATGGAATGAATTCAATTTTCCAAATCAGCTGTGCTGTGCGGTAGACGTCAAAATATTTCTTTGTGTTAAACCCTTCGAGTAAATTTATAAAATATCATCATTATGGCATTATATTTAGCAATATGAGAATAATTTCAAACTATTTATGGAAGAAGGATTCTAGATAGATCTTACCAATTCAGCCTTGAAGATAACAATTATGTTCTGCAGCAAACCTTTTTGAATTCAAATGAATCATTATCTTCTATTAAAGATTTGTTCGTCTTTGCAAAGATGCCTTCAAATACGTTTTGGGCGTATCAGAATTTTGACCAGAATAATGTTAGCTGCTACTCTTAAATTTTTGGCAGAAGGGTGGTATAAGCATGGATTAGGCAAGGATTCAATGGAATGATATCCCACTCAAGTGTTCAAGTACTTAAAGAAATGCTTGACATTTTGGAGAGAAAGCTGTGCCAGAAATGGATAAATTTTTAGCTGTCGGAAAGTGAAAAGTAAGATAAGATCAAGTTTTTTACCAAATTTGGTATTCCTAGGCTGCATATCGCATATAAAACTTATAAAAATTAAGAACAATTGTTTACTCAGAATGAGGCTGTTTATCTTATCTAAGTCAACGGCTTACGAATATTCATTGATACATCGTAATCAGCTTTACTTGTGAATGATTTTACACAAACCGTATCTATACTCACTTACATTATCAATGCCATAATTTTTGATAAATATTCAATGTCAAAAATACATATGCACACGTAGAACAATAAATTGCAGTGCGTTATTGTGGTTGAGAATAGTCATGTTAAAGTGTTTTCCCGTCATTCACATTCAAGGCTAAATAAATGAAAAACTGTGAATGTGCTGAGTACACATGTGCAGTGTTCAGAGCGAGGTATGTCTTAAGAATATTCAGTGCGAGTTTTTCGCATTTATGTCAAAGAACAACTCCAAATCATGATAATTTCTTTATACTTTTAGCTCGGAAAGTTTTTTTCAAAACAGCAACAGTACATGTTTATCAACTCAAAAGCAACATAATTTCAATTTATATTTTTATTTTGGATTTGCTAATAGTTATGTACATATTAATTATCTAGAATCTTTATTTCGGCATAGTTAATCAAATCCGTAACAAAATAGTCTGCTCTATTGAATATCTCAGTACGAAAAACATTGCCACCAAAACCGATGAAGAAATCAGTCCGAGGCACTGCCTTCAACTCGGTAGCTTTATCTCCGATCATCGTAATGGCAACCGACTTACTCTTAGTGATCCCAACCGCCACACTTTTCGCTCCGGTTCTGGCCATATCCGGCTGTGCCCTATCAAAATCATTACACTCTCCGTTTTCATGAATTCACAATTTATTTGCGAAAACATTACTCATCGGTATGCCTAGGTCAGTGGCCACTGGTTCAATGAGACAATCAAACCCACCAGAGATTAAAAATACTTGCTTGCCTGCTTGCTTCAGGTTATTTATGAATACCTTGACACCCTTTGTCAGTGTGCTTGGGCGAAGTTTAATAAATTCATCAACTTGCTGTTTGGTGGGATTAATTATGGTGAGTCTCACTTTGACGGCATCCTGGAATGTCATTGCACCTCCCATGGCTCCCTTGGTTACGAGGGACACTTCAGATACTTTGTCATAGAATTCCGCCAACTCATCGATGCTTTCCTCTTTGATGATAGTCGAATCGAACATTGAAACCAAAACAAATTATGTTGGAATTTTTGATGATGCTTGATGCGGTATCAGCCTTTTTCACGTTGCTGGCGCAATTTTTTGGTTTTTCGAGTCCACGTCGATTGTAGTTTTAGCGTAAAATAAGAAAAAAAAAATTTATACTTTGAATTTGAATTTTATACAATACGTTAACTCTTTGAGGCTCTTTTCAGCTGATTTCGAATTTACTTTTGCTCGACAAAGAAGCACAGATTTGCCGACAAAGGAGACAACAGCTAGGGTTGAATTACTTAACTTTGATACATACATCCTCGTATATGTATTACGAGTAATTATACATTGTTATGTGAAAAGCGGAAACGAAAGCTGCACATGTTCCTGGGCTCCCGCCCAATTATCAAGGCTTCGCCCATCAATGACGTTGTCTAGTAAAAAGCGGGGGCAGAGCATATCACTGGTCTTATCGTAAACATCTTCAGGCCAGTTACAAGATGCCGGTCATAGGTCTTGTTGGCGGCAAGACCACCGGTAGTCCCTACCAGGACTTAAATCACGGTACCATGGGAATCAGGAGCCCCCCGGATTTCGGTCCGGGCCTGACTTGTTGACGTAGGTGCACTTGTGGGAGCGTCATGGTGGCTGTGGTTTAAATCCAAATCGCGGGAAAGGGTCTTCCTGTTGGTTGACTCATTGTAGAGTTGCAAATAAGTACTGGGTGCTGTGACCCTAAGAGCAGTGAGAGGTTTTAGGTCGGCCTCGATTCATACCAAGGGTTAAACTTGTGCCTCCAACACAGCTCCGAATTGGTATCAAAGGATTGACGGAGAGCGATGGCAAGGCGTATCCTTGCTCCCATGGATGTATGGGCATCCCGTAAACATAAGTCTACATGACAGGTGGTTTACGTTAAAAAACCAGAGCCTAAGCACATATTCCTCTCGCCAATGATCTTGTTATGAGAAAATTTAGGCAGCCCAGAAGCGGTTCTACATGGCGTGATGGGCTGATGGATTAGGTACAATGTGTCGTTATCTTATGTATTGTACATAAATACGAGTATTCAACATTGAATTCAGGTTAGTTTTTATGCAATTATTAGTTATACAGGGTTGCTGTCATCTTAATGAATTATAAACGAATATAAGTACAATTTTTATGTGGTGTTTGTTGAATATATCTACTGAACTAGGTCGTACACTCTTCATGTTGTTACTGTTTGCTGGATTCTTCACAACCACGATCGTCAGGAGTTTTATTTTTGCTTTCCGCCCTAAGAAATTCCGGTTAAGAACCTGTTTCGCCTACTTACGTATACGAAGAAAATAAAATTCAATTAAGTAAATAAAAACAAACTGCGTTCTGGAGAGCACGTCAGGTAAAGCACATGTTCCTTCAACGCCAGTCTTTTGCACTATGATGAACTAACTTAGATGGAAAACTCTACTAATACTTTCGCAAACCCTTAATCCTCGCTCATATACGCTGTGTATTACCAACACATTGTACATCTCTATGACCTGCCAGAATTTTCTAAAATGAGAGCAACTTACAAGTAAAATAATTTGCACGTAAAGTTCACTATGTGTGTGTAATGTAGACGACGTTTTTTGAGTAATATTGATGGAATTTGTGTAAAATGGGAGTGTAATTGACAGTGATGACAATTCACACGTATTCACAGACAAGGTCACATGGATAGAGGCGATCAATGGAAATCGGCTTTTGGTTTTCTAATATCTGGAAAGCTTGCAATCTATGTTAGTTCATCTATGACACTGATACTAAAGGCTGAACCATGATCACCATTGAGAAACTTGGTGAATTTGCAAAAACTCGATTTTTTTTGTATTTTCATATGACCATATTCGCTTAAAATCGATCCGGTAAGTACTTTTCGAGACATCACAAATCGGAGTAGCAGCTGCTCTTTTCTTTCTTTGTGTTCCCAGATGTTCTAATATGAATTGTCCATTTTATTCCTGGTGACTAACTCGATTTATTCTTGTACGAAACAAGCGAACATCATTTCAAACAGTTCTACCAAATTGAACAGTCATGTGTTTAGTTTTAGCTCTCTGTTCTCAGTTTTGCGTTTTTAATTCAATTAAATTGACTTTAAATCTGAAATACCACGCAAGTGTAATAGAAAAGAAAGAGCAACTGAAAAACTGTACTTATCACAATCTAAAAGAAGGAAAAATATATTTAAACCAAAAAAAAAGTAGTTTTGTTGCGTCCGCGAAAAAATTCAAATTATAGAAAGAGATTTTAGTTCCCCGTGGTTCTTCTATTGAATATAGAATTTTGAACTTTATAACAGTGTTCACAGCAATAAGCGACTTTATAAAGTGTAAAACTTGTAACGGAGAAATAAAATTTGAAACAGTTTCACAAGCAGGTCTTGGTTTTAAAATCATTTTGCTGTGTGATAAGTGTGATGTTCGTGCCATAAACCCCGGTCCTTTTGTCAAGCCTTCTTATGAGATAAACAGACGATTTATATTTGTGATGTGAATTCTTGGAATAGGATTGAAGGTGCAGCTAAATTCTGTGGATTTATGAACATGCCAGCTTGCTTGACACAAAATACTTATGACTTGATTATTGAAAATATTTACTCTTGTGTAAAAGTAGTCCCAAGAAAATTTTCGAAAAAGCTTGTGCTGAAGAAAAAGATGCGACTGGTGAAAACCAATTTATTGAAAATTGTGAAGAATTAACAGTAACTGGCGATGGAACCTGGAACAACCGAGGATACATTTCTTTATACAGAGTAACATCATTGATTGGATATTATAGAGGGAAAATTATAGAAAGTTCGTACTGCAAACTTATTATCATTGTTGTTCAACTAATGAAAATCCTCAACACGAAAGGTGCTCGGTCGGAGAAGATTCATGGTTGCTGAAGCTATGTTTCCAAATTATGCAGATCTCAGCGGTAAAAAATTATTGGAAAGATGTGTTGGTGGTGGCAAAGCAACAATAAGAGCTACAATCAAAAATTGTTTAAATAGCAGTTTACATCGCTGCCGGGATCTTCATTGAAGGTACACCTTCAATTTTATATCACATGAATGAATGGATATCAATTGGGCGTAATGCCCATATCGAGAAAAAGGATGCAGAGCGCGTCATGATCTCTGACTTATAAACGCATGGGAGTATGCGAGAGGGAAGACTGACCCGCAGACAACATCAACTCGAAGTACTAGAAACTGCTGATGCTACGGAGGGTCCGCCTTATGGCCCTGGAATAGATGATTCCATGTAAGAAAAAAAAAATTTATCTATGTGTAAACTTCTTCCGAAACTTTTTTCTCAAAACTATGTTTTCGAAATCGATTCTCAAGATTTTTACAAATAAGCTAAACCGATCTGAAATTTTTACACACCCTTCTCAGATATACCACCGTGTGGCGCTCCCATTGTTCCGATTTGAGTTCTGTGTTTTTGTTAAGTTGATAAATCTGTTATTGGCATTTTTTTTAAAGCTTAGCGTCATAGCTTGATATTTGCAAAAATTACGTAGCCAAGAGTACATCTATTGTTGTGTGTGTTGGCGATTTTTTACAATTTTAGAAATGGATTTAAATTTACAACAACGAACTTGTATTAAATTTTGCGTAAAAACGGATTTAATGGTGCGCGAACGTTGGAAATGTTGGAAAAGTGTTTCGGCAACGATTCTCTAAAGAAAACGGTCGTTTACCAGTGACACGAGCGGTTTAAAAGTGGTCGTGAGTCAATCGAAGATGATGAACGCAGTGGCAGACCATCGACATCGAAAACCGATGAAAACATTGATGAAGTAAAAGAAATGTTGGTCAATAACAGCAAATTAACCATCAGAGAGATAGCGAAGGACTTCATATTCGTAATTTTATGACGAAAAATGAAACAAATACTATCCAAAAACAACCGAATTCAGCTGATTCAGCTCCCTGTGACTTCTTTCTGTTCAATTGGGTTAAAAAACCAGTGTGGGGAACGCGTTTCAGCAGCCGAGAGGAAGTAATGGAAAAATTGCAGAAAGCAGGAAGCACTGATGGACATACCGAAAATCGAATAGAAAAAATGTTTCGAGGATTGGATCAAACGCTGGCATAAGTGTGTTGCAGTCGATGTGGATTACTTTGAAGGGGACAATATAGATTTAGATGAATAAACTTGTATTTTTAATTTTCTGACTAAACTTTTTGATCAAGGTGGTATTCCTCAGGTACTGATCGAAGGAATTAGATTTCAGATAGTTATTTCAATTTTTTAAACAATTTTACCTAGCAGTTTTGCTTGAAAATTCGATTATTCCTTCGATCAATACCTAATTTTATCTATCCGCTAAAAGAATCTTTCGTGTTTTTTGATTTCAGATGAACTAAACCGGAGATATCGTGATCGCCGCCGAACATATTTTTTTTGGTGGATCTTCAGGAGATCGTCTGCAGCAGCACACCAGACCAAACTTAGATTTTGCCATTTCATGTACCTGTACTTTTTGTATTTGTAAAATAAAATACCTTTTCAGCAAAAATTCATAAAAAACGTCTTCTTTCGTCCTTGCAACTGCGTATAACCCCGAATGTCGTAACTGAAATTCTTCCCCATGTTTTGGAAATTCCAATCGATAGCCATAATAATTTTACCTGCATAGCTCCCTGTCAAATATGTGTATCAAAAATTATGAATCTCTCATTGTTGGTGGTGGATTTTTCTTTTTCTGTGTAAAAAATGATCAATCTGGAAATTAAAAATTTATAGAGATTTGAGACTTTTGCGTACTGCAATGGAAAGATTGTGTATGTCAAACAAAATTAAAGATGTTACAAGTAAAAAGAAAAAACGATCGTACATAAATAATAAAACTACTGCAATATACATACTCGTACACTCGTAAGTGTGCCTTAAAGTCATATCACTTCTAACAATCCATTTCTTTAATATTTTACATATTTATATTATATTCCAAAATTCATACATTGTAGAAAAAAAACCTAAAAAGGAACGTAACCATACAATTCATCGATTAATATTATAACTTCCTTGCCACTTCAGTACATAGCTGGCCCACATTTTGCTGCTATGACAGCAATCATTCCGTTTGGCATTGAATTAACTAGGTTTTTGGTTACTTCTGTTGGAATTAACGACCACTCATGAGTTAAAGCTGCTACGTGATCTTTTGTTTTCTACAATAATTTATCGTTCCAGATAATCCCACAAGTGGTTTGTGGATAAACAACAAAATATGCTTGGGATCGTTGCCTAGCTGAAACCTCCAAGTTCAGTTTTTAAATTGTTTAAATTGTTTCTAAGCATATCCAAATACATACACCCTACGGACCATAATTTTATCAATTACTACCAAATTACCTACGCCAGACACTGACATGCAGCCCCATACTAAAACATTACCTCCACCATGTTTAACGGTCGGAATTAGAATTAAATTTTCTTTGTTGATGCTTCTATTGCGTTATCTCCTCATCCTTTGCTTATCATCGTGTCTAAGCAAATTAAATTTGCTCTCATCACTGAAGAGAACAGCGTGCCAAAATGTGGAATCATCGTTTTCATGAAGTCTGGCAAACTCCAACCGTTTTTCCTCATTTGCCGCATTGATAAAAAAAAAATATGCGGAGCGGAATAATCTCCGAACCCTTATTGGATGAACATCCTTCCCGGTGTTGTATCCTTGATGTTAATAAATAGCTAAGATTGTTGACGATGTTCGCGGTTTAATTTTGCCTTCTGCCGGAATACTTCTTCCATTACGTTCTGTCAGCTTACGAGGTTTACCATTTCTAGGTTTATTTTCAATTGAATTTCCCTCGTTAAAATTGTTTGTTATATTGCAGTTTGATTTTTTTTTGACAATTTCTCCGACCTCGCAATAAGAGCTCGTAACTATGTCACTATTAGCTCACGCGTCTCACGCGTCTCACGCGTCTCACGCGTCTCACACTTTTATTATTTATTTATTTTCTCATCGATGCTGTTGCTACGATTTTTCTTTTCAGCTGTATTACTCACAGATTGACGGTCAGAACGCAACTGCTGAAACTGGTATCAACAAAAATAAAATAATTTACAGTTATTTCCGTCGTGTATACGTAAACTTATGTAAAGTTTCTGTTTTTTATATTAAAATTATTTTTCTCGTGATAAAGATATGTGATAAGCTTATTAAATTTTTTTTTGGGAAGTTATTAAACATCCTACTTATTAGTTTTTAGTTAAAAATCTTAACTGACAATTTTTAGTGAAAATTTTCACTCTACGTAGATTTATGTTCATCACTGTAGATGTAGACAGATGCCATCTGTCAAAGTTATATATTTAATGAGCGACTGAGTTCGCTCTCTCTTGTGATTGTTTTATGCAAAAGTGAACGAAAATTTAACGAATCGATTCAACTACTCGATGTCGCATTCACGAGTGCTTGCTTTG
Organism: Volucella zonaria; assembly: GCA_963966105.1. Lineage (NCBI taxonomy): Eukaryota > Metazoa > Arthropoda > Insecta > Diptera > Syrphidae > Volucella > Volucella zonaria. The sequence continues at coordinate 8,403,924 of OZ014530.1, forward strand.
ACATATCGAGTAGAAACAAAGCAAACATTGGAGCAATTCATAAGCGAAAGTAGACTTACTATCTACTTTGCACACTTTGACATTTGACAATTGACAATTTGCATAACTTTTGGCGTTGATTTGTCCAATTTGAAGCTATAGGGTAGGTTATGGTGTAATATATGCGCACACATACATATCTAAACTGAATAACTTCCCATACGAGTATATGACATTTTACGATTATCATATTATGGTTTCCTAGCACATTGTAGTTTGGTACTTTTTCATTAATTTATTTATTAAGATAGTTACATTGTTCGTGATGTTATTTCCTTTATTTGAATTTTAATAAAAACAAAAAGTAAGTTTCCACTCTACCTGGAGCAACGAGTTCATGCATTAGAAATTAGAGGAAACAATGCTTTATCGGCCATATCAACGCTGAAGCGACATTTTGGATTGCAAATTTCGAGTTCGTGCTTTTGACGCAAGTTATCGTAAATTCGATATAAAGCGTGTATGAAGCATGCTAAATCACGCGCGCGCACGCGACATTGTGATTTAGCCATTATGTGTTGGCTCATAAATTTCTGAGTAATCTTAAGTTTACATAGCGTGCATATGCGGGCGAATGTTGATTATGTTTCTCACTTAACGCTTAATTAAATACAATTTAGTACGGAGGTATTGAAACATAGATATGTATGTACGTTCCAAATGTATGAAATTGCCATTGGAGAATTTGCCGAATGAGCTGGAAAGTGGTTTGTAAAGAGGCATTTCTTAGCCCATATACTCCCATCGTACTCGTCTGAGTACAAAAAACCATGAAAACCAATTGTTCAAAAGTTCAGTGTGTTTGAATTTTTTCAATTTCTATGACTACTTAGATATGTACTCGTAGTTTTCTACAGTTGTTCGTTTTTTTCGAACAGTAAAAGGATTTAGCGATGCTACAGCACCTCAGTCGGCGGAGTCTCTTGTACAATTTTTGGCTTTTTGAGCAATTGCTTCACATTTTGCAGTCGTTCATAGTACACATTTTTGCTAGTGAGTTTATTTATTTATTATTTTTTTTTTTGTAGGATGATACAAATAAATTTGTAAAGTCCGGGATTTTACGCAGGGGTACTATGCCAATGTGACGCTTTTTGTCAACAGCACGCGGTGTACAGAGTTCGCAGTACAACACTGCTTCATTTCGGTGATAATTTTTTTTCATTTTCATCGCTTTTTTATTTGCAATTCATTAATTAACTCTTACATGCTAGGCAAAAAAACGTTAAAAATTAACTTAATTAACATAAAATACTACCTTGATTAAAAAGTTTCCGGAAGATATTCAGAAAATTGGAAATACAAGTTTATTCATCTAAATTTATATATTCCCCTTCAGAGTAATACCCATCGACTGCATCACACTTATGCCAGCGCTTGATCCAATCCTCGAAACAGTCGGTTTTCGGTATGCCCATCAGTGCTGCCTGCAATTTTTCCATTACTTCCTCTCGGCTGCTGAAACGCGTTTCTCGTAGTGTTTTTTTAATTCGATTGAACAGAAAGAAGTCACAGGGAACCAAATCAGGTGGATTCTGTGGCTGTTGGATGGTATTTGTTGCATTTTTCGTCAAAAAATTACGAATAATGATGGCACTGTGCGACGGTACGTTATCATGGTGCAAAATCCATAAGTTTTCTGTCTCATAACGCCCAAATAATACTCTTTGTTTACTGTCTGGCCTTCTGCTAAAAATTCATGATGCACTACACCGTTGTAATCCATGAAAACCGTGAGCATTGTCGTGGTTTTTTTGGTCTCGGCTCATTTGGTGAACGCCTCATAGCGTACTCATAAACCGACGTCTCGTCTCCAGTAATGATCCTTTTGATGAATATGGGATCGGATTCAGCCTCGCAAATCATCTCTTTTGCGAAGTCAACACGGTCTCTTTTTTGCATGCAATTGAGGTCTTTTCGCACCAACTTTGCTGTTACACGACGGAAACCTAAATCAGTAACCAAATGTCTTGGACGGATCCATAGGCAATGTTCAAGTCCTCCGCTTTCTCTCTGATGGTTAATTTGAGGTTATTGACCAACATTTCTTTTACTTCATCAATGTTTTCGTTGGCTTTCGATGTCGATGGTCTGCCGCTGCGTTCATCATCTTCGATTGACTCACGACCACTTTTGAACTGCTCGTGTCACTGGTAAACGACCGTTTTCTTTAGAGAATCGTTGCCGAAACACTTTTTCAACGTTCGCGCACCATTAAATCCGTTTTTTACGCAAAATTTAAAACAAGTTCGTTGTTGCAAATTTAAATCAATTTCTAAAATTGTAAAAAATCGCCAACAAACACAGAGATATTGTAGATGTACTCTTGGCTAGGTAACTTTTGCAAACGTCAAGCTACGACGCTAAGATTTAGAGGAAATGTCAACAACAGATTTACCAACTTAGCAAAAAAAAACAGAATTCCCCGGGAACAGAATGTTCCAGGTAGTATATCTTACGCTAACTTACTGGTCCCATGCGGGCACTCTAAGTTAAACCTGATACTTAAACTATGTTTTTCGACGTTTCGTGCAGTTACAATTTTTTTATTCTTTGTCTATTAAAACTAAAGGTAAGAAAAGAATTTTGTTTAGTGAAAAAACTAAGTATATGGACTTTTTTTTATAAAAACTTTAAACTAAAACTTACGAACTACGAGTATCTACATATAAATAAATCGTAACCTACTTAAACTAGCTTATTGTATATATCATAGAATTTTATTTATTTATTTTTTTTTGATGTATTACTCCTTTTTTTAGAGAAGTTGCTACCCATCTCTTTGTTCTTTTATACTTTTTTCCTATTTTTTTTTTACTTTTAATCTTTTTTTCTTTATTGCTTTTAATTTTTTTATAATTTTTGCTCTGATCCTACCTAAATGTATGTAAGCCGGCTACGGCTAAAAAACTAGGCTTTGCTTCCTAGTGAACTATCTAGAGAAATTCGATGAAGAAGTTTCCTCTCCTTCAACAAGCCCCCAAAATTGTTGGTGCTGCAGAGCAACATCCCTCATGTCGCCACTCTCTACCGCCCTACTGAACCGGAGGCGCTCCGCACTGCCATGTGCGACGTTTTTGTCGTAGTTGAATCGCCTGTCCGTAGCTGTTCGAGCGACGTGGACAAATTGGCGGAAAAATTTTTTTTTTAAATGTTTTTTATATTATTCAATATTGGCCCCTTTTAGTTCGATACACTTATTCCAGCGATTTTCCAACTTCTTGATCCTCCGAAAGGTAATTTTCCGAAACCATCTTTTGAGGTTTGGGAAGAGATAATAGTCCGGGGGATCTAAATCCAGTTACCAAACGACGTCGCAGTAGAATAACTTTTTCATGTGCAGAATATTGCCCAAAATATGGCATGTGCGCTCAGTACTAATCTTTGTGGTATCTGCTAGATCGCGCACCTTCACTTTCCGGTCAGCCAACACCATTTCATGTATTTTTTTGTCCTCTGTAACCGCATCGGAGGGCTTGCCGCTACGGACTTGATCGGTAGTGGAGTTACGGCCATTCGCCATTTTGCCATTCAAAAAATAATGTTGTATGAGAGAAAGATAATCGTTTTTGTCCATACTCAACATGATGCCAAACACGTCAACAAGAATCAGCTATCAAACCAAAACTAAAGACAGTATCGCACTGAAATTTGGCATGTCTGCCTAAATATTAACGGACTTCAAGACACCATAACCTTTTTTGCAGTAGCAGCGCATTCTGGCGACGAAGGAGGTCACTTTACACTCCATCTAGTATACCAGTAAGATTTAATCGATTTATTTGGCGACAGCACGGGTTTTCAGACATTTTCAACAGCATGCTTCTACAGAAAAAGCTATAGCAATCTTCCTAGTGCTTTGCATGCTATTGAGAGAGATGGAGGGTCCCCGGTAGACATTACCATTATAATATAGATGAATACGAAGTTGATGTCGAAAATATGGATAACGAAACAATGCCAGTTGATGTTCTCGGAAATATTGAATTGTTTTGCGCCGATGACGACGATGCTGATAAGAGTATATTATCAGCAATAAGATCCCTTTTCAAAAAATAACATTTGGTGAACCCACGCTGGTCAAATAGTGCGTATGATATGGAAATAAATGCTGCTATTACTTTTTAGGACAATTTTCGGAACATGCAATTGGAACATATGAGTCCCGTAGAGCAAAATCTTCGTTTCTGGGGCATTGAAAGTCCGCGTGCGATGCACGAAGAGCCACTACATCCACTAAAAGATACTGTGTGGTGCGGCGTGCGGTCGGAATTGGATGAACGGAGCTTGGTGAAAATGGATATTGTGAAGGAAGCGTTTCCTAGTCGCGTAATATCCCATTTTGGCATGACCTGCAAAATCGCCCAGACTTCTTTCTTTGGGACTACTTAAAGTCGCGGGTTTATGCCAACAAGCCTCAGACTATCGCAGCCCTTAAGGAGAATATTCGACTAGAAAACGAACAGATATCACCGGAAATCTTGTGGAAAGTCATGGAAAATGCGATAAAACTGGCACAATTGTTTATCAACACTGGCTGCAGCCACTTGGTGGATATCATCTTTTCCACTTAACAGAAACAGTTGTAAAGGTCCATATAAAGATTTTTATCGCTCAAAATCTTTTTTTTTATTTATTAAAAAAGAGATAGTGTATTGGCTTCCCAATCGGAAGATTCGGGGTTCAATACCAACCGTGCCCTAAACACATTCTCTTTTTCACGCAACTAAAATCTTCTAAGATGAATGATTGCCTAAAATACAACAACAGGTCAATTTACACTAACAATTTAGTCTCCCCATTAAATGTTTGATGCTACCCATGTAGCGAAATAACCACCTAAGCATCTTTCTCTCTATCCAATTTTCCAAAAAACTTAGCACATGCTCCGGCTTGTTAAGAGTACTAATACCCTTTTGAGTGTTAAGTTCTTAAAAAAAATGAACTGAACAAAGAAGTGTCCACTAAAATTAAATTAGTAGAATGGGGAATATTTGCACAATCCGGTTACAATGGGTACAAACTGCTATTCCATTAAGCCTTCACAATCCGTAAAACGCTGGTCATTTGTGGAGAAAAAAAAGTTAAATATTCCACAACCCCATTTCATTTTTGACTGCAACAACAGCATGGCTGTTGACATCTGTCAACATCTGTAGAATAAAAATCCGCGGTAAGAAATAGTGCTGGTCTCTTTTTGTATCGATGCTCAATTCAATATTACTGAACGCTTGAAAATTGTCTAATGCTGCTTCTGAAGCAAAGATGTATACTCGTATACTTGAATTTCAGCGAAGTATTACCCGGCACTATTTACGAAACTATGTATACCATTGTAAACGGCCTTAAAACGTTCAATTCCAGTGTTTCAACCACAAAAAGACGGCCTTTTCCGAAGAGAATTAAAAATGAAAGATGCCCTTTGTGCCACAAACGGATACCGGACGCCTTTATAAGATAGTGGCTGACAAATGCTTGCAATTTATAGTGTTTTATAAAAGTAACATCTGAAAATGTTGCAGGTTAGTACTAAAGTGATCAACTGGCATTTCCATGTACATAAAAAAGAGAGACTCGCTTATGAAAGGCAATTTAATGATTATTGCAGCTTTTCGAAATATATTTACGCGAGGAGAAAGGAAAGTTAAATGGAAAATTGCACGAACTGTTTTTGTTTTTGCTTCCTTGTTGTGTTTTGATCACTTGGTCACATAATGTGCTTATATGGTGACCGAGATAGTGTTGCCGTTTCTCAGTTATGATGACTTATGATTTTTACATTTATGTTATTCGTATAGAAGTATCAAATACCTGCTGACATTTTAGTCAAACTATGGCAGTATGAAAAACATCACTGGCCGGTGAAAATAAGGTATCATCTGGCACATAACTTAGTATAGGGCTTAACGTCTTTTAGAAAATCAATGAGAAATTTCATGTGTCCATTGTATTAGCCAATGTCAGTCAATTGTCAGTGCGTCAATTACTATTTGGTTTTTTTGTTGTAATTATGGTATTAACTGCTATATTTTCGGTGTCATATGCTTGTTTTGAGCGTGCTAACTTATCACCAATGTTTTGGGTTTGAATTCTCTTCATTGATTTTTATTAGCTTTATTTTAAAATAGATGCAAATTTTTTAAAGAAAAAAAACTCTATAGAGATACATTTCAAATTTATTTTTCGCCTTTCAAAAAAACTAGCTGCTGTGTACAGGTTTTCGCTAGAAAATATTTTACTTAAGGTTACAATTTTTTGGCGATTCCAGAGAAAACCTTGTTGACAAATTCATAAATAAGTTAGTTGCCTTGTATCTTGTAATGGATAACAAGAATGGGCAGATATGTCTTACAATACCTACAAAGTAAGCTTTAAAATGAATTGAATAAAATTTAAAATGAAATTGCTTGTTATAGTTATCCTTATGTTCGTATAAAATGCTTACTTAATGGTTAAAAATCTTCGCTTGAGACATTGTAGATTCTCTTTGATCGTAAATACGTTGTTTCCAGTCTTCTAGACTGGGTTCAGCATCGACGATTGCCCGATCGTTTAAACCTTATCTTGTCTTACTTGTCGAATCGTTCGTAGTGGACGAGCCAATGTAATTGTATGTTCTTACATCTTTGCACCCCGTTTATATCTTGATTCAGGTCATACATTTCGGGATTGCTTCGTTCCTCAAATCGCTCTCCCAGCATATAGAATCAAATGCACGATGAAGATTTTCTAAAATGTTCAATATCTTTTCTGCTCGGCACCTAGCGAAAAAAAAAACCCTTGACAGGATCAGTGTTTTATAGAGGACGTTTCCCATATTCTGAGTTAGGAGTCCCGAATCCATTTATTATGTCAAATCAAAGTACGAGTAGAAGAATCTTTCAAAGAAGCCTCAGTTGAATCATTAGGGTGTTATTCGTGAAGTTTATTTTACTATGAAATAGGTAATTTCCTTAAATACCTCGAAGTTATTGTTTCCAATATTGCTGGTTTGTCTTAGGCGGTGGAAAGATGATTTTTTTTTTGTTGATAAAAGAAACCGTATTATATTGTTATTTGCTTTAAGAAAACCCACTGTTTCAGTTACTTTTCGATTTCCGAAAAAGTTTCGATGTAGTCTGTGTAGCAGTAGCTGGATAGATTAGTCAAAGATAGTATTTTACATTCTCATACGTAAATATCATATACTCTGTTGCAGCACAAGATTAAAGAATTTCAATTAAAGCATCTCATTCCCACAAGAAGAAACTGTTTCCCAACACTGTATGAAGAGCTTTCAGGCATTATGGGACATAATAATACTAACTTGGGTGGGATTCTGAATCACGCAGTACAACTCAAGACGTTGAATATATTACATGCTATCGATTGATAAGCGATGAGTTTCGACTTCAAATTCATCGTGTTTTGTAGGTGGATAGTCTATTCTTGATACGTTGACATACGCGAAATTTAGCAGCAGTATTCCTCGGTAGTTCTGTTTTGTATATGGGATATTTGATATTGATTATACAGGCATCGGGCACACTTTCGTTCACCCTGACTAGCGATGTAGGACCTTCTATCTGCAAATTAAATATTGAAGGCATCAACGAAGTAAAGTGTGACTATTTAAACCGAACATCGGAAGAAAATGATATTAATGTGGGACTCCTGCAAGAAACTCACGGCGTAAATGAATCAACTCGCTCGTCCCGAAGTAAACTAAGCGGTTTCTCCTTAATAGGTCCTCTCTATCACCATGCATATGGCATAGCAGTACATGGCTGGTCTTCATACGAAAGTATGAGCCTGATTCAAACAGGCGAAGGCGACAACGCGTTTATCATAGTGATATTGATAGGTGACCTTAAAATCGCTAGCATTTACAAACCTCCCACTAGCTCCTGGCTTGTAGAGATGATTCCACACTCTCTGGAGACACCACGCGGATGACAATAACGGCGCAAAAGTGGCAGATTGGGCTGACATAAATAGTCTGATACTAATGCTCTATGCCTCAGACAGTAAAACCTTCCACACTAAAAGTTGGAACCGCGACTACATCACAGATCTGTGTTTCGGTTCAATCAATTGGAGCTAATGTGAACAACAAGTCTCAACTGATTTTCCTCCATTTTCCAACAGCGTCCAATTGTCTTAGAAACCGGGATAAACCCTACCCAGCGGCCAAGGTGAACGTTTCAGAAGCCGTCATGGTAAGATTTCACCAAAGATTTTAACTCCAATATCCGCTGGATCCCTCCAGCTGCTTAGAACTACAGAGCGCTTTGTTGGAATCATAATATCTGCAGCAAAGAAGAACATCTTACGCGGTTACCAGAAAAACAAAGTTCATGGTTGGAGTATTGATAGTGAATTTCAGGAGAGTGGTGACATCGAAATTGTAAAGGAACCCTTTAGACAATGCGTGAAAAGGAAAGCGAATAAAAACAACGCTAAACAAGGCTTGAAGTCTCGGGGGGAGGGGATGAAACTCCTTCCCATTACGCCAACCTAAGATTGATCCAGACACGATTGCAAATCTGTTTGCGGAGGTTTACAAGGCAAATACGGACAAAACTTACACCCAACGTTATGAGTTATTAAAGGAGCTTAAAAAGGATACCCCTATAAGCTCTACATACTCTCGAGCTGGAAGTAGCCAGCTGCTGGAGTTGATGAAATCCACTCTGAGTTTATTAAAAATTGCGGGAAAAACACTAAGATTGAGTTTATGGAGACAAAAATCACTGCGGTACTTTAACCGAGGAAACCAGTCGACAAGGCTGACAGCTACGGACAAATTGCTCTCTTAAGCGTATGTTATAAGACCCTCGAACGTTTAATATACAACAAAATCGAAGTATCCATAAACTTTGTTATCCCTGTAGCACTGCTCAGCTACTCGCCTCAACAATTTCTATTGAAGGTGGTTTTGAAAATTGCATGTGTTTCTAGACTTTATTGCTGGTGTTGTGTACTGGAATGGTCTAAAAACTCTTGAAGACCGTACGATGCAAAACGATAGCAAACCTGATCAACAAAATGCTGAACAATCGGTCTTTCCAAGTATTCCTCAACAAACGCCCGAGCAAATCTAGACAATTCAATGATGGCCTTCCACATGGATCGGCCTTCTCCTCACTTCTTTTCAACCAATGTACATATTGGTGAAATACCAAAAACTCCATTAAAATAATTTTCGTATGCGGACGATCTAGCTCTAGCCACACAACACCAGAACATGCACTTAATTGAGGTCACACTCCCAACAGAGCTCAACTATTTGATAAAATACTTTAAGTGCGGCTAAAACTGAGTCAGCCTGCTTCACTTGATTAGTCAACTTTCGCACATGCCTTCAAACTGACTTCAAGAGTACTGCCCTGCGAGATATTAAGAGCCCTCCTCAGACTGACCACTGATATATCCCCAACCTTTAAACGGCACTGTCACAATACCGCAGTTAAACTGAATACAAGGAACAACCTGCTTCAAAAGCTTGATCTAACTCCTGGGGATCATCACCTAAAACTCGTCGAACTCCCGCTTTAGGACTGGTTTATACAACTGCTGAATACGCTGCCCCTGTTTGGTTAAATAATACACAAATAGCGAAAATTTTTAGCCAACTCCACATCTCAATGCGCCTAGTCTCTGGAACAATAAGGTCCACTCCAACTCAATGGCTCCCAATCTTGAGCAACATTGACCCACCATCGCTTAGACGAAAGAAGGCACTCGTTAGAGAATTTACCAAAACTCAAAAGACCCGAACTTTCTAATCCATACAGGGTAGTACAAAAACAAGGAAATCAATTATTTTCGGTATGTTATGACTTTATTAGAAAGGGCAATCATTCCCATTAGTTATGGAATACGATTTCATTCATGTAGCTGCCCCGGCCGGCTTCGCGGAAGCGCATCCTGTCAACCCAATTTTCCAAGACCTTGTTGACGATTTTTGGTTCGGATATTCGCTTTAAGGGCTTAAATCATTTCTGAATTATCCGCGTAACACCGGTGTTCAAATGCGCTCCACAAAAAAAAAGTCTAACGGGGTCAGATCGTAGCTCCGAGGCGGCCAATTGACTTCAGCAAGGCGGCTGATATCACCATTACCGAATGGCTCGCCATCGTGCTGAAACCAAAGATCATCCAAGTCCATGTCTTCAATTTCAGCCCACAAAAATTCGATAATCATGGCTCTGTAGCGCTCACCGTCTACCAAAATTGCGTTTTCAGCAGCATTTTCAAAATAAAATGGGCCAATGATGCCACCACTCCGAAATCTGCACCAAACTGTCAATCTCTGTGGTTGCACTGACTTCTCGATAATCATGTGCGAATTTTCCGATTCCAAATGCGGCAGTTTTGTTTGTTATCATAGCCGCCGAGATGGAAATGCGCATTGTCAGAAAAAATGGTTTTTCGGCCAAATCCGAGGTCCAATTTGAGCTGCGGTAAGAAGAAATATAATGTACCGGAGGTGACAAGAAAAACAACAATAAATTTTTATTCTTTTTTTTTATTAGATGATCGCACTATGATCGTTCAATCCAAAAAGACACTGTTGAGGTCCAATTCACCTGTATTTGAAGCATAATATTGCTGACTATGTTTTCCTTTGTTTGTTGCATATTCCAAGAATTGATGGACACTTGTTCGTTGCATCAGGTGTCGGCAATTTGCATGAAAATATTTTGAGTGATTTCTAAGAATCAGGTGAATTGGGTTACAACAGTTTTGCTTCATTTACATCTTTCCATTTTATACAATGTTCTTTATTGTTTCTACTTTAACTGTGAGGCTCAAACTGACAAGCGATACCGAAGCGGATGGTCGTTCGCCTTCAATTGCTGTGTCAATTTTACTTTATTAGGGAATAATCCGAGATCTTTGTGCAAAATTCTCGTCAGGCTGTTGCGTGAAATGTTGAGTTGCTGAGATCGATGTTCCTCGATTTAGTCGAACACTCTCGGCCACAGCAGCTACATTCTCGTCGGTATGTACCGTACGATGGCCGGAACTCTAAGCGAGCCAGTCTCACGAAATTTTTGCACAAACTTGCGTACAGTACGATCGGTCGATGCTTCATTTCAACCAAAACTTATTTTCAATAAACGCACTGCTTGGAAAGACAGCACTCACCCCTGGAATATGTTTGCAATTTTTCACAACGTTGTTCAGGCGTAAAGTGATTCATTTCCTTCTTCGGGGGTATGGTACTCGTACTAACTGGCAGTTAGTTTTGACGAACTATCAGTGTCAAAATAACATATTCAGAAAGAAGCTTGTATTTGAACCACCCGGTATTTAGCCTTACAAAAAGTACTCATGTCAGTTAAAATCAGCGATTAGGCTGCAAGTGTCAAACTTTAACATCAATGAAGAGTGGGAAAAACTGGAGGAATTTTGCCTCAAATACCAGCAGTACAATAGTTAACCCTACTGTTTGCGTACCAGCATAAGGACAGAGCACGTCCACTGCAGAGACTTTCTGTTTAAATGGGGGCAACACCATCTGGACAAGAGACTGTGGGAAACCTATCTAAACGATAAGACACATTGTTTCGAGTTGCCCCCTCTCCATGTTTAACTGCGACTCCGAGGACATTCACCTAATACCCTTCTCTGGCTAACCAGCTTAAGTACTTTTCTCTGACGCTAAATATAATGTGTTTAATTTTACAGTGCATGTGGTTCATTTTATTTATTTTCCATATACTTATGTATTTCTTACACATGGCTTAAAACCATTTCCTTGTGCAATTATATAATGTGTAATCTGATATTTGTATGCAAAATTTGTTACATCCATACGATAAATAAAATAAATACTTTCGTTCACCTGTACTCTATAAATGATTTCGAGCATACACTCCCCTAAAATATCACGTACAGTCGAACCCGCTTAATGTCACATAAATCATGCAGCAAAAAAAAAAGACTTTAAGCGGGTTGTGACTTTATCCGACATTACATTAAAAATTTAAAAATAATAAAAAAACGTAAATAAAATGGCTAAAATAACACGTATTTATTAAGAAAATAAAAACGAAACAGAAAACAAAAACTTAAATATTTTGCACAATATTCTTACAAAAAAAAAACTACATAGAAAAAAAATATTTAAATTTGTTAAAATAATCACAAATCCTCTTTTAAAAATGCTAGGGAAAATGCATTTTAATTTTTTTGATATATCAAAATAATTTCTCAATATAGGAGTAGCAGAAACGACTTCCGAATCAGGTAGAGTACTTTGGCTTTCTTCCGCATTATTTTCAGCTTCAGATTCTCGTCGTTGCTACTCATTGTGTTCTTATTTTTACTTAGAGGTTTCATTAATTCGTAAAAAACTCTTAATAATAATTGCAATTTAACAATAATTTAAAAAAGGCTATTTTTTAATAAGAAATTTACTCTTGTTAAATTGTTTGGGGTAGCTGCTCTTCTGTACAGGGGTAGCCGAAAGTCGCCAAGGTTCCGTAGATTATACCTGTCGTTCGTTACATAAATCACATTGTTTTGTTTTATTTTGAAATCATAACTGGGGCATTGAGTTTTAATCGTTCGAAAACACATAGCCATCGTAAAAATTGTAGCAAGTCTAATATGGGAGTTTGTCGGTCACACTTTAAAATGATTCTCATAGCTCTGTTTTGGAGTATTTGAAGTTTGTTTTGATATTCAAGGGGACACATAATATGATCGATGAACTAGTTAAAGTACGGAAGAACAATAGTATTATATACATATACATATATAGTTTGCGCACAATTCGTTGATATATTTTTGATAATTCTCCAAAGGAGGCCTATTTTTTTATATTTTCGCACAGAGTTTTTCTAAGTGGGAATCAAATTTAAGTTTATTGTGAATGTATACATCCAAATATAATATTTAACTTCTTGAACACATTCAATGAGTTCGCCATTTAATGTTTACACTAAAGTTGTTCCTATTAACACACATACACATAGTCTTTTGGACATCAATCTTAAGTTTATTTTTACATAGCCAATAATTTATTTTGTCCATTTTACTCTGAAGGACATTTTTACTAACATTTAAATCCTTTCCACTTTTCTTTGTTATTGTATAATCAGCGCGTGCTCAAGGGGTTAAGGTACCCTTAAATTGTTTGTACACAGCGCGGGCGAAGGAAATTTAGGGAGAAAGAAAAGACAGGTACCGATATACATTGTTTTTAAATGTTTGTAAGTTATAACGTCCAGGAAACATAGAGATCGGCAGCGCATTCTATAAGCGAGTAGTCGATTTCAATGCAGCACTGGTGGTGGAAATAACGATAACGCAAAGTGAGACAGGAGCCATTACGTCGGTGTTTGAGGGTGTCAATTGATTGACTGATATTAGTATCACCTATGAGTTTTATCGCACAGTTTTGAATCGTATCTAGCAGGTGCAGAGACGTTTTGGGCTCACCCGACCAGATGTGGGCATTGTACTCCAATTTTGGGCAGATAAAAGCCTTATATATTGAGGCCAGATCAGAGGGGGTAAACTATTTCTTACATCGCTTGAGAAAACCTAGACATTTCGCAGCATTTTTGGCGACATCGAATATGTGATACACATACCGAGAATGGAAAGTTTATCGGTTTCGACGATGCAAGTGCCATTCATGGATAATGGCTGGGTATTTGAATTTCGCTTTAATGGCAGCAGACAGCATTGAGTTTTGGAAGCATTAAATTCCACTCGGTTGATAGTTCCCCAGTTGGTTATGCTGTTAATACCGGATGATATGATTTAATGAGCTTAGCATACGCTGCCGTTCCCGTTCTACAGCCGAGGAGCAGGGACGTGAGTCCGGGAACGAATATGAAAAGCAGAGAGTGCTGTCATCAGCAAAGGAATAAATTGGATTAGAAGTAGCAGACAAGAGATCATTAATGAAAATTAAAAAGAGTGTCGGAGACAGAACGGAGCCCTGGGGTACACCAGCATTTATTTTGTGAATATCAGGCTTGAAACCGTCCAAGACAACTTGAATTGAACGTTCCGAAAGGTAATTTCTAATCCATTGAAGAAGAGAGTCATCGATCCCAAAAGCACGCATTTTCGACAAAAGAGCCTGATGCCAAACTCTGTCAAATGCCTTAGAAATATCAAGTGCAACTATCTTGCTTTCGCCAGATTGATGTACGCTTTGGTTCCACTTTTCGGCGAGACATGCCATCAAATCACCAGTGGACCTGTTGCTACGAAAACCATATTGCCGGTCATTGAGAAGTTTTCGTGTTTCGAGATATTTCATGAGCTGACGATTTATCAGCGTTTCCATGACCTTGGAGAGAAGGGACGTAAGTGCAATGTGTCTGTAAGAGGATAGAGAAGAAGATTCGCCTTTCTTAGGGACGGGCTGGACAAATGCTGTTTTCCATCTTCTCGGAAAGAGTCCTAAAGAGTAGGACTGATGAAAAAGCTTACGCAGTGGTTTTGCCAGCGTAGAAGAACACCTCTTCAGAAGAAGGGGAGATATACAATCTGGACCAGCGGATTTATGCATGTACTCTTGCTACTACACGAGTGTGAAAGTGGATTCGTCCCATTGTAGATTCGACGCACTCAAGTGTAGGCGGGGACAAAGCACAGTCTGGGAGTGTTGAGCTAGCCGCAAAGTGTGCAGCAAGCAGATTGGCCTTGTCCAAAGAGCTGACAGCTGGAATGTCATTGTAAATGAGCGTTGGGATGGAGGATGATGTTTAATATTTTTTCCAGTTTTCCTCTGTCGGGTTGGTCTTGTAGGACAGAAAAAACATTTCTCTAACCCTGACAGCCTCTTTACAGTGCGAGTCGTACCGCGCCTTTTGTTTTGGTTTGATCTTCTTCATCCGATGAGGGACAACGTATCTCATTCCGGCGAGAATAGTTTCTGTGATCATATCAGCAGCGGTATCTACATATGTCGCTATCGAGGAAATATAACGACCTGTTAAATTTTCTAAAAAGTTGTTGTTAAGATCTTGTATTTGTCAGGTTGAGAAGTTAAAAACAAGTCCAGGGTGTTGGCGGTATGACTATCAGCGTCTGGTATTCGCGTGGGCTCATTTACAAGCTGGGTTAACTTATTTTCTTCAGCGAAGATCTCAACACACCGTCACTCGAGTCCAGAATGTCGAAGCCAACCAGAATTGTGTATATTGAAATCCCCCGTAATCCCGATTTCAGTATGAGGATACAGGGATACAATTTTTGTATGGAGTCAGATGGCGCATCAAACTCGTTAAAGGCCGAGTTGCTGTCCAGTTTGGGGCTTCTGTAAATAAAGCAGTAGTGGATAATTTGTTTACGGAGATGAAATTTTAACCACATGAAATTGAACTCCGGATTGGAACAGGGACTACATTGTGGTAGAATTTGATAAGCCACATCACTATGCATATGGATGGCGAGACCGCGATGGGGAAAGAATGACACTAGTTCGTAGCCAGGTAGCTTCAGATCAGAGTGATCTGAGAGGTGTGGAAGGGGATCTACCTGTGTTCCACTAAAGTGCCAAAACAGCTGGTCTGTACTTACAGAGGTGGACGTACATACGCAGAAAAGTGATTACTTTTTAGGCGCGTATATTGGCTATGTCCACCCTGAATTCCCTAGTCATAATTACAAACAGACACAGTAAACACATACACCGACGATACTAAGCAAGGCTGCGAAGTGAAAATTCTGACGTTGGTTTACGGAATCAAATTGCTGTAGGTGTTATGCCCTTACAACAATATAAACCAGTGCACCAACAAAATTTTCACTCACAACCCGCTATCCATCAGTTGCTACATACACTCAGTCACTGCCCGTACCGTATGATAAATGCAGTAACGGCAGTGACCAAGTGCCAGCAACAGTACTTCGACCAGGCGTGGTCACACTCTGTGTGATATTTTTTTTTTTAACACTGCACTGGGTTCTAATTTTTTATTATTTTTTGCACACGCACGTGGTGATTTTTTTATTTTTTATTTATTTACTTATTTGTTTTTCCTTTTCAGCGTGCAGCACAATAGAAATTACGAGTGCACTGGTTGCCCTGTGAACTCGTCGGTGGTCGACATGGTACTGAGGCATTTAAGAGAATCATCTAGAAAAAAGCACACTTTTGAATAAAGTGAGGAAACTCCGACGTCGTTTATGTACAATAGAAAGAGTAAAACGTCAAGGACCGATCCTTGGGGTACACCACCGGGTATCTGCTACGAGCTTGAACATTCTTCTTTAGTACGCACTTGCTGAGTTCTTCAATGTAAATTACTTTTAAATCACTCTAATTCCTTTTCACGAATAACATCTTTATAGAGTTTACGAGCTAATATATTCCGATCTATTGTTTCGAATGCTCGCTTTAGGTCCAAAAACACTGCCATTATTAAATTCCCTTTCGCGTTTCCTTTTTTCCATTAATTTATTACCCAACTAATAGATGTTTCACATGAGTGTCCCCGCCTAAATTCGGATTGATCCAAACACAAAATTTTCTTTTCCTCCACAAAGCACATTAATGTCCTACAAACATTGTCTCCAATATCTTTTCGTAGATAGGTAGCATATTTATAGGTCTCCATTCCTCTGGTGCGCTCGCATTACATATTTTTTCAACCGCTATGATGTTCGCAATCTTCAACTTTCAGAGAATACTCCATTTCGGAGAGATAAATTAATTATTTTTAGTAGAAAAGTTAACATTTCACCTTTCCAGTCCAAAATTATACTATGATTTAACTCATACTCGTAGCAATCACTTTTCTTATTTGTTGATTTACTTATCTCCATAAATTCATTTACATTAATTTCATAAAATCTAAATCTACTTTCATTTCAAATGGTTGTCTACAACAATGTTAAACGCAAGAGATCATGGAGTAAGAAAGATGAAACGGCGTAGAGCATTCGAAAACCGATTATCATCAAAAAAAAAGGTGATGGAATTCAAAGGAATCGTTTTTTCTGAGCCTCTATTGGACAACACAACTATCAATTCTGAAGTGTACTGTAATCAGCAGGGCAAATTGAATGATTCCATTAAACAGAATAGGCCAGATTCCACCAGTGTTTCACTTAGATAATGCGAGACCTCATACAAATTTGGCATCTCCCCAAAAGCTTATCCAGCTTGGATGGAATCTACTTCCACACCCACCATATTCTCCAAATCTGGCATTTTCTGATTATTATTTGTTCCGGTCTTTAGACGGTAAAACTTTTATTTCAAATGAGAAGGATAAAAATTCACCTGGATCAGTTTTTTTCCAGCAAAGAACAACAATTTTATGAGCGTGGAATCATGATACTGCCAGAAAGATGTCAAAAGGTATTGGACCAGAATGGTCAATATACAATTCAATGAAATATTTGTTCTCTATAAGAAAATCGTCTTTCATTTTCATAAAAAAAAAACGAAATTACTTTCCGAACAATCCAATATTTTGGCAAATCCAGATTTTCTAAAACAATTTTGAGTTGTTGTGGAGGTCACTAGCCACCAAGAACGTTTGGGTATATTAAGAGGCTCTAGAATGGTTATGTGTATAGTTTAGAGGAGTAATATTTGCTGATATGGTAACCTAGATAAATAAGTAAAATACTGACTGATTGTGGAAAATTATGCATTGTTGTCGTCCTACGACGATTTGTCAATAATTAACGAATAATGCCCTGATCTAAAGATTGGATGACAGATGTTGCATGATGTTTGGGGAAAAAAAACAAACTTGCTATAAAATTTTTCTTCGCTTAAATACTTATGACAAGCAGCGTTATCCGTGAATAATATTACCTTACAATTTTCTATTTATAAAGTTTTGCCCCAATCCAGTAGAATCTCACTCCAGATGATACTAGTCATTCAGGCTTTTTTGTTTGCAAAATATTTGATAGGAACATGTTTACACGGTCTAATGAATAGATCGGCAACAGGAGGATCTCTATTAACTCCTTGCTATCAGGTCAGGAAAACCCTGGTTGATGCGTTGACCAGTTATCAAAGGTTGCGAACAAATGCAACAAAATTAATTAAAATTGAAATAAGATCTTTCTAATTTATTGTTGCGATGATATTTATACAGAATTTTATTACAGTTTTTCACATAATACGTTATTTGTTTTGGTATAATTTATTTATAGTACTTTGAATGTATCTATGTGTCAACTAATGGTTATGGTTGTGATGGTGGTGATGACCATCACACCCTTAAAACAGTGAGGCTGCTTTCCACTACCTATGGCAAATATTTTTTTCATAGAACTGTTCATATTAGTCAAAAGGAGGAGAGGTCTTTTTGACATTTTCCTCCAGTTGGATGGCCTTCCACAGTGCCACTGGGAAATGCATGGAAGTATAAGCCAGTCTCGCATGCATTAAAGACATTTTCAGCGGCATAGTCTTTGATTAGATTTCGCAACGTGTTCTGAATCCAATTATTTGTCGTAAAGGTGTCAGCATCCCCTCTTTCTCTTTTTTTGAAAGGCAATATTTGTTCGAGCTTTTCAAGGAGCGAGCCATCCACTACTAGCTTCGAAATGTTTTGAGCAAATTTAACAGTTTGTTCTTTAATTATTGGGCCACTTATAATTGCACTTTTGTGTTTTTACGCTAAACCAAATGATCATAGCTGTCAGCTGTCAGTTTCATTATTTCTTCCTAATATAATTCCTGAATTTAATTTCCGACGTTTAAATTCTTTATATCCCACCTTTCATTCATTCGTTTATTTCGTATATTTCTGCTATCTGTGACGAGTCTTTGAAAAGGTGTGGCATTTGAACAAGTTTAGTGACTGTACAACCATCACAATTAAATTGTATGGCAATTTGTTTCCTTCGTTTTCCTTCCTATAGGTATTCCAATATCTCAATATTTTTTTGATGGATAAGTCTTGTACTTTTTCCACTGATTTTCTTATAAAAAGAATATTGAGTTGAGCATTGGTTTCCAACTTCCAGGATAGGTAGGAAGTCAAAAGTATTGTTACCCATATATATTAAGCTAATTGCGGAAAAACACATTCTTGCCTTTGTAATCACATGAATTATGGATCTGTGTATGACAATAAACGGACAAAATTGTATAGAACTTTTTTTGTTATATGTAGTTTTTGTGTGATTTTAACCGGGTCGTGATATTAAGGGATATGCTAATAAAAGGTATTACACCGGTACAAATTGCGCAAAAAAGACAACTACCTTCACACTATTGTGACATCAAATAGTTTGTGGTAGTAAGGGATGTGATATTATACGGGGGCATACGTGGCGATTAATCTGCTGAGTGTCCTATAATTAGGATTGGTCCAGCAGCACATCAATCAAGTTCGTAGCGCAGTGTGTGTTGAAATAGCAATTGCGTGCCCGGCCAGTGGCATTATATTGGTCTACGCCGTCATAGATCTGACAACCCTATACGAAAGGGATTAAAATATGTGACGAAACAACTAATGGCCTCGGATAAAAATGGACTCACTGTTGACGAACCTAGCAAAGGTTTAAACACAATGACTTTCGAATTTGTAGGTGGGACGTTCGGACTCATAACAGGTCACGGGCCGCCGAGCAATTAGCAGAGGCACTTAACTGCTATCGAACAGATATCACCGCCATCCAGGAAGTGCGATGGAATGGGCCGGGCATAAGGAGGATGAAAAACTGTGCTATATTGTATGGGGATTACTATTGGGAAAAGAAACAGCGCTAATTCGGATTCGGATTTGCCATATGCGCCAGACTTATACAATAAATTTTGAGCTTCCGACACGTGAGCGAGCATCTTATGATAAACCGCATCAAGGCTATTTTCGCAAACATAAACCTACGGCAGACAAGGATGACGCCACCAAAGAATGTTTCTACGAGATCCTCGACAAGACAAACGACCAAACGTCAGGATAGGAAAGTAGGACATCTTTAGTGGGATAGTTGGTGAGCATAGCCCACACGACACCACGTCTGGCAGCAGCATTATTGACTTTACGGCGAGACGAGATCTTAGTATACCAAGCACACGGTTTCCGTATCCCAATATACAAAAGGGGACATGACGGTCTCTGGATTATCAAACGCTAAATCAAATTGATACTTTACGATAAGGCATATCTCCTTATTGCAGCCAAGGTGCGAATGCTGATTTGCCAAACGTCACAACAAAGAAGAATTACTGTGAGGAGATATAATCTTCGCCGTACGCATATACCGAAATCTCTCAACAACTCCCGTCCCCACAGCATCAAGTACCAAATCCAAGTGCCAACGCTGCCAAGATGCCATCAGAGACGCCACAACTAATGAAAAAAGAGCACGAGAAGCGCGAGATCGAAAATATTGGGAGGTTGTCTCCAGGAATAACGTACGAAAGTTTTACCAACGGATAAAAGAACTAGTCAAGACCAGAAAACCCGTATAGAAGGTTATAGTGATGAAGAAGGAAACCCAGTAGGCGGTGTTAAGAATGTAGAAATATGTATAACGGCGACGGATTGACCGTCAGTCAGAATAGACCATCCAACTTAGACGATGATAGTCAAAACTTCAGTCTACCAGAGCAGAACGAAGTAAAGATAGCAATATCTAAGGTAAAATCCAATTAATCAGCTGGACCTGACGGCTATTCAAAGCTTCAGGAAATGACTTCGTGAAGTCTTCTCAACATTGCAAACAAGATCTTATATGCCATATTGTGTGAACGTCTGAAACCCTTCGCCAATAATATGATTGATTCCTATCAGTCGACTTCAGCCCAAGAAAGTCCACAATCGACCAAATATTCACACTCCGGCAGATTTTAGAAAAAGCCCGAGAAGCTTTAATCGGTACCCACTATCTTATCGATTATAAAGTCGCATATGACAGTATTTATAGAGACGAGCTAACATGGTCGGTGGCGACTTAACTGAGACCTTTGATATCAGAAAGGTTTTAGACAAGGTGACGCGCTGTCGTGTGATTTTTTTTTAACATCATACATGAAAGAATTATGTGGAACTCATAAGTGAACACAATCTGTCAACAGTCTGTGCAACTATTAGCGTACGCCGGTGCCTTCGCTAGTATTGAAACGAAAGCTACCAAAATGAGTTTAAGGGTAAATGAGGGAAAACCCAACAAGAACTTACACACAACATCGACGAATTGGACAGAACCTCACAATCTACAGCTATAATTTCGAGGTAGTAAAGATCTATTTCTACCTTGGATCAACTATGAATTCTGCCAACAACAGCTTAGCAAAAATAAAACAATGAATCATTCTCGCCAATCACTGTTTCTTTAGGGTAAGAAAGCAATTGAGTAGTAGGGCCCTTTTCCTAAAAACCAAGGGGACCTACAAGACCTTGATCTTCCTAGCCCTACTTTATGGCGCTGAAGCATGGACCCTATCGAAAGCGGATTAAGATATCCACTGTCTTTTCGAGTGAAAAATCCTTCGAAAAATATTCGGTCCGTTTGCTTTGGCAGGCTTTGGAAGAAAAGATTCAACGACAAATTATACGAGCTGTACTGCGACATCCATCTCATTGCACCTATGCTCCGGCCCGCAGAGCCGGAATCTAACCCGGAGGCACAAAACAGTAGAGCAAGAGCCCACCTAAGGTGGCGCGCACAAATAGAAGGTGACCTCAACCGACTTGGAGTGCCCAACTGGAGGCAGTTAGCTAAGGACCGTACTAACAGGTTCACTCCCAACTGTAGCGCCACTTAAGTAAGCAAGATACAGTGGAACCGTATTTATTGAAATAAATTCCAAAATCATCGAAGATGTTCTGAAACGAATAGAAGTGGGCGTTTTCTAAAAAAATCATTCCTTCAACTGAAAAAAATGCTGTTTAAATACATCTAGAATAACCTGCAATTGTATGTTATTCTCTTCGAAAAGTGTCCATTCCGGACTTGAACCCAGTTGTTTTGATCTTCTGTTGGAGATTTTCTTACTTAACTGTTTTTCAGAAACTAACTCTGGCTATTTCAAGCATTCTAAATACTATGCTTCTTTATAACTTGGATAATTCATAGTTCTTTTATTGGAAAGTCGTACTCTGATTTGGATTGTGACCAAAAGGGCCCATCCACGAATCTATCGATTTGTTTACAATTCCTTCGGGAACCTTTGTGCTACTTATCTGTTACTTAGCTGCTATAGGGTCAATTACTCGGAAACCGTTGTCTGATCTCGTTTTGTAGGGGCGTTCAATGGAGTTCGTGGTTAGGATCTCGGTTTGGGATCTTAATTGATCTCAAACTCTCTCTTTTACGTCTTTCATGAGCAGGCGCAAACCCAAGATCGCGGAGTTATAATGTGCGGGTTTTACATTGACATATGGATTTTAATTTTGAATATTGTTCCGGTCATGATCAGGACAATGTTTTTGTTTTGGACTAGCAATCTTGATTTTTATAAAATTATTTCGATTGCAACTGACAATTGTTACGTACATCATGTATGTTGTTGTGTGATTCCGTGTATTACTATTAGTTGTTAATTTTTCTAAGTTGGTAGCCTTCACAAATGTTTTCAAATCCTCGTGCATTCTATGCATTGACCATGTAATTTTTGAAACTAGAAGTCGAAATTGCAACACATTAAGACGTCCACATTAAATCGATCATCAAAAACTTTGAAACAAGCATTCAAAAAAAAAGGAAAGTCGTGTTGAATCTATAAAGTAACTTGAAAATCATCAAACGGTTAGAAAAGTGTGACGGACTTTCTGTTGTTGGGCGTTTTTTCAATATAAATGAGATGTAGTAAAGTCCTCTAAAAAAATGAAGCAAAGTAGGGATCCGATAATGGCAAAAATTGGCGCTTTATTAATCTCTTAGATTGAAGACAACAAGAAGAAAAAAATTTGAGTCGACTCTGTTACAATTTCAAACAAAACAAAAAATATTTTTGATCATCATCAGCGGGAAAAAGGAGTTGAGACAGGAGCAGGAGAAAAGTATTTTGCTGCAAGCAAGGGATGGTTTGATTTAATTGTAAGTGTAAGCCATATCTTATCTATCAAATCTGAAAACCCCAGACATTTGAAAAATGTAAGAAAGGACGGATTTCCTATGAATTGGAGAGGAAACAAAAAAACATATTCACTGACTGGTTTAGCAAATGCTTTTACCCAGAAGTTGAATCCTACTGCACGAAACAGAGCTTAGACTTCAAAGAGCTCATCCTCAGATCCTTTGCAATTCCAACCCAAATGTTAAAACTTGTATTTATGCCCCCAAACAATACACCAACAATTTAACCAATGGAACAAGGAATTATTGCAACATTTAACAAGATATATCTACGGCAGACCTTTCACAAAATATTTGAAGCCATAGATGGACCATAGCCATCCAGGTATGACATAAAAAATGCTATGATAAATGCCTTTTGGAGACCCTTATGGCCAGAGTGTGTTGAAGATGATGTTCGGGATGCTTCTGATTGCAATGTGGAAAATTTTCTGTGCCTTAGAAGACAGATTGGAGGGGAGGGCTTTCAAGACCTATAAGTAATATTAATGAGCTCTAGGAAGCGTATAATGCTGAGTTTTCAGTTTAAGAATTGATAGAGCTTCAAGGAGAGTGCGAACCAGTTAAGATAGCATTAATCCAGATGAAGAAACTGACGATCTGACCATTAAAAACTTTAAGAAATAGATATTTATTTTAAAATTGCGTGTTTTGGAATGCATTATGTGTTTTCATACAGTTTCTAGCCTCGACATATGCTGTGGTTTTTTGGAACGCATTCCTCGCATATGTGGGGGTATTGCTGTATAAAGAAGAAAGAAATTGGACAAATATTTTATTCAACAAGAAAAAAACACTACAAAAGTTACATGGGCAGACTAAAAGCACCCTCGTTTGGAGTTCAGAGAAGAGTGTTTATAGCACTGCATGGAAATAGCATTAAAAAACTTATTAAATACTACCTAAGTAGTCAACTGGCAATACTAAATTAATTAGAAAACCGACGGTACCCTCTCCTAATAGAATATTGTTCTCCGCTTGGCTTTTGAATATGTTTTTATCGCAAAGAGAAAGGAAAGGCGAACGATGTGCTTTCCTGTTATTGTGTAGTGAATAACCTTGCTCATAGATTTTAATGGTTTTTTTTTATTGTATATCAGCTAGACACTTGTTTATAGCACGCGACGAGATTATAGAAGCACTGAGCTGATTTGTCTCCAACTCAAGTCGTTGCCGACACCCCTATCTCTGACATAATTCGTGCACTGCGTCCATGTTTTTTTCCATAGCGATTGCTTCTTCCTGACCGCTTTATCTTATCGAACTCTGTGGCTTACAAATATTCAATGAATGCAAGGTAATTATCTTTTCTTGTGAATGTTTGTACACAAGCTTATCTACAATATATCCACATACATTTTCAATGCCATAATTTTTAATAAATGCTCAATGTCAAATATACATATGTAAGCATATGTAAAACAATGAATTGCAGTGCCTAGTCGTGATTGAGTATAGTCTGTGTAAGTGTTTTCCCGCCATTTACATTCGAGGCTAAACAAATGAAAAACTGCGAATGTACAAAGTACACTATACTCGTACATAGCGAGATGTATCTTAAAAATATTCAGTGGAAGTTTTTTGCATTTATATCAAAGAACAACACCTGATTTACGTATATCTGATAGAGATCACGAAAAATGCAAATTCATTCAAAATCATAATATTTTTATTTATTTATATTTTTAGCTCCCAACAATTTTCGATTTTCTTTCCAACAACACATTTTTACCAACTCAAATAACACAATTACATAACTTAAATTTTTATTTTTGTTTTATCTAATATTTATGTACATATTAATTATCTAGAATCTTTATTTCACCATAGTTGATCAAAATCCGTAACAAAATAATCTGCTCTATTGAATACCTCTGTACGTAGAACATTGCCTCCAAAACCGATGAAGAAATCAGCCGGAGGCACTGCCTCCAAGTCGGTAGCTCCATCTCCGATCATCGTGATGACAGCCGACTGATTTTTTCTCTTAACGATACCAACTGCCACACTTTTTCCGCCGGTTCTGGATGTAGGCTGCGTCCTGTCAAAATCATTAAACTCTCCGTTTTCATGAAAGCACAATTTATTCGCGAAAACATTACTCATCGGTATGCCTAGGTCAGTGGCCACTGGTTCAATGAGACAATCAAATCCACCAGAGATTAAAAATACTTGCTTGCCTGCTTGCTTCAGGTTATTTATGAATACCTTGACACCCTTCGTCAGTGTGCTTGGGCGAAGTTTAATAAATTCATCTACTTGCTGTTTGGTGGGATTAATTATGCTAAGTCTCACTTTGAGGGCATCCTGGAATGTCATTGCACCTCCCATGGCTTCCTTGGTCACGCGGGACACTTCAGATCCTTTGCCACAGAATTCCGCCAGCTCGTCGATGCCTTCCTCTCTGATGACAGTCGAATCAACATCGAAACAAACTATGTTGGAATTTTTGATGATGCTTGCTGCAATATCAGCCTTTTTTACGTTGCTAGCACTAGTCTTTGGGTTGGTCATTGTAATGCAGTTTTTCCGGTCCACGTCGATTGTTATGGGGTGTTTGTTGAATGTATCTATTGAACTAAGTTGTACACTATTCATGTTGCCACTGTTTGCTGAATTCTTTACAAGCGCGAGCGAAGAGCGATTTATTTTTACTTTCCGCTCTGAACAGTGGAAGTGATCAGTTAAAGAAAGCACGGTTCAGAACTTGTTTCGCCTACTTATACGAGCACGCCACGCAAAGCACGTGTTCCTTCAACAATAGTCTTTTGTACTCTGATACTGACGATTAATTAAATACAATTTAGTACACCCAGAGGCATTGAAAACTACATATGTATGTACGTTGCAAATGTATGGAGTTGCCATTGGAGAATTTGCAAAAGTCGTCGGAAAGCGGTTTGTATGGGAGCAATGCTGAATTTGCGAGGAAGACTTCTACGTATAAATGAATTGCTTTTAAGTAGGCAGTGGATAGATAGCCTGACGCTTTACAGGGTAGTGGCTTTATCAGAATAATAGATAAATGCTTGCAATTTACAGTGTTTCCTAAGAGTAACAGCTGAAAATATTGCAAGTACTATAGCGACAAACTGGCAATACCTTATACGTAAAAAAGAGAGGCTTGCTAATGAAAGGCAATTTAATGATAATTGCAACTTTTCGAAATATGTTTACGCGAGGAGAATGGAGAGTTAAATGGAAAATTGCACGAACTGTTTTTGTTTTTGCTTCCTTGTTGTGTTTTGATCACTTGGTCACATAATGTGCTTATAATGGGTGACCTGGGTAGTGTTGCCGTTTCCAACATTTCGTTGCCTTTTGCAACTTCTGAAACTAAGAGACAAAGAAATGCTTTCGATAAATCTTCAAAAACACATTTTTAAAGTGATGAGGACTTAGCATTTGTGCATTTACTCATGTAGAAGTTTCGAACACATTTTTCGAATTTTTGTTAAAAAACTTATTAATATTTAAATGTGTTTATGGAGTCAATTACTATTTGCTTTTTTTGGTGTAGTTATGGTATTAAGCTGTTAGGTTTTCGGCACCATAAGCTTGTTTATAGTCTTCTAACTTATCACCAATGCGATCTGGTTGGAACTCTTGAGCAGAGCTTTGTTGCATGGACTCTTATTAGCTTTATTTTATAACAGATGTAAATTTTTAAAAGAAAAATCTCTTTAGAGAAATATTTTAAATTTATGTGCCGCGTTTCAAAAAAGGTAGCTGATGTACCTATACAGCTTTTCGCAAGAAAACATTTTTCTTAGAGTGCTACGTAAATAAATGTCTCTGCGTTGCGTGAAAGCAGCGCAGCGCATGGGGGACAAATTGCCCACCAAAATACAGTAGACGCAGCGTCAATTTTTCATATCTATCAAAGTCATTCTATTTTGTCACTCTTTTGTTAAGGGATGTTCCCGATTTTTGTTTTTGAAAAATCGATGATCGGTTTTCAAGTTTTGTTAGGTGCTTGTTACATTTGAAATAGTCCCTGAAAATTTGAATCCGTATT
The DNA here is from genome assembly GCA_963966105.1 of Volucella zonaria. Lineage (NCBI taxonomy): Eukaryota > Metazoa > Arthropoda > Insecta > Diptera > Syrphidae > Volucella > Volucella zonaria. Next base: position 8,430,994 of record OZ014530.1, read on the forward strand.
TCCTCCTCCTTAAAATGTTATACGTATGTACATACGGCGTTCGAAGATAGCATTTTCACTCGCGTGATATTGCAGTACCTGAAAGCTCAGTCCGAAAAAAACTTTAGGCACAGTAACGAGACTTTTCGCAGAAAGTACAGCATCTTTTGAAACCAGTTTTTGAAAATTCAGTGGGCGACAAGTTGTTAGAAAGGTGCCTTGGAAGGAATACCCAAAACAACAACGAGAGTTTAAACAATCTCATTTGGTCTCTCTGTTCCATTTTCTCTTCCAAAAATATTGATGGAATTGGATCCTGGATCGCCGCTTGCATTTTTAGTGAATATTTTCACACCTTATTGAAAATTATGGAGGTACAAAAAACTGAAATAGGCAAGCATGCCTAAGCCTGCACTATGATACGCGACGAGAACATACACGAAATTTAGCAGCAGTATCCCTTAGTAGTTCTATTTTGTACAACAGACAGTTGAAACTGACTGTACAGGGGGCATTTCCGTTCAGCTGTTCTTTGTAAATGATTTCGCTCCAAAATACCACGCATTTATTAAAGTATGCTGGGAAATCATAGGTGCTGGACGGAATCATACATCTAGATTTCCTTCGGCAAGGGTGTATTCCGGCCTTGAACCCAGCAGCTAGCTGTTTGATCTTCTGTTGGAGATTCCCTTATTTAGCTGTATTCCAGAGACTAACTCTGGTTTTTTGAAGCGTTATAAGACGTCTAACACTATGCTTCTTTATAATTATGATCATTCACAGCTTTTTCAGGGTAAGGCCGTGCTCTGAATTTGATTGTGTTAAAGAGAGTCTATAAGCTGCCTACGTATCTATAGGCACGTGGTCGATTGCTACAAGGTCAATTACTCGGAAAACGTTTGTAGTGGATCTACCAGACAATAAATCTACCCAAGATATTTCCCTTACTCAGGATTTCGGTTTGGAATTTTAATTGACCTCACACTTTCTCCTAAAGGCAGTCGGTTTGCTCTTTTGTATACTCGGTCATGATATATGGGTCTTTCATTGACAATCTGGATTTTAATTTTGGTTTTTGTCCCAGTCTTGATAAGTACAGTGTTTTCGCTTTGGACTAGCAATTCTACTTTTCATAAAACTCGAAGAAAACCGTTATCTTTAACCTGTTCGAGAGAGAAGAGAAGGCAGCTGCGTGATAATATTGCTCCAACTTTCAACACATGCTGATCGTTTTTCAGTTTTTAAAATGTCGAATCCTCGTCAAAAGGGTATTGTTTTAAAAGTGAACTTGTATATGTTAGTAGACTACAAGAAAAAAATATTATGGAAACCAGTTTGATCAAGAACAACTAAGCAAATTTCCTTTTCTGCCAACGAAACTGCAATCGACCCGACAACATCATATCGAATTATTGATTTTGTGACTGTTTGTTTAACACTGTCGCAGTGTTTAATTTGTGCTAAGTGCAAAGCTCAATCAAGATTTAAATAAAGTGCTCATTTAGGTCTTGGTGTCAACATTCTTTTTAATTGCAGATGTGGCACTACTAGAATTCCTTCCAGGCCAAAAATACACAGTGGGTTTGAAGTAAATCGTAGAACAGTATTTGCGCCTTTTATGTGTTGAGTTGGAAGGTATAAACTTGTTTTGCAATTGTATGGACAATTGTAAGGGCTTGTCGAACACCGCTTACGAAAAGAGCATCAAAATATTGCACCATGTGGCTGAAAATTTTTTCAAGGCTTTCTGTTCTAGTGCAGTAGAAAGTGAACAATAGAAAATGAAAATGAAAACAAGCCTGCAGATGAACTTCCTGTTTCCGGAGATGGGTATTGGAAAAAAAGACGGCCACAATCATTGTTCGACTTGGTAACATTAATTTCAAATTCATGTGGTAAAATAGTAGATTTGGTAGTAAAAAGCAGCTTTTGCAGAGCGTGTGCCTCTATGAAAGATGTTGATCCGAACTGTGATGAATATATTGAATGGTGGGCAAACCACGAAGCAAACTGCCCACAAAATCACAAATTTTCCGCAGTAAGCATGGAAGTGGAGGGAGTGAAAGAAATGTTCATGAGAGACGGTTAAATTTACACAGCCCCAGGAGTTTGAAAAAAACTATTCACCCAGACCTAACAAAAGAACTGCTCCCGATTTTCGAAGATTTGTCTAGAATTGAATTAGTTGAAAGATGTCTAGAACGCAAATGAGTCGTTTCACTCAACTGTATGGAAGCTGTCCCCCAAACACTTGAACTCTGGACGAGAAATTGTTGAAAGATCAGCCTTTTTAGTAGTATCAATCTTTACTGATGGTCACCATTTATTATAGAAAGTTATGAATGAGTTTGGTGGTCTGGCTGGCAAACAATCCTTAGCATATGTCGTGAATAAGCGCGAAGCAAAAAAACAGAACAAAGACCTCTAAAGAAGTCCGTACATTTTAAATAAGGAGGAGCAGCTCAAGATGAGTTTTACGAACATTCAGAAGGAATTTTGTATGCACCTGGAATGGCTGATTAATCGGTAAGTCGAAAAATGTACGTTTTTTTCGCTACGAAAACTATAAATTGCTTTTTCTCGAAACTGCATTTTCCATAACGGCATGCAACATAACTCAAAAAATAATTGCCCGATCGTTCTAAAATTTTGAGGAGATCTTTTTGACACTTTTAGCCTCGGAAATATGATTTTCAATGTAAATTAAATAAATTGTTTAAACAAATTGGTAAAAAAGTGACTTTTTTGATCTCTATAATTTTTGCAAAGTAAAATTTTTTTTGGGTTTTAGAGGCTTGGCGTAAGAGAAACAATGTTACAGATGAAAAATAAAGTCTCCAGCTTGCATGCTATTTTCAAAAACGTGCAGCGGCGCCATCCTGGCAAAAACAAAATTTATAGTTAACAGATGTTTCTATCTGACAATAAAAGTTTTTTAATAAAATATTGATTGCTTCAGTTTATTTGTAAAGCCCAAGTGTGCCCTAGAAGAGGAAAAAGCCAGTTTGTACCTTTGACTCAGTTCAATATTTCCCCTTATAATAAAAGAAGTATGATAAGAATAACAATTTAAAGAAATTAAAAAAGCAGTATGTTTTGTATAAAAATATGAAAAAGACAAAAATTGGACAAATATTTTATTCAGCAAGAAAAGACTTATATAAGCTGACGGAAAGTACCCTAATTTCGATGTCAGAAAAGCTTTTTATAAGATTATATTGCTATAGCATTGAAAAACGTATTAAATACTACTTACATAAATAGTCAACTGGCAATACTAATTTCATGAGAAAAGAGACCGCACTCTCTCATGAGAGAAATTTGGTTGAGTTTTTATCGCAAAGAGAAAGAAAAGACAAATGCAGAATTGTTATTTTTTCTGATTCTCTCTTGTACTTTTTTTTTATTTTCCTTGTTGGGTTTTGATTAACAGTGCTGCCGTTTTTGATATTTGTTTGGATCATTGCCACTTATTTTGGAATATTTTTTTAAAAACACTTTCAAAACCTTACCGCTAAACAATTCGTCCAACTGAGGATAGACATACCTCGAATACATATATGCACTTTCAGAAATGCGATTACAGAAATTGTGATTACATTTTGTCACTAATGTTCACGAATTCAAAAATGGCCTACGGAAAGAATCAGTGGTATGAAGAAGATGGCACGTAACTAAGACAAGTCTCAGAAGAGCACAAAAAACGGAGTTGCGTGGCAGTACTATGGCAGGGAGGTAGCTGTTACGAAGAAAAAATAAGGCGGAGAAAAATTTCGCGAAAAAATAAAAGAGCCAGTGAAGAGTCACTGGAATGAAACAAAATACAATAAAAGACTTTTGTACGAAAACTTAGCAGTTTGTCATCATTTTTGTGCGGAGGACTCCTGTTACTGTGCGTAATCATTTTTTCATTAAAACAAAATTCTAAAGAACATTAAAGTGTTTTCTCTTTGTAGCCAAGAAGAGGTTGGCATGCCAGTTTAGCAGCTTAAAAATGCACTAATACATAAGTTCGCGATGATTGGAGCAACAAGTCTTTGTCTTGCAAGTATTACCAAGGGATATCTCTGTTAAGTGTCACATCTACACAATCTTCACTTATGAACCTTTAATATCCCGTTACAGGACATTTTGCGAAAAGTACCGAAGTGGTTTCCAGGCAAACGGTCTAGATGCCAAATTTTCACAAAAATACTGAAAGTTCATAAAATTTCAGGTTGATATAAGATATTTCACTGCATATGATTGCATTCATGTCTGGATCTTTAGAAGACGATAGCTGATTTCGGTATTCCGCAACATCGCTGCGCCGCTAGAAAATATTTAGTATGCTTTCCGGTTTATACCATATAGTACGACGATAAGTAATGTCGTATCAATTCCACATACAGCAAATTTGGACAAGGAGACGCGTTTTCTTATCACCTTTTGAATTTAGTCCTGAAGCAGTAAATGATTGGAAACTGTGTCTGAGTGAAAGAAATTATTTTTAAAAAGTTTTGCAATGCAGGAGCTATTGACAACATCGCTTGCACCTAATGTGACATTGTGGAAGTATTTATAAACGAAATTTGAAGAACAGGGGTGATAGTAAGTGAGTGCAATGCAAAATAATGCTGACAAACTAACAATTAACTGCCCATGGTTTTAGGCAAATTTTCACTGTTGAAAGCCAAAACACTGAAGAAGTAAAGGAGTTTACCAACTTCGAGAGGCTACAAATGCTGTTTGACTGGCTACGAAGTAATATTTGTACTACGGCCCTGCAAATGCGGGCTGATTTTCAGGTCCCTCAAAAGAAAAAATAATTAGTGGCATACTGTAGGATGTGGTATTGTAGACATTGCCTTCCCAACATTGATGAATGCTGCAGTCAAGAGGACAGTCGATTAATAGACTTCTGCAATTCATCGCACGAATTTAGGACTAAAATTGATCTAAATATGAAATAAATTAGAAACCTGCTTAGATTTTCCCTCTCCAAAAACTCGGATAGCACGTCAAAAGAATATTTAAGTAGAAAATTATTTTTGCTTAAATGCAAACGATTCATTAATTATATCTGCAGATTGACATTGACGATAAGCATTTGATTGACTTTTCTGAATAACCCCTTTCAATTTTAAATACATTGTTGTATCCAGATGATAAACGAAATTATAAATGGATAAGGATTCATTCATCCACTTAGCTTGGAACTAGAGCCAACGATGACATTTACATGAGATTGGTGACAGTGGGCCTACATTCTGCTCTATGGGATCCGGTACGTGATAAACATGAGCAAACATATAATTAAAAAAAAAAAAACAAACAATAAAATTGGAAATGCTTAGAGTGTGCTATATTATATTCTGAAGACCGTTTCAACTAGGAAGTTAGGTTATATTATGTACATATGTATACACATATGGGGTTGGGAGTGATTACCTATAACGCTTTTGTATAAAATTGTTCAGTTTTGCATGCAAATTTTCCTAACTCAGTGAAAATTCTCTTAAACGATGGAAGACTTTAACTCTGCCATCGTCTGTACCAGGCCAGATGAAGAAGAAGGGTAACCACAGAATGTGGTAATTTAATTCTGACCGTGCAAATCTGGTGCATGAGCAGCATCGAACTTCACTGGATTAGCTCAGTCACAGCCAGAACCAATATCGACGCGGAGAAATTCCTCCAAATGGTGTCAATGGCAACCGAAGAACTAGCAGAGGCACCAGACCATTACAAGGAAGTGCAAATAGATAGAACTGGATAAGGAAGGAAGCTAAATTACGATTTCTGTGAACTAGAACATATTTTTTTGTAAGCTTGTCGTCAAAGAAAGGCATAGCTAACAACCTTAAAGGTTAATGAATGTGAACGAATGCCTGATTAAAATTTGCAAAAACAATGCTAAATACATCTACATAAGCGAATGCGCGTTCCCACAGATAAGAAGGACTACTTTCTCCTAGATTTATTCTACTATCTTCCCAAAAAAAAAAAACCTAACAAAAAAATAACAAAATTATCGATGCAGAGTATAGCTCCAAAACATACGATGCTCGAATGTTCCGAGGAGTCAATATTGACTATTATTCTCTAATTATAATCTATATAGAAATTTTTCTAATGTTGTATCTGTACCCTTTTCTCGTACTACTGCTTTTCGTAACTTTTATTTAGTTTCATCTTGCCGCCGCCTATTTAATAAGCTCCCACAATCAATTAGAGGAGTAGCATATTCTGGAAAGTTTGAAAAAACTGTAAGGCATTGGCTTTTAGATCTTAATTATGCGAGTTTAGAATCATTTTTTTCTGACATTTTGGTGTAACTAAGGGTTTTTCTTTTTGACCTTTATTTTCTTTGGAATATGAATTTTATAATGTATTTTTGATTATCATTCAATCTTTCGATAATGTAAATTGCTTTTTTAAGGGTCATTCCACCCATAATTAAGACTATTTATAGTAGAGTTTATTGAAGTGGCATTTGACACTATTGCATTACTTGATGTATACTTATATTATTTTTTGAATTCTATATATATTGTAAAATCGAATGTAAAATAATTAAGTATTAATGTACATACATATTTGGATTTATACGAAATAAAATTATTATAAAAAAAAAAACCATCAACTTCCTTAATGTAACACGGGAACGAAAGCGGAAAACTCAGACGCAGGACTACTTCCAGACTCTGTCAAGTGCATGAAGCGGAATTGGAAACGTGTAAGACAAATTCTATGAATAAAGAAGAAATGTCGGCTTCTTTGAAATAATAAAATTTGTGCTATCGATAAGCGACTCAACATCAACATTGCAGAACACAAGGTCTTTGTGTAAAGCCTGGCAATTAATGAAGATTAAAGGATATGATTACATGGGTAATTTTTTTGTGATAACCACATTCCTCAAAATAATTAACCTTACTGGCTTCGTAGGTTTTCATTTTTTTAATGAACTTGTGGCGATGTAAAAATCGATTACTAGCACCAATTCAAAAGAAAATGCTTTTGGCAACGCAGTCAACTTGACAATTGCCACCAGCGGAATTTCAGTTAGCTGTACTCGGATTCTCCCCAGTCGAATCAGGAAGATTCCAACGTTCGGTCGACTTTTTTACTTCTTTTACCAGTAATAAATATTTTATAATTTGGACACAACGGAAGACTAATTTTATTTAAACCACTTTGCCGCATTCACCACAATTGGTGACTCCGACGTGATTCATTTAATTAAATCGCTGCGTGAATGTATAAAGTGATTTCCTAGAATCCGATACGCTATATTCTTTTGTGAAAAACCAAAAACTGCATAAACGGTACAATCGCGTTCTCGTCAAAAATGCCAAAGGACGACGAATCCCGCAAAACTTCGGAGACTGACGGGCAGCAAATTAGTCACGACATAGAAACTAATTCGACAGAGATGGTTTCCAGTATTGCCCACAAGATTCCTGCATTCTGGCACGAAAAACCAAAAATTTGGTTCGCCCAAGTGGAGCCACACTTGGAGCTTTCCAAAATCAGAAGTGATGCATCGAAATTCTATTCAGTGGTCAGTGCAATAGACTCCAAAGTGCTTACTCAAATTGCCGACGCAGTGCTAGCGCCGCCGGAGAATAACAAATACGGCAATTTGAAACAAGTTCTGATAGACCACTTTGGTGACTCAGAGCAAAAGAAGATCGAGAAACTTCTATCAGAAGTTGGTTTAGGAGACAAACGGCCATCCCAGCTACTAAATGAGCTCCATAGTTTAGGAGGCGCACAAATCAACAACGAGTTTCTTAAATCATTATGGCTAGAAAGACTCCCAGCGCAGGTACGAGCGATTCTCCAAGCGTCGTACGAAGAGCTGACAAACTTGGCAAGGTTGGTGGATAAGGTTATGGAAGTGGGTAACTTCAGGAATATCATGCCAGCCAACCCATCGCAGCAAGTTCAGGACCCATCATTACTCACGCCATCTACACTGCCATTGCAAAAACAAATCCACAAACTCGGCTGTCAAATCAGTGAGCTGTTTAAGTCATCGATACCTCAACAGAACCATCACCATCGTAGTCGTTGTCATAGCCGCAGACGTTTTACAAGTTCTCATCGTGGTCACTCGGAAGAAAAGGATCCAGTTTGCTGGTACCACAAGTGGTATGGCGCAAACGCAACGAAGTGTCGTGAGCCCTGCTTTTACAAAAAGTCAAAAAACTAAGCAGTCAAATGTTGGTTAGTGGGAGCGCCCATGAACAACACACTAACCAACCAAAACATTCGCAGATTAGTTGTTCATGACAAATCGTCCAACCAGCGATTCCTCATCGATAGTGGAGCCGACGTTTCCGCAATTCCACCAAGGTATAGCGATGGTTTTTCGCCTTCCAATTCTCCGTCACTGTTCGCAGCTAATAGCTGCGAAATTCGAACATTCGGCACGAGACGATTGATAGTTGATCTAGGACTACGACGCGCTTTTTCCTGGAATTTTATAGTGGCGATTGTGCGAAGGCCCATCATCGGTACAGATTTCGTCAAGAATTACGAACTTTTTTTTTTATAATCGCGCGCGCTCAAGGGGTTTTGTATACCCTTAAAATGTTTGCACACAGCGCGATCGACCTGAAGCGAAACGCATCAAAACAAAGACGGAGACATTACTTGTCAACTCGGTAAGCGTAACTGCATTCGACTCTAAAAATTGGTTTAGTTCCATTCTAGCTGAATTGAAATACCTTACGGGATTAAATGCCAAGCCTGTGATGAACTACGCCACAACCACGATAACGCATCACATTGAGACGAGATGTCCTTCCGTTTGCGCTCGCCCACGCAGGTTGGACGCGGAGAAGTCGAAGGCTGCCCAAGCAGAATTTCGATACCTCATGGAGAAAGGAATTTGTCGACCCTCCAAACGCAACTGGGCAAATCTTTTGCACATGATCGGCAAAGCGAGTGAAGATTGGCGACCGTGCGGCGACTACCATGCACTCAATGCAATGACGAAGCCGGATCGCTACCCAATTCCGTTGATTCAAGATTGTTCCCACATTCTGCATGGACGAACAATTTTTTCAACAATCGACTTGAAGCGAGCCTTCCACCAAATACCCATTGAGCCATCCGATGTCCCGAAAACGGCCATTATCACTCCATTTGGCCTATTCGAGTTCATTCATATGACATTCGGCTTCCGAAACGCTGTGCAAACCTTCCAGCATCACATCCATGAAGTGTTAAGAGGCCTTGAGGACTTTACATTTTCCTATCTGGATGACATCTGCGTCGCTTCAATAAATGCCTCGAAGTGTTTGTTCGGAAAAAACAAAGTGCGATTCCTCGGCCACAAGATAAGGTCAAGGTGATCCAGGACTTCGATCTGCCAATAAAAGCGAGAGATTTTTGGAAATTATAAACTTTTATCGACGGTTCCTTGTCAACGCCATCAGTAACCAAGCCATACTACAGAGTCTCATAAAGGGAAATAGAAAGAATGATCCTGCCCCAATCGTCTGGGCTCCGGAAGCAGAAGCGGCATTTCAACGGTGCAAAGAAGATTTGGCGATCACTACGCTTTTGACCCACCCGGTCGTCAACGCACCCCTTTTCCTCAGTATAGACGCCTCAGATATCGCAGTTGGCGCGGCCCTTCACCAAATCGTCGATGGGGTGGGGAAGCCGTTGGGGTTTTTCTCCAAAAAGTTGACCGAGACGCAGAAGAGGTACAGTACATATGACCGCGAGCTCTTAGCTATTTTCATGGATGTGAAGTACTTTCGCCATTTGGTCGAAGGGCGAGATTTCAGCATACACACGGATCATAAGCCACTAGTTTTTGCGTTTACGCAAAAATTGGAGAGGTCTTCGTCAGGGCAAATTAGGCAGCTCGATTTCATTGCCAAATTCAGCACAGACATCCGGGAACCGACAACAATGTCGCTGACTCACTGCCTCGCGTGGCACAGGTTTCTCCACATCCTTTTGACCTGGATACCATCGCATTCGAGCAATCAAGTGATGGAGAAATTCGAAAGCTTCTCGATGCAGGTAAATTTCGTTTGCATTCGCTAACTGTCAAGCTCCTTTCTCTTCCAGGAACGAAATCACTGAAATCTTTACAGATGTCTGTAATGAATCGCTTCCACAGCTTGTCGCATCCTGGGTCAAGGCAGCTACAAGGTTGATCTCAGAACGGCCACACAGAAATGCGCAAAAAGATTTCCAAATTTGTCAGACAGTAAAACAAGATTCAGAGGCACAATCACACACCGATAGCTACTTATACCTCGCCACTTGGTCGGTTCGAGCATATCAACATTGATATCGTTGGCCCTTTACCATCTTCACAAGGAAACCGCTACTTATGGACATGCATCGATCGTTTCTCCCGATGGCCGGAGGCCTATCCATTACCAGACATCACAGCTGAGACCGGAGCTAAGGCGTTGATTTCCGGATGGTTCTCGAGATTCGGGGTACCGCTAAGGATTTCAACTAACATGGGAAGACAGTACGAAAGCACCATCTTCAATGAGTTGACGCGTCTATTTGGTATTAAACAACACAGGACAACTCCTTATCATCCTCAAGCCAATGGGATGATCGAAAGGCGGCATCGCATCCTCAAAACAGCTATAAGGTGCTACAAAACTGATGTTTGACCTCTGTTCTACTGGGCCTGCGTTCAACATTCAAGGACGACATAAAGTTAACGTCAGCAGAGATGCTTTATGGAACAACATTGAGGCTTCCAGGTGACTTCTTCGGTGAGGAAAAGTGTCAAGGTGAAGGTGAGTTCGTCAAAAATTTACGTCGATCCATGGCCAAGGTTGCGCCTGTTCCTACTTCGGCTCACAGCAAAACCCGCGTCTTTGCTCGATAAAGAGAAACAGCAACCATGTCACATATCACGTTCCGGAAGAAGAGTGAAGATTCCCAAACAATATGACAGGTGAATTATTTTTCGTTAACCAGTTAACTAGAGGGGAAGTAGTGTGGCGACGTACAAATCTATTACTAGCACCAATTCAAAAGAAAATCCTTTTGGCATCTCAGTCAACCTGACAACTGCCACCAGCGGAATTTCAGTTAGCTGTACTCGGATTCGCCTCAGTCGAATCAGGAAGATTCCAACGTTCGGTCGACTTTTTTTACCAGTAATAAATATTTTATAATTTGAACACAACGGAAGACTATCCAACGTCAAAACGAAAATACAAATTTTCAAACATCCTCGTCATATCAGTCTTTATCCTTCAGCTCTGCATAGGTACTAATCTAGATCCTGGCGTCTTCGGGAAGTTAAATAACCAACATCGAGTGCGTGAGCCAGTAATGGTTTTACTCCTCTCTCAAGAAAATAGAAAGTCCAACTTAAGATGCTTCTCTTCATGGCTGTAGTACATCCCCACATACGGATTACTAGCGCGTGTTCTACCTAAAATAATCACTACAATAATAAGTAGAGCTGGAAAAGGCACTTATTATCATGCCCAACCGAAAGGCTCATTGTGATTTGTAATATCATAACTTTTGATCTGCATACTAAAACCATTGTGTCGTGCCGTTTAATAAGACCAAAAGAATTCGACTATTTGTCTGCAACAGTGGTCGAAAAAATTAAATAACCAAAATATCACAAAAACTATTCAATAAAAAAAATTTTAACGTTGATTTTCGAATTCAGCGGGAGAAAATCCATAAGAAAAGTCACCACCCATCAAATGTACATTTTTCGTGTAAACTGGGCTATTGTATCTTTTTGCTAACTTCCCCAACGAAAATTTACACAATCTATGTAACAAGTGGACATTAGATTAAGTGCAAGCAAAATTCTTATCATCGATTTGAAATTCAACATTTGACGTAATAATTGTATTGCAAAGAGTATAAATTGTAAAGTTTTATCTCTTTAACACCTTCTATACTCTTCATATACATCCGGGATTGATACCAGCTGCAATCAGCTTACATAGTTTTATTTCACTTGATAGCTGCGTCTGGGAGTATAATTTGGCTTCACCTGTTAGCAGTATTTTCAGTTTCATTTGATAGTTTCATGGGGCTAGACACAAGCAGTAGTTCATCTCAATTAAACACAAATAACGTCATGAGTGAATTTGAAAGTGACGAGTTAGTACCTCCAATGTGGTTGGATGAAGCATTTTTGCATAAAATCATAACAACTTCCGAAAACGACGATTCAATTAAGGTAGCTTGGATACACTATCTCAGTGCATATACAAGTTGCTATAATGACAATTTATTCATTTAGATAAAGGAACTGAATTTTACACCGGGAACTGCTAAAGGCGATCACTATGCTAGTGTCATGTATCGTGCTACGGTTAAGTATGACTCAGACAAATCAAAGGGTAGTTGCAAGTCGATGATAATTAAAACAATGCCAGAGGAAGATGGTCTCAAAAAGGAATTATTTGAAGGATCGACACTTTTCGAAACCGAAATTGGTATGTATTCGGAGTCACTGCCAAAGTTTGAACGGGAATTGAGGAAAATCGAGGATAAAACTGTTTTGGCATCAAAGTTTGTATAATTGTGATTTGTCTCAGAATAATTTAATGAAATTTTTACTATTTTTTAAAGGATACTGTACTATTCCCTGAAGCCAAGGAAGTGTATCATTTTCGAAGATCTAGTTCCGATGGGCTATGAGACGATACGAAGAAGATTGGCCGACACGACGGAATCTAAGGCGGCTTTTCTTAAGTTAGCCAGGTGGCATGCTGTCAGTTATAAACTTGCTGCTGAGGTGAGACATCTTTTGTATTTATGTACTTTCAATTAAAAAAAAAAGAAATCTTAATTTACGGTCACAAATTTGTTCGCATTCCGACTATTGCTCAAAATGATAAAATTCACACTCAAATATGATAAAATTCACACTCAAATATGACCACGAAAAAAAATAATCAAAAAATAATGACGGACAAAGAGAAGTACTTTATGTCAAAATTTAATTCTTTTTCTCTTAAAGAAAACAAAATTAAAGTTGATACACATAGTCGTAGATCCATATCCGAACGACTCGGCATTTAACAAGCAACTAAAATCGATTGTGAAATACACAAACCAAGAGAGCTTCGGTTAGAAACGTTGTGAAATAGTGTTTTGCGAAGTAATGAAATATCTTGGAACTTTCATTAAAAGCATTCGATTAATGTTGAAGTCAACTGTTCCCACTTATCATGCTGATTCATAAAAAAGATACTTGACGGTCATGATAACTTTGAATTTGTGTTCAAAGCTCCCTTCTAAAAAGCATTTTCATTCATTGTATCTTGATATTAAAATTCACGTGTATGTGAACCGTTTTTTTTTAAGATATCATCGTATTTCTCATTTCTGTAACATTAATGAGCATTCCTATTTCACATTCAACGCATTTAATATTGGTTAAAATGTAGACTAATGCGTACAAAATATATCTAGTGGCAAATACGTATTTGTATTGCCTTTGCATCGCTTGTTGTTTACAACATTTGCGGACCTAAGAACCATTCCACAAGTTGCTATATTATGGAGCATTCTTTAGTGCAAATTTCGTTATTTTTGGTTAGTGTCGCTTCTCGTCTAAACACAAAAGAGAGTTGAAAAGTCCGTCTGTTACTTCCGTTTTCTGACCTACTTATTGCGTGGTGGCTTATGATACATATCATATATCTTACGTCCATCAACCATTTTAAAAATTCTTGTTTGAAACGTCTGAACGCATTTTGATGGATCTGCTACATAATTATAAAAGGTCTGTCCTCAATATCTATAGTGTAGGCGGTCACTCCATATAGATAAAGTTGCAGGCATTCATAAGCCATCGGTCTATTATTTAGAGTTCTTCGAACATTGCTTAGAAAGCGATATGCTTCGATACTTGACACGTCCTTTTTTTGAAAGAAATATAATTGATACCATTAGCTATATGGTATTCAAATCATTCCTCCACATACTAGCTGGGATAAGTAGTTCATCTGGATCTAATTTTCCATGGCTTTCTCGCATAATTCGGCAAATTTATCAGTAATTCTCCGTCGAATCTCCTTAAAGTTACATAAACCTTCTGGCATGTTGGCATAGACTACAGACTTGATGTAGCCCCACAAACATTGAAATATGTTAAATCGGACGGGACGTGAATTTATAGGGCCATTTCTGGCGATAGTAGAGTCACAATTGCTACTGAGAAAATAGAAAAACTACAACTGCAGACTGTGTGGATTTTTCTTGAGCACAACCTAAATTGTACTATCAGGCTGTCTGACTCCCTTCAAAGAATTGTATCGCTGTATCCTCATATTGAAATTGTCGTTATAAACGATATCAAAATACAAAATTCTGGGTGGCTTCCATAGTCTGGGCAGACAACACCCGAAGGACGGTGTGTTGAGATCTTCGCTGGGGAAAATAACTTAACTTAGCTTGAAAATGAGCCCACACGAATACCAGATGTTGATAGTTATATCTCCAACACCCTGGACTTGTTTTTAACTTCTCACCCTGACAAATACAAGATCAATGTGCTATCCCCTCTAGGCTCGTCGGACCACTGTGTCATATCAGCTAATTTTTCGTACACCGACCAGTCAATTAAAAACAAAAATTTTTAAAAGAACCGTGATCTTATCTGAACCGGCAATACTGTAGATGCCGCTTAAGATCACAGACACTATTCTCCTCTTTGGAATGAGATCCTTTATCCCTCATCGGATGAGGAGTATCAAACCAAACGGCTGTTAGAGAAATGTGTCTCCAGTCCTTCAAGACCAACCCGACAGAGGAAAATTGAAAAAAGTTCAAAGGAGTCAGGAATGATTGCAACGTCTTTATTGATCGTGTAAAATTCCAATACGACCAAAAAATGAGGCAGAAAGTACAACTTATAACATCCAAAAGGCAGTAAAAATTGTTGGTCGTTCGTCAAAAACATCAGAAATTGTGCCTCAGCCTTCATCCCAATGCTCATTTATGATAACGTTCCAGCTATCATCTTTTTGGACAAGGCCAATCTGCTTGCTACACATTTTGCGGCCTATACTTGAGTGCGTCAAATCTTCAACGGGACAAATATACTTTCGCACTCGTGTTGTAGCAAGATTTCTTAAAGATCTTACTCGTAACATTCACAAATCTATCTTCCCTTCTTCTGAAAAGCTATTCTTCCACTGCGCAATCCTACGCTTTAGAACACTTTCCGAACAGACGGAAAACAGCATTTATCCACCCTGTCCCTAAAAAAGGCGAATCCTTCTCTTTCTTCCTAGGTCATGGAAACGCTGATAAACCGTCAACTCATGAAATATCTCGAAACACGAAAACTTCTCAATGACCGGCAGTACGGTTTTCGTAGCAACAAGTCCACTGGTGATTTGATTGCATGTCTCACCGAAAAGTGGGACCAAAGAGTTCGAGTAGATTAATCTGGCGAAGACAAGATAGTTCCACTTGCTATTTCTAAGGAATATGACGGAGTTTGGCGTGCTTTTGGATTCGATTACTCTCTTCTTCAATGGATTAAAAATAACCTTTTGGTCCTTTCAATTCAAGTTGTCTTAAACTGTTCCGAGTCTGATATTCATAAAATAAATGTTAGTATACCTCAGGGCTGCGTTCTGTCTCCGACACTCTATTGAATCTTCATTAATGATCTCTTGTCTGTTACTTGTAATCCAATATATTCCTTTGCTGACGACAGTACTCACTGCTTTTCATATTCATTTCCGGGCTCATGTTCCCGCTCTTCGACTGTAGAATGGGAACCCCAGCGTATATTAACAGCATAACTAACAGAGCACAATTTAATGCTTTCAAAATAGAATGGAGTCTGCTGTCTTTAAAGCGAAATTTAAATACCCAGCCATTGTCCAAGAATCGCACTTGCATTGTCGAAACTGCTAAATAGGATTCAAAATCGTGTGATAAAACTTATACGTGATACTAATATTACACAGACAATGGACACCCTCTAACACCGACGTAATGTCTCGTGTCTCATTCTGTTTAATCGCTATTTCCACCACTATTGCTCCAGTAGCATTCCGCCTCATCTCGCTTTGAATGCTCATCAAGCCCACTTTCGGACGTACTTTAAAATATCGTAATTCGTTCTTATGCCGTAGAAATAGCTTATGGAATGCTCTACCTAGCTCTTCATTTTCTAGTCATTATAACCTTCAAACATTTAAAACCAACGTTTATTGGTACCTCTTTTTCCATCCTCCTAGATTTTAAAGGTACTTAAATCCCTTGATCGCGCCCAAATTATAAAATAAAAAACACAGTGAATGGTGCAAGTCAAGAGATCCGTCTACACGACCAAAATGAAGCACCTTTTGTCCGATAAAAATACGCCGCAGGGACATTCGAGAGATGCTCGGCTGTTGAAAATGGCGCGGAATCGATCGATTTCGGACTTGACTTACCGACTCGCGTACATCTGTAATATTCTTTTCACTGGCGTATCGGTCTTTAACATATTGAACAAAACCTTTATCAGTGTTTTTAACATTTTTTCCTTCCTGCATTAATGTGCCTATCTGTTTGTCTCACCTATCCCGAGAAAAATAAAACCGATTTTTATGGAACTTTTATTGCACAATGCACGCGGGATCAAAATCACTCGAAAAATTTCGCGTTCAAAACAGCCCAGAATGTCCTCGCTAGTGTCCATGCTTTTATACCATAAACAGGACTAGGATGATCCGGTCTTACATAAGGTTTTCTTAATTATTCCTGATAGCCCTTTTAATCATTTGCATTCTTGAGTCAAAAAAAAAACAGCGATTGGCGACAGTACTTCGTCGCTTGATTTCTGAGATGTCATTGTCAGATTTAATAGCGGAGCCAAGTTATACAAAGTCTCTGACTAATTTAAAGTTATAGCTGTCTACTGCAATGTTCTGTACACTTCGTCGATGTTGAGTGTCCCTTCTTGTTAACAACATATATGTTACCTATTATTTCTTTTGGTTCTGTCAATACCTGTGAACGTACAATTGACTGGTTGGGTTCTGTAAATGATGTCAAAATCACCAGTGCTTGCAATATTTTTACAGACTGCAAACAGGGATACCTAGGCCAGACATATCTTAGTATAACTTGTCTCTATAGATGCTGTCATGGTCTTAAAATTGTTAAAGAGTTGATCCGTGACGATTTGGACATCTCAGTGTGAATATTTGGGCGCTTGTGGACTCAACGGGCCGTGGTGTCAGGTTTTCACACAAGATGACAGAAAAGGTCTTTTCGGTCCAGCAGCTGTGCTGCACTTAAGCTTGGATATTACTATTCTTATTTCAATTTAATCGAATGGACGGACCTCTTGACTTTCACCCTCCAGATTAAATGACTCATTCTGCCTGACAGCGGAATTGGTGTAACCCTCGCCGTGATTTTTTCATATCTTCAGTGCTGACTATGACTCTACTACTACATTTCCTTGTCCATCTCTAGAAGCCTCTGTTCAGGTTTTGTTGCCTTCACTTCGTAGTCGAGTTGTTTCACTACGTGTTCTTTTCTGCATTCTTCATCAAACCATAGGTACCGTGGAGGTGGTCAGTTCATATTGTTTAAACAACTGTTAAAGAGCAGGGCTTATTTAATCAATGATAAGCAGATGAATTTGTTAAGTTCTTCTTACTAAGAAAGTCTTACAGAATTAAAATCAGTGCGAAACAAACCATAAATTAAAAATTTCCGTTTTTTATAGGGTGACAAATCAGTGACCGACTACAGACAAACATTCTTCAATAAAGAAAATCTTGACAAAATGCCTTCCATGCAATCTGGACTAAATTTCTTCATTGACTTACTAAATGAGCACGAAGAACTTAAGCAATTTGTGCCAAAGTTTAAATTAGTGAAAGATGAATTGACAAACAAAATCATTGAATCCTTTAACTCGTATTTAGAGAAAGATGCCGAGGGAATTTTCGTTCTATGTCATGCAGATTTTCATTCCAGAAATATGATGTTTAAAAGAAACAAGAAAAACCAACTCGAAGACGTTATGCTGGTAAGAGGACACAACTCAATTAAGTCATAATGAATTATGAAACATTTATTTTGTTTAAGATTGATTTTCAAGCTTGCTACTTTGGGTCAGTTGCTATGGACATATTATATGGAATATATTTGTTACTCGATGAGGACACACGTAGAAATCATCGAGAAGAGATTGTCTATGATTATTGTTCGAAATTTATTGAAACTCTTAAGCAAATGGGATTTCAGGGTAAATGTCCTACAGTTGCTGATTTTTATATTGAACTGATTCGTTATAGACATTGGGGTAAGATATAGTGAATCATTTCATTCAAAGTATTAATAATAGTTTATTATTGTTTTTAGAATTATATTTATTTACATTATATCTGCCATGGGCTTACAAATTTTGTTCTGACGGACTAGACATCGGTGAATTATTAGTTTCAGCTGATGCTCTTAAAAAGCTTTATCAGATTCCAGGTTACGTTGAAGAAGTTAAACGTTCAATGCCTATCTTAATGCACAAAGGTTATTTGGAAAAATAGTTTAATTGTTTTATGGTTAAAATTATAAGCATAAGAACATTTTTTTTGCGCAAAATGATAAATATTTCGGAATACAGGATAGGATTGCTTGAATTCTTGTTTTTTTATTGGGGAAAACCATCGAAATGAACGAAAATTTGAAATTTGACAGCAGGTGTTACAAATGAGCTTATAAGGAATTGGAGGTCAAAAGGTAAACGTATAAACGTAAATATATTACAAAATACAAAGCTAAATATAAGTTTCATAAGAAGATTTGAATGTCTACATAGAGCTCGGGGTGTAATAATAATTCATTGATCATTCTTAGCGTAAAGTGACTCCAAAATGTTCAGTATTATCTCGACTTTCGTCTTTATTGCCCAGAGGTCAGAGTCCTACAACAAAAAAGAAATCACCCTAGCTTCTTAGCTAGACAAGTGGATGTGTTGGCTATAAGATGAGATTGTCTGAAATCAACGACGGATTCACGGTTGACGACCCTGCAAAACGAAAAAAAAGATAACGATGTTTGGATCTGCACATGGAAAATTTAGACATTGAACTGGCCACGTGCGGCCAAATAACGAGTTGGTGCCTTCGACTGCTATTCAATAGATATCAATGCCATCCAGAAAGTGCGATTAGATGTGCTGGACAAACCGAGGATTTAGAACTGTGACATGCATTAAGATGATTGTTAAAAAGAGTCAGGAATAGTCAGCAGCGTCTATTTTGGTTTGCTTATTATTTATCACTTCATATGTGAAATTCGGGGAGAGCAGCCGTCAGTAATACATAACGTCTCAATAACGTGTTGAAGTTATTAAAAAACGAATATATAAAAAAAACAAAATCGGTCTGGAATATAAAACACATCCCTTAATACCCAAATAATAGTGGTTTGAGACTCACATATAAAAACACAATTTTTTTTTGGGCAAAATTCGAATTTATTCGTCAACATTGTCTATTCATTGGAGCGCTGCCCTAACATCTCTATGCCTTTCTTATAGAACGATTTGTACAGGCCTTATAAATACGCTTCAGTTCCGGCGATCACCTCTTCATTAGAACTTCGCTTCGCGTTCCGGCGAGCATTTTTTTGAGGTTTGCGAACAGGTAAAATTCGTTTCATTTCGCTTAAACAGCTCCAAGCATCAACACGTTGTTGTTATTGGTCCAAACGCGGTACGCAGTTCGAACAGAGCTTTCGCATACCCAAATACTAAAACAAAATTTGACGGTCACAGTCTATTGATATCTTTACGATGTCAGCTATCTCACGCATTTTCGCTTTACAGCTGTTTTTGATGTTTTCCGGTGTAACAGCTCCATTGGGCGCCCAGACCATTCAGCATCACTGTGTCTGTACGAACGCGTTTGAATTCATCAAACCAGCGACTTGTGCTTTCGACGGAGTAGATTCCTCATAACACTTTTTCAGCCATTCTTGAGGTTCGACGATATTTTTTCCCATCAAATAACAGTGTTTTATCAACTTGCGAAACACATTTTTTCCAAGGCTTTAAAATTATCAAAAGGTGCGTTATTAAATCTTCAATATATCGATGACTAATGTCGTCCGAATGTCATCAAATTTAGATACGTATTATTTGCAGGGTGGTACTAACTAAAAATGGTGTAGATATGATTTTGGAGTCGCCATCTATGTGTCAGTCACTGGAGTTTTGAACCACATATTATAACGGAGTTTATCTGTAATTCAGAAGCATTAGCCTGAATACGCGCACGAACTACAACTACCAATGAATGTTTCTACAAGCTCCTCAACAAAACTTACGAGTTGGTAGAATGGGGTGGGACACCATTCTGTTGGAACCGCAGTTCTTCCACATTGGGAATAAATAATCGTTGTTCATCGCATTGTACCGGTGTCTATTGACAGTAGCTTGTACTCTGGTCTCATTTTTGAAGAAATAATAGAATCATACCGGCACGGCGTATAATCTTCGGGATGTAATGACATCTAATGAACTTCTTGAGAATTGTCCCCGCTCCAAATACGGACATTCTGCTACGTAGCGGTTTAACCACAATTGAGTCTCATCCCTGAATATAAATTTACTGTAAGAAACTGGGTCAACTTCCAGTTGCTTTAAAGCCCAATCACTAAATCCCCGACACAATAAATGGTAACGCGATTTTAGCTCTTATACCAATTAGGTTCTATAAGCGTTTGTGACCAAGACCTTTACTCAGAATAGTGGATGAACAAAAGCCCATGTGCTGCGAACGACGGCGATTCGATAAATTTGGGTCCTCTTTGATACTTGCTTTAACAGCTACGATATTTTCTACCGAACGCACTGTTCTCGGTATTGTTGGTGTGTGAGTATCCAATAATGTGAATTGGGTGCGAAATTTTTCAATAATTCGATAAATACGTAGCACGTTCAGATGGCCGATGATGCCTATCGTAAATTTCACGAAATGCTCTATAAGTTTCGCGAACAGAGGTTCAATTTTGGCTTCATTCTTTCCATAATGAAATTGTGAACTGTACTGAAAATAAATGAAGCTTGACAGTTTCATGTGACAGCTGATTTGAGATTTAATTCCTATTGAAATGTCTGACATTGCAAAAAAAAAACCACATTATATTTCCAATTAGTTAACATACAAGTAAGGTTCATCTACAGGTATTTCAGATGCCACAACACATCGAAAAAGTACTGTGAGAAGAATTAACGTTGACAAAAGTCTATCCAACTCAACCTTTCGAGAATTCCTTGCAACTACCCTTAAATACTAAACATCAAAAATATGGATCGCAGCTGAATTCTTGGTTACACCTGACCGCTCTCTAGAAAAATCAGGCTTATGAGGTGTACTCGACAGATCATGAAACAAAACAAATTACTCGTATCTATGAAGCGGTGATGCTCAGGAAAGAGCTCTATGGGCAAAGAGGAATGAAGAACATCAGTCTCTGTGGAAAAAAAAATGATAAAAACAATTAATTTTATTAGTATTGTAGAATCGGAGGGAACCGTTTCTGCGGACTGTGAAGCTGGAGACGATCCTAACTCTGCTGTCGGGCAGAATGAACCTTTAAACAAAGACAAGATTTCCACTACACTGCCAAAATGAAGTGAAATTACGTATATGGTACTTATTCAAGCTTAAGTATATGAAGGCTGTTGGACCGATTGGGCTATTTTCTGAGATACTTTGTAGAGATCTTATAAGGTTATCAAGATTTATTCGGAAGATATAATGCCGGGTAAAAGAGACCTCAGCATCGTTTGCTCGATCTACAAGAAAAGATACCCTCTAAATAGGTGTAGCTATAAACGCATTAATGTCCTTGCCTGAAACTATTTGTCAGCAATTTGGTTGGTCTCTATTGGGATATCAGCCAAACTTGTTAGATTAAGCACCACAGCGATGAAGATTGCATGTTGCTCTGTAATGGTCAGAAGCAACCCCATAAAAAGACTGCCATGTGACTTGATAAGTAGGAATTATGTCTATCTCAGCTCCGCAATTATCTCTGATAATGGCACCTCATCAAAAATCAAATCAAGAATTACTCTTACCAATCTCTGTTTCTTTAGCCTAAGAAGGCAAATGAAGAATAAGGCCTTAATACGAAACACTGAGGACACTATTTAAATACGCATGGATGTTAAGGATGGCATATACAATTTCCTTAGCCTTTTTGAGCGCAATATTCTTATGATTTCTGAGGAGATATAAAAGCGAACTTTCCGAAAGTGCACATCAGTCGACTAGAATGGGGATATGATCGAATGGTTATAATGATCCGATCCGAGGAGCCCTCGATTCGAAGGGATATTGCAGTAGAGAAACACCTTGCGTTAGGTGGGCTGTAAGAGTGGATAGGGTCCTCAACTATCTTGGAGTACGAAAATTGGCAGTTAGGTAAAAATCACGATAATTGAAGAAGTCTATTGGTATATGCCAAGGTTCGCATCGAACTGATGCGCCATATAAGTAGGTCAGTAAGTAAGTATGGAATCTTTCAAGATTAGCGGGATGTCAGATGAAAACAATCGATAATGGTTATGTAATCATTCATAACATGACGAAGAATATTGCAATGCTTCTTTTCATAAAATTAGCTGGGCAAAAAAATATTCTCGTCTTTCAAAAAATATAACAGAGGTCTGAGTGACTCAAACCAACGTTGAAAGTTCAACATTTAAAGTTATTAAACGGATGAATAGTTTTTTTTCAAATGGGAACAAATCGTAAGTTAAACATTTTTACATTATGACCTTTCATAAAGTAGGGCATGTGGTGTGAGGTAGTGCAGACAACATATAGCATACATCGCTTTAAAGAATCAACGACGCTTAAAACGCGCAAAAAAGCTGACGGCCCAAATCAATTGACAAGACTTTTAAAATAGTAAGAGAAAGGGATCGAAAGCTTATAGCTCGGAAAATCTGAGCAAAGTTTAATGATCCGCATTCAAAAAAGGAATTGGTAACAACGGTAATGAGGCGATGAGCTGCCGCAGAGCTTGGAATTCGGGTAGCAGTACGGAATCTTTTATATGACACCTCAACACTAAATGACGCTGCTGGATTTAGGAAGAGCCCAAGGACGGCACATAAATAACCCGATTGCCCGAATAAGGACGCTCGATTTTTAGATGTAAACAAAACAAGTTGTGTGTGAGATATCCAAAAATTTTTTTGTTTATTTGAAAGAAAATTTTGTGGCATTAAGAATGGAATATAACGTCGTTCCAATATCCACCGCGGCTGGTGGCACGTATTTGAGAGGTCAAATTTTAGAGGACTTCGTCACATAAATCTAGCTGAATTTGCTGGATGGCGTTAGTTGTGTTAGCTTTGAGTGCATCAATTGCTTGCGGTTCATTCGTATAGACTTACAATTTAAGATAGCCACAAAGGAAGAAGTCTAAAGGCGTTAAATCCCACGATCTCGGTGGCCAGTTTACGTCACCCCCACTCGAGATAACCATGCTCTCACATCGCTCGAGCAGAATGTCCAACGTGACATGCGCCGTTCTGTTGAAACCTTTACATCGTCCAGTTTAGGCCATGAGAAAATGCTTATCATCGATCTGTAGGGCTCGCCATTGACGGTTATAGCAATGGGGGAACTACGGTCCGATGATATGAACAAAACCGTGTACAGCTACGCTTGTTCACTCATCCATTCATCCAAAAATGCTTGTTTCCTGAACGGAACGCTGATTTAAAAAAAAAAGGTATGATTTTCTGACGTTGTTCAACGGTATAGTCCTCAATGGTGATTTACCATTCACTACAGAACAATTCGCAACAAATTTGACAAATGTCAAATGCTTTAATAACATGGCCGTTATAACTTAACAACCGTCCCTATTGAAAGATCCTGGACAATTTCAAACTTGAAGTTTTTGATAGAAAAGACGCTCTCTACCTGTATGGTGGCAACAGCTAAGTACAGGGGTAATTTAATAATAGTGTTACATTAATAATGTGATCACACCTTTAATTGTTTTCACATCTTTTCTAAGAGAGTATTTGTCTCTCTTCCACATTTTGTTTTTTTTGATCTGTCATTTTTTTGACAAATAGACACACTTCCTTTTTTTCTTTTTTTGAATTGTCAGCTAGGCAGAAGCCATACATTTTCCTTTTAATAAAATCCCTTTTTATTTTCAAGATCTAAAACTGATTTTTGTTGTCTTCGACTTATTCAAATAACAGTTCAGAAGTGGGATATTTGCCCAAAATCTTTCTTTTAAATAACCTGTCTATATTAATACCAAGATGAACAACGAGGAATCGAGAATGGATAACACGATGCTGCCACTAGCTGAGTCAACGATGTTCAATGGAAACGTGGCAACGAACGATAGAAATCACGGCGAAACGAACCCTGCCGCTGGTTTTACGCAAAGTGGTCAAAGCCGTAACATGAACGTGAACAATCTTCTGAACACAACACCAGAAAGATCTTGTACGCTAGATCAACGGGAGCTCGAACTTCTACGCCCAGAAAGAGAAGTACTTAAACAAGAACTTGAATTAACTAAACGAGAACTTTCTGTTTTGCAGCGACAACCAATGAGTAATTCTTCCACCGGTCCAAACTTGAACAGTTCACAAACTTACAGTCATGCCGAGCTTAACTCTTTCGCCCCATTTTTCGACCCAAGTCACAAATCAATCTTATCAATCAAAAAGTGGACACAAACAATCGAAAACCTACGGAATATCTACAACGTAACGGATCAGATGATTCTTTTAATCGCCTCATCAAAGCTACAAGGAGCAGCAAAGGGATGGTTCTCTAGTCAACAGTTTCATATCTCCAGTTGGTCACAGCTTAAAGAAGGTCTTCTAAAAGCATTCCCATGCTATACCGACGAATCTGATGTTCATATGCGTCTTCTGAAACGGAGAAAACAGGTAAATGAAAGCTTTGAAGAATACTTTTACGAGATGTTATCAATAGCTAGCTGCGCAACGTTCAGTAACCAATCCATTTTAAAATACATTATCAACGGGGTTGACAATAATGATCTAAAACGAGCACTGTCCCTTCATCATTTTACTAAACCAGAAGAATTGCTTGATCATTTCAAATGGTACGAAGAAATGCAAGAATTCACAACAGTTCGCCAACAACCGAGACAACGAGAAAATTCAGCCATCGAAGCAACAAATGCAGCTAAACAATATCAGAATTCGAGGAGCGAGAACCAACAGCTACCGAAAGACCAAAGAAAGTGTTTCAACTGCAATGAATTCGGTCACTTCTCACGCGAATGTCCAAAGCCCCAACGCAAGCCAAGGTGCGGATTATGCCAAAAATCGGGTCATTCAACATAACAATGCAATCAAAACAACGATCGCCGACAGGTTTCAATCATTAGTTCGAATGTATTTCATAAGCCAGCTGTCATCAATGGCACGATTAATACAACTGCATTTATAGATACGGGAAGCGATGCTTGTCTTATCAAATCTTCTCTGGCCAATGAGATAAATACGAAATTAGATCCACATAGTATTACGCTTCATGGATTCGGAAATGGACTTTATAGAACTCTCGGACGAATGCGAGTCAGTTTGAAGGTCGATGAAGTAACGGCTTCTGTTTTCCTATGTGTGGTCGATGACGACGTATTAAATCAACCTCTTTTAGTCGGACGAGATTTTATAGATCAGGATCACGTAACAATTACAAAAACTGGCGGTAAACTGAGACTTTTTGGACCAGAAAATGACTATGTCAAGGAATTCAAAAAAATAAATAAAGACACACTGGAACCCATAAACGAAACACCTGCGTCAGCAAACGATAACAACAACGAGAGTGCTATTGCTATCTTGGAGGTAAAGAAAAAACCCGGTCTCTCAACACAAAATAATTCAAATGGTCTACCAAAACAACCCATTTCGTCTTATGATATCGAATGTGGCACTCTTCCAACAATCGAACTTGAGAAACTGCTTTATTTATTAAATAAATATCGACATTGTTTCGCAAATAATATATCAGAACTTGGTTGTGCGTCGACACTGGAGATGCACATTGCATTGAAATCAAATGACCCAATAGTGTGTCGCCCGTACAGACTTGCATATTGCCAACGGTCAACTATGCAGGGAATAGTTCAAGAATTGTTGGACAATAATATTATACGGCCGTCAAATTCTTCGTTTGTCTCTCCAGCCCTTTTGGTTAAGAAAAAGGATGGTGAAGATAGAATGGTAATAGATTACCGTGTTTTAAATGATAAAACAATAAAAGATCGACACCCATTACCGATTATCGAGGATTTACTGCAACAATTAAAGGGTGGTGAATTTTTCATCGGCCTTGATTTAGCATCTGGTTACTACCAGATTCCAGTTGCAGAGGATTCAAAAAAATATACGGCATTTGTTACTCCCGATGGAGAGTATGAATTTAATAGAATGCACTTTGGACTTTCAAATGCGCCTTCGTGCTTTCAACGAATGATGAACAATTTAAAAATGAAATCTAATCGATTGATTGTATATATGGATGACATTCTTATCTCATGTAAGAACTTCACTGAAGGTTTACAAATTCTTGAGACATTTTTATCGTTATTAGAAGATGAAGGGCTAACACTGAAATTGAAGAAGTCATTTTTTTTTTAAGAAAAAAATAGATTTTCTTGGTTATGAAGTCTCTTCCGATGGTATAAGACCCAATAACAGAAAAACGGAGGCAGTTTCGAATTTTCGCCGGCCTGAAAATTTGCATCAACTGAGGCAGTACTTGGGACTCACGAGCTATTTCAGAAAATTTGTTAAAAATCATGCTCTCATCGCACAACCACTTACGCAGTTGACGAGGAAAAATGTGGACTTTAACTGGATGGATGCTCACCAAAAATCCTTCGAGAAATTGAAAGAGATATTGACATCTAGACCTGTTCTTACTTTATATGATCATCCATTGGAACATGAATTACACACAGACGCGAGTGCACTGGGCATAGCGGGTATTTTACTGCAAAGGGATATAGATCTTCAACTCCGACCGGTAGGATACTTCAGCAGGCAAACAAATGAACACGAAAAATTTTATCATAGCTATGAGCTAGAAGCTCTTGCCGT
This sequence comes from Volucella zonaria, assembly GCA_963966105.1. Lineage (NCBI taxonomy): Eukaryota > Metazoa > Arthropoda > Insecta > Diptera > Syrphidae > Volucella > Volucella zonaria. The sequence continues at coordinate 8,458,085 of OZ014530.1, forward strand.
CGTTGAGTCCATCACAAGGTTCCGAAGTTATCTACTTGGGAAACATTTTAAAGTTGTCACCGATTGCGATTCACTGAGAGCAACGATTAACAAGAAAAATATTATACCAAGAATCGCACGTTGGTGGTTAAAACTTATGGAATACGATTTTGAAATTGAATATCGTCGTGGCAAAATCATACCACATGTAGACGCACTAAGTCGGTCGCCGCATGATGAACCCAAGGATTGTGATGTTGTAAGCATAGATGTGTTCGCAGTTGAAATTAAAACTGAAGACTGGCTGATGACTGTTCAAGCTCAGGACCCTAAACTACGTGAAATTATAACCAAACTCAAACAACATGGAACAACCGGCGCAGACAATGAAATTCGTAAGCAGTACCAAATTTATAATGGGCGTCTTTATCGGAAGGAAGGTAACTCTCTTAAATGGGTGGTTCCAGGATCTGCCATTTGGAAAATAATAAGGACTTGTCATGACGAGGTAGGCGATTATGCCTTAGAACGAACTTTAAATCTTTTGCAGCGCGACTATTGGTTTCCACGCATGCGGAATAAAGTGAAAAGTTATTTATCAGCTTGCATAGAATGTGCTTACCATAGGCGACCATCTGGGAAGCAAGAAGGAGAATTATTTTGCATTGAAAGAACTCCTGTGCCATATCACACTCTTCACCTGGACCATTTAGGACCCTTTCCCCGCAGCAGTAAGGGTAATACGCACGTTTTGGGAATTATTGACGGGTTTACAAAATATGTGATCTTAAGGCCTGTCAAAAACGTTTCCACGAAACCTGTCATTCGTATTTTGGAGGAAATTTCATCATGTTTTGGAAGTCCAGCCAGAATCGTTACCGACAGAGGGACGGCTTTCAGTTCAAGGGACTTTGAGAAATATTGTTTAGCAAACGACATCAAACACATTATGAATGCAGTACGGACCCCAAGAGCGAATGGTCAAATCGAACGATGTAATCGTACTCTACTTCACGCGATGGCTACTATGTCGATTGAAAGTACTGGTTGGGATACTCAACTCAAGGCAATACAGTGGGGAATGAATTCATGCATAAACCAAAGCACCAAACAAACACCTCATAGCTTGCTTTTCGGATTTCAACCACGAGACCCGCTTGGAAACAAGGTGTTACAGGCATTACATGATGATAATGAAGAGGAGCAGCGTTTAGACCTGAATCTCGTGCGACAAGAGGCGAAAGAAGCTATTTCAAAATCCCAAACGAAACAAAAACTACGTTACGATATGCATCACAAAACTCCCCATGTGTATAAGGAAAGCGATCTAGTTCTGATTGAGAGACCATCCATATCCACCGGAGAGTCGCGTAAGTTGGACCCGAAATATAAAGGCCCCTATATGGTAAGTGCAGTATTAGATCACAACCGGTACATAACAGAAGATATCCCCGGAGCCCAGAGGACACAGCGAAAATTTAAATCCGTCTACACGTCAGACAAAATGAAAGCTTTGTGTCGAAACCTAGAGGATGATAATTTTGCCTACGATATCAGCGAAGCGGAAGTCGAGGACGACTGAAATATTCAGGAAGGCCGAGCTGTTACATTAATAATGTGATCACACCTTTAATTGTTTTCACATCTTTTCTAAGAGAGTATTTGTCTCTCTTCCACATTTTGTTTTTTTTGATCTGTCATTTTTTTGACAAATAGACACACTTCCTTTTTTTCTTTTTTTGAATTGTCAGCTAGGCAGAAGCCATACATTTTCCTTTTAATAAAATCCCTTTTTATTTTCAAGATCTAAAACTGATTTTTGTTGTCTTCGACTTATTCAAATAACAATAGTTTGAATCATTCTTTCGCCGTTGTTGGCCATGGATGGAATTATGAAATTATAAATAAGAAGAAGTACAGACAAATAGTAGAATATTAGAACACACCTTACCAACTGGTTCAGCGATTGATTTACCCTGAATTCACATGAATGGAAACTTTGCATAGGATACGTGGACCAAGAATGTTTTGACAGAGAGGCTCGCGGACAGGGTCAGAGGTCAACTCCAGACGACTTTATTGAGTCTAATACAAGACCAACATTTACAGAAAAACTAAAACTACGGGCCGAGAACATCAGGGTCGGGAGAGGTGAATGTTAAGGGCGTTTTTGAGGGTGCTTTTGCTGCAATGCGAATCGAACGCATGGGGAGTTCTTTAGCTTCGAGTAGACCACAAGACAATTGCTCGCTAAAACCATATGTCGTTCAATTGTTATTTGGTCGAAAAAAAAGGGACAGACTTTAAATTGTATGGGTTAGTGATAACAAAAAATTGGTGCAGCAGGGAGGACATTCGATGTTGCCAGTTAAAATCTGGTGTAGAAGGAGAATATCGGAGGATTCGTGAAAAAGAATCCCCAGCAATTTGAATCGGTCATCATAGCGGTAAGGTAAGGATGTAGTGGTCAGCCCATGGGCGCCTGCGCAGAACGAATCGCAGGAATCTGCGTTGGACAGCTTCAATACGTTTGTTCTCTAAATTTAATACTCGTACATTAAAACCTGGTGTTGGTGATTTGTTGTGGCGCTGAACCATAGCTTTATGACCGGGAATGCACCTTTTGGTCCATAGACGGCAATCTTTTCTCAGATTAGGCCATACGAACTTTTCAGCTACTATGGTGTTTTCCTTCCCAGGAGTGTAACGAATATCTGATGTAAATTGAGCTAACAAATCTAGATGTAGGCTCTGTCGCGGTTAAGTCTTTTCGAGTTTTTGCTGGAAGGCAAATTGTAATGGCTTGTGGTCGGAAAAAATACTAAATTCTTTTCCCACAAACATATGTTGAAAGTGTTTTACGGCTTTATAAGCAGAAAGGGGCTCGCAGTCGTAAGTGCTGTACCTTTGCTGGGCTGGTGATAGTCGTTCCGTATAAAAACCAAAAGGCTGTCGCCATCTCGCTGTTGAAGTACTGAACCAAGTCCCGTGCTAGATGCGTCAGAGAAAGTTCAGCTTCGACCTTGGGGAACACGAGAAGCGTTGCCTTGCATAGGCTATCTTTACAGCGTTGAAATGCTTGCTTCTTTTCGTCTGTCCACTCTATGAAAGCCTTGTCCTTCATTTTGTTTCCTTTAAAAGCCAAAAGCAATAAGTCCTCAGCGGCGTGAAGAAGAAATCTGCGAAAAAAATTAATCATACCTAGAAATCGTTTAAGGTTACAAACTCATTCTGGCAGCTTATATTCTTTTAACGCGAAAATCCTCTCTGGCAGTGGTCTTACCCCTTCCTTACTAACCACGTATCCCAAAATTCTAACCTCCGATTTATCTAGTACACATTTTGATGGATTGATAACCATGCCATACTCTCGAAATTTTTCGAAAACAAGGCGAAGGTGACGATGTATGGCCACGCAAAATCGAAATCCCGGAGAAGCTGATCCATAAAGCGCTGAAACGTTTGTCCTGCGTTTCGTAGTCCAAAGCACATGTACTCGTACTTAAATTCGAACATGCCGAATGGAGTCATGATGGCGGTCTTTGGAATATCGTTTGCCTCCACTGGTATCTGATTGTACGGTCGTCGCAGGTCGATGATTGAGAAAATTACACATCCATAAAGTGCATGGCTGAAGTCGTGAAAGTACCGCAGCGGGTATCAATCTGGTTCGGTGACGGTATTCAGACTTCTAAAGTCGCCACACGGCCACACGGCCTCCGTTCGCCGTTTTTCTTTTTCACCATTTGCAAGCCCATGGACTTCGTGAAGGTTGACATATGTTTGCGTCGAGGAGAGACTGTATTTGGGCCTGGGCTGCCATTAGTTTGTACGGAGCCAGTCAACGGGGTTTGGCGAACACTGGTGGGCCGTTCGTAGTGATGTGTTTCGTTATGTCGTGTAAATGCTTTTTGGGATTCAGGTTAAGCTGTATTAAGTATTTGAACTCCGACAGAATATCCTGAAATGTAAGCGAATGGTCAGTAGAGGTTAAATTACGTAATACCTTTCTGATTTGAGTGAGGTGGCATCCATGGCTTGTGTTCGTTACTCCGTCTATTATTTTTCGATGGCGTAAACTTACCAGTATGTGCGACAGGAAATAAGCACCCAAAATTGCATGTGATACATAAGCCACCACGAAATTCTACTTGAAAGGTCGATGAAGTCCGAGGTTTAACGTTAGTTCCTTTTCTCCGTAAGTTTTGATTGGCGATTTATTAGCGACGTACAAGAAGTAGTTGTTGTCTGGACGGTATCGTTGTATTTTTGTCGGAGGAATCGCGCTGACATCTACATCAGTGTCGATGAGAAATTGGAGGTTAGAGTTGGTGTCGTGAACGTGGAGACGGTTGTGCGAATTTCGCATGTCACTATCCACCACTGGTGACAGTCTTTCTAATTTAAATCTTGTTTGCATGGCTTACAGCACTTTTTTGCGTAGCTACCGAATTTGCGGTGATACCAGCACGTCTGGTGATCGTTCTCTGAGGAAAAGCCTTGAGAGCGCAAATGAAATCGATTTCGACTATGGCCTCTGGAGCGTTGGTTAATGGAAGCTTTTATTGTTGCGATTTACAGTGTGATGTCTGCCAGTTGTCTCTCTAAAGACGATCGATCGCCCTGCCGAAGATTCTGCTGTTGACAGCTGGTTGAGAGTTTTAGAGTTGGTAACCTCTAATATTTTGCCTACGAGAAGTGCTACTGATTGAAATAATTGGTTCGTTCATCTGGTTACCAGCGTGGTCGCGCATTTCTCACGGCAGGTGGGAAGGTCGCATGTCTCCCAGTTCCAAATCCTGAAACAATTTCTTAACACGCTCAATCGGCGAATTGCTCAGTCAAGCGTTTTTTTAGTATATTGTACATGTCGTCTATTGGAGGATTTAGTATTATGTCACTTACTTGAGATAGCACGTTACTTTCCATCGCGGCGACAACAGTGTGGTATTTTGTTTTGTCGTTTGTAATGCCGGCTGCAATGTGAGAATAATCACGTTACTTGTCATATTATGTGTGACGTCTCGCGTGTTGCCAGCTCAACGCCACAGAATCAATGTGGGATAACGCCAAAGGCCTGCATTGAGGTGACTGAAGTTATAGCTTGGGTTGATGTTTATTAGTTTAGATAGCACGAACGAAAATGAACAAGATAAAATCGTTCTTTCAAGTAGGGTTTGGCCCAAGAAATCAATCTATCTTGAAAACCAAGTGTATTGAGTCTGAAAACAATTAAATACTGTGAATGCTTATTAACGCGGAAGACCTTGCTAGAGTGAGTTTCAAAATCTGGTCGGCATAATTTTAGGTGTATACGAAAAGGAGGAATACAAGGTGGACATTTTTATTAACATTGAGGATGCTTTCGACAAAGCAACTATTGACGGCATGTGTAACTCGGCCAGACAACACGGCATCTAAATCACTAGTTTTGTTCTGTCTCCACTGCTATGATGCATGTTGGTCTGTTAGATCGTGTCTAGCGAGTGTCTGGTCTGAAACGCTGGCAGCCCTAGACGTGATCGACGATTAGTGCACTAGAAATTACCTTTCAGCCAATCTGCTCAAAACTGAAGTTGTTCTGTCTGACTCATCCATTGCCTAAGGGTATCACCAGCCAAAGAAGCTAAGTATTTGGGAGTTACATCGTAAGTCTCTAAGGCGCTATCGGCCTTCTGGCATTGCAAAAGAGCTGTCGGCAAAATATAAGGCCAATTATAACCAATGCGCCAGTTGTCTGGTGGAACAAGCTCTCACGAACATACGCTATTGCTGCTTTTATCAGATTTCTGGCCCTGCTGTAGATGCATTGATGAATCTCTTTCCCGTTGATATTCATAACATAGGCTGCACTCTCGATGCCGTTTAAAAAGAAGTGGTCCTTGTTACAACACTTTGATGACTTTGTGCACCGACTGTCTTATGGATATACCATCTGATGCAATGACAACAGAACTCCTGCTATGGAAAAAATATGAAATCGACTTTCCCTGTTCCCAAGACTGCTTTCGCTGGAATCCGACCCCGAAAAAGTATATAGCCAACTCTTCATGGATGGTTCCAAGACCGATCTAGTGTTTGAAGGACGACAACGTTAGATTCCACTCCTCGTCAGGAAAATTTGCGTTTGTCTTCCAAGCTGAGATATACGTGATGGCAACGAACTACAATATATTGTGAACGATCAGTGGAGGGGCGTGTTGGTACTGCAGCCACTTTATCACTGAATCGCTTATCCGTCTTTCTTCGAAAGACTGAGAAAATCCATTAAAAGGAACTTACTAAAATGGAGTAGTTCTTTGTCTGAGTGCTCTGTTCCAACAGAAAAAAAAAGGTACTAACTCAATCTGGTTGATGGCTTTCTATCTGCAATTGGAAGCTAACATATTAAGAAGCTAATCGCCAGAATGACCAGATTGACGGTAAAATTGATGTAAGGACGAGAAGGATATTCTGGCGAAAGTGGGAGGAAGAATTTTTGAATCCATTTTATAAGGAAGGGGAGAGAGAATAGGGGAGATTCTTGATAACTAATTTCAAGCTAAATAAATTCAGTATCTGATATTTTCGTAGGGTAACTTTTTTTGTGAATGTAGACTTTACTATATTTGAATTAATTGTTTAGGGCGAAATGTGAAAAACCTATTTCTTTCTTAAGAGAAAAAGTAAGTAAACTTAATTTATAAATTGTATACAAAATGAGTCTAAATACTCAGAAAATACACTCAAACGCAGTTAGACTTGTGAAAATACATACAAATGTATAAGACGAAATCTCTCCGGCTTGGTGTTGGATTGGAAATGGAATTCGTTTTCGAAAACGAACAACAGCAAAGAAGACACAACAAAATAAACAAATTAAATTTTCCTAGCAAATGGCAAAGGGCAAATATTAACATAAATGAATACGAAAAATACAGTGGAATACAACGATTTAAGCAGAAATACAGAACAAAAGTAGACGAAGCGATTCTTGAACTTTCAGTTGCACTTGAAATCCAAAGAAGATAGGTACTCGTATCATTTTTAAAATTCACAATGTTTTCCTTTTCCCAGGATTTACATTTCAATGGCTTCTGCATACAGAATATTGAATACACATACTCCATTGTGTATTATAATGTGAAATTTTCAGGAATTAAACTTACCAGTTTAACTCTTCATTATGTGTAATTAACCTCTTCTTCCGAGTACAGAAAAAAATAACTCTTCCTCTCCAAAGAGCAGTTTTATCTTTGTAACATGTCAGGAGGTGCGAAACAGGCTGATCTTTATTTCATTACCATTTCCTGTTTACAGTGTGTGCTACACCTAACATATACTATATAATTTAATATCTTATATACTATGGTTGTACATTATACAAATGCTATGTCTTAAGTTGAATCACATGAATTGATGTTTGTTTTTCGTTTTACTTGTCATTTCAACTTTACATACCACAATCTTTAACTCCACTCGCAGATACTATCAGTTTCAACTGAAAACATTAACAAAAGCAAAAAATACTATCAATTGTAAAGAAAAAAAAAAAACGTAAAATTAGTCCTTTGTAGTCGTGTTTTGCAGCTCATCATTCATTCTCTTTGCAGATAACTTCCTTTGTAGCACTTATGACAACCTTACAAAGGAAAGTAAGCTTTTTCGCAAAATGGCATCGTAACAAGATGACAGATACTTTTTCAGTGACAATCTCATTGATAAATGGATATATTGCTTGAAGTGTAATAGAATCCTTTTTTTCCCTGAAATCAATGGAATCAATTTGAATGTACTTTTCATTTAATTTTTTTTCTTTTTCCTGGTCTGACATCTCGCACATTAGATTGTCGAAATTGTAAAAGTACGAGTATATGCAATTACGTATTCTGTTTGCAAGAAGGAATATTGTCAGAAACAAATCTTGAGAAAAGCAAACAATTCATTATAAGTTTATATATTCTGAAATCTTTGAGTTACATTGACACCATCGGAAAGCAGAGAAATATAGGAAAACCCCACATGTGACTTATGTAATATGTAATCTTAGAGAACTCTGTGCATGTGAAACTTTCTTTCACTTATGGAAACCATAATATTCGGAAATGTTCTTGACTTTGAAGAACAGTGAAAATAGATATCTAGTATGTGCCATACTTTTATCTGAAACAATGAAGCTACATATACAGTACAATGTTAAACGTTTAAATGACTGTAGGTAATGGTTGGTCGTATAATATAAAAAGACTTATCTACTATTGTGATTGCCTACAGTTCTAATATTTTGTTTTGAAAAGCGCTATTGATTAAAAGGACTTAGGAGCATTTCGATTATATAGTTTTCGAGCTGATTTTGTAATTTTCAATATCCTAAAATTCGTGTTCAAGAAATAAGAAATTGTTTCATAAATTTTATTGGAATGACAATACATTCACTTCTTACATAAATGATGCTACAAGTAGGGTTGGATTTAGATCTCAACCAATAAGCCACTTTAGCGCAGTCACTGCGTAGCAGCCTTTAGTTAAGCCCCACAAGGAAGTTGGGGTAGTTCTTAAATTTTCATTTTTAGTTCGTACGGCGCACACCGGGGAGATCTTCCATTTCTGCATTGGAATTGAATTGAGTGTTCATTCGCAGTTTGGAAAATCCATTTTTTAAACCAAAAGCTGCGTATTGTAGGCTATCTAAATTTTGGAGAAACATTAGTACTTTATGGGTGTAGTACCAGAAAAGTGACGGTCATAATGAATTTGTAATTCGACATAAATAAGTTGTTTCGAAACATCTTTACGATCTTGAGCCCATATCCCAGTTTCAACCAAACACCATAAGAGGCCATAGATCAATAAGAGCCATAATACAGAAGACAAAGTGGCAGTGGGCAGATGGTCACACCTTACGGCGTGCAGACAGCAGTATTTTTACCTAATAAGGAAGACGAGTGGGGTGCCCTAGGCACACATGTAGAAGGATATTGAAGGAGGAATCCAGATCCTTGGAGACACCTTGGTGGGGACTCTAGAGCCTTTCAGACCTTCGTTCAGGCTATTTTGTTGCCCTATATTCCACGAGGGGTTATGTGACATAAGCCAGTAAAAGTTAGGATGCTAATCAATAAAATAAACCAAATTTAGGACATATACTCCTCTGATCGCCTACTTCCCACAAATTTTTTTCATGTTCTTTTTTTTCAAAAATTACTTTCACAACCATTATTCACAAAAAGGGTTTTAAGCTATGATGTGATGAGTAAAAAGGGTTAATACTAAAACTTTATGCTTCTCTGCTGCGCCAGGTAGACAACTCCACGTTAATTTTTCGTGGGTGCAGGTTTATCCCACACAATAGTATGCTAATTTGCAATTCCTAAAAACGCTATCTAAATATATCTACAAAGTGCGTTCCAAAGCACATAGAACTTTTTAGGCAAAATCGATTTATTTTGTTCAAAATAATCCCCTTCCGACTCAATACAGCTATTTTCACAGTCTGAAAACATATTGAATGTTTTAGATCTTTGGCTGGGATGTCCTTTAGGACATTTTGGATGGATTCTGCATCCACAAAACGCTTTCCTTTGGTTGGCAGTTAGAATGCGATTTTTAGCTAAGAAATCGGTCACAAGTGTCGATGAGATGGCGCAGTATCGTGCAATAAACGCCAACTTCATTCTGCGCAATATTCTGGCCAAATACGATCAGCCAAATGCTACAAAACACTAGGATAGAACGGTGTATTAATTATTTGATCCAGTGGAAGGCACTCATTGTCGTCATTTCTGACTTCACCAAACGAGATTTTTTGGGTTTTGGCTCGTCTGGCGTCTTCCATTCGGCTCTTTGACGCTGAGAAATATACTGTCACTTCAGACAAAATAACTGCGCTTCTGTTGGTCCAAATGTCGTAAAATTTTACAGTATCTTCTGACGCAATAGATGGCCTCCATCCTCTGAGATGGTAATTAGGTAATCCAATATTGAAGTCTCTATTTAGAGAAATCATACGTCCAGGAAATTTGTCACGCAGTACAGCCATTGCTTCACCAGCTGCGTGGTATGTGGCATCGTCCTACTGGAAATGAATATCGTCCATATCCATGGCATAAATTTTAGGCCAAAAAAGTCTGTCAACATATTTCGGTAACGCAAGCCATTCACTGAAACTGTCGCACCAGCATCATTTCCGAATGGAGATGAGCCTCCTCCTTCAGGATATGTTTTTTTTTTTAAATCATGACCTTCTTCATTCATTTCCAGTACACAATCAGCGAAAGTATGGCGTTAGCTTAAATTTTTGTATCCAATGGACCATATAAGCAAGTAGGTCAAGATTTTTATGCAAAATGCGGTGCTCGTAAGCGATTGCGGATAGGCCCGATTCCTGTGATCGTCCCGAAATGGACACACCAGGGTTTTCAGTCACATTCTCAGCTACTGTGGCAATATTTTCAGTTGACCTTGTCGGATGAATATGAGTTCGAGTCTTCACATCACTAGTCTGTCCGAGACGTTCGAATTTATCGATTAAATTGACATCAGGGGCTTGATGCTGACCAAAAGCAGTACGAACTTTATGAAACGTTTCCGCAGCATTTTCACCGTTTTTGTGCGAATTTTCACTATTTCAACATGTTACGCGAGTGTGTATCGATCCATATTTAATAATTTCTCTTATCTATCAAAAGTCATCACATTGGTGGTTAAATGTTCGCTCTTCAACAATGACGCGAAATTTAGAATGACATCTCTTGTTGGATGATGCCTTATTTCTCCTCTTCTTTCACGGTGACAAAACCACTATGCAAAATTTGTCATTAATCCTATTCTTCTGCTCTTTTTCCAAGGAAATGGTAAACAGGGCACATCTAATCCTACAGACCCATTACACTTAGACCTTTAATCTCTCTTTTCAACTATTTGATAAAAAAAATTTGTGCAAAACAAAACATCGCTGCACTACACTAAGTTAGTGCGTTTCACTATTTTCTTCCGATAGCCGCCAAATTCTCTAAACAGTCGGTACGCTTTTAGGTGTAAGTGGGTTTTTTATTTATTAATATAAAACGATTTGTTAAATTGTGTAACCCATTTCTCATTTGTTTTCGCAGATGGACAACAATATATAGAGATGAAATATCATAATTGTCTCACAATAAACTTTTTAAACATTAGTAGCAGTTTAGGTTTAGGCAAGCACGTGTGCGTATATTTTACAATTACATCCGACCGTAGACCAAAAATTTGGGTCCAGCTAATCACTTTAAATATATATTAATCAGTGAAGCTCAATTTATCACACTAGAGGAGAAGTATTTGGTTTTGTTTGCTGGGAGAACTTGAGGGAAGATATAGGGTGGGCAATTCAATTGCCAGATAATGGCTTCATGCGGTTAAGAGCACTACTGGCTTTGAACCATTCGATTTGTTGGTCGTTCAGTGAGTAGATTAACTTGATTTTGACTACAACGCACAGTCGAGGGTACGGCAACCTTTTTCAATTCTGACGAGATGGTATTATCCAACTCAGAATACAAGACCTTCTCAGACAATGTCAATGGAGGGTTCAAACGACTAGGAACAGCTTCCAATCTTTTGATGAGTTTTTCATAAGAAAGATAGCTGAAAAATTTAGACACTTCCACTTTCGAAACGATGGCGCAGGAGGCATGGCAGTTACGTGCCTGACTATCAACGGCAAATTTGCCAGCTTTGCTGTCCTGGTTCTGCAAAATTCTTAATGCTCCCATTCTGGTGATCGGTTAAGGAAATCTTTTTTTCTTTTTTGTTTAATAGAAAGAAAAGCAACACTTGTGAGCTTGATCAGCCCTCAGCTGGAAGATTTTCAAATCTGTCGGAATGGGGTAAGAAATTTCCTACTCAAGAGCGGACGGATGAAATGTTGATAAACCGTCTGATCATGAAATATCTCGATAGAAGAAAATTTATCAATAACCGGTACTGCAGTGTTTGCAGGAATAGGTCCACTAGTGTTTTGATGACATGGCTTACCGAAAAGTGGAGCCATAGTCTACACTACTCTGGCGAGAGTATTTGACACGGTTCCTTGAGTGGATTAGAAATTACTTTCCGGAACGTTTGATTCAAGTTGTCTTCGACAGTTTCAAGTCTGATTTCCATCTGACATCCTGGTGTGCCCCTTCTGTCAGCTACACTCTTTTTAATTTTCATTAAGGATCCCCTGTCACTTTTAAATCCAGAATACTATATTTCCTTACTGATGACAGTACTCTCTGCTTTTCTTCTTCGTGCCTGGACTGACGTCCTGCTCTTTGGATGTAGAAAGGAAACGGCAATTCCGAGTATGTTAACCTCATTCTCTTGTCTAATTAGGGAATCACCAACAGAGTAGAATTTACTGCTTCGTACACAATGCTGTTTGTCTTCGTTAAAGCGAAATTTGAATACCACCCATGATCCATAAATGGGTTCATCCCCATCATACCTACATTGGAATAACCAGATATTCTTTGCCAAAATGCTTGAGCGATATCGTCTGATTATATTAAGTACCTATTCAACCGTTAAAAATTGGATTAAAACACCCATATCTGGTTAGGTGCTCCTAAGACATCGCTGCCCTTGCTGAGCAAGATTCATAATAGTGCGATAAAACTCTTAAGTGATGCCTATAAGGCACAGTCAACTGATACCATCGAACACCGACGTAATATTTCCTTCCTCCCCTAGTTCTATGGCTTTTTTCACTACCAGTATTACGACGCTTCCGACCTTTAATCGTAAAGCGCACATTCGGACGTACTCTGAAATATCATGAAGAAAGAACCTTATGAAATGCTTTGTCCAACTATTTATTTCCTAGTTCTTATAACCTGCATGTATTGTGGGTATGTATTAATGATACATCGGTATCTCTTAGTTTTTTTCCTTCTTACTTTTTCCTCGCATAGCGTTGTGTGTAAACATTTTGATTTGTATGCCTTGAACGTGCATTACCCATAAAAAAAAATATAACTACTAGTTGATGATGTTTTTTATAAAGAAAATCCCCTACTGCCACAAGTGTCATATCTTTGGAAAAGGGAAAAAGTGTTAATAAAATTTAACTGAAGCAGATGTGAGATTCTAAGTCAACACGGATATCTGCGACAGCTTATGACAGATTTGTAGAAATAATGTCAAAGTTGGCAACGTCAAAAATGGCCTAACTCTATTTGGTTTTAAACAACGTATGGTCACTCGTTTGTATCCCCGTAAAGCAACATCAACTATTGTAATTACTAAGTGGTTACGATCGTATTGAAACCTCATCACTCTCCTTTCGTTCAGCTAGTTTATACGTATAAGTGTTCTTAAGTTCCCTAAATTCTCATTATGTTTATTTTTTACTTCTCCTTAAATATCATTTGTTCTGAAGTAATCTAAGAGGAGCCACAGGTAAAGTTACCCTTCCGCAATCACGTATCCAAACATCCCCGTTGTTTGAGAGCATAATCACGCATTGACTTTTACAATCATTGATGCTGTAAAACATTGTTACACTCGTACTCGCACTTGTACCTGACATAACATACTCGTACATATATAGACACCTGCTCAAGTGAGTGTATGATCGCAAAGTAAACTTCTCACCCCGAAGCTCTTTGGTAATTAAAATGGTATTAGGCAAAAGTACGATTAGAACTAGAATAGGGGTTGGCAAAAGGGTGGGAAAAAAAGCGCAATTCTCACTCGAAGCAATTACACCAATTATACGGAAATTAAATTACCCACCTGCAACCTATTTCCAACTTTTACGCAACATATAAAAGCTTAGAAGTGATTAGGCATTATGTATAAGGGGGTGGGAAAGTGGGGGTGTCGGAGGATGATGGTAGTTGGGTGAATGCAAGGGTGTGATGTTGTTCTGTTCGTAAGCGAAAACCAGAAAAGGGCAAACATTATTTGTTTAATGTGAAATTAGCTTAAACGTTTGCTTTGCACGAGCTATCCTCCTCCGTAAGGTGTTATTCTTATAGAGTCCTTGTCCTGCCACATCACTATTCGTATCCCTAGACTTTTCCACTTTTCTACTCACATTTGAGAACAGCTAGCAATAGTATTTGTAGTAGAGAATCGCTAAGGGATAATGGTTAGCTACTATAAGTTGAAGGACAATGCTGTTAGCAGCTTGCTTGAATAATGTTAGGAGTTTTGCAATGCTTATGGAAGTATGAAATGGGAAAGGATTATTATTTGTTCGCTGAGTTGGTGGAAATGGGAAATTTAACCGGAAAACTTTCTTGATTTGCCACAGTCACGCAAACCAAACGGAGGGTGGTGTTACAGCTGTAAGGTTGTAAGCGTTTCGTTAGATGGTTTTTGCTCAAAGTTTCCTGCAAATAGGTAAGAGACTAATTGTTCGTAGTTTTGTTTGCCTGGAACTATGCGTGGTTTCGTTTTGTTTTTAGAAGGGCCATCGATCCAAATGGTGTGTGCAAGTTCATGTTGATCAGCGCAGATAACGCGAAAAATGAGTGCAAAAAAACAAACCTTCAAAGTTGTGGTGGCAAAATATTTGTTCGTTTTTGTTTTGACGTTTTCTGGAGCAAAAAGTTGGAAAATCTATTGATAATTAAGGGGTATTTGTGCTTTTTGTTTCAACCATTGGCCAAAAACTGTGTTACAAATTCGAATAAAGAGGGTGCTGCCTTAGTTTAAAGATGCTATCTAGTGAATGAAATTTGAGGCAAATTCTAAAAATTTAAAACAAGAGTAGCAGGAATTATACGCTTATAGTTGGTTAGTTTAGGTAGTTTATGACTCTTATTTCATTGAAATTTATATACATAAACAAATTTCTTAGTCTAGTTTGGTTTGACATAGTCCCGTCTACCAGATTAACAGCTATTTGAATTTATACGATTATTTTAGGCAAGCGAATTAGAATTAAGAAATTTTCCTCGGCCTTTTGTAGCGAAACGCATTTACGGTGTAGAAGTTTAAGTTTCAGAAAATCTCTGATCTGAAGTATTTTTTACGGAAAGCTTTTAAAATTTGATATTCTATTTGAATTGCAACACAACACAACCCAATATAACTTTGTTAAGAAGGGGAGTTAGACCCCTCCCTCCACAAAATTATTTTACTTGTCTCACCTTGTTCTATCACCCCCTGAAATCTTATTGTTAGGTCCTAAATCACCCTACAACAATGAGTTATACTCGCATAGCGACATTAACCTTGTAAAAAAGGGCAGAATTTATGACATCCACGGGGCCTTGAAAACCTTTGAATCCATCTCGGAGTCAAGATATACAGATGGAACAATGGCTTGGTCTCTCAGTGGACTTTATTGTTTTTTCTACAAAAGTAAAACAAATCGCTTCTCATATGGTATCATTAGAATGCATGCTCTAAATCTTAGTCTATATATAAAAATCTTTAATAAAGTCTTTGATCGTAAGATTCTTCGGGTGATTATAGATTCCTGTCGACAGGCTTCGGATGGGCAACAACAGTGTCCTGAGATGAGATTCGCTCTAAACATTAACGTTCCGGCATGAAAAGTCTCTGAGTTCTATCGGGAGGGATAATAGAGCAGAGATCAGACACGCCTTTAGGAGCGTGCGAATGTAGAAAACGGACCTCAATCACCTTCGAGTGTGCAACTCTAGGCAGTTGGCAATGGGGAAGTTGATGCGAAAGTTTAAAACAAAATGTAGTGCTCTTGTGTTGCAAGAAAAAAAAATTGCATTGATATCAAAGATGTAGCCGAGACCATTTTACAGGGTCTTCCAATAGGAACTTCCGAACTGTGACAGTTAACAGCGGACATATTGTTGAAACTGCATATGTCAAATTGGCTGTCATTTATTCAGTCTGTTTTGCCAAATCACCATGGATGGATATAGCATTCAACAACAGGTGCAAATGATAAAATTGTTTTATCAAAATGGGTGTTCGGTTCGGGCAGCTTTCTGCGCGCTTCGTTCATTTTACCGTTGCCATAATCGCCCTACCGAGAGGACTATTCGCAGTGTGGTGGATAAATTTGGGTCCACTGGTTCAGTAAATGATAAACCAACACCCGTTCGGCAAAACCTAAGATCTGCCGAAAACATCGACGCTGTCCATGATAGTGTGCAGAGGAATCCGAGGCAGTCGCTCACAGAACTCGGCCTTGGCGAATTTTGCGTCATGACTTAGGCCTGCACCCGCACAAAATTCAACAGACCCAGGAGCTGAAGGTAAACGACCATAGACAACGACGTGTTTTTGCTGAATGGGCTCTGGAGGAGTTGGAAACCGACCCTAATTTTCATCGAAAAATCATCTTCAGCGATGAGGCCCATTTCTGGATGAATTGGTACGTCAGCAAACAAAATTCTCGAATTTGGGACGATACCAATCCACATGAGCTCCAAGAGCGTGCAATGCATCCCGAAAAACTCACTATTTGGTGTGAATTTTTGCCTGGCGGCGTCATCGGTCCATGTTTTTTATAGAACGACGTTGGCCTGGCCATCATCGTCAACCGCGAGCGCTTCTTTTGGCCTGAATTAGATGATATGGACACCAACGAGATGTGGTTTCAACAGGACGGCGGTACGTACCGCACAGCTCACTCCACATTGGAAATTCTGCACAAGCAATTCGAGGGCGTGGTCATCTCACGTGGAAGTAATGTGAACAGGCCACCGAGACCGTGCATTTAACCCCGTTAGAATTTTTCTTGTGGGATTTTCTGAAGTCGCAGGTCTATGCGAATAAAGAGCAGACCACAGTGGCCCTAAAACTCAACGTAACCCATGCCATCAATCAAATTCAGCATGTTTTATGCCCCAGAGTCATGGAAAATTGGAGATTTCGGATGCGCGCCACCGAGAGAAGTTGCGGCGGACATTTGAACGATGTTATATTCTATGTATAATGGCATCCATAGGCCTTTCAAACGAATAAAAAATCGATGATATCTCGCACACACTTTGTTTTATTTAAATTTAAAGATAAGAATCGCTTAATGACAGACCCTTTATAATACATTAAAACAAAAATAGTAGTGAGTTTGACATCTGTCATCTCTGACATCGATATATGCTTTAATGCGGCTTCCTGACGTCTGTCACAAGTTTAGTTCCATCATAATGTAATCATGTCTGTAATTTTCATCTTTGAGGTTAACTTTTGTATAGACTTTCTGTTTTTTTTGTTAACAAAAATATAATACAAATCCAATATTTTTGTTTTCAGAGATTCGGAAAAAGCGGTCGGTTTTGGCAGTACGTATAGGTGCAAAGGGCGGGCGCTACTTTGTACGCTTTCCTACAAACTCTTTCTCTTGATAATTATATCATAAACATCATAAGCTGCATTTCAATGTTTCTTGTTACTTAAAAGAAGTCTTTGATTGCCAGAATTTTGACGCTGAATTTTTTTAATTTTTATTCTTTTTATTTAATATAATTCGGGATTGTACAAATAAGACTTACAAAATGGCTTTTATAGCACATATTTTAGGGTTACATTATAAGAGAAAAAAATAAACAAAATATTATACGGGAATAAGTAATGTACTAACAATAAGTTAAGGTAGGGAAAAAAAGAGGAGGAAAGGGGAAAGGAGAAAGCAAGAAATAGAGTATGTTTAAGAGTGATAGATGGGAGAAGTATAGTTGTTGTGATTACCTGAGATGTCTTAAGGCGGCATTTTTAAAAGATGAAGCTCCCATTGTTTGTTTTGCTCGAGGAATTTAAGTAATTAAAGGATGGAATAATGATATTTTGTGTTCAGGTTGATTGGGCAAATTGGATCTTTTCCATCAAATAAGCGGGAGATATTGTTTGGATGATTTTGTGCATAAACAGCAACCAAGGACCGAACTATGATGATGGGATACATGTTTGTATCGACGCAGCCCATGCACATACCTTATCATATCGTTGAAGGCAACAAGCAACTTGTGTTGTGATAGAGAGTCAAGCTTGCAAAAACTACGACAGAGTAATCAATTATAGGCATGAATAAAGTTTTAATTAGCCTGAGTTTAGTACCTAATGGGGTGAAGCTAGATGAAAGCCAAAGTTTGCGAAGTCCAACATAGATTGGTCTAACAACAAAGTTGATATGGGACAAGTATTGACCCTTGAGGTACGCCTGCAGTTAAGGCGCGGAAATCGAAAAAATAGTTATTATGAATAACTCTTTGTTGGCGATTGTCTAAGTCATTAAAAATGATTCGAACAGATCTTTTACTGAACACAAAATACAATTTAGCTTTTTGGCATAGTACCATGTGATCAACGCTGTCAAAAGCTTTGGAAAAGTCTAGCAAACACAGCACCCTCAAAAAGTCCTTATCATATTCTACTCTTATGTCATCAAGGATTTTAACCATCGCTGTTGAGCAGCTATGATTCGCTCGAAAGCCCGACTGAACTGGGGATAATAAATTGTGTTGACATATGTAATTCGAGATTTGGTTTGCTAGAATCTTCTCAAGTACTTTGGACAGACATGGTAATATACTTATCGGACGAAAGTCGGTTGGCAAAGAGGGGAGAAGTTTTTTTGGGACAGGAATAACTTTAGCCAATTTTCAAGTATCAGGAAAGGTGGAAGCGGTGATGCAAAAGTTAAAGACATGCGTTAGGCTGCCTAGGATATGGGGTAGGATCATCTTTACAAATCGGATAGGTACACCGTCCTCTCCTATAGCATTCGACTTTAAATCACGTATGATATTAACAACATCTGTTTCAGCGACAACGCGAGAATCAAAAACAAAGTCATATGTTACTCGTAGATCATGATTAGGGGCGAAAGGCGGTTCGTTAATACTAGAAGAAATAAATGTATTGTTAAGTTCATTAACATTAGGTATTCTATCAATTGCCGATTTTTTTCCAATACCAATTGCGCGCAAGTTGTTCCACAGCTTTTTCGAGGTTTGTTCAGGCCTCAACTTGGATAAGAAATATCTTTTTTTTTGCTCTTCTTGTAATGTAAGTAGAGCGATTACGTGCCCGGCAGAATATCTCCCAATTAAGATTTGTTGGCAATGACTTCCATTTAGCATATAACTTATTACGTGTTTTCATCGCATGGTATACGATGGACATGGTGCACCATGGACATTTTTTGTTACAACCGTCTTTAAATTGATATGCCTGTTGAATAAACCAAGTACTAGAGTTTGCAAATAATTGACTTTGTCGTTCACATTAGAGGCAAAATAGTAATTACGCCATGGGAGAAGGCTTGCGTCAAGTTGTAATGCGTCATTATCTACAGTGGAAAAATCTCTAAAATTAATTGATGTCGGTATTGGGATACGACGTAAGTCAACGTTGTACGTACAGAAAATAAGATCATGATCCGACATACCACCCAGAGGTAGCTGGTCTTGAAGTAAGACATTACAACGATTTGAAACCATGATGACATCAAGTAGGCTTGGGGGGTTGTTAGGAGAAAAGCAGGTAGCGAAGGAGTTCACAATCGATAGCCCTGTACCAGCCGTGAAATCTAAAAGTTGGCGAGATTTACTGTCGGTTTTTTGAAGGTCAGCATTAAGGTCACCACAAATAATAATGTGCTCGTAGAGTGCTGTATATTCGTGGATTGCAATAAATAATGGCTCTGGAGAGTAGCATCGGTTTGGATTGTATGCAACTCCAACGAGGCATTTATTGATCCCATCGCTTACTTCTATTAACAGATACTCAACCACGCTTTCTTTCGATTTCTTCAGTTCTCTGAATTTTAGTAAGGTATTACAGTATACTGCAACTCCACCACCGCATGTAGTGGTGACCCTATTATTTCTTATAAGTTTGTACCCTGATATATCAAACAGTTGCTCTTTAGCTATATCATTATCCATGTCCGAATCAAACCAGGTCTCCGTAATGCAAATTAAATCAACCTCCAAACCTTCAAAGACATATTTTAAGAAATCGAGTTTACTTAAACTTAGACTACGGGCATTAATATAGCATACATAATCCGAAAACTAAGTTCATTTTCAAAATAATTTCATCCTTTCATCAGCCCTAAAAGAGAGAGAGAGATATTTTCCTATAGGTTCCTTTGAACCGGCTTAACTTTTTAAAATGCAGCCATAGAACTCGAATGCATGCTGATGTTTCTAAAAGATTAGCGGCCTGACGAAAACGATCATATTATTTCACGACAGTGATTATGACAAATTAAGGATATCGCTTAACAATTGTAAAGCCCAATATATTGTATACATACCATACATACGTAACACATATGTACATTCAAAATTATAGTCCAAGGCAATGTTTTCTTGAATACAAAATGAAGTCCAAGCAGTTCCTTTTATTTTTTTTTTTATGTACATAGTGCTGCCCTTTAACTTCGCTGAACCGTACTCGTAGGTGCACATAATCAACAAAACCTTGCTCAGGCTAGCAAGTACGTAGAGAGTGTTCAACCGAATTTCTCATTTCTGCGATTCCTTTTAGGGCAAGCGAGGCAAGGATATATGCTTGACTTTCAGGCCTTATTCCAAAACAATGGATTAACTCAGATAGTAGACTTTATGAATTGCAAATGAACATCCTCTGCCTATCACTGCTCAAGTATTTCGCTACGCTTATTGTGAAATGTCACCCACCTGTGCGTCATTCCATTGTTGAGAGAATGAACCGAAAGTTTAACGCCCTCTATCAAACAATTTTCCGGGATTTTCCCCGGAATACTGGTTACGCGCTCTTCATTAGACAACAAAAAGGATAATTGGTTCCCATTGTAGTTGTTTACGACTGAACAATACAAATAAAAAGAGAGCAAACCTTAGACGTTTTCAACACCGCCGACATCTTTCTATCAGAGCTGGCAGTCACTTCCGTCGCGTTGTACCCTTCAGGATAAGTTAACATTTATTTCTACACATATACGAGTAGATGCCACTTGTGAGGCAATTCTCCATAAGTGGCAGTGGGTTCTATTCAAAAGACTGAATGCTCCAGCTTATGGTGGTTGGTGGTTTATAAGTTGCGAAATGATTGCCAATCCTTCTTTTAATGCGATTTCCCCGCGGCTTACAGAATCCAACAGCAAATCGTAAATTAGTTGCTAAAGTCAACCGCTTGAGATGTCAAATTATTGTCAGGCTATGCTTGATGACTTAAACAAAAGCCCATACATCCATATCCGTATCTAGCGAATTTTAGGGGGATCGACTTCCAAGAAACCCTACCCATGTCTCTATTCTCAGTATTTGTTATTTTTCCGGGAATACGAGTATTCGTACACCGACCTAACATCAGAAGGGAAGAAAGTGAATTAAAAAAAAAATGAAACCAAAAGCGGAAGAAAAACACCCAGAGGTAAACACCTGAAGAGCATAATGACAATGGCAATTCCTTGTGTTATTAATAAGGAAGTGCTACTTTCATAAATTATATGAGGTAGACAAGGTGGAATTACTTAAGTATAAGTTTGTGGGGTACATATAGGTATGTGCTTTATATACACATGTACAGAATTTAGATGGAATGAGGGCGTCGTAAATAAGTTTATTGCTACCACGGTTTCAGAGGTATATGGTATGGTATTTTGACGTTAAAGAAAAAGCTCTTACATCATATCGCACCACAAATGTGGAGGATGAAGTGTGTGCGACGAGCAGGATAAAGGCTTTTGGTGGAGTTCAGAAGCCAGACGCTTATCGCATTGTTTATGAGTTCATATTAGAACTCTCCTTTGGGCAATTTATTTCATTTAATGAAGATAACTTGTCATACGCAGCTAGGGAAAATCGCAATGCTAATACACACCGGATGACTTTGAATGAAATATTTTCATTTAAGGTGGTTTTTCCTTTAAAAAAGTATAAATGGACTCTTTGCTGAAATATTTTGAAAGGTTTTTCTAAAATGTAATTTTTAGCAATTTTTTTTGTCGAGAGTACCTAAGAGTACATTGGTATGCAGCTCAGATAAGAACGCCATCAATTGGTTCATTTCCTTAATTAATTGTTCGTTTCTAAATGGCTGGTATTAATTTTTTAAATTCTTTGTGTACTTCTATGTTTGAATGCCTAAAATCCCCATTAAAAAACGTCAGAAGCTCTTCAAAATTTAGAAGGCCACTTTTAACGCATGGCCAGTGTGAAAATATACCGGATGTTCAGACTTTCAAATTAATGTTGACTTTGGTGATTCCTTGTTACCCCCGGAAAGACGATGCATGGACAATAAAAAAAGTATAGTGTTGCAGACCTGCGTTCGTTATAGTTGGGTATGCACTATCGGGTGACACCACTGCTATAACATATTGTACATGAAGTTTGATAGATGTTGGCATACAATCCGTTTTCTTCAATAAGTTTGCCAGATTGTTGGACTCTGCTGCCATTGTCGAGATTATCGGCGAAGCGATCGAGTTCAAAACTTCTAACTGGAAAGACAATACGTACAAAACTCTGATCCATCAATGTGAAGCCACCAGCTAGTGTGGAAGTTTTCATTCAATATAATACCCATTTATTGCAAAATTAATATAAAATTTTATTGATTAATTAAGCTCGGTATATGGCAATTATAAATAGAACACAATATCGTTCATATGACCACCGCGGCTTCTGGTGCAAGCGACCTTCCGAAGGTTAAAATTATCGATGACTTTTTAAAGAACAAGTGGGCCAATGGCCGAAATTTCAGTTTGGATGTTGTGTTTGAGATCCTGAATTGACGCTGGGTTATTGGCATAAACCGTACACTTCAAATTACCTCATAGGACTAAGTCTAAAGGTATCAAATCGCATGACTTTAGAAGCCAATCAACTTCTTCTCTAACCGAAATAATGCGATCTTCAAATTTCATACGCAATAAATTGATTGATTGGTGGCTTGTGTGGGCGGCAGCACGATCCGGTTGAAACCAGAGATCGTTCAGAACTAATTCATTCAATTTTGGGAAAAAATAGGCGGTCAACATGTTGAGGTAACGTTCTCCATTCACTCTAACTATCTCTCCATCTTTCTTCGAAAAAGTACTGGTCAACGATGTCGCCAACCCAAAATCCGCACCATACAGTGACTGTTTTTGGATGTGTTCCCGTTCCAATTTTGTTTATTTGCCTACCCATCTATTCAAAAATGGGCTCCATCGGAAAAGATCAAATTCGGTGACAAATGGTCCTGGCGATCCAGCATCCAGTTAACAAATTGGCGGCCTTGTAGATGGTCTTAAGGCTTCAGTTGTTTTGTAATTTGGATTTTATAGGCGCGCAAATGAAGATCAACTTCTAAAATTAGCCGTAAAGTGCCATAAGGCCAATTGTTGACTTCGGCGACGAATAAAGGTGCTTGGCTGGTTTTGAACACTTTCGCTCACAGTGGTAATGTTTTGACGTATACGTACTGACGGAGCATGCTGATATAGAGTCTCACCCAATATCGAACCAGTTCCTTCAAAACGCTTCACCGTTGCATGAATTCCGGACCCACTAGGGCGATTATGTTGACCGAAAAATTCACGAATTTTACGAAATGTTACTTTTACAGATGACATTTATTTATAGCCAACATCGGCTCTATCTGTTGGCTCACCCTTTACATCCGTGAGAGTTCGTTGAAAGCGGACGTGTTTCTTTTGGTGTCGTGTGTTGCGCCTTTACATTTTTATTCAAATTATTTTCTAAATTAAATAATAGTGAACTGTTTGAGTTGTAAAAAAAAAAATTGTCGAGGTTATTCTTTCAAAACAGATTGCGTTGACTGCAGATGTTTCTTTCAATGTGCGTGTGTTAATATAACTCAGTCTGATTTTGACTGCATAAACTCTAGCAGTAAGTTTCGCAGCGAAATTTGTACTGCTCTTCGATGACAATTGCTACAACAACAACAACAATCAGCACAACCAAAACAGCAACAAAAAGTCGTGGGGGCAGCTAAACAGCCACCGAAACATCTGAAACAGCTCACAAGACAACTACACCACCTCTGAGCGTTCCACAGCAATAAAAAGCAAGTGCAGTAACGGTAGGTCAATCAAAACATGGTAGCGGGTCTATCAGTTCAATAACCTTTCAACTGCTGTACGAGGAGGTAAACACTGAGTTTCTCCAATTGCAGATGGACGACGAAATGGAAATTGTTGGTGCATATATGGAAAACTTTCCAGATTTTGGGCGTTCTAAAAACCGTTTTCCACCGAGTGCTCTTTTTTTTCTAGTACTTTAGAGGTTTGCGTAAGTGTTGATAATTCACTTACAATGCATTTGTAATAGGTTTAAAGAGTTGCAAAAATATTAGTAGAGTTTGCCATCTATGTTAGTTTATATATGGCCAGAAGTAAACAACGAGAATGCACTGAAGAATGCGCAACAAATTTTCAGCGCGGCTTTGAATGTCTCTGCTTCCTCCGAAGAAACTACATAAAAGAAATGCTATGTGAATCCCTTTAGCAAAAAAAAATATTACTTCCAAATTTAATGAAACGAAAATAGAAATTGTTAGCGTTCATCTACAATATCTTCAAGCGATGTTAAGCAGAAGATTATGAGAAGCAGGCAATGTGCACAGATAAATCTGAATACTTTGTTATTTTCAGATGGAAAAATGAAAAGTATATTCGTTAATGACTATTTCACGAATTACACTAGGGCTTCGTTTATGGCAGCTAAAAAAGTTAAAACAAAGACACATTATAGATATTTACATATTTTTAGTAACTCTAAAATGTCCATGAGAAAAGTTGAAAATGGTAATGCCGTCGTTATAAGATCTTTTGACAATTTAGCAGTTGTCGTAGATTAATATTATGTTTGATGATAGTATTGATCTGCTAAACGACGACATTACCATTAAAACAAGCCAATTCTGAATTTTTACTTTACAGTTGCGCTTAGTAATAATATTATTTTTTTTTATATTGACACGGGAACTTGGAGTGGATATAGCTAATATTCGCGAGCTTAAAAGTAACCACTTTTCTGCGTACGTCCACGTCTGTAAATACAGATCAGCTAATTTGGCACTTAGTGAAACACAGGTAGATCCCCGCTCACACCTCTCAGCTCACTCTAATCTGAAGCCACCTGGCTACAAACTACTGGCATTATTCTTCTCTAACTGCGGTCTCGTCATTTACGTACGTAGTGATGTAGCTTACCAAACTCCACCACAATGTGATTCATGTTTCAAACCGGAATTCAACTCCATGTGGTTAAAATTTCATTTCCGTGAGCAAATTATCCACTACTGCTTTATTTACAAAAGCCCCAAACTGGACCGCAATTCGACCTTTAACGAGTTTGATGCACCCTCTGACTCCATACAAGCGATTGCATCCCAGTATCCACATACTGAAATCGTGATTACGGGCGATTTCAATATATACAATTTTGGGTGGCTTCAACATCCTGGACAGACAACACCCGAAGGACGGTGTGTTGAGATTTTCGCTGCAGAAAATATCTTAAACCAGCTTGTAAATGGGCCCGCACGAATACCAGACGTTGATAGTCACACCGCCAACACCTTGGACTTGTTTTTAACTTCTCATCCTGACAAATAAAAGATCAACGTGCTATTCCCTCTAGGCTCGTCGGACCACTGTGTCATATCAGCTAATTTCTTGTACACCGACCACACAGTTAGAGAAAAGATTCCTAAAAGAACCGTATGGCAGCAACTTCTTTAGAAATTTTTGACTGGTCGCTATGTTTCCTCGATAACGACGTTGATGCCGTTGCTGACATGATCACTGACACTATTCTCTTTGGAATGAGATGCTTCTCCCTCATCGGATGAAGAGTATCAAACCAAAAGATAAAGCATGGTACGACTCGATCTGTAAAGAGGCTGTCACGGTTAGAGAAATGTTTTTTCGCTCCTACTACTCGTAGTTCAACCCGACAGTGGAAAACCGGAAAAATTTAAACGAGCCAGAAATGACTGCAACGTCTTTCTCAAGCGTGTGAAATTCCAATACGACAAAAAACTGAGGCATCAAATACTGCAATGTCCCAAAGGCAGTAACAATTTTTGGTCGTTCGTCAAAAACATTAGAAATTCCGCCTCATCCTCCATCCCAACGGTCATTTGCAATGACATTCCAGCTGTCAGCTCTTTGGACAAGGACAATCTGCTTTCTGCACACTTTGCGGCTACCTCAACACCCCCAGATTGTGCTTTGTCCCCGCCTACACTTGAGTGCGTCGAATCTTCAATGGGACGAATCCACTTTCGCACTCGTGTAGTACTCGTAGCAAGAGTACTTAAAGATCTTAACATTCATAAATCTGCTCTGCCCTTCTTCTGAGGAGCAGTTCTTCCTCGCTGGCAACACCACTGCGTTTTCATTAATCCTACTCTTTAGGACTCTTTTCGAACAGAAGAAAACAGCATTTGTCCAGCCCGTCCCTTAAAAAGGCGAATCATGCACTTACGTCCCTTCTTTCTAATGTCATGGAAACGCTGATAAACTGTCAACTAATGAAATATCTCGAAACACGAAAACATCTTAATGACCGGCAATATGATTTTCGCAGCAACAGGTCCACTGGTGAGTTGATCTCATGTCTCACCCAAAAGTGGAATCAAAGCGTACATCAATTTGGAGAAAGCAAGATACATAGTCGCACTTGATATTTCTTGTCATCAGGCTCCTTTGTCGAAAATGCGTGCTTTTGAGATCGATGACTCTCGTCTTCAATGGATTAGAAATTACTTTTCAGAACGTTCAATTCAAGTTGTCTTGGACGGTTTCTAGTCTGATATTCACAAAATGAATCCTGCTGTGCCCCAGGGCTCTGTTTTATCTCCGACAATATTTTTAGTTTTTATCAATGATCTCTTGCCTGCCACTTCTAATCCAATTTATTCCTTTGCTGAGGACAGTACTCTCTGCTTTTCATATTCGTTTCCGTACTCACGTCCCTGCTCTTCGGCTGTAGAACGAGAACCGCAGCGTATGTTAAGCTAATTAAATTCCGATATTAGCAGCATATCCAATTGGGGAACTATCAACAGAGTTTAAATTAATGCTTCCAGAACACAATGCTGTCTGCTGTCGTAAAGCGAAATTTAAACACCCAGCCATTATCCATGAATGCCATTCCACCACCGTATATAGCCAGCACGCCATAGCAAGTTTTAAGCCACACATTTTTCTTGTCGTTCTTTTGAAGATAAAAAGAGCATTATATGCCTTTTCGATTCTTTCCACCAAACTATTCGGAACATAAAAAACTGTAATTCTAGTGGCTCTGATGAAATTTCTAGTATAGTACTTAAAATAATTTCGTTCTTTGTGGTTGATGTTTTAGTGGTCATCTTCAATCGACGTGTTTTTTCAGGGGTCTTCCCAGATGTATTGACATGTGCGGATGTAATACCTTTATTTAAAAAAGGTACTCCTACTGAGTTGTGTAATTACAGACCTATATCGCTGCTTCCGGTACTAAGTAAGATTTTCGAAAAACTTATGAAACTTAGAATTATGCAATTTCTTGATAAAAAAGGTATCTTTAGTCCACTTCGGTTTGATTTTCTGAAGGGTAAATCTACTGAGGAAGCCTTACTTGAAATTTTATGCCAAAATAATGTCTAGTCTTAATAAGAAAAAATGTATAGCCGGTTTGTTTATATGTAGACATCACAATAGCGTTCGATACGGTCGATCAAAAAATATTTTTATTTAAACTGAAAAGAGCTGGCTTTCGAGGTTTATATTGTACTTAAATGGCCAACATCTTATCTTAAAAATAGATCGCAAAGTGTTAAGATAGACGTAGAAAGAAGTAGAGTAATTTGTTTTGATTTAGGTGTTTCGCATGGGTACGTTTTGGGACCTGTATTCTTCCTTATCTATGTAAACTTCTTATTTGCGCTTGATTTTAATGGCCTACCAACTGCCCATTAGATCTTGTTGCTGTACTTAGTTGGGATTTACACTTGCTAAGGTACTGGTTTGCGATGCATAACCTTATACTAAGCAGTAAAACTAAAATTATGTTATTTAGTTTGTCATCTGCGCAGAAATTGGAAGCGGCTGTCTGTTACCATGCACCTGAGTGCAAAAGATTTGCTTTGAATAACTGCATTCATAGCTTGCATCCATCAACATTCCTAATTTATGAAAACTGATTTTAAATATTTGGGTCTTATTACTGACTCCAACATGAGTTTTTCGGCACACACCGAATCCATGAGAAAATACTTTCGTTCTACTCTCAGGCACTTTCACTTCTTTTAAAATCAATTCACTACGCAGTCTTTCATTCAAAGTTACAATATGGTATTGCTTGTTGGGGAGGTACACATCGCAATAAAATTTATCCTCTACTTGTTTTACAAAAACATGTTATTCGTATAATATCCCATAAACCATTCAGATATTCTAGCCTTCCCTTATTCCTTGATCTTAAAATTCTTCCTGTGCGTCACCTTTACCGATATAAAGTATTAAAAAATTTTTACATGAAATCTGGTAATCGAAATTCTCGCTTTTTTTCTAAATTCAATCATGCCAACTTAGTATACCATAAATACTCATGTCTCAAACTACCGCTTTTCAGAACTTTTTTTCTGTATCCTCTTTTCGTTTATTTAATAAGCTTCCGAAATCTATAAGAAAAATTACTTCACTTGGAATGTTCAGAAGATATGTGAAAAATTGGCTTTTAAATTTTAATTACCACAATCTTGAATATATTTACTCTGGCATACTGGTTTAACCTTAAAAATTGAACAAAATTGCTATTACTCTTGTATTTTATAATCCGATTTATCTCTTGCATTCTTAGCCTAAAATTATAACATTGTGCATTACTTCTAGCTTGAAACTCCTTTTTGCTGTATGTACTATAACAAAAATATATATATTTTTTTAATTTTTGGCCACCCCGCCTCAATTTTATCTATTTAATTGCATGATATGGTATACCGAAGTGATACTCATAACTAGGGATCGGATTTCCATGCAAATGCATGTTTTTTTATGAACACCTTGGACGCAAGGCAACTTATTATGTATACGTATCATGAAATTTCCTTTAAAATGGCATTTAACCGTTAGTGCATATTTTTGCATATTTTACTCTAAATGCATATTTTGCATATTTTTGTGCATATTTTGCTTTGAAAAAAAATTTCAAGTGGATCAGCATTTGAAAAGTGTTAAACACTTAGAACTTGAAGGAAGATCTGAAGTTTGCAAGAAATCCCAACAAGTGCTGTCCTTTACCAATGCATCCAACAACTTTTCAATGGATTTATGTTAGGCGTTTGTTGCAGCCGATATACCATTAAGTAAGCTTAGTAACCCTGAATTAAGAATTTTTTTAAAAAAATATACAAAAGAAATTATACGGGATGATTCTACTTTGCGAAAAATTGACAAAATTTATATTTCGCTATTTGAACAAATGAAAATTGATCTAAAAGATAAGTATTTATGGACGTTTTGTTGCTAACGTAATTGTGGGTGTGTTGTAGTCCAATTACAATAGAAAAAACGAACCATTTCACCATCGCTCGCGCATTTGATGAATCCATGAATTCACTTGAAATTGGTAAAAGCAAAATACTCCTTTTTTTGGCCGATGCTGCACAATATATGGTAAAGGCAGCTCGTGGATGAGGACTGTTTTATCCAAAATTGTTGCACTTCACTTGCTTAGCAAATGCAATGCAACTAGTTGCAGAAGAAATAAGGACTAATTTTGGGAACGCCGGTGGATTAATTTCAAACGGCAAAAAAATATTTTTAGGGCACCATCACGCATCGAAATTTTTAAAGAAAAATATCCTTTGACTCCTCTTCCGCGTCAGCCTATTGTTACAAAATGGGGAACTTGGTTGATGGCTGTTGAGTATTATGCACAAAATTATGAAGCGTTTGAAAGCATTGTCAATGGGTTCGATAACTCCGATGCAGTTGCAATAAAAAATGCAAAAGAAGTCATGAACCAGCCATTGCTAAAAAGCCAAATAATATTTATAAATTCAAACTTCAGTTTCCTATGTGACACCATCACAAAGCTAGAAGGCAGGACCACCTTAAAAAATCAAATTGATTTAATTGAAGAAG
This sequence comes from Volucella zonaria, assembly GCA_963966105.1. Taxonomy (NCBI): domain Eukaryota; kingdom Metazoa; phylum Arthropoda; class Insecta; order Diptera; family Syrphidae; genus Volucella; species Volucella zonaria. The sequence continues at coordinate 8,488,077 of OZ014530.1, forward strand.
GACTAACGCGGGCAGTCATTAAAAAAAAAACTTCAGTGCGTTCTTGCAAAAAATGAAGGATTTGCAATAATGCAAAATGTAAGTAAGACCCTCGCATTGGACTGCGATGACGAAAATTACCCAAAAAAAACTTCACCGTCGATGAGATTTGTTCTTTTAAAAATGCTCCACTAACTTCTGTTGACGTCGAGTGATCTTTTTCGTTGTATAAAGCATTCTTAAGACCAAATCAGCAACGTTTTGATTTCGAAAACTTTAAGAAAAATTTTATGGTCTATGCAAATAAAACTTTTCAAAATCAGAACAATTAAGGAATTAAGGATTTTGTGTTATTTTGAATTATTTATTTGAATTAAACAAATGAAGATGTTTATGTTTACGTGAACTGTGTTTTTATTTTTTTTTTATTAAATGTTCATTTCGTTGTAAGTTATTATTTCATTAAATAATAAAAATAAAAAATTGAACATTGTTAAAGACTGAAGAAAATGTGTTTTAAATTGAACCGAAATTAAGTTAAACTAATTTTAAGTGCATATTTTAAATGCATATTTTGTACTTTTAAGCGCATATTTTAAGCGCATATTTTGAGATTTTTTATGCATGAAAATCCGAACCCTACTCATAACTAATTTATTACATATATGGTATATGATAATTACAGAGTGTCACCATATATCTTATATGTAAGTATATTAATTTATAAGTCGATTATCTAAATTTCCATATTTGTAAAATAATTTTATAAGAAATAAATAATAAAATAAATAAATTAAAATAAATAAATAATAAATAAATATTTTGCTACCTTACATCTAGCGTTACGAAGCAAAACTCTTGCTTCTTAGTGTGAGTTCTTTGCATTATTTGCAGCGGTTATGAAGGCGGCAGGCACAGCATCTGAGCCAGCTGTTTTCACTTTTTCCACCACCGTTGCCTTGCCCTTCTTTCTTTGCCTCTTGGTGGTAGCTTTGGCAACGGATGTTCCAACTGCCTTGGCTACGCCTACTACAATAGAGTGCCCTATTTAACTATTTCAATCAAAACCCTGAAAATATTATTATTCAAAATTGTAACATTTTAAGATTTGTTCGGAAATAAAGAATTAAAAATATAAATAAAATACCGTTACCGCAAAGGTTAAGTCTCCGTGTAGTTAGTCAAATTTGTTTACCGGCTTAGAGCTTAACTTAAGCGGCCGTCGATGGCAGTTTAAACTGATGATTAAGCGTAAGCTGACGTTTAAGCTGATGTGTAACTTAACGTTTGTCATATAAACAAATGCCATTTTACAAGTGCAAAGATAGATTGTTGCAGTCGTTCATTGATCTCCGCCGAATCCAGACGTGTTTCGACTTTTGGTTGAGTAGTGACACGAGTTAAAATTAAAATAATTAATAATTAAAAACAAAAAAGACAATTGGCTAATACAATATACGGTTCCAATTGGCCCAGTGGAAGTGTGCACGATTACCAGTTAACGGGTGCGGGTTCAACCCCGGGTTAAATAGATCTTTTTTTTTTTTTTTTTTTTTTTCTTCAATTAAAAGAAAAAAAAAAATAAAAACAAAGTATTAAACAACATCACGCGATGGAGTGCGGAGAGCGGTCCGCTACGCCAATAGCGGGATCCGCTGATAAGACAGGCGATATATCGAGTGGTTCAGGCCAAACACCAGCAGGGGCAGAACCAAAGACGAAGAGAAGAAGGAAGTTAAGGGTAACTTCCAGCTCTGTACAACGTCCCATCTTACCAACTTCCACTGTCGAGCTGCTTGGTGGAGTGAAGGAAGGGGCGCAATCAATGATATCAACGGCAGAAATGAATCAACCCGGGCAATTTATCGACAACAACCCATTCGCCTCAGATGTTCACGAATATGTGAAAGAGAACAGCTTCGCTTCCTTGGCGTCAACCGAATCGGAAGATGAAGAGGAAGAAATGGAGTCAATCAGTAGTAGCATCAAAATGCTACAACAAAGAGTACTAGCCATAAAAGGCAAGCAAATGCTAAGAAGGAAGAGGGAAGAGCAACAGCAATCCCAACAGCAACAGCAGACGCAGCTAGCTCAAAAGCTGAGCCAACAACACCAACAAAAACTTAAGAGCCACCAGCAACAACAACAAGAGCAACCACAACAACGGCAACAGCAGCAGCCACAAAAACAGCAACAGAAAAAACAGCCGCAGCAGCAGCAGAAACAACAACAGCAGCAACAAAAACAACAGCAGCAGCAACAACAACAACAGCAGAAACAGCAAATTTCTAAACAAAGGGTTCCACCTATAAATACATTTAAGATGGAACTACAGGAAACAAAAGAACTATGTAAGTCGGCCATAGGCAATAATTTTTATATTAAAAGACTTAGCTTAGATAGGCACGCGATCCACTGTAATACAGTGGAGCGCTACCATAAAATTAAAAGTTTATTGAGGGATTCGACGACGGAGTTCTTCTCCTACACCCCGAAGGGGGAGAAGCTGCAAACAATGCTGCTGAGGGGGTTAGAACCGTCGACTGATCCGGAGGAGCTCCTTGCACTGCTGAAAGAGAAGGAGTGCGAAGGGCTCAAATTCGTGGGGGTCAAGCCATTTGTCACGGCTAGAGCCAAAAGGGAGAAGCGGAAACTACCGCTCTTCCTGGTTCAGCTAAGTCCCAACAGCAAACTGGACGGTCTAAGGAGTATAAAAGTCCTAGACTACCAGGTTGTACACTGGGAAAAATTAAAGAGGAGCGAAAACATTTTACAATGTGTTCGCTGCCAAAGGTTCGGGCACGCCGCGTCGAACTGCGAAATGCAGCCTCGATGCGTGAAGTGTGGAAAGAACCACAAGTCAGAGGAATGCGCTCTAGGTAAGGACGGAGCGTCGGAAAAAAGCCAACTCTCTTGTGCTTTATGTAGGAACACGGGACACACCGCAAATTATCGGGGTTGTCCCAAATTCCAATACATCAAAAGAGTAAATCTGGCTCGGCAGCAGAAAGTGGAAGTTAAACGTCCACTCGTGCAGGCACAAACACCAGCCGTTACTCCCCAAATTACCTACGCCCAAATGGCGGCAGGTAGGGGAACTACGGTACAACAAGCAAAGGTAGCTTCTCAGGCCCCAGCGCCTAGAGCACCTGAACCTGTACCTGACATGCTGGCTATCTTGCTCTCTATTCAGGGGCAGATGGCTCAGCTTCAGCGTCAAATACAGGAACAGGCTAAGCGAGTAGATCAAATATACGCGCTGCTGCCGGGCCTAACGCACCTCCAGTCGTAATGGGTACGTACATGGCGGAGCAAACCCTGAAGGTCCTTGCAGTGAATGTTAATTCACTGATTAGGTTCGAACGAAGAGCCGCACTGTTTAAGTTGCTCAAAGACCAAGCCCCTGATGTGCTTTTGGTTAGCGAAACTAAGCTTACCAAAAGGCACAAAATGAGACACAGAAGATATGAAATATTACGAAGAAACCGACCCAATTCTATTCAAGGAGGTGGTGTTGCGATCTTTGTAAGAAAGGGACTGCGTTTCAAAAGAGTATACAGTCGTGTAGTACGTAGATTTCAGGTGCTGGAAGCATGCATCATGTACATCCCTCTCCGTAGTGGAAAGCGGTTATACATGGTGTCTGTTTATGCATCTAAGGCTACTCAATCCACTTTATTCATCTCAGAGCTCGAGACACTGTTTCGATTCCTGAGGCTGGAATTGGAGGAGAACTTTTTTATTATCGGCGGAGATTTTAACGCCAAACATAGAGATTGGGGAAATAATACACCAAATACTAGAGGGAATCTACTATTCAATTGGTGGAGTCAGCACAATGTGATGTATCGACTCGGCCTCAAAGCCACGGATAGTCCGTCGTTTCCCAGACACGGGTCCTATTTGGATCTCCTGCTGTTCGACTCACGAATACAACTGACGTGCACTAACCAACAAACTACAAACTGTCTACGCACTTTCGTGTATGACAGTGACCATTGCGGTCTCAGCACCGAAATAACCGTTCCTAACGAAATTGCGGAATTGGATGAGTTTGTGCAAAGGCATTCCTACAATTATAGTAGGGTGCGTTGGACACACTTCACCAGAACACTGACTAGAGCACTCTCCTCGAATTCGCTCTACCCACCGTCCAACAGAAATCTGTCAAACGAGGAGATTGACAGGTATCTTAGACTATTGGACGAGACAATTAAACGAACAATGGACAAAACGATACCTCGGTATCAACACACTGACGACGAAGACTTATTCCGCAATGCAACTATTGACGCACTGCACCGACAAAAAAGTAGGCTGCTGTCAAGACTAAAAACCTTGTACAGACAGTTTACTGACAGACATAACCCGGAGATCATGACATTGAAGTCGTCGATTAAAAACCTCCAGATATTAATAAAAGAAAATTACAGAAATTCTGTAAGTTTGTATTGGAACAACAAAATTCGGGCTGTAAACACCAGCAACCCGAATATGTTCCCGCAAATAAATAAAATATTTCGGAGAAATAATCAAAATGACCTTCGATGTCTCAAAATCGCCCGAACGACGAACAACGAACAAATACTTGTAGCAGCAGGTATTGATCCAGATGAGGCCGTTGATGATGACAACTTCTGTGTGATCGAGGATCCGCAGGAGAAGGTAGAGGCTATAGGAGCGACTTTCCAGGAAGTGTACAAGGCGAATGACATCATTGGCCCGAACCACGACCTGGAAAGTCGAGTCCTTGTGCACAATTCCTGCCTTCGAAATGAAATTGTGAATTGGCGATTCGAGAGCTCGGGTTTCACCCAGTTCAGTGACGAGAATATGGCAAATAATGTCATCACCAACGAAAGGGTATTACCACCTTTCATTGCGAAGGAAGAGCTCCAAACGATCTTCGAATCACTTAGAAGTAAGAAATCAGTGGGAACCGATGAAATACCGAACATTGTGCTTCGACATCTCCCACTAGTAGCGGTGGACATTTATACCACCCTGTTTAATAATGCAATGAATAATGCACATTATCCAGCGCATTGGAAAACTGCGGTGGTACATCCCATCCCCAAAAGGGATAAAGATACTTCCAATCCGGCGAATCTCCGCTCGATCAGTCTTCTTCCAAACATCAGTAAGGTTTTCGAGAAGGTAATCAATAGAGTCCTGACCAAGTGGGTTGAGGACAAACATATAGTTCCGGATAATCAATTCGGTTTCAAGGCGGGGCATGATATCATTCATGCTGCGTCTAAACTGGTTTCCGATATCCAATGGAACAAAGGCAAGAAACAGTGCACTGGTGCCTGCCTGATTGACTTGGAAAAAGCCTTCGATACCGTATGGTTAGAGGGACTCTTTTTCAAGCTGGACAGGTTGGGCATTAGTAAACCACTGCTGTATATTCTTTTTGATATGCTCTCCAGTAGACAGTTCATCGTGAAGAATGGCGATGTGACTTCTGCTGGAATATTTAACATTAAAAACGGTCTGCAAGAGGGTGCGGTAAATTCGCCGATCCTATTCAACATTTACACAAGTGATCTGATAGGTTCACTTCCCCATGCCATAGCGTACGCAGACGACTTAATTGCGTACAGATCAGGTCCAAAAATCGAGGTCATTAATATGCTTTTGCAACGTGACTTCGACAAAATTAAGCAATATTGCGATGACTGGAAGTTGAAAATCAACTTTCAGAAGTCGGAAACCATTCTGTTTAGGACGCCTTTGTCTGGGGCCTCTAGGGATACCAGAAAGAATTGGCGAAAGTTCTCTATCGTCGGACAACATGGACAGCCACTTGCTTGTCGAAATGTAGTCAGATACCTTGGGATCTGGCTAGATCAATATCTATATTTTAACAAACATATAGATGTTGCTCTGGCCAGAGCCAGAGGTGCTTTTGCCCTTACAAGGAGACTGTTTTACAACAGCCAACTCGATACGAGGGTGAAGGTGATCTGCTACATGGCCCTTATCCGGCCTATGCTTGTGTTTGGATGTCCCGTGTGGTTCAACGTGAGAGCAAGTTTATTGGAAAAGATTCGGGTGTTTGAGAGGGCTTGCCTTAGGGCTTGTCTTCGCTTATACAGAACACCAGAGTCTGAGTACATAAAATTCTATCGCAATGAGGTCTTGTACAATAGGGCGAACCTAATAAGAGTGGACAATTTTGTTATTAAGTTGACTCGAAGGCACATTGCAAGAGCAATGACCTCGTCAAACAACCTGATCTCCGGGGCTTACTACCCTAATTATATGTATCATGAGAGAGTTCGCTTTGACGGCTTTATTCCTCCAGAAGCGTTCCTCTACCTAGATATGAAAGGTCTGATCCAGGACAGATTAGCTGTGCCGCTAATCTTCCACGTTGCTCGAACAGCTGCGGACAGGCGACTCAACTACGACAGAGACGTCGCACATGGCAGTGCGGAGCGTCTCCGGTTCAGTAGGGCGGTAGGGAGTCGCGACATGAGGGATGTTGCTCGGCAGCACCAACAATTTTGGTGGCTATTTGAAGGAGGGGAGGGTTCGTCGTCGAATTCCTCAAGTAATAGGTAGCTTCATGTGAAGCAAAGTGGGCCAGCCTAGCCATGGCCGGCTTACGTAGTTTTAAGTAGGTATAAGTTAGTTTTTAAGAAAAAAAAAATAAATATATATATAAAAACAAAAAAAAAAAAAACAAATAAAAATAAAAAATAACAAAAAAAAAAATTAAAAATTATATATATATATAATATAATAAAATTATATATATATATGTGTGTGTGTGTACATGTATATATATATATATATGTTTATGTATATATATGTGTATGTATGTGCATATGTGTATATATTAAGTATATACGCATTATGTGTGTATATATATATATATATGTGTACGTATTAGTTGTAAGTAGGTTAAGTAGATTAAGATATATTTTTTAAGTAGTCTATAAGTTTTTAGTTTTAGGTTTTTATAATACTATTAAAATGTCCATATACTAAGCTTTTGCTTAAAATCTATTTTCTTAGTTTTAGTTTTAACATGTAAGTATAAAATTAAATATAAACAGTAATATACGTCGAAAGACTTAGTTTAAGTGTTAGGTTTAACTTAGAGTGCCCGCATGGGGCCATTAAGTTAGTCTAAGATTATTTGTAAGTTATTTAAGCTAATTTTTAAGCATTTTTTTGTCTAGCATGTAAGAGTAAATTAATTAAGAAAATAAAAATGCATTTAAACTGAAAAACTGAAGATAGATTGTTGCTTAAATACAAACGTAGTAAATGAAATGAATTCAGATTTGGAAAACGTAAGTGATGGGGAAATAACACTCGTTATTATTAACATACAACGGACAAAAGTGATTCATCTGAGACTCAACCATTTCGAAGTATGGAATGGTGGTGATTTTTATATACGATTTCGACTAACAAAACAAACTGCTCAAAAGTCTTTAAATCAAATAGAATATACCAATAGACTAAAAAATAAAATAAATTTTTATGTTATAAATTTAAAATCGATTCAGGTAAAATCATTGATATTCATTCATTTAATTGCAGGAATCATGCTTTGTCAACTGAATATATGTTTTTATTGACTGTTCGTTGAATCCAGTGGAGGCATTTCGGTAGCATCCAGAGATTTCTCTTGTATTTCTAAATCCACAGCATAAAAAGTCATACAAATATGTATCAGATGCGATTTGCATGCTACGAAACTAATATGTCAAATGTCCTCAAACCGATGAGGAAATCAATGCCACAATAATCGATTTTTATAGCATTGACCGATTTGCACGAGTTATTGCAACAGTGGATTGTACCCATGTCAAAATTCAGTCGCCAGGCCTGTTTCTAAATTGAAGTTCTATTTTTTGAGTAAAGCAAAATTATCTTTATTTAGGTGAAATTAAAAAGTTTTCTTTTCTTCGAATGTTCATGCAGTGTGCGGCTCGAAATTGGATATTATGAACCTGGTAACAAGATGGCAGGGTTCGAGCCCCGATGCGACAATGTTTACAAAGCTCTAGAATCTACACAAGTATTGAGTCTAGTGAATCCGGTGGAAAGGTTTTTATAGCTGATGATGGATACCAAAGGAAACCATACATTATGACACCTCTACGTATTTACATGTTCAAATGCATAAGAACGACTTTACAATCGGACACAAATTCGTAAAGAAAATTTTGTAGAGAGCCTTTCGATTTGTAGAAATGACGCTTTCCAGTCTTGACGTTGCGTTTAGGTTTGAAACTATGCACCGTACAATTTATTGTTGTACCGACAGCAATTCTGCACAATAGTTGTTGCAATCAAGGCGAATTGGTTTGGAAATAACCTCTGGTTGGTTTGGTTGAAGAATCAGCGCAGTGCACTTTAGATGTAGAAAGTGGGGGTTTGAACTCGTCGGATGATATACATGTGGGATGCGTGCACTCTTAGATCCGAGCACACCCACATCAAGAAGAGTCAGTAGTCGAACAGTTTTAATCAATATCGAGGATAGAGAGAAATTAGACACACACTAGACTAGTGGACTCCATTATATTTTGCCCAAAATCATTAATAATTTGTTGTTTTCATATACTCGGTATTTTTCTATTTTTTTTTTATTTTGTAAATCCTGATTAATTATAAAGCAATTATTATAAAATACTGCGTAAACTATATCTTTAACCATTGACATAAATTGAATTCAATCTTCGAAAGCGTGGCTTAGTTTTTTTTGCAACAACAAGTGCTTTACATGGAGGCTCAACCGGGATTTTGCCGCCAATTAATTAATAATTAAACAGTGGACAATTGAACAGTGGACAGAGGAAGCAGATTCAGATTTGAGTATTCTGTTTTGCAGCTATTGATTACGGCAGTTGCTCGTTGTTGTTGTGGTTTGGGGCAAAATATTAAGACATGGGGAGTCGTGCCAAAAGAAGCAGTTTTGCGCGGTCCGGTTTTCATTACAATTAAAATGCGTCGGGTGTAAACCATGTACGAGTATGTAGATGATAATCTCAGTGTTTCATTATTCGATTCGACGATAAAGCCCTTTAATGGAGATGACCGACAGCAAATGAAAATGTGGTTTGGTGATTTTGAGGAACAAGCCGAGATTTTTGGGATGAACTAAAAAAAATATTTATGGTGTAAAAAAGGGTTATGTGGATCAGCACTTCTGTACGTTGATTGTGAGCTTAAACCAAAGTCATATGTTCATTTGAAAAATGGTCTAATTTGCTGAAGCCGTTAGTTCAGCAGATATTCAGAAAGAATTACGGGCGCGGAGAAAATTACCAAATGAAAGTTGCAGCGAATTTTTGCTCGATATTGCAAATCGGGTTGATGTCAAAGATTCCGCTATTATAGATTACGCGACCGACGGTATTTACGATGTCGAATCGAACAAACTAGTATTGTATGAAGCAAAAAATTTGACAGATCTTAAAAAAAAACTAAAAATTTACGAAAAAATGAGGGACAGACAGAAGGAAAAAAATGGGCAAATCACGCGAATAAAGAGCGATCGTGTCGAAAATAAAGAAAGTGTGGTAAAAAGTTGAATCGGTCGAATGGTTTCAATTGCGGAAGTAAAGACCACGAATTCTATAATTATCCCGATAAAGCTCGGGGTCCTAGGTGCTTTAAATATGACAATTTTGGACATCGAAGTTTTGAGCGCGTGAGTGATAATACAGACAAGCGTAATCCAGACCGAAATGTCCATTTAATCAGCAACAATAAAATGTGTAAGGCAGTTGAGCTGTGCGGTACGTGGGTCGAAGCGCTAATCGATACTGGGAGTGATCTCACGCTTGTTAAAGAAGATTTTGCTTATAAAATAAATTGCCAAATCGCTAGTTCTCAGCAAATTGCGATATCGGGTCTAGGAAGCAATCTATGTAAGTACGAAGGGCTTACTATGTGCCAAGGTAGTCATCGACCAGGTAATACCATATTTCCGGAAGTGAATTGTTTTATAGTAGATAACGGTTGCATGAAATACCAAATGATAATCGGTAGAGATATTTTGGATTCTGTAGACCTTTTCATAGATAGAAGTGGCGTTAGGGTTAGCCAAAGGGACAAAGAAGGAGCCATCTGCTTCTTGTCGGAGATAGCTGTCGACAAAGATGTTGACCTGGATGTAGATTATACATATTGTAAACTCCAGCGACAAGCCAAAGGTCACAAAGATAGCTGAGGGCTATTGTCCAAAGCGAATTTTGTGTAGTCCTATCACAATGAAGATAGTTGTAGTAGATGAAGTACCAGTGTGGCAACACCCACGACGTCTTGCTCCACTCGAGAAAGAGTTTGTGGATAGGCAAGTGTCGAAGTGGCTCAACATTGACATAATTAGACCAAGTATGCCAGACTACGCCAGCCCTATAGTCCTTGCCAAGAAAAAGGATTCATCTTTTCGCGTCTGTGTAGATTATAGAGGAATAAATAAAAAAAATTGTCCGAGACCGGTACCCTTTGCCTCTTATAGAGGACTAATTAGACCAATTAGCCGACGCCGTATTATTTACCATGCTGGATTTGGCGAACGGTTTTTTTCACGTTGATGTCGAGGAAGATTCCCGCAAGTACACTACTTTCGTTACGCTATAAACTACGTATTTCGACAGCAGATCGCCGAAGGCGTGGTGATCTTTTATATTGATGATCTGGTCATTCTAGCAAGAAATGAGGCCGAAGCAATTGCAAGAATTTTTTGTGTACTGGAAGCTGCTCAATGAACGGGTTGATCATTCAGTAGAAAAAGTGCCAAATTTTGAGGACCAAAATTAAATACTTAGGACACGTAGTCGAGAAGGATAAAATTATCCCTTCTGCATCAAAGACCAAAGCGGCTTTAAATTTTCCTGAACCTACGAATATAAAACAATTACAAAGCTTTTTGGGGTTAGTGGGGTTTTTTCGGAAATTCGTAGATTCATTTGCTCTAAAGCTGGTATCAAGTTTTCGTTCGGGTATTGTCGATTTTCAGACCTGGAGCAACTTCAGAATGAGGTTTTGGGGCAGTGCTTCTTCAGGTTTATCCCGAGGACAACGTGCTGCATCGAGTATACTACATGAGCCGAAAGACATGGCCTGCAGAGCAAAAGTATTCAAGCTATGAATTGGAAGCACTGGCGGTCGTAGAAGCAATCAAAAAGTTTCGAGTCTACCTGTTAGGGCAACCTTTTAAGCTAGTCACGGACTACAAAGCCTTCGAATTAATTTTAAAGAAGAAAAACCTACAACCGAAAGTTGCACGTTGGGCAATGCTGCTAGAAGAGTATCAGTACAATGTTGAACATCGAAGTGTGTGAAAATTACGTCATGTCGACGCATTAAGTCGGTATCCCGTTTCCTTAGTAGTCCAGCTATATGAAGATAGGTCATTTTTAGAAAAAATAAAGAGTGCGCAAAGAAGTGATGTGAATTGAGCGCCTTGATCGAAGGTGTTAGCGAGAGGCCTAGGAACGGTTATTTAGTAGAGAGTGGAATATTATACAAGGTGGAGGGTGGTGAGAAACTGTTTGTTGTGCCGGAGGATATGCAACCAGAAATAATTAATAAAGCGCATGAAAGGGATCATTTTACTGCAAAGAAGGTTAAAGAGCTTGAAGTGTACTTCAAAAATATGACTTCAAAAATCGAGAAGTTTGTCGAATGTTGCGTTTCATGTATCTTGGCGGAAAGGAAGAGGGATTTTTGCATCCAATACCTAAAGGCGAGAGGCCTTTGGAGACTTTTCATATGGATCATCTGGGGATAATGACCACAAACAGTAAGGAGTACCGGTATCTGCTTTCCATTGTTGATGGATTTACCAAATTTGTGTGGCTGTTTCCTGTTAAAACATTGCCTGCAGGAGAGGTTATTAAAAAGCTGCAAGTAGTGTGGGAAACATTTGGAAATCCAAGAAGATTTATTGTGGACAAGGCGGGCGTTTGTGGCCAAAGAATTTATAGAGTACTGCGATCAAGAGAACATCCAGTTATTCCACATTACAGTTGGGGTACCCAGAGATAACGGACAGATAGAATGGATTCATCGTATTGTAATTCCAGTTTTAACAAAGCTACCACTCAAAACCCCCGATAGATGGTATAAGGAGGATAAGATCGTTCAAAATTATTTAAGTTCTAGTTATCAACATTCTATGAACACATCACCGATGAAGCTAATGACAGGTATCGGTATAGATCTTCGCGAAGACGTAAATTTGCGGGAGGTAATCGAAGAAGAGCCCATGATCGTATATCCAGAAGAACGAGATGTGCTGCGGAAGAATGCGAACAGAAATATATTAAAAGTGCAAGCAGAAAATGAAAGGTTATTCGACAAAAACCGAAAAGCTCCTCCTCATTATAAAGTTGGAGACTTAGTTGCAATCGAAAGAACTCAGTTTGAAGTTGGTCTTAAAATTCGTCCGTAGTTCTTGGGTCCTTATAAAATAGTAAGTATGATTAATCCTGATTGTTTTCAAATAAAAAAAGTTGGTGAGCATGAGAGTCCAAGGCAAACATTCACTAGCATCAACAAAATTAAGCCTTGGTTCGGCTATCATCACGATGACAATGAGACGAGCAACAGTCAAGACGGCCGAGTGTGGGATGCGAGCACACATAGATCCGCGCAGTTAACCGCACACCCATATCAAGAAGAGTCAGTAGTCGAACAGTTTTAATCAAAATCGAGGATAGAGAGAAAGTAGACACACACTAGACTAGTGGACTCCATTATATTTTTCCCAAAATCATTAATAAATTGTTGTTTTCATACATTCGGTATTTTTCTATGTTTCTTGTTTTGTTAATCCTGATTAATGACGAGTATAAAGTAATTATTATAAAATATTGCGTAAACTATATCTTTAACCATTGAAATAAATTGAATTTAATCTTCGAAACCGTGGCTTACTTTTTTTGCAACAACAAGTGCTTTACATACAATACATACATATGTATTGTAGTTACGTGGAGCGAATACTTTCGGAATATTTCACAAAATGAATCATAAATAAAAATTGTTTTCGTCTTATCAAAAGTAATGATAAATAAAGTTACAATTTAAGACAAAACCTCTTCTTTTAAAATACACATTTTAAGCTTGTGTTTCTCTTACAGACAATCAAATTGGACCTGTGCTAAGTTGCATTTTATTTCAGCAAGCTACTGACATTTATAAGAGCATAACACCTTGCGTTTCCTTGGCAAGGATGCACGATAAGGCAATGGCTTCATCTTCTTCCATACGTCTTTGTCTACTTTTTTCAAAGCAAATGCTGGGACGTTTGCTTCTGTTATTAAAAAGATCAATTATTACCAATTTATGTAATAATATTTGCATATAATTCCTCCCATTGTTTTTTGGATTTATGTCATTGTAGAAATCATCTTGCCTTTTCTCTTCGGTAGCTCCTCGGTGGTTTTTCCCCACGAATTTATTTTTTCCATTAGAAAGCTGCATCACTTTTTCTTTTTTGTTTTCTGTCACTCTCCTATGCTCATTATATTTTATTATTTAATTTCACTATTAATTATTTCTTCTGAATTTAAATTCGCATTCCCTCTTAGCCTTCATTTTTATGCTTGACAATTCTTTTGTATTGTGTATATAAATTGCCTAGTTTCCAAAACTCCGCTGCCCATTTTCAAACTAATGACACAAGTGAATAGTGAAAACTTCAAAACACAAGACTTTGACATTTACAGTAGCCTACAAAACGAAAGTTTAGCTAGACGTTGTTGAAGTTTAAGTTTCAAATTAAATTTCTTAGAATCAAACATAACTTCATTGAACATGTTCATTTACTTGTATTACTATGGTAATGGCTGCAATTTCCGGTGTTAGATTATGACTGAAGACTTATTTACTACAGCAGAATTATGACAATGAAGACAGCTCAGTAGAACAAGCACTAACTAAAAGAACAAAAAATTTCAAGGAAATAGATTTCGTTGTCATGGTTGTGGAGAGATGGGGTAACTTTATCAAAAATTACTCGGGAAAAAAACACCAGGATGAAAGAAACATGAATGTTTATACCTACACCGCGCTTGCAGCAGGAAGATCTGGTCTTGCAAACATTTCGTACGTGGATTCGGGAGCATCCACCCACATGACGATGCGGAAAGATATTTTAGAAAACAACTCAAAACTTCATGTAAGTCAGATAGGTCACGTTAAGATCTCAATATTCACTGGCAAGCGGAGAGTAACCGCAGATGTCGCCAATGTGTATTATGTAGCGAATTTTTGCACCAATCTGTTATGGGTTAGTCAGTTGATTAGTAAGGGTAATACAATTTTATTTATTTTTAGCCACAGCAGATGAAATAAATGGAATGTGTAGGCCAAATTACGAATTCGACAACATTTTTTGGAAGGCGTAGATTATCAAGGAAAAGAGCTGAAAAATTGCAATACCTGTCTCAAGGGAAAGTAAACTAGAGCGTCATCGTGACATTATTTGTTCTGATCCATTTGGATGTATGCGGATCACTCCCCGTTAATTCGTGGGCTGGCTCCAAAGACTTTGCGACGTTTATCGATGATTTTACAAGGAAAGTATTTGTTTATCCAATAAAACAAAAAATGAAGAGTTCGATAAAGTTTTTTGTTGAAAAAAAAAACATAAAAATTATTAAAATTCTACGTTCTGACATTAGACCAGCAGAGCTTTTGAAACATAAACATTCAGCTGCCAGAGGCTTAACATTAGATATCTAACATATACCATATACTCCAGAACAAAATTAAGTGGCGGAATGCATAAAAAGGATCCCAGTAGAAAAATTAAGGTGCATGCTATACGATGAGGAATTAGTTAACACTTTTGGGCAGAGGCAATTATGACGGTGGCCTATACTCTCAATAGAATTCTGTGCAAAGGCGAAAAAGCAAGAACGCCGGAGAAATCCTTAACAGGTATGAAACAAAATCTTAGTCACTTACGGCTCCAGAGCTATTCTTTATATTCAACAAGAGAAACGAAAAAAACTTGACTCTAAGTCTATAGAATGTATTATGTTGGGGTACTATGCAGAGTCAAAAGCATACAGGCTTTGTGACAAAAATATAAATATATTTGTCAATAGAAACGTAGTCTTTTTTGAAAACGAAAAATGTTGTTGTAAAGAATTATGCAGAATTATATATAAATAAAATGACATTGAAATAAGAGAGGAATAAGAGTTGGCTGAGATTGAAAACGTTCCTTCACGTTTATGTGAAGTAGAATGCTGTATGGAAGATGAAGATCAAGTCATAAAAAAGCCCCTTTGTTACTGAAAACGAAATTCGTCGATCTAAACGTATAGCACAAAAAAAAAATTCAACTTGATTTAAGAGCGCCTATGGAGGCGGAATTCGTTTTCCTACAAGGAAACAGCGCTTGTGATTTGGTAACTTTGCCAGAAGCAAAAACCTGCATATATTGCGCGTTGGTGTTCAAGTTCAAAAGAAATCATTATTGGGAAGTTATTAAATACATATAAGGCTAGACTTGTGTGTAGGGGTTGTTCACAGATGGTTGACATTGATTTTCACGAAATCTTCTCTCCTTTAACACGTTATTCCTCTGTTAGATTTATCATAACCATGGATGTGAAACATAATTTGGGAATTAGCAGAGGAAATTTATATGAAATAGCAAAAACAGTTTGATGATAACACGGGGAGGGCTTGTAAACAACGAAAATTACTATATGGTCTAGAACAGTCAAGTTGCTTTCACTACGGGAATTATGAATACCAAATAATGTTTGGTGCCATATACGTTGACAATATTTTTATATTCGCCAACAAAAAGATTAGGAGCAGGAGTTAACGAAGTTGTTTAAAACTAACTTTCAAATTAAAAAAAATCAATTGCAATAGACTAATCACTGTACATCGCAGTAGTTTTGAAAAGTTTGGAATGAGTCATTGTATTCCATCAGCACACCTCTTGATCCCAATCACAAATCTTCTTCTAAAATATATCCTTCACTTGATGGAAAATAAACCCTATTAAATTTACAGTATATGGGGGTTAGTGGTAGTCTTTTATTTGCTGCTCAAACGGACCAGACCTGATATATGTTTTACTTTTAATTTAATTATCAGGTTTTCAGGGAATCCAGCGATTGCCCTCTGGACAGCATTAAAACGAGTGCTACACTATCTTAAGGAGTTAGGCCAATCTACGATTTTCAAAAAATTGATTTGTTTTATTGCTTTCAACGGTCCCTTAGAACCTCAAAAATGATATACCAAAAGATTATGGAAGGAAAATATTTCGAAGTACTTGTTTTTGAAGCCTTTTATGAATTTTAAACGCGTTTATCTAAAAACTGTATTTTTCAAGTTGGCTGCACCCATAACTTGAATAATTTTCAACCAATTCACTTTCAATTTTAACTAGATCTTTAAAAATAAATTGTCTAAATAAGTATATAGTTCACTTGTTATTAACAATTTTCTGGCTATTTTTCTTCGAATCAATGTATCAATGTAGTGAATCATCATAATTCAAAATTCACAGGCGCTGTTGGTACGTCCACAGACCGTACTTTTCTAAAAAGAGAAGTCATCTGAGAGACGCTGCATAGCCGCCATTTATAAATAAATTTTTCTGAAGGGTGTTTTTTTTAGAGGTTCCACTTTTAAACTCGTAACACTGTTTCTACGGATTGTCAATTTGACAGTTGAAAGTTCATTTGTGGTAAGTATGTTTTGCCATTTTACGATGAATAGATTAACGTCAGAACAACATGTGCAAATTGTGCAAACTTATTTTGAAAACCATGGTTCGGTTCGCCAAACTTATCGTGCGCTGCGTCTATTTTACGGTCGACATAATCGTTCATATGAGCAAGTTATTCGGAACACGATGGATCGTTACCGTACACTCTAGTGGATAAGAAGTTATTGCCGTTGTGGATCGCAGTGTTGAGGAGAAACTGAAATCAGTCCATTCGCTATCGTTCACAGCAATTGGAGCTATGCCCATCCACTTTATGGGAGGTTTTACGGAAAGATTTTGGCTTGAAAGCTTATAAGATCCAGCTTGTGCAAGAGTTGAAATCATGTGACTATTATACGCGTCTTAGGTTCGGAGAATGACTCTCATTATCGATGCAAAATTTTGTTCTCCGATGAGGCCCATTTTTGGTTAAGCGGATATGTAAACAAGCAAAATTGCCTAATTTGGAGTGAAGAAAACCCAGAAGCCTTTATCGCGACGCCCTTACAACCATTAAAACTCATTGTTTGGTGTGCTTTATCGGTTGGTGGAATCATCGGTCCATATTTGGGCGATGCCGGTCAGGATGTTACCGTCAATGGAGGGCTATAGAAACATGATTTCTGACTTCTTCGTTCCTCTGTTGAATGTCATTGACGTGGTTGAGCTTTGGTTTCAACAAGATGGCGCAACATGCCACACGACGCGCGACACCATCAATTTATTGCGAGAAGCATTTGCTGAGCGCATAATTTCGCGTAATGGACCTGTGAACTGGCCTCCACGATCCTGTGATTTCATACCTTTAGATTACATTCTTTGGGGGTATGTGAAGTTACAAGTCTATATCGATAAACTAGAGACATTGGACGCTTTGGAAGTCAACATTCGCCGTGTTATTGCTGATATACGGCCCCAGTTGCTCGATAAAGTTGTCTAAAACATGGACTTCACGATTGCGCTTCATTGGAGCTAGCCGTTGCGCGCATATGCCCGGTATCACATTTATACACTAATAACATAAAATTATCTAGTGAATAAAGCTAACGTCATAGACATTAACATTAACTTCAAGTATTTTAGTTCATATTGAATTCGTATATCTCTAGAAAAAACACTCTTTACAAAAATTATGATTTACAGTCAATCATATCTACAATAAACTTCTACCTTTGTAAACTCGATTTATTTTATATTTTTCCTGAAAAAAGAATCACAAAAAAGCCTATTTTTACGGCCTCTAGGGTGGCTTAACTCTTACTATCAACAAAAAATTAGTCTTCACTTCACTCTTCACTTGAAGGGATACTCCGACGCCGAATCGGCTGGCGACTAGGAAGGTAGAAAATCAACATCAGGCAACATGTTTTTGATGCTAGGAGGCCAAATTCCCGGTCTTCCTAGCGACAGTCGACAGTTGCGCTATATTCTATGGAGTCCGAATTTTGTCAATTGTGTCAATCAATTAAGAGTCCATGTGACTCAAACGTTTATGAATTGTTCCCTGCAGCATCAAATGATTATCTACTGTGATATTAAATGTGCTATCCAATTTATGTAGAAATCAAAACACAATTTATCAAAGAAAAACTTCATAAACCAAGTACTGAAAATTTGGCAGATTGCTCTTGTGCGGAATACTTATAATTTGAAATTTCATCTTTTTTTTTTTATCTTCACATAAACCCAAAATTCTTAGATATTTGAGAATAATTGATAATAACTATTTGTGGTTTGGTTAGCTTTTAATTGAACTTGGAGCTTAACTTTGTGTTAAATCTTTTTCTTAATGAATTATTTTATAGAATCTTATAGAAAGAATTATAGAATTTTATAGAAAGTCAATTTTTGTAATTTCCTATAATCAGAAGTTCACCAGTGACAGTTCGTTCCGTTCTGCAAATGATGGCAATACCAGTGGCGTATGCAAGTACTCGTAGTATGTAAATTCTGCCGCTGGTATTGGCATCGAGTATTTTCCATCGTCATTCTATACAATCCTAGCTTGGTAAGGATACCGTAACTAGGCATAGTAAGCATCAATCTTGACTTCTTGGGTTTTCTCTAAGATCGATATAGTGTGAATATTTGGTTAATTAGGGATTTAACGTAACTAAATCTGCGCCAATATATGGTATGTTAAGCAGATCGTTGGTAAATAGTTGCTGGCATTCAGGCAGTCTGTTGCTTATATAGTTGACGCCATTTAAAGAGCCTCCCTTCTTGTTAAGCGGACGATTGGGGGGTTCAATTCTTCTGCCATATTTTCCTACGATCGGAACTTGGAGAATATTTTCTTTCATCGCCCAAGTTGAATAGATCCTTCTACCTAATCTCGGAATTTGGTTCATCAAAGGCATATGTAAATTGTTTTGCTGCATGTACTTGCAATTACCTGAATTCTTGATCAAATCAGTGGTTTCATGTTTCGACCGCATCTTGACATCGATTCCACTGATCTCCAGTACTTAATGCTGGTTCCATACAAATTCTCTGTATGTTGAAGGTTAACCAAAAACTCGTTTGCAGATGCTGTGTTGCTTTTCTTTCCACCGAGATCACAAAAAATACATTAACTCAGTATTCTTACCACTTTGCTTTTATGTTTTGTCGAGAAGCTAGTTAGTAGAAACATTATTTCATAGTGTCGGCCTTATCATCTGTTGGGACGTGGCCAATTATGAGATTGATATTGCCGAATTCAGCCGGATTCGGATTTTTGAAAAGCATTCACTCACCTGCCGAAAGGTTAAGAATTTTTGGGCAATGACACTGTTTAGATAGCACTCAAAGGCCCCGGTAATTATTCGACTGCACGTGGTCTGTTTTACCTCACAATATTTCTTTTGTGAACGTCATTGTGCCTTCTTTATTTTTCAAATTCTTGAACAGAGATTTTGTCCTTATCCTACGCTCTGGATGGCCTTAACTCCCAACTGGAGGTCACGCTTGTCAGGAACACTCCTCGGGGTAGGAGACTGCAGTTGATAAAGTCCTGATTGTTCCTTATTGATGTCGGCTTTTAATAGGTTGATATAGTTCATATTAGCAATCTGCTATCGTTATTCCGTCGTTGGGGAAGTCAATTTCTCTGACGCATATCTAAGTTTATAATTTGAGGAGGCAATGGCAAGTTTTTTACAATTAGGATTCAGTCCTAAAGCTAGTAGTCCCACAAACCTAGAGACTAATAAAGTAACCCAATAACTCCTGAACCTTATAAAAGTTCTTAGTTATAACAATAGATATCAAACTATTGGTTTCTGAAGTCTCTGATATCAACGAAAGTTATGCAAACCAACTTTAACTTTTAAACCGGATATAAATTGTCAAAGTAACTGACCTAATTTGGAAGACAAAATCCAACCCTTAACTCCAGAGAAACTCCTGTAGAAAAGAACACCAAAAGAGCATTTAAAATTTAGTGTGAGGGACAGTGAGGAGGTAAATTTTCATTATAATCAGTCAATCAATCAATCAGAGCGACCAACATAAGCAAATTCGGTGATGCTGTATGATGAATAATGATGTTTATGCTTTGGTTATGAGTCACAGCAGCGTTATGAGTTTATTATTAATAATTTGAAGAGTCTGGCTTGATTTGACACAATACAGGCCTTGGTTGTCAATTTTTTACCACAAATTTTTGTAAAATCTTACCTCGAAACAGAGAGGCTTGTAAAGCTGAAACTTATGGAGATCTGGAATTCAAAACTAGACGTTGTCAGGATATTTTGTGAAAATTTCCGCAACAACTGCTTAAAATTACGTCTAATTGCTCTTAACCAATTTGGTCAAAAGAAGTGCCATTAAATTGTAAGCCCAAACGATTCCCAATTAAATTAAAACTTTCCTTTTAAAAATACCTGAATATTTCCTCGACATAAAATCTTCCGGACATACTCGTAATCCTGTAAATTTGCACAAAAATTCAAACAATCATCAAACTCAAAAATGATTAAATGAAATTAAATCAACTTGCGTGTTATCGTAGCCACAGCCAAGTATGCATTGCACTCAAAATGTCTCACCTTCAAGACCACAAATCACGTATAAAAGTTTCTAAATCACAAACTTTTACTATCACATTTTGATCGCATTGCGTTAAAAGTTCTCTGTTATCTTAGTGCATTTTTCAAATTAATATAGCCCCAAACTTTTTAGAAAATAGAAAGGAAAAAAAAAAAAAAATTGGACGGAAAAACCACCGACAAACGGCAATGAAGAAGACTTCCTTCTACCCATTTTGCACGGCTTTTGAAAAACTATAAATTTATCATCAAACTTTCAATAACTTGCACAAAAATTCTCAAGAATTTTCTACTACCACAGCTACAGATAAAATAAAAGAAGGAAAAATTCTGCACCTTGCTGGCTGCTCCATACAGTCATTCATTCACCAGGGCTAACGTACAATTTACCATTCGCAACTAACCAGCAAAAAAAAAAATAAGAAAAATTCAACCAAAAACTTTGCCTCTTCTTACAGGCATTGTTTGCTTCCAGTTCTGCTCATTGCATCCAGAAGTTTAAGTTCCAATAATCGAATTAAGAAACTTCTCAGTATCTGCAGTGAATGTGCGGTTGAAAGTATAAAATAGGGTTACCATACTCAGTGAAAAAAGACCGGTATCTGTGATTTTCTTACTGAAAGAGGGAGATTTTTCCGTAAAACGTGACAGATATTGGTTACTATCTTGTTGGATTCAGAAATCACATCAGACAACTAATCCGGCCAGCGGTTCTTTATACAATTTTTAAGCCATAACAACTCAGTTAATAAACTGTCGGTGGTTTAGATAGAATATTGTCTTGCATTCCTGAATGCTCTTGCAAACAAAAAGGAGGAACCAAAATATCCCCGAGTATACAAGATCTTTTCACCAACAAGAATGATGATTTTAGAAAGGTGTGGGAATATCTATCGATCAAAGCTAAAATAGAACCTAAAAAAGGAGTATCAGAAAAAGCTAAATTAATGTTATGGGCATTTCTGAGTATAAAGTAAGTGGATTAGAGTCCTAAAAATAAATCAAACTATTCTCTTTCAAAGTCAAAAAGCAGAGGGCTACAGGCTTTTGGTGGAGTTCACTTTTTAGTAATTCAAAGCTCCATCGATCTGATGGGTTTTACTTGAAAGGGCGAACATTTTCATAAAATAAATTTAACCTTAACACCATATTTATCTCGAGGTATCGTTGCCGACGATATTTGTATGTCACATCCTAGCGCGAAACCTATTCTTGCCCTTCAGCGATGAACCGCAGATACTAGATAATCGCTTGTGAATGAACATTTTCGATCTTGACACTCTACACTCTTTGTAGGCACAAAAATAAAAGAAGTTCAAATACGAGTATTTGGTTGCAGCCTTAGATTTCAACTATCAGTCTAACTCTGTTTATATACAAAGTAAAGATTTGCTCGTAGCCTTGTCTTGATTTATTGTAAATGTTAATTTTGACAAGGTTAAACTTGCTATGGCTAGGCCACCATAACTCTTGAAGGAACGCAGGAACTAAATGGCTATTAAACATCAGATATAAAAACATCTCAGCTTGCTTGCATGGAGATTTGTTAGCACCAAAACTAAAGTAACTGAATGCCAGCAATAGCTCTGACCAAGACTTTATCAACCCATAGCTTAGAAGAAGTAGCAGGAAACATCATTTCTTTCCTCGGAAAACGTAGTCTAAGCTAGAAAGCATCATCAAATTTAAAGTACCACTTTGGAATCCTCTGTTCTGTACAACAAACTAATTTTAGTGGATTTCATAAAATAGGTATTATACTTATTGGTATGTAAAGGGTCTCTCATTAAGCGCTTCCTATTTTTGAATTTAAATAAAACAAAGTGTGTGTCAGATATCATCGAAATTTTTTATTCCTTTGAAACGCCTGTCGATTGTATTATGTATGGAATATAACATCGTTCAAATGTCCGCCGCGGCTTCTCTGGGTGGCGCACATCCGAAATATCCAATTTTCCATGATTCTGGCGCATAAATCAGGTAGAATTTGACCGATGGCATGGGTTATGGCAGCTTTGAGGGCCGCTGTGGTTTGTGGCTTATTCGCATAGACCTGCGACTTCAGAAAACCCCACAAGAAAAAGTCTAACGGGGTCAAATCGTACGATCACCTCCACGTTAGATGACCATGCCTTCGAACCTCTTGTGCAGAATTTTCAATGTGGCGTGAGCTGTGTGGCACGTACCGCCATCCTGTTGAATCCATACGTCGTAGGTGTCCATATCATACAATTCAGGCTAAATAGTTGGTAATCGTAGACCTATAGCGCTCGCCGTTCGCCGTTGACGGTGATGGACTGGCCAACGTCGATCTCAAAGAAATATGGACTGACGACGCACGCCGCCAGCACAAAATCCACACCATACAGTGACTTTTTTGGGATGCATTTGACGCTCTTGGATCTCATGTGGATGGGTATCTTCTCAAATTCGACAATTTTGTTTTTTGACGTACGAATTCATCTAAAAATGCGCCTTATCGCTGAACATGATTTTTCGATGAAAATTGGGGTCAGTTTCCAACTGCTCAAGAGCCTATTCAGCGAACACTCGTCGGTGTCTATGGTCGTTTACCTTCAGCTCCTGGGTCAGTTGAATTCTGTACGGCTGCAGGCCTAAGTCACGACGCAAAATTCGCCAAGTTGTGGTCTGCAAAAAGGCGAGTTCTTGTGAGCTACCCGAAATCGACTGCCTCGGATTCCTTGCACACGCTCACGGACAGCGGCGATGTTTTCGGCAGATCTTACGTTTCGTCGACGTACGGGTGTTGGCTTATCGTTTACTGAACCAGTGGATTCAAATTTATCCCCCATACTGCGAATAGTCCTCTCAGTAGGACGATTATGGCGACTGTAAAATGGGCGAAGCGCGCGGTACGTTGCCCGAATAGAATACTCATTTTGATAAAACAATTTTATAATTTGCACGTGTTTTTAAGCGCTATATCCATCCATGATGATTCGGCAAAACAGACTGAATAAATGACAGCCAATTTGATAGATGTCGCTTCAACAATATGGCCGCTATCAACAGTCAAAGCTCGGAAGTCCTTATCGGAAGACCCTGTAGATACTTTTATTGCCGCTCTCATATAAAGTCCTTAAATCAACCTCTAATCATATAGTAGATCTAGCCTTACGCTGCAATTTCTGCGCTTGTAACGAATGTCAAGCTGAGCTGACAGCATTTTCAAAGAAGTTAGTAAAGCCTTCTACTTACGCAGTCGAGAGGCTGAATATACTGAGTCTAATGTGCATTTAAAGTCACAATGGCATCGCGGATTGTAGATCACCAATCAACTTGTAAGGGAACGCTCAGAGGAGAAGCTTCTCAGGATATGAATTTGCGTCAACTTTAGTTGGTATTATTTTCCAGGAAAAAGCGGATGCTTCTCGATATCTCTTGAAAGGACACGCAATTCTTGTTATTCCACAAGGGAACAAATCGAAGCCTGCTCACTTGTAAACACAAAGCTTCTGTTTTAATTTTAAACAACTTAGGCTCACCTATTTCTAAATATGTATATAAACTTTATTTTTCGTTGCACTAATATTCTCAATTATCTTCTCCTTTTGCATGCACTAATAAGCGGATTTCTATGAAAGATGGTTGGCAACCTATAGCGGTTTCAGATTGCATTTGCATGTACTATTGAACCGTTGATAGGGTTTTGAACTTTTTAACATCTGACAAATTTTTGAGGTAAAATTCAAACAGCAGCTTACGAATATTAATGTTTGGCCTTCTTAATTTAAGTATAAAAGTGAGTAAGATTCATCAACTATCGATGGAACTTTATTCCATCAAACACCCGACGCCATGTAGGTCTAAATGTGATCATTAAAGTCTGGACGAAAGCATAGTTATACTGCCAAAAAATCGACAATGCTTTCGCAGTTTTACCGTAACAAGTTTAGTCGAAATAAGTTTACTATGCAGGATAACATCCAGACACTTAGTTTCTTTTTTGGAAAATTAACAGTCTTGTCTTGAGTAAGGCCTCTTGCCTTAACATTTGACATCTAGTCTGACATATTTTTTCAGTCTTGAGTGGGCCAGTTATGTCAAAACATTTCATGTTTTGAGCATATGTTCATGCGACAACATGCAACCGCAGCAACAATTAGTTCCTCCTTTTTACCATTCTAAAAAAAAAAATACCTTTACCATTACATTCAACAGAAAACTATTCACATATACATGAAATGGCAAATTTATGCCCTGATTTTCATACGCCCCCATGTCTTGATATAAAAGTGAACATCCATACACTGATGTTAGTTTGGGCATGGATTTTTGTATCTCCACTAGACATGTTTATGGTATGTTTATAATCCGGGCATCGTCCATGTCCTGTGGAGACGGGCTATTATGAAGAGAGTAACCGCACTTTTAGAGGAGCTAACTGAAAATGCATTTCCTGCACATCAATGGTGGAATTCATCTAAAGCTTTCGTATTGGTACGTGTGTTGCATCTTACACAGAGTTAAAATGTAAGTAAGTTGGTAGTCATTTTGTCTGATGTTTCCTAAAAATATTATCCTTATCATTCGTCAATAAAGGCCACCGTCTGTCTAGCAAAACATGATTTATTCACTGATGGTACCATTTGGTCTATATCATAGTATTACGAGCTGGCCTTCATGGCTAGATACATGGATGGCGATCTTAGACCGTTAAAGCAGCTAATAGCTTATTTCACGACGCTCCTTCATTGCAATTGGAAGAAAATACTTGTGCTAACTACGGCAATTTGTGTGGTATTACTCGGTTTTTTTGTAGTTTCAGTGATACAAAGGTGCTGTTTACGATTCGGTTTTCATCTGTTTACCTAAGAAGTGCGTTTCGAGTAAGAAATACTAGTGAATCTGCATTCAATGCAGTGCAGGCATAATCAGTTTTTCGGGGTTTTCAAAATTTGGCTAAACTCTAACTGCTGTTGCATTTAACTGAGTTGGGATGTTTTCGTTAAAGGAAGCTCTTTGAATTTCGAATTGATCTTATCTTAAATTACACCATCTACCCAGACCTATGAAATACGTATTAGAAGCAACTGAATACCAATTTTAATTTATAAGTATGGCGTGGCTGCTAACTTCTTACAGTGCCATTTCTAACAGACCTTTAATCCACTGCCATTGCATATATGCCCCGGGAAACGCTTGAAATATGATGTTATACTTATCAATATTTAGGCATTTATTTTTAAAAATGAAAACTGATGACCATAGAAAACAGAAACACTGACTATGAATGCTCCTAGCTCTAAATTCACATTTCTATCTTCGAGAATAATAATAAAAAAAATAAGCACAATTGCGCATTTTGTTTTCCTACAAAAAAGATGAAATTTGTGAGACACATCTGGAAGCACTGGTACAAAAGAAAGTGGAAAAAAAATTCACCTAATTCTAAACTTAAAAATTAGGATAACCCTGGCTTTCGATTTCCTTTGAACATATGTACATATGTACGTGGAATACTAACTTTATGTGAAAGTGCACAAACATAGTTTCTGGACATTATGCAACTTAGGCATACGAATATTCACACATATTCACATCTACTCGTATTCTACACATTCAGATCCGTGTGCCTTCGTAAAACTTAATTTTCTGCAGAAGCAAGTTCGCCCGTACCCGATTCCAAAACCACCAACAAAGTGTATTGTCCTGGGCGCCTGTAGGTGCTTATTAAAAAGTTTTCTTTTTTGTTCGTGGGTTACTACTCGTCCTGCAACAATATGTAGGTGGGTGTGTGTAAGGAATACATATTTCCGTCAACCAATAAAGAGATTGAAAGACGAGGAGAAATTATGGAAAATGAAGAGAAACTTGCTCGTAATATATACTTTGAAGATATTAAGGAATAAAAAGAAAAGAAAAAAAAAAATAAGGAAAAAGTAAAACGCAAAGGAACTCAAACTCAAACCCAGACCCACGAAACCCAAAAGAAAAGCAAGAAAGAAAGAATGTATAATTTCCGGAATTGTTTCCACACCATTTTTAGTGTTGAGCAAAGGATAAGGATAAGGATAAGCATAAGCATAAGGATAAGGAATCCAAAAAGAATAAGAGGAAAACTTCCCTGAAGCTTGCAAGAAACAAAGACGGTCTCTGTCGGGTAAGTTTAGTTAAACTAACGCTTAGCTCGTAGTGGATATAAATGGTGGGATATTATGCTTGCCGGCTGCAGGTGAGAGCTGCTTTTCAAGAATTCTTTTGATGAAAGTAACTAATTTTGACCATTTTTCATTTGGGTCCTATGGTGAGCTGTGAGTTTTAGGTGTTTTCAAACGAAAGACTTCTGGTTCAGTCGTCTGTGTAGGAGACCAACCAGAAGGAAGGTGTAGAGTTTCTGCTTCATGGATAGAAGTTGCAATGATGACTACTACTCTACTGATGGGTAATTTCATGGAAGAATTCTAAATCTTCGTAATGAATTATTTAAGTATACTTGGGGAAAGAAAAAAGCTGTGGGCAAAGTGAAATTTTATTCAAATGGAAGTGAAAGTATGAGTGGTACTTGGAGTTGCAACACTTAGTTGCAGCAGTATTGAGCAATAAACTTGAAACTGGTTTTGTTTATTCACTTGAAGATGTGCCCTGTTACAAATTGATTGCTTAATTATCTTATTCATTATTCGGAAAAATTGGCAGTTGGTGTGGAAAAGGTTTATGGATCTTTAAGAGATTGTGCTGGTGTACTCGCATTATAAATTCTTTTTTTAATAAATATTTTTTTTTTCTAATATCCTGATAGTTCTGTAACTTCTAGGAAGTTCTTCCATTCACTCCGAAAATTGGAAATGAAAATTTGGTGATATCTATACGGTTTAAGGCGTCTATAATATTTCTAAACAGCTTTTAAGAAAATGGCTCTGTGTGTGTGTGTAAATGAATAGTGCTCTCGATTTGAATTTTTGCTAGATGATGAATCTTCATGAAGATATTGAACCAGATCCACCAATGGATTTTTAAGTTCATAAAAAAAAATATACACATTTTGTGTATGCAACCAATTTTTTTAAAAAATAGAGAACTGTTTCGACTCCTTTACACATTTAATGAAAATTTGAAAGAAATTGGGACGGAAGTATCTGAGTTAATCAAGGAATAGCAAATATTTTCGAATCGTGAGTGCGTATTAACGATTTCGTTAATACAGGCAAGCCTCACATCAGGTTTGAGTGATACAAAATTAAGAAATTACATGACAAGAAGATATTGAAAACATATTGAAATGCACTCAAAATTAATCGTCTTTTTTTAAAATGAAAACAATTCAACCTGACCATTTTCGGAATAACACTCCTAAGTTCTAATAGGACATGCAATACCAAAAGGCGTTAACTTCGTCAACTAGAGTACCTCGAGTTACAACTGTCAATGTTTGACGGATGTCACCTGCTAGTAATATCGTTACACCCCCAAATGGCGCGTTAGTTGATCTTAAATCCCTTAAAATTCTGTCAACAGCTTCTAATGACTTTTTGTGTGACATAGTACATTCATCCCAAACAATGAGAGATCATTAGTGTAACAATTTTGCAACTGCACTTTGCTTAGAAATATTACAAACTGCACTACTAATGTGAGCTTTACTGTAATTTAAAGGCTGCGTGTGCTATTCGCCCATTTCGTAGAAAAGTCGCTGCAATGCCAGAAGATGCTATTGCTATTGCAACCTTTCCAGTAGATCTAATTTTTGCTAAAGTTAAATTTATTAAAAAGATTTTTCCCGTTCCTCCCGGAGAATCCAAAAAATATATTTTGTTCATACGAGGGCTATTTTTCTACATGTCGCAACCAGTACATTATTCTCTAATAATGTGCCAAGTATCGACCGTTTTCGTTCAGTATTCTTCCAATAGTTGCCGTTTTAACATGGAGAATACAATTTTATCTCCCGCCGCCTGTGAGGTACGAAGTGTAATTCGTTCTTTGCAAGCCGAAGGAAATGGCGCAGCTCAAATTTATCGTCGGTTATGTGCTGTTTACGGCAATACAGTGATAAGTGATGGTTAGGTACGTGATTGGTGTAGACAATTTAAAAATGGACGCACAGATGTGCATAATGAAGGAGGCCAAGGTGCAAATCACAGATGTCCACAAGGCCCAACGTGTCAATTCCGGAAAAGCATTTCTCGAACGTTTAGAAATGGAAAGTGTAGAACTCTTATAGCAAATTGTGGCTGAAGATGAAACTTGAGTCTAGTATGTAAACTTAGAAAGCAAAGAACAGTCAAAGCAATGGATGCACACTCATTCCCCAAACAAGCCATTGTCCTATCGAAAAATGATGGCCACAGTGTTTTGGGACAGTAAAGACATATTGTTGACCGAGTTTATGGAACCTGGAAACACAATAAATACAGCGGTTTACTGTGAAACTGTAAGTAAGCTGAGAAGAGCAATCCAGAACAAAAGACGAGGAATGCTTACCAAAGGTGTGGTGCTTCTGCATGATAACGCACGACCATACACTGCTGCACGCACAAAAACTTTAGTGGAGGAGTTCAATTGGGATATTTTTGATCACCCTTCCTTCAGTCCTGATTTGGCACCAAGTGATTATCACCTTTTCTCAAAATTGAAATCATCCATTGCATCTCAACATTTTGGAAGTAATGATTAACTTATAAGCGGTGTGAATCAATGCCTCAATGCACTGGCGGTGCCATTTTTTAAGGAGAGTATACAAAAGCTCGTCCCACGTTACCAAAAATGTATAGATTTAAACGGAGGCTATGTAGAAAAATAATTTAGATGTTACTTATTAAAACTATTTTGTGCAAAAAATTAATGTTTTTGGTTTTTTTAAAAAATATTTTTCACTTCGGAGGTTGATTTTGGAATAGCCCTCGTATTATCAATCCATAGTCAAAGACTGTTCGCATTTATCTACTTCTTGCAGTAGCTCCTCTCTGTTGTATGAGGTTTATTTAACACATACCATATAGTATATGCCCATTGATGAACAAAAAAACCTAGTAGTAATTTTTGATTTTTTATTTTCTTTTTTGATTTAGAATTTCAAATTTGAACCACTTATTTGTAAGTTTATTCAAGTAGGCTTTGACTCTCGCGTCATTTGAAATTTGTAACTGAGTTGAGGCGTTGGTATTTAGTGATTTATAGAAGAAAAAGAAATACTAGAAAAGTGGAAATTGAACGTAACTAATAAAATGGCATGGTAAGTAAACATATGGGGTCTTAAAACGGAAGCCAATTATATATTGTATATCCCAAATGTACTTCTATCAAATTTTATGAAATATTAATCAGCCATATGGTGGGTTACGCAAGTGAATAATCACATTTCTCGAATACAGGTAAAAAGGTTTAACTGTTGGAGAAATTCTGGAGTTTCTTGAAAATGTATCACTATATGAAGTTCCGTGCAAAATTGTGATGGTTACTTAACTGATGAGGAGTCAGGTGAAAAAGAAAATGTTGATGTCAATGCGCAACCAGCTGATGGCTATTGGGGAGCTTGAGTATACGAGTAGCTCTGAAGGTGAAGAAAGTCTACAAGTATTATCAATTGGATCAGCAAAGCCAAAAAAAAATTATACAAAGCTGAAAATCTGGAATGAACACAACTTACCATTGAGTAGCCACATAAGTTCCGATCATTTTACTGGCACTAGTTTTCCTATGCCCATAACTTTATCCACAGACAGCCATCCATTTGAAGCTTTGAACTCTTCGTTGACACAGAATTGATTGATCTCATCGTTATGTGGTCTAAATCGTATTCTTTGGTGAAAAGAAACAAGATATTGGATGTTGATAAAAACGAAATTTATTCGTTTCTTTGAATAATCATTATCAGTGGATATAATTCCGTTCCAAGGAAGAGAATGATTTAGGAAACGCCCGAAGATTGTAACAAAGATTTGAGGCAATGCTCAGAAATGAATTTGGGTAGGTTAGGTTAGGTTAGGTAAGAGTGGCTGTTGGAAATACCAACCCACTTAGGCCTATTGGCCCATTGTGATGCCACGTGGATCTATGATCTTCTTACTACTGGAACCAGTTTGAGCTTTTAATAAAGCGTAGGAGACTGTTAACGTCTATTTTTTCTAGATCGTTTAGGTCGTTGTAGAAGAAAGCTCCTAGGTGAAGCTTCTTTCTCTGAGAGAGAGCTGGGCATGTGCAGAGTAGGTGGGGGATTGTCTCCTCCTCTTCCTCGTCCATGCAGCTTCTACAAAAATCGTTAGTAAAAGCGCCAAGCCTTCTTGCGTGCTTGCCTATGAGGCAGTGTCCGGTAATGACACCTATTATGGCGCTGAGATGTTTCCTTTCTAAGAGGATCAGACACTTAGATCGACTCAGATCCAGCTTTGGCCAGATCTGTTTTGTCGCTAGACATGTTTGTCCAGCAGTCCACCTAAGGTCCGTTCTTTTATTGGCATCTAGCTTTAGTGTTAGTTTGCACGTAGCGATTGGTATACCTATACTACCTTTGTCTGGTAGGATAGGTAGAGTGGTTCCAATTTTGGCGAGTTCATCGGCTCTGCAGTTCCCTGGAATGTCTCTGTGGCCCGGCACCCAACAGAGGTGAATGTTGAACTGCTCTGCCATCTCCATGAGAGATGATCGGCATTCAAGGGCAGTTTTAGAACACAATGAGACCGAGTCCAGGGACTTGATGGCGGCCTGACTATCCGAAAATATGCGGATATCCTTTGCAGATATCACGTTTTTCTTCAGCCAGGACAGAGCTTCTTTAATCGCCAAAATTTCCGCCTGGAACACGCTACAGTGATTTGGAAGGCGGAAAGAGAGGCTTAGGTTAAGCTTATCTGAGAAAACACCGCCGCCAACTCCGCTGTCGGTTTTAGATCCATCTGTGTAGAGATGGATTGACTTGTCCTCCATGAAAGCATCCTCCTCCCAGAATGATCTAGAGGGGAAGCTTACATGGAAGTTTTTGTCAAACCAAAGTTCAGGTATGGTGTAATCGGTGTTCTCTGTGAGGATTCCTAATGTATTAAGAATGTTGGCGTGGCCAAATGAATTATTTGTCCACTGTTTAGTCGCTTTAAGGCGAATAGCTGCAGTCGCAGCTACTTGCTTGCTAAAAATGTCGAGGGGTGTCAAGTGAAGCAGAATATCTAATGCCGCAGAGGGGGTAGACCGCAAGGCTCCGCTTGTGCATAGACATGCTGTTCTTTGGACTCTGCTTAATTTAATGCAGTTGACTGCATTTTCCAAGGCCGTCCACCAGACAACCACCCCGTAAGTGAGTATCGGTCTTATGACCGAGATGTATAGCCAGTGGGTTATGCGAGGTTGAAGGCCCCATTTGTTCCCAATGGCTTTCTTGCAGGAGAATAAAGCTATTGTAGCTTTATTGACTCTTTCTTGAATGTTAGGTTTCCAGTTTAGTTTCCTGTCAAAAATGAGACCCAGATATTTTGCTGTATCGGAGAAAGCTAAACTGGTACCGTTTATTGAAGGAGGGTCTATGATTGGAATTTTATATTTCCTAGAAAAGAGGACAAGATCAGTTTTATGGGGGTTTATTCCCAATCCACAGCGATCTGCCCAGCAGGTTAATCTGTTAAGATTTACTTGGAGGAGTTCTTTAATGGTATTTAAATGTTTTCCTGAGACGGCTATGGCAACGTCATCCGCATAGGCAATCACTCTGCTACCACCCTCTTCCAGGTATATCAGTAGTTCGTTAACCACTAAGTTCCAAAGAAGGGGGGAGAGGACACCGCCTTGCGGCGTACCCCTACTGACATATCTTTTAGCAGAAGTCTCACCCAGTTTGGAGTTGATTATCCTGCTTGTTAGCATTAGATTAATCAGCTCCCCAAGTGAGTCGTCGTTGACAACGCAGTCGTGATTGCGGATGTGTTGACGTTGTTAAAGGCGCCCTCTATGTCCAGGAAAGCAACCATTGTGTACTCCTTATATTGTAGGGATCGTTCGATGTGGCTAGTCAGAGAGTGCAAAGCCGTTTCCACCGACTTTCCTTTACAGTAGGCATGTTGAGCCGTAGACAGAAGTCTTGGATCAACTTTAGCTCGAATATGGATATCAATCAGTCGTTCTAAAGTTTTCAGAAGGAATGACGATAGACTTATGGGTCTGAGGTCCTTTGGGACCACATGAGAACATTTTCCAGCTTTGGGAATGAATACTACATTGACTTCTCTCCATAACAGTGGAATGTGGATAAGTTCTACACAGCTCCTCATAATATTTTCCAACACTGGTAGAATAATATCTGAGGATCTCTGTAGCTCGGCAGGTATAATACCGTCCGGACCAGCAGACTTGTATGGTTTGAAGCTATGTAGCGCCCAGAGCAGTTTGTCTCTCGTAATCAGACTATGAATTTTGGTCACGGTTGCAGTAGGCTTGTTTGGGCTGCTACTGGCCGCGAGTTGGGAGCTACCTGGAAAGTGGGTGTCCAGAAGCAGGTTGAGTGATTCATCACTTGAGGTTGTCCAAGAGCCATCGGTTTTTTTCAAACAGCTGGGCATCATAGGATTTGTGGAGAGGATTTTTCTTAGCCGCGAAGCCTCAGAGGTTTCTGTAATTTTGTCACAGAATGACCTCCAGGATTGTCGCTTTGCCTTCCTCAGTTCTTTTTTGTATAATTTGAGGGATTCTTTATATGAGTCCCAGTCGGTCACTTTTCTTGTGCTTTTTGCTGCGTTGAAAAGTTTTCTGCATGTGTTTCTGAGCAGTCCTAGTGCCGATGTCCACCAGTGTGGCTTTTTCTTGCCTCTTGGTTGAATAAGAGGGCAGGAAGCGGCCATAGCCTTATTGAGAGTCAGAGTAAATTCCCTGACTTTCATGTCGAGCTCATTGGTGTCACGCGGGGGGCTTGATAGTTTGGAGGATATCGTTTCCGATAGGATTCCTCTATATTTTGTCCAATCAGTTTTCCGGTAGTTCCGGAAAGTTGGTTGGCGAGGGGGAGCATCACTCAGACTGAATTGGATGTACCTATGGTCCGAAAAGGAGTGTTCAGACGATACCATCCAGTTTGTTAGCCTTTGGGTGATGTTGTCGGAGACAAGAGTAATATCTAAAACTTCTTGTCGGTTTTTTGTTATGAAAGTGGGCTCATTGCCAATATTGCAAATTAAGAGGTTAGTACTTAAAATATAGTCTAAAAGTGACTCACCTCTATCATTGATGTAGGTACTGCCCCATACCGTATGATGTGCGTTGGCGTCGCATCCGATTATGAGGCCAGTTTTTTGCCTTCCCGCTTCCAGTACCACCCTTTCTAGGTTATCACCAGGGAGAGGGCCCACTTGGTCGTGGCCAAGGTAAGCCGATGCCAGCCAGTATGAGCCTTTGGCAGTTTCTAATCTGGCAACGGTTAGGTCGGGGTCACTGAGGTTGGGAAGTAGAAATACATTAAGGCTACGTTTCACTAATATACAAGTTCTAATCTTACCTTTGTCTCTTGTATAGAGCGGAACGTATGAGGGTGTCCTAAGTCCACGAACCACGCCTTCTGCAATCCATGGTTCCTGGATTAGAATAATGTCTTCTGCGCTTTTGGAAAGACGCAGAATGAGTGTGGCCGAAGCCTTTTTTGAGTGGTGGAGATTAATCTGGAGAAACCGTATCATTGCTACAGTCTTCCAGAGTCGCCTCCACCACGGTGTTGTTGAGGTCCTCCGATTCTGAAGATGTGCCCAAGAGCTCATCTTCAATCTCTGATCGTGTAGAACCTCTATTTGCTTCGCCATCGGTTTCCATTTCCGACAATGTGTCAGAATCGGAGACCGACGGCTTTGTAGTCACCTCGGACAGATTGGAGTCATCGCTATCCAATTCTGGAAAGGATATCGATGCTCCAAGATCCACGGTTGTGATGTCAGGTGTTAAAGGAGGAGGAGGTTGCTTATCAGCATCCAACTCATCCTTTTTGTACACCCTTAAATGAATGGACTCGAATCCAAACCGAATCATGCCTTTCGTCTGCGCCAGAGGATTAAGGGATTCCTTATTGATCACAATTAACGCGCATCTATAAGAACCCCTTAGTTCCTCCAGTTTCGCGACTTTCCAGTCATGAGTCGGAAGAGTCGGGTTGCTGAGCCGGATGATTTCCAGGATATTTTCTGGAGAGGAGGGTTCGGCTGGAATCCAGGTACGAGTTCGAGGTCTACTAGGAATGTCTTCCTTAGATACGACCTCGAGTTTTGCACCTGGCCAAACCTCTCCTAAACCATCGATGGCCTTGGTGAGGAGATCGAGAGATCTCTGGTCGGAGCAAGCGATGAGCTTGACATGGCCTTGGTGCCAGCCAGCGTCGCTTGTGATAGGAGGTGGTCCTGGGTTCTCCCGCATGATGGCCAAGAAGTTGCTGGAGAGCTTCAACTTGACCAATTGCCACCGTTCCGGTGTAATGGAACCGTCGGTATCGCTTCTATCGATCACCGCGATCACCAATGCGTCCCTTAGGACTTCGTTATAAGACTTCAGAGATCTGCTGTTGGATGGCACAGGGGTTGTGGAACTGAACTGAATTTTGGGCCTCTTGGAAACCGATACGGTTTCCTCCAACGATCTCTGACGCTTAGAGGAGTCTTTTGACATTTTGTGAGCAATGGAAGCAGTGGGAAATCCATCTTTTAGGATGTTTTTAGCCCACTCAACCTTGCTCTTTATTTCCGCACTTCTCTCCACCTCCGGAATGGATCCGAAGGTTTTGATAATGCGTGAAGCATTTCGGCGTCTTATGTATAGCGCCTTAGATGGAGCTTGCCGATGCGGCTGAGCTCCAGATTCCTCTTTGGAGGGAGGAGTTTTGGTAGCAGCAACAAGTCCGTGGCCTGCCACAAACTTGCTGCTGCTGGGGGCGGGGGAAGTGATAGGACCATGGCTTGCCACAGTCTTAACACTCCCCAAAGGAGTTTTGGTAGCAGCGACAAGTCCGTGGCCTGCCACAAACTTGCTGCTGCTAGGGGCGGACGAAGTGATAGGACCGTGGCTTGCCACAGTCTTAACACTCCCTGAAGGAGTTTTGGTAGCCGCGACAAGTCCGTGGCCTGCCACAAACTTGCTGCTGCTAGGGGTGGAGGAGGTGATAGGACCATGGCCTGCCACAGTCTTAACACTTCCTGAATTCTTTTTATTTGGCTTGTTCCTTTTGCCTTTAGAGGATGGCGCACCATGGCCTGCCACAGTTTTGCCTCCTCTCGGCAATGCAGGAGCCTTGCCGGTAGTCGGTGTAGTCACCGTTCCACCGCCCGGTAATTGAGGAGTACCGGCCTCGGTTTTTGTTGTCAGGTTGTTGTCCATAATAGTCCCACGAGTAGCGGAGAAAGGGATGTCCATCTGTACAGAGATCCGCCATATACAGATAAGGCTAGCTAATCCGGAGGTCGCCAGGTATCCGGATACTCCGTTTGCGACTGAGCTATTTTTGGAGATACTGGGCCCTCAGCCAGGTTGATCTTCGGCACGGGTCGTATAACACCTTGATCCAGCCCAGGGGAATGATGGAGTGCTTTGGGAGTTGGGGAGGGGGGGGGAGCATCCTTTGGTTTCAGGACTCGTCTGGAGAATTTCTTCTCGAGAGTCATTGACCCTACTCAGCCTCTACAACTCGACAAGTTCGATGCTCACGGTAGAAGATGAATTTGGGTAAATGTTCTCTAATTTATTTTGTATTTTGTGGATCCGAATTTGGAATACCCACCTTTGATATTTTATTTACAAGTAAGGCTGCTCATCTGAACCAACAATTTTTGTAATATTGCCCAATGGAAAGCAATATATCAATTGATGTAGTAATAATTTCATACTTCGGAAAACACAGCTGTAAGCAGTTTATCCGAAACAAACCTGTCCGATTTGGCTATAAGGCATGGGTGGCTGCCCTAAAATATGAATATTGTTTACAATTTAAACTCTATCAACTATAAACTCAAGACTGATGATCGAAATGTTTCCTTAAGTTAATGGGAGTCGGTAGTCTTTGATTTTGCTAAAGTGATGGCAAAAGAATATCTGTCATCCAAATTCGCCTTCTTTTTCAACAACTTCTTCTTAAGTCCAAATTTTCTTCGTAATGGGTTTTGGTGGAACGGGAACTCAACGTGAGAATCGAGTCAAATATTCTTAAAATAAGATAGAGATGATTCTAAAACGTATTATGACAAAGATAGCTGCCAAATTTTAACAGGGTGTAAGGAAAAGAAAGTCGTAACGATGATTTCTAATATCTACAGCAGCAATCCTCCTAAGAAAATTAAAAGTTTTTCTTTTTCGCTGATAAAAAAAATTTACATAACTCAACCAAATATAAACTACCAATATAATTCACACATGGTCGAAATTGATTTATTAGATGAACATAAATTAAATTATCGAACTGGATTTCATGCAAAAAATGGCATACAGTAGTAAATTCTACAGATCAGTTAGAGTTTAAGAAACACCTGGCTATTGGTTGAAGACCAAGAACTCAAGACGTGAATGAAATCGACCGTAGACACCATCTGATCATTACTGGAAGTATTTTAATGCATATTCATAGGGAAAGGAATAAAAATACAAATTTAATTTTTTCTTCAGAACTAACACGAAAACATTTCAGATTTTATAAATCGCATACTAACAAGATGTGCAGTCAGTGCAATATTGCTTTGCATGGTAAAATGTTCCGTCCAATATCACGAAGCATTTAAATAAAACCTAGTCCGTAGTATTATTTGCTTATTTATTGTATATAAATATTTGTATTCAAATAAAAAAAATTAAAAAATATCTCCGAATGCTCATTGGTGCATCTGCAAAACATCTGCACATACATACCGCATGCGATTTAATATGTCTTCAGCAAAATTATTTCTGAAATCAAAATAATAGCGAAAAATTATCGCAAAGATGTCGGTGTGTACCTTGCAAGTAGAATTGTAACTGCACTGAGATATTCCGTTTACCTTCCTTAAGCCTTCGTTTCACTGAGTTGCAGATCTGCAACATTCCCTGTTTAACGGTATAAGAATTGTAAGTTTCTATTTTTTTCCAAATCAGAGCAATGTTTCAGGAAAATAAAATAACTCTTCTAATCGCGATCGTGTCTCAAGTTCTATATTTGACATTTGCTCTTCATTATCAGCAGTCAAAGTTGAAATTTTACATAAAGTCCACGTTTGGGTTTGAGCTTATTTCATTATTTTTGGAAAATTATTATAAAATCAGTTTTTTTTTCAATAAAAGTTGCTTCGTTTTCAATGTAAGTTTATATTCTCCGAGAAATTTGAGTTTTGGTTTTGTTTTTGAGCGTAGAAAGGCCGTAGTGAGCAGAAGCCGTGTTGTTGCACATCTGCAACAATGCGCCCACATCGAAAAAGTGTCCTAAGTAACCAACAGCTTCAGGAAATAATCTGTTCATGATGCGAAAGTGAAGACGAACTTGATTTTTCATCCGATGAATGTGATGAGAATCCTATATTTGTCCCGTAGGAAAAAAGATTATCAGGGAACGAGTCGGACAATACTCTACCACCAGAAACTTTGCCTCAGCCTACTGTCCCACCTCCTCCACCTTAGCAGTCTACTTATTGAGGAATTCCAAGAGCTACAGGGACGAAGCCTGCCGAAGCTAATGTTATAGGGGGAAAAAAAACCTTGACCTCAATCCAGATCAGCTTAATTTTTTTAGGCAACGAGGATCTTCCAAATGAACTCCTGTAATTGGAAACGCCATACCAGATTTTTTGCTTATATTTTCACTGAAGTAATTGTTGATCTTATACGCGGTCAAACCAACATATGTAGCGTACGGGTCTTTTTGTACCGATAAATGCTAAAAGTATTGATATTCATCAATTTTAGCGTTTGCGACAAAATTTGCGTTTCAATGACAATTCCAAAATGTTGCCTTACACCCAGGCCGGAAGTGATAGGCTTTATGAGGTAAGACCACTAATTGAAAGGCTCAATGAATGCTTTTCAAAAGTAGCCCTAAAAAGTACTTGACGGTAGATGAGCAGATGTGCTCAACCAAGGCTCCAAGTATTCTAAAACAGTACATGTCGGTTAAATCTCACAAATGACACTTCAAACTATTTATTTTGTGCGGGGTTAGTGGTTTTGGCCACAGATTCGAGATTTATAGTGGTCAAGAAAATATTACACCCTGAATGACTCGAACTTCAACCAATTTCAGACTGCTATAGTTTCCAAACCGTTCATGACAGTTAGCTCAAATTTTGACACATGATAGATAATTTTATTATTTACAAGCCTTTTAAACGATTTGCGTCTCAGTTGTGTTGAAAAATAGGACAGTTCTTGCAAGATCATCTTCCTTGCAAAGCTTAAAAAAAGCTGTTAAAGTGGTTCATCAATAATGTCCTGATCATTTTCTTCATTAAAAAAACCCTTTGACTATTTTCTAGCTGAATCGCAAGTTGGACGAAAGTAGGCGAGTGCTCGTGAATATTAAATGACAGAATTCGACACACTGCTTCCGAGGTAATAATATATCGTCCACTTTGATACATTTCTATGTCGATGTTGTATGGAAAACGTCGCTTGATCACTTCCTTTATTAACATACTTGCTGACATATTTGATTGATTTAACTGAGCTGCTTAGTTCAACATTAACATGTGCATTGAATGTGCGAAGCAAAACTGGATTAAAGGGTACAACCCAATGATTATCAATAGTAACCTTTATTTCTGCAGTTCTCCCACCATTTTATGGAGCACGTTGCCTGTACTTAGGGTAGCTATTATCTCCTATTACAGTTTGCTCCATAAAAGATTTTGGATATCTTCTTCTGGTGCACATATTAAAACTGATACAGGGTGACGCTGGGTTAAAAGTAACGCATGGACCATGGATTATATTCTTATTGCGATATCGTGCAATTCCTTGTCTATTTCAGGATCGGGTATTTAAGCATACTACCTTGATCAAAAATGTTCCGGAATTTATTCAGAAAATTAAAAATACAAGTTTATTCATCTAAATCTATATTGTCCCCTTCGAAGTAATCCCCATCGATTGCAACACATTTATGCCAGCGCTTGATCCAATCCTCGAAACATTTTTTATATTCGGTTTTCGGTATGTCCATCAGTGCTTCCTGCGATTTTTCCATTACTTCCTCTCGTTTCCCGTAGTGGTTTTTTAACTCGATTGAACAGAAAGAAGTCACAGGGAGCCAAATCAGGTGGATTCGGTGGCTGTTGGATGGTATTTGTTGCATTTTTCGTCAAAAAATTACGAATAATGATGGCACTGTGCGACGGTGCGTTATCGTGGTGCAAAATCCACGAGTTTTCTGCCCACAATTCTGGTCTCTTTCGGCGAACTGCTTCACGCAAACGTCTAATAACGCCAAAATACTCGTAATACTCTTTGTTTACTGTCTGACCCTCTGGCAAAAATACACTACACCGTTGTAATCCATGAAAACCGTGAGCATTGCCTTATTTTTTGACTGAAAACGATGTGGTTTTTTGGTCTCGATTCATTTGGTGAACGCCATTCACTTGCCTGATGTCTGGATTGCGTGTTGTACTCATAAACCCACGTCACGTCTCCAGTAATGATCCTTTTGATAAATGTGGGATCAGATTCAGCATCGCAAATCATCTCTTTTGCGACGTCAACACGGTCTCTTTTTTAGTAGTGCCACTGATAAACCACCGTTTTCTTTAGAGAATCGTTGCCGAAACACTTTTCCAACATTTCCAGCGTTCGCGCACCATTAAATCGGTTTTTTACGCACAATTTAACACTCGTACAAGTTCGTTGTTGCAAATTTAAATCCATTTCTAAAATTGTAAAAAACCGCCAACACATAGAGAGATAGATGTACTATTGGCTACGTAACTTTTGCAAATTTCAAGCTATGACTCTAAAATTTAGTGGAAATGTCAATAACAGGTTTACCAACCTAACAGAAAGAACATAACTCAAATCGGAATAATGGGAGCGCCACACGGGAACGTTTTGACCAAGGTGGTATTTCCACACCTTTTTAAACTCTTGAATTTTATTTTATTTTCGGTGTTCTTATCTTTGACACAATGTTCAAAATTGTTATTGAATTATGTATTTAGGTTAAAAAGTATAAATACTCGTATGTAAATTAAATAGCGTAAAATTTCGAGTTTTCCTTATACATGTGTATGCTTTCAAGAAACTTAGATTTGAGTGCTGTTTATCTTAACGCTACTGTATGTGCCTTGAATCCAACTCTCCCTCCCCTTCCAGGCCGTGGATCATCTGAAAAAAGCCCATAACCCATTAGCAGGGCAATTATAATATATCAGGGTCCAGATATTTTAAGTAAGAAGTCATTGTCAATTGAATTTCTATGCTTTTTTCCGAGAGTCCAGGAGCTCCTTTTTGTGTTCTTCATATAACCTCTGGATTTATGTACCAGACAAATTTCTTAAATTAGGCAAAAGTGGCGAAATTTACTCGGCGCATTGTCTCCAGGTTTTAAAGTCAATGGAGAAAGCGTGATTCTCGACATTCAGAATTATATTCATATTTTTACAGTCTATAACATTGGTATTTTTTGGCAACTTAATTATATCCTTACATTCTGCTCTTTGGTGAACATCTCATTTTCCCCTTGCGCTTGTTATAATGGTTTTCAATAATTTTGATTTTCGTTTTGGCGTAGTAAGAAATTTTATTCGGAATTTTGTAGATTCGGCTCCGTCGATCTGCCTTACAAAAAAACTAAAGCGAAGTTTTATAAGATTATGTTTGAAGTTTCGATTTCGGCTAAGCTTCTTAGGAGCCTGCTGCCGACGTCTAGAAAACAACTTGTGAGTAACTGGGTAGTCGCAATACGAGTACATGGTTCAATATCTGACGCCTATCATCTGATATTGTGACAGATTCGGCGTTCAACGTCGTATCCACCACGAAGTTTACTCGCAGAGCCTTGATAAGGGTACTGTTTAGTGTTGGGTTCTTGAAACTTTCGGGCTGTCAGAGAACCGGAGCTATACCCTAAGAGGATCTGGTTTTTTGGCTTTTTTGATGAGAGAACTCTTTGTGGAAGGCGATGAAAAAAAACAAGAAGATTACGTATTAGAGCTCACAAAATTAGTTGAAACTTTATAAAAAAGGACATTCGGGAACTAAATGTGGGTGGCCGTGGCCCAAGTGATGTGTTGGCTCCCCAATCGAACTGTTCGGCAACGAAAATCTCGTGAGATGAATGGTTGCTTAAATACAACATCAAGTCAATTTACACCAATAATTTAGTTTCCTCAATAAATGTTGCATGCCACCAATGCACACAGGTAAGTTGTTTACAAATAAAATGAGCTTTGAACTTGATTGATTATGCAATGCAAATTGCAAATGTTTAATCAGTATATGCTTTTAAAGTGTAAACTTTAAATTAACGAGTGCAATAGCAAGTTTGGTTTGTGATAATAAGTAGTTTTGCTTTGTTTTTTATTTATTTTTTTTTGCGATTTGTAAAATAATTTAACATGGATTGTGTTGCTAGTGGTATGTAAAAAGAGGATAATGACACTTTTTTGCAATATTTTTAGTCTAAAGTTAATTTTCAAGCTTTGAAAGATAATGTGTTTGAGCAGTAAAAACAAAAAATATTTTTTTTTTAATAATGTAAAAATTAAGTTGATGGGCATTGCTTTTGAATGAAAATAGTCTTAAAAGTTAGGTAGATATTTTCTTCATTAGAAACAATCAGAAAACATTGCGACTTTTTGCGACTTTTTAAAATATTTTCTTTAAAAGTGTTAAGGAAGCTGATTTTTTTCTTTTTTTAATTAGATGTTTTTTTTTTCTTGGCACAGGATCGCAGTCAAATTTCATTTTTCTTTCAAGAAATCAGCTTTCTGAATTTTTTAGAAGCTCTACGTCTCGTGATATTACAGAAAAAATTAGTTTTTTGGTAGAAAAGGTTAAAAACGAGACCAATATCCAAATTTCGGAACAAACAAAGAAAAAATTAACTGATTTTGGTCACGAACATAGAAGAAGATGGCTGAGCGCCTCAAGAAATACCAACAACTTCTTAAAACAAAATACAAACTGGTTGCAATGTGAAATTTCGTTTCCATGCCGAGCTCATGGTTTTGTTGGACGGCCTCAAAAGGATTTTTCGGACCTAAGCGAACGATCAAAGAGACGTAAAACGATTTGCGTTCTAATTACACTACTGAGGAATTAAGCTATGCTGCGCAGATGAAACTACGAGAACAAGGAACTTAACTCCTCAAATGTGATGAAAAACATAATCTTTTCAACCCCTTCACGTGCTGACAAATACCAAAAAGCTTTGAAAAAAATGGACCAGGGAATTATTCCATATACAGCAGAGGAAGCTCTTTCAATAGTTGAACTAACAAAGTTCCAATACAATGTTATTGCGGAATCAATAAAACATAATAACCATATGTAGCCAAACTATGCAGCTGTTTTAGAAGCAAAAAAAAATGTTATCCTGAAAACTTGGTCATAACCTCTTCAAAGTTTATTAGATCACACAGTTCGACGTTTATTTGAAGGAATACGAGATGTTATAGAAATATTGCATATTAATGAAATGTCAAACATGAACTTTATTTCCAAATGTGGTTGTGATGGAAGCTCTGGCATGAGTGAATATAAACAACGATTT
The DNA here is from genome assembly GCA_963966105.1 of Volucella zonaria. Classification (NCBI taxonomy): domain Eukaryota; kingdom Metazoa; phylum Arthropoda; class Insecta; order Diptera; family Syrphidae; genus Volucella; species Volucella zonaria. The sequence continues at coordinate 8,531,443 of OZ014530.1, forward strand.
TCAGATCCAAGCATTTCAGATGTTAATATTTTCTTAACATCTTTTGTTCCTATTCAATTAGTGTCAGGGGACCCAGAATCACAAAGTAAAATTATATTGTGGCAAAATCCTCGTCCATCATCAACAAGGTTCTGTAGACCAATACGAGTTCAATTCGTCCACGAAACAACAGATGTAACTGTAAAAGAATTCAATTACATTGAAAACCAAATATCTTCTTTAAGTGAAACTTTAATGGATCGTATTAACGGAAGTATTTCAGTAAAACATGAAATGCTTCTTACTATGATAGATGGTAAAGTCTGTAATGCCATAACTGAAACCTCGTCAACTCAAAGATGTTATCTTTGTGGTCTAACATCAAAAGATTTCAACAAAATAGATTTGGTGCTGAACAAGCAAGTTCACGACAAGTCAAAGCTGAGGTTTGGGTTATGTGCCTTGCATGCTTGGATAAGGTTTTTTGAATGTTTAATCCATGTCGCCTACAAACTGCTTATAGGACAATGGCAAGCTCGTGGTGAAGAAAATAAAAGAAAAGTCGAAGAAAAGGATTCAAGAAGCATTTAGGAGCCGAATGCGACTGTTAGTCGATAAACCAAAACCAGGTTTTGGTAGTACGAACGATGGCAACACTGCCCGCCCGCCAATTTTATCATGACTCTGGTACTTCTTCAGATATAACCAACATAAATGAAAACATCATATGTCGATTTAGGGTTGTTTTGTTAACAATATCCAGTGGATATCCAATACAAATTGCTCGATTTAACGAGTATTGTATTGATACTGCAAATATGTTTGTGCAATTGTACCCATGGTATAATATGCCGACAACAGTACATAAAATTTTAATACACAGCCCTGAAATTATATCTGAAGCTATTCTTCCGATTGGACAGCTCGGCGAAGAAGCCCAAGAATCACGGAACAAAGACATAAAGCGCTTTCGAGAAAGTTTCTCAAGAAAATTTTCAAGGCAGCAAAATATGGAAGACGTGTTTCACAACCTTCTGGTTTCTTCTGACCCATTTATAAGTAGTTTGAGAAAATTAAACCCTAAAACGAAAAATGCGTTTACATCTGAAGTACATCAGTTTCTAATAGAACCAGAAATTGAGGAAACAGACTTGGTTCCAGTTTCACAAATCATTGAATGATGTTCATAGACACACATGTTGGTCTTTCTTTATTTATGTAAATTATTGCCTATACCTACTTATTTATTAATTTATTTATAATTGTTTTTTTCTCAATATTTTAAATATATATGTATCGTATTATTAAATGTCAAACAAAAGAAAATCTATGGCGTTAAAATAAAAAAAAAAAACACTTTTTCCATTTTTTTAAAGAATTGTCATGCAAATAGACTAGTGCGTTTTAGTAAAACTGTTGTATTTTGGTATAATCGTGCAATAATAAATTGAAAAAACACAAAAAATAATTTTGGCCATGTTTTTGGGAAAATTTACCAGTGTGCAATAGAGCGAAATCGCCACTGAGACCAAACACCTTTCTTTCTCTTTCTGTCCCATTTTCCGAAAAACTTAACACATGCCTTGGCATCATAAGTGTAGTCATACCCACTTGAGGATTAAGTTCTTTTAAGAAAAAAATTTAAAAAAGATTTGTTACTACTTTTCACACTGTTGTTAAATGTTACAAGATTATGTTTGCTCTCAGCTAAGCACAAACCCAAGCAACTCGCTGAATGATAATGTAAAGAAAAGTCAAAGCATTTTGCTATGGGTTAAAGATCATGAACTTAATTTTATCATTGGCTACTAGTTTACGGGATTTAAACACTCTCTGCAATATATCTATATCATAATTTAAATCCGCGAGGAGATCAAGGTAAGTTTTCGGAATAAGAAATAGCGGTATCGTCTGGAAATTCTGTGATTTTACCTTTAAAAGGTTAGACAAACAGCGCATTCCAATATATTAAAAACAGGATAGGACCCGAAACAGAACCTCGCGGAACACCTATTTTAATAGAATGCTGAAAACTTAATATTTATTCGATCCTTACAATTTGTTGTCGAATTCTTTGGTACGAAGTAAACGAACCATGAGTAAAGCACCTGTGTGTCCACCATATCGAAAGCCTTGGTAATATCTATTTAAATTCAGTTCATTTAAACTATTATAAATTTCTTCAGCTAAAAGCATCTTCCGCGGATTTTCCACTTCTAAAAACAAGAAAAAATAAAGTAATTCGTCCCAGTTTAGGTAAAATGATAAAAGTCCAGATATGATCCTCCTCCCAAAAAGTTTGGGAATACTGACAAAACAGAGATGAGCCGATAATTAATTGTTTAACACAGTAGTATTTTGCTTTGTTTTATTGTTGCAGTTTCTACCGATTCAGGGAATAATTTCGCTCTGAACGCAAATATTGAATAGAACACACAAAACATCTGAAATTTGAAGTGAAATATTTTTCAATATAAAGCTACAGATCTGATTAAATCTAGAAGAGATAGAAGTTTTAAGATACAAAATAATAGTATGTAAATATTTCAAACGCTGTGTATTATTTAAAATAAAAGCAGCCTGATTGAAAGTTCATTAGTTTTAAATTTATCGCAGAGAATTTATATTTGAAAATAAATTATTGAAAAGACTGGCAACTTCTGCAGACTCATAGACAGTAAAGTTATTATCATTTATAACCATATTTCACTAACATTAGTTCTATTTAAAATTTCATTACTGACATCCCATTCCTTTTTGACGTTACCAATGGTTGCAGCCATGTAGTTTGTTATTACATTAAGCTCTAAACACAATTTATCATAATAATTTTTAAGTCGAATGTTGTTGGGACGTCCCCTAACTGCAGCACATAGTGCTCTTTTCTTCCTATTTTTTCTTACTAAAGTGATTGTCATCCATTGCTTGAGGCATTTTAATTTACTAAAATTACAAAAAAAAAAAAAAATCAAAAGCAATTAAGAGATCTTGCGCATCATAAACTTCATTCCGAAACTAAATTCAGACGTGCTTTAAGAGCAAAAATGTAAATTTTAATCGTCTTTTTATATTCAGTTTGAGTAATTCTGGGTACCCTACAATCAAGTTGAATGTTGGTTAAATTGTGGTCCGTTATTTCCAAATCAAAGGCTACTGTTTTATAACTGACATAATTGTTTCTGTGAAATATGTGATCCAAACAAGAATCTAAACGTGAAGGTTAAGTCAACACGGAATCAAACCCAAACGATTCATAGTCTGTCCATATTGTTGCAAATGATTAAACCACCGAGATATACTACCTTCTGGTTGTTAAGCAATTAAAACGAAAAGTTATTACATATATTATAGCATCAGAAGCCGATGACAGATTTATCTCCTAGAAACTGGGTAGTAATATTGTACGAGTATATACCCAAGGAGAGGCATGGATACAAAATTAAAGATTATTTCAAACCGCATCCTAACCTCACCATATTCTTCTTGTGATACATTTAGTTTATGTGAACATATCTGTTGACGAGGACCGGGAGCTTCTGTGGGACTGTGGTGGTTACTTTTTAAGTATTGTAATCATATAACATTAGTAGTGGCTCCAAGGCCAAGAGCGAAGTGTTGAGAATTTTGGTATTTCAGATGTCTATCACTGCCGTCGTCTGCCGAGACATTGGTTTCTACCTAAATAAATTGTCGAATTGATATACATGAACTAATCCTTATCTCTGCTTTTAAGTTTTGGATCATCTGTTGAAGGGACTTAACAATATACTAACGCAAGTAGATATTGGCAATTAAGTCCAGATATTTAGCTGTCAACTGGATTTTTATGATTTCGTCTAACAGTGTAGTACGGAAAACATACCTGATTAACACTTGCAACCCTGTCGAATACTGCATTGGTTATCAGATTTTGTCGCGATGGGCTGAAGGAGATGTAGGATTTGCCATATGAAATCGTGGTTAGCGCTGTAAAGAATTGTCTTGTCTTAAATTAAAAACAAAGTCGTATTGCTTTATAAAGCCTTCCTCGACTTCAAAATTGTCTCCAGTTATTTAGAATTTGTTGAGTATTTTATAAAAGTGTAGACACACAACTCTCATGCATACTACATTTGTACATACTGAACATATTGTTGCTCTCCTTACTTTTGTCTAACAAATCTTTTTTAGTCTTTGTATAGCACTCAAACTATACGTTTGGTTTTCTTTATCATCTACCATATTAATTCTAGCAAATAATGGTCCCAGGCTCGCGGTAGCGTTATTTAATTCCGAAGTATTTCTTTTAGTTTTTTTTTTTGCACTGATAAGTCAACGTGAAAAAGGGTTTAATTTTTTTTCGGAAAACGTTTTTTTTGTGGCAATAATTGACGGGTTAATGGAAATATCGGGCAGAATGGCAGAAGCAGAATTTAGGATCGAGAAACTAGTAGGCCAAGAACAATGGAACTTGTGGAAATTCCAGGTAGAAATAGTGCTTAATGCTACTGATTTACTTAGGTATATATATGGGAGTGCTGCTTATTCGATGGTCGGAGGTAGCAGGTCGGAGGCAGGTAGAAGCTGAGACGGGAAACTGCGTAAAAGTTTTACGAAGTGATAATGGGCTGGAATATGTCAACAGAAGTGTTAACTAGTTGTTAGTTATGCAGTGCGTTTTACATCAGAAAACTGTGCCCTACACACCTTAGCAGAACGGCTCAGCTGAACGCGAAATGAGAACCATAATGGAATCGGCTAGATCGATGCTACATGCTAAAAATTTGAGCTACAAGTTTTGGGCAGAGGCGGTTAGTACTGCTGTTTATGTATTAAATAAAACACGTACAAGCACAGTACAAGGAAAAACTCCACATGAACTGTGGTTTGACTCTAAACAACCTAACATCGATTTTTTTCGAGTTTTTGGTACAGAGGTGTTTGTGCATGTTCCAGGCCAGAAAAGGAGAAAGTTGGATCCTAAGTCCAAAAAAGGGTGTTAGTGCAGCTACCCAGAAATCGGAGGTTGGTGGATACAAAATGGGTTTACCAGAAGAGCTACAGAAAATAAGGCTACGCGGTTTAAATCCAGGCTTGTTGCTCGAGGTTTTAACCAACAATATGGAATCGACTATTCAGAAACATTTAGTCCGGTGGCAAAATTCTCATCAGTAATGGCTATACTGAGCATAGCTGCAGCGGAACATTCCGTTTTTAAACGGAATATTTAAAAAAAAAATTTAAAATTAAAGTTTTTCCTGGTTAACACTTGCTGGGTCTGGAGATTAGACGTCTCCAAGATGACTGTATCCATCTTAGTCAGTCGCAGTAAGCAGCAAGGGTGGTGCAGAGGTTCAATTTTGTAGATGTAGCTGTTGTATCAACTCCTGCAGATCCATCAATCAACGCTGCAGAACATGCAGATACGAAGATGAATAAGAAGGAGTTTCCTTTCCGGCAGGCTGTTGGTAGCCTGATGTACATACTTAATAGTGGCAACGCGCCAAGATCTGGAGATCCCGTCAAGAGTTCACGTCAATATGGTGAAACGTATCCTTAAATACGTAAAGGGAACCCTCGACCATGATCGAAAACAAATTAAATTTTACTTTAAATTGTTACAGTGATGCGGACTATACTGGAGAGGTAAGTACTCGACGATCCACAAGTGACTTAGTTTTTCTCTTGGGCTCCAGTTGCATCACGTGGGCATCACAGCGCCAAATATGTATTTCCCTTCCCTTGGTGATAGCCACATGCTGTGGTTCCTTTATTCTTTATCAGTATACCTTTGCCCTTTGGTCGTGAAAAAATCTCCAGAGTTGTGTACTCAATTTTGCTAATTATTTTCTCTTTCAGGTTGAGTTCAATTTTTGGTGTTGGACGAGATTTCGATGTTTATCGGGGTTATACCTAGGAGCAGTTAGCATTTTGGCATAGTATTTCGGCTTTCAACCTGGTTCAAATGTTGAAAGAGCCACTTGTAAATCGTTGCTGTTGTTTCTATCCAGTTTAATGTTTGCTGTCTATCAGCTTAAGCCAAGCTGATGAATGGAAATCAATTTACGCCTTCAGTTTCCTTAGCTTACCGAACAATTTCTGACTCTAGCATCTATATGTATGCTTAAGTCGACTTACTCTGCATAATGATAGCGGAAAACCTTGCTACTCCAAAAAGGCCAGAAGCAATCTCACTACAACCTTTGATGTTCCAAAGGTTTCAGACAGAACGATGTGCTGCCATGTAGCTTATTTTTCATTATAATTGGGACAATTGTGCAAAACATTAAACCTAATATCAGAGGTCTATAGCCTAAGAAGATAATTGAGTAATTCAAGGCTGTCTTATGAAGTCTCTATAGATCCTGCTCTTTGGTAAAGGAGCATGAATGCTATCAAATGCGGATGAAGATATCCTAGGTCGAGTGATTTTTGGTTCTGTTTGTTAGCTTTTTGAGTTGCATATATTTGGTCCTGTTTGCGTTAATGGGCTTTGAAGAAAAAGATATCAATCTTTATGAGCTTTACGGTGATATCAATCTGGAGATGAGTGCATATTAGACAGCTGAGAAGACTAGGATAACTGGATGCAGTTGGCCAAAGATCGTGTTAACCTGAGAGGTTTATTTGTTGAGATCCAGGCCCGCCTCTGGTTTAGCGCTATCTAGATAAGTAAGTATTTAAGAATACGAGTCACCTATGAAAGTGTCATGTTATATCTTGGAACCCTATAGAGGTATATCGTATAAAAGTTGTTTAAGCATATCTACCTTATTCTCATTGAATTCAGATATACAAAATACAAAACCCCACAAGTCGAGGGTTGATTTCAAGATCCCATAAAAACTGATCCTGTTAGTACCTGATGCTATCACTGGAAATACTAGCTTCAACAACACCTTGATGAAATCGCCATCATCGGTTTCACTTAATATGCAAGTGAATTAAATCAATTGAATTAAATGTGAGAAGAAGTGATCTGAAATGCTGCTTATTGTCTGGGCAAAATGCTGCTTATTGTCTGGGCAAAATGCTGCTTATTGTCAGTGCAAAATGCTGCTTATTGTCTGGGCAAAATGCTGCTTATTGTCTGGGCAAGAAGTCATAATTTGAAGTTAGTTAAGTTATTCACTTTCTCCGTAGAAATGATAACTATACTACATTGTCACTAGCAAATTATTACTAATTTACATATGTGGTTTGGAGGGAACAAACTGTTCTCACAACTCGTAACTGCAAAGCCCTAGACAGACAGAAAAACCTGCTCTACAAAATCGTGATCCTTTCGATAGATAGGAATACATAATTGATGTTTGGGTCCTTTGAAACAAAATTGTTATGTCTTGTCCAAGGTGTCATATTCAAGAGGAGAGATGTATTAGCCGTACTCTGTTAGGATGTGTATGTTGTCTGAAAGCAAATAGATGCTAACAGCCCTCCAGCAAAAAACATCCTTGAAACTCAGCGCTATAATTTGTACATACAGATAACTGAACACCCAATCGGAATTGGACTATGCTGCAGGAATCCCTACCAAGTGGAGAGCCTCACTTGAATGATATGGGTTAAAACTCAAAGGATTTCTATTTTTCTAATCAAACTATTGTATATCGACATTTTCAACACTCACTGCTATTTTTTATTTATTTTTATTTTTTACTGGTTACCACTTATCGCCTCACAGAAGATGTGAGCCCCTACAACTTAGAAATACAAGCTTTTTTCCGTGGGACCTTTTATTAGCCTTGTTACTTGGCAACACCATCTGTATGATTCACTTCAAAGACTTAATTCGAAAAAGCGAAATAAAATATGATTTATCTTTCTTAGAATGTTGATTCATATGGCGTACATTCTCTTCTATTGAAGAGATGATTAACCTCCCTAACCAAACAAACATCGAGATTTTATTCCACACATCTCTTTTGTACTGCATCTAACCTTTTGCAGATATTCCAAGAAATTTACTACTAAACTTATACGAGTACGAGTACAATCCCTACTCTGGAAATAATATCTCCGAGAGCCAATATACAATTATGAACATTATAAATTGGAAACCATATATTTATATAGATTTATAAAATTCTAACAACCCATAAGGACTTGCAGCTTTTTTCCTTCAGTAATGTTGTTCGACTATCGTCTTGCTCCAGTTTCTTTGAAATATTCTTCGCCTTTCATTGAAAAGGGGAATATTGGCAGAAAATACCTATAAAGATGTGATAACATGGTATAAATCAAGGATAACATAGAACGATAAGAAAGAGTTATCCATTAGGAAAGAAACGGGCGAAATTACTAGCTGTGTTTTTTTCTTTTTTTGCTGTGGATTCACCTTTGTCACTTAAAAGAGCAAGGAGTATTCGTGCTGACAGTTATACCAGTGGCAGTAGATGGGTGTCTTTGAAACATGTCGTTGCCAATACGTTGGTAGAGATCATCGAAAAGGAATCTTAGTAGCAGGAGTATGGGCAGCATCTTGAAAGAATGTGTCAATTTAGCTCTTATCTGTAATCGGATCCTCTTTGTGCTTCAATTTTATTTTTTTTTTTCCTTTTTTTTTTCAAATGAAATATTCAATTTTTCAATGAAAGAGCGAAAACCTTTTTTTTTTTATCTTGATTGAGAAAATAATGTGCACAGAGATGTATTCGACTGTAGAGGAAATAAAAACAAAAAAAATCAGTCAATACGGATTGATGCAAACTGGGAAAATGATTCAATTCACCAAAGTATTCTCTTTCTTGTTTTATTTATTTCCACAGTTTTTTTTTTGTTGTTTTGTTTTTGTAAGTGCGGCGAGAAATTGAGTTCGTCCCTTTATCCACTCACAATAGAAAAAGTTAGATTGAACTGAATTTAATGTCAATGTAAGTTTGTAGACCATATGATGTCTTAAAAAACAGAAACTTAAATTTGATGTAAGTTTGAATCCAACTTAAGAATTGGTGATTCATTTTAGATGCTATTAGCTTTAGGCAGTATTAGGATTTCTTTTATTTCTGAGGATTTTTACCTGTGCTGCAATTGGACTCATTTTTTGATCATATGAATAATTCCCCAATATGACTAAGTCGTACAAAGAATCCAGATCATGAATCTTGGGCAGAATTGGCAGATTATGACTGCAACCTTCTTTCAGAAATCATAATTTTTTTGCGATGGAGCTACACTCGAAAGTTCACTTAGACTTAGATGGTTAAAGTTCGATTTCACTAGTGAGCGCCACATAATGCAAGGACTTAATGTCAAGCGCGGATCCAGGAATCCAGGATCCAAATAATTCATAAAAAAACTTATTTAGGACACCGTGCGCGAAACATGCGAAACCGAACTTCGCTATCATGTGAGTGTGAAAACGTATTCTGCACGAATATGATTGCTATGGCTTTATGGCCATTACACAATTTGGCGTTTAGTCACTCTCGCTTCTGACAATGTCAGCGTTGTGCTGACAGATTAAGTATTGTTTCCTTCGTATAATGGAAGCTACCCATTCAGAGTTAATATATTACACCATATCCTACCCTATAACTTCCAATCGAACAAATCAGCCAATCATTGTTCATTGGGAACAGCCGATAGCTGTCAAAAAAAGTTTTAGTTAATTCTCAAAAGTGGAGTGTTAGTAGTTTATTCGCAAGTTCATGATATACTTTTTCGAAATTACAATAGACATAAGTAGACATCCAAGATAATTGGATTTCCATAGACTGAAAAACAATAAAAGCAGATGCTCTTAATATGATATACAGGTTGATCTCAATGTAAAACTGAATATCTCTAGCCCAGTTCTGCTTTCATCTAATAAATCTAATAATTCTATTACTAACATTGCTACTAAGACGTCAGGTTCTGAAAAGCGAAAAAGAACTGACTCTAAAAACATACGAACAAATAAAAAAGAGTCAAAAAATAACAAGCTTTTATTCAAAAACAATTGAAAAAAAAAGTAGAAGATTCTACTACTTAGTGCGATCTTCAAAGAAAAAACTGATGAAATTTCGATGTACGCAAGATATGAGATTAGAAAATGAAAATGTTTCGAATTCAAAACAAAGTGATATTGAGAATACATTGCCATTAAATATTGCAATGAATGAAAGAAAGAAAAGAATGATACAGGTAAATTTGTCTATTTTAAATTTTAATATGTATCTGTCAATAAATAATGGTATTTACTCATCTTATTGCTAGATGAATGTCAAGAAAAAGATGCATCTTGGCTAAGTTCATCTGATAGAATCTCCGATAAAGTAGTTTATATTAATACAGGTAATTTATTTATTTTCGATCGAGGTAGATGCAACTAACGTTTTTTTCTTTGGTAAATTACGAATAATGAATAACTTATTGACTTCACGGAAAATTGAATATTATTTTTTAAAATATAACTATGGAATATATTCTATATATTCTTTATTTCAGAAAGTTTAGTCGAAGAAAAATCTAAGATAAATGAGCTGTTATTGAATCCGTGGGTGCCTCCAAAAAAATACAAATTTCCATTCTCTCTCCACAAGAAGCAAAGGAAAGAAGAACGAAGATATGCGATAATTTTGAATGGCTCGTTTTCTCTGTCGTTCAGCAAGGCTTTTTTGCAGATACCAGCTTTTTTTTGTGAATGAAAGTTTTGGAGGTCATCAGAATCTTGCGTCTCTTGGCAAGTTAGTCAAGGAAGCTCTAACGTCATTCGCTAAATTACTAGGGAACGATGGTGCCCTTGTAAGACATGGTACTTTCAAGTATCACAAAAATGCAGTGTTGAGTGCTAAAGATTTCTTAAAATCTCAAGAAAATCCTCAACTGAGTATAATCAACAGGACCGATACAGAAAAGATCAGGAAAATAAAAGAAAATAGACGTCTTTTGGTACCAATTGATGAAAGCATAATGTTTCTAGGAGGGCAAAATTAGCATTTCGAGGTCATTGCGACGTTTGAAAGCTCAGAAAACGAAGGAAATTTCAGAGAGTTGCTAAAATATCGCTTCCAAAGTGGAGACCGTGTTTTGAGCCAGCAAATAAGCAAACAATAAGCAACATGAGTGATTCAGAAATAGTATTATCAGGGGTGAACATAGGGCAAGCTGTACTCGTCACTATTAATGAACTAAAATTAAATAAAAATCACATGTAGTGTGATGGTCTCTGATTTGAAAGGCGCTGTGAAAACCGTTAAAGAAGAATGTAAGAACGCTGTTCATTCCCCATGCTACAACCATATACTTAATTTATCGATTCCCAAGTCTTCGTCGGTACAAGCTGTAAGAAACGCAATTGGAACCATGAAAGAAACTATTTCTTTTTTTAATGCATCATCAAAACGTTTCAAAGTACTCAAGGAAAAAAAGGGGAAATCGCTCTCAAATCTATGCGAGACTCATTGGGGAGAAAAACATACGAGTACGCTACAATTCAGGATGTGTCTTCCAAAAGTTCTTAATTGTTTGGATTTTGTAACGACTTGGCAAGATACACAAACAACCGCAAAGGCTAGATCGTTAAAATTGGCTCTTTTGTGACAGTGAATTCATAGTAACTGTCGTATGTTTATCGAGTTTGCTTGAGCGGACTCCTCAATTAAGTAAGTTTTTTCCAAAGACGCAAATTGACACAAAAAGTGCTCAAGATGAATTCGTTCGTGATAGAACATGGAAAATGTTTGAGAGTAAACTTGAAAAATCCATCGAAACATTCATATCAATTTTCGAAGAAGCGAGTGGAATAAGCGAAGAGCTAGGTGTCGAGATAAAAGTACCTCGCTTAGCCAGCAGGCAGCAAAATCGCTGCAACGTACCAGCGAATGACCCTATCGAATATTACAGGCGATCAATTTATATTCCGATGTTTGGCAACGTCTTTGAAAACCTGGAAGCACGACTTACACCGGAAACACTCGACATGTATCAATTATTTATTCTTTTCCCCGATCTATTGAAATTGAAAAATAAAGCTTTGAAAGATACAGCGAGAAGTGCTCTTGCTAAGAAATAGAAAGAGCGATCATTTTCCACGTTACGACGACTCAAAACGTGGTTGAGGAGTACTATAAGGCAGGATAGATTAGCAGGCTTGGCACTTTTATACTCACTGCGATATTAAGCCAACCGTTGATGCCGTCATCGGTAGCTACGCAAACATGCGGAAAAATCGCAATAAATTTATTGTATAAATCTTTCAATTTAGCGGTTGTTGTATGTGTTTTGTAATTTATCATATATGTATGTATATCTTAATAAACTGCAAATCATAATAAACAACTCTGGAAATTATACTAAATATACACTGCAATTTCTAACCATATCTTTAAACCAATTTCCGCCCCTGCTTCCTGTTACTGTGGTCGAAATTCTCAGGCAAGCAATTGATACTTGTCCGAACAAAACTCTTTGAATTTGTAGTAATATCGACTACCCGAAGGCTCGTCAACGAAAATGAAACCAAAATTTTATATTCAGTAACGTCGATGCCCCTGATTCGGAGAAGAGGATGATTAACCTGCTAAGGCCAAAGAGGTAGCAATTGGCTAGTTTAACTCTAAGTGTGGTTTCATTACGAGAGATAACAGCGAAGCCAAGCGAGTAAGATCCCTAACTACCTGAAAGATTAGCTGATTTTTCTGATTTATAGATGCTGTGGTTGATTAATATTAACAGCACATTCTTGGTTTTGCCCCCATTCTTGTTTTTTGCGTTTTTATTTCTGAGTTTTGCACAACAGTGTCCTGTTAAAGGAGTTGCATTTGCTTAAGACCTTTTCTGAGCAGCGATCATTTTCCATCATTTTTCTGCATATGCTGACGAGGAATGCCAAACAAGAATTAATGTATAGCTCGGCCGTATAGATGCTTTCACAGGCGGTCTTGAAAACAAAGTGATGAGTATCCATATGGTATTCTGAATATTTTTGGATCCTACCGACAATCCGATTGTTTGACGAAGTTTTGCAGACATTCACTTGATGCCACTATGTCTCTATAGTTTTTCATTTATATTTTTTATATTATATTTTTCATTTACTTATTCATATATTTTTCTCTGACTGATAGGACACATAGTTTGAGATATTGCTTTAGTAAGCTTATGTTGGTTGGGTGGGTAGAAGTGTTGATTATGTGCATATTGATTCTGCAATGATTCTTTTTTCCAATCCTCAGCGTCAACTGTATTTGTATAACTAAATTCGCCTGCTCATATCTATAGGTTTCTGGTCGGTCTTTCCTTTTTCGGCTTGATAGGCACTTTTACGTTGTGTTAAAATTTCCAAACGATGTCCCTGGAATAGTATTTCCATCGTAGCTCAGTCACTCAGTCACTCAGTTACTCAGTCGTTCTCATTTTCCTTGTTTAGTGCGGTAAAAATATTGACCCTCCAAACAAGTAAAACTGATCGTCTGGAAAATTAGTTGAAGGCTTTTTTCCTGAGTTGATGGGGAGGCTGATGAGGAGGGGCTTGTCTGTTAAAGACTTTGAAGTACTCGTAACAGTAGGTAGAACCAGGATCGAAAGAAAATACTTTTCTAAATAACTTGTCCATTGTGCATCTTACGTGTTCATAGAATGATAAATTTAATATTATCTTTGGTGATAAAGGGTCTATAGTACTGGCACTCACTAAATCAGCGGTAGGTACTTGCACCCTGATACAACAGTAAGTAAGGCCCTCCCACTCCTTGATATTCATATCATAGGCTGCACTCATAAAGCCATCTCCTACGTAAAGAGAAGGGGTCTTTAGTAAAATAACAACTGGAGCTTTAATGACATTGGGTCTTTTGACTCTGGTATTTCGAGATGCAGTCTGATGCTATGACACCAGAAGTAATGTTTCGGGAAAAACACGAAATCGATTTTACCTGTACCCAGGAATGATTTCGACCTAAATCTGAGTCAGGAAAGAGATGTAGTCCATACTGATGGTAAGGGACTACCTAAGTATATTGTGAAGGATTAGAGAAAGGTACGAAACATTTACATCTACAGCTAGTTGCGTTTATAGCCTTGTTGAATCCTTTTTTTTTTAAAGAGAACTTAACACTCAAGTGGGTATGACTGCACTTATGATGCCAAAGCATGTATTAAGTTTTTCGGAAAATGGGACAGAAAGAGAAAGAAAGACGTTTGGGCTCAGTGATTATTTCGCTCCATGGGTGACATCCAACGTTTAATGGGGAAACTAAATTTTTAGTATAAATTGACTTGATGAGGTATTTAGGCAACCAAACTTTACGACTTCCAAGTTCGAGATCGCAATCGGAAAGCTAAATTCACTTGTCTGGGTCCTAGGTTATAATGAAATCGCCGATATTTGCTAGGCAAAGAGGAGAGTTTTTTAGGACTCGAACAGACGTTAGGTCTGCCTACGTCCTCGGTTAGGGCTGACATTGACAGTTGGATCTCATATAAGCATAGCTGCAGATGACATGACTCCCCAGGTCACGGGTAGGCCAGACGAATGCTTCCCAATTTTAAAAGGGGTTTCCTGCTGTTCTCAGTAGGGGTGCCTAGTAGCGCCGTGATGGCGTACTTTTGCTAAGCACTTAAATGTGCTGGGCATAAGTGATACAATATCCTGCGAGGCTTGGTGATATGATGATGATACCGCTGAGAACTACCAGGTACTCAGTGCAGACGTGGTGGGTACTGCTACTGTAGGCACTTTATCATTGAAGTGCTTACTCACTCGTCTTTCTTCGAAAGACTGAATTTCATTAAGAAGAACTTACAAGGAGTACAATGGACTAGTTCTTCGTCTGAGTGCTCTGTTCCGACAAGAACAAAAAAAAATAAAAAATTAAAAAGAAAGCAAAAATAAAAATTATAAGAGTCGGATAGGAGGTGTTGCATATGCTTAACACAATGAATGTTATGCGTAACATTTGCTTGGGCTTATGAGCAACGAATATTATATCAGCTACAACCGAGGAGGTAGTATAATGCCCGTATGCAACCAAGGTCAAAAATCCTTTGACGTATACACATATTTACCTAAATGTTTATTTCATCCAAATTCGCAGGGGATAGAATACAGGTTATGCTAATTTTGCAGATCGATGACAAGGTGCATGTCGATAGAGAAGCTCTCTTACACTGCCTTAAAAGGCCAGATATGTTAAGTCCAAACTAAATAACCGGAATGCGTCGTGGTAAAGACGAAACATCGGAATGAAAAAACAGCATCTGAATCGGCGACTTGTTGTGTTTAGGTATGAATCCGTACTCCAGCGATATTACGATCAGTGATAAAACAGTAAAGTTATTTATTAGCACATTTCGTGTTTAGTAATTTATTTTTGATACTCCAAAGTTTTTTGGAATGTTTGGAATTTTTATCCCTTGATGCTGGTGAATATTCAAAGCTATCAGGTATACTATAGCATTCATATTAAAATTTTTGTGAATCTGGTTTTATTTCTAAGCTATTTCCATTATCTCATCTTAGAGTGGGAGTTCGCATTCAATCTATTTCAAAATTTAGAAATTATTAAAACGACATTTATTCTCAGGTAATACAATGCATAACTGAATCAGAATGGCACTTGTTAGGCATGCTTGCGGTAACCTTCCCTATATTTTACAGGTTTACGAGTAAGTAGATGTTTGGAAAGGTCCACCCTAAACAAATACATTATATGGCTTCGGATATAAATAAAAACAAGGAAGAGAAAACGTTCATGTCGCAGTGAACACCACCTAATCTCAAAACTGGTTTATGGAAAGGACTCTCAATCTTGTTCTATTGCTGGAGTTTGCAACAGTGTTTGTCAGCGGTCCTGTCACAAGTAGGATCTTAATTTTTAGTTTTACCCCCTCCTTGGTCCACGTGTGTTCTGTCCTGAGTTCTGTAAATTTCTCAAGGAAGTTTCTCATCGATGCTGAGCTGGGCTTAAAAAGCATTCATATCTGAGTTTCTCGCTACTCCAATAAATTGCATAATACGATTTGACCTTATAAAGGCATGTTTACCACAGTGGAAGGCTACTCTGTTTTTCAGAAACCCATGCTTGTTAAAATGCAGTTGCATTCCTATGGAAAAGAACCTCGTCCGTAGGACTTTTTCATGAAGTCATATCTTTTCCTTATAACTTAAAGACTCATTTGTAGAAAGGCAACACAAGCACAATAAATGCAACAAATCTAGTAAATGTCACTATTTTATATCGTCATCCTTTTAATTTAAAAATAGACGTGGATCTCGCTAAGTTATTACAAACTTGAAGTTCAAGGTAAACCCTTTCGTTAGGCATCGCCCTTAAACACTTGAAAGAAAAAACCCAGCAAACTTCCTTTTCTGACCGACTTTATAAGGATGGCTGGTCTGTGACTACATTGAAAATCCAATGGGGACATTAAACGTTTAAAATCACATCAACTTTATGTGCCTCGAAATTTGATTAGACTAAACTTAAAAAAGACAATTAAGTTCTAAAGAAATTTTTAGTAAAGGCATCATCCGGCTATCCAACGATTCTATAATACTAAAATTGTCTTCCCAGAAAAACGCTTCGAAACACCAAGGGGCACGCCAAAAAGGTGCGTAGATGGAGTGAGTTTTCATTTCGCAATTTAGGAAAAAATGTTCTTATCACCCTCATAAAAATGGAATTAATTAAGCATATTGCATTTTAAACGTGAAGTAAACACCAAAGTGTCCTTCCTTCCAGCTGTTGTTTCAATCTTTTGATGAGATTTTAACAAGCTTAACGAGAGGTTTTCCTACAGTGTAAGTATGCACGACATGTATATCTACTCGTATATGGTATAATTTTATATATAATATTATATTAAGAAAATGGTGGTTGCAGCAACAAAATGCTACAAAATCTAAACCCTCTTAATTATCTCGTGTTGCGTAAATGAGTTAATGAGATTCTTATGGTTGATATAGGATCCCCAACAGCTGTCGATACAGTTGAGATTAAGTTCTACTCAGCTCTCAACTTTCCTCTTAACATACTACAATATATAATTAGCTTGTTAATTACAGCAAAATTGATTTGACTGTACACTATTATACTGTTACACAGTTACTCGCAGCAATACGTAGTCTTGATATAAGGGTAATTCAACAAAAAAAAAAGAGGAGAACAAAAATCAGGATCCTTCAGACCTTGAGGCAATGGAAGCAGCAATTTTCTTTTGCTGCTGCTCACTTATGAGTTGTAACACAAGCTACTTAGTGCGGTACAATTTACACCAAAACGTCATATAATTTTCATCTTTACTCTTTTGTAAAATGTCAACAAAACGAGTGCTTTCCTGAACTTATTAAGTTTGTCTACTCCACAGCAAATCCGTATGGAGCATAAGTGGTCAGTGTTGTCGCTGTTCGACAGCATAGAGTAGTATAGTGTACTGAAAATCTTAATACCGGGAATAAATTGCAGGTTCCTGTTTTGATAGGTATCGCAGAAAGAAAGAAGATCGATTTTATCTAGTGGTCTTAATTTTGACGCCTAGCTTAACCAGGCAATATTATTGCGCCACAGAATCCAAAATGTCTATCACCTAATTAAAGAGCTATTATACATAGTACATTCTACGAAGGATATATCATATTATAGTTCTCGAAAGATGATTCAAGATCATTTATTTTGAATGAGCATAAATTAGATGTCTAATCAACACAGGGAAGAAGAGGTTTCTTATTTCATTGTATAAAGGCAAACTTGTCACGGAAAATTGTAACAATCACCGCTCGTTGGATGAAGTTATGTTACTTTCAATAAAAATTTACAAGTGTTTAAACATCACAAATTAATAAAACTTTACAATAGGTTATCATGACGCCTCCAAAGATTGTTCGAGAAAGTGGCGTAGGCAAGAGATAAAACATTAGCAAACTTTCCTCTTCACTGAAGTTACTGCTAATGTGATGCAATTCGAGCAATTTTTAAATCTCAAATTTGTTTGAAATTTACACACGGATAGTTCTTATCTTATACAACATGTTTTCCTTCAAAATAGTCAAAAACTATAAAAACATGAACATACCGTATACCATATGTTTGTAATTTTTGATCGAAAATTTATCTTAGAAAGCTCGTTATTTCCTTTGGTATTCAGAAAACACGGTAGTGTAAACGTACTCAGACCAATCTTAGTCCATGAGTTCTTACGTAAAAACCAACCAAATTAGTGGCCTTATAGCCATAATGACCAAATCATAAACACTCTAGTGTCAGAGTTTCCTTGAAATTAAAGAAGAATTAAAAATGTTAGGTGATATTTCTTCCAAAATATTATAGTTTGGAACAGTTGAGCTGTTATTGTCCCTAAAAAAGTATTTTTCGTAAAGACCGGTGCTGCGCAAACTCACAAGGATTTAGTTTAGAGCACAAAATCTTTAATTTTTTTATTTGAGATTTAAAACTTTTGCGAAAACAGCATTCTTTAGTGACCTCAAAAACTGTCATTCTAGGGAATGATGATAAGATCACATTTGCTGATATTCTCATATCATATGACGAAATCTCATCACAAGTGGCCGTGGTGTAGTGGTACTAGCTATCGCTTCTCACTCGGAAGGTCAAGGTTCGAATCCTAGCCACAACAAGTTTTCATTTGTGTCAGAAAAATCTGCAGTCAGAAAAATCTGCGTGTGAAGGCATAACACTGACATGTAGATTTGGCTGTTGTAGGGTTTTCAAACACAAAACAACCGTTAAAATTCACAACCTCACATTCCGAGAGAAGAAAAATCTCTCCGTCCTATTCGGATTCCCACCCCTGGAGAGTCAATATCGAAACCAAACACACCTGAGTTTCAAACCACTACATCATAAACTTTCCTTTCTCCTCCTTCTACCTTTCCGCTCGCGCCATGGCAACAGTGTAAGGGTATTCATAACCCCTTAGGCGCGCGTAAATTATAAAAAAAAAAAAAAAGTCCTTGAGTTGCGAAAATATCAAGTTGGCTTCCCTCTTATTCGAGATGACCGGTTCCAAAATCAGTCAAACGTGGCATGCGATGACCTAATCCTCGCTATCTATTATACATATTTGTCTTTCATGTGAAAACGTTCGCAATGCCAATGAACCATATTGTCAAAAATTAATGGTAGTATCAAAATATCTGGCAGATAAATAACATAACAAAATCGTTCTTAATCCTCCTCAATCGTTTGAACACTTCTAAACTATTTATACTGAGAAATTAAGGCTTCTCGAGGATCATATCGTAATGGAATAGCGGAAGATCAGATCTCCCGTTCAGGGGAGGATTTCTTAGAGCCTTGACCAGGGATTCAATTATAGCTACTATAACCCTTCTGAGTAAATTAAAGCTTCACCACATTTTTGTCTGAGGAGAAAAATTTAAACCGTCTACCGAAAAACTCAGCAAAAGTTACACCGCTCCATGTGATGAAACTGATGGCGATGCTAAGGAAGACTTCTACTTGGAGCCTCCGGGTGCTTCTGTTGTAGATTTTATTACCGTACGAAAGCAACATTAAAGCCAACACGAAATGAGTAATATGTAATAGTTGTATGCGTAACTGCCCTGTTTTAGTGGGAATATAAAATATTATCGAAATTCCGGTTCAGTTGTAAATACGAAACGTGAATTTCGTCATGAGGTGGGTCGTCATCATGGCTTCAGTGTGGGCAATTCATCGCACCGTGGAAAAGTTTGAGAGTAAGTACACTCTTTTGGATCTTAAGCCGTCAACTCGACAGAGTTTGGTGCGAAATGAAGAAAACATAGCCGCCGTAGAGGCCAGTATCCAAGAAGACCCAGAAATGTCGATTCGGCGCCGATTAACTGAATTGTGCATGGCCCGAATGTCAACCCGGCTCATTTTTCGGTTGGATTCGGGCCTATATCCATATAAGATTGTGCTGACGCAAGAGTTGAGGCCAGATGACCATAGACAACGCCGTGAGTTCGCCAATTGGGTGCTGTAAATCTTGGAACGAGATCCGGATTTTGGCGAAAAAATCGTCTTCTCGGACGAGGGGCATTTTTGGCTCAGCGGTTCTACCAACAAGCAAAATTGCCATCATTCGAGTGAACACATCCACATCGTGCCTTATTTGGACGCGCCCTTGCCGTCAATGGTCTCAGGTATAGAGCGATGTTAACCGGCTTTCTATGGTCAGAGCTCGACAACATCGATATATCCGAGTTGTGGTTCCAACAAGACAGCGCTATATGCCATACAAGTGACGCAACGCTCGAAAATGTGACGGAGAAATTTTTGCGACTGGGTCATCTTACGCACCGCGATCATGTGATTTGACACCAGTCGATTATTTTATCTAGGGCTACGTCAAGTCCTTAGTTTACGCTAACAAGCCAACCACTTTAAAGAGGTCGAGGCCAATAATCGACACCTCATTGCCGCAATAACGCCACACATATTGGATCAAGTCATCAAAAATGGGACGGACTGGTTGAAACAGTGCCAGCGAAGCCGAGACGCTCATTTGAATGATGTGCTATTCCACTCATAATGGCATGAAAATAAGGCCAGAAACAATTTTGTATTTCACACCGTTGTCATTTTATTTAAATTTTTTTCTTATTTTTTTTCTTATTTTTTTTCTTATCGTACCCATTATTAAAATTCATATCACTACATAATGGTGCTTATTTATGAATCTCCGGGTTTGAAATGAGTGCAAAACTAGCTGCCATTTTATTATTTCCGAAATCTGGGTTTAGTTACGCAAACTAATCGAGCAATTTGTCAGTTTTATGGATCGAATACTCGCCCATCTGGTCATACTATTCGTCGTGTTGTGGATATATTAAATTATAGCTAAGGCCAATAAGAAGACCGAGACCTGTGCATTCCGAAGAAAATATCGCTGCAGGATAGGGTTAATGAAGCGCCGTATTTGTGAGTTCACAGACAAGCATTGAGTTTTGTATATCCCACAAATTTTTGCGAATGGATCTTGTCCTAATTTCTCATCAGATTCAATTGCTGCAAGAATTATTGCTAGTAACATGCGTCGAACCTTCGTTGAATGGGTTCAAAACTAATGGCAAGATGATTCAAAGTTTTATGATGAAATTATATACAGCCATGAGACCTTATTTTTGGCTCAATCAATGTGTCAAGAAGTAAATTGGAGGGAAAACAATCCGCAAGCTACTCCTCAGATTCCATAACATCCAAATAAAGTAAACTGATTTACCTCATGTACCAGCATATGAAATCGGTTGCTAACACAAGCCAGCAGTGATTGAAACCTTGGAATATCATATAAAACCACAGACACTCGAAAAAGTGGTCAAAAATTGGGTGCGCCAGTTGCGGCTGTCATATGCCTGAAACCATCTTTAAATGTTAAATGATACAAAAATATTTTTCGGATGAAATCCTTATTTAGATCAAAAGCCAATGTCGTGTATTTTTATTTTGTTCCTAAGGCTAATTTGACTTTATAAAATTATATGTTTTGTACTTTACTAATGGGTACCACAGTCATTCATTTATATCCCCGTAACGCATTCCATCGACTAATATTTATTTATGTATTAAAAACCTATAAAGGGACGTCCTTATACCATACATATAGTTTCAATTTCAAGTCTTATTGTATAATTTAAGTATTGCAACACAGATCTCAAAGGACTTAGCTACCCGCAGCGTCACATTATATAGAAATTACCCCCTTCAAAGCCATTTAAACAAGGTCCTTCCTGTGTAACATGCAACCCTTGCAAGCACCGCTTATTTATAATATAAAATAACCCCAGCTCAGTTTACCATTTAGTAAATTCGCAATAGGTAGAACTCAATTGACATATGCAATCGTATACAAAAGATACCATGGAGTTTCAATTTACAATTGATATCTGGATCTTGACACACGACATCAGATATCTACCATCTCCCGTACGAAAGTCTTTAAAAGGGATTGATTTCTCCGATGCCTTTGCTAATATTGGAATTGACAAGTCTGGTACAAAATATTGGGCAGAGGTATTGAAATTGTTGCATCAAGTTGTCAATTTGTGAGTCTTTCATGTGAGACAATTTGACGTAGTTGGCGGTATGTAGTGATAACGTCACGGAAAAGCTTTCCTGGAAAAAAATAATGGAATAATTCCAGAAATAGTCGAGGTCGTAATTTTCTTGATAAATGTATACGGGACTAAGGTAATATAGTAGATCCAGAAACATGTAATTGTTTCATGAAATATTTTCACAAATGTGTTCTCTGGAATGTTAAATTTGGACAAATAGAGAGTTTGGGTCTTTTAGTAATTTTCCATGTGTGCACAGCAATCCGTTAATTTTCATTTAATTCACCCCCAAATTAAACAAAAAAGTTTCCATAAGAAAAGTGTGTAGCTATTCCAACATGAATCTGTTACCCGGCTAATTGTATTCAAGAAGATAAACTGATGAAAAAATTGCATAAACAATTTTCGTATTAATTAAGGTCAGGACCAGTCTTATGTATCGAGGGAACAGGAATCGATCAGAGCATCTAGAACGGAGTTAAGCAAACTAGGTAATGCAGCCGATATATGCTACCCTGTCGAGTCTGGTAAGCAATTGTGGTGTATTAAACCGAATGATAACTCTACTAATCACCCGACGCATTCATTAGAGTTAATCTTTTCCTAGCCATATTTGTTTTTTGAATAAGTGAGACGCGCTCAAGGGATTCTGCGTATCTTTAAAACGTTTACATACAACGCGGGCGAATGAAAGTTAGGGGGGAAAAAAAAGAAATATACCGATGTACACTGGTTTTGAATGTTTGAAGGCTATAAAGGCCGGGAAGTAAAGACCTCGGGGGGGCATTCCACAAGGGAGTTGTACCGCTTAGTAAAGAATCACGATATTCCAATGTACGTTTGCAAATGGGCTTGAGGATATAAAGATGAGCATTCATAGTGAGTCGTTATGGATGTAACGTTTTAAGGTTTGAAAGGGCGTTTGTTATTGATAATTTCATTGGAGAACTGGTGGTAAAAATAGCTATAGAACAAAGTCAATCGACTGGATGATGTAGAATCAAAATACCTTTTTCCATTGAACAAAGCTGCATGTCCTTATAGTTGGTATTTATTTTGAGACAAAGTGTTGATTCCAAATAAGGTTACTACGAGAAAAGCAATTAGACGTTTAGTTTGACCTTTGAGTTGTAGCTTCATCAATTTCTTAACATATTTTCTCTCCGTAAATTTTTAAAAAATTGTCTGACTTCCCATACCTAGTGCACCAATAATACTATATTACCAAGGTTATGGCTAGGCATAATTCGACATTTTAAAGCGTCATATAGAGCATCAATGAACATGCTCCATAACAGTCGAGATTGGTCACAGAGATATTGTTTGTGCTGGTTTATCCTCACATATTGACTGTAAATATTATCCTTAACCAAAATTCATCGCATTCCTTAGTTAATCGTTGTGTTATTTGTAAGGTGCGTTATTCAGACTGTTATCATTCCTTGCAATTCTATACATCAAAGAAGGAGTAACAACTCCTTTGTAGTTCAAAATATTTTGTTTCTCCTCACGTTCTATGGTTTCCTAAGATATCCATTTTCATGCGAAATCCAATTTCCGTTTGCCCTATCTATACTTTTGCTGGATGCTGCATGTGTTGTTACCTTAGTTGTTTCGCACGACGCTTTAACCTTTTCAGATGCTGGAAATCCACCAAAACTACGACCTTTATAGCCCGGGTTTATTCTGGGCTTTGCTGGAAATGTCATCAACATTAGGATTGATTTGTATTAGCTGAAGCTGTCGACCTATTTCTCTTTATCACTTTACCCTCGCTGCTGTATGCAAACAATTTAAGGGTAAACAAAATCCCTAGAGTGCTTTCTAATTAAAAAAAAACATCGATGCTGGGATAGTGTGATTTCAGCATAAGCACATACCTTACACCTTCTTATCTGTAACTCATGGATGGCTACCGTTAATAACATGCTCTTAGTGGTTTCTCCTAAATCAAACCATCGGAAGTGGTATCACTGATGAGTTTGCCCCACCTACAAAACGTGTCGTAGAAAAAGCCGTAGGAATCATTCAAATCGAACGATCTATTAGTGGAGTACGACCGAAATTGACTTTACTCTTTAAGTATGTCGGTGGGTATTCATACTCCAGACCCATTTGCGAACACCACGGTCGCCGTTCCTGAAACCACGTGGAGTATATAAATCTTTCGTTTGTTATTTACATATAATTTTTTATGCCAAAGGCTGTAGGCTAGACCTAGTATAATGTATTTGTCCTATTAGTTCTTTACTACTTAATGTTTATTAAATGTTTATTCATTTAGGTGTTTCAACAAGAAATGTAGGATTTGTTGTTTGTATAAAGCGAATAATTGTTGAGATTTATCTGAAACCTTTATTGCTTTATAAAGTAGTCACATGGGGATTATTTATGGAGCACAATATCTTTCAGTAGAAAACGAACACTGTAGCCGACGCAATTAACCCGGCCTTAGCGAATACGTACACATACATAATATACAAGGTCTGTTCAAAAGGTTTGTTTATATTCCTTTTTTGTTTATATTAAGGCAAGCTAGAAGTGAGTGCACCATTAAAACAAATTTAGATTAGTGAACAAATTATGTGAGAATGGGGAATATCATAATATATACTACGCTTTCTTTGACCTATAAATAATGTTAATAATGTGATTGTAAAATATTTTCAATTTGATTATAGTTGTGGTTTAATAGTCAAGATTTTATTCCTTTGAGAAAGTTTGTTAAATTCCCTAACCTTCCGATGAAAAGTAGCAATTTGTTAAAGCATGAGGGCTACTACTCTAAAAAATTGTAAATATTTCTTCTTGCAGCATTCCTTCTTGTATTCCTTCTCTTATAAAAAAAATCTTTTAAGGCTTTATAATAATAGAGATGCCTTAGCGGAAGGATTATCAATTTCTTCAACAAAACCAAACTATTGTACCATGGAAACGATTTTTTCTGCATATAATACTTATAATCTGTTTCCGCGATACAAGCAACTGGCTAATTTTATTGAGAAGCATTCCAACCCATCTGGTTAGGCCATATTGAATTTTTGATTGAACTAGCCCATGATATACCATACAAAGAATCTTTGTGAAAAATATAAACTTCAGTTATAAATTTGTCTGGAGTATGACAATGGATATTTTTTTACACTATTTGTGTGGTCGAGACAGTTTAGGTAATTACCTTATATAACTCCAGGATGCACAAAATTCACCTGTAAGCAATTATCAGCGCAATTAATGCCTTTTTATTAACTTGAAATTTTGGACACTTAGGTGAATGGTAAAATATTTCACAGCCAGGCAGAGAAAAAGAACGCGTTAGACTGAAATGCATCGTTGTGGCTTTTTTGCTGAGAATTATTTTATGAGCCACAAACCAGCTTCTTAAAATGTTTAAATCGAAATGGATGTCAGCAGACAAGTCGAGAGGGGACTTGCATCTATATGGAAGGGCAATATCGTCTGCAACAGCAGTTGGTTTGCCTTTAGTTTTCTGGTCAAAGATAGATTTAATGAATATCAAAAATAGGACGGGATCTAGGACTGAGCCTTTAGGTACCCCATCAGTTAAGCTACACAGTTTGCTATACTTATCGTTAATTTTCACTTTTTGTTTTCTGTTACATAAGTAAGACGCCAGCCATGTATAAATAAAGCCACGTATTTCTGTATTATGGGTATAAAGTTTGCTAAAGAATATTTTGTGATTCACTAAATCAAATGCCTCGGTTAAATCAAGAGAAAGCCTAGCCGTGGAAGAATTCCAATTAAAATTTTCATAAATTTTACTACAGAATTTCAATAGCGCATCTTCTGTGGATTTAATAGCATGGAAGCCATATTGAATAACGATAAAGGAGTTTTGTTTGTTTAAAGAAGTCAGAACTTGAGTTTTGATCACTTCTTCAAAAATTTTGGAACAAACTGGTAAAAGGGATATCGGTATATAGATGTTTAGATCGCAAAGGTTTGCATTTTGGAGCGGAGTAGTTTTTGCAATTTTAAGTGAAGAAGGAAATATCCCATCGTAAATGCTTTTATTAAAAATACGAGCAAGCACATCAACAATATAAAACGTTCAAATATCTAACCTCTGTTGAACAGTAGCAATTTTTAAGTGAGTTAATAATGGTAAGTAACTCAGCAGAATATACCGGATCAAAGGCAAGCTGTTATTAGAAGTACTCTCATTTATAACACCATCATCAGAATTATAAATTATGTAATCACCAAAGAATTGTGATAGATTATTGGCTATACAGACAAAAAAGTCATTAAAATTACTTCAACTACTACTACATGAGACTAATTACCCCGGGGTAAAACTGATAATAGAAGAGGGAGATGAAGTATTAAGTAAAAAACGAAATAATTTTTCAACCAGTCGGGGCAAAACCAATACACATAAAAGTTGTCAATTTTAAAGGGTAAGAAAAATTATCAGAAATACAACTGCATTCAAAATCGGTTCCAGTATACACAATTTTGCTCCGCATTCTTCATCCACTGTGCGGTTGAAGTAAAAGATACCCCGGGGAAAAATTGATCCAGTGTGAGTTGCCTACTTTAATTGCTATAATATCTGCTTAATGACAGGTGGATTACGATTCAAGATTAATTGCATAATAGTTCTTCTTACAAATTTATATTTCCGTGGAAATGTCCCTATACAATTTGTTGAGTGAACATTTAAGTGCTGTAGTATCTGGGTGTTTTTCACATTTTTTTCTTAACCCATTTTTCCCGTCTACTTTGCTCAAAAGAGGCTCTGTCATCCATTCGCGTAACCTTTTAGACTTACTATTATTTTTGACTGAGGTAAATGTACAAATATCAATATAAGCTTCAAAATAAAGTTGTCATAAGCTTAAGATGGGTTGTTTTCATTGTAAACGTCAGACCAAAGTTCAAAACGTAGAAGTTTCGAAAACTCAATTTTTAACTCTAAAGACGAAATGATCTACTTTACTCACATTTGAAATACCTAAAGAATTGATGCTAGTTATACAGTGACCCGTCATACTAATATCTACTAATGAACTCACTAAATTAAAACGTAATAAACTACTGTTTTTGCAAAAGATATGAGCGATGCAGGTGTTGGAATCGTTACTGATACGGGCACCCAATAATATTAAATAGTTATCTACTAAGTTTGATCACATAAGAATGTCAATATTAATGTCTCCTCGGAAAATAAGGTTTTTAGTTCTTTCATATTGTAACATATAATGCAATTCTTCGAGACAGACATCACCATTAATACCATGAAACCTGTAAGCACGTAGGAGGCAACGTTTTTCGCGATTTAGATCGATAAATAAATTTAATTATATTAGTAGTGATTAAATTCTTGCTAATTATGTTACAGATCTTACATTCATTTTTAATAAAAATAAGAATCATTATCCGTTGGAATTTCAAAATTACTTTTCTCATTATCAAAAATCTAAATTTCTAAAACAGCAATCAAATCAGGTTTATAAGCACACAATTCGATGTGAAGCAAAAGGACATCGAAATTTGAACGTAAACTACGAATATTTTGATGAATAAAACAGAAACTATGGAGCAGTTATGAATATTAACAAAAAAAATCGCTAATTGTTACGGAAGGAGGAAATAATATTATTAAGATGATAAATATAAGTCATTCAATTAAAACTTATTAAGATATGCATCTTAATTTTTATAAATTCTTCACCTTCCTTCTTTCTCACTAAAAGTTTTGAATTTCTAAAATATAAATATTTGTAATTTTCAGAATTTCAATCAATGTGGTACTTAATTAAATGCATCTATGCTGCGTTTCTTTCAAAATCGGCTCATGCCCATACCGAAACACGCAGGGCATTAGCGCACAACAAATTCTATTTTCAATTTTAAAGGGCGCTACGAAGTGAATTGGTTTGAATTTGAATTTGGTGTACTCGTATTACATTTCATCAATAAAAGAGTTGCGAAATGGAATAATTTGATCAATTTGACTGATGTGAAAAACTGACCCTACAGCAATAAGTATTTCGGTTGTCAATTTCTTCCCCTCGCGCTGCGCTGCGAAGAGTAAGCACGTGTAAGTAACAATCGATAATTTTATTTTGGGAGAGGATGGCAGTAAAAGTTGAAAGTTGAACAAAGTTACTGCATCAAATTCTATATAAGGCTTGGCGATTCTCATGCGGAAGCAATCGGCAAAATTAAAAAAGGGGACAAATCAATTAGCAACTTACAGACAAAGGAGTGGTATAGTCGCTTCAGAGATGGCCCTGAATAGTGAAGTACTTTATGGCAGGCTTTCAACATCTAAAAATGAGATTCATTCCATTTTAACAAACATTCAACAAAAGCAGCTTCGTGTGGAAATTGCACAGGATATTATGGAGACTAGGAACCTTGACTCAAACTTTCTCAACATACTGATCACTGGTGGTGAGACTTGGGTTTATGAGTACGATCCAGAAACCCAGTTTCAGTCATCACAATAACAGCATGCGAAATTCCCAATGCTCAAAAAGAGCAGGTCCGCAGCAATGTTAAAATCATGCTAAACGTCGTTTTTAACTCCAGTGGTGTATTTTAATATGCCCCACATGGCGCTATTATATCCAAGGAGTACAACCGAGACGTCCTGGGTCACCTTATTGATGTTGTGAGATGCAATCAGCCGGACCTGTGGTCGAATGGCATTTGGCAACTTCAATACGGTAACTCACCAGCTCTGTATTCACATGATTCGGAGTTTCTTCACATGACACCTATGGTTCGCCAACCCCCTTACATTCCTGACCTAGCTCCCTGTGACTTCTGGGTTTTCTACAAGCTGAATATGCCCTTGAAAGGCATCTGATTTTAAGCCAGGGAAGGCCTCGTGCAGATTGCATTTAGAGCGTTGAATCCAGCAGTGGCAGTACCATTGGAATTAGTGTGTAGCAGCTACTTTGAAGACGATTTATGTTATATAATTGTACCGCAATAAATGTTAATTTTTTGAACAGACATCGTAAACCTTTTGACGAATGTTATCGGTTTGCATTATGTTGTTTCCAAAATTCAAGTTTAAATGATTAGAACATACAAGGCTTGCAATTTCTGAAGATTAATTAACGACAAAAAAAAAAACATAAAACAAATAGTTAATCGTACATGGCACGAGTACATAAAAAGCCTTCCTGAATTCGGAATTCAACATCTCTTTGAATTTTTCAGAAGCAAAGCTGTTTTTTCAATTCTAAGAATCTTGTAAACAAAATAAGCGCTGAAATTAGTTTGTATAGATGATACTAGCATCTGTCAGGAAAAAAAAACGAAATTATTTTGTTAGATAAATTAGTTTGGTTAACTCAATTCCATAGAAACCAGAAAATAATTTAAAATTACTACATTCTTTTGCGCTACTACATATTGTTTATTAAAGCGTTGTGAATCATTCTTTACATCCCAGAGAAAAATGTCAATAATTGCTTGATCCTGGAAATACCTTCATACTCGACCATCACGTATAGGAATTTTGCAATTCCATAATAAAAGAGATCGACCGTTGGCGAACACGGGATACTTTGGAATCTGTCTAGATCAATATCTACTATATGTATATGTTTTTGAATAAGCGTATATGTAGTCGTTTTTTTCAACTCTTACAAGGGACCGTTTCATACCATTCTATGAAAAAAGTGGGTCAACTTGGACTGACTGCTCTAAAATGCATATAAATTTTTAAATTTGACACAAATTACAATTTCTATTTTTTCACGAAAATGTGATTAAATGACCTCCATTTTTTTTGCTGGCATTTTACATTACGGTACGCAATGTTTTTGGCTCCAAAATTTGGTATATCAGCACAAATATTTTACTGAAGCTCTTGAATTGCTTTAGGCGTGCTCATGGCCTTGGTAGTCCACAGTGTCAAATTATCAAATGATACCACTCAAAGGACCACTCAAAGATACTTAAACAAGGTGTGGGTTAACGTGTCACATGCAACCTTTGCAAACATTTTTCATTTCCTAATAAACAGGTCTCTTTAAGTAGCCCTTAAAAGGAAATCTGGCGCGGTCAAATCTCTGGAATTGGGAGGCCAACATTTTTTGAACGGAGCCGGTCATCGAATAGTTTTTGAAGAATCTCTATTAGCGCCGCTGCCGTATGTGCTGGAACCAGTCGTACCTTGTATTCTGAACGACTAGATGTAAAAAAATCATGGTGCGGTACACTGCACCAGTTTTGGTTTGTCGATATTAATCATCATCTTCCAAAAAACTGATGACTTTATAATAATTCCATACCAAATAATACATCTAAGCAGGAGTAATTGAAGCTAATGCAACGCTCTCGGATTAACCCTATCCCAAGTTCTATTTATGTACATACTCGTTTACTATAAAATGTATTTCATCGCTCATAACTAGGTTGTTTAAAAAGGTATCTGCGACTAGATGTACGAATCTATTGGGATGTCTTAAGCGCTGTTCTGCATCCCTTGGTAATAATTCTTCACTCAATTTAATCCTACGCGGAAACATCTTCTGAATAAGTTTTAAATCCATCCTAGCGATATTCTGAAGATGCAGAATTAAAAAAAAACGTCGACGAGTAGACATAGTGGATAGTCTTCCAGCCTTTAAAGCTCCTTAATTGCCAACCAGCCGATGAATATTTGATCGTGCCAGATCAAATACTCCAACCTCGCTCCTTAACCAGGGTGAATAAGTTTTTTTTTTAATATGATTACACAAGGAGCTGATGCAACACTAAAATCCCCTCCGTGGTTTTTTGCGTTGTAATAATAAATCGTTGCCGAACTTAATAAAATTCAATAATTTCACCTCATTCTTGCACTGGCTACGAATGTTATTCGTATATTACCTGTAAAAAAAAATATAACGAACCTAGAGCAATGACCTCCGCGAACAATCTGATTTCTGAGGCTTATTACCTTATTAGCATCCATACCACAAAATTGCGCCCTTATAAGGCTTCTTTTCTCAGAGGTGTTTTTATTTTGGTAATAAATAGCTGATCCAGTCCCTTATTTCTTATGTTGATTGAAGAGCTGCGGGCATGTGGCTCAACAGTGACTCAGACGTCGCACATGAAAGTGCAGAGCGATTCCGGTTCGAAAGGGGGTCGCGATATGAGTTATATTTCTCGGAAGCTTCAAGAATTTTGCTGGCTTAGGAAAGAATCTTCAATTTTCAGCAGGAATTCTTTAAACTTACTTATGCATACCATCCTTAGGCAGATGTCATATTTGTTTTCCAGATTGTCTACCATCGAACAATGGAAGTTATATACTCTTCAACAGTGTTTACAAATCATTCAAATTGTTTATGAAAATTCGCAGTCAGTTACATTATATGTCTCGATAAACGAACAATTGAGCGTTTAGTCTAAAAGTTTAAATCGACTTATTCACTTTATTATTTTGGCGTGCCAGTGAGATAGCGAAACGCAAGAAGTGAAGGGAATATTGGGGATGTACACGAGTTGGTAAATCAAGCGATTTCGTGCCGTTTTTAAAAACTGGGCTTCTCTTGAAGAGTCCATGTGGCATTATGTCCGTGACGTTATCGAGCCAAAAGCTAAAGTAAAATGATCATCGTGCACATCGAACTTTCGCTGTTTGGGTCTATTGGAAATGGAAGAAAATACGGAATTTCAACGAAAAATCGTCCTCAATCACGCGTACATTTTTAGTTAAATGACGCATTTGGTCGCCCATAGTGCTACCAATATGATGCCTATGAGTCGGTTAGAGCCGATGGAGATCACTATCGCTACATGTTAACCAGATTTTGTTGGAGTGAATTGGAACTGGTAGGATTAGATGATATGTGGCGGTTCGACTTGCCATACAGCGCGTTCCATAATCGACATATGGAAGACAAAGTTCGGTGATCGCCTTACTCAGAGAAATGGCCCCTTCAGTTCCTCTAATTTTGTGGCAGGTTCATTTGGGTCAAACTGGATCTGTTGATTTTTTCTAAGAAACATCCGGTCGAAATACGACCGTTTTTATTTACGTGGATGAGCACATACGCATAAGGAGACAAAATTAATCAAAAAAGGACGTAGTGAATTACGACACGAGTAGTTAAAGTATGTTAAGATTCATTTTCATCTATTTTTTTCATTCTATTGTATTATAGTAGTAAAATTAAGTCCATGTATAATATTACTATGATATGAGAAATTTGAAAATATACTACAAAAGTAGTAAAGAGACAACACTGGATATGACACTTGGTTTTAATAGCGGGGGTGGGTGGATTTGTTCTCTTTCTGTTTTTTTATCATTTTTTTTTAACTGCGCGTCCGTGAAAGTAGTCCTCTGTGATATTTACACATACTCACGTACTCTTACCATTCACAAGCATGAACAACCTGACAAATACTTTACTCGCACTCGTCGTCCTAGCCCATACGCCAC
This sequence comes from Volucella zonaria, assembly GCA_963966105.1. Taxonomy (NCBI): domain Eukaryota; kingdom Metazoa; phylum Arthropoda; class Insecta; order Diptera; family Syrphidae; genus Volucella; species Volucella zonaria. The sequence continues at coordinate 8,563,812 of OZ014530.1, forward strand.
ATGTACGGATACGAGGAATTTCTGAGTTGCCAGTGCCACCAACCAAGAGGTTAAGTGGGTAATTTCAATTTCATAGAGCCGTGGTAATGCGGCCTTATGTTGTATTGTTTGCATCAAGTGCACCATACGTATTTGAATAATTCTTTTATGATTGCTGTGGCACGGTGAAAACGGAAGGTGTAAAGTATTCTAAACAGAAATGCTGAGTGTTTGGCATTCACGTGCACCTTTACGTCCACGTTAACGTTTACAGAATTGTTCCTTTCGCTGTCAGCAAATTATGAATGCAAAAAAACAATTGCATTTAAAAGTAAAATATATGTAATATACTCGTATATAATATATGTAAAATCTCAAGTCTAAATATTTATTTTTTACAAATTGCGCATGGAAAAATTAATTGTGCCTTGCGTGCCTCTGTTTCTATTGTATACTTGATGGTACAGACCGATAGGATTACTGTTGGTGTAACGATGTTGATTGGTGTGAATTTGCATTTTTAATTAAACAACAATGGGGGTAGCACTTGGAAAAGGAATTTAATTGAACCGTACCTATAGGTTCGTACCTACTGTAGGTATACACATGTAGTCGTCAATAGTCCATCGCCAATACGGTGCGTAACTACAAAGCTGTTAGTTTACAGAAAAAATGCGAATACAATTAACAACCAATCACTCGGACATCTGCATAAACAAAAGAACATCCAATAGGTAGAGCCGAGTTAATTGACTAGTGCTTGTGCGAAAACAATGTCTGGCAGCGGCATTAATTTCTTTTAAATCACCATGTAAACTGAAATAGGTTGAGGATGTAATATTAGGATAATTCCCTGCTAATTGATTTACTCTATTTTTGCTATTTTATTACTTGAGATGGAGTTGTTGGTTTTTGCGTTTTATGTAACCTGATCTATTTAGAATGTATATGTTGTGTTTCTACGGAGTTGCATAACCATAATAATTTTATAAAAACTGAAGTTTTATTTCTATAGGGTCGTCCTACAAGAGGTATCATTTTAAGAAAAGTGGTGATATTTTTATTTTAGTCTAAAGTAAAGACGTTGAGGTTAGTAAATTATAATGTCTTATAGTCTTAAATCGCCCTGTCTCGGCGGCTAATTGAAGTCTCCATTTCCAATTCCAAGAAATTTGTCACGCAATAGAGCCATTTGTTTACAAGCTACGTGGCATGTGGCGTCGTCCTCGCACATAGCATCAATTTCAGGCAAACAAAAGTCAGTCAACATTGTTCGGTAACGTAATCCATTCACTGAAACAGTCACGCCAAAAACCGCATCAAACTGTCACTTATTGTGGATATAGAGGATGTTCCATTATTTCTCTTGTGTTTTCGAAGCGACAGTTTGGTTTGTTTACGTACCCAGACAAATGGAAATGAATCTCATCACTCAGAATAATTAAGTGCAAAAAATCATGACCTTCATTCAATTCAAGCACAGTACGGCGTTGTACGGGGCCTGCTGGCTTCAATTCTTATCCAACTGGACCTAATAAGAATGTAGGCCAAGGTTTTTATGCGAAATACGGTGCAAAGTGTTTGCGGGTAGGCCCAATTCCTGTGACCGTCTCCAAATGGACACACCTGGGTTTTCAGTCACTCTCTCAGCTACGACGATATTTTCGGCTGACTATTTTCAATAATTGCGCGCACAGCTTGCTGTGTTCTGCGAGTGATATCAATTTCATAAGCGTACATATGGTTTGCAAGTTTTTCAGCAGACGTGTGCAAAATTGTCACAATGCTGGTTTGGATATTGGCTTGCGAATTTTGCACAATTTTCTCAAATACGAAGTTACAAAGTACCTTGATAGTGCATTACCTTTATCGTAGTCTTGCATAATCTGGCGAGTTTGGCAGAGATGCTTAAACAAGACATATTTTGTAATCGATAATGCGTTAGTGTTTATCGATCTAGAATTTGCTATCGTGTGAATATTTTGTAGTCTTACCGGACCTAAAACCGTACTGAATGGGGCTAATTAGGTCGTTGACAAAAGGTTTCAGGCGTTCACACAATTCGGCAGATCCCGGCACGGCCGGGAACCTTGGTATCTCAAATTAAGATTTCGCTATTCTCTACTTCATTCTGCATATTTGTGCAAGGGTTTCTGTTCTGGTCTTGTTGGCTTGATTCGTTTTGGTAAGATTTCCGAATTCAGGAGGAGGAACCACATGAGAACTGAACCTTTTCATGTCTTCGATAATTCGATTCTCATGGTCTTTCCATTTTATTCTATATATAATATTTTCCCAATTATTAAGGGGTTAGGCCACTCTAGGATTTTCAAAAAATCTACTTTTTTTTATTGCTTCCAGTGGTCCCTTACGACCTTAAAAATGATATTCCAAAGGATTATGGCCGGGAAATATCTCGAAGTACTTGTTTTTCAAAGTAAGACCGAAACGAGGGACGGTATTTTAGGCGACTAGAGTAGATATACGGCTGATGTTCTTGAAGGTATTTGCCAAGTGTTCAGACTACGAGTATTGCTTGTTTCGAAAGATGGGACAACTAGTTCTATTGAAAAAGCAGAAAATAGAATTATGTTATCAGGCTTTCTTAAGCGTGTAAAACTAAAACACGACCAAAAACTGAGGCAGAAAATACTATAACGTCCCAAAGGTAGTAACAATTTTTGATCGTTCGTCAAAAATATTAGAAATTCTGCCTCATCCTCCATCCCAACGCTCATTTATAATGATATTCCAGCTGTCAGCTCTTTGGACAAGACCTATCTGGTTGCTGGACATTTTGCAGCCAGTTCATCACTCCCAGATTGTGCTTTGTCCCCGCCTAGACTTGAGTGCGTCGAATTTTCAATGAGACGAATCCACTTTCGCACTCGTGTAGTAGCAAGAGTACTTACAGATCTCAACATACATAAATCCGCTGGTCCAGATGGTATATCTCCCTTTCTTCTGAAGATGTGTTCTTCCTCGCTGGCAAAACCACTGCGTAAGCTTTTTCACCAATCCTACTCTTTAGGACACTTCCCGAGAAGATGGAAGACCATCATTTGTCCAGCCTGTCCCTAAAAAAGGCGAATCTTCCTCTCTCTCCTCCTACATGCCCATTTCACTTACGTCCCTTCTTTCCAAGGTCATGGCAATGCTGATAAACTGTCAACTAATGAAATATCTCGAAACACGAAAAGTTCTTAATGACCGGCAGTACGGTTTTCGCAGCAACAGGTACACAGGTGATTTGATGACATGTCTCACCGAAAAGTGATAGGCGAAAGCAAGATAGTTGCACTTGATATTTCTAAGGCAAATGCTCGTTTTTGGGATCTTCAATGGATTAGAAATTACTTTTCGGAACGTTCAATTCAAGTTGCCTTGTATGACTTCAAATCTGATATTCACAAAATAAATTCTGGTGTGCCCCAGGGTTCCGTTCTGTCTCCGACTTTCTTTTTAATTTTCATCAACGATCTCTTGTCTGCTACTTCTAATCCAATATATTCCTTTGCTGACGACAGTACTCTCTAATTTTCATATTCGTTCACGTCCCTACTCTTCGGCTGCAGAACGGGAACGGCAGAGTTTGTTAAGCTCATTAAATTTTGATATTAACAGCATAACTAATTGGGGAACCACTAACAGCGTAGGATTTAATGCTTCCAAAACGCAATGCTGTCTGCTGTCGTTAAAGCGAAATTTAAACACCCAGGATGGCACTTGCATCGTCGAAACCGATAAACTTTCCATTCTCGGTATGTGCGTCAATGAAAATTTACGTTGGAATATGTGGTCAATTTGGTGTCGTCAAAAACGCTGGGAAATGTCTAGGTTTCCTCAACCGATGTAAGAAATACTTCCCCCCTCTGATCAGCCTCAATATATAAGGCGTTTATCCGCTTGAAATTGGAGTACAATTCCCACATCTCTGTGGGTGCGCCCAAAACATCTTTGCACCTGCTAGATAGGATTCAAAACCGTGCGATAAAACCCATAGGTGATACTAATATCTCTCAAACAATGGACACCCTCGAACACCGACGTTCTGCCTCGTATTTCACTCTGTTTTATCGCTATTTCCACCAACAGTGCTCCATAGAAATCGCCAATAGCATTCCGCCCATTCAAGCCCACTTTCGGAAGTACTCTAAAATATCGTGATTCGTTACTAAGCCGTACCACTCGCTAATGGAATGCCCTGCCTAGCTCTTTATTTCTTAGTCATTATAATCTTCAAACATTTAAAACCAACTTTCACAGGTACCTCTCTGTCTATCCCTGATTTTCCTTCGCCCGCGCTGTGTGCAAGCATTTAAGGGCACCTAAATTTGAGCACGCGCAAATTGTAAAAAAAGACAAATCGTGGATTTACGTCCTTGTTTCGTTTAGTGCCTCTTATTAGCAATTACAGTGCAAAATTATAGACTGCACAGTGAAATCCAAATACTGTACGGCGTGTGAATACTGGAAGAATAAAGAAGATATCGAAAAATATACGGAATGTGCACAAAATCATAAAGATAAGTGCGATGTGAATCACGATGGATTAGCAGGAAAAATGGGCCTCGGTACAGCTGTTGAGATGTTTCAGCGATCCGAAGCTTTGCACGAGGTAAAATACACCCATTATATTGGTGACGATGATTCTAAGACTTTTAAAGGCATTACTGATGCTAAGCGCTATGAGAATGTCACAGTATAGTGTATAGATCACGTTCAAAAGGGAATGGGTACCCGCCTACGTAATTTGAAAACGAATACAAAAGGTCCCGATGGAAGGGGCAAATTGATGGGCAGCTAGTATCCGAACTCTCTATTTATTATGGATTAGCCATTCGTAGAAACTATGAATTAGTTGAAAAAATGAGAAACAGTATATGGGCTACATTCGGTCATAAATTATCTACTAAATGTCAGATCGGAGAGGATTCATGGTGCTCATGGCATAAGGCTAAAGCTACAAATAGTTTGGCTGAGTACAAACATAAGCAAGCTCTTCCAATTGAAGTGTATGAATTTAGCAAGCCAGTCGAGGAAGAATTGACCAGAGACGATCTTCTTACTCGATGCATCGGCGGTTATACTAAAAACTGTAATGAAAGTTTTAATTCGACTGTGTGGGCATTGGCCCCAAAATCCATTTGTAGTGGTAAAACTGTGTTGGATATAGCTATACATATTGCAGTTTGAGTGTACAATGACGACTTTACTTCAATTTTGCACGTAATGAAAACGATGGACTTAGAAATCTCCAAGCGAAATGTGCTTGCAGATTGAAAAAGAGCGCATAAAGCTTGCAAAAAGATCGCTGTCAGAAGCTACAAAAGAGTGGAGGATCGCATTAGCATCCATTGAAAAGAATCGGAAGAACAGGACACTAATCTAGAAAACCAAGTATATGACGCAGGCATCGCGAGTTAATGGTATTGCAAAATTGTTCATGACTTTCTATAACTTAAAATTTTAAACGAATTTATCTCAAAGCTGCATTTTTCAAGTTGGCCGTAACCATAACTTTAACAATTTTCAACCAATTGACATCAAATATTAACTAGATCGTAGTTTTTCTTTATATGGGATAGTTCATTTGTTATTAAAAATTTTCTAGTTATTTTTCTCCGAATTTTTCAAGTTTAACTTTGGAAGTGCGCCATTCGGCCAAAAATCAATATATCAGAAAAATCCTACGTACGAGGGTTTTCTGAAAAGTTTCCGACCGCAAAGTAGATATAGCGGCACTCGTCAATAAAAGCTGGTGAATGCTAGTTATGCATCTTTTGACAGTTACTTACCGAAGTTTCAGTCATTTTGGACGCGCAGTTTTTAGTTGACAGTCGTTTGAGTGAGTCGATGTGAGTGTTTTTTGTGAAAATGGAAAAAATTGAGTATCGAGCTGTTTTTTAAATTCTTGTTTTTGAAAGGCAATATGCCTACGCAAATCAAAAATGAGTTAGACTCTGTGTATGGGGACTCTGCACAATCATTTACCACAGTGAAATTTTGGGCAGCTGAATTTAAACGTGGCCGTGAGAGCTTGGAAGATGATGAACGTTCGGGATGTCCAAAAACTGCAACCACTGACGATAACATTGCTAAAGTTCACCAAATGGTGTTAGACGACCGCCGAATTAAAGTGAGAAAGCTAGTAGAGCTTAAGAAAATGTCCAAAGAACGTGTTTGTTACATATTAAATCAAGATTTAGACATAAGAGTGCTGTCCGCGCGGTGGGTGCCGCGATTGCTTACGTTAGACCAAAAACGTGTTCGAATGAACGTTTCCAACGCTCTGTTGGCGAGTTTTGGTGCCGATTAATTACTATAGATGAAACTTGGATACACCATTATACGCCCGAAATAAAAATTCAGTCAAAACAATGGACTGCATAGGGCGAGCCGGCTTCAAAAAAAGCAAAAACTGTTTTTTTCGGCTGGAAAAGTGATGGCGACAGTTTTTTGGGATAGTAAAGGAGTTATCTTAATCGATTATCTTCAAAAAGGAAAAACCATTTCATGAGCATACTACGCATCATTACTTGCCAAGCTGAAGGCATAAATTGCAGAAAAACGGCCGCATTTGCAGAAAAAGAAAATCCTGTTTCACCAAGACAACGCGCCGTCTCACACCTCAGCGGTTGCCATGGCGAAAATCCATGAATTACGGTTTGTACTGCTTGACCATCCGCCTTATTCACCAGATCTAGCCCCAAGCGATTCTTTTTGTTCCCTCATCTAAAAAGTGAGCTCGGAGGACAGAGATTTTCGTAAAATGAGGAGGCAATCACCTTCGTGAACAATTATTTTGCAGAGAAAAACGCAAAGTACTATTTGGATGGGTTAGAGAGATGGGAGCATCGCTGGGGGAAGTTACAAGGAGACTATGTAGAAAAACAAAAAAAAATTTTGAAAAAAAATGTCTTGTATCATTGTTCAGACAACCCTCATACTTCTCTAGCAATAAAAAAAAATCATCATAAAACCGGAGCTGTTGATACGGCCGTAGACCCTTCTAAAAAAGAGAGATCATCTGAGAAACGCTACTCAACCGCAATGTTTAAATAAATTGTTGTATAAAAATTATGTTTTGCAGTTAATCATACATATGTACAATACTCTTCTTCCTTTGTAAACTCGATTTATATTATTCTGAAAAAAAAAAAACACAAAAAAGTCCATTTTTTACGGCCTGTAGAGCGGCCTAACCGCTTAAGTTGTACAGCTCACCAGCGCCTTTCGTCCTAACGCAGCAATTTGGTTGACTACATATTGCACGATTTGTTGAATCCCATTATCCTTGTGAATATTGAGGTGAGAAAACCGTGTGCTAATCCTACTCAAATTGTACTTTTTTCCTTATTTTCCTTATTTAGCGTAAAATCGGCTTAAAGTCATCATTAGGGCATTGTTACTAACATTTTCGGAGCGTATCCTAGAATTATTCTTTGGTACCGAGGTCTATTTCTTCTATGAGTTTGTGAGCATTAGGCTGATGTTGGTAAATTTAGACTTGAGTTCGCTTACATGTCCAAAGTTCAAAATATCCTGTCTCATATTGACTCTTACAACAAGTTCAAGCCCAAATAGACGCTGAATTTTTTCTCAGTACCAGTCAACGTGGTATTTATCGGTTTTTCATCCTTCTTTTGTCCAGCCCATTCTATTGAACTTTCAAGAGGGCGGTTATATCTGCTATCTGGGGTCTTTTCTAGTTTGGGCCTGGCAACCTAAATCTCAAGACATCCGACTACATTGGGACAAGAAAAAAAATGCCCGTGTTATCACACGATCGAAAACTTTTGTCAATTCTTGCTGGTATCCGATGAGACTCGATACAGAGGCTTGCTTCGAAGAATTGTTTCTGATTTCGAAAAGTTGATCTCCAATTTCCAGTCCTCGGAATATCGCTTAACCTTATCGAAGTCATGTTACAGCTGCATGTTACTGACTTAGATCTTCGTAGTTGATCTCATCAGTTAATGTTAAGTTGGATCAGTAAATTAATATCATTTTGTTCCAGACCGGTTTGAAATTTCGAATATTTCTTCAGATATTATTCTTCATGATGAAATATCTGCTGGTGGGCATATTAAAAAGCTTATACAGCAGTAGTTTATTTATGCTCATCCCGTTCAGTTGGTAGAAAAGTTTCTTTAACCATATGGTCGCCAGGGATTTCTCCAAATCAATCAAGCAAACACCATTGTTTCTTGCTTTTATTTAATTATATATCGCCGTTGAGCTTCGCTGTAAGGAAGAAATATCCGGCGGGTATTGTATTTGGGTATATACGATAACTTCCATCATTTCTTACTCTTGTGCTATTCTTCTTTCATTCGCTGGCATGTTTGCCAAATCCTTGATTTACTATATTGCAACATCTACGAAAGGACTTTCCAATTCAGAACAAATTTAATTTGTTTATTCACAGCATTAGTCTAATTTAACAAAATGTGTGCTCACAAAAGTAAATCAACAAACCATTTCGACTACTATTCAATGTCGAATGCATACTAATTAGACCTAACATAAAATAAACATTTTGGCCATTCACACTCATTAAATACGTGAACACATTGCAGCTAATGAATTTCTTAGTCAATGTCAACGTTAAGACCTATTGTATTGTATATGACGAGCAACTAATGAGAAGTCCATGTATGTACGCAATATACAGAAGTCCTGAAACACCATTTTGCTTTTCTGCCTCTGGCCATTATGTTAAAATAGTCTTCCTTCAGGGAGACAAGTTCAAAGAACATGCACGAGTACAATCATGTTATAGTAATCGAACGTGCTCAATGTTTCTTTTGTTTGCCTATTTTTGTTTCCATAATATACGAAGTATAAAGACACAAACGAGCCTCATACACAAATAACTATATACTCGTACAATATATGGACATGTGCCCATTTAAGGCCTTTATTAATTGGAGTCAAATACCAATTTGCTTTCTTCTAAACGTAAAAGGATTTGTCCTTTACTGTTTTCTCAAATAACCCAGCTAGCATTTGACCTAAATTGCCTCAAAAAATGATATCATTTATCTAAAACTTTTAATATTTGTTTAAATCATCACGAGGGACTTTTTTTTTTATACAAAAAATGCTCATAAATTTCTGAAATGACTCATTATAATAAATTTTAGTGATAATGGTGTTACATAATTTTAGATTTTTTCCATATATAATTATCCAATTTATTTTTTTACGAAAAATATTTGAAATACATCGTTACATGAATAAATCCAGTGTTATTAATGATGGCATGGTTACCTTAGCGCTACGAATATTTGCAATAGCTTCACAATAGAGCTTTTGTTTTTGAAATTTTTTAGTTATGGGAAAACAAATAAATGAAATATAGTTAGTGTATCTCAAAATGAATTTAATAAATACTAGAAAATATTTTAATTACCCAGGATAATTGGTAATTAAAACTGAAAAAGGATCTCTAATTTCCACGAAATATTTTCAAAAATTATATTGTATTATTGGCATCCTATTACGTAATTATTATTGAACAACTATAGATTATTGCATGCAGAAATTCTAGGTGTAGGTTTCTTCTACTTCCGGTTATTGAGTAATAGCCTTATTTTATTAAACTGCTTATTCGAGACCCAACGCGTATCCAATTTATAGGTAAGTATAGAATATCGTAATATTTCCACGAAGTCTGTCGCTTGGATATGATATAATTGAAATACCAAGAATGTCCATTACAAGCTTAAGCTTAATGTTATCTGATTGTGTGTGTCTATTTAATTTTTCATATGACTAATGGATACCACCACCTTCTCAACCCTGAGAGGGATGCTATTTATACTATTGTATACGTATATTTCAAGTGATTTATTTGCCTGATTCAGGATGTACATTGCGGTGGATGTATTTAAAGTTTCTGATGTAGGCGTTGAATTTCACAGATATTTTGATGACTAATTCGTATTGCTTCAATCCTATCTTGACGGCCTTCTGTGTGTAGCATATCCCCTCATTTAATAGGGTATTTTACATGAAAATAAAGAATTCCGCAGAAAGATTCGAGTTTGGAATCGTTCACAAAAATATCGTAATTTAAAAGTGGACGCTTTAATGGAGAGAACATATTGCTTTCAATATCTACGAACGTCAACAATATGTAAAATTAATTTCGCAATATTTTAAAGAAAAAGTCGAGAAAATAGTGTGATGCAATCGTGGTATGTGTCGCTAATTTTGCCTATGATTCTGTGCAACTGCCACTATCAAAGGAAGTAGCCGCACTCATTGAATACTGTAATGATGGGTCTTACCATATGTTGTGATGCTAATGTTCGGAATACTTTTTCGGGCAGTAACAAACCGTATAACCTCTCTGTCAACGATATTGGCTCTTGTTGTTACGAAAGTGAGACATCCAGTAATCGACTTAATTCTATCCAAAAGGTAGGCTTAAAACGTACTATCGGAGGCTTCCATGTCAGATCTTAGGTTCGCCGAATTTGATATCGGATGCGATGTCACAGTCTTGTTGGAGAGGAGGAATCCGCGCAAAATCACCTCGACATGCTTAAAGGAAAAACTCGGCAAGTTCCCCTTAGGCTGAACAATAAGTAGATAAAGCTGTTCAGATTCTGAACGATGTCTTCACTAAAGTTGACAGTTTCCAAGAAAAACTCCTTCACATCGCCCTATCCACGCTGGGACCCTGACATGCGGTGACTATGTTATGAAACTCGAAAACTTATAAGCTAGTCACTTAATACTAATATGCACAAATATTATAAGAACACTCTGCAAATCTAATGGCACCTACACTAAGTCAAAAGAAGAGAACCTCCATCTCACGCGTATACTCACTTCCCAGGCAACCTGATCAAATCTATGTAGTTCATAATCAGCTTCTGCCACCTTAGCCTCAAGTGAACTACGTAACACGACACAATGCACCTCAAAATGCAATTATGCCAGATAACACAATGTAAACGGATCAATACATAGTTAAGTGACTATTTGAACGTGATCATCAAACTTCTTTGGACTAAATATGGTGCGTCAAAAACGTGCAAGGTTTTTTCGGCTTTATGGTAGAGTAAGGGAGCTTCCAGTAAGTTACGGGATTGGTAATCGAATCAGGTCATCTGGATCTACGGGGCTATGATAAGACCAATTATATCTTATACTTTTTGTCTGACGGAACGAGCTTTCGCAGAAATATGTCTGGTGATGCATTAATAAGACTCCAAAGAACGGTCTGTCTCGCTTGCATATGTGCTTTCCCTAGCACTGATATCACGGTGTTTGCACTGCAGTTCTGATGACTTTGTGCACCGTCTGTCTTCGACTCTGATATTATGGATTTGAAATCACCAATGAACTAGCTAGACAAGGTTCAAAGGAAAGTTTATCCTCGGTTACGGCTTTACTTGACATAGTCTCTGGTTTTTAACGTAAACCACCTGTCATGTAGACTTATGTTTACGGGATGCCCATACATCCATAGGAGCAAGGATACGCCTTGCCATCGCTCTCCGTCAATCCATTGATACCAATTCGGAACCTCTTACTGCTCTTAGGGTCACAGTACCCAGTACTTATTTGCAACTCTACAATGGGTCAAACTAACAGGAAGACCCTTCCCGCGATTTGGGTTTAAGCCACAGCCACCATGACGCTCCCACAAGGGGGCCTACCTCAACAAGTCAGGCCCGGACTGAAATCCGGGGGGCTAATGACTCCTATGGTACCGTGATTTAAGTCCTAGTAGGGACTACCGGTGGATTTGCTGCCAACAAGACCTATGACCGGCAACTTGTAACTGGTCAAATCGTAGCAACCTTCGGTGGCGTCATCTGAAGATGTTTACGATAAGACCAGTAATATGCTCTGACCCCGCTTTTTATTAGAAAACGTCATTGATGGGCGAAGCCTTGGTAATTGGGCGGGGGCCCGGCTTCAGTTAACAATTGAGGGCAGACCAAACTAATGCTTTACGGTATCTCTTAGATGTCGTTGACTTTCTTGCCGTGTTTAAGGTGGCAAACTGCTTATTGATATCGTGATGGGTCACTATGATAACTATGCTAGGCATAAGTAACTCAATATCCTGCGACGCTTGCTGTGCGAATCATAACGACGCGGTAGGGTCCTATTGCTGTGAGTGTCCGGGCTAGGCTCATGTCAGGTGGCAGGTACATGGATCTGATGTGTTCGGTGCTGATATTGTACCTCCACTATAAGAGGCCTGAATGTATAATTTTCCCCTTTAAGAAGAAAATTTTAAATGCTTGTATAAATAATCATATTGTCACCTTTTGGTGAATTTATTCCATCAGCTTCTACATAAGTAAAGGATTATTATTTATTTACTATTGTATTATTCGTATAACTTTATTTCAAAAAACATACAAAGATATAAAAAGTGAAATGATGAGAAACTTCGGTACTACGAATATACACTTTAGGGATTTGTAAACTTTAAATATCAAGCAGCTTTATCAGACTCTAAATCGTATGATTTTAGCAAATTTGAGCACGGAAATCTAATGAGCTCGAGAATGGCTCTACAAAGCTTATTGAAACATTCGCTATTATAAAATGTTTCTATTTATTTTTGAAGCAGGAACGCTAAGTGAAAATAAAGTAGCAGTACGTGTGAAAGTTTTCTAGACAAAAGGAAATTGAAAAAATCTCAACCAAGCATTGATTCTTGCAGTTTAGCCATTCGCCGCTGACAATTAGAGAGACAGGTAGTACCATAATGTAGCCATATTTTCGGTGAATAATCGTATGGATGAGATATTATACTAGCATATAGCTATAATATGTTATAATCGAGGGTAAGTGAGGAGCCAAATGGAGTCCCAGTTTTCTTGTTCAGAATGACAAGAAAAACTAAGGACCATGCTTCATTTTGGGGTAGCCTGCATGGCGTAAATGACTATGGCAAGAAATCTACAAAGGAAAGGAATAATCAGAGACAACAGAAGAAGCAATTTTTCGGTGGAGGGATTCTATTCTACAAGCATCAGATCAGTTGGTAACCAAAATGGAAGAAGTCAGGTCAATGTACCAAACCATCGAAATTGTTCCTCTCATAAACTAGCAGGCAACTAAAACATAAAAAGATGTAAAGTCGAATGAACAGAGGCGGATATAACAAGAAGCCTTGTTAGAAAATACACGAAATATAAAAAGAAATGGAAAAACAGAGTAACTCAATAGATGAAAATCACGTTAGAAGAGTAGTAGAAAACTTCAGTTTCAGAATGTAGATGAAGTACAGAGGATATCTGAAAGGTCGTAGTTGAGTGATTTTAAGCCCAAATTGGAATTACAAGAGGTGACACTAGCTCACCAAGAGACGTAGCAAATTATCGAAAGATCTAAAAAAAATATTTATATTTATATATTTTTTTAATTTAAAGTTGGAGCGCGCAAACATTGACAAACCCTGCGAAATCAAGGCGGATTGCATCTGGATAACCCAACCAGTCGTCTATGGTCTTCACATCTTTTGTCAAGGAGGTGCAATCGATTCCTGGTAAAGGTGGAAAGAGGTAACAGAAGTCCATAACTTAAGCATTTTGGTCGATTCAAATTCGGAAGCCACATTTATGATGGAAGCCCCTACACAATTGGATTGGGGTTGGTTAATAGGAGGAGTTCACACAGCTATGGGTATGTCTATCCACGTTTTGGATCATCACATCCAGTACACGAAGTCGCTCACTTTAAATTTCTTCGGGAAAATAAAAATCGTATACAAGCTGCAACAAATTGGAACCACAGCACAGATTGATCTTCTGTTTGGAAGAAGATGTAGTGTACCATTGGTACAGAAGTCTCTGTTAGAATGGATTGCTTTATGAAAAGTTTCAGTGGAGACGCTAAAACGCGTCCGCAATTTTATGCAAATACAGATTCAATCAACTAACTGCAGAAGTTTCAGGAAATCGAGGGGACACTAATTCAATAGGTGAAACAAGAAGATTATCGAAGAATTGGCTACGGGTTGCCAACATTTCAAAACCCTGAGGAATAGGTGATCCCCAACGAACGGATCTTTTTATTCCCTAAAAGTTCAATTCAACATAAAAGAAAGTACAAATGGATTGACGCAGTTGCAATACCAAGCTGTGTTCACGGAAATATGCAATTAATGAGAGGCGTTCTAACGTGAACTAACAAAACGGATATTTTTGAAAATTTCCATTTGCTGGGATATACGAGTATGTTAAAGCAAAGTCTGGGCGACAATGTAGCCAGCATACCATATGTTAAGTCAGAAAATATTAGTATACTAAGGCTGAGTGTTTTTTGTTTTTGCATCAAATTCTAGAGATGCACCTATGCTACCTGCAGCAGAAACTGTCGGTCGGTCATCCGTTTCCAACTCTGACGTTAAAATAAGAAGCGAGGAAGGGAATGTGTTCCTTCTGAGCGACTCAGACTTAAACACTTTGTATGAAGATAAATTAGCACACTAGCGGATGAGTTATGTGAACCATCCGTTAGCACGAAAGTAGCCTTAAATGCTGTGAATATGTCACAAAGATCTACTAGCTACATTAGACTGATACCTTCGGAGAGGAGAAGCCTCAAACAAGCCGTGAAACAAGGTAACCCTAGGAAACGTGCTCTAGAGATTGACACTGCCAAAACCGAAAACAACGGTACATATGCCAAATGAGCCCGGTCCAACGACTCCACTCCTCTGACGTCAGAAGCAAAGAGAATCCAAGGAGGAAGTGTTACAGTCGACCAGGATCCACATATCAATATACTGGGCCATGTCAGGATGGGTTTAATTCCGGAAGACTTCAATCTTGACCCCGTTTAGCGGGAGTTATCGATGTATCGATTGAGTTTCAGGACGAAATAGTGAAGCCGTCCTTTGACAGCTCTAGAATCAGGGCAGGCTGGGTCGTGTTTGTTTGTTCCCATGAAGTCACTGCGAATTAGCTGAGGAGTTATTTCTGGAGGAGGATTAATTTCCGAAACCATGGATCATAAAGATGTTCTGTCCACAAAGTATCGGCTTAGCTAGCCAGAAAATTCTCACGTCTTTGGCTGCACAGGACTCAAGCTCTAAACACCAGAATCTGAATGACCTAAAAGATAATATCGCATACCTCATTATAAAGAGCTCAGACAAAACTTCAGTTACATCCAACACCAGTAGTCTGTCAAAGATTAACGCAAGATCCAGCTGCTGCAAATCTACTCAAAAGTAGAATTCCTGTACCCGTACCGAGGATTCAAGCTGCAGAAAACGCAGCTTGTCTGCTAGAGTGACGCCAAAGGGACACTGCCTTGGCGAGGTTCCAATACGGGGCAGAGGCTGAGCCGCATATGGAACCCCGTTTATAGACGCCAATCATGATGACTACACTAAAGGTTTTACAGGGGAATCTGCACCATGCTAAAGGTACCTTGTACACATCGCCCTAGGACTAATTCAGAACCTTGGGCTATTGAGTGTAAGATATTTGGCCACGACAATAATGAGTGAAAAATAGATTTCGCCCGAGGAGATTTTAGATTTAGATTTAGACACCAACAGAAAAGGTAATTTATTTTCAAATTATATTTTTGTCAAAAATCTATGTAATAGGGGTAATAAACTCACTTTTATCAATTCTGTAAGAGAGGAAATACTTAACCTTACCATCTCGCCTCGACCTTCGTTTGACCTTGAAAATGGGTCTCAAGGTCAAACTCGTGGTCACCATCTTATGTCCCCTTAAAAACTTTGTGACTTTTGTCTGAAACATTTTTCGCGATATTTCGAACTTTTCGAGTAATTTTGATGTCTCAAGTTAAAAAACTCACCCTGTATAAATTGGGAAGCCACAAACTTTCGCTAAAACAATAGAATTAGGAGCCTATCTGGAAATATGTTCAGCATAGACAAAGTTGAATAGGCCGTAAGCTCATTTAATAAGGAACCTGGATCAGACGGAATCTTCCCAGACCAGATAAACCTGGTGAACTACCTAAATCTTATCGCCCCATAAGTCTTACATAGTTTTTTCTGAAAGGCATGGAAAGGCTTATCGATTTACATATCAGAGACCTTCTCAACAAAAATTCACGTCTACACGCTCACCAATATGAATACAGGAAAGAAAGATCCACGAAAGGCGCTGAACTTAATCTGGTAGCACAGATTAAAGAGGCTTACCGATAGAAGAAGACTGCAACATGTGCCTTCTTAAATATTAAAGGTGCCTTCGATAATATCGAACATGTATCCGGTACATCCGGTGTTCGTAAACCGGAAAATGTACATACTCTCTAGTGAGACTAACATCTTTGTTTCAGCTGTCAAAGGTTGTCCACAAGGAGGTGTTCTCCCATCGCTCTTGTGTTCACTGCTCATTGATGACCTACTAATAAAACTTAGTAATCTGGACTACTAAACAATAGGATACGTCATAATAGTGAAGGGTGAACAGCCTGTAGACGTTTGCTATAAGATACATTACTCCCTTATGGACTTTATGGCCAAGGGCATCATTGAACCATATTTTCTTGAGCATGCTAGAGGTAATACTGTATCATATACTAGTGATCACTATCGTGACATGTTGGATATTTTTCTTGCACCCTAATTGGATTGATTAGGCTCACACCACATGTTCTCCCATCATACACAGCATATTCGAGGACTAAATTTTCCCAGAAACTTATGCCTACTATCAAAAGTTGTTGATTTCGACTGACCTAATACTTGAGGGGAATGGTGTACCCCAAAAAACCAACTATAATCTTGATGTTAAAGCACAACATAAGAAAATAAACTCCCGATACCATACCAGAAATCTGTCAGAAAGTTATGAGAAATATGCTTGAATGAGTTTGAATTGCGTTACAACCTTCTGGGGCCACTGGGATGGTGGCGTTATAGTTCATACTTAAAGCGAAAGGCCATATAATCAATCAATAAAGAAAATAAAACTGTGTTCTATTTAAAACTTATTTAGAAAAATAAAAACACTAGCCTGGAACATAAAATTGGTACACCCAAATCAAATTGTCAGCAATTTAATAACAAGGCAATTACTTACTTGGGTTAAAACTTATTAATAGACACATTTCGATTTTTTCGTGAAGGTATGGCATCATGGGAGCCCTTGGCTGCCTTTCACTT
Source organism: Volucella zonaria (assembly GCA_963966105.1). NCBI lineage: Eukaryota > Metazoa > Arthropoda > Insecta > Diptera > Syrphidae > Volucella > Volucella zonaria. Next base: position 8,580,931 of record OZ014530.1, read on the forward strand.
TACAATCAAATTGATTTATTTTTATCCATTTTTCAATAAATTTTTTTATTACAATTCAAGGACAAAGAACTCTTAGCCAAATGACAAAATGTCAACACAATAGTTTCTTTTGTACTAAGTGTTACGAAACGTTTTAAATAAAGGAAAATTTCACACGCACAAGACAAGTAGTTATCCTGCTATATCTGGTATTTAATTGACGTTAATCTAAATAAAATTACGGTCTTATATTCAAAATTGAATTTTTAAGTATCCCCATTTGAAAAAAAAAACCAACCTAGTTATCGCAAAGGTACATGAAACCATTTCGCACTTGCATTAATTGTCGCAATAAGCTTGATGGGAAATTTGCATGTTGAGACATACGAGTACATATAATGCCAAATCGCCCTACCAACACTACATTATTAAGTCTCTTATATTATTTTGCATGTTTACTATTTTAGGGGTTGCCAGTTATAATCCAACACTTAATATACGCCTTGGTAAACAGTAAACATTTTCCAGTAAATGCAACTTAATTGCGGAAGACCGTGGCCTAAATGAGATTTAGGGAGAAGAATTTTTTGAAAAAAAAAAAAAAAAAAAAAAAAAAAAAAAAAAAATGCAGCAGTAAAAGTAGAGTCTAAATCCGTTTGTAAGCACATTATATGTTAGCAGCCCTCCAATTTGTGAAATGAGAACACTTTTTCCACTTAGCATTCCCGACATAAATCATGTGCTTTGTGAAGCCCAATTAGGGACATGTTCATAAATTGCCAGAGAAAAAGGATTATCTTCTGTGCGCGCTTCCGAAAGAATAAAAAAAGAACCGAACAACCCAGCTGTTGTACGAGTGCTGACTACATAGTACCTTCACTCATGAAAAATTCTAGTGAAATCCAACTATTCCGTGACGAATTGCAATTTGTCATTATTTTTTAAGTGCGCGCCAACAACTACTACAAAATGTGATTATAGGAATCACAATTTTTTCACCTCTACAATTCCATTTTCTATTATTTTTTTTCATTTAATTGCAATGGCTAACAGTGAATTTTGTATTGTATTCGTAGTATGAGTGTTATCATTTCTTAATTGCAAAAATCGCACCTCTATCTTTAATGAAGAAGCCACTTTACATAATTGGTTGTTTAAATTTGTCATCAGCTCTACATTTGAGAGCTTCGAAGCGTATCGTAAGTGTGTATAAATGTGCTTCTGTAAGTACTTAATCCTTTGCCAATACCGAAGAGGTTGAAAACATCATTCGCATTATCTTAATTGGCATAGCAACTTGTATCTGTTATTCGAATCTTTTTAGTCCTCACCTCGCCGCCCTAACCTAATCCAACCGCCTATTAAGTGGGAGGCAATATCCTTTCTCTTTACTCGTTAGGACTTAATGACATATTCATTTCATATTCATCTGATATTCATTTGCTTTGTGGCAGGCTTAGCCTGTTATGCCTTCGTCTTCGTGGAACAGTAGTACAGGCTTTCAGTGAATCAGTGTAGAAGAGTATCAGTGTTACGACGTTACGACATTAGGATTCTCATAAGTAATCTCTTCAGGAGCAACATAATTATATACGTATTAATATTTTAAAATCCAAATCCGACCAAACACTTTTGGGTTATAACGACATTAGAGCCGAGGATAAAGTTACTAACGAGATTTCATCATGTATCCTTGAGTAAATATTGCATATCCTTAAAGGCACATGTAACTTATAGACTTTCAAGGGTTGTGTCTGCCTTTGTCTCCCTTCTTGTGAACCAAGATGAAAAATTGTTTCAAGATATGAGTGTGGGGAACTATGTACCTTGTAGAGGTAGACATCTTCAGGAGTAATTTTTAGTAAAGTGAAACCTGAAAGCGCAATAAACAGCAACTGATACACTTACATCGCACAAAGCAGGACTTAAATGAAGAGATTTCTCTCTTCTTCCTATTTTTTTCCTTTTGTGGTTGTTGAGGAGGAAGTCCATGTTGATATGTGAAGCATTTAATAACATTGTGGAGAAATCAAGTGCATTTGCTGAGAGAAAGGGGACATTGTTCCTCAAAGCCAACTGCCAGAAAGTTTCTTTTATTATACTTAACGAGTTTTTAACAATACATAAATGACTTAATTCTTATGAAATTATTGCGAATTAAAAATATGGTTTTCTTCCGCATGATCGGATTATTCCATAATTGTTTGAAGGACGATGATGAGATTTACCTTTTGATTGTCCTTTACGTTGATGATGGGAATATCATGTGATTTGTGTATTAGAGGGGCTTTGCAATAAGAGCTAAATAAGCTTAATTGCTCATTTGGCAGCACAAAACTAGGAGGAATAAAATACGCTAGTGTCCATGCCTGGGCTATCTAACCTTTTCTGATGAGGTCGGCATCACTGTATAGCCCATACAGTTGCCTGTTGCGTCTCCACTGATGCAGACGGGACCGGATTACTTTTTTCCTGAAAAATCCGAGAGAATTTACAGCCACTTTCGTCAGTGTCCAAGTGTCCAAGTTTGCTCCGTATAAAAGGACGGATAATCGTCTCAGTGTGAAAAATTGATCTATGGTAAACTTCCTCGGAGGATGGATCGACCCTAAGATCCTAAGAAGCCTTCATAAAATACCGCAGACGAGATATTCTATGCGATGTTGACTAGACTTTTCCACTTGTGCTTGGTGCGGGATCGGACAAACAATGCTGAGATTTCATTGGTCGCGTAAACTTCCGTCGACTTAGAATTTACAGATGGTTTGTCGTATGCTCTGTATCAAATCATCACCTGCTGGCTTCAGCAGCTCGGCAGTTAAGACATCGGGTAGAAGAGCCTTGTTAGACTTAACCTTGGAAATTGCTATTGTGACTTCATCTTGATCCGGTGGATGAAAATATTGTCTGTATTCCTCCATGGTTCATTCCGCCTGACGATGTACATATACACGTTTTTTTTAAGAACTCGACACTCAAGTGGGCATGAATACATATAATGTCCCGGCGTGTGTTTGGTTTTTTGGAAAATGGGATAGAAATACAATGGATAGAAAGACATTTGGGCTTAGTGGTTATTTCGCTCCATGGATGACATCCAATGAGGAGGCTAAATTGCACGTGGAAGCTGGCTTGTTGTTGTTTTCTAGTCAACTACTCATCTTGCTTGATTTTAATGTACTTTAAAAATTAATGTCTTTCGGAAGCGGTTGGGGATTCGAACGCCGAACCTTCTGATTTGGAAGCAAGTTCACCACTTGAGAAATGCTCACCCATTGTTCATCACTCCATTATTTTATCCTGGTCAGGCAGGTACTAAAAATTGTTCGGAAATATATCCTTATTCATTGTAACTGTTTCGAATAACCTGTGATCATGATCTGACCTTTTTATTTTGCCCAGATTCAGACCACCTTTCTCATAGGTCTGAATCTTTCACAGGTTGCCTGAGTTGTTTGTTGTGACGCACTGCAACGCAATCAGCACTTTGTCATTTTGGATGAATGATAGTTCGATCGTTCGGGAGTAATCAGGTTGCTGCATTTAGTGTTACAAATCGCAGTAGTACGAGCGGTCTGTTTCGGTTGCATTTTTTTGCCGGGAGAGGTCAGGTGAAAATCTTCCATCAGAGACTATGAGGATCGCAAGCGCGTGCTCATAGTAGTGTGAGATTCTTACTCACTAAAAACACCTCGATAATTGTGTTTAATACCGAAACTAAGTAAAACTTATCAAGAAGTTTCATCATCACTATATAAGGTCCTTTGGTAGGTGACTTTCCATTGAAAGATCCTACATGTTCCGTTTTTTTTACTCGGTTTCAATTTATCGTGCCAGGTCCAGAGGTTTAGTTCTTTGAAGCCGGCGCAATAAATTTTGTTCGTCCAGAATTTCTAGGACTGTATTATTAATATGTCCGTTTAATCGGATCTTATATTTTCTTGCGAAGTTTCTTGCTTCATCTTCAACAGAATTAACACCAAGGTCGTTATTTTCAAAAGTTTGTAAAATACTAATACTTGTTTTCTTTGTACAACCCCAGAGTTGTATTCCATAAGTCCACACCGGTTTTAGGACCTGTTTATGTAAAAGCAGTTTGTATTCTACGCTAAGCATGGAATATTTATCAAGTAGCCAGTACATTTCTCTGTATTTAGTTTCTAGTTCTTTACGTTTCTTTTTCACGTGAGTCTTCGATTTGAGCTTTGTATAGAGTGTCATGCCCTAATATTTAGCCTCATTAGCAAACGGAATATAGAACGAGTTTATGTTGAGAGCGATTCGCCAGATCTTTGTCCAGTCATATACTTTATTTGGAGCAGTTTGCAGTTTCGCCGTTGATTCTTCTAGTGTTTTTCCGACAGTTAAAATGGCAGTGTCGTCGGCATAGGTGGCAAGAACAGCCCCCTCGACTTGTGGTATATCTCTTTTATATAAAAGATATAGGAGTGTACCCTGCGGTACACCGGCCAATATATCTTTAAACTGCGATACGTCATTTCCGTATCTAACGTGAAAAGTCAATATTTGAATGCTTAATCCGAAATCCAAACTGGTGGTTGGGGATAAGATTTTTGTCTAGAATAATTGGCATTAAACGTGTTTGGGAATACTTGTGGATTTAAATCATCTTAACTTTCATAAATTGTTAATTGCTCCTAACTTTATTTCATCTATTTGCTAGTCTACCATTGTCTTGAATAATGTAGTAACACTCTGTAAAGTAATGCAATTTTCCTTTATTATGTGACTATTTGAAATTTGAAATCGTGTTAACTTACACTATTCTAATCTTTCTCATTTATGCTTTACATTCACATTTATCACTTTAATTTGTTCAACTGTTATACTCAATATTATTCATATCAATAATTTGTATAAAACTTTACTCTATGAAAGATCTCTAATAAAATTGTTTCGTCCACTTGGATATCGAACAGCGGAAAGATAAGTAGCATTTTCATTTCTTTACATTGGCTATCTATCCATCGTATTTCTTCCCTACGCGCTGCAAGTGCTGGTCCTTCAAATTAAATTTGTTTGATTGCTCGATTATTATAAAACATAAATTTGGTCCGTATCGAGCCGGATTCTGCATTTCGCTTATTTTACATATTCGTACATTGTCGCTGGTCATCATTCATCATCGTGAAAATCAAAAATTAATTTATAGAAATTTGGATTAATGGAGATTGCGTTTATCAAATACTCTGGAGTAGATAATTCAACAGCTTCATTTCACCTGGGAACAGCTGCACAAAAATTTATCGGTGGAACAGTTTGTGATTAATCGCTTGATGGGTTTGATTTTTCTCGTGCATAGTCGGTAAGAAATTTAACCTACATACATATAAATGCATGCATATTTCTAATCAAATATCATAATACATTCAATAAAAAATAAATTAATTGGAAAATAGACTTGTATTGCAAAAATCGTGTATTCTGTGAAAACATTATAAACCCAAACGGCACGCGGTTTTAAAGACAATTTGTGGTAACACGTGGCGATTAATACGTTTGATATCAAGATAATCATAACCCTCGTGCGCGAAATTCTTAGGTTAATATTAACTTTCATTAAAATGACCCCTCCCGATAGCCTGGCAGCTTTGCGCGCCTATCACGGCAATCTTAAAGGTTAGGTAACGAGATTAGCTTATTTCGTGGATAAGATTGTAGAAGTCTTGGGTGTAGGAACAATTCAAGTGCGGTTAGAAAAGCTAGAAGAGATCTGGGAAAAATTTAGTACATCTCAGGGGCAAATGTATGAACATGCGGATGACGAAAATTACACCGATCCTGAGCAAGAGTTCGAATATTTCGAGACGAAATATCTCATGATAAAGTCAGCTTTGCTTTCAGCTATTCGGCAGCGACAAAGCCCTGAAATAGGAACTTTAGAATCAATTCAGATTCATAGCATACCATCTTCTGCCGAGCAGAAGCTTACCAGCTCAATTCAGCACGGTCATGACTATCTTCCAAAAATTGATATTGAACCATTTCATGGCAGTTATCGGGATTGGCCAGCCTTTCATGACATGTTTGAAAGCATGGTCCATCTTAAGTTAAATTTGTCACCATCTCAGAAGTTTCATTCCCTTCGCTCTTGTCTTCGGGATGATGCCTTAAATCTTCTCAATCACATTCCGGTGTCGGATGCTACCTATCAGCAAGCGTGGGATAGGTTAACCAAAAGATATAACAGACCACGTTTTATTATAAACAGCCTTCTTGAGACATTCATGCAGCTCCCATCGATTAACAGTTTGAATGCAAAAATGTTGCGCAAAATTACAGATGTGGCTGATGAAGTTGTGAGAGGTCTCACTTCGTTAAATTCGTTAGAACGCGACACATGCTTTCGAATAAAGTGGAACAAGAAACACGACAAGCTTGGTTAACTGAAAGTGTCGAATTCGAAAAACCTACGATAGATCAATTTCTGAAATTCTTAGAACGCCGTTGTGAGGCTCTCGAGTCATGTCGCGCATTTATTCAGGAAAGTAACAGGTCAAAGCCTCCGACTTTGAAAAGTATGCATGTGTCGTCATCGAACAACTTTCACAAGTGTAATTCGCGCCACCATACATTGGTTCATCTTAGTTCGACCACTACATCTGTTAATAATTCTTCTGAGATCATATCGCATACAATACCTCAAAATTCTTATTCGGAAATCGCTACAACATCGTTAAACCCTTCTCAATACGTCGCAAATAATTCGTTAAATTCCAATCACTTCCTACCACAGACATTATTGCCTACAGCTGTTGGAAAGGTATTAGGTAGCAGTGGGGCAGATATAGCTTGGGATATTCTACAGGGAGAAATAATTCGCAATCCTAATGGTTATCCAGTTGCCCAAAAAACAATCTTTGGTTGGGTGCTGGCTGGACTATTATCGTCGGGACAGAAATCGATCCAAAATCGGTGGTGACTAAGGAAGATCAGGAAATCGAAAACCACTTTCTTGAAACTCACGAGAGAGATAAAAACGGAAGGTACGCAGTCCGCCTCCCCTTCAAGATCAAACCTGATTTCGCTGATACCCTCACTAGTGCAGTTTCCTGTTTGAAGTCTTTGGAAAGACGATTTAGTAAGAACAGGTTGCTGCATAAAAACTATTCAAAATTTATGGATGATTATTTGGCTTTAGGGCACCTGCGTAAAATTCCTAATTCTTTGGTGCTTAAGCCTAACGTATTTTATTTGCCCCACCACGCGGTTTTCAAACCCGATAGTGTTTCAACGAAGCTTCGTGTCGTCTTTAACGGTTCGTTCGCAGATAGTAATGGAAATTCTCTAAACCAATTTTGAATGATAGGCCCGCCTATTAAAAGAAATATCTTTTCTGTGCACATTCGGTTTCGCCGTCATCAAATCGTTTTTACCGCAGACGTCGTAAAAATGTTTCGCCAGAATAGTGTGGCGAAAGTCGCCGTCTGAACCGATTGAACATTATTGCTTGACCACAGTTACATACGGTACGTCGTGCGCTCCCTATGAAGCGGTACGTGTTTTGCAGCAAATCGCACTCGATTATCACGATCAGTATCCGGTTGCTGCTGATATAATCCTCAAAGATACATACGTGGACGATATTGTTTCGGGCGGAACATCAATCAGTGATGCGCGTTTCAAACAGAAACAATTAATCGAACTTCTTTCTAACGCTGGCTTGGAGCTAAGCAAGTGGCAAAGCAATAGGCCAGAACTTCTTCCGGAAGGTGATCGTGGACAATGTGAAACAGTTTTTCTAGATAGTGAACTTAATTCGTGGGTGAAAGTACTCGGTATGTACTGGAATTCAAAACAAGACTGCTTTTCCTTTCGTATACACCTGACGCCAGATGAAACTCTTACAAAACGCCAGATCTTAAAAGACGTTGCACGTATTTTCGATCCCCTCGGGTTTCTTGCTCCTTCGGTTGTGCAGCTTAAGATTCTACTACAAGGATTGTGGCATCGAACACTTGACTGGGATGATTAATTTCCTGATTGCATCGCCGCGAAATGGAGTAGAATTCGAAAGGATCTACCTGTACGTACGTCTATCAACGTATCCCGTCACATCGGTACTGTAGATCCTACCTTTCAATTACATGGCTTTTCCGATGCCTCTGCTTCCGCTTATTCTGCCGACATTTATTCGCGATATACTCTTCAAACGGGGAAATCCAAACCAACATCGTTGCAGCGAAGACTTGTGTCACTCCGATTAAACAACTCACAATCCCACGTTTGGAATTGTGCGGAGCTTTACTACTCGCTCGGTTGCTTGCTGCAGTTCAAAAATCTTTGAATACAACATTCTCAAACGTTTATGCATGGTGTGACTCCGAAGTTGTTCTTTCTTGGCTCTCGTGGCCTTCACGTCGGTGGGACATATTTGTCGGTAATCGAACCTCTGAGATTTTGAACACCATTCCGAGACACAGGTAGTTTCACATCAGGTCGGATCAAAATCCTGCGGACTGTGCGTCACGCGGAATAGCCCCTTCTGCCTTGATAGAACATTCTCTATGGTGGACCGGTCCACATTGGTTGAATGAAAATAAAGACGAAGAGCATCCAACTTGTCAACAGGAGGAGAGGAAGAAATTTCAACAAACTTGCATCGCCGTTGGATCGGTTCACCCATTCGAGTTCCTGTCATCTTGAGTTTCTGCTTGGAATCGTCTCGTTCGCAGTGTCGCCTACTTATATCGGTTTGTTTCAAGGTGTCGCAAAGGATCACGGACCCAAGGTTATCAGCTGCTGCCATAGGAGATTTATGATGCAAAACGAGCTATTATTAAATGGTTACAAAATCTTCATTTTGGAGAACATATAACATATTACGCCAAATATGGCCACATCGGTAAGAATTGCACGATAGCTAACTTGAATCCATCTCTCGATAATGACCAAGTTCTGCGGGTGGGAGGAAGAATTCAAGAAGCCGACGTTCCATTCAACGTTAAACATCCAATAATCATTCCCAAGGGACACACCGTTACGAAACTCATCGCCAAAGACGCACACGAACGATTTCTTCATCCTGTTCTCTCTAATTCGACAAGAGTTCTAGATTATTGGAAGCCGCAACCTGCTGCGCAAGATCACCCATGATTGCATTAAATGTTTTCGGCAGAGAAAATCAACGACGTTCCAAATCATGGGCAATCTCCCAGCACAGAGAATCCAGCAGAACCCTCTCAAAATTTTTTGACAGGATCGGAAGGAGAGAAATCGGTCTATGTGTATACGGCTTTTTATCAATCAGAGGTTTACCTGGTTTTAATACCATAATTACTTCTGCAACTTTCCATTGGCAGGCACGGAACGTATTCTAGCCTAAAAGCCGCGGTAATGATATGTAAAAGCTTAGTTAGTGATTTTAAGGGCAGCATTTTAAGGACTTCTCTGATTATCAGGTAGCACCCGAGGGCTTTTTTCGGTTTTAAGTTCGTTATAATAGTCCCTAATTCAGCAAAAGTTGTGTTTGCTGTTGTAAAGTTATCAGACGCCCTTTCTGATATACTGATATACTTGTATAGTGTACTAGTGTTTGCCCATCAAAAAGCCCTTTGAAAAGTTTCTTCTTGATAATCCGCGAAGAGCTGCGCCTTCTCCCTATCCTCCTTCGCCCATTCATTGTTATCGACTGGTGGCGCTGGAGTTTCGGGCCTTTTGAAGCCTTTAAATGCTTCCTAAAGCGAGTAATTGGTTTCTTTTCCTGCAGTCAAGTTTTCGGCATACGTATTTACTACGCAATTTTTGTGGTTTTTCAGAGTCTCCTTGAGTGGATTACAAAGTTTATTTAGACGTCTTTTATCCTGCAGAGCTTGAGTAAATTGCCATTTCTTGCGTGCTTTCCTCTTTCCCTTTATCGTTTCTTTTATCTCTGGCGGGTAATTTGTGCTATTTTTCGCCGTTTTTTGTCGTTGATGAGGTGTGTTGTTCCATGCAGCACATTGAACGATTTCCACGAAGGATTCGACTTCAAGTAGCGTAGTAATCCTTAAAACCCCTTATTTTTACGCGCGACCCATTTTTCAAGTGGGTTTCGGAAATTAAACAAACGTCAATATCATTGATACGAAGGAATAACTCTAATTCATTGAGTCTGTCTAAATCTAAGTAAGTAATCTTAGTTTTCCTTTCTTTATTTTTCGGCTAAGTTCGTTTTTTATTGAACCTACTAGATGGAGTGAAAAGTGACGTCCTTGACCGCCAGAATGCGCTGCTACTGCAAAAAAAGGTTATGGTGCCTTGAAGTCCGTTCATATTTAGGGAGACATGCCAAATTTCAGTGCGATACTGTCTTTAGTTTTGTTTTTACAGCTGATTGTTTTTGGCGTGTTTGGCATGATGTTGACTATGGACAAAAACGATTTTCGTTCTCTCATAAAACATTATTTTTTGAGAGGCAAAACGGCGAAGGAAACAAAAGAAAAGTTGGGTATGGGGCTAATGTTCCGTCAGATTACACCGTAAAATATTGGTTTCGAGAGTTTCGTGGTGACCGCAACTCCACTACCGGTTACAGAGGACAATGTCAAAAAAATACATGAAATGGTGTTGGCTGACCGGAAAGGTGTGTGGGTGGGTGTGCGAGATAGCAGATACCACAAAGATTACTACTGAGCGCACACGCCATATTTTGGACAATATTCTGCATATGAAAAAATTATCCTGCCGCTGGGTGCCGCGCATGCTCACTCCTGACCAAAAACACGAAGGCGAAAGCACTTCGAAAGAGTGTTTGGACTTGCTGATGCGGAATCGGGCGGACTTTTTTCGTCGATTGGTAACTGGATTTGGATTCCTCGGACTATTATCTCTTCCCAAACTTCAAAAGATGGCCCATCAATAAAAAATTCAGCTCACGCGAGGAAATCATCGACGCCACGGAGGAGTATTTTGCAGACCTTCCGGAAAATTACTTTTCGGATGGGATCAAGAAGTTGGAAAATCGCTGGAATAAGTGTATCAAACTAAAAGGGGACTATATTGAATAATATAAAAAAACATTTAAAAAAAAAAATTTTAATTCCCAAGGAGGTCACTTTTCACTCCATCTAGTATTTTCAATCTATGAGTATGTTAACTTTTCGAAAAGAAGTGCATTTACTTTGTTTTGCTGCTCAAGTTTCGCGAGATAATCTAAAATACTTCAGAAGCAGAGTCTTCTGACTCATCGGCGCTTTTAAAATTTAGTTTTGTATCTTGGGCATATGTTAGATTGCCCGATAGTTTACGTGTAATGCTTGGCGGTCTTTCTTCAGACATTTTCGCCTTAATGTTTTTAATAACAAAGACATTGGGTTTTGCTTTTGTTTCTGTTATTTTATCGAGTCTTTGCTTTTTTCGCGGCTCAGATTTTGAGGGTTCGTTTTGCGCCTTGAGCAACTTATCTCGTTTATTTTGCAGCTCTCTGGCTACTTCACATCCTCGGAAATTAGCTACTTGTTTAGCTTTACAGTTAACATAGATCATAGGGGTTTTTCTGCTTACAACACAATCCTTTGAGAGATGAGTTCCTGTGCATTTGACGCAACGCGGTTCTCTTTGGTAATACGCTTGCGTGGCAACGTTTGCACTGCGGAATTAATTTTGTGTTTTTATGCAAAGGCTCAATTTTAATGACGATATTGAGGATTCCTTTTATGTCGTATATTTTTTGAATATTCTCAGTTTTTTCAAATGTTAGCATGAAAAGAGGAAGGCCACGTTTTACCGTTACTTCCTTCCTTTCAAATTTCTTTTTTTTCGCGCTTTTCGGTGTTTACTGCGTCAACGATTTTAAATCCCTTAACTCGCAGTTCACTAACGATATCCTATTTTGGGCAAGACGGATTTAGTCCTCTAACGACAACACGTATTGGCCTTTCACGTTTATTCTCAAAAGTGTACCATTTGTTTTTTTCCGTATTTAACTTCCGAGATAGTAGGCGATAGTTGTCATCGTCCTGTACGTTAACTTTCCATACGTTGTTGTTGCGCGATGTTACTGTATAGTCAGAACGCGGCAACGTCTTCATAATGTTTTGTAGTTTTTTGAAATCTGCAATTCAGTTACGTGAATTGGCGGAGGTTGCCGTTGTTCATATCTCTGGTTTATATCGGAAACTGTTCCTATTTTGTCGTTTTTTTTGCGACTTATCTCCCGTCACTTCTCGTTAAGTGATCGTTTTAGAAGATGAACCGACTTTTCGCTTTTTGCCAGGACATTTTTGCAAAATGCAATCGGTTTCGCATCCTAAGCCTTCTTCGTCTGTTACGTAAATTTTTTTGTCCGACTCAACATACACTTTTTCATTTTCGGTGGCAATGTTATAGATCTTGTCTTTAGCTTTGGGTTTTTCGTCTCGATGCATCCCAGAGGTCAGTGGCCTTCCAATTTTCCCTCAGCAGGAAAAACTATAGACTTCTGGCTTAGAGGCGGGGCATTACCTTTTTGCTAAGCAGTTAAATGTTCTGACATAAGTGATACAACACCTTGCGACGCTTGCTGTGAAAGTGATGACGACGCCGTGGAGCGCTACTCCTATGAACGCCCGGCTGATGCTCCCATCAGGCTTCAGATACTCGGCATTGACGTGGGTGGTGGGTGCTCGTACTATAGGCACTTTATCAGTGAAAGGAATTTACAAGGAATACAATGGACTAGTTCCGATGGTATAAAAAAACCAAAACAAAAAAAAAAGAAATTCAGGGTAGAGTGCCGTTGAGCCTATCATTTACCGAAACATTTCTTTCTTGCAGCGGTCAACAAGCTTGTAGAAGATGGCATTTGAATAGAACACCTTGATGCCGGCCTTAGTACGTATGGTTGTCTGATAACCTTATTGTATTGGTGGCTAAAGCACTGAATCTCAATATTCTACCTGCTTTCCCGATTGCTTATGTTTATACATGAAAAAATAACAAATCTTAAAGATAGTAAGATTCAGAGACTGTTATTTTAGTCGAGCAGATAACCAAACCTACATACCTACGGTATATATCTGTATATATCTGTTCTTTGCGTTATTTTTCTGACCTACTCTTTTGAGGGGGTCAATTTATAAGACTTAACTATAATTAAGTCGAGAAGTAAGGTAAGAATCTTACACAGGCCGACAAAGTCAATTCTATCTTCTAACTCAAAAACTGGACTATATGGTACTTTCCGGAAGGTTTTTAATACTCTAAATGCGAACCCACCTTAAAATCGATCGAATTCCTGATGTGACGGAGTTATTCTAATGTCGTATTCTGACTATGAATCCTTCGGAAAAATATAGTCTGGTTTCTAATTGATTTACCATTTTACCATGATGCGCAACTAAAACCATCAGGTATCGCCGACTAGTATCCAGAATTTCTGTATCTTATTGCACTAAATCATCTGATTTTTTTAAGTCAGGGAGTGGAATGTCTACTAGCAAGTCCAATACTTCTGTAGAATTTGACTTTATCGCTTCTGTAGTTTCTATTTTACCCATTCCTAGAACTCTACTGTTTTGTTTTTTGGTACGTATATAGGCATTAAGCAAGTCAAGAGATCAAGTAAAACTACGGTGATGTATTTATGTACATCCAAAAGATTATTTTACTTCGGAGTCCTATCTTATGTCAATAGTTCTGCCCCATGAGAGGAAAGTGCTATATGCTTCTCACATTGGTTTTCCTATATTTCAGTTACCAGTTAAGTTTGGGATTTAAATATACGTCATGGCAGCACCACGGCTTTAAACGTATTATATGAAATTCTCTATACACCTACTCTATCGATTATGTACATTGATAATTTCACTATAAAGAATAGTCTTCTAAGAAGTAGGAACAACAGCAGGTGATAGAAATGTGCAATGCTTACTTGAGTCTCCAACGTGGTGATAACTTAGAAATGTTAAGAGTAACCGCATTAGAGAAAATTACTCGTTCTCGTATGTATGTACAATAGAAAAGCTAAAAGAATAACATTGAACCATGTAGCTACCAACTGAGAAGGAGGGACCTACTGCAGAGAACATGCAACAGTACAATAAATAAGGACATGCAACAAAGGATCCGAGTGGAGAAGAAAGTAGTTTCAAGCGAGAAGTGCAGACCGGAGATAAAGGAAAAGCGATGCAAAGAAGATGCAATGGTATTACATAAGTAGCTCAAAAGTACTCAAGTAGCTGCAGACAAAATCCGCTACCGCCTTTATAATAGCGCACTTTATCCATTGCTAATTTTCCTGTTTTTCCTAGTTCATATATGTACATACATACCATATACCAAAATATATTCCTACCTTCCAAAGTGCCCTAATTCGCTGTAGTGCCATAATAATAATATAACCTCCCATAAAATGCCTCTCATCCTTTGAGAAATAATATTCCGACATTGTATAACTTTGGTCGTCATTTTATCCTTTTGAATTTCTCTTTTCATAACTAAACAAGGCAATCTCTCGCAGACCACATTAACCTGACACTTCTGTGAAGTGGAAATTTTCTTTTCAAAAAAACCTTTCTTTTCGGTTTGGCAGTTTTTTTTTTTTTTTTTTATTTCAATTTAAATAAAACTGTCACTTATGTACACAGTCGTGGCCAAAATACGTGCATAGCAATACAGAGCAGAAAAAACAGTAAAAGGGTACCAAAGCTGAGCCCGGAATTCAATAAAAATGCTCCATGACATATTCGAAGAAGAAAAATATTTGCTTGGGGTTTTCCCCAAGACCAATCATCGATTCTGTGTGCACCAAAGCATGATTACTTCTTGGGAATCCTTGGAAATTCACTTACGCATTCACGTGGTGAATGGTGAGTGTATTGGGAGAGGGTTGAGATTCAAGTGAACAATTCAGTTTTCTTCTAGATGAACATAAGTAAGTTTTGAGATATTCTTTTAATCAACTGTGCAACCTACTTTATTCGGATTCTACTTCCGTTTCCACTTGTTCGAACTCAAGAAATAGTCAAACACACACGAACACAAAGGTATAAGTAGGTATACAAAAGTGTACACACTTTCTTAATCCATCCATCTGATGGTAGAACTTCAAAAAGTTTCCACCATTCGTCGTTGTAGTCGTAGTCGTAGTCGTAGTCGTAGTCATAGTCGTCATCGTCAACAACCGCAATTGCTCCCATTTTCCACACTTGAATAAGTTATCTGTGCTCAACATGTGAAAAATTTCACATTGGATTTTCGTATTAACTGTGAAACCGCTTACGTCCGAATGAACTTAAAACACAGAAAGTTCCACGTCCTTCCATACGGTAGTATTCCAGGCACACACTACCGTATACACTGCAATCTCTGATTTACACTGAAAGCTTTCAGATGGAGACCATAGACCGGAGATAGAATGGTGCCATTTTTTGCAGTCATTTTTTTTTTTTCAAATTTTTTTACCAATTTTTTTTTGTGGAAAATTCTCTAATGGCATTGACGACGGGTTGGTTGCATTGGATTTATCAGTGACAGACGGAAAGTTATTTGATGGAATCAGTCCATGGTTAAAAGAATGAAGGAATGGATTAAAGATTCGTTTTTTTTTTTGGTGCCCCCTCTTCGTCTTCAGCAGTGCCAATGCTACGACCGACATAAGTTTGGATGTAGGTACCTGCAATGGAATATAGTTTTAGTTGGAGCTAGACGAAAGGAGACTTGTCTGGTGGGCGTTGGAGCAATACTAATGCAATTAATCAGAGAGCGGTTTTAAAACGTTTTTGTTGTATGCAATATTTGGTAGGTAGCTTGCAATTACTAGCACTTTTCTATAACAAAAAAAAAAAGGATTACAGAAGTTGGTCCTTTGATGAATAATGCAGGGGTTCAGGGCGACTAGACGAAGCAAAAAGATTGCCATTAAAAGAAAGCAGTAATGAAAGGAAATTTTATTGCTCTTTTCTTGTAAGAGGAAAGTTAAAAATTTAGATGGAAGAGATTATTAATGAAAACGTACAATAGTAAAATTTTGAAGTAAGTCTCAATCCTCTATGCAAAGTTGGAAATATTGAATCTTGTTCATGAAAAATGCAATAGAACGGCCGACTTGAGCCCAACCGATTCGATGTTATTTTTTTAAGTTTAGTTAATATGAGTTTTGGAAAAAATAGCAACTTTGTGAGCGCTTCCAATTGATCTTGCTGAATATCCAGGCACTCCGTAGACTTTAAACTTTAAACTTTTTCTGAAGCTCATTCACATATAAATTTTAGGTCCAGATGGTGCGGATGAATCCTTTTATAAAAGCATTTTATTCAAAAAAATTTCATGGCTACGCCCAGCAATACAGTTTTAACGATACTGAAGGTTACTACGATTTAGCAAGTTACAAGCGGCCGATCATCGGTCCTGTTGGGTCGCATGACCACCAGTAGTCCTCAGCAGGACTTACAATTTGGTACCATCGGAATCAGGATCCTACGGACTTCGGTTTGGCCTGACTTGAAAGAGGTAGGCCCTCTAGAGGGAGGGTCATGTTGGCTGTAGTTTAAACCTAAAGTTTCAGGAACGGTCTTCTATGTTTGGTTTCAAAAAAGTGCTGGGTGCCGTGACCTTATGACCGGCTAGAGGTTTTAGGTTAATCTCGACCCATAGCTATGGTGCTTCTAACACAGGTTCCGAATTGGTATTACTTAATGCAGGTAAACGTTGGCCAGACATATGGTATCCTGACTCCCATGGATGTATGGACATCCCGTTATTTCAAGTCTACACGATAGGCGTTTATACTAAACACAAGGGACAACTGTAGGATGGGGTAACCAATTTCACAAATATCGAAATTCCAAGTCGGAAGCGAATATATGTAATTCACATCTTTCTGGAATTTAACCTTCAATACTGAGAATTCGGACGAGATCAATGATCCAAGTCCAAGGCAAACTCATGCGCCTGCACATAAAGTAAGTTTTTCCGTAAGATTATTGTAATATTGTGTAATGAAGTTTACCTTTTTTTTTGTTTTTATTAGTCTTAGCGCTAGATTACTCTTACATAGCAAATTTAATAATTCAATAATACAGGAATTCAAAACATGAAATAGTTAAGTACAATTTGTAGCAATATAATTATTATTATATTGTTCTTGAGGGGAGAATTCAATGCACCAAAAGGAACAAGGAGATAAGCTATTATTTAAACAATTAAGTATTAAAAGAACAAAATTCATTTATGAACAAATTGTTAATATTTGAATAGTCAAAGGATAAGAGCCATTTTTTGATACCATTAACAAATACATTTTTCACTCTTTCACATCTTAGAGAATCTGGAAGTAAATTAACCAGACGGGGTGCTGAAGCAAGATAAAATCGTCCAAAATGAACTTTATAAACTGGTGGAACAACAACAAAATTTCAGGAACTAACCCGCAAATCATAAGTACCAGTGTTTCGAACTGTGTAAAAACCCGAATTTTGGAAAAATATTTTAAGAACTTTATAACAATAGAGATGTCTTAACGGAAGAGTTTTAAGGTTGCTGAACAGATTAAAACTTGGAGTTCTGCGGTTTACTCTGCACAAAATTCTAATTGCATGTTTTTGCTTTAATAATAAAATATCGGTTTTAGTAAAGTAAGCACCGCCCCAACGAGTGATACCATGTCCCAATTGGGATTTTAATAAACCGTTTTACACTCGTTTTAGAGTTGAATGATTACAAGTTGCCTTACTACTTTGTTAAGATATTGTCTTAGATAATTATATGTTTGGACCAACTTAGCTTATTGTCCAAGATTATACTTAGGTATTTAAAGCTTTCGACACCTTCTATCTTAAAGCAAGTACTGCAACAGAAGGCTTCATAGTTGAATGAAGAATAATTACCGTCATTATCCGATAACCGAAAGCGGGTACAAAATGGAGAGTGATAGAATAATGGTAACTCGTCACAATTTGTAATATTAGTATTAATTACCATGCATTTTGTTTTATCACAAAATCAGCTTATGAACTGAAAACCATTTTCTCAGTAAATCAAGATCATCAATTACCTCTAGGAATACATTTAAAAAGCTTTTGTTTGAATATGAAAGTGCAGTATCGTCAGCAAATGCAATCATTTTACCTTTAAATGGTTGGATGAACAAGGAGTTCACATAAATCAAGAACAAAATAGGACCTATTATTGATCCTTGTGGAACACCGGTAGCAATCCTTTTTGGAGAGCTATAAATATTTTTGTATCTCACCATTTGCTGACGATTATTTAAATATGAAGCAAACCAGTTATATATATGTATTACCTCTAAAACCGGAATGAAAAAGTTTATCTAATAATATTGTGTGATTTACCATATCGAACGCTTTCGTAATATCTATAAAAAGAGAAGCCGGAATCTCAGAAGAATTAATACTTTGGCATAACTCTCCTGTTATTTTTAGTAAAGCAGCTGCAGTCGACAATCCACTTCTGAATCCGAATTGACATTCACTAAAAAAATGGGTTCTTTCTAAAAATGATAACATTCTTGATTTAATACCCCTATCCAAAACTTTTGAAAATACAGATAGCAAAGATATAGGTCGATAATTATTCAACATTGTCTTGTCGCTATTTTTATGAAGTGGTAATACTATTGCAATTTTTAAAGCTTGAGGGAAAATTCCCATTTGTATACTTGTATTAAAAATATAACATATGACATCAGAGATGTGAAATGAAATTTTCTTTAGCAAAAAACTTGTGATCCTGTCAAAAGACGTGGTCTTAGAAGTTTTAAGAGAGCAAATTAATTCATGGTTCTCTGTTTGACTTTCTAGATCAAATAAGTCACTCCTGGGAAATAAATTATTATTGGTTGAGTTCTGAAAAGAACTAATATTATAAAAGAATAAATGAAGTAGCGATTTCCAGAGGATTAGAGATAGTTGAGTTGATCACGTTCAAGACAATATCCGCTTCAGGAGTTTTTCTATTAAGTATTTCATCAACAACGCGCCATTGTTTTTTGAGATTACCAAGACTGTTATTTTATTACGATAATAAGTATCTCTGTAATAAGGGATATCAATCTTAAGCTCATTATTTAGTTTTTTTATAAAATTGTCTGAGTCTAGAATTATTCGGATGTTTTTTAACCAAAAAGCTAAGTTTATGTTTCCTTTTAATTTTTTCCAGAAGTGTGGAAGCCATCCAAAGTTTTACACATTGATTTATGCTATTTCTGCGTCTTGTAATCTGCTTGCTGTTCGCAATATGAGACTGTAGCTTTCTTAAGAAAATGTCAAAGGCAGATGTACTCGTAGGTTCAGTTGTACAAAAAACTTCATCCCAAAATTAAAAATTCAAATGATTCTTAAGAACATTATAATTGATTTTGTCAAAAAATTTTAGCGCGGTTGATTCAGTTCGTGGAACATTATTATCTAAGAACTGAATACTTTTTAAGCAATGATCTGTTACTTGAAGGTCAACTGTCATAGTTTTAAAGATGGTTTTATTATTGCTGTGGACCCTAACAAATATGTGGTCTAAATGCGAACTGAAACGAGTTAGTTGAGTCAGCAAAGAATCGAAACCGAATGCAGATAGCGTCTACAAGAAACGGTCAACATTAGTTGAGTTAGACAATACATACAGTAATATTAAAATCATCGATTAGAATAATATTTTTACAATTTTTAAGCTTCAAAAACTCATAAAATTCTTCCAAAAAAGATTTAACCAAACATCAGTGAAGTCTGTAAACACAAATAAAACAATAGCAGGAACCAGAAAGGACACAATTGAAGGTGATTATGTCAGCACTTTGTAAATTATATTATTTTAATTTTTATGCCTGCTCTGTAATTTTTGACGAATACACCAACACCGCCAGCTGAATACGAATCATTACATGTTGCGTCAAAAAAAAAATTTTGGAATACTACGAGTAAAATCAGAAATTTCATTCTTAAAAATCCAGATTTCAGAAACAAAAATTAAATCTGGTAAATAGTCTAAAGATGAGAGATGGGTGAAAAATGTGTCAAAATTCTTTCGTAAACTGCGAATGTTCTGGTGGATTACTGAGTGTTGAAGTGCGATTCTGGGGTTTTTGTGTAATGTGTAATGCTGTCTGGTGTCTGGTTAGTGTGGTTTATATGTATGTATATGCGTAGGGTATTTGTGTTGTTGAGAAAGACTTCTCCATATGTGGTTATAATTTATTGTCAAGAATAGTGGTTAGATTTCAAATTAATAAATTACAATACTTTAGTTTTCTATGAAAATGCGTACGTTAGGTAAATATGAAAAATATGACTTTACTCGTTGCCGGTTGAATTGCTAGTCCACTCAGCGAATCCAAAAAGTGGCGGATTATGAAATTTAGTACTAAAACTTACAGCATGTGTTCTAAAATTGATTAGAACATTTTCATACAAGCTTTCGGGTGATGAATTGGGGTGATGTGCCAAAGTTTCCCATTTCAGAACACTGAGAAACTAGAAGATTGTTCACTTCTTGAATGATCTATACAGTAACAATTGAAATGTTCGGAATGAAAAGAAAGGTTTACGAGGGGCGTTCAAAGTATTCTCGGTATCGGGGTGAAGCTATGGTTGCATATATAAATTGACTTATTTATCAAGTAACACTATTATTTTAGTGCATTCATGTAAAATTTCATATAAATGTGATTATTAATTCGCGTTTTATCTCTAGTTAAACAGAATCATAATGGCAACTGAGGCGATGATGGTGAAAACTGAGCATCGCGCTGTAATTAAATTTCTCACTAAGCAAGGAAAAAGTCAAAAAACTATTCATGAAGAGATGGTGGCTGTTTACCAGGGTTCCGCACCTTCATTATCAACTGTGCAAAAGTGGTCAAGTGAGTTCAAGAGAGGCAGAGAGAGCATTGTGGACGACCCCCGCTCCGGCGCCCCGGCTACTGCTTGTACGGGAGAAAGCATCAAAGAAGTCGAAAAACTTGTTCTTGAGGATGCCCGAATAAAGGTGAAAATGGTGGCAGAGATCACCAAGCTTTCAATTAGTACCATTCTTCATGACCATCTTAACCTTTCAAAGGTCAGTGCAAGGTGGGTGCCACGAATGCTCACAGCGCCTCAGATAAAAAGTGAGAATCGCATGCTGTAGAGAGCTTTTGGAGATGTGTAGTGAGAACGCGGACGGTGTTATGGATCGAATTGTTACTGGGGACGAAACATGGGTCCACCACTATGACCCTGAAAGCAAACAAGAGTTCATGCAGTGGCATAAAAAAGGAACAGACCCCCCGAAGAAGTTCAAAGTCACTCCGTCTGCCCGAAAGCTCATGGCCACAGTTTTTTGGGACTCAAAGGGAATCTTGCTCATTGAGTACAAAAAAAAGGTGAAACCATCAACGTCACATCCTACGCTTCCACTTTGCATAATTTGCGGGAGGAAATTAAAAAGAAAAGACGGGGTAAACGCGCAGCGGGTGTGTTGCTTCTTCATGACAACGCTCCTGTTCACACGGCGCGAGTTTCCAAGGCTGCTGCGCGAGATTGTGGTTTCGAAGAAATCCAACACCCACCCTATAGTCCAGACCTTGCCCCTAGTGATTATTTCCTGTTTCCGGATTTGAAAAAATGTCTTCGTGGAAAAAGATTTTCGGATGATGAAGAACTCAAGTCGGTATTTTGCAGAGAAAGAGGAAATTTATTATTTTGAGGGTTTAAAAAAGCTTATCTCAAGATGTAACAAATGCATTGATGTTAGGGGAGATCATATTGAAAAATAAAAACAATTTAAATTGAATTCGCATTTTCCTTCATATCGATACCGAGAATATATTGAACGCCCCTCGTATATTATTTTAATTTTTATGCCTGCTCTGTAATTTTTGACGAATACACCAACACCGCCAGCTGAATACGAATCATTACATGTTGCGTCAAAAAAAAAATTTTGGAATACTACGAGTAAAATCAGAAATTTCATTCTTAAAAATCCAGATTTCAGAAACAAAAATTAAATCTGGTAAATAGTCTAAAGATGAGAGATGGGTGAAAAATGTGTCAAAATTCTTTCGTAAACTGCGAATGTTCTGGTGGATTACTGAGTGTTGAAGTGCGATTCTGGGGTTTTTGTGTAATGTGTAATGCTGTCTGGTGTCTGGTTAGTGTGGTTTATATGTATGTATATGCGTAGGGTATTTGTGTTGTTGAGAAAGACTACTCCATATGTGGTTACAATTTATTGTCAAAAATAGTGGTTAGATTTCAAATTAATAAATTACAATACTTTAGTTTTCTATGAAAATGCGTACGTTAGGTAAATATGAAAAATATGACTTTACTCGTTGCCGGTTGAATTGCTAGTCCACTCAACGAATCCAAAAAGTGGCGGATTATGAAATTTAGTACTAAAACTTACAGCATGTGCTCTAAAATTGATTAGAACTTTTTCATACAAGCTTTCGGGTGATGAATTGGGGTGATGTGCCAAAGTTTCCCATTTCAGAACACTGAGAAACTAGAAGATTGTTCACTTCTTGAATGATCTATACAGTAACAATTGAAATGTTCGGAATGAAAAGAAAGGTTTACATTAATATTATTTAAACTAGGAGAAGATATACAAAAAGTGTTACTTAAATGAATATTAGTATCAGACATAATTAACAGATTAAAATTTAGGTTCTAACTTCCTCAACTTTTTGCAAATCTTCAAATGAATATAATATATATATATATTACTTGCTTAGCTCTTCTCTTATAATTACTACTGTAATCCAGAAATGATAGAAAATCTACTGGAAGAAATGAACAAATCTAAAAATACCTTTCCTTCTCTTGCTTAGAGGGCTAACTTTCGACTTCATTTTATGATACAAGGATCAAGCAATAGCTCATTTTAGCGATAGCCAAGTGCGATCTTCATTTCCAACTTTTATGAGGAAGGTAAACTACGAGAAATCTTCAATGTATGAGAAATCACAAAAATAGATTTCCCGCGAATCCTGTTGGCAGGATTAGCGAAGAATATTCATTTCAGCTTAAATGATTGTTGGAAACTTCGCGTCGAGCGAAAGAAATGCAACCAACTACATAGAAATTTGTCACTAGTGTGTCTACAGACATCGACAGCACTCCTAAGTTTCAGAGGATGAACCTTAGATATCAGAAGATAAAGTTCTAGTCGATTACATTAACAACGACACAAAAATTTTGGTTTGGTTTGGCCTGCCGGGATTCTGGAAAGTCATGCTATTTGTAGTTATGCTCACACGAAACCCAAATGTCAATACAAGCTATAACTCAGGTCGCAGGCGGTCCGCAAAAAGTTTCAGGTATATAAGAACTCTCCGCTGAGCACTGCCTAAAAAGTTGACCGACAATCTCATTTCCCACGATTCCATTCTGACCCAGGATCTTAACAAGACTCTGTGATCTGAAAAACTGCGTTCAAAAATGCTGTGCATTCTTGAACTGCAATAGTTTGAAAGTGGTAAGAAAGTTCAGCAAAGCTTTCATCACAGCAGCGTTGCAAAAGATGTAGATACTTCTTCCCTTCCAGCGAGTCTTTACAATATATAATATTACAGTTTATTGCCATTAGAATTGTGGATATCTCCGCTTGGAAAACAGATGCAAGTTCTCTTAATGAGAAGTGAAATCTCCGATATCGGCACCCGCTTAATTCGTCGATTTCGTTTCGTTTCGTTTCGAAACCATTCCTGTGCACAGGAAAAATTGATGTCTTACTCTTGCAGCAACAGGAGTTCCGGTGTTATTGGATCGTAAGGCATGTCCATAAGACCAGAGTCAAAAAACAGTCGGCGAGCAAGGTCATCAAAACTGCGTGTGTAGCAGCAAAAGTTGTGTTTTTTTTTTAAACAGAAGACGTCTTTGCGAATATCAAGGGGAAAGACATTCAGTAGTGCGTCATGTGTAGAGCCAGGCATGGCCAAGGAAACCTCGCATGCAGACCGTTTTTTGAAGTCTGTTTTAAGCAGTATTCACGTATTTTGGTGTTCTACCAGCCAAACAATGAGTAAGCTATAGCTGATATATCCGTAGCAGTGAACATCTTAGGGATCATATTCTGGGAAAACCCCATGGCTTGCCTACAGCTACTTCACACTGCATTTACACTAAGTTACTATCTAGGATGACACTCAAATACTTAGCTTTATTGCAGGACCATACCATGAAAAACCAAGTAAAATGCATTACGGGTAAGTTAGGTTACGGGTTGACAAACGACTGCAGGCCCAGGATCTTAACACACTACTTTTATGTACAATACCCTCTCAAATAGACATAATAGAAGCGAAAATACTGGCGAGTGTGGGGAGGATCGCTCATATCCACAAGGCCACATGGCGGTCTCCTGATCAAAAACACGTGATAGATTAAACACATTGCGATCCATGTAGGATATAAATTAAGTAACCTAGATGACTGGATATTCCGTCTGTTTAAAACGCTATTTAGCAGTACCCAATATAACAATGCGTATTTTAAGTACAGCGCAGCGAATATGAGCATACTGTGGGAAAGTTTGATGACAGATAGTAGAGAACTACTATGGTCGCATAATACGAGTAGCACAGGAGAAAATCATAAATTTCTCCAAAGAAAAAGACAATATTAGAGTAAAATTAGGTCCACGCGATTAAATACGAATATGCTACTGCATGATTGAAGTTAGGATGGCACCGGTTAATATTATGCCTCGTAGAAGTAGCATCTTCCGATAAACATTTGTTCGCCAAATAACAAGATAGAAGTCTCTACAGTGGAACATTTTGTAAATCCTCTAGGACGCTCAAGAGGCTTTAGGACTTACGAGGCGAAGATCCTCAGAACGCTAGATTCGTCCAAATTGAGCGAGAGCTCTCACGATATAATATAGACATCGTGGTCCTGAGTGAGATAAGTTGGATGCTGGGGAATACCATTCGCCCATAAAAAGCACGGTGTTGCTCTACTCTGGAAAACTGGCCGGAAGCACTCGAGAGTCCGGCGTAGGACCAACAAAAACCTCATGTCTTGCAAACCGTATAGTAACCGGATATTGATGGCCAGATTTCCGAGTAGGGGAAGAAAAATTACCAAAGGACGAAAAAATCAAAAGACAGTCAAGTTGGCGCCACCCATAACTTAACGCCTAACGGGGACATCGTAATCGTAGTGGCAGATTTCAACTCTAAGGTAGACAACGATAACAGAGTCGTGCGCTGTGTAGATATGATTCAGTTCATGGCCCCGGAAACCGCAATGATAATGCGGAACGGTTTGTAGATTTCTGCGTCAATAACAGGCTAGTAATTGGATACACTCTGTTCGAGCACAAGATTAGTGGCGTCTCATCTGACAGGCAGCGAACGTAACACTAAATCGATCATTTTGCGATAAGTCGACGTTTTAGAAATGGTGCCCTAGACGTCCGAAACAAACGTGAAGCCGATATCGGATTGTCGCTCGACCATCATCTGATGTTAGCCACTATACGCCTTCGTACTGCATCCGTTAATCGCAACCCCTCAAACTTGCTTCGAGTTACCAGGTAATATACCGACCGACTTTGGGATCTCCTAGTGCGGGACACCCTAGCCAGGGGCCATCTTGCCACCGAAGAAGAAACAATCAGCAGCTCGACGCGTGAAGACATGAATGACAATTAGAAATCTGTGAAAAATATTTTTGCATCTAGGACAGTTGCCTACATCGGTATAAGGAAGAAAAGTCACAGCGCATGGTTATCAGCAGATACCTGGAGACGGACCGATGTAGGTATTTCACTTAAGGCTCGGATTGCAGCGGCATCAGCAGTGGAGAGACGCGAGTTAGAAATCGTGTGAAGAGAAAGGAAGTACAACATAGTGTCAGACGTGACAAGCGTTCATATACCAACGCCACGATGTTTAAAGGCCGCAAAAGCAGCTAGCAGGTGTGACAGGAAGAAGCGTGCACAGCATCGCAAAATAATTTACTGGTGGGCGGAGTTCTATGTATACAACATTCAGTGAAAAGGTTAGATGGCAGTCTGCCGATTTCGGATAAGGATTAGCTCAACAGATTTAGGGAACATTTCGCGTTAATGCTAAATAATTTAGGCTACAGTGTCATAGTCCCAAACTCCAACGAGCGTGCTGCAGCAACAATTTTCCGAATTCGAGCTGGACCTCCCAGCAACTCATACATAGTAACCACTATCAGATCAATCAAAAGAAATGGGTATTAGGCATTAATGGTATCTCTGCCGAGATTTTTCAAGCGGCGCCAGCTATTGTACATTGGAAGAGTTACTACAATACAACGGCTAATTTTTAGAGCGTGGGAAAATGAGCCGTGTCCGGAGGAGTGTCAATGAAAGATGATCATCAAGCTTCTAAAGAAGGGCAATTGATGGAATTTGGGAATTGGAGAGGAATATGCGTTTTCCAGCCGTAGCCAAGGTAATAGCTAAGATAGTTCAAGAGCCGATAAGAGGGCTAGATGCCTCAACAATCGATGCCTACCAAGTGGGATTTCGGAGTGGATGCTCTTGTACCTTAAGAATCATCATTGATGAATGCGTCTAGGTTAAGTCTCCGCTATGTCTACTGTTCATTGACTTTGAAAAGGCTTTCGGCAGTTTAAACAGAGATACTATAAGGCTGGCTTTACTCAGGAATGGTATCCCGGGAAAACTTATAGCTATTATTTTGGCTACTTACCAGAGTGGTAAGTGTGACATCCTGCACAATGGTAAGGTGTCAGATAACTTTTAAATCCATAGCGGAGTATACTTTCACTGTTGTCATACCTGGTATTCCTCAGTGATGTACTTCGAGCAGCGTTAACTGAAAGAAACCATGGATTAAGGTGAAAAATTACATCTTACCTGAAACACCTGCACCATGTTGACGATTTTTTCCTCCTTGCTTATAAAATAATAGATCTCCATCGAATGGCTTAATATAAAACCCAACATTGCTGGACAACAGGTCGAGAAAGTCGAAAACTTTCTATATCTTGGAAGCACTGCCTCGGCCGCTGGTGGCACTCAACTTGATGTGGGCAGCAGAATCGGGAAAGCTAAAACTACACTTGGAATGCTATCGGAAATCTGGAAAAGCAATGTTCTTAGCACAAAAATCAATGTGAGACTGTTCAGATCCAATGTAGAATCAGTACTACTGTAGGAATGCGGCATTTGTAAGGTTATCAACATTGTCACTTGAACATTGCAAACCCTCGTAAATAGATGTCTACGTAATATTTTAAGGATTTCTTGACCGATCCGTACCTTCCACGAATAGGTTTATTTGAGAATGGGACAAGAAACTGTAGAGTCTCTACACGGAGGAGGAAGCGGCAATGGATTAGTTACACCTTACGGCGTGACAACGACCTTTTTGCGTTGTCAGTGGACTTCAATGTCATGCAGAAGAGCGGCCTAAGCAAGCATGGCGAAGAACAGTCGAAGAGGAATCGAGACTATTGGAAAAGAGTTGGAATGAGTGAGAATGCATTGCAGGAATCCGAAAAAGATAGCGCGCAGGCGTTGCGGATGCCCTATACCCCTCGAAGGGTGACCCGATTTATGCAAGTAAGAAAAAAGTTCCATTGAACTGCGGCAATTATAGAGTCATACGTATTTAAAATATTGCACCAAATGAAATAAAATATAAATCAGTGTATCATGTCAATGAATAACTTTAATTTTGAGGAAACAAATTAGTTAATCTACTTAGGTTCAGCAGTGAAATCGAGCAATGACATCAATGCGCAGACAAAGTTAAGAATATGTTATCTTAGCTGGCTCCGAAATTAGAAATGGACTTCAACCAACTAAGCGTGCTAAACTGGAGTCACATACGTCTAACTAGAAATCGAACGGATTCGAGGGACCTAATTGTACAGATGTCATTTGCTCACCCAAAGCAAGCATCGCTGCACGCCCACAATTTTAAAATGAGACCGTGCACCATCCCGTGTACTGTTGGCATTATGAACATTTGGAGTTTGAGTCCGACATTCATATTATTGTCTAGTGGTTTCGATAATTTAGAGTCCCTAAAGTCTCTAAAGTTATATCTAATTCATATTAAAGGGCGTTACCGCCATACCTACGCAAAGTATGAAAAGAATCTGAATTTCGTTAATTCACCGGAATTGTTAATAAGGCTCTATTAAATCTACATCATCCACAGACCTACTCATATGTAAGCATTTAGCTAGAACACTCATATATTCAAGTACCTTCCAGCTAATAATATAGAATTAAGAATTTCAAGGTTCCTGAATAAACTCGCTTCAAATATACTTACACGAAGTTTACATATAACTTTCAAGCAATATATACTCGTATATATGTTATTTTATGTTTGAGTATGTTGATATGTTAAGGTTTGATTCGTTACTTCACAATATTTCCTGTGTTAACATTATGCTATGCACTAGAAAAAGGGTCAACTCTTTTACCCTCTATCCATTGTTGGGAAACTTTACCGATCTAAAGCCGGTGGTATCTTTTTACCACCGGTTGACCGTTAAACATTTATTGTGGTCAATCTCCTTAGAATGAGTTTTTGTCTAAATCACTTGTTAAACTCCAATAGAAGTTTTCCTTTCTCTTTTCCTTTCAAGAAACACGTCTAAGAGTCCTGAAACTTTCCACGCTCAAAAGCCCAGCGGAAAAAGTGTGTTAACTTTTATAGACCAATAAGATAATACATAAATGTTTCCTACGGGAATTGTAATGCTAGATTATGATTAAATCTTTCCAAAGGCTGATACTGTTTGTCTACAATAGTAATAAATGTCGGCCCATATGTCGGGCCATCGACACACATTTGTTTGAAAAAGTTTTCTCTAGTTATGGAAACACTAGTAGTAACGATAATGACATTTGCTAACAAAGTCAAAATTATGTTCAAGAAAGTTGTGGAGTATGTGAAGGTTTCCTCTGGGTCATTAGTCCCAATTGACGATTCTCACAATTACGCATATGTGAGTTTTTTTTTTTAAATATAAGATATGTAAAATATGTATATTCAAAATATTTGGATAAAGTTCAGAGGTGACATACGGAATTTATTCTGAAGTCATAGACAAAATTAATAAATACACAACACCTATTTGAATCAATCCTTAATGAAGGAAAAGGTCGCACTAACAACTTAATTGAATGGCATTATCAGGCGTTTAAGCCAGCACTTATTTTGTAAATACCAATTTGTCGGACTGTCGGCTCCCGCCGAGACTCTCCTACCCAGACATCACAGGATATCGCCCCTTTCGCTTTCGTGCATTCGATTACATAGTATGGCGGGTTGTTTTGTTGATTCGGTCCCTAACTTTGGTAACAGATGTTCCTCACTCAGTGTTTTGGAGATTTGGCCTACCTTCGTCATCACCTTGTGAAATTTGAATATTAAATTACGGGGGTAGGTAGTTCAGTAGCAGTAAGGTAATGGCATAATTTAAAACCATACGATTGTAGCTAGGACTAGACGTTAATTGCACTTGTTTTTCCACCTACAAATATATTGGTCACAGTTTACCTGTTAAGCTTATAAGTGAGTATGTTCTACACTATTAACACACCAACAGCGTGGTGGTAAAATCCTTGATATTAGGGTGCAAGTTAAAGGGAACCTCAACAGGGTTTCTTCGAATATTTCGTAACCCAAGTGGAACGATTTTAACGTGATAGTCTAGGATCCTACAACTTAAGATAAAGGGTACGTGTTGGTTGATTTTTAAGCTCCATGTCACATGCACAAATTTATCGCTCTGGTGTCATCAAGTTGCTTTTCGAGCTAGTTGAAGTGCGATATTGTGTTTAAAATCGCTGTAGCGAGTAAAAGGCTTATACTTTAGATGAAAAGTACACTAATGATATTATGTAATGTGCTTTTGTAAAAGACGTTAACACCTGTCATACGCCGTAAAAGTTATGCCAACTGAATAAATGTAAAGCCAGATATGATGGATATGTTCTTCGGATTGACTCGATATTTTTCCGACCTTATATTTTTCAACGGCAACACGGGCCAAACAGGGTGTCCTTGCTAAAAAAAAAACATTACATAATATGTTTCCTAGAGCATACATTTTTCTAGTCATATGCAATTAAGGTCAGTCCAATTGGGTAGCTGTTAAGCGAGATAATAAATTATATTGTATATGTTTTGTGTAGAATCGGCCATATTACGATTTCTTTGAAATTTGGTCCCCTGTCAGCGTCAATTACTGTGGTGTAACAGTCCGGAGTGGAACTTAGTCTTAACCAAAGCTCTTTCTATTAAGCAAGATCTTGCGCTAATCTCCTGTGCTTGCAGAGGCTAACTTAACTGAGGTTTTATTTCTATTTGATCTCGCAGCATTAGGCGCATTGTCCCTCAGAAATAATCAAAAACCCCTTTTGCCAAGACAAGTGCCCCTAAATAGCAAATACATCTTGATACATCTTCTTATCCAAATTTAGTTTATTCAGACGGGGACAAAGATCATTCAAAGAACTTTTTCATTTTCGTTAGCTTTAGATAGAGTCCATGCTTCCGGTTGCCATACACAATAAGTGTTAGTGGAAGAGAATTACTACTCAGCTGCCAGGTTTGTCAAAAGAAAACGTGACTGAAAGAATGATTCCTCGTTTAATCTCTACGGATGTTTCGTTGTTTAAATTTACAGCCCAAGTAGATAAAGTCTTTTACCGCCTTCACAACTATAGTTTCTAGTTGCGGCGTGAAGTCTGAGCTGTTGGTGTTGAGTGTCCTTTTTTGTCGACAGCACCAGTCCCCGCCCCATCTTTTTCAATGACCGCATGAGCTCTAGCGACAACTCGCTGATTTCTAGCAATAATGTCCATTTGTGGTATTGGCATTTAACTCTCAAGTTTGATATTGAAGAAATCATAAGACAGGTGTTATCTTTTTATTGCCGACATTTTTGGAGCAGCGAGTATCTCATGTTATCATCCTACACAGACGGATGAGTTTCGAAGCGATACAGAAAGATGATATAACTCGATCTAACGGTTGGCCAGTAGTAATGACAGTTTTTCCAACTGCTATGTTTCAGCAGATGTAAAGTTACCAATGACATTCAGCTCTCAAAATATTCAGTAAGGTTTGTCATTTCATCTTGCATTACGCTAGCCGAATGTGCGGAAATTATTAAGAAATATTATGGAAATTCCGGCTCAGTTGTAAATACGCAACGTGAATTTCGTCGTGAGGTCGGTCGTTATCATACGTTCAGTGTGCAGGAAATTCGTCGCACGCAGTATACTCCACCAGACAGAAATTGGTGTGAAATGAAGAAAACATAGCCGCCGTAATGATCAGTATCAAAGTAGATCCAGAAATATAGCTGGCGCCGATCAGCTGAACTGACCATCGTCAGAGAGTCCATCCGGCTTATTTTGCGGTTGGATTTGGGCCTACATCCGTATAAGATTGTGCTGACGCAAGAATTTAAGCCGGATGACTATAGACAACGTCGTGTATTCGCTAATTTGGAGCTGGAGATCTTGGCCGGAGATCCGCATTTTGGCCAAAAAATTATCTCCTCTTACAAGGCCCATTTTTGCCTCAGCGGATATGTCAACCAGCAAAATTGCCATTATTGGAGCGAACACAATCACAACTGTTCGGCCGAGCATGCATGCATGCACAAAGATTGACTTTTTGGTGCGGTTTATGGAAATAAGGAAGGAGACACCGTTACTGTCAATGGTCCAGGTATAGAGTAATATTAACGGACTTTCTGTGGTCAGAGCTTGAGTACATCAATATATCCAAGCTGTGGTTCCAACAAGCGACGCAGCGCTCGATGTTGTGAAGGAGAAATTTGGCGACTGGATCACCTTACGAGCGTTCATGCGATTTGACACCACTCGTGTGTTTTTTCTGGGTCGACGTCAAGTCCTTAGTCTACGCTAAAAGGCAACTACTTTGAATGAGCTCGAGGCCGGTATTCGACATGATATTGCCGGAATAATGCGCACATATTGGACAGATCGCTAAAAACACAGAAAGCAAACCCGAGGCGACCATTAGAATTATGTGATATTCCACACATAATGGCATGAACGTAGTTTCAAAATAAAGCCAGAATCAATTTCATATCTCACACTTTTGTTTTTTTATTTAAATTTTTTGTCCTATCGTTCTTATCTGGCCACCCCTTGAGGATCATTAGTTAGTTGGTGTACGAGGTGTGTTCAGAAAATAACGGGAATTTTAGTTTTTTGAAAAAAAATATTTATTTATTCGTCTACATTAATGTTGTCGCCCTCGAAATAGTCCCTATCAGATATTATGCACTTGTGACAGCGCTTCTTCCAATCCTCGAAACACTTCTCAAACTCGATCTTTGGGATAACCTTTAGCTCTTTCAGCCATGCGCTTTATTTTTGGAAATAGGAAAAAGTCACACCGAGCCATGCCTGGAGAATATGGAGGGTGAGGCATCGTTGAGTATTGTTTTTGGCCAAAAATTCACTAACAAACAATGAAGTGTGAGCAGGTGTCTATTATGGTGCAAAAGCCATGAATTGTTTTTCCCCATATCCAGGCGTTTTTCTCGGATTGCTTCACACAAGCGGCGTTGAACTTGTAGGTAGTACTCCTAGTGGAAAGAATTCATGATGCACTATGCCAATAAAATCGTAGAAGACAGTAACCATAACCGCACTTGTCGAGCCGTTTTCGATCTTGGCAAGCCAGAATGCCTCCACTGGGACGGTTAGGCATTAGTTTTGAAGTCATATCCATAAACCCATATTTTGTTACCTGTTACAACAAGTTTCAATAATTCTACATCGTCGTTGACTTCATTTAGTGACTCCTCAGCAACTTGAATTTGCCGCTGCTTTTGTTCAAAGTTCAACAATTTTGGAACAAATTTTGCTGCCACGGGTTTCACACCCAAAACATTCGAAAAATTTGGCATGAGCCAATCGATATGCCAACATCATCAACGACTTCTCTGATTGTGATTCGGCGATCGTTCATAACATTTCCTTCACTTTTTCCACGTTTTCATCGGTTATTCATGCGTCCGAGGCGTTCGTCATCCTCAGCGTCTTCACAGCCATCATATGCAGAAACGCTTATACCACTCGCAAACTCTTATTTTGCTCATAGCGTAGGCCTTTGTTAACATTTCACATACTTTGTTATACTTTATTTCATTTTGTACACAAAATTTGATACACATTCTTTGATCCAAACGAAAATCTCCGAGCTCACCTAACCTTATCGGCTGCCACAGACAAAGTAAACAATGAATACAACTGAAAATGTTATCATACTTCAGGAGCATGTATACAAACATAATAAAAAAAAATTGGCAATCGGACTCTTTAAACCCGTTATTTTTTGAAGACATCTTGTATGCTCTTTACCAAAACAAACTTCGCTGCTTTAATTATTCGGCAAGTAGTCCTTCTGCCTCTGCAGCCTTATTGGTCTTTAGTTAAGATATCGCTATCGTGACTTTTTCTTGATCCAGCAGATGTTGTCGGTCATCATCCACGTTGAATGATTTATATTCTCTGCAGCGAAATGTTGATTGTCTTAGGCATTAAAAAGTCTGCAGAAGTTATCATTCCAAACTATGATCCTGCTATTAAGTTTCTGTTCTTCTCCCTGCATGATTCTGGTCTGGATGTATGTACTTGACCGCACAATTTGTCGATTGTTGTGGTGATTGTGGCGTTCTGGTGAAAAATAGCACAAGGCTATATCTTCATCGGACCAAGTGAGAAACCATCATTGGTATTCATATCATGGGCCACACTTTCAAAACGATATTCTAGTTTTTCTTCAGAAGATGTCTTTAAAATCGCTAAGACTGAAGTTTCAATGGTTTTGCGGCGTCCGCTTTCTTTTAATTCTGGACTTATAGATATCCAGCCTGACGCAATAGCGCTAAATGTCTGAGTTTAACGAGCTCAGCAGACAGGACTGATTTTGGTCGCTGATGAATTTTATAGGCAAGGCTTAAAGGAAGCTTCCTAAAACTTGAACCTGATATTGCTTCCACTCACAGCTGCATTCCTCGTGACCTACCGTGACTGATGTATTTCAAAAGTCGGCAGCATTATTGTTTTCTCCTAGCATAAAATACAGAAGAAATTTTTCCATCAAATACACATTTGCTCAGTAGCTATTGCGCTAAACGCAAGTTACAATACTTTGTTTGATATCCTAAAGCACTTCTTCCGAAATTACCCTGCTTAGGCTCTCATCAGGCCACAGTACCGGACAGTGCTCTTATGGGTGCCCATGCAGTGCCCAATTAAAAACGTAAGCAATTTCTATTTTTACGAATGGACAACATAGGTGTCTGAAATAAATGGAAAGAAGTGATTTCGTTGGTGAAAAAGGAATACAAAATTCTTTTGAACTCAAAGAGATCTGCTTCTTTGTTATCTTTAAATGCCACAAGCCTATTATTTCGGGAGTCTCATGTTTGGAATTAAAATTCGATTCGTCGTCTCATCTGGGCTTCGAGGCCCCTTGTATTCCATATGATTTGCTGATGGAGCCCTTTGTCCTTCGGTGAGATACTCGTAGAAATGGTTTTGAGATTTTCATTTTATTTTTAAACCAGATTTTCTATACCACAATCTCGAATGAGTAAATTTTCAGACGGCTGCTGACTGTGCATCGGTCAGTTGATTCATTGAAACAGTAGTCCCTACTCTAATACGGTGGTCTTGAAATTTTTCAGACCTTTTCATTAGAAGCACAAGCGAATGTCCAGAGGGAATTTCTCAATCAACTTCAAGATAAAAAAAATTAAAGTAACAGCACCAATTGATTTTGGTAATTTGCCATTTCAGTGACGGAGAAGCATTGTCTTTAACTGGAATGTATTTTACCTCCAGCATATACGGGTATATTATGTTTTCACATACGTGTGTATAATCTCGCATAATCAAACCGCTGGTTAAACGTATTATAGAAATTAAGATTTGATATGTTTAATTTAGCCAATAACCATCACCAGTATGAGTATTTTGCTAAAATTTCCCGGAATCAATTCCCAGTTGTTGGTTTTATCATTGGTAATGGGGTTGAATACTAATGCCCTGCGTGCCGCTGCTACTGCTTCATGTCATGGACTATGCTCTATTTGAATGCACCTAGCGCGGCAAGCTTAGATGTCAAATTAACCTTACTTAATTGGTTATTTCGATTTCGTTCTTCCCTCAGAAACAGGACTGCAAATATCCCTTTGTACATAGATGTGCACGAGTAATATACAAACATGTACATACTTTTATTAGAATGCGTCATATGACGTTGCATTCCAATCATGTTAAGCCATAATTAGAAGGCACAATTTTCGGCAGATAATAAAACAACTAAAATGGAAATAAGTAAAAAGAAGTTTAATGAAAATAAATTGCAAAGCTAAATGCATTCGATGTCAGTTTTAATTTAAATTTCCAATTAACGAGCAAACTAGATGCTATGTGGCGGCAGCAGCATTAGATGGTTTACCGCGAAAATTTTAATTTACCATCGCTTCTGGTTTAAACGTAAACAATTCGGATGGCTTTATAAATAATTTATTATATGAGATTTGAATATACTTAATTTACTCGTATTTGAAATTAGAAAAGCTATATATTAGGCAGGAACAGATTAGATTTAATATTGATCTTAAAAAAGTCAAATTAAAAATCCAAATTTAAAGTGCGCATGAAGTTTATTCATTGTATTTTTAACGAAAAGATTCGATGTTTTTCAGGATAAATGAATTTGGCTTTATCATTGAAGTCCTCGTCAAAGAAGCAGACTATATCTCAACAAAGTTTCCAAATAGTGGAAAACTCGTTGTTGGAATCATTTCCGAAAACTTTGCCACCTACGGCCGAAGCTTGATTGAGAGAAGAGGAAATTATATCACCAGTTCTGTTCTAATATGATGAGGGTGACTATGAAAATAGAGTAGACCCAGAACTGATGTTTCAAATTCTGCGCCTGAACTCGGCCATAGAACATACACCATATGTACATCGACGGAGGAACCTAGACAGAATCAAGTGCCATGTTAAGGGCCGATTCAGGGATAACCTGTTTAAAGCTCCTTTCTAATTTGAAATCTACATTAAAGCTAAATCGTTAATGGACCCTCCACCCTAAAAGGATCGGTTCGCACTAGACCACCGAAATTAAGCAGCGTTGGACGCGGTGAGATTCAAGACGGGTTGACCGCATGGGAACCCAGCAAGAGTCCAATCGACCAGTTTCGTGTTTGAACTCTACCCTTCCGAAAATGAAAATTAGTGAACATTTTCACTCGCATATAATTCGCAACATTTTCTATATACATAATAAATTTAATTTTTTTTTAAAGCCAATCTTAACGTCGAAAGACTACTTCAAAAAGGATTACCTTTATAAGCTCATCGCTTTAACATAATAACAATATACTGAGAATCTGTGACACCATTGGGTGATATTAATGTCCAGTAAGGAAAGGGTACCATCAGAGGCGCCGCAACTGATGTGCTGGGTTTCACACGACCACCACTAAAAAATCCCTGGTTTGACGAAGAACATCGACAAGCACACGCAGCTAAACAAGAAGCGTACAAAGCGGTGCCGCAATGAAGGACGTGAGCAGCACGTGAGCTCTACGAGCAGAGGAGATGGGAAGAACGACGGCCACTCCAGAAGAAGAAAAAAGAGCACGAGAAGCACGCTATAGAAGAGCGAAGTACTCCGGGAATATGGTACGAAAGTTTTACCAATAGGCAAAAAGAACGTGTCAAGGTATGAAGACCAGTACAGAAATCTGTAGAGATGAAGAAGGAAACTTTGTAGTAGAGTCATACTCTGTGCTGAGGATATGGAAAAACTTTTTCTGCAGACTCTATAACAGCGACGAGACTGTAAAAATAGCAATATCTAAGCTAAAATCCAACGAAACAACTTGATCTGACGGCTTACCGGCCGAGGTAAAAGCGATTTTGTGGAGAGCATACACCATGTCATCTCAGATCTGGTCAGAAGAGTGTATTCCAGATGAATGGAATCTCAGTATCGTTTGCCCGATCCATAATAAAGGAGACCCTCTCAACTGATCCAACTATAGAGATACAAGTTTCCTCAATATTGCATTCAAGATATTATCTGCCAAACTCCTACTGTGTGAAAATCTGATACCCTTCGTCAATAATGTGATTGGTCCCTATCAGTGCGTTTCCAGACCAGGAAAGTCCATAATCGACCAAATCTTCACAATCCGGCAACTCCTGAAACAAACTCAAAAAGTACAAATCGATAGCCCCCATATCTTTATCGATTTTAAAGTCCCATATGACAAAATTTATAGAGATGGGCTAAGTATATAGAGCCATGTCTAGTTTTAGCATCTCTGACAAACTCGCCCGCATGTGCAGAATGACGATTGAGAACACTCGCTGCTCCGTGAAGGTCGGTAACGACTTAACTGCGACCTTCGATGTCAAAAAAGCTTTTAAACAAGGTGACTCGCTGGAGTCTAACTTCTTCAACATCATACTTGAAAGAATTGTGCGGAACTCACAAGTCTGTGATATTACTACTCGTGGTTAACATTATCGGCAGAACCCAGCGGGCTATCACCGGTGCGTTCACTAGTATTGATATAGAAGCTTTTAAATATGCGTTTAGCGGTATATGCTGTCAACAAGAATATATACAGGAGACCGATGAATTGGACAGAACCTCACAGTCGATTGCTATAATTTTGAGGTAGAAAAAAAAACGAAGAATAAATTTTGAAAACCGTAGTCTCTATGGCTAAGAAGGCAATTGAATAGTAATTTCCTATCCCGGACAACTAAGGAGACCCTGTGTGAGACCTTGACCATCCCAATCTTCCTCTATGATACTGAAGCACTCTATCGAAAGCGGATCCCGTTTTCGTTGACAGGCTTTAGTTGAGAAGATTCAACGACGAACAATACGAGCTGTACAGCGCTCATATAACTGTATTTAAGGCGCCTGAGATGGTTAGGATATGTAGAGCGAATAGACACCAATGCTCCGGCCCAGGGAATCTTCGAATCGAACCCGGTGCCACGGTGCCACCTAAGGTGCCACGCGCAGTTAGAAGGGGGCTTTATCCGACTTGGTGTACGGAACTGGAGGCAGTAGCTAAAGACCGGGCTAATTGGAGAGGCTTGTTAGTTGAGGCCCAAGTTCACCCCGAACTGTTGTGCCACCTAAGTAAGGAAGCAAAGAAAGGAAGTCTCTAAAGTAACATACATATATATACGTGTAAAATATAGGCAATATGGTATACGAAATTGGAATAAAATTTCGATTTTGCAACGAGGCTGCCGTTATCGAGCGCTGAAAACCAATTATAATATTGAAAGAAAGCCACCATACACTAGAGAGCCACCCAACTATAACAACGAAAGACTTAGTTTGTTCAAAATTAAATTTGCAGACGAGAGCATGCGGAGAAATGTGAGACGTACCAGGCAGCACGACAAAACAGGATGAAAGCCCCTCACGATATCTCTCACACATTTCAAAAACACAAAGTTCGAATTGAAGCCTTAGGTATCGAGTTAGTTGCTTCGAAAGAATGTTTCCATCTACGAAATTTGAAAGTGTATTATAATCTCTATCAAAAGAGGCCAAACTCATTTTCTTATGTGGGTTGTACATGTAGAGAGGATGTACATGAATATTTCTGAAGGTTTCCGAATCCATGGTGAGGTAAACAAAATACTTCACTTTATTTGACAAACATAAGTGAAAAGTGACATCAAATAATTTGGTGTGCACTACTGTATATCCTTATTTTGTTGTATGCTTCCACATAAAAGTATTTGAATGTCATCATGGATAACAATTTTCTTTGGCTTCCAATACGCGCTTTTCTTAGCACGGCTGGCTCTATTCTAAACGTACTAATGAATCCTCCTTGATACTCAAATCCTGGATGGCAAAGTCAGCTCCCATTTAAAAAGGAATGGTCTTCAATGCAACGCACATTGGAGTTTTAATGACTTTGAGGCCTACTTTCTTTTGACTGTGGGCTTATGGATATGCCGTCTGATGCAATGACCCCATAATGATTGTTGCGAAAAAGGTAGGAAGTCGAATTTCCCTGTGCTTAGGAATGATTTTCGGTTAGAATCTGGTTTTACGGCTTCAAAAACGATTTAACATGCGCGGCTAGAGCCTTTCTGGAGGACGTTAAGATTCACTCCTCGTTCAGGACTTGCGACTGTGTTCCAAACGTATTGTAGCTATGTGCAATCCTGACGGCGACGACCTATATTCTATAGAATGGGTGGAGGGGTCGAAGCATTTGCATCTGTAGCAACAGTCAAGTTGATCGTAAAGGCTTACTGGACCCTCTCATGACTTCCAGGGTACTTCGAGTATGTAAGATTACACTGAACTTAGTCGGAGGGCTGAAGTCTCTGAATTTTGTCTGGGTCCAAAGTCACAATGAGACTTGCTAGGTAAAGCTCAGTGGAGAGTTTTTCAGGATCGTAACCTGCACTAAGGTTAACTGAATATGACTCTCCATAATTGTGGCAACTCAAACGAATGCGTCCCAAGGTTTCTTATAGGACAGCGACTGTTGTCAGTAAGAAAGACTGTAGCCTATTTACCAACAACTTGATGGGGTCCTTTTTTTTTGTTCTGCTAAATTCTACTTACGGCCACTTTAGAGCAGGAATTTCCAAAGTGGACGATATCGATCTCTTGGGGTCGAAATCAGTTTCCCAGGGGTCAACATAAACGAAAACTGATTTTAAGGGTCGACGAGGTCTAAAAATCAACACGTATTAATTAACACAAGTTCTTATTTGAAACGTTCTAGGTACTGTATAAGTTGTGTTACGTGTACCAACTTGTTATAAGAATGACTAATATTTTAGTAGGAAGTATCATTGTTGTACTTTTAAAAAACTCAACAAGTCGATAAGCATGCACAAGTTCATGCAAGATAATGTGTTCGTGCGTACACGTCTTTCGAGCTCAAGTCCAAACATGCTCCTGATGTTTTACTATATAACAAGCTTACGCTGAGGTTGAAAGTTCATTTGCGTTTTGAAATTCGTTGGAACTTGATTATCAATGATGATACACTCATCTACTAATTTATTTCAAGAGATTACAAAGCCATTACATAGCTAAATAAAGTGATTGAAAAAACAATTACAAAATCCTTAGTTACCTACGAACGTTAATAGCGTAACCATATATTTCTGCAGTTTATGAAGAAGTAACAGGGTAAGTACAAAAAGACTTTTTAGTATTTTTTTGAAATTAGAAAAGTTGTTACCCAAAATTATAAATGTTTTATGATGGCAGACATGAAAAAAAATAAAAAAAAAAAATGCAGACAATACAGTTTGGACTACTTGAAGTTTGAATTTATTTCATCTCTATCAAATCAACACTTACCGATGCGACTCATATGTGAAAAAGTATTCAATAACGATGCCAAAAAGCCTTCAAAAATAGAAGACCACTTATCCTTTGTCCTTCATTCAAGCACTTAAAGAAAATCTAGAGAAAAGGCCATCCATAAGATCGATGTTTTCGTCATCATCTATGCAAGACATTTACCAGCCATTGCGGAGGTCCTCAACTATGTATTGCACAAGCCCACATGATATTATTCTGAGAATTCATTTGAGCAATAACACCGTTCAGAGATGAATAGATGAGATGGGTCGCGACGTGGAAAACATTTTATGCAATTTCTAACAGCCCAACAGATTCTCTTTCCAATTGGATGAGTATATAGAGCATTACCCTGCAAAGAGGCTCTGGTGTTAGGATATGTTTGATATATTAAACATCAAAATATGTGCCAAGAACTGTTTTTTGCTCCTTTTTTAGGGACTGATATCAGA
The DNA here is from genome assembly GCA_963966105.1 of Volucella zonaria. Classification (NCBI taxonomy): domain Eukaryota; kingdom Metazoa; phylum Arthropoda; class Insecta; order Diptera; family Syrphidae; genus Volucella; species Volucella zonaria. The sequence continues at coordinate 8,621,698 of OZ014530.1, forward strand.
TGAGAATCGATTTTTCAGGCCGTGGAACGTTGTTTTTTATCGACAAAGCTATTCCATGACATTGTTTCTGTTGCGACTGTTGGTGCACCACCTATAGTAGGTCGGACAACTGCCTGAGGTACTGGTCATTCATTGCGTGATTCACAGACAGCATTTAGTAGCAAAAAATCGGAGTGCTAGATTGCATCAGTCTTTAGAATATGTTATAAATGCTGTCAACAAGATTCGAAACAGTTCTTTGAACTCTCAGTTATTTGTTCAGCTACGAGTATGTGAGGAAACCGATGAAGTGCCTACTCAGTTACACTGGCTATGTTGCTATGCAAGATTTTCAACTATTTTTGCATCTGTATTGGAGTTTTTACAAGAAAAAGATCCGAATTGGAAAGAAAATCTGAACAATTGTAAAACAGATATTTCTTACTTGACTGACATCTTTGGTATGTTCAACAAAGTTAATTTGCAGCTGCAGGGTGATGATCTCAACTTGATTAAAGCAAAATCAATTATATCGGTCTTTGTAGGTAAACTCATCTTTATATACAAAATTTAAGAAGAAAAGAATATTCACAGTTTCCGCATTTGTCAAAATTACCAGAAATGCTTCAAGACGATGTAATTTATCATATGCCACTCACTTGGACGCAGTACACAAGGATTTTACTAAAAGGTTTGAGGATCTCTTAAATTTACTAATTCCTCAATGATAATCCAAGAAGAGTTGGTTACCATTAGCACAGACGAGGAGCTTAAGTCTAGCAAATGACAGTGCTTGAAGGATTTTTGTAAGCAATTGAATGAAAATGTATGGGGCAAAGCGTACAAAATCATGAGCGCGAAGCTTAAAGTGCCTCAGAGACCGGCACCAACTTTCCCGCTATTTCTCAGCAGAATCGTAGAAACTCTGTTTCCCTCTCAACATGACGGAGTTCTACTAAGCGAGATCGAAGAACTACGTGAACACATTCCTGCCTTAACAACCGATGAACTCACCGCTGTAATCAAGAGGGTAGAAGATCGGAAAGCCCCTGGTCCAGACGGCATACCAAATAGGGCTTTAAAAATAGCGATGAAGGCCCGCCTAGACGTTTTCGTTAGCATGTATAATGCATACTTAGGCGAGGGAATATTTCCGGAACAATGGAAATACCAACGGTTGGTATTGTTACCAAAAGGAAATAAATCGCCGGAGGAGCCCTCATCTTATTGGCCGCTCTGTATGCTCGACACTATGGGCAAAATATTAGAGCGAATTTTATGCAACAGACTACAGCCTATCATTGAAGCCATGGACTCGCGGAATATCAATACGGCTTTAGAAAGGGCCGATCGACAATCGACGAGATTAAAGTCGTAATAGACAAAGCCCAATCGGCCATAGAAGGTAGACGATGGAAAAGAGGCAGTAAAAATTACTGCGCCGTGGTGACACTTGACGTGAAAAATGCTTTTAACTCGACGAACTGGTCGCGTATTTTACAATGCCCCGAAAGATTAAATGTACCGAAGTACATATTAAAATAGATCAGAAGCTACTTTACCTATAGGTTGCCTACGACGGGACGAAATTATATAAAATTATAGGGGGCTGCCCCAAGGATCAGTTTTAGGTCCCTTACTGTGGAACGTGATGTATGACGACATTCTATGCCTCCCAGTGCCCAGGGAAGCCGCCATTATAGGTTTCGCGGACGATAATGCTGTTGTAGTCGTGGCGAAACGACTTGAAAAAATCGAGTTGTAATGCAACGAAGCAATATCACTGATAAAAAAACTGGCTACGTGATATGAGTTTAGACCTCGCGGAACATAAAACAGAATCCGTTCTCATTACGAGTAGAAGGGTGCTAGAGACGATAACTATAAAAGTCGGAGGGCACACAATTATTTCCAGCCCATTTGTAAAATACCTGGGAGTGATGATTGATGCTCGGCTTAATTTCAAGCATCACCTCGCATACGCTTGCAAGAAATCATCGAAAGCGATAGGCGTTCTTTCGAGACTCATGTCGAATATCGGCGGCCCGAAACAAGGCAAACGATTAATGCTTGCGAGAGGTGTAGCCTCCATACAGCTGTATGGGGCACAAATATGGTCTGACGTCACGAATAAAAAGACACACATGAAGGGATTCAAATCTGTGTACAGATTATGTGCACTGCGAGTTAGCAGTGCATTTCGAACTGTATCCCACGACGCAATATTAGTACTATCCTCTATGGTACCAATCGATATCCTAGCTTTAGGAGCTAGACGACTTTATGAGAATCGTGTGCAAATCGGGTCATCCATAAATCAAGCGAAGAAATTCGAAAGAGGCTGCAGCATAGAAATGTGGCAACAACAATGGAACGAACGATGTGGACGTACCTACTAATCCCAAGGATTGAAAGTTGGGTAAAACGAAAACACGGCGAACTGAATTACTATCTAACACAGTCTTGACGGGTCACCGTTGTTTTCGGGAATATCTATTCAAGCGAAACCGAGATTCGAGTCCGTCCCGTCCTCGCTGCGTAAACGCGGTAGAGAATGTAGAGCTCGTCTTTTTCGAATGTGCGCTGTATGCAAACGAAAGAGCTATATTGTGTGAAGAATTTGGTGAACGGCCAACACCGGAAAACATAGTTCAATATATGTTGAAATCTGAAGATCTTTAGGTTGCGGTGAACCATGCAGCAGTACGAATAATGTGAAGAAGATTCAATCCTTCCCTCGCGAAGTAATTCTTAGCGGTAGTTCCGCGGGGGAATAAACGGAAAGATGTCCCCGGAGGTGGTTTTAGTCAGTAAGAATCTGACACTACCAATAATGGACGTCTGACCATTGCATTGATGCCTATGCAAGGATTCCACCTTCCCACGCAAAAAAAAAAAAAACAAAAAAAAAAAAGGAACTTACGCTGAATTTCAACCAAGGCTATCAGAAGTTCTGGTTGGAATGCAACATTGAAACACATTATCCTGCATTGTGGAAAATTGCTGAAAAACACGTTATCGCTTTTCTATCATCATACGTAGTCGAAAAAGGCTTCCGTGTGGTTACAAACATTTTGACAAAAGAAAGAAACCTTTTGAAAATCAACGAACTTGGAGATTTAAGGATTTAAGAAGCAAGACTAGGACATTTGAATTCATAAAACTCACTAGTCATTCTATAGATGCCGACACATTTACAGCATGTGTCTCTGACTGACTGATGGCGGTACAATTGTCGTATTTTCCTTCGAAGGTGAACAACCTTACGGTCAATGGAAAGTGCTGCAGATGCACGATCATCTTCTTTTTGCAAGCAATTCTTTTTTTAAGAACTTAACACTCAAATGAGTATGACTACGCTTAGAGTGCCTGAGAACGTGTTAAGTTTTTATGAAAGTATTGTAGTTCAAACAGAACAGCGCTACGTGCCACATAAGCAATAAGTTAAATAATAAGTTAAATAATAGTGTAATCTGCCATCTGTTTGAAGCCCTGAAGTCGATGTTATTTTGATAATTTAAAAGTCGGAAATGTTCAGTAAAATTGGGTTAACTGAATGGGCTACTGCCAAGCCAGTAGAGGAGTCCATTTGGAAAAGTTTATATTCCATCTTTAATCGGAAAATTAATTTTTAATTAAGCGACAAAGTTTGAAAAATATTTACCCTTGTTCTTCGATAGTAATTTGAAAAGGAAATCAGCAGATGGCTAACACTTAACAACCGGCCATGATAGAGTATAGGGCAGGATTGTTGCCGATTTGATGGTCGAATAGTCATTGGTATGGGTATTATGCCATTGGAGTACTGCTGGTTGAAGTTAGCTTGAATCATTTTAAAGTGGTAGAGGTGTTCTGTTACTGTCCTAAAGAAAAGCCAAACAATTTCATAGAAAATATTAAACTTTTCAGTTTGGAATGTATTTTACGTATGTGGTGTAAAATGTGTAAAATTCGTATGTGGTGGTAATTTTTAGAATTTACCCTGCATCGACAGCCTAATGGTGTGGTGATTTCTAAGCTTTATCCTAAGTAAAAAAGTTAATTTCTCACAAAAGCCTTGTCTAACATAGTGATGTATACTCGTATAGAAGGGAATGAAAAGTATATAAATAAGCTGGTAGGGAGAAAATCATCACTGAATTTTGGTTTAGTCTTCATGTACACATATAATTCCATAAGTGCAGTGATAGGTACCATAGACAACTCAAATCGCTGTTGTCAGTAAAAGCTGATAATGAATCGTATGACTCGAGGAGTTTTAGGTTTCGAATAAATATATTTATTAAAGAAGGTCAGTGTCGCTGCATAGTAAGTGTAGAGCTTCATTGAATCCTTTTCGCTAGCATCCCCCAATACAGAAAGGACTATACAGGGTGTCCCAGTTTGGGTTTTCGTCCTGATAGTTAAAGATTCCTGAAGTTATGGCAAACAAAAAATTTTATTGCAGGAGGGGGGGGTCCATTTTCACCCCCCTCCAAGTTATAGGCCGTTAAAGAGAAGAACCTGTGATTTCGAGGTAAAACTTCTTAAAAGGTCGTAGCTTTCTAACGAATTCAGCTTAAGAAACCGTTGTACACATTTTTGAAAGAGAATTTCAGTGTCCATAGAATACTAAAACTTCGTCAAGTTCGATGAACGTCAGCCAAAATTATGGCGTTTTAAAGCTAACGTTTTGAAAAATCTTTGGACAAATTTCATCAGAAAATCTGGAAATTTTCAACTTTTAGGTCAACTTTTTTTATCAAAACTTTTGTCTTCTCTTCATTATCTACTATTTGTGTGTATGACTTCTCTACCTACGAACAATGGAAGTTATTGCAAACCACTATTTTATTGAGGCAAATGGGTCACAAAACAAATTTAATATCCCTTTAAATAGTTTTTGTGGTCCTACTCGTAAAAAGGATCATTACGCTTTAAGATTTCAAAACGCTTTTATAGTAAATTTTCGAAATGTTGCCGGTGCTTTTGGATGCGCGTTCTAGAGCATTTGATGATTTCAGACTGCAAATTAATGTTTGGTAAAATGCCTCTTAACTCCTCTGCCACTGTATTTATTCCCTCTTGGAGCTCTTCCCGACTTGAAATCTCAGTCAAATAAACCCTTTTTTTATGGCTCCCCAGAAAAAAAATTCCATTGGCGTTAGATCAGGAGAACTAGGTGGCCAAGGAAAATGACCAAATCGTCCAATCCACCGTCCATTAAAGTTTTGATTTAAAAACCAAATTATATTATTGCTACAATGGCAAGGAAAACCATTCTTCGCCTCTGAGTAAGAGGAACATTTTCCAGGAGTTCCGGCAACTGGTCTCTCTAAAAATTTTAAATAGAATATTGAATTTAGGATATGTGGTCGAATGAATGGCCCGATTAAAGTACTATCTAATATGCCGGCCCAGACATTCACGCTAAACCTTCTGTAGAATGGTATACAGTTAAGAAATAGATCTGCATTTCAACTGAATCCTAACCTTTAAGAAGATGTTGTTTTTGTTAAGTGAGGAACAACCAATAATGGGAATTTCGTTCGTTGGTAATTCCCATTCTCGTAAACTGGGCTTCGTCAGTCCATAAAATTTTTTGAATAAACTGCTAATTCTCATCTTGTTGATGCAGCAGCCATTGGCAAAATTCAATCATTTTTTGGAAGTCCCCTGGCAAAAGTTCCTGTACGGGCGTATAATAAAAGGAGTAAATACGGTTGGCTTGAAGAACTCTATGGATTGTAGTTCTAATAGATGACTGCAATCTTACAGCATTTAAAATTCTTTCTTTTTCTTCTGCTGCTGTTATGTTAGACAATCTTTCTCTTCATAACCCATATGCTGAACAGAGGGTTGAAAGGCGGTGAAAAGCATTGATAAAAGTTGGCCTAGAAGGGGTCCTCCGTCTAGGATATCGCCGTTGGTACTCTAATCTAGCTAACCCTGCATTCCCATTACAAAAACCGTAAACGAAAATTATATCGGCGTATTCGCGAACCGAAAACATTTTTTCTTAAACCGTTGCTAAACACTTTACTCATTCACTCTTAATCAGTAAATAAAGTAATATCGGCATATTTCAAAAGTTGTCACCGAATTAAAAAAAAACATTCCACAAAATAGCGGAAAATTTACGGTTGGCTTAATTCTACAATTTTGTTTTAATTGCTAATTGACAGCTTTTAGTCAATTTTTTTTTTATTTGAACACATTATTTATTTTGTGATTGTGACCCGTTTGCCTGAATAAAATATACGTAGGTGGAAAAGTCATACATAAAAATCGTAGATAATGAATAAAAAACAAAAGTTTTGATAAAAAAAGTTAACCTAAAAGTTGAAAATTTCGAGATAAGCGCAATTTTCTGATGAAATTGATTCAACGATTTTTCAAAATGTTAGATTTATAATGCCATAATTTTGACTGGCGTTCATCGAACTCGACGAAGTTTTAGTATTCTATTAATTCTGAAATTTTCCTTCAAAAATGTATACAACGGTTTCTTAAGCTGAATTCGTTAGAAAGCTACGGTCTTTTAAAAAGTTTTACCTCGAAATCAGAGGTTCTTTATTTTAACGGCCTATAACTTGGAAGGGGGTGAAATTTTTCTTTGCCATAACTTCAGGAATCTTCAGCTATCAGGATGAAAACCTAAACTGGGACACCCTGTATAGGTACCAGGGTTATATGAAAAGTTTCCGAACCGAACAATGATTCAAGACATTTTTTCTCAAAATTTTTTTTTATTTTTCTACATAGTCTCCTTGTAACTGCCTCCTCATTTGACGAAAATCTCTGTCCTCCGAGCGCAGTTTTTAGAAAGAAGTCGCTTGGGGCTAGATCTGGTGAATAAGGCGGATGGTTAAGCAGTTCAAACCGTAATTCATGGATTTTCGCCATGGCAACCGCTGAGGTGTGAGACGGCGCGTTGTCTTGATGAAACAGGATTTTCTTTTTCTGCAAATGTGGCCGTTTTTCCGCAATTTCTGCCTCCAGCTTGGCAAGTAATGATGCATAGTATGCTCTTGCAATGGTCTTTCCTTTTTGAAGATAACTGATTAAGATAACTCCTTTGCTATCCCATAAAACAGTGGCCATCACTTTCCCAGCCGAAAAAACAGTTTTTGTTTTTTTTTGGAGCCGGCTCGCCCTTTGCAGTCCACTGTTTTGACTGGGTTTTTGTTTCGGGAGTATAATGCTGTATCCAAGTTTTATCTACAGTAATTAATCGGCGCCAAAACTCGGATTGTTGGAAATGTTCATTCGAACACGGTTTTGGTCTAACGTTAACAAACGCGGCACCCAACGCGCGGACAGCTTTCTCATGCTTAAATCTTGATTTAATATGTAACAAACACGTTCTTTGGACATTTTCATAACCTACACTATCTCTCTCACTTTAATTCGGCGGTCGTCTAACACCATTTGGTGAACTTTAGCAATGTTATCGTCAGTGGTTGCAGTTTTTGGACGTCCTGAACGTTCATCTTCTCTCAAGCTCTGACGGCCACGTTTAAATTCAGCTGCCCAAAATTTCACTGTGGTAAATGATGGTGCAGAGTTCCTATATACAAAGTCCAACTCATTTTTGATTTGTGTAGGCGTATTGCCTTTTCTTTTTTCCATTTTCACAAAAAAACAATCACATCGACTCACTTAAACGACTGTCAACCTCGGCAAGTAACTGTCAAAAGATGCACAACTTTATGTTGCGATCGGAAACTTTTCAGACAACCCTCGTATATGACGACAAAAACGTTTTTTAGGACTATTAAAAGATAAATAGGACCAGTATAATATGCTCTGTTTACTCCAGAAAGGGGTTTGGTTTTGATTTGGCACTTTCGGCTTGAATGGTAAAAATAGGTTTTTTGTTGACTTTTTTACTGATATTGTTATCAGAGTAAATTGTGGAACATAAGTAGATAAAATCATGTACAACTTCATAATTGTAATCGCCCTCGATTGTTGGAAATATGTAACTGGTGGAAGCCAACTTTATTCTGAGAAGGCTGTGCCTCCCGGACTTTATGTGTTTGCCTTGGTGTTCTTTTATAATAAAGTCGAAATTTATAAGTACAATGAGACAACCATTAGTACAAGCAAACACCATGCAAAGATTAATAAAGACAGATACCTATATTTGTTTATATATTGTCTCTTGTCTTATATTCGCAATGAAAAATAATGAAAATAATATTATGCTGATTAGGGTGCGAATAGTTGGTATCGGAGTGTTATGGAAGCTCTTACGCAGAGTTCTGATGCTCTACACAAAATTTGCTCCACCAAGTGAGGTGGACAAAAATCGAAAATCCAATTAAGGCCGACTCAATTTGATAAAAGATCATTGCTCCAAGTGATTAGTATCTATTCTATTACAAAATTTGCCTTTGAATTAGTGTTAGTGTTATATTATTCCCTCTGAAGGTTTGCTCTTTTGCAGCAAGTGAATCTATCCAAGCGACAAGTAGGTGAAAATGATTCCTAATCAGAAATTGCTGCTGACGTTTCTAATCGATAGAACGTTGCTTCTCTAATTATTCTGTTTTGCCTTGCGAGTACCACCACAAGTGAACCGGAGGGGGTAACTCTAATTACAAACTCTGAAAGCGGAATGTTCCTTTTATCGTTTCATTGGTGTGTCCAACTAGATATCACAAAATTAGTGAATTGCACGTTTTGTGCGTGGGACTAATACAAATTGCCTATGCTAGCATTTGAAGGCCTTTCAATTTCGGAAGTGTTTTTTTTGTAATTTCTTTTTTTTTTTAAATGTAAGGGATACTAAACGGATTCCATTTAGTGTTTAATAAGAGTTAATTTGGTTCATTTAGATGAGGGAATGAGATTTGAGTTTAGGTAAATTAGAGACTATTGTTAGAAAAAAAACACCGAAATCAGCTATTATTATCCAGTGAGCCGTAAGCATTTTGAAAGGGACGGAATTAGGTACTGAGTGAGGTTTGAGTTTATTTAAATCGTATTAATATAATAATTGTTTTTGGGTTTAGACCGCAAAGAGCAATCAAATTAGGGCGAATGTAGTCAAGAGAAGGGCAATATTTGATATTTTAAAATGTTACCCCTTTTCATATCTTCACTATGAATTTTTCGGTGGCAGAATAGTAGGATATTTTTTGAATGATAAAAAGATTCTTTTTATTTGTAAAGTTTAGAGCAGATCTACGTCTGATAAAATCGACTGCGTTCCTTTTACAGCTTAGTCTCTGCCAAATATAAGTTCTGAACACAGAAAAAGTCAAATACATATTTTCCCAGTACTCGAATTCAGGTGTCAACTATTCCAATGGCATGTCCAAAAGACATGAGACATAAAGACAGACGACACTTTACGGACGATAGCTTTGAGGCTGCAGGGAATGGCGATTTAACAGAGCTCCTGCATCGTGCCTCATTGGGAAACTATTGATTGCTCAGAACTTTGTCTGGGCCAGTAGCATACAATCAGTCACGATGAAGACCTCCTCGTGGAAGTCCCGGGCAAATATTTGCGTATCCCTATATGAGTAAATAGGCCAAAATTACAAGTGCGAAAGACCTAGTTTTCTAGGATAGGGTACGGAGATTAGAATTCTTCATAATTGAAATCATAATCGCTCCCGAAACTGACACTATGCCTCGGATAAGGAATGATATCACGTTGACGACATTTGCCTCTTGTATTCAGGCGAAGATTGGTTTCTGGTATGTGAAGACAGAAGTAGAGATCCTCAAAATGCCAGATTCCTCCAATTAGAGAAGCAATTCATGCGGTATAAGATGGACAAGTTTGGGATTATTGAAGTTAGATGGTTGGGCTCGTGGAAGTTTAAGTGTCCAACTCGTGACACTGTACTACTCTCCTCCGGAAAGGCAATTGAAAGCTATTGGGAATCTGGCGTTGGATTGATGCTTTCCAATCGAGGACAGGATCTCGAAAGCAAGGTTTCGGACTAGAGTACGTCGCTTCACCGTCATATATTGTTACGCCCCAACGGAGTGGAGAGAAGAACGAGGGCTTTTATAACCCCTGGAGTGCTGCTTATGATAGTATACCACGCGGAAACATCATAATGGTAATGGGAGACTTGAACTCTCAAGTTGACAATGACAATGATGAGCTCAGGCATGTTATGGGAAAGCACAAGACGTGCCACAAAGTCAGTTGGGTGTCAACGGACTGACAAGCAACTTCCAACTAAATTGCACATTTCGCGATCAGTCAGCGATTTAGTAGCAGCCTCTAGGACATTCGTAAGAGAAGGGGTGCAGACATGGGAATGGCCCGGGACCACCATCTGATGGTTGCTACCGTAAAATTACGTACACTTGCAGTTCGGAGATCTCACCCGAATGGTTAAGTTTAATACCGATAGAATAAAGGATCCCGCAGTCTGCCAACAAATAGGGGACCACATTTCACAAGGACTGAGAGCAATCAGTACCACGAAACTCACCTCCATCGAAAACCAAAAAACTACTTTATATCCGGTGCTGAAAGTATAGTCGGTCGGTAGCAAGGAGGAAACATTTCTTGGCTTTCCGAAGAAACTTGGGCTAGGATCGATGAAAGAAAACACCTCAAAGCTCACATCGCAGCTACTCCAGCAGCAGGGAGAAACGAGATAGAGTCTGCGTATCGCTTGAAGATGAGAAAAATTTACCATAGTGTGCGACGTGATAAGCGCAACTATATCCACGCATTGGCTACAGAAGCAGAAGAGGCCACTAGTAGTTGTGACAGTAGGACCGTTTACAGAATTACCAAATAGCTCATAGGCCCAAAGCTTTAAACAACACCTGGTAAAAGACACAGACAGATCTTTGCTAGTTTCGGATGAAGACCAGCTTAAAGGGTAGAAGGAGCCCTTTTCTGCGATTTTAAACCGCGTTTTCGCCAGTGGAGTAAACCTAACGCCTAATGACCCGCCCGTAGTAACAAATTCCCGAATACGCACTGTATCCCTAAGTAGAGAAGAAATCTTTACCACAATCAAAGCACTGATGAGCAACAAAGCGGTTGGACTTGACGGTATGCCCGCAGACCTCTTAGGAGTAGCGCCAACAACATCAAGTGAGTTCCTGCACCCACTAATTGAAAGAGCTTGGGAAACATAGAGTTTTCCTGAAGAGTGGAAAAAAGGAATGATTGTCAAGCTCCCAAAGAAAGCCGACCCTACAGAGTGCGAAAACTGTAGAAGAATTTGCGTGCTGCCTGCAGTAGTCAAGGTAATAGCAAAACTAGTCCTGGAGCGAATAAAAAAACATCTCGAAGACACACTCGACGTCGAACAAGCAGAATTCCGCACTGGATTTTTCTGTGTGGACCAGAATGTGTTGAATGTCGATCACCACTTCACCTGCTGTACATCGACTTCGAAAAGACAATCGACAATCGTCTATAGAGAATTTATCTGGCTTGCTTTGCGCAGGAGGTGCATCCCAGATTGAAGACGGGAAAGCAAAGGCTGCGTTCGGAATGCTCTCCGAAATAAGGAGAAACAACTCCATCAGCCTAAAGACCAAGATACGACTGTACCGCTCCAATTTTGAATCCGTGCTTCTTTATGGGTGCAGAACTTGAAAAGTCACATCCGCTATCACAAGAAAGCTGCAAACATCTTGAGGATTTTCAGGCCCAACCGTATCTCTACTGATGAACTTCATGCGAAAACAGGTCAGGAAACTATTGACCCTATCATACGAAGAGGTAAGTGGCAGTGCATTATGCATACGCTTCGTAAAAGTCACGAGTGTATTGAGAGTCAAGCGATGCAATGAAATCCTCTCACGCAGAGAGGCAGACGAGTTGCCCGACCCAAAAGTACGTACTTGGCGAGAACTATCGAAGAGCAATTAGCACAACTGGGAAAAAGTTGGAGAGAGCTGAGATACATCTCTAGAAACCGTACACGATGGCGCGTAGGAGTAGCGGAGGCCCTATACCCCACAAAGCAAGGGGAACCTCAAGAACATAATAGGTCCGAGGACCTTAGTAAATAAGTAAGTAGAGCAGAGTCAGACACCTTTGAAGCTAAAAAAATACTCTTTGGTATCTGGTAGGAGTAGCCCTATCATATACTCGCATGTTGAAAACTTTTACCGCCATATATGACGCATAGCACAGAACGGGATATATCGTAGCCGCATAGATATAAAGGGTCTTTCAAAAGTCGCGCCTAGATGTTAGTAGTGAATAATTTCTACATGCCAGAACAACGCATTAAAATCATTCAAAGTTATTATGAAAATGGTCGATCTTTAAGAAATACATATGGTAAAATTCGTAATCTTTTTGTTGTAAATAATCAACCAATTCAATTCATAGGTTAGTGAAAAAATTTGAAGAAACTGTTTAATTCTTACAAAATCTATGTACAATAATTAACGCAAGAATTGAAGCCAACAGATGATAATCAACGCTGAGCTTTCGTCAATTGGTTGTTCGAACATGATGCTGGTTTTTCACGCGAAATCTTCTTTAGTGATGAAGCTCATTTCGCATCGGATGTATTCATCAACAAACAAGTTTGTCGCATCTGGAGAGCAGAAAATCCTCGAATAATTCCAGAAAAATCATTACATTCACAAAAACGTACTGTTTGGTGTCCTTTTTGGTCCATTTTTCTTCGAAGATGCAAAGGAAAGACAGATACTCTCAACGGTAGATAAATGATTGAAGATTTTTTGTAGCCTCAAATTGAAGAAATAGACACAGACGATGTTTATTTTCAACAGGATGGAGCTACGAGTCACACAATACGTGTAAACATTGAGTTATTGCGGTCTTAGTTTCCAGGTCGATTAATTTCGTATAAAGGTGACATAAAGTGGCAACCTAGATCGTGCAGTTTAATACCATCAGATTGCATTCTTCGGGGTTTTTTGAAAACTAAAGTCTATGTCGATAAGACAACAACAATTGCACAGCTATAAAACAACATTCGGATTGAAATTGATGATCTTAATAAGGTAATACGTGAGCGAGTCCTTGAAAATTTTAATGTTCGTATGAGAGCTTGTAGACGTGGTCGTGCTGGACATTGAAATAATAATTTTTTTAAACATAATTGTAATTCATAAAAATAAAATTACCAGAAAAAAATCAAGTACTTACATGTTTTATTTTAAAAAAAATATCTGGGCGCGACTTTTATAAGACTTAATGACGTAGGCTTTCCCATGATAGTTTTCAGCTCAACATAAGCAGATCAAATAAATCGGTTATCCAGAATAACTCTCAGATACTTATCTTTGGCAAAAAAATGAATGGTTATGTTCCGTTTGGCATCTAGTTGAGTCAACTTAGCGAGCTTCTTTCTTTTTATGAAGATAAAACTTCTGCTGTAAGGAAGGACAGTTAACATACAGGTAGGGCCATAATGTAGGACTCTATCGGGAAGTGCCATAGGTTCTACAAATGGCGTCGAATGCCAATTCGGTTTTGATATTTGTGAAGGAATTAAAATTTGTGTGAACTGAACGCTATATTCCTGAAGAACGTGGAATAATACTCACGATGTTTTTGATGAACAATCCGTTTGTGATTTTGACGCATTGGCGAGGCCCATTTCTATGTGGATGTGGTTCTGGGGCACTGACAGAGCCAATGCATCTACTTAAAGACACAACATGATCTGCTGCTTACGCGGGATGAATTTTTTTTTTGTTGAGAACGGCGCGGGCCAAACCGTGGACGATGAGCATTATAGATCGATGACCAAAGAATTTTTTATTCCTCAATTGTATGAATTGGGACTGGAGGATATTTGGTTCCAACAGGACAGAGTAACGGGGCATATTGCTCGAGCCACAAACGACATTCTAAAGCAATGGGTCTAAAAGATCATACATTATGGTTGACGGTAAGCATTTTAGAAAGTGTAGTCAACACAACGATACTATATACATATGCCTATGACGTAGAAATTGTGAAAGTTGTGTCGAGACTTTGAGCAATTCTGCCTTAACACGACGGTAGCAATTCGCTTCCAGCAAGAGGCAAGTCCATCAAATAAGTCTGAAGCTTTAACCGAGTAATTTTTGCAGAAAATTGACTTCCACAGATCTGGTGCAAGATTGGTTTGGATGAAGATTTTGTTCATAGTTTCTTGAACAATATCTTTTTAGCATATAGATGTATAGCCTTGGAAGCCATCAAACTAAAAGACAACTTACGAAACGGACTAAAACGTCACCGCAACTTACGACAGATACCAGACATGGAGGGTTGTTCTACTCTGCGCATTACTAATTCCAGCTAAGATATCGGTTGTGAGCTGCCTGATCTGAAAATGACTTCCGTATAAGGGACTTAGAGCCCTTTTCTTTCATTTTCCTCGATTATTTTAAGTTTCAAGTGAACCTTTCAAAATTGTTTAAGTATTCAATTATAACTAAGTTGCTCTATTACCTCTCCGTTTCGAATTGGAGCAAGTGATCTGCAGTCTTAATGCAGGTTACCTTGCCTTTTGTGTAGTTTTTTTAAATCAGGCAGATTTTTGATAGATTACGCCAGCTACTCAATTTGTCTTATCCAGTATAGTAGTTAGTTTTTGTTTTCTTTTTATCTTGGAAGAATGTTATTGGCAAAAGTGACTACAGAATTGAAGGAGAAAATAAAGGTAGCAAATTGGATTGACGTTTACCGGAATGAAGACAAGTCTCTTGTTAAAAATCAAAATTTCTTATTTCAATGTTCGATGACGGTCAGCCTTCGATTAATCGCTCTGTATCATAAGTGTAGCCCTTGGATACTAAAGCCTTCGTGATTGATTGTCACTCAATACAAATGGGATCATATATAACCGGAATAGATTTTATTTCGAAGCGGCTAAGAATGCTTTCATAACATAAATCTGTACTTCAAAGCCACGTTTTTTGCTCACGATAGCGCTTTGCTACTTAATTGCCTTCTCAATCCAAAGAAGTAGCAATTAGTAAGAGTAATTCCTCGTTTGATTGTTGGTTTAATATGGAGCCCATGAAGATGAAATATAGTTTCGTCCCCATTCGTTGATATTGACATCCTCTCTTTTTTTGTCAATATTATTCGTATACGCAAGAAACTCTGCCAATACTAACAGGACAACGTGAGCTCTTCTCTGTTGTTTTGTGAAGACCAACGAGTTCTGCTTGGAATTTAAATCTAGGCACAGCCCTGTGTAGCTTCTCTCTATGTTTGCTAGCATATTCTTTAAATCGATTAAAACATTGTAGATGTTGATCTGCTACATGATCCCTTTATGGGGATTAACAAATGTCCACCTCCATCAGCCTGGTAGTTTTAGAGTTTGTCTTTTTTCATGTAATTAGGTCAGGTGGACAGAATTGTTGGCTGTCGTCGACAACGTTAAGTGGACCGTGATAACGCTGTTCTTGTCATTATCGCTTTTAAAATCTTAATACCGATTGTGAGTCATGACATGTCGTTTTTACCTTCCATTGGCATTTTCACATATCTAGCATTTCTTCAAAATCCTCAGTCGTGCACTACTAGTTGTATTTTTGGAATAATAGTGGAGCCGTATTTTGTGTCGATCGGAACATAGTTTACTTCATTGAGAATCAGATGATCTGAAAGTCGACTTGTGTTTTCGTGGAAATCTTAATCAAAGCTTTTCCTTTGTGTTGAATAATATTGCCTTCCTGCCTAAGCTGACAACAAACCCGCATAATCATAATCTTAGATGTCATCGTTTCTCTTAATTGTTTTATCCGGCTTTTCCCATCGTACTTTATAAATAGCTCTACTCCCTGAATAGCTGCAATACAGGATTTGCAACTTCATCATAAATTCAAGAGGTCATTGCCGGAAAATACCACCAGAATGTAACTGGTTAGGCAATAGTTTTTTTTTGAATATTTCCTGACTTCCTAGTTTTCCACAATTCAAGTCAAAAATGGGAAACACTGAAGGGGTTGAAATGAGTAATATCCAGGGGATTATTGTCATGTTAGTTAAGTAACACCTCGTTATAGATGAAGAAATCGAAGAGAGAACTAACATTAAGTAGCTGTTTTCACCAGATGATTTAAATAAATTATCTGATATATAACTTGAAGAAATTCAACGCGAAAGCACGGTAAAGTCGCCAACGCGTCATCCTCAATGCGATTTTAGACTTTCATTTCTCACTTTAATCTCACAATCTACCGTATAATCTCACGTATTTCCACAACGTAACTGCATTCTAATTCAGTATAACCATAATGCGTTTAACAAATGGTTGTGACCAACACGCTTGTTGACATTTCAAAGGATTATATTGATGACACTCGAGACACTAATTCCAGCTTTAATGTTACCCGAGGACATCAAGTTGTGGAACGGCCTCGCCGTCTCAATGACGACAAGTACAAAGCAGTAGGGTGAAGAGCTTGAAGGCATGATCCAGCGGATGTCAAGAGAAAAAAATCTACACCGCTGGGTATGTCATCCTCTGTACAACCTCATGGTTCCGGTCATGATTTTAATCACCAGCATTAAGGATGTGGTGAGCAAACTCACATCATCACGTCCTCGCGCATCCGTTGTATAGTTATCTATCTTTATATGAAGTATATCTTTGATGAACGGGTATATGTTCGGGTGTGTATTCGAGGTTAGACATACGTATCCTCATACTTTAGTCGACATGCACGAAACAGATGATACATTCGGGGAAAGGACCTTCGATGAAAGGATTGTAATGATTATATTCAAATTTAGTTCTCTAGGTTAAAGGTTATGCGTTATGAGAAAGGAGATTTAAATACAAGAACTCCACAACGACACTTTCACAGTCGGACCTACATATACAAAATCATGTTCATAAGGGATGATTTAGCCACAGAAAATCCCCTAGGAGCAATTTTGGAATATCATTTCATTGCCTTTGGATACTCTCAATCTATGTTAACTAAGGTACATTTTTGTCCTTGGTTTGAGAGGCTGCCATTACAAGAATCAGTAAGTTTGCACGTAGTGCTCTAATGATCGGATAGTTGGGCTTTCAAGCTACACCATCCACTCAAGAAAGAACGATGAAAACATTCGTCTCTTTCTTGCCTATCTATGTACATCTGAAATTTTTCGTCCACAACTTGCCTCCCTTGTCAGCACTTAAACCATCCCGGCTCACACTTCCACCCCACGACATCCCTCTTACTTTTTACTACCAGAATTTAAGAGGTCTTCGCTCTAAAACCAACGCTATTTTACGTTAATCGCATGCTCTTCCCTATCATATTTAGGCCCTGACTGCAACCAATCTGAATCCCGACATAAAGAACCAAAAATTGTTGCCCCTTACTTTTAATGTTTTTCGCGACGACGATTCTATCCGCCTAAATGATGACTCCCCCTGTCGAGGCGTCCTACTGGCGACAAAACAACTCTTCTCTCATTACGATTTCTTCATGCCCTAAAGTCGACTTTGTGGCAATAAAAATATCACTCTCATTCAAGTCCTTTTAGATTCTATGTACGTTGCTGCATCCTACCAGCTCAACCTATCGAATCCTACCGACTTGCTAAAGATGCGGTCGACCATTTAACTGCTGTCAGCCTCTATTTACCATATCTTCATTTTCGGCGATTTTAATTTTCCTCAACTACAGTGGACTCCTTCAGATGACCAATTGTTATTCATCGCTTCAAATGCCAAGGAATGTCTCTTCTTAGATTGCTTAACAGACTCAAGCCTAGGCCAAGTCTGTTGTATATCCAACGACATGGACAGGGAATTAGACCGTATTTTCACAACAGATTTAATAAACTCATCTGTTTCACTTATCCCCCATCTCTCTCAACAATCGATAACTACCACTCTCCTCTTCTGCTTTTTCCATTTTTTTTTATAACTTTTCTGTCCAGAACACCCCCCCCCCTCAAAAAAAAAAAAAACTCTCTCATCCTACGACTTTCATAAAGCAAACTTTCACGAAATCAGTGACTATCTCAGCATGCTCCCCTTTAATTTTCACAACCTAAATATGAATGATGCCTAATCAATATTTAATTCGTTTTCCCTTCACGTTCCGTTTTCACGGCTTAAAACATCTTCTACTACATTTGCCATTCACCAACGGCTACTTTGTACCATATCCATCCACTTCTCTCTCACACCTTGGAACCGTTTATATCGAAAATAAGTTACACCAACTTAATGACGAGTTCATATCAGGCGCAGATGACCTCGCTGCCATATTTTTAAAAAAATATTCTTCCTCCCTTTCTCTTACCTTTAATAATCTCTTTTTCTATCCCTTTCACAAGGGGAATTTCTTCAGGCTTGGAAAACCTCCTTCGTAACCCCGACCCACAAAAAAGGATCAAAGAACGAAATAACAATCTAATGTTCAATCGCTAAACTCTTCCATATACCCAAATTCTTCGCAAGTATTTGGTATGAAGCTCTAAGCTTAGAATGCAAAACACTTATTTCTCCTAGACAACATGGTTTCCTGTTGGGTAGGTCAACCACCACAAATCTCGTTGAATTCGTATCCTTTGCCCTCTCTGCCCTAGAGAATTGCAACGAAGTCGATATAGTTGCAACCGATTTTAGCAAGGCCTTCCATAAAATCACTCAGCGATTAATACTCTTTAAATTGTCTGCCCTTGGGTATGAACGCATACTGTTAAAATGGATATCCTCTTACCTCGAAAACCGTTTTCACAGTATTCGTTTTAAGTCAGCCCACTCGGCTCCATTTTTGGCAACCTCTGGAGTTCCACAAGGCAGCCATCTCGGTCCCCTTCTTTTTATATTAACCATAAATGATTTCGACAGGATCATTAAACACCCGACGATGCTTTACGCCGACGATACCAAATTTTCCAAAAACATTTCTTTTCCCCATGACTCCTTCCTCATTCAACAAGACCATGATGGTTTTTCGATCTGGTGCTTCAAAAATTATCTTGAACTTAATATACCCAAATGCCAATCCATCACCTTTTCTCGACAACCAACCTATCTCCTTCGTTCAATCTCATCGCAACCTCGGCATTTTGTGTGACAGGGAGCTTAACTTCCGTTGACATATGGATGGGATATTCCTTAAAGCCAACTCTGTCTGTAGTAGGTTTTGTAAAATGGTGGTCCAAAGAATTCACCAACCCATACGTGACCAGGTCTCTCTATATTACCTTTGTTCGCCGCCACCTAGAGTACACCAGACAAGTGTGGTCCCCATATCATCGTGTTCATATTTCGAGAATCGAAAGCATTCCACGCCGTTTTCTTCGATTTGCTCTTCGTGGTATGCGCTGGGACGATCCTTTTATTCTGCGCCCCTATCAAAACCGTCTCAACATTATCTCCTTAAACACCCTTGAGGAACGCAGAGATGCAACCGATTTTCTCTTCATTCATCGACTCCTTTCAAGTCACGATGAATGCGCATCCCTCCACAACTCTATTTTCCTCAACACAAACCCCCGAAATCTACGTACTCCTTGTCTCTTCTATCTACCACCATCACACCTCCTATGGCGCAAACAAACCAATCTCCCGTATGCTACGAAAAATCAATTCAAACCCTACCGTCTTTGACTTCCACTGCACCACTCCCTATCTCAAATCCGTTCTCCTTCACTACTCCAACCAAACTTAGTTTTCAGGTTATGGCTAAGTTTAATTTTATGGTATAGCTTGTATTAAGCCAGAGGCCTTCGCCCCCACGAGCTTTATCAAAAGCGGACGAAAATGTCCTTTATTCTTTCGAAAAAGAAGTTGGCTGTCACATTAAAATCGTTCCACTTGGGCTTCGAACTAATCGAAATAGCCCTATTGATATTCTCTTTAACCTTGCACACTAATATCAACGTTTATATCGCCACACTGTCAATAATGTATTTTTCCTCTGCTAACGAACATTCTCACCTTTAAGTCTACCAATTTGAATCCACGTGAGCTGTGGCTAGAATCCGATACTGTGTGGATTGAGAAGTACAAGTACAATTAATGTCTAGTCCTAGCTACATTGTTACGGTTTTGAAGGTTGGCGTTACCATATTTCTACTGTACGACACCCGTAATTCGATATTCGAATTTCATATGGTGGTGACGGAAGTAGGCCAAATTTCCAAAACACATCTGTTACCAAAGTTCGGGAACGAATTAACAAAACAACCCACCATACTATGTAATCAATCGAATGCACGAAATCGAAAAGGGCGGTACACTGTGATGTTTTTGTTTGATCGGGAGCAGGAGCCGACAGTCAGACAAATTAGTATTTAGAAAATAAGTGCTTGCTTAGACGCCTGATAATGCCATTCAATTAAGTTGTTAGCGCGACCTTTTCCTTTTATTCAGAATGCGTTCAAATGGGTGTTGTGTATTTATTGATTTTGTCTATGAATACACGATAAAGGACTCGCAAAATCTCTTTCCCAGTGATGTCATTTAATATGTATTGGTAATATAACATCGTGAGTGTTTTTCTAAGAAGACGTTCATTAAAGTTTCCAGTTTAAAGGTCACGTTGCATATGCGTTGCTTGAAGCCAAAGTAACGCCCACCGATTGTTCTTGCTCTAGTAAAAGACGTGGGATCTGTTGACCGGTTGAGAAATATCAGAGGAGTACGGTGAATGCGAAAGAATTTTAAACTCCAAGTGTAAGAGTTTTTGCACAGTTTCGCGTGTGGAATAGGACCTCGATCGAACGACCCATATATTGACCAGCACAGGCTATTTTTCAGCCAATTTTGCATGCACTGTGTCAACTATCTCTTGAATACCGAACGCGAGGTTGTGTTTTGGTTTTTCGTTTCCTTCCAATCAGCGATTTCTAGCCGCCTTAGCTTTTGGGACTCACTCAATTTATGGAGCATCTACTTATCAAGTTTCCTTACCTTACCTATGAGAAAAAATGTCGACTTATTGTCATGGGGGATTGTCCCATGTTTAGTGCATTGCCCCACAAAGATTTTGTCTGGCGAATGAAAAATAGTTGCTCTTGATATTTCAAAGATATTTGACAGAGTTAACATCAGATTATTTTGTCGAAAACAGCTGCTTTTGTGAACGATGATTTGTTTCTTATTGGATCAGACTTTACCTTGTCTTGAATTGCATCAAGACGGATATCTACTGCATCCGACATTTTTTTTAATTCTCATCAATTCTTCTTGGAATTTAAGCAACAAAATGTTATGTTAATTTGGAGATTGCAACGCTAGGGTCGGGACTCACAACTGTGTCTATTTCATCCTGATTTTGCTATTGATACTGCTTACTTCCAGGTAGTCGAAAGACAAAACAATCGGTTGCAATGGTAGACAATTTATCGAAATGTGTGAGTCGATCAGCCTGTCACTTCTGAATGGTCGAACTAAGAGCGATGAAGATTGCTCTCTAATTTTTTTCAGACTCAACGCTTCCTCAACGATAGACTACTGCCTGGTGGCATGGACATGAATGGACAAACTGCATGCCTGATCTTGAGATAGGCGAATTCTCGTTCTCCGGTCATCTTCCACTATTGGTCACTGTCAAGCTGTCCACTGAATACGGAACCTGAAAGACAGCTACTTCCCAAATTATTATGGAAAGAATATTTTGCACAACGTTACCAAACAGAACTAGATCGAGTCCTAGACACAATTGATTTGTCCGAACCACAAACCAGTCAAGAAATAGACATTTTGACGGCTTGTATGCCGTTTACCTACTGCCTTAGTGCGAGAAAAAAATCTTTTGCTTGCTTACATCTGGCAATAAAAACACCAACCCCTACTACCAAACTAGCTTACCAAAAAGCAAATAGCGAGTATTAAAGTATCTGCAAAGAAAAATCAAGAGAGTTCTAGCAAAATCTAACACCGGAATTAAATAAAGTTAGAGACAGTTAG
This sequence comes from Volucella zonaria, assembly GCA_963966105.1. Taxonomy (NCBI): domain Eukaryota; kingdom Metazoa; phylum Arthropoda; class Insecta; order Diptera; family Syrphidae; genus Volucella; species Volucella zonaria. The sequence goes on from OZ014530.1 coordinate 8,643,510, forward strand.
AGACTTTTGGAAACTAAGTAGAAGATTGAATAATAAAGAAGCCAATAATCGCTCTCGAATACAAGTAAAAACAGGGTTCTTAGCCGTATATTTTTTGCAAATTTGTTAAACCCCCCAACTAGCACAAATCATCTCTTGTTTGCTTTACCCTACATAGAAAACTAGATACGGCGATCACACATCTAGAGGTAAAAAATGTAGCTTACGCTGGCAAACTGAATAATGCACCAGGAATAGACCGTATACGCTACGAATTTTATAAGTACTCAACGGAGAAATTTCAACAATACCTTACTAGATGTTTTAATAAGATTTTCGATGAAGTAGTGGTAGATGAAAACTTCTTCCCAATCTTTAAAAAAGGGAGTGCAGAAGACCCAAATAACTACCGAGGAATATCTTTTTTAAGCGCAGTAATGAAAATTTTCTCTAGAAAATTTAATTGGATAACGGATAATGGACTCCTTAGTGAATTTTAAGCAGGCTTTCGCAAAGGATATTCCACTGTGGATAACATTTTTACATTGATAATGGAAAGAAACTACACCCTTTTATCGTGGATTTTAAGGTGGCTTTCGAATCCATAGATAGAAATGCTCTCTTACTTAAACCCAGCAATGTAGGAGTTTCAAGGGAGTTCCTCAAAGTCTTACAAAGTATGTATGAGCAAAACCAAGCCGCAGTGTGGGATGGGACCCATTGTCTTACTGGTTTGATACAAAAATTGATAAGGATGCCTACTGAGCCTTTAGCTTTTTTCAGTATTCCTTGATGATATTACTGCCTTTCTTCCAGGAGAAATTGTTTTCAATGGAATAAACATCAAATGCAGATGACATCGTCGTACTGGCAGAAACGCCAAATATGATGCAACTAATGGCCAACAAATTACAGCAATATTGCAGCAAGTGGAATTTAAAGGTTAACACCGATAAATCAAAAACTGTGGTTTTCAGAAATGGCTCCGGCAGGTAAGCTAGGGATTTGAAATGGACCTGGGAAGGTGAGGACCTGGAAAAGGTCAAATAGTACAAGAATCTAGGAGTAATCCTGACTCTCTTGAAAAGCACTTGAGATCCAAACTACATGATGCTAAAATAGCCATCAACTGTAACTGGAAACGACTCCTTGGCAAAAATAACGCTGCCACAAGTCTGAAACGGTAGTAAGAACCATAATGTGTTATGCTGCACAGGTCTGGCGACTTTTTCAGTATGATGACGTCGAAAAATTATTAAGATGCTTCCTAGAGAAAATTTTTCGTCTACCAGAAAACACTCCAACGTACATGTTTTATTTGGAGACTGGACTTCCTCCTCTCTACTTATAGGTACTTCCTAATATAGTGGCATCCCATATCGTGCAAAGCAAATCCCAATTCTTTGGCGAGTGGTCAAGATTGTGCTTGCTACATAACGTGTGACTAGACAGCGACAACTTCAAACATGGAAAAAGCTCTTGAAAACCCTATGGAATATTATCAAGGAAACAAAATTTGAACTTTTCCATGAACGAGCAAGGCAAAGTAAATCCAATACCCGATATTGAACACTGGAGCACAATCAAACAAACTATTTCCACAATCTTCAAAGCGAGAGGAGAGCTTTTATACTTAAACTATATGCCCCATCGAAGCACTGAATGTACTGAATGTACACTGAATGTACTACATGTACTGAATGTCTGATATACAGCAGATGATGTGATATATTTTATCGGAACCTGCCGTATACTTAACGCCATTAGACGCTTCCACTGGGGCAAAATTTGCTTAACTATGAATTAAAAATTATTTTAAACGGCGGTGACAGCTGGCTAACTCTAGTCAGCTACGTTAAAACCGCATTGAAACACAGTTCCCAAATAATAAACGAACGTGTCTGATTAACTCTTAAATTATCTGTTAGATATTATTATATATTATAACAGTATTGTAACAACTATTTCGTTTTAATTCGATGTTAAATAAAATATTATATTTTCTCTTTTTTCGGCTGATGGCTAACGCCATCTAATTGTGAACTACGAGTACGTTCGTATGAAAACGAAATGAATATTGAAAAAAGATCACGTATAACTAAACTAAACTTTTCATCAGTTCAAAATATTTCTTAACTGGCGACAAAACTCTCTTTTGTTCTAAATGACACCCCTGCTACTCTGAATCGGAGGCGTATGTTAAGCTCACTAAATTCCGATAAAAGCAGCAGAACTAATTGGGTAACTGCATTATTGAAACCAAAAAAAACGTTCACTGTTGGTATTTGTGCTAATGACAACCTACGTTAGAATGACTAAGTATTTATCCGGTGTCGCCGAAAATGCTGTGAAATATCCAGGTTTCCTAAAGCGTCATAAGAAATACTTTCCTTCTCTGAAAAATATATATTTACGAGTAAGGCATTTATCCGCCAAAGAGTGGAGCTCTACGAGGGTTGGCTGAAAAGTTTCCGACCGCAACGTAAAGATAGTGGCACTCGTCAATAAAAGCTAGTGAAAGCTAGTTGTGCAACTTTTGACAGTTACTTGCCGAAGTTTCAGTCATTTTGGAAGCGCTGTTTTTAGTTGATAGTCGTTTGAGTGAGTCGATGTGAGTGTTTTTTGTGAAAATGGGAAAAATTGAGTATCGAGCTGTTATTAAATTCTTGTTTTTGAAAGGCAATACGCCTACGCAAATCAAATATGAGTTGGACTCTGTGTATGGGGACTCTGCACCATCATTCACCACAGTGAAATTTTGGGCAGCTGAGTTTAATCGTGGCCGAAAGAGCTTGGGAGATGATGAAAGTTCAGGACGTCCAAAAACGTTTTTTGAGATAGTAAAGGAATTATCTTAATCGATTACGAGTATCTTCAAAAAACCATTACAGGAGCATACTACGCATCATTACTTGCCAAGCTGTAGGCAGAAGTTGTGGAACGCGCCGTCTCACACCTCAGCGGTTGCCATGGCGAAAATCCATGAATTACGGTTTTAACTGCTTGACCATCCGCCTTATTCACCAGATCTAGCTCCATGCGACTTCTTTTTGTTCCCTCATCTAAAAACTGCACTCGAAGGACAGAGATTTTCGTCAAATGAGGAGGCAATCACCTTCGTGAACAATTATTTTGCGGAGAAAAACTCCAAGTACTATTTGGACGGGTTAGAGAGATGGGAGCATCGCTGGGAGAAGTGTGTAGAGTTACAACTTATGTAGAAAAATCACTGTTCGGAAACTTTTCAGACAATCCTCGTATGCTCACATTTGCTCACTCAAAACCATGGAAAAAAATTCATAGATGATGCCAATACCACATGGTCAATTCACACCCTTGAATACCGACGAACTACCTCTTGCTTTGCCTTGATTTATCGCAACTTTTACCACAATTGCTGCAGAGAAATTGCCAATTTCATTCCAGCTCTTCAAATGTTCGGACCCATCTGTTATGATATATCCTCAGTTTACCCGCCCATATTGCTATAGTTTCCGATGCCATACAGCTCGCGTATGGCATTGCATTTCTAGTCATTATAACCTGCAAACATTCAAAACCAACATTTATCATTCCTAATTTTTCTCCGATTGCTGTGTGTGCAGAGATATGAAGGATACTTAAAATCTTTTGAGCGCAAACTAATTAAATGAAGGGCTTAAATTCATCGTCAGCTTTGGCCTGCAGAATTTTCGAATTCAGAGAGAAAATCGGGTATGGAAGATCTTTCTTAGATGACTAAGGAAAAGTCATTTTCTATTCTACGAATGTTTTTTGAAAGGAACAAAGAGCGATTGAAAACTTTGGGTAGTGTGTCTAGAATCCTGATGTGTCTGACACAGTAGCAATATATGCTCCTTTGTTGGCATCATTTGGGTGAACGGCGTTATATTAGCATTTTGTATGTGTGATTGAAGGGGCAAGGTGGGGCAGAACAATTTAAATTGTCGACTAGAAAGAAAGCCTTTTCCTTGGCAGATGATTGGTTGTCCCAGACCAATTTCTACCGCGCCATAGAAAGGATTTTGGCCATACGTGAATGGAATGAATCAGATAAAGTGCTTGTTTTTAAAGCGCTTGTTAAACGTACTCTATATGTGACTGGAATTTTCCACGAATGACTGTAAAAGCAATGCTGGTCTATTCTGCCAGCCTGCTGAAGCTAGATGAATTTTGAGACCCTTGTGAGTAAGACTCAAGAAATATGTTTAAGAATACAGCTTGTAAAAATGAGAATCCCTCATTTCCCTAATGGGTAGACTCGCAGTGAGAGTATGAGTAAAACCTCATTATGCGACTAACTCAATACTGAACGGCTGCTTCTCCGAGTGGCGCCTTCTATTCGTCTATGGTTACTACGATTTGAAAGAAGAAATACAAAATTACATTTTAAATCCATTTATTACATCACAATCTTTACTTCCGCATGCGTTTGTGTATAAATTCTAATTGTAATAAAAACCCCATCAACAGAATTTACGCAAATTGTTTAGGTTCTCAACAAGACTCGGCAGACATCTGAGTCGATCTGCATCCCCTCACCATATCTAGCATAGCAGAACACCAACAAAATAAGGACAATTTGTTTTGAAATGCCTACCGTGAATTACACGTAAAATGTCATAATTGTGTCACATACAAACGAGGTAGTAAAACGCGAAACATCTATTATAGCATTGTCATGCACTTTGCACGTAGCATCAGCGAAAAAGGACGACACGTTGATGTTCCACAGTGTTTTCTGGCTGTATTTCTGAGTTTCAGACTTCCAGGGATTTTATGTTGCACGTACACACGCAAACACATAGCACAGCACAGCAAAGCGCGTGTTTATAGCACAATCATTCATTCTAAATTATCATTCAAAATGAGTTTAGAGTTTGTTCAGGATATTATGTAAATGGGTGTAAAACTCTCATAATTCGCCGCAACACTAAACAGGAAACTCTGGTTTTGAATACATACTCGTACATAAATGAAACCGATTTACAAGTGGTCCTGCATTCAAAGCCCAATCCATATTTTTATTTATTTTGGAAAGCGATCAATTGACAATTTATTATATCGCTAGGACACTGATTTTACAATATCAACGTAAGCTTCTTTTGGCTAATTATCACATGTGTCAGAAGCATGATATTAAAATTAATTATTCAATTAGTAATCAAATTGACAACACCAAAGTTGTTGTGAAATTGGTAATTGTTGCGGTCAAGTGAACGGTGTGACAAGATTAGGATAACACACGCCAACCCATTGAGGTATCCTAACTCCCTGGTTATGGATTTGGCTAGTAATATCTAACTCATGCAGTGATGGATTATTATTTAATGTCACAACGTCAGGTTAGCACTGGTTTATGTCATAGCCTGTATGTCATGCTGTGAAATTTTGCAATATCCAAGTACGTACCTTCGCACACATCTACATACGAGTATAGCTGGGTAGTGCTTATGGGATAATGCGACAAATGAGCGTACAAATTAGTAACTCATTATCATGAAATGTTCTTGAGGCAATTACATTTGCGAAAGAGATTTTTCTTTTCACTTTTCTGCTGGAGGATGGCAGTTTCGGGGGAAATGTATTTTCGATTAGTTTTCTCCTTTATATTCAATCCCTTTTGTTGGGAATTATCGTTAGATCGGAATGGTCTGGTTGGCGTGGGGCCATAACACAATTTTCGAAGGCAAAACAATAGTCTGGATATTTTCCAACTGTGTATTACTTTGTTTTGAGTCACAACATGCGGCATATGGATACATATATATTACTCTACTGGCTATTTTAGTTTTACTGGTATTCTGAATGCCCTTGACTGGCAATAGAGAGGGCGAATTATTCATAATTTATTTAATGGTATCCGCTTTGTTTATCAGAATGACTATGTTATTTTTCTTTACGTATGACAGATGTCATAAATTTTGTTCAAAGATATTGATAACCTATGTAATCTGTAAATATTTTCATTAATATTCAGCCATATGATATTTCAGTATGACGATATTTCAAAGACTTTATTGTTCAGAAGTAATTTGAAGCAAAAGTGTGGTGGTTAATCTAGCTTGTGTGTAAGGTTTCTAGAAATTGGCACATAGCATACAATAGAATGAAGATTTTTCTTAAGGCATTTTTATTTTTGCCGTCATTTCGAATTTGAATATTTCACGTTTAGAACAGCAAAACCCTTCAGATATGCTAATTAATACTGCAATTTTTAGGCAGAACTTATATTTATTTTTTTAGCGATTTTTGTAAACATTTTGATCTGGTAACAAAACTCGGACTGCGTTAAAGGCACATTATAGCAAGCAACTTCAAGCTTCTACAAAACGCCAAAAATAAGGTAAGCAGCCGTCAGGATTTTTGAGACAAAATTATTAAGTGCACATCTAGGTTGCTTACTTACCTAAGGTGGCGCTGTAGTCCGAGGAGGACCTGAACCTCAACCAACAAGCGTCTGTCTTTCGGGCGCGGCTGGTATTGGACCCCTAACCGTACGTTTTGGAAGCCAATACAGCTTGTGACTCGGCCACCACCATGATTTAAACTTAGATATTGCTACCTTCACTTCATTCAGGTCGGGTGAACGAAATTTTTGGTCTACATCGTCCAGGGTTGAAAGGTTCATTTTGCCTGACAGTGGTGTTTGGTTCGTCATCGCCGTTATACAGTCTAGAGAAATGTCCTTTCCAAATGCTCAGCATTGACTGCGACTCTACTACTACGTTCCCTTGTTCGTCCCTACAGGCTTCTGTTCGAGTTTTTTTTCTGTAGCATGTTTTTTTTTATGATATAGTAAAACTTCCGAATCTCATTCCGATTTCCTTGACCGTCAGCTTCCCATGCTCCCTCGTTTTTCTCCTGAGAAGCCGATGTTCGTCTCTCCTCTTCTGATCGTAGAACTCGTGAGGAGCTCTAGTCCTTCTATGCAGCACCGCTTTGTATGCATAGTTGTGGTGGCGGAGTGAAACCCAGAGCGGGCATCTCTGATGGCTTTTTGACAATATTCGCACTGGTCTTCGATACCGAGGGAGACTCAATCGGAAAAGTATTTGGTGGTACCTTGCAATTGTAGCCGTCCGACATCGATTTTTTTCACAATATTAGCTTGCCTTTGCGATGTTCGGGATATCCGCAACTGTAGCCCGGTCACAACAAGCTAATGGTTCTAGGGGTCGAAGGGTCCGGACATCCATAGTATTGGAGATGTGCCTTGTTGTGATCGACACTAGTGGTCAATCTGGTTGACGGTTGAATGATCAGGTGATCTCCAAGCCCCCTCATGTATATCGAGATGCGGGAACCGCGTGCTAGCTACGATCATGTTTCGCCTCACCGCGAAGTCGATAGGAAAGGCTATGCCTTTCGACAATATTACTAAAGATGTCCGCTCTTCCTAGGTTTGTATTAAAATCGCCGATTATAATTTTAATACCATAGCTAGGGCACTGCTCATTAGTCTTATCTAAGAGCTAGTAGAAGCTATCTTTGGTGTCGTCATCTTTCTAATCTGTGGAGTGTGAGCGTATATAAGGCATATGTTAGTAAATTTAGCTTTAATATGGATTGCTACGATGCGCTTCGGAAACTCAAGGCTTCCTGTTCTAAGTCTGCCTCTAACAACAAATTCACATTCAAATAGGCGTTGCTTTTCCAGTCGATAGCAATCGCCTTAGTAAATGTTACAGTTGTTAATTCTCTTTTTGTCCGGCACGTTCCATTGCATTTGTTGGATGGTAGTAATATCTGCTTTGCAACAGTCTAGCTCCTGCGGTAGTTGTTCGGCTGCACATGGCCAATTAAGGAACCTAATATTCCACGTGCAGATTCGAAGTTCGTTGTCTTTGTTTTGTATCCCTTCGCATCCGAGGTTTGTTGTGGCTTCGTAACTTAACTCTTGTTTCCATGGCCGTGTAGTTAGCTCGGCGGCATAACCCTCAACCTTTAGCGCCAGTTACATTACAGATACCCCTCATCCTAGTAGACCGAAGCCAGTAACCTGTTCGAGGATGTAAGCGCTGCCGTCCGCCTATTAAGGGCTCATCGGCTATTATCTCTTTTTCAAGATTCGGACTTAGCCTCGGAAATCCTTGGGGCCTGAGCTCCAACTAATGTCGGAGTAGCCCGGATAATGTCTTATCTGCTTTGTCCCGGGATTCTATTTTACCGTTGATTCCATCTGGGGAATTCACCCGCTGTCAGGTTTATAATGCTGCTATTTTTGCCTGATGGTCAGCACTCGCACTTATACATTTGGTAAGGCGAATCCGGATGGGATGTGACCAGTAGCCGACGATTACCACTTGCATGTAAAATAAGCACAATTGATGTGCAGAAATAATTACAGCACTAGGTATCTTCAGATTGACTGCTCCTTGTGCCTACCCTACTCTACCTGATGGCATGAACGAAGAATTATTTAGGTGAGATGAGTTAAGTGAAACGTTTTGATATTAAAGTCAACGTACGACTGGACTGATAATGCGAGCGAGTTAGGAAAACCTTCGATATTCGATAAGAGTTCTTAGTCTTTACGCGATGATTTTTTGAGCGTATGCAGAGCGTATATGGTCAAATTTTCTTAAGTTAAAAATGTATCGCGCTACGGAATTGAACGCAACGTTTAGCTTTTTGCATGAGTTATAGGTACGATAATACATTGGCTTTAACTGAAGCTTTAATTGGCGATAAAGTCCGAAGGCTTTCGTTGATTTTATGTAAATGTAAGGTGAGCGATATGATCATTCCAAGTTCAACTGTTAATAAATAAAATTCCAATATTTTTTATTTTAGATACAACTTCATTGTGGGAGCTGTTTAAAATGATTGGTGGGACATAAGGGGATGTGGTGCATAGAAACTGGTTAATAAGCAATTATGTAGTTCACAGATGACCATCCTGCTATAGCAAATAGGTCTTCATTTAGCATTGCTATTGCGCCTTCTATCAAACCTATTGGAGAGCGCAAAGTTTAACGTCGTCAGCATACATATGGAATTTAAAATAAGGCAAACACAATGCTAAACCACTTTCACGTCACCTTTGCGGCCAAGACAGAAGATGGACTGGTTATTATTTAACCTTTAAAGTGCCGATTGGGTTTTGAAACCTATGAGACGGAATGGGATGCCGTGGGTTCCCTCACACTCAAGAGATATTTTCCTTCCTGCACAATTTGTAGCTTGCCTTTGTGTTTTTTTTTTCTTTCTACACATATGATGAATGCACTAATTGCACTTATGTTATATTACAAACATTCATAAAAAAACGTGTACGACTAGCGTCTAGTTTGTCTTCCATATAAATACTCTCTGATAAGTTTGTCGGCGCTGTCTACGCCTCCAATAGCTCTATTATAATCCAAAATCATTACTGCCTTTGAATGAACCTCATTGGAAATAGAAGACTGAAATTTTTAATGAAAAAAAACTGAGCTAAATCGATGTTTGTGAAGAAATTGTCTGTGGTAATACCTACGCCAGATCCAAACAAACTTTCGGCCAAGTCTTTTACAACCCTCACGCTTTGATTTTTTCCACTACTCCTCCAGGAAGTTTTCCTGTATAAACTTGCAACTTATATTGTAGAAATAAGAAATTTTGACAACAGCAGTTGCCCAAATTTTAATGCCGTACTTTCCCGGTAAGTATATAACTGCCGAAATGAGCACTTTCCGCGAAACATTACCAACTGTTCGTCAATTGTAACTTCGCCAGAATGATTAATGATGAAGAAACCTGGGATGAATACAAAAAAGGAAACCACTATAGATTTAAAATTAATGAATCACAATCCAATCCATAACCCGAAAAATCAGTACAGCAAACGGACAGAAGTAAATGCGGAGAAATATAAAGTGTTTGGTGCTAAAACAAAATAAAACGCCAGTAAATAACATTATTTTCGGAAACCCTAGAAAGATATTCAAGAAATATGAAATGAACAATACTACATATGTACACAATATGAATGCAAATTTGAATTTCATCATTCAGCAAATATGCAAGGACATAGAAAATAAGGGTGATTTCGAAGAAATAAGTCCAAAAATAATTCTTGATGACTGGAGTGTATTGGGTAACACATTGCTGGAAATTTTTAATATCTCATTAAAGGAAGGGGTATTTCCTTACTAATGGAAGGAATCAGTGATAACACCAGTGGAAAATTTTCAAAACATGAAAAATTGTGAGGAATTCCGTCTTATAAATACACTAAGAACGTTTGACAAAATCCTGAAAAGTTTTGTTAAACAACAGCTAATGGCTGATATTGATAACAACAATATCAATTTGGTTTCCGAAAACATTATTCATGTGAAAAGCGGGTGAAATAAGAAAAAAACTTTAGAACTATTCTTTGATTTCAAAAGAGCATTTGAGACAATTTTAAAGAATATGTCAATGTATGGGATACACGATAAAGAGATAAAATGGCTTAAGTCATTTCTTTCAAAGAAATCACAAAGAACGAAAATTAATCAAAAATAACTCCACTATAGGGGTTCCACAAGGTGCGTTGCTTTTCATAATTTACCTCAGTAATATGCCAAACATCATAAGTGGATGCAAGGTATGCAGAAGATACATTAGTTTATTCCAAAGGGAAATGTACTGAAGACTGCAAAATGAAGTTACTGGGCGACATTAAGCAAAACTAAATAGTGGTATACTAATTGAAATTAATAATAATAAAATTGAAAATGTAAGCCAAACAAAGTGGCGCTAAGTTAATCATCCAATTTTGTGTTTTAATTACTCTTTTACTAAATAAAAAAATGATTTTAAGGAAATCTTTATTTGGACCTTTACAATTGTTTCTGTTAAGTGGAAAAGATGATATCCGCCAAGGGATGCTGCCAGTGTTAATACACATATGTGCCCGTGTGCCCTTTTATTTGACTACCTGTCAAAACCGTCATTTCCTTACCCTGTTTCTTAAAAGTTCTCAGAAGAGTTAGGTTTAGTGTATGAAGGACTATTTGAAAAATATACCTTACAGAAATGGCATAAAATATTAGGAAACAAATTTAATTCATTAGTTTAGTTTTTTACGCTAAGATTACAGTTGCTGTTTGTTTGAAATGTCAGCATTTACAGACAAACAATACGCAGACATTATTTACGTTTATGGGCTATGCAATGGAAGGTAAACCAGTGCGCGACAAAGATACCATGAACTTTATCCTAACCGATGACTTCCTAATAAAAGAGTATTTCTAAATACGTATCGAAGGCTTCCGGAAACGGAATCAGTTTCGAATACACGACCGAATGCCGGAGCTCCACAAGTAAGAAGGATTTCGGCTGATGAAAAAATAATGTACGGAGAAAATTTTTATCCATACCACAATACTCCTGTACAAGAACTGCTTCACAATGATTTGGAAAAGAGACTTGAGTTTTCTAACTGATTGCTGGAACGAAGCTTGGATGACAACCAGTTTATTAGCAGAATTCTTTGGACGGACGAATCTCAATTTACGAGAGATGGGATCACAAATTTTTATAATCTTCATACGTGGGCTGCGGACAATCCACATACAACAGACATACATCCTTTCAATACAAATTCAGCATCAATATGTGTGCAGGTGTAGTCGGAAATAAGTCAATCGGCCCCTTCAAACTACCACCTAGGCTGAATTCTACAAACTATCTGGAGGTTTTGCGAAATGATTTACCAGAACTATTGGAGGACATTCCACTGATTCAACTAGCTTCATCATATTTTCAACAGGACGGTGCTCCAGCCCAATACCGCCGTGAGGTAAAGAATTAGCTAGATGAAGAGTACGGTAACCGTTGGATAGGAAGAAATGGACTGGCCAGCAAGATCTCCTGACCTTACAATATTGCATTTTTTTGTATGGGGAAGAATGAAAGAACTTGTTTATTCAACCGAAATAGCAACTTTAATTGAATTGAAAGAGCGTATTCTCAATATATCATCAAGAGTGAGGCAGCAGTTAGCAACAATAAACATTCATATTTAAATCAAAAACGGGCCCTAGCGTGCATACAAAACCAAGGAGGACACTTTGAGCACCTGTTATAACTATTTCAGCACACACATAAAATAAAAATTATCCGAAACCACATAAAATCTTTTTTTATTCCTAGCCTTTGGAGCTTAAAGCAAAAAATAACCCTTTTTTATAAATTTTAACTGCTGCGGGTTTTTCCAAGTATCATAAAATCCATGGGTTTTTCGGCAAACTCATTGATGTTTTTTTTTATCATTGTTACTTTCATAAGTAAAACATAGTAAAACGTTTTGTTAATTAGGAATTTTCTGGAGAAAAGTGACCTCAAACAAGATATCAAATTTATTTAAACGCCGTTATAAAGGCTGGTATTTCTTCTAAAAACAAAGTCTTATAAGAAGTTTCTACCATTAGCACTAACAGAGCAATTTCCAATAACATGGGTCAGGATACACCAAAGTAAGAAAGTAAGCCTTTTCTTAAATCCTCGATAAATTGGAGATAGACCCTTATTGTCGAATGTTTTTTTTCTTAGAACATGCCCAGGAATCATTTCCCAAATTATTGTCAACGAATTAGGGGACACCCTGTATATGAAAAAAAAACGATTTTCGCAAATTCTCAAGAAATAAATATTTCTTCTCTCCACGTACCTCTTACTGCAGTTGACTTATCCACTTGCTTTTTGCTCTCTCTGGTAGTCTTATCATCGAATCTTATGAAACGAGTTATAGCAATAAATCTTTCACGTGACATTGCTGCATGAATATATTCCTCCGAATGGACTCATCATCAGTGCACATTTTGGCTCTTGCTGATAGCAGTTTTTCAAAACATTCATCTAGTTCAGATATAATTATTAGTTTGCAAATTATCTTTTCATCAGGCAATTACTGATTGTGCTTATCGGAAAGACGTCGAGCCTCCACGTTGGTATGAACTAAGATTTCTTCTTTCATGATTGCAGAAAGGAGTAGGCTATATATATAATCTTTTGCTTAGCTCATATATATAGCAGGTAATACTTAGTTTCACGTTCAAGATATTTCTTTGTAACCTACGCGTTTGTGGAAATGGTTGCTTGAACAAACCCTGCCTGACTTTGCAGTGTACTGATCCGAGTTCAAAGTAATGTCATCATCAGAATCATTAACATTTGGGAGAATTTCTTCGTTGTTTTCTTCAGTTACGTCTGGTATATCTGATCCACTATCACTATCAAGCATGGAATCCACGTCATTTTTAACTGAGTTACAAGAATCGTCCTTAGTCATATTACCCAGCATTTTTCTAACTCCGTTTGGTGCAGAAATCTTCGACTGTTTGCCATTTTTGACTGAAAATAAAATTGAAAGGAAATATAACTTAAAGTTTGAAGTGGGGTAACTTTTGGTCTTCGTTATCTTTTAATTGCCCTTTTTGTTAATGAAAAATTGCCAAAAATATATTATGACGTTAAAATTATATTAAAGATACGAAAAACTCGACTACTTAAAAACAAAAAAAAATTAAAGTCAAACATTAGAAACGAAAATACAGACAAAAACGTACTCGTGATGGACCCAAATTCCCCCACTCGGTACTCGGTACTAAAGGTTAAGATAAATTTTACGATAGTGTCAAAGAGATTAAAGAGGTGAAAAGGAGTTTACTAAACAGAATTTAGGGTCAACTGAATCAAAGGCTTTAGAAAAGTCACAAGTGTTATAGGGTTACAATCATTTGCAGCGTGGATGTCGTCCGTGACTTAAAGTAGTGCTGTAATACAGTTGTTGCTTATACGGAAGCCTAATTGGAAGACGGATACCAGCTTGCTTTCTTGAGTATAGTTTTTGATTTGTTTAGAGAGAATGAATCCAAAATTAATTGGTATGATTATGGGCTTAACGTTATCTGCTTTCCTTTAAAAGTAACATATTAAATATTGGCACGTATGTATGTGCCTATTTTTTGTCTGCTAGACTCATTTTATCCCTTGCCGTGGATGTTCATTCGCGTGGTTTCACTTTTACTATCATATAAGCAACAATCAATTATTTTCAAGAACTTTCTATACTTTATTACTGATTGCCCTAATAGAAAGTACTTAACCATAATTTTCTTTTTGATAACATGCGAGGTCTTAAGTGAAAACTATTCTTCGCACATTACGATTTATTTACATGTTCACTACGAGTAATTGCATTACAAGTACGAGTGTACCTGCATCAAGTGGTCTATGATAGTGCACGTAACTATAACTACAATTCATTGTTGTTACACACGCAAAAGTTAAGATTTCCAACTTTATGGATTAGAGCGCCCAGCTATCGTATACCAGTACTTAGGTATGCAGAATATACTCGTATGTAGAATTTATGAGTAGCTTAGTGTTTTTGGAGAGATTTTGATAGTTTTCGACCTCGAAATGAGTAAAAATTATTCTCGAAAATTCACACTTGAGTTAAGAATGATTGTCTCGAGTGTATCTTAAAATAAATGTGCGACAATCTGTACTTCATTTTGAGGTATTTTGCACCAGGTAGTCATAATTAGGTAAATAATTCCTCAATATGTACGTGTTGTATGTTTTTGACATTTTAATTTACGGCAATTACCCGAGGGTGACATTTGCGTTGCTTCTTGAAGCTTAATCACGATTTAGTGACAAGATTAAAAATTAAAAATTGAATTAAAAGCTTATGGGAAAGAGTAATGAAAATGTGTCGCACGAATATACTCATACGAACAAGAGAAACAGGAAACGAAAATAGGTAACAATGGTTGTGTTAAGGTCGACTTAATGAAATGACATGTGTTACGAGTATCTAAAAATAATCGATGGTTGCCTTTGAAGGCTTTGTTGTTTTTAGCTTTAGGGTTGGGGGAAATTCACACAAATCCTATTATTAGAGGTTCCATATGACCTTTTACTCATGTAATTAAATGATGCGGGGAATTCCATTTCTCCGGTTTGGACTACTGAAAGCAGGTCAGCCGTATACAATTTGTTCCACATAGCCCCTCAACAATAAAGCCCTCTTGTTTTAGCATGATTAATTGTTTCAACTACCTTGTGTAAGCCCTTAAATTTGCAAGTTAGTGGTCCTTTACAAACATCATATTATATTACTCAACCACTTGGGAGGGTAAAATAAGCTCCTGAGGATAAGAAAGCCGAACCCTCAATCCCTGTGGGTAGTTAAAGGTGAAATAACGAGTAATTAACTAATTCCAAACGGAGAAAATTATCGGCGTCTGTAGCGACAAAGTGAAGGGTCCCAGATAACAATGGAATCATGCGAAATGATAGGCAAGGCCTAGAGAAGAGCTTTTCAGGACACTAACCTGCATGGAGCACTATCTCTGTGAGTTTCATTATAATGCTTGCATCAGGCTGCAGGAACAAATGCGTGCTGGTACTCCGGTGTTTTATCATTGAGGGAATATGCAAAGAATAGTTATTTCCGCTCTGACGTAAAAAAAGAATAAATAAAATATACTTACCTTCATCTGTGGTTGGTATTTTTCTTTAGATATACTTTGTAGGTTACTGAGTGGTGGAAAATGTCTACATAACTAAATACAGCGTTCAATCGCCTTCTATCCCCAAACATATTGGTCCCAATTCATAAGTTCAATTCTTTTGACAACAGTTATAATAGGATCTCCAAGATTTAAGGTCGGTTCAAATCGTCATCGCCTATTGAACATAACTGATAGATAAGAAAATAGATGAAGCATTCCTTGTTCACAGGCAGTGGATACCTTTTAGAGTGATTTCTATATATTCGAAGTTCAGATATATCCAATTAATAAGATTCCATGTATCCAAAATTCGAATACGACACTAAACAAACAAACACATTTGTATAAGACCAGCTCAGGTGGCGATCTATAGAAAAAAGTATTACTCCTTGGAGAGTTTTTTGAGTTCGTTTATGCGGCTAATAAACGAATTGAGAACAGCACCTGAATGAATCACTTCAACCTGCGCAAGCAATTTCAAAATCTAACTATTTGAATGAAAGTAATCTGGAAAATAACATCATCGCTAATGAATGAATTAGAGCTCATTTCATTGTTCGACAAAATGAAGCGTCTTGGAATCACTAAAAGGCTAAAAGCCGGCAGGAATAGACGTTATCTCAAATGCGACACCTGCTCTTGAACACACTCGATATTTTTACCATATTATGAAAAAAAGAAAGCATTATTCGGCGCATTCCTTATCCCTGAAAGGAATAAATGAACCCCCCTAATCTTCATTTAATTGGCTTAGCTCTGCATATTGACAATGTAGTCGAAAAAGAGTTTTATAGAGTAAAGGAAGGTTGGTATAATAATATTACTTCGGACAATCTGTTTTGTTTTGCTCGCGCTTAAACTCGTTTCTGGAAAACACCAAGACCCAGGTACGGGTGCTTGCCACTTGAGATTGAGAAGCCTTTCGGCACGGTATTTTTGGAAGAGCTCTCAACAAGCTGATATGACCTGTTTCTATCTGAAGAGAACACCAAAAACTAAGTATTGGGTTCTACCACATGAAATGTCCGATTTTCGCTCAGTCGGAAATAAGAAGTTCTCGAGTGAACGTCTGTACAAGGCGGTAAAATTTTCTTTTTTTATAAAATAAAGTGGTATGTGTGCTTGACGTGTGAAGATTTTAGAGTTCATTACAAGTACCGTTATTTTTTTCTAGGAATTAGTTACCATGCAGTCCAAATTCGAAGCCTCTTCCTTTACGAACTTAATGGGGCATAACGCGTCATTGGCAATGAAAAACATTAATGACTATCCACCGAATAAATAGCCTTGGGATTCTAGTCCAGAATTCTTGGACTATCCCGATCAATTTGATTTTCTCACTACAACGTTTTTCAATCACAGGTCTTGGGAGCCATAACAGATGCTACATAGGATGCAATAATTTCCCATGCAACGAAGCGTGTGCAATAAAGTACTGCGTGCACCTTACCTTCATCTTCATTAGAGCATTCAGAGAAAGATGGTGAACTGTCGTGACTAAAATGGTGAAAATACTTGCGATAACCACCGTGGCCAGACAGGAAGTGCGTAAGATTGTACTTGCAGTCTCCATGTATATGTTCATGGATTGTCGGTATAAGTTCATATGCCCATCTGCCGTGCATTATATTATGTCATAGAGCTTGTCAGATAGCCATTGACACTGCCTTTTCTTCAATTTTGATCCTCTTGATTCCATTGGTACCGTATTGGCTTAAGGCAGTCCTGCTCAACATTTTATCTGCAAAAATTTCGACGGGAAATATTCCCGCCATAACAAAAGCTGCCTGGTTTGATATGGTTCGAACGCTGATTGTCCGTAGCGCGTGCAGTCTGTATGTTGCCAATAGTCTAATTTTGGTATGCGTTGTCATCAGTACCTGCGCTCTGACTGGGGCGGCATACAACAGAACTGATATGACAACTCAGGAGAGTACGATCCTTTTTGCGTATCCAGGTACACCAATGTTAGGCAGTATGCGTGAGAGAGCTCCCTGCTTTTGATATGCTTTCTTGGATAAATAGTCCACGTGTGTTTTGTACCGTAATTTTTTGTCCAGGATTACTACAAGATATTCAACCGCTTCTTTGTACTTGATTATGTGGTTACCAAATTGGAAGTTGACGAACTCTACAATTTTTCGACTGGTTATGAAGACAGCTTCTGTTTTATGGCCAATCTTTTATCCGGGCAACTGGTTCGTCAACGACAGCAAGGTCATCGACGAATCCAATTAACTCCTCCCCCTCTTCACAACCAGACAACCCTAATCATGGGACCCCTACGTACATGTTCAACAATAAGGGCACTAAGTGATGTAGTATTTTTCACTTTCATCCGTCTTGTATCTCCACTTCCTGTTGTTAAAATAGCTCGCCTCTATATGCAGAAAGTAATATGGTGTATCGATCCTGACGAGTGGTTTTCTACTGAACAAGCAATTCGTCAAGTTAAAAGTATTTTTTAACGCTCGGCGAACTACTGCACAGTTTGTCGTCGGGATTTGTGATCGACGAATCTTTTCTTCAATGGATTGCAAACTACCTTGCGGAACGTTAAATTTAAGATTTTTTTGATGATTTTAAATCTGATGTCCACAAAATAAATATTGGAGTACCCCATGGCTCCGTTCTGCCTCCGACACCCTTTTAAACTTCATCAATGATCACTTGTCTGCTATTTTGAATCCAATATATTCCTTTGCTGATGACAATTCTCTCTCCTTTTCATATTTGTTATCGGACTCACGTCCCTGCTCTTCGACTGTATGCTAAGCTCATTAAATTCCGATAAAAAAACAGCATCACTAAATGGGGAACCCCGCCAACAGAGTGGAAGTTAATGCTTCCAAAACACAATGCTGTCTACGGTCATTAAGGTGAAATTTAAATAATCAGCCATTAGATATCCATAAAAAACTTTCCATTCTTAGTATGTTTGTCAATGACAACTTACGTTGGAACAATCATATATACGATGTCACCGAAAATGCCGCGAAATATCTAGGTTGCCTCAAACGATGTAAGAAATACTTCACCTCCTCTGATCAGACCTCAATGTATGAGGCATTCACCCCCCTAAATTGAAGGCCAATGCCCACATCTGGTCGGGTGCGCCCACAACATCTCTACACCTGCTAGATAGGATCCAAAACCGTGCGATAAAACTCATAGGTGATACTAATATCACTCAAACAATGGACACCCTCGAGTGCCGACGTAATGCCTCCTGTCTCACTTTGTTCTACTACCAGTGCTCCGTAGAAATCGTCAGCAGCATTTCGCGCCTTCACACTTTCAACCATAACGTCCATCTCGTTATGAATGCTCATCAGTATACCCTCAAACCCACTCTCGGACGTACTTTGAAATATCGTGATTCTTTCCTAATCCGTGTATAAGTCGCTTATGGAACGCCCTGCCGAGCTTTTTATTTCCTCGTCATAATAACTTGCGACCAACGTACATCGGTATCTCGCTTTTCTTCCTCCCTAAGTTTCCTTTGCCTACGCTGTGTGCAAACAATCTCTTGAGCGCGCTCTAATTAAAAAAAAATATTGTAATAATCTTTGAATCAGTTCAAAAGTTTACCTACCTTACATGGAGGCAAATGCTGATACCACAGATGAGTGCAGACCCGACTAAGATTGAATCGAAATACGTCCGAAGACCAAGATGATGCTCTAAAAATTCTGATCTGTTGTAACACGCTAAGTGCTACATAATATACAAAAATGCGAGCTGTTCCTTCGAAAGACATATACGAGTATATCGCTGCATACTCGTACTACATTCCGGGTGTAAGGTGGTCGAATGGAAAAAATGCACTAATTTGTAGTATGCAGTGTGAATCGGTTCATAAGTGGTCAGTCCAACTAATGGAATCAATGGACCATAGAGCGGTCTTTGTAAAGAACAATAACCTACTCTCCTCCAACATTGGCAAATGGAGTCAGCTAAATAAAAATAATTTTGAAACATCAAGTTAAAAAGTAACAAGATAATGCTTTGCAAGGTTTATATTAAAATCACTTCTTCAGTTAATCCCTACAAATCTCCGGATTAAAAAAAGGACAAAAATATAATTTAAAGCTATGCCCCGCAAAGGATCTTTAAGCCGTAATCAGCTTTTCATTAATTTGCACAATATGATACATCAACGGCAACGACAACAGCAACAACAGTGGCGTATTTCTTTTTTATCACTTTTATGGTTAATATTGTCACGTAAAAGCCACAATTTTTCCCCCAAAAGCGAAATTTAAAAATCGCCACCATCCTGCCAGAAAAAAAAAACAAAAAAAACAAAATAAAACCACCAAAACAGTAAGAGTGTCAGTGAAGCATGCCATTTTCAGGGCACCAAGAAAGGATCTCACAAGGACATGTACTGAACACGGCCAGTAGTGCTAGAGAACGGAACCTCCAAATTAATTTTAAAGAGGCACATATGCGAGAGTTAAATTAAACGACACGAGGTTGAGGATGTGACGTCATTTTGCTAAAATATTAAAAATTCTTCTTTGCTACTTTTGTTGAAGAGCAAGCATAGATATTTGTATATACATATATATTATAGGTAAGGGGAAAAAAGCATAGACGCCAGGATACAGGAATACAGGAAGAAGCCAGAGAAACAAAGTGGAGGGACATATTTTTATCCTTTTAATATCCCCGTATGCCATATGGTGTCTCTGATAAACAGAAACTTATTCATATGCATGAATTTTTGCGCGAGTACTTTTACCTACATACCTACATACGTAGGAGTACTTGGTTTTTTTGAATAGATACAGGAGTAAAAATTTCCGGGAGACACATTGAACATGGCTTCCTTGTTGTACATGTTCCCGGTTTTTGGAAAAAGACTATTTGTCTTTGGTGAGTTTTATATCTGGAAGTCATTCCAACAGTAGAGAGGCACAACAAGGACCTACTGGGTCCCATTTTAATTTATTGCATATTTATACTGTCAATTATATGTATGTAGAGGTAATGTAACTTAAACATGTGTTCCTTATCCGTGGTTGTTGCGGCAACCGACCTGGTGCTGGTGCTTTAAAACTTAATTGACTTTAATGTGGAAGCCATAAGCAAGGTGTCGTACATAGCTGACAGGGTAAATGTAACACTAAAATGGCAATGTACTCGTACATACATAAGTTCGTTATGTCGAAGAAAGGTATTTCTAGGGAAAACTGGAGCAGAGAGATTTTTCATACATTGCTCCCCAAAGTGGACACATTTAAGAAGAGAAATTGTGTCAAAAGCAGGCATGTGACGGAAGAAGCAGTCATTTCTAAAGAAGGTAATAACGTTGGATAAAAACCAGAGGGGAGGCAGACATTGCAAGAGGCTCAGGAAATGCCTCACCATAAAAAAATAAAAATAATTGTTGTTAAATATTGCAATACGAATATAATGACATTTTCACTAATGCCCCCCAGTTTAGCCTCTTATTGTATACAATAAAATACTTTACGGCGGGCTCAAGGATTTGCTGTTTATTTAATCTCTCAAGTGTGTGGTGGAGGTAAAGTTTTTAAACTTTTTCAAACTCAGTTTTGAAATATGAACCACGGGACGAGTTAGATTCACGTATCAAGCAGGTGTTACAAATAATATTCGAATTCGAAGATATTTCGACTAAACTTTTCCGTTTTGAATGAGTGTGGAGATGAGGCGGATGGAAATGGAAGAGCTACTCATATTTGGATAATCTTTTGTTCAAAAGCTGCTAGCACTGATAATCGGTGAACTTTGTTAAAAACAAAGCATCACATAACGTTCAGTATATTCAAAATTCCGAACTGCATGTGGGCATATGGTACATATGGTATGTATCTACTTCTTTTGATTTACTCAAGGTTGAATTTGTTTGGCTGTAATTCTTTTGACTGTCATTTGCTAAACTATATTTAACAGTGGAGGCGATAACAAATTGTTATAGAACATCGAATGCCGCAACATTGCAACATGAGTAGATATACAAGTATGTGAAGATGGTGTATTTTGTGAAAAAACCGTGCTATACGTCATAGTTGGGAAAAAGTTATTACAAAAAAGTTATACTACAATTCAAAATGTTCATTTTAAGTATTATTAACTCTTTCAGGGTCGGTGGTATTAAAAACGTTCCACTTATCTAAGCATTTTTCTATACTTTTATGTGCAATGGTATATTTTCTATTTGAAGCTTATATTTTGGAAAAAATATGTAAGAGTGAGACGTATATATGGAAAAATTGGGTAATTTGAGGTGGTTATCTTGAAATGTGAAAACGCTCTAACGGTTTTTGCAATTTCGCGACTCATGGTTTATCGTAAAGTAATCTTAGTGAAAATTGAGTTATTTTATTTTAATATCTGTTCGCTAGAAATGTATTGTATTTTGTTCGAATTAGCCAAATATCGGTTTCCTGTAAACGTTTTAAGTTAGTGGTATAAATATCATACCAGTGGGCATTGAATAGTGATTTTATTTTCAAGTAAAAAAATTGTGTTGCAAAAAAGGTTAGTATATAGTTAAATTTACTTGTGATCAAATTTATTTTGCAATATTAATGTAATCAACAGAATTTTAAGAACTATGGCATGTAGGAATCTAAATAAAAACGAAAATTGAATGTGAAAGCATCGTCTTGGCAGAGATTCCATCAGACGAGGATTTTAAAGTTGACGATACATTTGACAACAATGATGAAGAAAACAATCGTTAGCGTATCTTTGACATAATTATTGAAGAAGATATCCAACATCTAGATGTTCTTGATGCAGTTGACAATGGAGGGAGACAAAGTCTTTCCAATTAGGTTTTCTACAATGATTCTGACAGCGACGACGAAATTGTGCTAAGTGAACTAAAAAAAAGTCTTAGAAAACCATTTGTTCCACCAAATTGTAAAAAAAAATAGACAGATAGATAGATAGATAGATAGATAGATTTATTATTGTTTCTGATTTACATTTTACAAAATTGTTTGGTTTTCTTTAATCGTTTAAGCTTGGCTTTGCCGTCTGCCCGATTGACATTAATTAAAAAAAGAATAAAAAAAAAAATAATAATAATAAATAAATATATATATACATGTTTTGTGGAAAGTTAATTTTAAAATAAAACATTCATAGTTTTTTTTTTAAATAAATATACGTTTGATCTTTTAGAAGGCTTCCTTTATAATTTGGTCTCTGTAGAACATGGCGGTTTGATAATAATTATAGGGGTGTATTATGTCACATTCGCTGTTAAAAAGGGATACAACTTCTGCTTCAGACTTAACATTACTGCCTAATATGCTTCTCTTTATTTCACGTAGAACTGGACATTTGCCAACAAAATGGATGACATCCTCTCTTTCTTTCAGGTTACATAAACTACAGTAAATTGGGAAGTCTTCCCGATAAGGTATGTAATGAAGCCTTATCAGTTCTCCTCTCATTTTAAAGGTCGCCGAGATAAGTTTCTGTTTATTTTCGTTACGGAAGTAATTACGTTCGCATCAGTTGTGAGAAAGAAGGCTGTAGATTGATCGGTGCACTGATGATTTAGCCTCGTTTATGCAGTCCAATCTGCATTGTTCGTCTACCTAAGCAACAAGAGTCCTTTATTGAAGTACCTTCCATTTTCAACTTTTATTTGTAAATTGGTTCCACAGTAGCCCGCAAGTTCTACTAATTTGTTATACCAAAGATTTTTCTTCTCGATCGCTTGTAGTGCTAGAATTTTAAGAAGTCGTTCATCTGGCATATTAAGAACTTTTGTAATGTAATCAACATGATACTTGAGTGTGGTGACATGCCTGCCTCAATTATGATCATGTAGTTAGGCGTGTTTTTGGGTAAGCGAAAGCATCTCTTTACGAAGTACCTAAGAAGATTTTCGACAGTTTCATACTTTTCTCCTCCCCAGACCTGTGCTGCGTACAACATAATAGATTCAGCCACTGCAACAAAAACTTTATATTTAACGCTATGATTAATAGCTTTGTTCGAAAAGCAATTTATCCAAGTTGCGTTTATAGCACTTTTTGCTTTAACTAATTTGTCTTTGAGGTGACTTTCCATATTTAGGTTGCTCGTTATCGTTACTCGCAGATATTTGTAAGCTTTTACGATTTCGATTAGCTGTCTGTTAAAATGTCATTTCTCGTTCCTGGCTGTTCTACCCGATCCTTTTCGAAAAACCATCACCTTCAACTTGGCCAAATTTACCCTCAGGTTCCAAAATCGGCAGTATACCTCAAGACGATAAATCATCAGCTGGAGAGTTTCGGGTGAATAAGCAAACAGTACAACGTCGTCCGCAAAAAGAAGAGCTTTGATAAGAATTTCCGAAATTTGTATACCACCAGGTAGGAATCCGACTAGGTCCTCAATGAAAAGGGCGAAAAGGTTTGGGCTAAGGGTGCATCCTTGCTTGACACCCATCTTTGATTCAAACCACTCCGAGATTTCAGATCCGTTCCATACAGCTGATAAATTTCTATCGTAGATGTATTCAAGGGCTTTTCCAAACTTACTTGACATTCCATAATTGTATAATTTAAAGAATAAAGCCCTGCGGTCCACTGTATCAAATGCAGCTTTGAAGTCGACAAAAAAGACGTATAGCTTATTTTTCTGTTCGATGAAGGTACTGGCTATGCTCTGCAGTACAAAAATATTATCAATGGTCGAATAGCCGCTTCGAAATCCAGCTTGGAATTCGCCGGGTAATTTTTTACTATAAATCCAACTTGTTAGCCTGTCATTGAGAATTGTTGTAAATAGCTTGTAAGAGGCGTTAAGGAAAGAGATTCCTCGATAATTGGCTGGATCAGCTATGTTACCCTTTCTATGGATGGGACATATAATAGATTCCTTGAATTGTGCTGGTATTTCTCCAGTGTCCAAAATGGTATTAAACACGGAGGTTGATCTGATAGTTAGCGTTTCTGTTCCATATTTTATTAGTTCCATTGGTATCCTGTCTGATCCTGGTGCTTTTCCATCCTTAAGTTTCCTCAAAACATTGAGCACTTCCTCATGTGTTGTAGCAGTATCTAAAATTTCATTTGAATATTCAGGTTTTGCGTAGTGGATAGGTGGGGTAAGAGTTTCAGGGTTCAAAAGTAATTTAAAGTGGTCGTAAAATGCACCTATGTTTATTTTTTTACTTATTTGGAGTTTTTTCCCATTTAATTGGTTTACGGCCATCCAGAATTCTTTGGTATCTCTGCAGTCAGTAAGCTTAAGAGCTTCAGTTTCATAGAAATCATACTTTTTCTTTCTGCATATTTGCTGGAATGCCTTGTTTGCTTGTATATACATATTCTGGAAGAAGTCATTGTTATATTTTCTGAAGGCTTTCAGCCATTCAAAAGATTTTGACGTGCCTTTTCACAATCTACATCGAACCACTTCGATTTTTGCCTTGAGACTTTTCTAAAATACTCTCTGCAAACCGGATACGATGATCTTATTATATCTCCAATATCGCTTACCGTGAGTTGACCTTCTGTTGGGAGGGTTCGGTCTAGATTGTATCTATACTCATCCGCTTTAACTGCTTTCCATCTTAGTTTTTCGGGGAAATTTAAATTAATTGTTTTATCTCGATCCTTGTATTCTATTTCAAATTCTACTATTAAAGGCATATGGTCTGAATATGGAACACTTAAAATTTTGAGATCCGCTCTCCTAGGAATCCAATTTCCCCTTGCTAAGCAATAATCAATGACTGAGCATCCTTGCTGACCAATGAAGGTGTATTCTCCGCACTTATCCGACTCAAAAACTCCATTCATTATCCGAAATCCGAAGGAATTGCAGAAATCTAACAATTTGACTCCTGTTGCGTTGATTGTTGTGTCTTTTGATTTTCGTTATTTTCCCGCATATTTGTTTTCTCTTCCTTATCCTGTTCCTATTCTAGCATTCAGATCTCCAATTACCACGACATTATCGCTTTCGCTCAGTTCAATGAAACTATAAAGTTCATTAAAGTCTCTTTCCCAGTGATTACAATTTATGTACGAAGATATAAAAAAAATTATTCAATAGATTCAGTGGCTGGATTTTTAGGCACAAAGCATGGTCCAGCTGAAGAAGTTAAATGTTTGGAAAAACATGATGCTGCTTCAATATTCATAAAATTTTAACACAAGAAATTATTGATCACATCATGTTTCGAACCAATTTGTTTGCTGAGCAATCAGGCAAACGTTTCACTCCCACAAATTGTTCAGAGATAAAAGCTTTTATTGGAATCAACTTTCTAATGGGTACAAAACCTCAGGGAAGCTATAGAGATTATTGGTCAACTCGCCCTGAATTACGAGATTCTTATATTTCAAATATTTCATTTGAATGATTCACCACTGATGCCGAAAAGAGGATCACCAACATTCAGTAAACGATACAAAGTGCAAACTTTTTTGGATCTTTTGTAAGACAGATTCCAAGTGTGTTTTTATCCCGGCCGATTTCTTGCTGTAGATGAATCAATGACTAAATTCAAAGGTAAAATAAATTGTTCATTTTTTGTTAATTGTTCCACTTTTTCTCAATCTGAAGGTCGTTCTACTCTTATATAATACATGCCAAAAAAGCCAATCAAGAAAGGTTTCAAAGTTTGGATGTTGTGCGACAGTAGTGGCTACGTCGTAAAATTCAATATTTACACCGGAAAAAAAGAAAACCTCGTTGGAAAAGGCTTAGTGAACGTGTTGTGCTAGACTTGACGTCAGATTTTGCAAATAAAAATCATAAGGTTTATTTTGACAACTTCTTCACTTCACATATGTTGTTACTTGAACTAAAAGAAAAAAAATAAACGCTTGTGAACAGTTCAGCAAAATAGAAAATTCTTGCCAAAAAATATCAAAAGTGACAAAGAATTGAAAAGATGAGAAAATGATTGGCAAATCGGTTGCACATGAACAGCGTCGATAAACTTGACCAGCTGGAAAAATATTACGAAGTAGACCGGAAAAGTAGAAAACGGTGGCACCGAATTTTCTTACATTTTCTGGATATAGCAGTCGGGAATGCATATATATTGGCAAAATATACCGGGTATACCTTACTATTGAAAGAATTTAAGTTAGATCTTATATCAGGTCTGTGCCAACGTTATGACTTACAACAAAAAGAAAAAAAAATATGACCACCGCACGCATACAAAAGCATTCGATCCTCTTCGTCACATCAATTTGTTAGAACTTCATTGCGAAGATGTGCACACTGTAGCAAGGCAGACAAAAACTTGCTTTAACGAATTTCATAAATAAAAAGATGTTTTGTGTGCAGTGGTATAATTTTCGTACCATGTCCTTGCAAAGAATCCTGTAAGGATAATAAGTCCGTGACTTTTGGATTAAAACACAGAGTCTCCCTTGAGCTCTATACACTTTGTCCAACGCTTCTCCAATTTTTTTATCCCTTCCAAAAGAAATGATTTGTCGAGGTCCTCAAAATAGGCCTTTGTTTGCGAGATGACTTCATCATTGGAGTCAAATCTTTTTCCACCAAGCCATTTCTTCAGGTTTGGGAACAAGAAGTAGTCGCTCGGAGCCAAATCTGGAGAATAGGGTGGATGAGGGAGCAATTCATAGCCCAATTCATGGATTTTTGCCATGGCAACTGCACATGTGTGCACCCTTGCATTGTCTTGGTGGAAAAGAACTTTTTTCTTGGCCAAATGAGGTCGTTTTTTTTTCAAATCGTCATTGAATCGGTCCAATAAGTTGGCATAATATTCCCCATTGATTGTTCTTCCCTTTTGAAGGTAGTCAATGTGGATTATCCCGCGTGCATCCCAAAAAACAGTCGCCATAACTTTATTGGCTGACAAACCCACCTTGGCCTTCTTTGGCGCCGATTCACCCTTAGAAACCCACTGTTTTGACCGTTGTTTGTTCTCTGGTGTGTTGTGATGGATCCATGTTTCGTCCACGGTTACAAAACGGCGCAAAAACTCCTCCATATTGCGATTAAACAACGCCAAACCTTCCTGTGAAGTTGTTACACGATTGCGTTTGTGGTCGACTGTGAGCAAACGCGGCACCCATCTTGCGGAAAGCCTTCTCATGCCCAAGTGATCATTCAAAATTGAAACCACTGAGCCATGCGAGATCCATACGGCTTCCACAATCTCTCGCACTTTCAATCTTCGGTCGGCCAACACCATATCGTGAATTTTTTCGATTGTTTCGGGTGTAGAGACCTCAACTGGGCGTCCAGGACGTTCGGCATCTTCAGTGCTTGTACGGCCATAACGAAATTCAGTAAACCACTTTTTTACCATTGAAATCGATGGTGCAGAGTCCCCATAGTATTTATCAAGCTTAGCCTTGGTCTCGGTAATGGTTTTTTTTCGCAAGAAATAATGCTTAATAAGCACACGAAATTCACTTTTTTCCATTTTCTCCTCAAATTAGTGAGTAGTCTGATAAAAATAGCTGTCAAACACAAACTAACTGACGCAGCAAGTTTAAATTTTGACAGGAGTCAACTGACAGATGCCTGTTGACAGGAGCAGTGTTGCTGTTTCAGTAAAGAGGTCAGAAATTCAAAAAGCCCTCGTAAATTGATTTATCCAAAAAAAATCGTGCAATTTCATGTATTTGTTTTCTTGTAGTGACCCGGAAAGAGTTAAAAAAAGTGTTGTAATTACTTTTTTCAGCAATCATTACACAAAAATGTAAATGAATGTTCGTTTTACTTATACCTTATGAAACAATAAGGTGCCTTTTTAGTTGTCTCTTAATTTTAAGACTTTAATCTTGAATGGACGAAGTGATCTACAGATTAGCAATACGGAAATACCATGATAGAAAATAAAACGGCAAGACCAAAAGAACTAGAAATTGCGCAGCTTCCTTTTTTAATATCGAAATCACATTTTGTTTACGAATGCAGAGCTTGCATTTCTATACCTTAATATGCAACAAAATAAAATGTAGGAGCAGGTCGCACGTACAATACTTGCTTGCTTGTGGTTGTAAAGTCAATGTTTAAAAAAGTTTTCACAATATGTTTTATAAATCACGTACCCCATTTAAAAAGAAAGCGCAATTTTGAATATGAAAATTTTCCGAAAATAAAGCATCATGCATTTGGAAGTCAGGAAACAAAAACTAAACAGGAGCAATTTCACAATAACATTGTGCAAACAGCATCTCCAATCTCCATAGTAGAAAATCTAAAGCTGTTTGACAAATGGGTCAATTTAAAAGTTCCAAGCCGGAAAACTACGAGGGCGGGTCAATAAGTCCGTGACTTTTGGATTAAAACTGATTTTTTGATAAAAAAATAATTTTATTTTTCAACGTAGTCTTCCTTGAGCTCTATACACTTTGTCCAACGCTTCTCCAATTTTTTTATCCCTTCCAAAAAAAATGATTTGTCGAGGTCCTCAAAATGACGAGATGACTTCATCATTGGAGTCAAATCTTTTTCCACCAAGCCATTTCTTCAGGTTTGGGAACAAGAAGTAGTCGCTCGGAGCCAAATCTGGAGGATAGGGTGGATGAGGGAGCAATTCATAG
The DNA here is from genome assembly GCA_963966105.1 of Volucella zonaria. Taxonomy (NCBI): domain Eukaryota; kingdom Metazoa; phylum Arthropoda; class Insecta; order Diptera; family Syrphidae; genus Volucella; species Volucella zonaria. The sequence continues at coordinate 8,672,515 of OZ014530.1, forward strand.
CCCAATTCATTTATTTTTGCCATGGCAACTGCACATGTGTGCACCCTTGCATTGTCTTGGTGGAAAAGAACTTTTTTCTTGGCCAAATGAGGTCGTTTTTTTTTCAAATCGTCATTGAATCGGTCCAATAAGTTGGCATAATATTCCCCATTGATTGTTCTTCCCTTTTGAAGGTAGTCAATGTGGATTATCCCGCGTGCATCCCAAAAAACAGTCGCCATAACTTTATTGGCTGACAAACCCACCTTGGCCTTCTTTGGCGCCGATTCACCCTTAGAAACCCACTGTTTTGACTGTTGTTTGTTGTGATGGATCCATATTTCGTCCACGGTTACAAAACGGCGCAAAAACTCCTCCATATTGCGATTAAACAACGCCAAACCTTCCTGTGAAGTTGTTACACGATTGCGTTTGTGGTCGACTGTGAGCAAACGCGGCACCCATCTTGCGGAAAGCTTTCTCATGCCCAAGTGATCATTCAAAATTGAAACCACTGAGCCATGCGACATCCCTACGGCTTCCACAATCTCTCGCACTTTCAATCTTCGGTCGGCCAACACCATATCGTGAATTTTTTCGATTGTTTCGGGTGTAGAGACCTCAACTGGGCGTCCAGGACGTTCGGCATCTTCAGTGCTTGTACGGCCACAACGAAATTCAGTAAACCACTTTTTTACCATTGAAATCGATGGTGCAGAGTCCCCATAGTATTTATCAAGCTTAGCCTTGGTCTCGGTAATGGTTTTTTTTCGCAAGAAATAATGCTTAATAAGCACACGAAATTCACTTTTTTCCATTTTCTCCTCAAATTAGTGAGTAGTCTGATAAAAATAGCTGTCAAACACAAACTAACTGACGCAGCAAGTTTAAATTTTGACAGGTGTCAACTGACAGATGCCTGTTGACAGGAGCAGTGTTGCTGTTTCAGTAAAGAGGTCAGAAATTCAAAAATGCACAGAATTATTGACCCGCCCTCGTATTTCTAAGAAGCTAAAAAAAAAGATATGAATCCATCAAAGAGAAAACAAGAAATGAAATGAAAGATTCAAAATACTTTTGTACCGCTGTTGATATTTGGTCAAAAAAACTTAAAAGTTTCTTTGGTTACACATGCCACTGGCTAGATAAGGATTTCCAACGTAAATCTGCTGCCTTAGCTTGCAAACGTTTCAGGGGATCACATACCTATGAGCAATTGCTGAAACTATAAATTGTATAAGTGGGGAATTTGATTTAAATCCGTTCAACAACATTTTAACCATCACAGACCACGGATCCAATTTTGTAAAGGCATTTCAGGAATATGGGCTACAAACAGAAACACTAAGTGACATTTCAAATGACAATGAAGAGTTATGAATCGGAAAGAAGTTCAGAAAATGAAGAGATTCTGATACTATTGCATTCAATACCAATGAAGAAATAGAATTTCTGAATATAAACGATTTTTCAAAACAAAAACAAAACGTTGTGCGAGTTACACGCTGAATTTAATTACAACGTCTGCTTTGAAAACAAAAATATATATTTTTAGCACTCATACTCAGTTAAATTAATTAATGTTTTATTTTAGTTAAAATGAGTCTAATTTAAGCGACTGTTAATATAGGCTTTTTCAAAGTGTAACCAGATATGGAAAAAAACTAACACACCAAAATCTTCTGAAATAATCAAAAATGTTTTCAAAAACTCACAAAAGCGGTTACCGCTGGAGTTTTTTATGTGATCCAGTTTCACAAATTCTAAAGGTTGAAAACCAATTAAATGAACTCTGTACGGAGCTGAAATGCCAACAGTTTTAAATTTCTGAAATGGCGTATTTGAAAGGGTATTATAAAATAATGAAACCCTTGTCAGATATATTAGATTTTTTACAAGGCCAAGAAGGGATTTACTCTGGTGTGTTGATTCCATCTTTAGGTACATTAAAAGTGAAAACAGATAGAATGCTGAACGTAGATCAATTAGTTTTCTTAAACGAAGTTTTACAACGAATGCTACAGTCTTTTTTGCCGCTTTCAAAGTTTTTTTTTTAACTTGTCCGAGGAAGCCAATGACGCAATTGTAGCAGCAATTGTAAAGCTGAATTTGCTGAAAGTTTTGTGAAAGGACCAGAGCAAATATTTTTGAAAGTATTGAATAATACTGCCAAGAACATCAATCAAGTATAAACATCATAAATTCAGCAAAGGTTACAGAAACGGCACCAGCACCTCTTACGATTTTTGATTATGGGGACGATGAATGGTATTAACTGATAAAAATAATACTTTTCAATATATAACTTACATTATTTCCAAGTATTTCAGAGTTTAAAGAAATATCCACTCGTGACATCATCGGCGCCAGTGGAAAGATTATTTTTCTTTGTCGGAATTGTATCTACGCCTCGCAGGCAAAACCTTAACGGCACTAGCTTTGAGATGTTATGTGGTTCTGTTGAAGGCAAATCAGAAATCCATCTTTTCTTTTTAATCTACTATAGTAGAGTACGTAGAGTAAAATTGTCATTGTCGAATGTGTCATTGAGTCCTACTTCTTCCAAAATGATTCCGCCGAGTCGCTTATAGTCAACGGGCTGAAGCTATCGCTCCGTGTTAACCAATTTTTGTTAAGATAAACTGGAACTCGAAGGCGTGGAGGATATGTGGTTTTAACAAGGTTGCGCCACTTGCCACGCAGCGCATGGTACAACTGTCTTATTAAAGATAAAGTTTGGTGATCGTTTTATCGCCCGAAGTGGCCCTATCAATTGACTGTAGTGTGATTTAACACATTTCGATTCTTTTCATTTAGTTAATATCAAATCTCTTGTTTATGCCAACAAGCTAGAAGATTGAGATGATTTTGAGGCACACAAAAAAGAACTCCAGAAAATGTACAAATGTCAAATATACAACTGCTAAAAAAAAGTAGTAATTAAGAATTATTATTATAAAATTCTTACGCCGACATCATCGACGGCACGTTAGAGGCGCCAAAGCAGACCACCACAAACGAAAGGGTTTCAGAATCGCACACCAGTTGAAGCTAGAGAACAATGACATGCGGGAAAAAAGAGAGTAACCGAGCATGGGAGCTGCTGATGTCACGTTTCGATCGTAAATGTATGATTGTATATTCTTAGTTAAGGTTATTGGACAGTAGTTGCTTAGTTAACTAAGTTAACTGGTCATATTAAATGGATCCGCAGATGGGTTGAAGCAGCTTTTCGATGCATCGCAGGATTGATCACATGCATAAGTCAACTTAGAGTTACTTGTGAAGCTCCTATAAAAGAATTGTCAAGTCCTTGTCAGCATCCATTCAACGAGAAGCTAAGGAACGTCCGAGAGCCTCCAATGCATTGTATGTATTTCTTGAGGGGTGCTTCTGTAGGTTGGAGGTAGTAAAACGACAAAACCATAAGAGCACTTTCAAGTCATCAGAGAGAACTGATCAGTCTGTAATACCAGAAATTCGTCGTATTTTTCCCGAACCAGTCATCTCGTCACGTCGCATGTTAGATTTATCAAGGTGGTCAAATTTGCTCAACATTGACCACCTGGGAAAAAGACAGACAGTTCTGGAAGTAGGGATTTGTGGAAACTGCCTTCAGTATAATCATTTGACTCAGAAGTATCCCATCGTGCTCTATATGAACAGAAGTCCTCAGGATTCAACGAATATATGTACACAGAGAATTGAGCCAATCTCCGTTGTCAACTTGTTTCCACACTTACCAGGTAACTAATAATCTAAACACATCTGAGTTGGGACATCGAGAGACAAAAAGTAGTAAATAATTAAAAATCTGGTAATTACAAATACTTCTTATAAACGAGATGAGCAAAGCTTTAAACATGGAAATCGAACTATTGTCGATTGAAATATATACAAGGTGGCGAAAAAGTCATCACCCTATTGGAAGATGATATAATTTTTTGCAAATGACGACAAATGTCAATTCAACTTTGATATTTGTAAAGCATTGTAAAGTATGTATCTGTTTACATGATATTTTTTGCGAAATATTTGGTTGCTGGTGTTGACACAGCGTGAATTTCGGCGCAGATTCCCCGGTCATTCGACAGCAACTAGGCAAAAACTACGACGTTTAGCCGCTCGTCTAGAAGAGTATGGGACAAAACGAGATGCCGCCAGGTCTAGCTGACCCCGGAGTAGCCGTTTTACTGAGAATATCGCAGCTGTGTTCCAAGATGGAAATGAAGCAACGGCGCATACTGCATGAGCCAAAACTGAAATTCTGAGGGCTCGTTTTGGTGATTTGCACTGGCCGGCAAGAATGCCTGAATTAACCGTTCCAGACTTCTTTTTGTGGATTTGGATTTTAAGTCACGAGTCTATGTCAACAAGCCTCAGAATCTTGAAGCCCTCAAACAATATCTTGTTGTAACCTACCGTTCACATATTGTAGTTAAAGATGAAAGCTACATCATTGTTACGAAAACGGAATTGTGGTTTCCACTTCTCAGTCAAGGGCTGATGATCTACGCTATCAAAAGCCTTAGAAAAATTCAATAAGCACATAATAGATATGTTGTGTATCTTCTCAAATTGTATAGAATTTTAATTACTGTGCTTTTGTCTAAAGCCCGATCGAGAAGGAGATAACATTTGATGTGAATTTATATGTCTGTTGATTTGTTTTTTATCAAACTTTCAAACATTTTAGATAGACACGGCAGTAAGCTAATACTCGTAGATCTGTAATCTTCCAGTTGGTTTCTCGTGGTATTTTTAGGCACTGGTATTTGGTATATTTCCAAATTGTGCAAAACTCTGATCTCACAACACAGAAATTGACGAAGTGTGTAGGAGCATAATATAACCAAGACATAATTTGTTTAAAGAACTTAATACGTGTACAGTCCACTATTACATTACTCGATTTTATATTAGATATATATTAATAACATCTCTCTCTGACACACACTAAAACTCAAAATGGTATACGTTATCATGATTCCTTACGGGAAGGTCAGGATAGCTGCTACCAGTCGTTACCGAAATGTTGCCTATTTTAAGAAAGAAATTGTTTGAATAGTTTGAATCTAGATCACATCCCACAGACGTTTTATTAACCAGTCTTAAAGAGGTTAGGTTAAAGGTTTTCCAAAGTGTGGAGGTAGGCTGAGCATTATTGAGCTTTGAGGAGTAGAAATTTACTTTTTTACTTCTGCCGCGGTTCTATTTCTTTTATTTGCCACGAACTCAGTAAAGGCGAAATAAGCTAATGCTTTTGTCTATTCCGTACGTACCCTAATGGGTTTATGAAGTAAGGTGCTTCCTTCCTTTTAGAACTAAAGAGCAATCACACAAGACGTATCAGCTTTGAGGGTGGACAATATCTACACTTCACAAAGCTATATAGATCATTTTGGATCAGCACATTCGACACGGGAAATAGTTGTCAAGACTTTTGTCTTTGAGCCGCTTCTTTCCGTCCAACGAATCATACTAGGCAAAACGCAGTACTGATTGAATTTCTGTTCAGCAGCAACGTATCCGGCGAATACTCTTTCCGATGATGATCAGGTGCAGAGAGCATTGTATACCACTGACAGAGAAGGCTTTACTGAGATGGTTTTTGTTTCAGAAACTTCCAGTGGAGAGGACAAGGTGCATTCGCAGTTTCAAGCCGTGGCGATGAACCGAAGAGGTGCCGTCTCATATGTCGAAAGCTTGGTCGAGACACGGACTAGAATTTGTTGGAATCAGATAAAATCAGAACTATAGGTATAAAAAGAAGTTAATAACGGCCTTTTTCACCTTCACGTTGAACCCAACAAAAATGAAAGTACAGAGAGATTCATTCTATCTGCAATTGTAGACCAGTTAGACCCACTTGGTTGGATCAGTGTACCCGAATAAGAAAAACTGGACCTACAGCAGTGGGGTACACACAGTTCGACAGCCATCAGCTTGAGCTACGATGTAAGTTTTGCAAGAAAAGTTGTGATATAGAGTGATTTGTTCCTTTGGGATAACTTAATTGATGGAATAAAACCACAAATCTACGAGAATGTTATAAAAAATATGCTTGAAGTAGTCAACGTTTGTGCCACGGCAAATGCTTAGGCGCATATAATCAATCAATGATAAGGAATCAATAAAATGTGCTTTATCTGCAGTTATTCGAACTGAAAAATTCACCGGATGCAATACCTTTGCTATGAATGATGAACAGTACATCCAAGCTGATGCACTTTTCAGCGGTTGTTTGTGACCTCTTCTTGGTTCTTGATAAAATACATTTTCTTAACATCTGGCTTATTAGCCTTTTAATCGGATATTCATGGCAAATTGATCTTTTGATTAGAGGCGTTTCTTCTGCCATACTCTTTTGTCTTGGTTATGAGTCTTCTTCTCAAAGGTGGGCAAGGCTAACTTGTTCTATTTTATGTGACCATCTTATGCGACTGTGAGAATATGCATGTAGCATTGCATCATTTCAGCAGTCTTCGCAACTTAAGATGTAACCAAACCACTTCCAATTCCTTCATCGTATTATGCTTTCTATAAGATCCTAACTCATGTGAAACTCTTTCTTTGAGATACAGTTTGGTCAGGATTCTCATAGAAATTAACTTGTATAATACTAGCGCTAGTTTGCAGTCCCCGATACATTTTATTTAGTATTTTTCTGCTTCAAAACTATCTTTCGTATTCTTCTTATGGCTAAACACCTTCACGAAGTAATCCCTCAATTTCACGTGCTGATCTTCATACTACATGTGACTGAAAACATTGTCCATTTACTGAATGCAGGTGTATGGTCATATATGTTTAATGTTTTCGCTTCCAAGCTAAAATGTTAGGTTAGTAGGTAAAGGGACGTGTCGGCTCATTTGCTACTAACACATGCAGTTCAAAGGTACCATCATCGGTCGGCTCCCCACCTACGATGTTCGTTGTCCAGATAAAACTCAGTTGATCTTGTGTTAGGATAGGATTGGTGTTCAAATAGTGACACTTCAGGGATTGGAGGATTTTGAAATTCGATGATCTCCACGTGTTTGAATGCGTTATTCTCACATCCTACAATCAAGATTTCCATTCGCATTTATTTTTGTAAAACGTCGTTCGTTTTTACTTTAACCAAGAATCCAAGATACGTGGTCCTTTTATGGTTCTGACGTATGGATTAATACTACTCTAGGCTCACGCATGTCTACATCTTATTTGTCAACATAGATCGAAACGTTATTTCGACAAAGGTTACTTAATGAAATCCAACCAAATTATTTATTCAGTTCCACGTTGCCCATTTTCTGCGGCAAAAACTCTGTCTAGTTTTAGAAATCATAAGTCGATGAAGCAATTTCATAGCAGAATGTGATCGTTGTTAAGATTCAATAGATCAAGAAAATCAAAAATTTGTCATTCGTGTCCGAGAAATTTGACGCATTTCGGAACAGTTTTGTACCACGTGATGTTCGCCATATGTTTGCTGGAATAGGTAAAGCTCCGAAGAAATTGCCAGATGGCATCGCGAGGAAGCAAGTCTTAATAGGACACCTGCAAGGTATACCTGAACCAGGCAGAAGATAAAAGTCGTATCGATATACTCATCTATGTACATCTATAGCAATGTTTGGGTCTTATATGCAGTGCTCATGAAACTGCATAGTTAAGCTTCTCATGCTTTTGCAGGATCAGATTTTCAGGGGTTTTGAGCTCATGTATAGCTTAGTGGGTTTTTAGGAGAAAAGTATTTTCGGAATCTATTTAGAGATATGGAATGGGTTTGATACGTTATTTGATTTTTGATCATATTCTTAATCTCCCTAATGCCGTATAAATATGCATTCTCTTTCCAAAAGGTCATAAAGCTCCGTTGGACAGTATTTTCAGCATATTTTAAGAAGAGTTCCATATTAATTGCCTTATTATAGTTAATTATTACCTACACTCTCGGTGTGTAGTGTTTCCTCATCCAGTCGTTCACGGATGTATCTCAGAATTTGGACACCGATGTGTTGCACTGTCGCCCTGAATTATCCAAGTTATGCCTTCAAGGCGAAATTACAGGTTAATACTACAATACGAGTACACTGCCGCTTTGAGTGTTTTTTATACAATAAATGTTACAGGACATGATTTGTAATATTTCGATGGTAATAAAGTAATTTCCAGTTTTACAGGTGGATTGCGTTATATTTGTTGATTCGCGCTTTTGTCAATATTATATGTATATTTTATTCTTTTGACTTTCGATACCTTAGAAACAAATCGAGCTTAATTTTGATTTGCAGCTGTCAGTAAAGGGTCAATTGTAATACGTAGTGCAAAAACGAACGTTTTCAAAATATTTTGCAAGTCTGTTGAGACTGTTGAGTTTATGGTATTGACTGCTTAAGAGAACATACGTGTCAAGATTGTTTCAAACAAAGATAACCAACGTTCTGGTTGATGAAGATCTGTTGTTAAAATTGATGAAGATCAAATTAAGATTTCATATTGAATTAGATTGTCATATCACTGTGATAGGGGTTGCAGAGTGGTTAAGTGCATCAAATGTTTGATACAGTCTCGAATGTTAAGTACCGAGAAAATTCAATCGTATACTTAGTGCAAACGCTATCAAGGGTTCGATCACACGTAAACGTATTGCCAGAAAGAACTACGTTAAGTAAAATACGCAGTAAATCTTCTCTCCAAATACTTCTGCAACGTGTATTAAGTGCAAAGGAGAATTCATAGCTAATTATCGAGATTCCGAAGTAACCAGGGAGTTGCGAAAAAGTCGAGATGAATTCCTAAAATTCCTGAAAGCCGCAAAATGAGCATTCAAAATTGGCAAGTAGGGCAAAGTCTAAGTCCGATAAATCCAGAATAGCTAAAGAAAGGTCACAAAAAATATAAAAGAAGAAATCATTGATAGAAGAAAAACGATTAAACCTTAGATGGCGATTTATGGGCAAACTAATATATGCAGAAGCCGCAAAATTACATAACGAAAGGACCCTTTGTCTCATGTTTTCACCATTATTCTTGAGAAATTCGAAGAGCAAATCAAAATAAATAAACTTATTTTCGAGAAGATCGAAAATAACTGCCACAATAAGCGAACTACATCGAGAACATGTAGTTCATGGAAAGCGTGCCCAAATTACTAGAATGCTAACGGACATCTACAAAAATTTGACGAATTAGAAATACTCATATAAAGAGAGGTTTGTGTGCAAAAACAAGAGGTTTTAGTGACTACCACGCATATCATCCAATCTTATCGATTTCTTCGTTTCAAGAGGAATATCTAGCGATTCCATTAAAGTTGATGAAGGATTTGACCTTTCCTCTGATCATTCTCCATTCATTTTGACAATGGGTGATTGAAAAACAGGAACCAGCAAGACTAGCTGGCAGAAATACTAGTTGGCAAGGCTTCAAGAAAGTTATTGAAGACAGAGTAGACATAAACGTATCACTTAGGTCGCCTTCTGAACTAGAAGTGGAGGTTGAACACTTAATCGTACAATAGGCCTCGTAGATAGGAAGAAACTAACAAACTGGGGTCTAAATTATCAGCCGGAAATAAAAGAAATAGTAAGGAGCAGAAAAAAGCCCGTAGGAAATGTCAACAAGGTCGTGCTCAACAGCATAAAATAGGTTTGAATAACCTCTATAAACTGCTGAGAGAGATCATTAAAAACTTCAAAAACCGTACAGGAGGCACATATCTTGACAGCAAAAAGGAAATCCAATTTGTCGCTTTGAAAATCATTAAAAGGTACTAATAGACCTAAAGGCTTCGCGCCACAAATTATAAAAAAATAACTACAAATGGGCGAGGGGAGATAAGAAGAACGCGAAAATCTTTCCTTCCCATCTGAAAGAGACCGTTATGCCCTTCGACGATCAAGCACTCATCCAGAATTTCAGTGAATCGGAAAGAGCGTCAGACAATTACACTGTGATAAAGAAAGCTCCCTTTAAAACCGGAGAAGTCCTTAAAATGCTAATAGTTCTAAAAGCAGAAATGTCTCCGACTGACAAGAAGTCTTATAGATCGACCTGAATTCTGCCAATTTTTTCGAAAATGTTTGACAGGATAATTCTGAGACGTATACTGCCAATTATTGATGGAAAAAAATCCTACCCCTTATCATCAGTTTGGGTTCAGGAACTAGCATTCAACTACTGATTAGGTGCAAAGAATCACCGACTTAATTGAGAAAGCTTTGGAAAAAAAAGATTTGCTCAAGCGTATCCTTTAATATCACGGAAGCCTTTGATAAGGTATGGCATGAAGGCTTAATGTTAAAGCAGGACTTGCCATTGAGCTTTAATAATATTTACTGCCAAAATATCTCAAGAGTCCGTGTCCGTAGTCCGCGTCAGACTCGGAAACGAAGTATCGCAATTCAAAGAGATTTTAATTGGCGTACCGCAGGGGAGTGTTCTCGGCCCACTTCTGTATCTCCTATACACCCGAGACTTACTCTAAGAAAAGGAGACCACTCTAGCTACAGTTACGATGATACTGGTCAACTAGCAGTAGGTAAAACGATTGAAACAACGGTGAAACTGTAAAGCGCTCTCAATAAATTACATGAATGGACAAAGGCTTGGCGGAAAACCCTCAACTGTTCATATAAGTTTTACACATCGAAAAATGAGTCGGTTGCTTATCCTCATAAACTTACTTTGTATTCCATTTGCAAACGAGGCTAAATACCGTAGAATGACACTCGATGCAAAGTTGAAATGGAAGTCGCACGTTAAAAAAAACCAAAAAACTCGAAAACAAATGTAGAGAAATGTATTGTTTACTTGGCAAATATTCCAAGCTTAGAATAAAAAACTGGCTGCTCTCATATAAGCAAGTGCTAAAGCCGGTGTGAACCTATGGTACACAATTTTGGGGTTGTACCAAGAAAACGAATGCCAATATTTTACAAACTTTTGAAAATAAAGTGCTAAGAGAAATTGTCCATGTACAGTGGTACATCTGTCGGAAAGAAACGGTGATTTAATCCGTGACCTCGGAATTCCAACTCTCGAAGACAAAACATAAAATTTCGCCAGAACACACAGAATTCGACTAAACGGACATACTCGTATTAACAATATATGCAGTCCTACAAATTTTGTGGCGAGGGAAAAACCAATTGCCCCGTCTCCAAAGGACCAAACCTTTGGACGTAGCTCGATAAAATGAGAATGCGTTAAAAAGCGGAACATGGATGAACTTTCATATGTAATTCACCAGCCAAACGAGTCTATGTATTTTATGATAAAAAAAGCTGCTTGACAAGTCGAAACTTAGTTAAGGTAACATCAATAGTAATATCGTAGGGAGGTGTTTTTAGTATGTAAGGATCACACATTAATATGAGCACATTCTTGACATTCTCAACGCGTCTAATGCATTTTCACCTGCCCTCGCCGAGTTCCACATGAATTGAAACGGATTGATCTAACACGATGGACCAATGTTTGAGAGATGCATCTCAAATGCTATGAAATAGGTTCTTTTTGAAACGAATGACCACTGGTGATGAAAAATGGATCATATAGAACAAAATCAATCGAAAGCGATCATGGTATTGTAGTTATATGCGTGATGAACCAGCAACCTACAATTTGATGGTGTTATAAAGGTATCGTGTATTTTGAGCTGATTCCCGGGAACTAAGCCATCAATACAGTGGCTTATTGTCAAAAGTTAATGAAAAATTAAAATGGAGAAAGCAATCAAAGCAATACGGTCAAATTTGGAAAATCTTAAGGGAATCGTGTTGCACCATGACAACGCCAGACCACACACACCGCTAGCGAAAAATTATTAAACCTTGGTTGGGAAGTAATGTCACATAAATTTTACAGGCCCGTATTTGTACCGTTAGATTGTCATTTATCTCGAAGTTTGCAAAACTCTTTGAAAGCTAAACTTTCATCAACAATGACAACCTTAAATCGCCCTTAGTCCGGTTTTATGCTAATAAGTTCCAGAAGTGCAAGGGAATCATGAAGTCGCCAGAAAGTCATGGAGCAAAATGCAAAATATATGAATATGTCATAATTGAAGTTCTATTTCACACTAAAGAACGAAATTATATTAAATACTTTCTTTCCCAACTCTATATGTATGATGTGAAGCTTACTTTCTTGCATGCTCTAAGCTGAATGTGTTAATTTGGTAAGCCCACCAAACTACGTCATCTAAAAACTCATTGCATTTACTGTGCGATTAATTTTTACCACGTAACATATAGAAATTATTAATGCTAATATTGGGCTTTTGACATTTAGCCTTCAGTTTCAGTTTCACTGTAACGTTCAGAGTACGATCTGGGAAATATGTCACTGACGATTATGTAAGATAAGTGATAAGTTATTGTAAGACACTGAGTGAGATGCAATAACAAATAAAAAAGTCCTAAAACTTGAGAAGACAAGCATATCAGTATAGAATATTTATGTCTATACACATTTCAACAAATGTTACAGAGGCAACAGTTTCTTAAGGCACTTACACATATGTTATTGCAGATAAATGTAGACATTATACAAAATGACTAAAATATACAAATATCAAACTAACGCACTTTGGATTACATTTTAAAGTAGGATTAAAGCTAAATCGTTTCATTTCGCTATTACTTCCAAAAACATAGCTCCTTACATATTGCTTAAGGAGCGTAAGTAAGTCATGCAGGTGTTACTAGTATTTTCTGCGGATTATATTAAAATGCTGTAGCTCAAGCAAGTGAAGCCAACTTACCTGTGACGAAATAGTCTACACTGTCTTTTTTAGCGGCATGATTACCAAACGTGCATATGGAAATAAGTTTTAGATCTAAGCATCAAATTCTAAGAGAATTATGCATTAAAAAGCACCCACAAGTGCACAGTATATAATTTGGTATTCATGAGCATGCAACACCTTACTCATCACTATACTTTGAACGTTGAATTTTGGAATTAGAAATGCTTAGGCTTGGGTTTTATTTTTGTGTCATGTGCTTTCATCGTGGAAACTGTAATGAAAAATTGTGTCAAAGTTCTTTGTGCAACATAATTTGCATAAATATCTTAGATGGTAAATTCAATTCAATGTGCAATGTTGCAGCTTAGGTCAATAAAGATTTAAAAGAGTGTCACAGATAATTTATACTTTTGAGCAATTACGAGTACTTATCTGGGCCACCTATTTCTAATTCAGCTTGGCTAAAAAAAATGCAGCACATTAGATCAGATTCATAGAGAAAAGGTTTTCCTCATTCGTCTTAACGTCAGACGTTAAATTTAAAACTGATGCACGCTGTAATACTGCAGCAAATGCGACTTCACCACTACGTGCAAGTATCAGATGGCCAGAATTGTCACTTCCTAATGAGATGAAGGAAAGGCTTTTTTCACGCGCAAATTTAAATACATATAGGAATATTTGTACTAAGTTATATTGAATTCACACTTGAATAAATCTTATTAAAGTTTAGATCTAAAGATCGGAATACAAAAAGTGGCAACAGGATGACTTTTCTCTGTAGAAGAGAAGAAGAAAAATATTTTTAGCAGATGGTAAACGATTTGGCCAACACTTCTTCATACAATCTATGACTTTTTTCATAATATGATCCAGCTGACGGAGTTTAGATACAATGGAAATTCTAAAATCTTCCAGGATTGATTCAGCTTGGTAGCGAGATACTTCCGACCGGTCGAACTCGTCATCAGAACCAAGGCGCAAACGCGATAGACAATCGTACCTGTGGAGTTAGATGTCCCGAATAGTAACCGCTTATATTCAAACAGGCCAAACTCTGTGTTAACGGCGCATATCTTCTTCGCCTCCTCATCCAAAGTGATTTGGAGATATGTATCAGACAAATCAATTGAACTGCCGCCCTCCTTGTAACTTATGAAACAGCTCTTGGATGCGGGGTACAGGATGATGATCTATTTCGAGTTGTGGATTGATAGTAATTTTTAAATCGTCAGATATGTGCAAATTCCTTTTCGCTTTTTTTTACAACCACGATGGATGCTGCCCACTGACTGGTTTTAGCAGGACGCAAGATATGTAACTGCTACAAACACTCGATCTCTCGGCGAACGTTCTCCCTTTGAACAAAAGGTAGGGGATGACAATATTTGGGTTGACTGTTCGGTTGCAGCGTGAAATATGCTTAAAAGATCTAAAAACTATTTCGTGCTTCTTCCACCGTAATTTGCAGAGTGGCCTGTTCCTCTGGAAAATGGGTCTTGAAACCAAACGCTTGAACCAATTATGTTTGCACCTTGAGCTACATCGGAAACGATAAGCGACAACTTGTGCGTTTTAGTTTTCTACTGAACGTTAACGTTTATTGTTCCTTTACTAGGCACGCTCATCTCCGCCCATATGCGTGCTATTGGATTACAGGCTGGACCACCTAAAGCACGGTATCCGTCAAGGCCAACCAGTGTACAGTGACACCTGTATCCAACTGAAAGTTTAACGGGTGCTGGTTTACGTGAAGCAACACGAAGCTTTTTTTCGAATTTTTGTCGGTTTCTAACAGCGCCGAAGAAACTTTTTCAAAAACAAGAACACCCGGTACACAAACGTTGACTAGAATATTGATCAAACGCGCATATTCTATCTGTCACATGATAGAACAAAACTCAATTGGTTATCTTGCCTACGATCCAATCCTGTCTTTCGTGACCGCCGTCTTCCCCGATTTTTAGAACGATGTGTTAAAAAAGGAAACTCGGGACACTTTGCCGACAGACACACGCCACTAATGTGACCACGAAAAGGACGCTGATCACACACAGAATCCATATGCTTCCAATGATTCCGGTTGTGTGGAGTAACACGGAGCACAATTTTCTAATAACAAAAGTTTTGTGCGGCTTACTTGTTTGTCCCTGGAAACGTCCTTGACTCAGCTGATTTACTTCGGTGGATGTCGATGGGGTGAAGTACTGCTTCTCTTCAATATGTTCGATGTCAGTTCGATGGCAGTCGACTCATATGCCATCACTAGTTGCTCGATTTTCTCCAGTTTTAGGTCCTTTTTTTTTGTATTACCGCGATTCTTACATGAGGGGTGTAGAAAGACGTTGCAGCCTTACTTTGATCACACGAAAACACACAGTCTCTATTAAGACCTTTCAAGTTTGCGATCCGGTCAGCATATTATTATCCCGGTAGCAGTTCCTGCTTAAAAAACTTATATCTCTATGCGAGTACATGCAGTTTGGATTGAAAGTATTTCGTTTCACAGATAGGTCTTTAAAAGTGTGCGCACCTATATTTTCTATCCCTAAAGGCTACTTGATCGGATCATTTACATGATTTCTGAACGTTGACAAAAAATGCGCCTTCTGTAAGTTGTCGTCTTGCAAGGAGTTTGCCGTAAAATGCAGCTTCAACTGGATCTGGATCGAAAGGACGGAATTGTGGAATGGTGGTATATGCTGATGAAAATTTTCTTAGAACGTGCTCCATACATTCTACGTTGGATTTTAACATCATCTGCATCCATTCTTTCTTCTGCACCGCTTCTGGTTCCATTTCTTTGTTTCTCGTTAGCACTTGTCGCGAACTTTCGATCGATTATTTTGTAGGAACGAGAACTCCTAACGAATTAAAAGTGAGCTCCTTTAATTTTCGCTCCTTCAACATTCTGGAAATAAGTCTGTATGTGCTCTCATGTAGTCATTAATAATCTGCCGCTGTAAGGTAAAAGTTGGATCAAAGAGTAGCTTTCTGAAGCCATCAAGTTGGTTGCGTTTAATTGTTATCTAAGGTGAGGACTTCGCTAAATGCACTGTTGATACTAAGATTTCTAGAGTTAGAGTGATATTTATTTGTTCAATATCTATATCTTTAAACTGAGGAACCCGGACTACCCCGATTTTGTTCACCTTAAAGACCGTTTATGTCCGGAAGTCTCCTGAATCACATCGCTTCCTTTAAATCATGGTACTTGGTTGCAGAAAACTGTGAAAGGATACTCTGAAGCCCGTGCTAAGGGCTGTGCCCGCCCCCATGCTCATGTATTCCTGTGTACTATTTCACCTCATTTAGTGCTATTGCACCCCTATTTCATGTCAGCTCATTTCTTCCTAGGAGCAGGTTTCAAAATCATGGTTTTTATTTTTTTAATCAATGTCTCATTCG
This sequence comes from Volucella zonaria, assembly GCA_963966105.1. Classification (NCBI taxonomy): domain Eukaryota; kingdom Metazoa; phylum Arthropoda; class Insecta; order Diptera; family Syrphidae; genus Volucella; species Volucella zonaria. Next base: position 8,688,641 of record OZ014530.1, read on the forward strand.
TCCATGGGATAAATGTTATGATTTTTCTGGGACTGCCTATTTTTGTTTCATAAAATTTCTGGCTTTTTCATATTTTCCGCATTCTAGCAGTACATGCACAGGTTCTCTCGAAATTTGTCTGTTTCGCTAAGTGCTGCATTTCCGCATTGCCTCTTGTCCACTTTTTAATGTTTGGCAGCATTTTCTAGGTCCATTGTCCATAATATTCATAATACACTTATAATGCCTCAGCATGTGTGAAGATTTTTGGAAAATGGGATAGAGCCGGAGAGAAAGATGTTTGGGCTCAGTGGTTACTCGTATTTCGCTAAATTGGTGGCAACCAACATTTAATGGATGCTGGATGACCAAATTCTAATTTCTATTGTAAGTAGACTAAATTGTAGACTAAATTCTTAGTGGAAGTTGGGTTGTTGTTAATTTCTAGTCAACTACTTGCCTTACTTGATTTTTGTTAACTGAAAAAATGAATGTTTTTCTGGCGCCGCCGCCGATGGGATTCGAACACCGAATTGGAAGCCAGTCCACTACCATTTGAGCCACGGCCACCCACGTGTGTTTGGCATATGCATTGTGATTGCAGCAACTGCTCAATTAGCCTTTACTGCCGCTGCAATTTAAGGAATCTCCTAAGTCAAGCCTCTGATCCTAAGTCAAGCCTCTGATCCTACATTATTTCTATGTGAGACTTTAATGCAATGCTGTGTTTTCTAAGCTATTTGGTCAAGAAATAAACATCGCTGCGACTGCTTCTAAGTACGGTCTCTATTTTGTAATCTGTATTTTGTAGAGCAGAGAGCTGATCCATGTGCAGCATCCTCTGTTATTTTGCATTTCGTTTAGCATTTATTTGTGTTGAGAATTCAGGGTGCGATCTTAAGGAGACAAATCCATTTTAAGCTGGAGCGGCCTGAGAGTGTAGCTATTCTTAAGAAACAAGTTAATAATGCAGAGACTCTGGCATATTTTGGATATAAGTTGGTGTTTACTCCTCATTAAATTACCTCCTACTACTATACTTTCAATTGTTTGGCAGTGAGCCCCTTTGCTCGAGTAGTCTCAGTAGCTCTTATTTTGGATATGATTATCCAGAACCTTACCTGCTAAGTTAGATATGATTGTTATCTATTGACGTCCGCGTTGAATGGTTTGTGCTGCTCCGATAAACACATTTTACCATTGGAGTAACTTATTAATTTAAAAATCGACTGTGGTTTTTTTTCCTACGTTTTCATTGTTATCCCTGTGGACTGCTGTTTTTGCTTTATGACAGTGGAGTATTGCTTTTACCCTTTGGTAAAAACTTCTGATCGAACGATCAAGCTTTTTGATTTTGCTTTTGTTGCCAAAGCAATCCTCCGACTTTTATAACCATCAGAGGTTTACCTGTGGACAATGAACTCGACAGGGAGCCAGGACCCAACACTTGACAAATGAACAGCAAAAAGACTCCCCAGATGGAATCAACGATCTTACCTGCCCCCGCTTTTTATTAGACAACGTCATTGATAGGTGAAGCCTTGGTAATTGGGCGAGGGCCCGCTTTAGAGGTACATTAGTCTGTGGTTTTTAACGTAAACCACCTGTCATGTAGACTTATGTTTAGGGGATGCCCATACATCCATGGGAGCAAGAATCCGCCTTGCTATCGCTCTCCGTCAATCCTTTGACACCAATTCGGAACTGTGTTGGAGGCACAAGTTCCGCCCTTGGTATGAGTCAAGGCCGACCTAAAACCTCTTTCTGCTCTTAAGGTCGCAGCACCCAGTACTTTTTTGCAACTCTACAATGGGTTAGACCCGTTCCCGCGATTTGGGTTTAAACCACAGCCACCATGACGCTCCCACAAGGGGGCCTACCTCTAACAAGTCAGGCCCGGACCGAAGTCCGGGGGGCTCCTGACTCCCATGGTACCGTGATTTAAGTCCTGGTATGGACTACCGGTGGTCAAGCCTACCAACAAGACCTATGACCGACAACTTGTAACTGGTCAAATCGTATCATCCATTCATGCAAAATATCTGGATGTTTTCGATAAGACCAGTTATAGAATAATCTACCCCCGCTTTTTATTAGACAACGTCATTGATGGGCGAAGCCTTGATAATTGGGCGGGGGCCCACTTTAGAAGTACAGAACGTACCTGGATTTTTAACGTAAACCTCCTGTCATGTAGACTTAATGTTTACGAGGTGCCCATACACCCATAGGGAGCAAGGATACGCCTTGCCATCGCTAATCACTCGCTTGTATTATCTAATAGCTCGCTTTTGAATTATACCAATTCGGAACTGTGTTGGAGGCACAAGTTCCACCCTTGGTATGAGTCGAGGCCTACCCAAAACCTCTTGCTGCTCTTAGGGTCGCAGCACCCAGTACTTCATTTGCAACTCTACAATGGGATAAACCAAAAAGGAAACCCGTACCCGCGATTTGGGTTTAAACCACAGCCACCATGACGCTCCCACAAGGGGGCCTACCTCTAACAAGTCAGGCCCGGACCGAAATCCGGGGGGCTCCTGACTCCCATGGTACCGTGATTTAAGTCCTGGTATGGACTACCGGTAGTCAAGCCTACCAACAAGACCTATGACCGGCAACTTGTAACTGGTCAAATCGTATCATCCATTCATGCAAAATATCTGGATGTTTTCGATAAGACCAGTTATAGAATAATCTACCCCCGCTTTTTATTAGACAACGTCATTGATGGGCGAAGCCTTGATAATTGGGCGGGGGCCACTTTAGAAATACAGTGAAGTCACGGGCTTTACGTGAGGACATGCAATAGTATAGCTTAAGCCTACGCTGTGACAATACTGATGGGATTAATTTTTTGCGCTAATCACCGCCTTGATCTAAAATGGGGGATAATCTCCATTCTAGATTTTTAGATCATCCTGGGTAAACCCTATTCTCTTCTGATCAGTACCAAATAGGCACGAACTTCTTTCATGGTCAAGGGTGAGGTCTATCTAAAAACTCCACAAATTTAACTGTCGTGGTGCCCTGTAGTATTTGATACATTTTAGGGTAATCAAACAAAATTTTGAAAATCCTCACTGCGATTTTAGGTTTAAAACACAGCCACTGAGACGCTTACATAAGAGGGCCTACCTCTAACAAGTTAGGCTGGTACCAAAGTTCCATAGGCTCTTGAATCCCATGGACAGATGTAGGCTACCAATTTCTTAATCAACTGCCACTGAAAAGCGTTCAAAATGTAACTGGTCAAGTGTGTTGTACATTAGTCACAGATCTGATGTCCTTTTATTATCAGACTACGCTATGGAAAAGACGTAGCCTGTGTAAATTGGCGGGAGTCCTTTTGAAGTGCAGAAATTGATGGAAGAATTCGAATTGGGTCAACGACAGTAATCACAACCTCATACAGGCTGCCATAGGTACCGAGACGCGGATATAACCGGCCCCTTACTAGTATGCCCAAGGGATACCATTAAGGGTCTGGCCCTCCAGGTTGGGGTTTACTCGTCGGGTCAACTCGTAGCCGTGTGGGAAGAATATATGGGAATAAAATATCCAAAAACCTCGGATACGATAGATCCTACTGCGCATGTAATGATAGGTCACTTGAGAGATCACGCGCAACCAAATAATTCACGGGCGCCCTAGACCTTGAGCAGACTAGAGGCAGGTCCGACCGCCACCCATGAAGAGTGTTAGAATGCACCGCATGTAAGAAGGATGAAATCTGTGGCAAATGCTACTAAGATGACAAGCAGCGATTATTTGGAGGCGGATTTATAATTAGAGTTAGACTTAGACAATAAGTCTTGAGTTTCAGGCTAATGTACGATCGCCTCGTCGCGAGCCGAATAAAGGGTAAGTTCACCAACATGAACATTACTATTGTTTTTATGAATTGCTGGATAAGACATATTTTCATTATCCTAGGCGAAAGGCACCTTTGCGTGCTGTAATTGCCTTAAGCTTTTTTCCGACAACTGATTAGTGTTTATCAGTATAGTTTCAGGCATGGCAAGCCAACCATAGACCAGATTTTTACATTAGAGCAGATCTTAGAAGAGACCTTCGAATTCCATATCGACAGCTACCGTCACATATAAAGCAGTTGAATCCCAGTGCTCCAGCTCCGAAAGTCTTCGTATTATTTACTGAGGAAAAACGCAGCTGAGGAAGAATCCACCGCCGGTAGCGCGCACAAGTGGAGGGAAACATTACAGCACGCTGGAGAGGCATGTCGGTTGAGGCGCAAGTCCACCCTGGGTTGATGCGCTATCTAAGAAGAGGAAGAGCGCACTAAAATGTTCAGAACAAAAAAATTATGCGAATTTTTTATGCACTCGTAAAAATGTTTTGTCTTTTTTTTCCGTATTTCAAATGAGGATGTGCAAAACGTAAACTTTCCAACATTACTGTTCTATGTATTGTACATATATATAAATATATGTGTATACATATGGTAGCTATGGAGCAGTTTCTCCTCCGAATCACCAGGCACAATTTATCCTAATCAAGTCGTTAAATTCTTACGGGCAGGCCGGATAATTTAGGAGGCACGTGGCACCACTAATGGTTAATTGGTCACTTGGGTCAGACGGTGATAATGCGCCTATTTCCATTTCGTTGAAAAGTATCGACATAAAGATAGGGCAGTCAGTGGAATGTTCATTTTTAAAATACAGACACGTCTATTTTCTTCGTTAATAATGTAAGAAACCTATGCCACATCCATTTGAACTCAATTGGGCAATTTGGATTCATGACATAAATTTTATGTTTTGACATGGATATGCTTTATGCTGAGGGTCGATAGGTTTTTGTGCATCGTTTTTTCGATGGTAACTTTTTTTCATTGCATATCGTTCCTTGAGTTAGTGCTTTTAGTAGTGCACAGTCACTTTTAATTACGTAGAATTCTTTCACAGCGCAACAAAACGTTTTCTTCTAAAACTGCAGCATCAATGCAGTCCTTACGACACAGTTTTGCTGAACCGAGTCTTCTAAGATGGACAGACGACTGTTGACTTATATTTTTAGTTTGTTTTGATTCCGGAGTAGATCTGAAATTCTGGCAGTCCATTTTAATGATTGCAAGTGAATTTTATAAAAGTTTCAACTCTTTTGCAGCGCTCGTTTTGGAAAATTTGCAATGATAAAGGCAAATATATTCTGCAGGTAGCTTGAAGTCCTTTTCTGGATAGTGAAGGATTACACGATGCGGGAAATCGTTTTCATTCAGCGGGATTGTTGAATTACACGCGCGAGAATGAGCTTGACACAGAAAATTCACAAAATGTCTTTTTAATAGTTGTAAAGTGTCCTGTAAGTGTCTCTGCCAAGAAATGCAAAAATCCAAAAAGGCCCACCGAGCACGGAACACAGAGCACTCCCCAGAAACTTCCCAGGAATACTGAGGAACTCCCTAAAAATTAACACCACAGCCAGTTGAAGGAGAAGAAAAATCATTTAACATTAATTTCGCGTATGACCAAACTGTTGCTATGTTTATACAACTTCCTTAGTTTTGATCTTGTTTTCAACACCTCTTTATACGAGTACAAAGGCTTTTCTAGGATTCTCAAATATTCGTTTTTTTTTATTGGTTTTAATTGCCGCTTCCTTAACACCCCAAAAATGATAACCCAAAAGATTATGGCCGGGAAGTATCTCGAAGTACTTGTTTTTCAAAGTGCAAGGACACCAGGTAGGCTTCTATAACTTAAAATTTTAAACGCGTTTATCTGAAAACTGCATTTTTCAAGTTGACCGCATCCATAACTTGAACAATTTTCCACCAATTAACTTCAAATTTTAACTAGATGTTTAAAAATATATTGTCTAAATAGGTACGTAGGCATACATAGTTAATTTGTTATGAACAATTTTCTGGCGATTTTTCTGCGAATTTTGCAAATTTGACTTTGGAAGCTCGTCATTTGGCCAAAAATTACTATATCAAAAAAATCCTACGTACTTCTAGCAGTTGTTGTGCACAATAAAAAAAAATTCGTAACTCATAATAATTCAAAATTTACAGGAGCTGTTGGTACGGCTGTAGACCCATCCGAAAAAAAAGAAAGGGATGTCAAGGTTTTCGGCCCGTTTTGCCTACGATTTCATTCTACTGATCTTCCTGGTCATCATAACTCCGTATATCTATCGATCGTGGAGGAACTACCGTGAGGGCATCCTCGTAGTCATTGCTCTTGTTTTGAGTTTTATTATTTTGTGCATCTGGATTACTTTGAGCGTCTTCGGTGAACAATGGAGGATTGCAGGTCTGCAGTTATGTTGATACCGAGGAGGCTCCTTATTTGAGCGATCGCGCATTGCACAGGCACTTCCATCGCTCATATCCGTAAATGGCAAGAACAATCAGTACTCGTCCCAACAGGTATGTTCATCTACAAATCTTAAGATCTTTCGCTGATCCTTTTAAATCCTGCTATGAGATACTGCTCCTCCCGAGAAGACGGCATGTATGAAGTTGGCCATATGCCACAATCCGAGAGTGTTATCTTAACACTCCCACTAAGTTTTGGCGTAGCTCGTCGGCAGCAGTTCTTCAATAACATGCGGAATTCGCAAACCAGTCGGCAAGTCAATGCGGACCCACGTCGTCCCGAAACTCTAGTCAGTTCGCTGCACTACTCCTCGCTACCATCACCATAAGACAGCAACAAGATCACTCGATTTTAGGACGAACCTACGATTTATAAGGACTTTAATCACTTCTCCTCCATTTGGGTAGATCTTTCTACTTCCCGGTCAGCTACTAACTATTTCACTCAAATCAGTTTTTTTGTGGACTTTTTTCGGCCGAAGATCGTAACAGGACTTAAAAACTAAATTTAAAAAAAAAAGAAAAAAAAAGTCGGAACTCAAAAGGATTACAGTTTTGGAATGAATATTGCTCAGAACTCGACGGTCTAGGAGCTCCCCCAAAGAAGATTTATGACATATTGTTGCGAAGAGTTAAATATTTTACGGTTTTCAGGCAAATCTTGACTAGTTTTGACGACAAGTATAAGAAATTGGAGTTGATAACGTGGACTCAATGTCGCAAAACAATTCAATTTAAATCAAAGTGCTGCGGTTGAAATACAAAACAGTGAGCTGACCTTCCGCAGTGTACGGGAGATTGATTCATTGGAATCATAAGAGCCTTGGCGAGTCGGTGTATGGTCAATAGAATAAAAGGGATGGTCTACCGTAGACTTAGAGGATGAAATCGAAGAAAATTTTCAATTTTGAACATACTCGTATGTATGGACTCTCTAAAAGAGCGACAACGCTTGAATGGCGTACTTAAGCAGGGGCGACTAAAGGAGACGCCGAGGTAGAAAAACTCTTTGGGCCACCATTAATGGCGGCTTTAAGGAAAATCTTATGAATATGCGAACGGAAATTTAATTACCTGTTGTATAAAATACCAATGTCGTGAATAAATTGAATCAATGGTGTAGGCTGACCGCGGAGAAGATAAGATCGGGGAGTACACTGATTGAAATTCCGCGATAACGAAATAGATTGTCATTTAAAGAAGTTTAGTACCTTTGTGAGCAATTTTTTGCAGCACCAAAAAGAAAACTTGTGTATGTCTTCTTGGAAAAGTGTTTTGAGTCTTCAGGGTAGAAATGGCTTTGAAAAATCTTGTACCGTCAACATAGAGTGAGATGTGTTTAATGGTGTGAGATATAAAATTGATTCTGGCTTTATCGGTCCAATTTTTGATGACTCGGTCTAATATGTGCGGTGTTATCCCGGAAATAGAGTGTCGAATGATGGCCTTGATTTCCTTCAAAGTGGTTGGTTTGTTGATGAACGCTCGCCGTGAGATGACCCAGCAGACAAATTTTTACTTAAAAACTTTGAGCGCAGTCATGTTGGAACCACAGCTTGGATATATCGATGTTGTCAAACTCTGACCACAGAAAGTCAGTTAACATCGCTCTATACCTGAGACCATTGATGGTAGTAGTGTCTCCTTCCTCAATTCGAAAGAAATAAGGTCCGATGATGCCACAATGTTATAAACCGCACCAAACAGTCAATTTTTGTGGATGCATTGATGCTTGGCCGAACACTTGTGAATTATGTTCGCTTCAATAACCGCAAGTTTGCTTGTTGACATAGTCGTTGAGCTAAAAATTGTCCTATTCCAAAAAAAGGATTTTTTGGCCAAAATCCTGATCTCCGGCCAACATTTCCAGCGCCCTATTAGCGAATTCACGGCGTTGTCTGTGGTAGCCCAGCTTCAATTCTTACATTAACTCAATCTTATACGTATGTAGGCCCAAATCCAGTCGAAAAATAAGGCGGGTTGACTCTCTGGCGCTGTCCAATTTAGCTGATCAGCGCCGAATCGATATTTCTGGGTTTTCTTCGATGCTGGCCGCTACGGCTGCTATGTTTTCTTCACTTCGTACCAATCTCTGTCTCTTTCTGATTGGTGGCTAAAGATCCAAAAGAGTGTACTTATGTTCAAACTTTTCCACGATTCCACGAATTGCCTGCATACTAAAGCCATAATGACGACCGACCTCACGACGAAATTCACATTGCGTATTTACGACTGAGCCGGAATTTCGATAATATTTTTTTAATAATTTCCGTACGTTCAGCATGCGTAAAATGATGCATGATGAAATGGCAAACCTCACTGAATATTTTTACAGCTGGATGTAACTTTGACAGTTGCTGAAACATAGCAATTGGAGAAACTATCATTGCTATCTGGTCACCCTATATAATAAGAAGTTGGAGAGCTAGATTAGAGGAACACTGTATAAAAAATCAGTGGCTGATAGAGATAGGCAACAAAACGCTGACACAAAAATAAGATCTGAATGCCTAGCCATGTAGTTTGAGACGTCTCCATATTAGAGATGATATTAAACAGTCCGTAAGAGGTTAGAGTGAGGAGATGAGTTTGGGTTGGTTTCGGTTTCGAATATGTCATCAAAAGGTGGTGTTTTTGACATCTAGGTAAAGATGTAGAGTGGAAGGTCGTCAAGAAAATGAGATTTTCATATTGATACTGATACAGATGGCATGAAATTTTTTCTACAGATACCCTTACCAACATCACCGTCAGCTTTGCTATCAATAATTGAGCAGTAACTGAATTCGCGAAATATGAAAATTGCATTAAATAGGAACTCATTCCTGCAGGCTTGTCTTTAAACTTCGTGGCTGTGTGAATCTTTTGACACTTTGGTGAATCTCCTAGACTAACATCTATTGGTGGATTCCAATCCACTCTTCTCATGTTTTCTTTTCACCTTTGATGTTCATCACTTCTTCGGAATAATTCATCACATCTTAAGGCGGTCAGGTTCGTCTTCTTTTGTTCGTACCTGGGCTATACCTAGACAGTGGATCGATTCTATATTGGCTTCATGGAACGTTCGGATACTGAAAAAAACCTGATGACATACCTCTCGTTCACGGTATATCGACTATGCCAGCCTCCTTAACTGTTATGCGACACGCCTGTCTGCCCTTCTGTCTGCTCCAGCAAAAAAGTTTCATCATATAGTCTCGGCTCCTTAAAGTGTGGTAGATTCTAGGCACTCCTTTTACGAATAGTAATGTATATTGGCTCGTGACTTATTCTCATATAAATCGCTTTGTCTGGGATCAGGTTTGGCCTGAAAAGACTTATGATATCTATTTATGAGCCCCAGAAGTTTCGTATGACTATAGTAATTTGTTCAAGTACTACCCTGATATAGTGTCTCAAAATTGCTGCGGAAAGTAGCAGTTCGATTTAAGTATTGTAAATGATAACTTTCCAATCATGTGATATGTTAACGGACGCATTACTTTCCAATTCCCTAGATGCCAGACGGATGCTTCCTAGGTAACAAAAACTGTCGAGTTTCTCGATCTTCGGCCAATCAATGTAAAATTGTGTAAAATCGCTAGAAAAACTAAGTGATCTTGTCTTAAGGCTTACTATGATGACTTTGTGTTCAAAGCACTGCGTCATAAAGATGTTGTAAAAGTAGGCCAGGTGTTTTAGAAAACATATCACTGTTTATTGAATTTCCCTGCTTTGATCAGACAGTGCTGAATAGACAACATCGCTTCGTATTACTAGGAAAATAAACTGTGACACAATGCAGCCCTATCGTACTCCTAGTTTTGACTTGAGCATTGCTGCATATGAACGGAGAGGATGGTATCTTTATGACTTTGTTCTTTTTTTTTTGTCTCCTTTGTAGATTCCCTTTTCTCCGTGTATTTCCCAGATGGCGCCACAAGGCTATTTCTAAATATTTAGCAAACCAACAACAGTTGGAATATTATAATTTTTACAAGACCGGCATTTTGACAAAGCTATTATCAAGCCAGGTAATATACGGGTATATCACATGAACATCCTAGTATCCTGCTACTTTCTGACAAGATGATGGATTTTGATTATATATTTTGTGTCTGTTTAGTGCTTGATATTTTCTTTGTTTTCCCTGATTTGTCTTGTTTATATGTTGCAGCATTGTCGCCTTATCTTTTTAAAATTTAAACCCTGAACGAAGAAAATTTTATTTTTCCATCTTAAAGTTGTGACACCTATTGGAAGACATTAAAAGTGTTAGCACGTATATAATCCAAAACTTATCAAAACCATATCGATTCACTTTTTTCCCAGTAAAAGTTAATTTCAACCTCCAAACGGTTTCGAAAAAAGTGACTGTCAACTTTCTTTTATCGAAATCCTAGAATCTCTCAACCAAATCCCACTGGTAACCTTCTGACCTAATGGGTCAGCAAAACCTCTTGTCACAGTTATAGCCGCATGTTCAGTATGCACAGGCCTAAATCTCACTTTTAACAAGAAACACATATACAAAACAAAAGCCAGTATCCCCATTCCACTGGACTACATAGTATGTATTATATTTTATACCCAGATACATCCTTGCTCCAATTTTTTTCTTTTTTTTTTTGTTTGTTTGCAGCTGTCTGTCCAGTGATACTCGTTGTTATGTATCTGTGCCCATGTATGTCCCTTAAGTTAAGGTAGTAAACCCTGCAACAGAGAAAGTATTCGTAAATGGTCACACAATCCTTATGAGTGCCGGCTATACACTTTCATGAAAAGCACTTCGGGCCACTTTCCACTTCGCTGACGATATCCTCTTGGGTCTAATAACCTGGTCTTTTATTATGGTCATATACAGATTGCATGAATGGTAGCCAACAAGATAAACATCAAATCTGCGCACAATTTGACAAAAAGCCGACAGGATTTTATTCCCTTTCAAATGTTCCTTTCTTTATGTTTGCCCAGAAAATTACACTAACATTCATCGTACTCCTACACGAAAATGTATGGTGGTTGGTTGCGTTTCATATGACGGTACTCCTTCAAAAGTGGTTTGCTGACATACATATAGTCGTATTAGGATAATAACTTCAATGGGTTGATTTGTTGTGTACCATGACATTCATAATTCATTCTTCGAGGCCCTTAACTTAACCGCAGCGCTAACGTATCCAATTAGTGGGCACTTTGAAAGGACTTTCTTTTTGAAAGAGCAGTAGGTGGTAGGGGTTTGTTTCATTTTACCGACATTTGGCTGAAACCACTTCAAAGTAATCAATTTTGTTTGGAAAGGAAATGTGGTAAAATTTACTCAATGATGGGATAAGCAACTGAAAGATGGATAACAGATGGTTCGGATGGAGCGAAAAGTTCGCTAGCAGTCTTTGAAGAAGACATAGGAAACACAAACTTGAGTATTAATCAAATGTTATGTCTGTTAGTCTAATGGCTTTCTGAAGTTATCGCACAACTGCAACTGCAGCAATACACGGAACACAACTTTTTTTTTATTGTATTCGTACGTATACATTCGTTTACTTGCACTGTTATGGCATCCTTTGGTGAATTGAAAAATTTCTCCCCACTAGGAAAGTTTTTGTTCTGAATCTGGCTTCTTCCGCACACTCCATGAATCCCACTAGATAGATAGTGTGCCTAGGTTGGGTTGTATCATGTATCTATAGTTTGGTTATTCACTGCATGCGCATAAAACCAACCAACATCAGGTTGAATTTATTTGCTACCATGAGAGTGGTACGTTAATGCAGATGACAGACAGTACCAATCGATTTAAGTCTCTCTTCAATCAAATGCTTTTTACAGCCTTTTTATTGCACTTGTAGTGCAGTTGAGGGGGGTACACTTATACTCAAGTTCTATCTACTACCCTTTTACAAGGTCATTTAAAGATAAAATGAAAATCCCATAAATGTTCTCGATGCTCGTTTCGAATTTGGTATGCCACCAACAGCTCGACATAGTAATTGATTTTTAATTTGAATTTAATTAGTATAAATCGATTGTCTTTTTCGGTAGAACATGTATAAATTGAAAAATAATGCAACATAGGAGTACATATGAGCACCACTCATGTAGCTTGGCAAATTAGTCTTACTCGTAGTACTTATCATATTTGGAACCCTAATATTTATTTAATGCGGTCGAAATGAGGCTTAGTTTTGGTGTTGCTGGTAAAACAGAAATTGAATTGACTGTAATAGCTACAATACATGGATCGATTTATGTAACATAATTCCGTAATTAAGCTTCTGACTAATGATCAAATAATGGAGAAATATACTTAGAATAAAGCAGGTGGATTTTCAGCGCATGTTTCCAAAATTTCTGATAAAGTATCAGATATAGTATCGGCAGTTGTATTTGAGATTTATGATGAATATCGGATTTCAGATCTCAGATATGTATATCCAAAATATAAAGTATTCGATAATTTATGAGTACGAATAATTGCCTATTCGCTTAGGTAAGTTTAGATTAGGCAAGAACGGCTACTGGAAGGACCACCCCACTTAGGCCAATTGGCCAATTGCGATGCCACGTGGATCTGTGATCCTCCTGCTTTTGGAAACAATTTATTGCAGAAAAAAGCTACTAAGTGGAGTTGACCTTTTTGGGAGGAAGCTGGGGATGTACAGAGTAAGTGGAGGATTATCTCTTCCTCCTCCTCGTCCAAGCAACTTCTGAATAAATCACTTGGAAAGACTCCAAGCCCTTTTGCATGCTTGCCTACAATGCAGTGTTCAGTGATGACACTTTTGATGGCGCTGACTTGTTTCATATTTAGAAAGTTCAAACTTTGGCCAGATTTGTTTGGTCGCTAGATATATTGATCGAACAGTCCACCTAAAGTTTTAATTTTTATTAGCATCCAGCTTTAATATCAGTTTGCACGTTGCGATTGCTATAGAGATGCTACTTTTTTCTGGTAGAATAGGTAGAGTGATTCCAATTTTGGCGAGTTCGTTAGCCTTACAATTCCCTGGAATGCCTCCGTGTCCCGGCACATAACTTAGGTGAAGGTTGAACTACATATTCTGCCATCTCCCTAAGACTGTTTCTAGAATTTAGCGAAACTGTCCGAAAAGATGCGAATATCCCTTGCAGATATTATGTTTTTCTTCAGGCAGGACAGAACTTTTTTTATTCGCCAAAATTTACGCCAGGAATTCACGCTACAGTGATTTGGAAGGCGGAAGGAGAAGCTTAGATTAAGCCTATCTGTGAAAACACTGGCACCAACCCCGCAATCAGTCTTAGATCCATCTGTGTAGAAGTGGATTGACTTGTCATTCATGAAAGCATCTTCCTCCCAGATGCATCTAGAGGGAATGCTTACATGAGAGTCTTTGTCAAACCAATGTTGGGGTATAGTGTAATCGATGTTCTTTGGGAGGATCCTAGTATATTAAGAATATTAGCATGGCCAAATAAATTATTTGTCCACTGGGGTCGCAGCTACTTGCCTGCTGAAGATGTGGAGAGGTGTGCGAAATAGAATATCCAGTTCCTATTTATGCGATTGTTAAAATTGTAGCTAATGGATATTTTCTACACTTTTCGTTCATCGCTACGGTGGCGGGGGAATCACATATATAAATCATTGGTGAGGTCAACCGATCTAGTCATTTTAACCTACTTGGTGCACCCCACACTTTAGTGCTGCCTCGACTTGTTCGAAGACCGGGTCTAGAGGGGGCTCCATGGTTATATCGAGATCCAGCAGGAGAGACAGCGTCGTTGGAACTCTGAAGAGGTCAATGCCGGGTTTTACAGCTTCAGCGAGGCTACTTATACCGGATCTGGTCGTCCAAGTTGTGAGTTGCCCGTTGGGATAACTACTTTAATGTGAAAAAAAACCGAAGATCAGAGACAACAAACAGCGTCAGATCCATACGGACAAATGTATTGTTGGCGATCCTACCAAACGTTTTAAGAACAACGAATTTCAGTCTGCAGATGGAAAGTTAGAAAGTTTAGCAGACCACGTGCGGCCGAACAACTCGCCCAGGACTGCTGTAAATATACAATACATTACCGTGAAAAACCGGCGATTTCTACAAAGGAAGAAGACCATGTTTAGTTGGATGTGAATGTGCGATTCGAAACAGATTTGTATAGAAAGTCCTGAGCTTTCAGTATTCGTATCAAGGCCAAATTCGGAAATATAAACCTGATTCGTTACAGAGAATAAGTATGACTACGTCAAATACGAGTTCTGTAGACTCCTAGACTGAACACATGCTCAGTTCCCGAGCTATGATACGAAAATTGAGAGATCTTAAGACAAGGCTGGGCTTGGAAGAGTCCTTAAATAGTCATCGGAAAATACAACCTACAAATGATTCAAAGGGCGTAACCGTTTAGTAGCCAGTATGCGGTTCCCAGATCTCAATATCCATAAAGAAACTTGGCTGATCAATGAAACATTAAACAGATTGGTCATGTCGGTATTGACGATGGATACTGCTTCAAAATTCTGGATGTCCGAACTTTCCGAGAAGCAAACGTCGACTCAGGTACGAATCTTTGCCAATCGTGTTTCTATTAAGCCCTTTCAAAATAATTGCCCTTAAATACAAACCATATAACTCTAATGGGAATATTGTCAACAAGCCAAGAAATCTTTGATTTGACGATGATTGTAGGCATTCACATGGAGTCAAACAAAAATCATATAAAGCAGCGTTGCTTTGAAAGACGAGAGCTGCTCGTGAAATCTACGAGCAGAAAAGAAAGAAAAAGTACAGTTTTTCCGGAAAGAGAAAGAAAGAACATGAGGAGTGTGTGATCGAAGAAATGGAAAGTTCGAAAGTCTCATCAGGGAACAAAACGAATATGCCAGGGCTTTAAAACCAGAATGCAGGTTCCATTCCAGAGATGAACATAGATAACTAGTAGTAGATACAGCGATTATATAATACAGGAAGAATGAATTATGATATTTATCTTGTATGAGAACGACACAGAATTCCGCCTTCTGACTAAAATGCAGTTGGGGTAGCAGTATCGAAATTAAAGTCTAACTGCTGGCGGAAATGGACTTGCTTGCTGAGCTATTTAAAGTAGCTGGAGGTGACCTAGTTGGGAAAATGCAGCAACTCTTCTGTTGGATATGGTCAGAAGAAAGCATACCCGATGAATGGAATCTCAGCATCGTTTCTTTGATCCACAAGAAAGGAGGACCTTTTGGCTGCACCACCTATAAAGAAAAACATAAGTCTCCGGAAGATTGCCTATAAAATCTTTTCTTTTGTATTATATGTGCATCTTAAAGCATCCATGGCAGCTTTGTACAGTACAGTTTGAAAATTCAAAATTGACCAAATTATTTAAACTACGGCAGATGTTGGAAAAGTCTCGAGAATTTCAGTTCGACAGCCACAGACATGACAGCGTGCATTGGGACGAGCTTTAAAATGCCTTGTCTAGTCAATTATGCAAGATTACTGTGAAGATTGTTGTTGCTCCATCAAGGTCGGTTTTGAGTTAACCAATACTATCAATATCAAGAAAGGTTTTAGACTTTTTGAACATCACCCTGGAAAGAATCGTGCAAGATTCACTGCTGAATAAAAGAAGCACTATTTTTTGAAGTCATCGCAATGACTTGCGTACGTAGATTACATTGATTGGATTGGACGAACCCAGCGAGCCATCAATGGAGCTTTCGTGAGGCGAAAGTAGCTGAAATGGGTCCGGTAAGCGACGCCAACTCGCGTCACATGCTGCCATCGGAAAAGGACTCACACTACCGACGGCTTGGCCAGAATTATCAATAACAGTTATAACTTTGATGTAGTCAACGACTTCAGCAATCTCGGCTCTCCAATCACAAATACTTAGTAACGACATCAGCGCTGAAATCAGATTCTTTTCGCTTTTTCTTTGGTCTTATGGGGCAATTGAGTAACAAGGCTTTCACACATAAGATAAAACTGACTTAATACATTCCCAGTCCTGGTCTGTAATTGAATATAAGGACCCCATTGCTAGAATTTTCTCTCTGACCTGCCCATGAACTAGGGCTGGATTGTCATAAATGTCTCAATGAATGAATATAAAATAACGTTAAGTTGAAAAAATGATATCGATCAAGTGAGTAGCTCCTGAGTTGATGCACATTTTTGCTCGTTTTATGGCATTTTGAATTGTTGTTTTGAATACATCTGGCTCCAAATAGGTGATTTCTTCTTCAATGTTGATTTTCAAGATTTGCAGTTTTTGTATTTTATTGTGGTAAACGCCAGATTTCAAAAAGCCCCACAGGAAAACATCTGGCGATCTGGCCGGCCAGTTCAAATCGCCAAAATGGGAGATCACACGGCCTGGAAATTGCTGATTCAAAATCTCAATCTTTGAACAAGTTATGTGAGCGGTTGCTCCGTCCTGCGGGATCCAACAATGCTCGAGACCGAATTTAGCAGCTTGCGGCAAAAAAACTCGTTTAACATATGTCTGTAGAGCGCACCAGTTATGGGCACAGGCGTCCTCAAAAGAAATAAGGACCAGTAGCTTTTTCACTGCAAATGCTGCACTAAATAGTCACTCATCCGCCTTGAATATTCTCACAAATAAATAAAATATTTCGGAGGTAAAATCAGAGATGCGTGAACTACTAGTAGGCATCTCAGGAGGAGATATCGATGATGACAACTTTTTTTTGCTGTAAATCGAGACTTTTTGCACAATTTCTATCTTCGAAAAGATATGGAAAACTGGCAATACGAGAACTCAAGTTTCACTGAGCTCAATGACGAAAATGTGGTAAATAATACCATCTTCGTTCGTTCATATGTTTTTCACCTCCTCAGAGAAATGTCTTTGACTGAAATACTCAAGTGGTCCAGAATTTGTTTCAATTTTCACTTTCCACATTCTAATTTGCTTAGCCCACGCATGCACAGAAAAATACCTGTATAGAGGCTTTGAAAGAAAGAGCAAGGAAGAACTAGATTGAGGCCTTAGAGAAAGGCTATCAGAAGAACGAATTTTGGAAGTTTTACGAACAAAATAAAAGGAATATGTCATAAATCTGCGAGGATGGAGAAGGAAACCTCTTAGCAGAACCGCAGTCAGTGCTGAATATTTTGAAAGATTATTTCTGAAAACTGTTAAAGGGTGATGACGAAAGACATCCGCAATCCGGCAGGATGAACTATTCAACCTGATTGGATACGGAGTATACATCAACTCATCTCTAAAATCTGAGTCGCCGAAGTTATGCCCGACGAATGGAGAGATCTCCTGAATTACGCCAACTGCAGGGCAATAAGTCTCTTCAACATCGCATATAAAATCTTGTCTGACGTCAGCAGTCTGAATGGCCTCCATTAGTATGGTTTTAGGTAAGGAAAGGCCACCACAGATCACATTTTCACACAACAGTATATCCAAGATCCCAAGAAATGTAAATCGATACACACCGTCTCTTCATCCGTTTCATCTATAGAGGCGAACTGTATAGAGCTGAGTATGAACCAATCAATTGAACAATCTAATTAATTCAAACTTAGCTTTAAAAACTTAAACATTAACAAAATAAAAGTTAAATGAAAAATTAGTGGATAACTTCGAAGGAAGTTGTGCACAAGATGGTGATCAGAGGGGAACTACAATGATTTCTATGACCAATTTGCCAGATGTGTCTACCAAATGAGTGATGCCACTTTGTAGATATGTATGTATTTTGGCTCCTGCAGTGCTCCCCCTGTAGACATAAACGTATCAGTGGTATCTATCTGGAATACTGATCATGCAATCCGTTTTCTTTGCTGTTGGTATGCCTTGCAAACTAGGTTTTTCCTGATAGCATTTATAATATAGTAACCCTTAGAGCTTATTGTTTTTGCCAAACACTTCAAACGGACCATCGTAAGGTGATGGTAGAGAGCCTTTGACCATGACGTATCGAAAGAAAATATGACTGCAGCTCTTCAATTCCGGATGAACGGATATCGTTTGCATGTCCTTATGTGTTACTGTTTCTACAAAGTCAGAAACTGTAGAAATAATTGGACTTGGGTGCAAAAACTCATCAGGTTAAGTTTTGTTCCAAAAATCATCTCGGCTGGAATGATGTGTGCTTTACTACGGTTGAGCCTATAATAATATCACTGGCAGGAAGTCTCACCAGTTCTCGTTGGAGTAACATTTGATGGTTGACCTAAGCATCCTACGCCAGCACTCAATGATCCGGTTGGCCTGCGGATGATATGGGGTCGTCTTGAAGTGCGTGACATACAAGCACCTTGTAAGCTCCTTTAAACATGTTAAAAACAAATTGTCATCCCAAGTCGCCCGTAATTTTTCTTGGTATGCTATGGGGGAAATCCAGTTACCAATTAATTCTCTGCCTACGGTGTCTGCTGTGATGTAGAATCAGGAATGGCTTCAGCCCATTTCGAGAAACGAACCACCATGGTCAGACAATATCTGTTAGTTCTTGAGGGCGGAAGAGGTCCGATTGATGTTAATATGTTCGAAGCGTTGCGTTGTCCTGATTCATCATAGAGGCCATTAGCATATTTGTTGCGATGGTGAACTTCTGACTTCTGGCATAGCATGCAAGACTTCACGAATTGTGAAATTGTCTTCAACATGGCCAGACAAATCTCTCCTTGATGAGCTCCACCATTGCTTTAACACTAGGATTTGAAATAGCATGCATTTACTGAATTATTCGTCTCCGGTACGAAAGGACGAGTTGTGTTTGGAGACGTGTCGCAGTTGCTGTTGCTGTTCCACTATTGAGAGGAAGGGATTGAATATTAAGAGATAACTCAATATTTTTACATTTATCTAATAACGCTTTGAGATCTATACATATACAATTATTCATTTGCTCTCGTGGCATTTCCTCAAAGTCTATCTTTCTTGATGAAATTTGCTCTATGCCTTGCTGTATGCCTGACCGCCAGTCTACAACGTTGCTATCCTTACCACTAATTTGACGGATATCAGTGCCAAACTGCCCGATATAGTCTAATTGGCGCTGTTACCCTGGCGATGCCTTATCGGGATTTTATTGGAAGGCAAAAGTGAAGGGTTTGTGATTCGTTAAAATCACAAAACGTCTTTCTTCCAGAAGATACTTGAAAGAATGAGTGGACTGGTAAATTGCAGTTAGATATTGTACACTGCTCACATAATATATGGTATATTTCAATTTTGGTTGTTTAAGTTTTTTTTTGAGTAAAAACCAAGTGGTTGGATTAGGTTGTTTCCCCCCTGATGTAATGCACCTCCTACAGCAAAATTGGAAGCATCAGTAAAAAGAACTAAATCGGCTTTGGTACAGCGTAGTAGAAGTGTTGTTTCAATTGATTTGTGTTTGCAAAATTCAAAAGCTTTTGATGTTATATCGTCCCAGTTGAGTGAAGTGGAGTGGTACAATTCTTTTTGTTTCGAAAAATTTTATTCTTAACTGCGTTAGACACAGATGATATATCATATAGTGGTTTATCGTACAAAGATTTTTTTTTTAATTTTTAGCAACCTCTAGCTTTTTAAAGGTTTTTTTATGCAGAGTTTGTAGAGTGCGTGCATTTACTGCCCTTTAAGCACCGCAGCATCGCAATTCTCCATTGACTTCTTCACTATACGTAACGGACTCACCTAAGGACTTTTCGATGATCGACTATATGGTGAGTAACGTCTATGCTCGTGGGCTGCTTCAATGAAGTGTTTTTCAATTAGAGGTAACCATATCATTTACGGATCTGGATACATCCCCCGTTGGTTTTAACTTCGTCTTGCCTTCGACTTGTTTTTCTCTCCGGACGTCGATTATGCGATCAAAATGCGTCCTAGGTCGATAGGTAGTTGTTAGGTACCAAAAGCTTTGATCTCGCTTCCGTTTGCGGTATAGAGTTTCGTCGTGCTTGGCGATTTATAAAGGCTAAAGTGTTGTGACACATAGGCGCCAGAGTCAATCAAAAACTTTTTCATTGATTTTGTTTCATGAATGAATAGATGAGCAATTTGTAAGCCGCTGTCGTCCCACTTGCCCAATATATTGAGCAGCTGGCGTATTGGTCTTTTGACTATACGAAGGAATACGGAAAGCGACACTTGCGAGCTTCGTCCACTAGCTTACTATGGCTCCAGCAAAAATGTATGCTTTTGCTCGAAGGTCGGTCACATTTGCCATATTTGCTGGTGGATCGGTGAGGAGAGCGATCACGGCAATTTCTTCGGAGAAGCTGTTGCAATTGGCGGTCGATTTGATCAATGTGATGTTCCATTGCTGAAATTGGAGAAGAAACGGTAGTAGCTGTTGCCATGTTTACTTGATCATTGTCATTGGCTCTCAAAATTTTGTCCGCCAGAATCGCTTTCGTTTTCAAGTCCGCAGTTGACGTGTGTAGCATTGCACGAATAAGTCTTAGGAGACGATTTAACCAAAGAATCTATATGAAATCCAGGTGAGTCTTCTCCTGTTACAGTTGCAATCGTTTTTTATCGCCTAATTTGATGTGTGATAACAGGATGCACCAAAACGTTCTAGCAGCAATTTCTTAAAATAAGCATACTTTCCATCTATTGGCGGATTAAGAATAGCGTCTGTAACTTGTGCAAGAATTCTGGTTTCAATCGCCGCAACCATTGTGTTGAATCGGGTTGTATCCGAATTGACTTCCGAATTGTGCCTCCACTTGCGCGAACTAAATTCTTCCTTCGCAAAACCGTGGAACTTTTACAGATACACGGCTAACACTGGCTGATGACATTTTATTGTTTACATTATTAGCAGATGTTTGTTCCTTAATTGTTGTCTCCCATCGCGGGTTTTGGTTTTTTTTTAATTGCAAAACTATACATAAATGTAGCTAGATAGTTTAAAGGAGATAATAGAAAGAGGTGATTCTTCTGTAAATCCTATTGGGACTGTTCCGTTTTGTTAAAAGTGTGTGGGTAGTCACGAATATTTCCGTTCGGGGTCACCAATGAGGTATGTGAAAATGGGGAGACCTCTCAACATGTTTCGGGCTGATGCGGTTGTCAAAAAAGCTTGACCAACTCGGCTTATAGGTTTATAGAAAGAGTATAACTTAAATCCAAGGGGACAACGCAGTAAAGGGCGACGTCTTATTAAGGGACACACGCAAGTGCAAGAAACCTCAGCCAACTTTATGTATGGAGAGGCATGGAGAGGCATGGAGAGGCATGGAGTGGCATGGAGAGGCATGGAGAGGCATGTTAGATGCCCATGCTAAGTGATTCACTAGTATCCGCAGCTCGCATACTTAGAACTACGCAGCCTTTTAACTCTTAGTTCTACTTGAGTCGGCATATGCTATTCCATTTTGAATTTTGTGAGGTATTAGGTTAACCTTTATACCGATTCCTTCTGAAGTTTGATTCCCCCAAAGTATCCAATAAAACATAAACTGACAGCTTTGGTATTGTATATATCGAGCAGGTGGAGGAATCACATAAATAGGCCTTCTACACAGAAAAAGGACTACTATCTCTTTTATTATTAAAATGTCTTATCAGTTCAAAGAGTAAGGCTACTGAAACGAACCACAACAACGACAGCCGGCCTTAGCAGTACATGTCAATATATGAGACTTTTGGTTTTTGTTTTTTTATAAAAAAAAGATTTTCTCTTTCAACTTTAACCTTAACTTCCTTGGATATGCCTACATACACCGAAATCAATCAAAACCAATCTTCAGCTTCTGATAACATTTCTAATGAAGTGCGTAGGCACATCGATTCACATTTATATTAAGCTATCCCAAATAAATTATAAAATAAGATAATGGACAGTATGTATTGTACCGCTTTCTTAACCGCAATCTATCTACCTTCAAAGGTAAAAGTTCAACAAATTTTATTACAAAATAACCCGGTCACACTTGACAAAGAAACAAACAACCTTTCTTCGACATCTTCACACTAAACCACCCATTCACTAATTGACGTTTTAAAAAAGTTCAAGGTAAATTCCATTTTTCTAAATTCAAATCGTCCGAATACTACTGTTCCTACATCAACTCTACTCGTATTAGACAGTTCAACAGAAAAAGAAAGCAAAAACAAAACCAAAAAGGAAAAGGAAAAGTGTATTTAGCGGGGGGATTGAATTTATTAAATTCCACTACACAGATCTGACTTTGTGTGCAACATATTGGCGTCAATTAAGATACAATGTACTACCTTTGGTCTGAAAAGTTTTGTTTCGGTATCCCCCAACGTTTGCGAAATGGAACCTGAATCCGAATTCGAATCCAAATCAGGAAACCTTCCGCACCGATCCCATTGAGGCCAACTTACGAGTATGGGCATATGTTATGTAACATTTGAATATTTATTAGGATGTGAAAAGGAACGAATCCGCCTTCGGCCTATAACGTAATTGATGTAACACTGAATGCTCCAAGTCAGCAGCATTAATTTTCGCTTTTTGGTAAAGTAAAATTAATGTACGGATACGATGTCTATTGGGGTAGTTTTGGGGGTAGGTAAGTACTTTGATATTTATGCTTGCGAATGTCACTTGAGGGTATCCACGTGCCAAGTGCTCCATAAAAGAATTAATCAAAAAAAGGATTATTTCGAAATTTGATACTACATGGATAATGGCGACCTGTTAAGATGTTGACAGGAATATTTTTGGGCTATAGCGCCATGAAAATTGATTCGTTCTATTAGATTTCGAGGGATGATTGCAAGCACTCTCGACTCAACCTTGACGGGTAAGCAGACCCTCCAAAATGAATTTATATTTTTTTTTTCCCCATTATTTTTAATTTGAATCAGGTCGTTTTGCTCTCAGAAAGATGACAATGGTTTTTCCTTCTTTTTCATTTCATTCCTTTACGGCTTTTTTTATTGAATTTTATGAAGGAACCAAGACAAAAGGCAAAAGGCAACTCTCTTCTGTTCTGTTGCAAAGCGCATAAATCCGTGAAATGCAACTTTCTTGTTTTCTGGTTATTATGTGAAAATGCACTTTAAAGATTTTATTCGGAGAAATTTTGGCAAGATGTTTAAAAGGATACTCGTAATGTTTAGACGTAATGGTTACGAGTATGGCCGTCTTGTGGTAGGTAGTCTTAATGTGAAGGGGCATAGACTAGAGCATGACGTAAGGAAAATTTAAAAACAAGGTTATAGGATTAGTTCGGTCTGGTGCACAAACTGAAATGTAAGGATAAAATGTCATTGCTGAAATTTATTTGGAAAGACACTTTGTCATGGAATGTGACACACTTACTGACAGGAAAACAGTAAGCTTTCGCTTCGATAACAAGGCACCATGCTGTTAGAGACTGAGGATAGATTTCGTTTTCAAATCTTATTCCTTTTATCGTGACTGATTTTTTTTATTGTGTTTGTTTCCCAACAACTATGAAAACTCTTTTAGTTATAAAATAAGGCAAATGGATATAACACTCGCTTACATGAAGCATTGTTTTGAATTAGTTGGGGACTAAAGTGAACAAATTACTTGCTGACTCGTACATAAATACAAAGGTTTGAGTACTAAGCGAAATTTCATTCTGTGTGACCTACATATATATTCAATGAAAAAATGGATCAAAACCAGTATTTATCCAAATGCTTTCTAGGCCGTTTATTTAAACTCGTTTTACAGACTTTAAGAATATTGTAAAAAGTGTCCATTCGTTTTTAACTACTCCAACCGACAATGAGTTTACTCAGACGGCCGTGCGATAATAGATTTTAGAATATTGCAACAGTTCGTTCTCCTACTGGCCGTATATTTTTAGTTTTGATGTGGCCTAATGTCCCCATTTATTTGGCTTAATTCAAACTTAAAAAAAACTAGGACTTAAAAACTAATAATTATTAAGATTTTAAAGCTAGGGATGGTAAAGGAGATCGACCGAAAAGAGTGCTGCGATTAAAATCGAAAGCGGAAATGTTGGAGTTTACGTTACGTTGCATACGGGAGATTGGTTCTGTGGTGCGCTGGATTGGTAGATAAAAGCGAAGGGGCAAATGTAGATTTCGAGGGTTAGTGTAAAAGAAAATGCAGTTGTAAAGAGATGAGCAATCGACGGAGCCTAAGAGGAGTCGGTGAATGAAAAGAATGTCTGCTCCGTCCCTTAGTTCCTCAAAGTTATTCAGGTCAAAGAGCTTGAGACGGTTTCGATATGGAGGTAAGATTAGAGGATCGTTCCAAGGTAGACCTCGAAGAGCAAATCGAAGAAAACGACCCTGGATCCTCTTCAATTCGGGATACATGAACTCGTTGAAAGGGACACCACGCTTGCCTAGCGTACCTACTCGAGAAGGGGGTGAACGTAAGTGATGTATAGTGATCTGGTCACGTACGGGTTACAGAATTCTTTGGACCACCTTTTACCGAAGCCAAGTAATGAAATTGCTGTAGTAATAATATGCCAAGGTCGCGGATAGACTGAATGAGGGATATAGGTTGGCCGTGGAGAAGGTTGTTGCACTTACGTGAGAAGGTAATCGATTGACATTTGCTGACATTGAGTTCAAAGCAGATCTTGATGCACCAGGTGGAAAAACTATTTAGATCTACAATATTTGAAGAAGGCAGGAGTCGTGTTGTGAGGAAATGGGTTTAAAAAATTTGGTATCGTCAGCATAGAGAGAAAGTGCTGAGTGGAGAATGACCTTTTCAAGATCGTTAATGATTAGACTGAAGAGAAGGTGACTACCTTGAGGAAAATCTGAAGTGGCCAGGAAAGGGGCCGATAGGACAGACCTGAAACGAATAGTATAAAAACGATTATCTAGGTAAGAAGATATCCATTTTAGAAAAATAAGCTCAAAGCCCAGGACGAACAATTTGAACAGGATTAGTTTATTAGATATCTTGTCAAAAGCCTTACTGAAATCAGCTGTTATACAATAACATCAATTTCCTTACCACTTTCTAAGGGTGAGAGAACAGAGGACACGAATTCGACGAGGTTAGTGGTAGTTGATCTACCATCCAGAAAGCCGTGTTGTTAGGAAGAAATCAGAGATTTGCACTGGAAGCTTAAGACTTCGTACAAAATGCTTTCGAGGGAATATGTGAAAATTTAGCTAAGGGGCGGTAATTAGTGACTTCGTAAAAGGCAACTAAATGTTGAAAAATCACATTCATACACTTTAACACTTAAAATGAGACTGAGGCGCATTAACATCTTCTGGAGACTACCGGGGGGGTAAAAGATAAGGCGGATATACATTCATACGTTCATAAATACTAGCCCCACAAGGATGAAAACAGAATAGTACAATACAAAGGTACGGAATAATAAAAGTGAACGTATATGAATATATTACTACCCCGATCACTCCTTCTGAACAGCTGAAGTGTGTTTCCGAGGCGAGTAATATGATGCTTTTTCAAAATAAATCATGTATCGCAAGTTGGAACGTTGGCGAAATGACGGTCAAAAATTTAAAATTAGGAACCGTATTATGGCAAGTTCGATATAATATTCGATCATTAAACCATGTGGTGAAATATTGGAAACAGGGCCCTCTACTTGAACAAAGGAAAGCGAAGAAAATGTATTATAAGAACAGGATTGCCATTATATTGACATAGGAGCTTCTAGATAAAAACACAAGCGTGTAAAAACCAGCGACCGACTAAACGAATTAGTTTGTTAACTGAACACGAAACGGTGACGCTAACAAGTAGGCAGTGAGCAATCAAAAAAAGATAATGGCGAAATTTCGATGAGCTATTAAATGAAATATCTGGGCGGCAAATATTTTTCATGGGTGCAAATTTAAACGGGCACTTCGAAAAATCGAACTGCGGGTAAAAAGACTGTCACAGAGGAAATGGTTTCGAAACGAGACACACAGCGGGAAAAGATATACTAAACTCATGTAAACCACACGATTCTACTACACTACATAAATACGCCATGTATTAAGCAAGGACAAGGAGAGGATTACCTCCTATGCACCAAATGCCAAGTACTATATAATCTTGGCCACAACAGGCAGCACGAATATACCTCTCCAGTTTTCGCACTGCATTAGATTACCTTTTTTAGTGAGCTTGACGATCATTCCCTTCTTCCACTCGCCCGGAAAACCCTCGGCTTCCTACCTTCTCCCGACAAGTGGGAACAATAGCTCAGCTGATGCCGTTGGCGCAGCTAGAAATAGCTCCGCAGGTACGCCGTTAAGTCCTACCGCCTTATTGGTTTTCAGTGCTTTGAACGCGGAAATAATCCCTTCCTCACTGGGGGTTGGGGTGCGAATTCGGGAATTTCTTTCTACGGACACTTCAGTGTGACTTGGGTGCATATTGCTGGTGAATACTCATTTAAGAACCGAAGTAAAATGCTCCTTCCAGCTCTTCAGTTGATCCTCATCCGATATCAGCAACGAACCGTCTAAGTCTTTCACTGGGTGTTGAGTAGAGCTTCGGCCACCTATAAGCTCTTTGGTTATTCTGTAAACGGTTCTGCTTCGCACCTCGCTGCTGTTTCTTCTGCTTGGGTGGCCAGCGCATTGATGTAATTGCGCTTGCCACTCACACTACGCTGAACTTCTTTCATCTTCGTGCGATATAGGGACTCTAGCTCGATCCTCCCTGCTGCTGGAGCTGCTGCAATTCGAGCTCTTAGTTGTTTTCGTTCGTTGATCCTTCTCCAGGTATCCTCGGAAAACCACGCCCTATGGCTTCCCTGCCATCGACCGAAAATCCTTTCAGCACCTGATGTGAAAACAGTTTTCACAGCACACCAATGGTCTTGGATGGTGGCGACAGTGAGCTACTGATTGCTTCCACACCTCGTGAGCGATGGTTCCTTAGTTCTTGGCGCACTGTGGGAACTCTCAGTCGTTCTACGTTGAACCTAGGTATTCTTGTGTTGTTAGATCTTCGAACGGCAGCAGTGCGCAATTGGACAGTAGCTATCATAAGATGGTGATCTCTTACCAACCCTATGTCAGCTCCTCGTCTGTTTCGGACGTCTAGAAGACTACTTCTAAAACGGCAACTGATGGCAAAATGGTCGATTTGGTTGGAGGTTGCTTGCCTGTCAGTTGACACCCAAATGATTTTATGGCATGCCTTGTGCTCAAACATGGTGCCACCTATGACAAGACGATTTGCGTTGCAAAAGTCAACAAAACTTTCGCCGTTGTCATTGCGATTGCCTAATCCGTGTCGTCCCATAAAATGTTTGGGCCCTTCGTTGTCGCTGCCTACCTCGGCATTAAGGTCCCCCATCACAATGACAATATCGCCGTTGGGTGTTGCATTATAAACAGCTCCCAACTGGTTGTAGAAGGTCTCCTTTTCTTCCTCAGATGAACCATCCGTGGGGGCGTAACACTGTATAATGGTGACGCGACGTACTCTCGTCCGGAATCTGGCCGTTAAAATCCTATCACCGTACGGCTGCCAGGAGATTAGACCTCTGCGTGCTGTAGGTGTTAACAGAAGTCCAACTCCATATCCACGAGGGCTTCCAGTTGGTCTTCTGGAGTAGAGTAATACAGTGTTACGCGTTGTGGATTGGTACTCACCCGCATCTAACCATCTTATCTCGCTTACTCCCATATTTCCAGCTTATATCGCATAAACTCATGCTCTAGTTGAAGGAATCTGGCGTTCTGAGGTCCTGCACTCTGAGAGTCAAGGAGCGTCTTCACATTCCAGAAACCAATCATAGTCCGGGTACGATAGCCAAAGGTCGTCAACGTGTTATCAGTGTTATCAGTTGGTTTGCGTAGCGGGCTGGATTCGGTAACGCGAATTGCTGGCCTAAGTTACCTAGTCTAGGCATAAAACCTTAGACAATCTCGCACTTGAAATTTTGGCCTACCTGTATAAGGATTTATACACGTAGTTGCCCGGGGACCACCTCGAGGAGGTAAAGCAAGCACTACATTACGAACTTGATTGTTGCGCTACTGGTCCAATCCATATTTTGAACAGTCAATCGCCATGCGTCAGAGCAAAGCAACTTCACCGCCACAAAACTATGTACGTAGTAGAAGTACAACTGATTCTTAGAATCTGATCTGCAAGAATTATCATGCTAACAGCTGTAGGGAACCATTGAATTTAGACGATGATATTGGAAACTGCCGTCCTCTTGATTAAATCGAAGTGAAGTCAGCAGTATCCAATCTCAAATATAACAGGACTTTCCATCCCTGAAGTATTAGCAGAAGATTTGAATAGGTGAATGCCTGAATAAAGAATAGAATCTTTGCAGTTTTTACCAGATCCATTTAAGTTCATTTTCATTTCAATTTCATATAAATTCATTACAATTTTTTATGCTTTACTTCCACATAAGTATGCCATTTTTTTATTTAGTGCACTTCAAGGGTAAAAATGCTGTTAAAAGCCACTTCAATTTGCTTAATTATAAATAAAATTAACAATGAGTGGGGTGACCTTAGAAACGCAAATAACTATGTTGGAAAAGCTGGCTGCTGTTATAAAATTCAAATTGAAAAAATAAGATATAATAATATAAAATGTAAATTAAAGATACAATTGAAAATGAATGAAGATCCTATTTTATACCAGTATGTCTGAGAATATGCATTCCGTAATAGTAAAATCAATTCCCAAAAGCCAATCCTTTATAAATTTTTCAAACACTCTGTAAGGTGTAATTGCTCTGATTGATTTTGTGAGTTTATTAAATAGACAACAGGCTGAGACCAAATAAAAATTACGGAATGCGGTGGTGCGAGCAAAGGGTACAGATACAACATTTGAATAGTTTTTACGTAAATTGTAATCAGAAATTAGTCACTGATGTGAAAAAGAACATTTCTAACGCTTTGCAAATCCCGAAACAATGGAAAACTAGGATGTCCACGGTGTTTAGGAAAAATTTTTCTTTGGTGAATATTGTCATAATAAACACCTCCCAAACACGCAATACCATACTGAAGCTTTGAGCTAGAGATGCCAAAGCATTTAATTTTTGATAATTTTTTAGAACAAACATTTTACAGTCAATGGCCTCGCCACACTGAAAGCATCGGTTCCCTCTAGATCACCGGAATCAAGCAGTATTGGGCGCGGTAAGTACGTAGGTGGATGACCACATGGGAACTCAGTACTCCGCGTGCTGTTGACAAAAACGCGCCACATGGGCATTGTACCCCGGCGTTAAAATCCCGGACCCTACAAATTAATTTGTATCGTTCCCTTGATAATAATAATAATATTGGGTCTATAACTTAATTCGTGCGGTTTGCTAAGAGATGGCGTAACTTGTGTTATTAAATTAGAACATGCGTTGGAAAGCTACTGTCATTGTATGTCATTTCAGTATATTTCATTCATTTGAAGCGTAGACAACAATAATTTTTTTTCACTCACATATGTCGAACTTTGTGCCTGAAAAAGTGTTTTTGCCGCGAGTTCTTCTTCATTACTTTAATATGAAGAAAACTGCTGCCGAAAGTCATCGTATTTTGGTGGAAGTTTATGGTGAACATGCGCTAGCTGAGCGAACGTGCCAAAAGTGGTTTGCACGATTTAAAAGTGGTGATTTTGGATTGGAAGACGATGAACGTCCTGGGCAGCCAGTTTGAAAGTTTGAAGATGAAGAACTGGAAGCATTACTCTATGAAGATTGTTGTCAAACACAAGAAGAGCTCGCAGAATCTTTGAGTGTCACTCAAGCAGCCATTTCAAAACGTTTAAAAGCAGCTGGATATATTCAAAAGCAAGGAAATTGGGTTCCACATGAACTCAAGCCGAGAGACGTCGAAAGGCGGTTTTGCATGTCCGAAATGCTGCTAGAACGCCACAAAAGGAAGTCATTTTTGCATCGGATTGTTACTGGTGATGAAAAATGGATCCATTACGACAACCTCAAGCGCAAAAAATCATATATGAAACCCGGCCAACCAGCCAAATCAACGGCAAAGCCGAATATCCATGGCGCGAAGGTAATGCTCTGTATTTGGTGGGATTAGATGGGTGTGCTACTAAAACCGGGTGAAACCATCAAATGGACAACGCTACCGAATACAATTAATCCGTTTGAAGAGAGCAGTGGCCGAAAAACGCCCGGAATATGCGACCAAACACGAGGCAATAATTTTCCATCATGACAACGCTCTGCCCCACGTTGCTATTCTAGAGCTATTTGGAAAACAGTGGATGGGAAGTCTTACTCCACCCGCCTTATAGCCCAGACCTTGCCCCTTCTGACTACCATTTGTTCCGGTCGATGCAGAACGCCCTCACTGAAATACGGTTCACATCAGAGCAGAATATCAAAAATTGGATTGATTCATTCTTGGCTACCAAGCCGACGCAGTTCTTTTGGATGGGATCCACAAATTGCCAGAAAGATGGGAAAAAGTCATAGCTTTAGATGGGCAATACTTTGAATAATACTATTGTACACGTTTTTCTTAAATAACCGTTCAAATTTTGAAAAAAAAACCGCACGAATTAATAATAATATTAATAATAATAATAATAATAAACATTTTACAGGTAGAAAAATGTCTAGCAATGTAAAGGAAATATAATAAGACTCAAATATTTAACCCTAGAAGCCCAATCATATTTTTACGGCTATAAAGCCCAATTATACGTTAAAATGACGTGTAATAATGAAATCGATATATGCTATCATTTTATATTATATATAGTATATTCTAGCTTTTGTGTTATTTGTTTAATATATAGTCTAATAAAATAAAACAATATCAACTAAAGAAAGTTTGTTTTTTATTTATACTTTTACGATAATAACTTTGGAAACACAATAAATTTAACAAAAAATGAGATCCTTTACAGTTTTTTTTTTACATTTTAATATTTAAAAAAAAAATAACGACATTTAAATTCACATTCTTAGAATTAAAACAACTATTATCAATACAAAATATAAACTATGAAAAAAAAAAAAATCTTTATACGCAGTCTTGACAAATATCAATATTATGTTCTCCGCATATTGCTTTTTTGCATTTGGAGCACTGTGTTTTGGTCATCCTCCTTTTTGTATACGAGCAAAACCCGCAATAGCGTCGTTTCTTTGGTTCTGCCTCATCATAGGAAGTATCTGTTTCTGCCTGTGGGACAGTTTGCAAAATATTTGTTATATTATCACGTAAGTTTTCCGCTTCAATGTAGGTGCCTCCAGACGTTTTTGCATCCACGGCCCTGTTAAGTCTGTGCTCAACTTTTTCATAAAATCTTTTTGGCTTGGTGGTTTTTCTTTTATAGCCAGTTTATTGTAATAGTATATAATATAGGAATTCACTAAGGCCATATTCAGCATGCCGTAAAATACAGCCATTGGCGACCTACTAGTCTTCCTATTAGAAGACATAGATGAACACATGTGGTCGAAAGAATCGACGTCTCCTTTTGTTTTGTTATAAAACAATATGATATCCGGCTTTTCACTACTTTCATTAATTACGGCATCTTCATCGCAAGATGACAATAAGAATACCATCTTGGATGGCCTGAGTTTATAGGATACCAATGTCAAAGGCCCATCAAAACAAAATATTGAAGAACCCACCGGCCGCGAACGTGAGTTCTTTACTTCGTCTGGAATTTCTCTCTTGTTTGACCTGATGGTTCCCACTAAAGTTAGCTTGTATGGAATCTTTAGCAAACTTTTAGCTAGTCGAACAGACGTGAATCAGATGTCGCAGGTAATATTTCTATTAGTTCCATGTATTGTTTTATTTAACTCCTTTATATAAAACTCGCCTAATGGCAGACCACTTGTCTTTGTGCTTTTACCGAGGTAAGGTATAGTATCTACCTTGTACTTTGTGGAAGCTTCGCATATCATTGGAAATTTTATTCCATATCTATCCGGTTTATTGAGTATGTACATGCGGAAAGAACAACGGCCGCGAAAACTTGACCTACAGTCAAGTTAGTGCCAGGTACGTAGGGTAGTCTACATTTTCATAATTTTCTCACAGGTATGAAAGCGTCTTCTTGACGTAAAATTGGTCTAAGTAATTTATCGTCCATTCTCAAACACCTCAACAAAAATTCAAATCTCATTACAGTGAATGAGGCATTGAATAGTTCGTCAGTAGAAAAATGGTTGTCTTTCATAACAGCCGTCAATGTGAATATTCCTATAAGAGCCCAGATCTCCATTTCATTGACATCCCTTTAGCTTGCTGAGATTTCCTTCAAATTGACAGGTTTTTGTATCATTTCCACGTTTGCTCACTTAAAAATTTCCTCAACGATCTCTTCTTTGATGAAAAGTTGAAAGCAAAGCAAAGGGTCGACAATATTTCTACACATACGAGTGGGTCCTCTATTTATGCGTACAATATTTATAGCTAAGGTTCTGCCCGTGGACCATCCTTTTATTGTAAACCATATGTAGTTATTTTTTCCACGAATTGAACGCTGAGGTAAAGTAGTAATTCTGTGTGAAATCGATGGTGTTACTTCAATATTAGCCGCTCCTGAAGA
Source organism: Volucella zonaria (assembly GCA_963966105.1). Lineage (NCBI taxonomy): Eukaryota > Metazoa > Arthropoda > Insecta > Diptera > Syrphidae > Volucella > Volucella zonaria. The sequence continues at coordinate 8,721,397 of OZ014530.1, forward strand.
AGAGTTAGGGTTCACGAGGTCCTCTTCTGGACTTTTTGTCGGATTTGTATCACTTATGTAGTCCACCAATTCGTCTTCAATGTCACTTCTCACATCGTCTTCAATAACACAATCTTCCTCTTCAGAGTCGGTATCGTTCGAAGAAAAATCATCTTCATTTTCCAATATATCTGTTATTTTGTCTTCATTTAACTGTTGCCGAGAAGCCTTTGTATCATAGTGACTAAAAGAGAAGTATCATTTGAGAAATGAAAGAAAATAAAACAATAATGTAACAAAAAATCACAATATTACAAGACGTTGGACATTTGCAAAAGTTAGGTAAAACCCAAATATACGTGTAATAATGTTATTACGACAAAATGGCAGCGGTTACCGAAGGAACGCAAACGTCTCCTGATAGGTCTTGGCAGCTACTGGGTTGGTTCGAGCGGTCGCGACAATTCAGTAGTACGTGTGAAAGAGATAGCGTATTTTCGTCGGGGCATACGTCAAAACGACGTAGATTGGGCTTCTAGAGTTAAATGCATCCACTTTATCGACTAAATAAAATTTCTTACAACTAAAAGGCTTGGGAGGTAGAGGCGAAAACACATGAGCACTTTACCAGATTATATTTTTGACATTCCGATGCAGGGAAGTAGAATTCTGCATTGACACTTATTGGGATGGAGAGATTAAAAACCATAATTTTTGTTTTAGAGGTAATAATCAAACTACATGACTTAGAACGCAGTTAATATTCAGATACTAAATTCAAAGCCGTTTTCAAAAAACATCGAATGTCTATTACATCGGGCTTGCAGTAACGTTGACTAATTTTACTACACGGGTTTTACTGAACATGTGTTTCAGGCATAAGAACAGCGAAGGCTGTAAGAGTGCCTTTAAAATTAAGCCCAAGCAGAGAGTTGGTATAAAAGAGAAAAAGACTTTGTCCCAACACGGCATCCTTAGGCACTCCCAAATTAAGAAATTCGATTTCGCTCCTCGTTTCATTATTCTTGAATCTTTGAGATCGATTTGAGATGTAATATCTGAACCAATCCAACAATGTGATATTGTTGACCATGTCTGCTTCTTCCTTGCTTGAAGGTTAGAAAACATTTGGGAACAGAATTGTAGAAGAGCATCTTGAGTTGATTTACCCTTCTGAAAACCAAATTGGGTAGGACTGAAAAACGTTGATTTATTTTAAAATGACATTACTCTGTTCTTTTCTGAAAACCGGGAGATGGAAAATTGGCCTATAATTGCACGTATTAGCTACTGGCCTTTTCTTGAACAACGGAATAACATCCGCGTATTCGTGAGCGCCAGGAAATACTGGAAAAATGCTAGCAGCTAGTATATCGATTACAAAGCACGCAATATATTTTAAAACGTTAATGAAAATACCATGAATTCAAGCTATTCGTGCTACCAGTACTTCAAACGCAATCCATCCATATTAAAGGACGCATTCGCTTTCCGGACATTGTATTCATAGTGGTGTTGGCGATATTTATGCGACTGCCTAAAACAATTCGTCCCCTATCAATATGATTTTATGCCATCATTTATACAAATTTCTCAATTAATCCTTGCCTCATGAGTTAAATCTTGCAATATGACAGTGGAAATGCGCATGGTCTCTATCTAAAATTAGTAAGGACCACACCAATACTCTTTATTGATAGGGTGTTATTGTCTCATATGGATTTTTTAACATCAATCTTTAACGAATCGCTCCAAACTCATGGGCCATACAGACCGAACAATTGTGTTAAGCGAAGGCAAAGGCAAAGGCAAATGTTTGTTACAATAAAGACGAAACACCCAACATCGCTGAATTTGGGGAGTTGCTATTTAATCTCCATGAAAACGACATCTCGTTAGACACAAGCAGCGACATTTGTCAACCGCCGACTTTTTATAGCCGAGACGCCAATTGTGTGAAAAGAAATATCCCTGACCCATACAAAGCGTTTATTATTTCAGTCTTCCTCTACGCTCGGAAGAATGGATTCTTTTCAGAACCGGATAAAGAATTACCGCACGATTCGAAAGAAATCTATTCCAGTTATCAAGGCGCCACTTTTCCACTGAATTTCTACAAAAAGGAAGTGGTATAATTCTATAGTCCTGGGTTGAACTTGGTAGAATATTTATTCAACACACTAAGCTGTAAGGTGGAGTTTTTCAATTTTATTGAACATATACTCTCACTTAAAGTTAGTCAGAAGACAAATATACGATTTTACATACGACACGATTCTGTTTAAATGGAAATTTATTCTATAATAAGAACGTGTTTATAAGAACGAATGGTTTTCTAGCGATGATGCTTAAGATAAGTATCTATCATCCCAAGACTTATAACAACTGTTGTAATATTTCGTGTTAAAGATGCCATCAGCTTTCGGAAATTCTGAAGAAAATAATAAAACCCCATTTGATTGACGAATTCACTTGTTTATTCTGTGCATTATTCATACGAAAACAAAGATACTAATACGAGTAGCAAAAACATAACAACCACTTTCGGTTGCTGATGCTTTCATCCGAAATCCATATATTCGTATGGCACAAGTTAGGATGTCTTTCATTTTTTCCCAAGTTATCATTCCGAATGCATCCGTGTCGTAAAACTCACACCTTCTCTAATGCTTAACATTATTCTAATTTATGTGGCAATAAAGCCTACCTAAATAAAAAAGCCATTACACCCCCAGTCTGGGGAGAAAAAAAAAAAAAAAACCGAAATATTTTGCCTACATAAACTGAAACTGAAATGTCAAAAGCCGAAGGGATAGAAGGCACTTTAGCTCTGGGAACGCAATCAATCTGTATTTTTCCTTTTAAAAACAAAACACATTTTATTCCACTCCAAATCCAGTAGTATTCATAGCAGCGTGGAACCTTTTCTAATGGCCTAGATTGTTTATGCCATACATAGCAGGACTCCATGGATTCCATGGTACTCGTAGTTGGGCTGGCTGCTTCGAAACACCAAGAAGGAGTAAATCCAAAATCCAAAACATAGCAAGAAATAAAATCCTGTCAATTTTCCGAGCCCAACAATTTATTTAAATTCAATTGCAAATAAGAAAACGAATTGGGTTGGGTCGGGGCTTACATACCATATATACGAGTATTTTGAAACTCGAGCACTTGTCAGAAGGCTTCCATTCAAACAGAGGGAAACAAGAACAGTGGAACAAGACACAACATTGTACTTTGGATAGTATGTAGGCTACATCCAAAGGGGAAGGCAAAATGACTAAGGGATCAAGATGTATAAATGCAAACTGGTAACAGCGTTTGTTGATACTTATGGATAAATAAGCCGATGGAATTCGTTACTTTGTTCTCCGGTCATGTGAACGGAACTCGTATAACATTTCTGTATTTGCAATGCCAATAAGTACGAATAAGGTGCGGATACACAAATACGTTCGGGTAGATAGTTTATGGTATCTAGGGTTGGGTGAACATGGTAACTGCTGAATAACTTTGTCTTAATAAAACTTGAAAGGAAAAGAGATTAGTATTTTAATTTTTGTTAATTAGAGGAAACAAATAAATTTTGGGAGTTTGTTAACTAAAACAAAGTTCTATGGAGTTGTCGTTTCATTTAGGGAGTGTAAAGGTTCAAATCTCTGACTTCTAGGAAGTGAGATTTTCAGAACTTCCTGAAGTGACAAATATCACATACTTTGGCGTTTATTTCCATGAATTTCTCAAAATACTTGACATTTAAAACTTCTGCATTAGAAAGATTAAGAAGGTAGGATTTTCTTGGTAACAAGAAATAAAAACAAAAATACTGAAATGTATAAAAAACCATAAAAACTTGATTTATATATTTATTACATATAAAAAATAACAAGCTAATTATTCGGTGGCAAATGACTTTCATGATGAGAAAATATATTAAAAAAGCCGCTTTACAATTTTGGTTAAGTTAGCTGAAGGTATTTTGTTCGCGTGTTCAGATGCAGCCATACAAGAATAATTGTCGAGGTGTTGTCTTCTTATATTCTAAATATGTATATGGGGCGGAGTTAACGCACCACGATTCCACAAGTCGAAAGATGAGAAGTCACCTTGACTTCATGCATGCACTTATGCACATTGTATTTCATCACTCAACATAAGTAACACGAAGCGTGTGACGGAAACTAACAATTGTTTCCCTCTACTCGAAATGGGAAACTGCTGATGCAACTTAAAACCCTTGCACGCGTTATACACCAAATGCATCGATACGAAGGTGTGGAGTTACACTTTAAGTGCAGTTCTAATTTTGGAATCTTAAAATAAAGTCGAAGTAAACTTTCGGTCCGCGTTTTATTTGAACAAACGGTTGGTTGTTCGCCACGGACTTCGGCCCGTGGGTATTTTTTTTAGATGTTGTGGTGCCAACATCTTTAACTGGCGCCCGAGCAGGGACCGGTCCAACCTCCATCTTTTGATACTCCTGGCTGTGGTGCTTACTTAAGGACATGAGTAGAAATCCCTACTGGGAGCAAATAGTTGTAAGCCTAAAAATCCAGCTCACTAATCTACGCAATACGAGTACTCTGTGCTATTTCCATGCGAACATAGTCAGAAGCCGCAAAATGGCGAAGATGCGAGGTGTGAGGTCAATCGTAACCTAGTAGGTCACCGTTTGACCCTAAAGAGGCAGCGAGTTACCAAAGAGGACAAATACAATCCCTTCAGGACTGTCTCCTATGCGAAGCACTGGTTTAAGTCGGTTGCGTGGACCTTATTTCTTTAAAGTATTCTGTTCCTTTTCGGTTATCTTACAGATCGCGGTACAACGAAATTAAGTGTTAACATTTGCAGCAAAATGATAATCATACCAATAATATTACTAGCAAGTGCAGTGCAGGGGTTCCACATTTTCTAGTACCATTCGTCAATCGCATCAATCAAGGATGGTAAAGCCTGGATCATCGATGGGCATTTTAAGCTAATATACATGGTCAACCTACAGAAGCTTGAAGACATAGTGAAAAAAATGGCTGACCTTGTTACCGGCGAAATTCTTAAGCAGGAAACAAAAAACCTAGCGGAACATCATCTGGCACAGATAAGCGAACGCATATACCTGCTAAAAGGAAGAACGAACAGGAGGACGAAATCTATCAACTGGATTAGCTCAGCCTGGAAATGGTTGGGTGGAAGCCCAGTCGCAACTGACTGGGATAAGGTTCTACAAAGTGAAATAACCAGGAAAATCAACTAGGTCATCGAAAGTTCCAAAAACCAAGTAGCGGCATCCAGCAAGGCTAGATTCGAGTAAGATGCAATTAATGAAATCTCGATCATCAAAGAAGAAATCAATGAAGTTGTGAGGGTGTGTCAAATGGCAAAGAGCGACATCTTCAATACAAATCTACTAGACAGAGAAGAGGTAAACGGTGATTAACGAACTCGAGACGCTACCCTATGCAAATGAAGTCGAAGCGCTCCAGTATGAGATTTCGTCAGTTTTTACAAATGACGCTATGTTGCTGTATATCCTGCCACTCCCTAAGCTGAGCAAGATCGACTACAATTTCTTGATAACAAGAGCAACGATTTTCAACGGAAGGCAAGTCAACCTACCATTTGACCGAATGTTGGTGAATCACGAAGAGACATATGGTGTTGTCGCAAAATGCCTTACTATAAGTAATCTGATCGTCTGTGAGCACAACGCCCTGAAGAAAGTCAACGAGGATGAATGTATTGCTCGACTGCTAAAAGGAGGACACGCATCCTACATATACCGTACAAATACTGTCGAAATCGTTGAACTTCTGAAGGAAGACACAATTTTCGCATACGTTCGTGGAATCAGTCTAAGCAACATTAAACGACTGAGTAACATTACCAATAGGATCAAACTATCTACAGCCATAGATATAACGATCTTCCTGGCAATTGTTGGAGAAGCTGCGATACTCTGGCACAAAATTAATAGGAAGCTCTATATACCGCCAATACGAATGTCAAGTCTGCAGCCTCATCATTCCAGATCATCCCAATATCAGAAGGATCTACGGGACGTACGTGCTATACACCAAATGCATCGAAGGTGTGGTTTAGGATAAGTTAGACTTTAAGTGCAGTTCTAATTTTGGAATCTTAAAATAAAGTCGAAGTAAACTTTTGGTCCGCGTTTTATTTGAACGAACGGTTGGTTGTTCGCCACGGGCTTCGGACCGTGGGTATTTTTTTAGATGTTGTGGTGCCAACATCTTTAACTGGCGATTAAACATATGGTGACAACAATACCAATAATAACAATTGTCAACGGCAACACTGCCAATAAAACAAAATTGAAGGAACTGATCGAAAGATGATGAGAGACGGAAAAGATTCATCAACGTGGTTAAAAGGGAATAGGTCGCCTAATGCCCATTGTATTTTTCTTTTATCTTTTTTTTGGTTAAATAAATGAATATAGCTTTTAAACCTGCTTATTCATCTTGACAGAATCAGAAGTGGAATTCCCTACACGCTTCCTAAATTAAAGATCCCGGAATTATATTATTTTTGTTAAGAAACCCATTCAGTCATAAGGAAAAAAAAAATTTATTGGTGCGACGAAAACGGAAAATGTGCCTACAAACGCGGTAAAGAGATAGTCTCAATGAGCCCAATTAAAAAAAAACGATTTAATTGCGCAAAACGTTTAAAACGGAAGAGGCAGAGATAGATTCACGAGCCTCGAAACTAAACGACCGATTTGGAAAAATTCTTGACAACGGGAGTGGTAAAAAACGGTAAGGGAAAAAGTGCAAAATGATTAAATTCGAAAGTTTAAAAGTTGCTCAGTTAAATTGCCTTTTGCAAACGAAAGGCCAGCCTAGCACAAAAAGTGGCGAAATTGGTCGATATATATGAATCGGATGAGGTGGATTCGGAAGAACTAGAGACGAGTGAAATGGCCACGGCAGAGTCTTGGCAAACACAAATGGATGATTTGAGGAGTACGATGACAAATCTGGCGAAAATGGTAGGTGAATTGGCTGTTGGTATGAGGAACGTTGATCTCACGGCTACACAACAATTGCAGACGAACATTGGGAGTCAAGAGAGTCATGTTAATCCTCAGAACAGAGCACCGTCTAATGCAACATCACACGGGTCAGGATTTTCCGGAAACCTCAATGTATGGAACACCAGTTACAATCCAAACGCGTCTTCCAAACAGTACTCACGATGTCATCGGAATCCTCCCTGACTTCGATCCAATGAACCGAAATCTATAGTCTCAACAATTCATCAACAAAGTAGAACAACTGCATTGCTTATATTCATGGAGTGATGAAATGATTCTTTTTGCGGTGCAACACAAGCTTAAAGGAATAGCGAAGAATCTGACGTGGTTAGATCCTACCAGTGCTCTCCTTAACGATTTTCTTAGCTCAATAAACTTAGCAGAAATAACACAAACGTAAGCCAGGCGAGTCGTTAGTTGAATTTTACTACGTAATGCTTACCTTCGGAAGACGAGGTAAGTTGGATGTTCTTTCTCTTAATTCATACATAATTAATGGGCTAAATGATCCTAACATTACACTAACGCTATTGGCTATGAATTTCCGGACGTTCAACGATCTAGATAATTTGTAAACAACAGTTCCTGTCTTCTCGTCGAGAGGTATACCAACATGCGGCGCAGCTGAAGCGGAAGAACGTCAGCCAGACACAAAACGATTGGCAAACTTAAAAAAAATTATCAAATGCTACAACTGTAATGAGATGGGGCATAAGATATATCATCGAAGTGTCACCCCAACCTCAAAGAAAAACACGATGCACGATACGCAACAAGGTAGGCCATGAGTCGAACAGTTGTCGTGCAAACAAGTCTACAGTCGCCAAAGTTGAGCAGAACGAGTTAATTGCAGAGTTCATTCCCCCAGCAATGAAGGACGTCATTTTCTATGGACAGAAATATTCAGCATTTGTTGACACGGGAAGTGATAACTCACTTATCAACGAATCAACATCTCCAAAGGGGCTGGTACGGAGAGAATCTGTGAAGCAATTTAAATGGTTCGGAGGTTCCATCGTAGAATCAAAAGAAGTCATCGAAGTATCTCTGAGTTTCTACCTCAAGGTTTGCTTCTGGGTCGCGATGTGCTATGCCGGAAAAATCTTCGTATGATCCTCGTAGCTGGAGTTCTACAGATTCAATCCAGCACATCAGAAACCCCCAATATTGGTGACCAGTTGGATGTTAGTCAGCGTAAGGAGGTGCTGGATCTTATCGCCATATTTGAAGGTTGTTTTGGTGAAGATCTTTCTCAACTGGAATAATGCAACTCGAAGACCATGGAGATTGCGGTAACAACAAATAACCCTATCGTGGGAAAACGATACCAGGTTCCATTTGCCCTTAGGGAGAAACTGACTGCGATCACTGACAACCTCCTGAAGCACAATATTATTCGTTCAAGCAAGTCGCCGCATGCAGCGTCGGTGGTAATAGTTCCAAAGTCTAACGGAGAGATTCGAATGTGCATAGATTATCGTGCACTAAATGCAGTTACAGTGAAGAAGCAATGTACATATAATGCCAGTAGTGAAGGAACAGCTGTAGCAATTAGCAGGTAACAAATTCTTCTCTACTTTAGAAATGACAGCGGGTTACTATCAGATTCCCTTAAAAGTAGAAAGAAAGGTACTTACGGCATTCTTAACTCCAAATGGGTTGTTTGAGAACAACGTTATGCCATTTGGTTTAATCGATGCACCAATGGTTTTCCAGGAGGATATACAAGAAGTAATCAAAAATCTTTCATGCCGCAAAAATGTGGTAAATTACATAGACAAACTGATCGTAGCAACCAATACATTTGATGAGGGTGTGAAGGTGTTACAGGAAGTGCTGCAAGCGATAGTACGGGATGGACTAACGCTAAGATCATCCAAAGGTATTCTCATGGAAACGACAGTTAATTTTCTGGGGCACGTTATTGGTCCCGAAGGCATACGTCCATTAGAAACAAAAACGAAATGTATTGAGGAGTTTCCAAGACCAACGAACGCAACCGAAGAACGTCAATTCCTTGGCGTTACGGGGTCCTTTCGAAAATTTGTCCATGAGTATTCTCGCATCTCTCTGCAGCTTACAAAACTTCTTAAAAAGAACACCGATTTGCGGTGAGAACCTGAATAACAGGAAGCGTTCGAACGTCTTAAAGCTGCTATCACTAAAGAGCCAGTTCTCGCACTTTTCGACACGAAGAAGGAGCATGAAGTGCACACATGTGCAAGTGCATGTTCCATTGGACTCTCTGGAATTCTGATGCAACGAGAAGAAGGTGGATTCAAAGCAGTTTCATATTTCAGTCGTCAGTACAGTGATTCCGAAAGTAAGTCACGAATTAGAAATTTTGGCTATCGTTGAAACTTTGGATCTACGAGTATACACGATTTATCTACTGGGTATGAGATTTCGAGTCATCACTGGGGGTAAATAAAATACGAGGGTTGTCTGAAAAGTTTCCGATGGCAACGTAAAGATAGCGGCACTCGTCAATAAAAACTAGTGAATGGTAGTTGTGCATCTTTTGACAGTTATTTACCGAAGCTTCAGTCATTTTGGACGCGCAGGTTTTAGTTGACAGTCGTTTGAGTAAGTCGATGTGAGTGTTTTCTGTGAAAATGCAAAAAATTGAGTATCGAGCTGTTACTAAATTCTTGTTTTTGAAAGGCAATACGCCTACGCAAGTCAAAAATGAGTTGGACTCTGTGTATGGGGACTCTGCACCATCATTTACCACAGTGAAATTTTGGGCAGCTGAAGTTAAACGTGGCCGCAAGAGCTTGGGAGACGTCCAAAAACTGCAACCACTGACGATAACATTGCTAAAGTTCACCAAATGGTGTTAGACGAACCCCGAATTAAAGTGAAAGAGATAGTAGAGGTTACGAAAATGTCCAAAGAACGTGCTTGTTACATATTAAATCAAGATTTAGCCATGAGAAAGCTGTCTGCGCGTTGGGTGCCGCGTTTGCTTACGTTAGACCAAAAACGTGTTCGAATGAACATTTCCAACGTTCTGTTGGCGCAGTTTAGGCGCAATAAATCCGAGTTTTGGCGCCGATTAATTACTGTAGATGAAACTTGGATACACCATTATACGCCCGAAACAAAAATTCAGTCAAAACTGCAAAGGACGAGCCGGCTCCAAAAAAAAAACAAAAACAGTTTTTTCGGCTGGGAAAGTGATGGCGACTGTTTTTTGGGATAGTAAAGGAGTTATCTTAATCAAGTATCTTCAAAAAGGAAAAACCATTACAGGAGTATACTACGCATCATTACTTGCCAAGCTGAAGGCAGAAATTGCGGGAAAACGGTCACATCTGCCGAAAAGAAAATCCTGTTTCACCAAGCCAACGCGTCGTCTCACACCTCAGCGGTTGCCATGGCGAAAATCCATGAATAACGGTTTGAACTGCTTGACCATCTGTCTTATTCACCAGATCTAGCCCCAAGCGACTTTTTTTGTTCCCTCATCTAAAAACTGCGCTAGGAGGACAGAGATTTTCGTCAAATGAGGAGGCAATCACCTTCGTGAACAATTATTTTGCAGAGAAAAATGCCAAGTACTATTTGGACGGGTTAGAGTTATTTGATCATCGCTGGGAGAAGTGTGTAGAGTTACAAAGAGACTACGTAGAAAAATAAAATAAAATTTTGAGAAAAAATGTCTTTTCAGACAACCCTCGTATTTCACCAGTCAATTTTAATAAGGCACCTTCCGTAGATCTCCCACTTCTAAAACCATACTGGCTACCACTAAAAAAATTGGTCCTGTCTAAGAATGATAAAATTCTGAATTTTATACCTCATTCAAAAACTTTAGAAAAAACTGATAGAATTGAAATGGGGCGATAATTATTTAAAGTCATGGTGTCACCCTTTTTATGGAGTGGCACTACTACTGCTGTCTTAAGTGAATCTGGGAAAATTCCCCGCTGTACGCAGAGATTGAAAATAAAACACAATACATCCGAAATTTCGAAAGAAATATTTTTCAGCACCGAGCTGGAGATCTGATCAAAAGAAGAAAAATTCGATTTTTTAGGCGATAGTATAATTTTCTGTATTTCAAATGCCGTAAACGGTTCGAAGAAAAAACTTTCTGGTTGAAAGTTTGCTTTCTTTAACGTAACATCGCTTTGGCAATAAGAGCTACCATCGTTCGTAAAACCCTGAGAAGAATTGACATTCGAAAAAAACTCATTAAATAAATTAGCAACTCCTAAGGAATCAGACACAGTTGAATTATTGTTGCTTGTGATTTTATCTGCATTGTCGTTTGATCTGTTTAAAATTTCGTTTATGACCCCCCATTCCTTTTTAACGTTACCCACATTTTCAGCTAATCTATTACTGAAGTAAGTATCTCTATATAGTGGTATAAAGGTTTTTAGCTCTAAACATAATTTTTCCTAATATTTTTTAAGTCTAACATTGTTAGGATGTTTTCTAACCCTTAAGCACAGTTTCTTTTTCAATCTAATTTTCCTTAATAAAGGGACAGTCATCTATTGCTTAAGACATTTAAACTTGTTATTTTTATTACATACAACCTGACTACAATTGGATATATGAAATTGTAACTTCTTAAAGAACGAATCAAAAGCAATAGATGGATCCTGTTAATTGAACACATCATCCCAAGACTCAAAATTTAAATGTAATTTAATGCGGAAAAATCTTTTTTTTTTTCAATTCCTAATACTTGGATTGATTTATTCTGGATACGCTACTATCAATTTGAATACTGGTCAAACTATGGTCAGTTAGTTTCAGCTTATAGGCCGCCGTTTTAAAATTGACAAAGCAAATGCTTTGTTCTTTTTATAGAGTCAGTGTTACCGGCACATGCGTCCGGTGGATAATGGATAAAGGATAATGTGATTGAAGACTTGTCTGAAATTAAGATTTCCAGACCTATGAAAGAAAGTTCTTAGCACTTTATAACAGTATAAATGGCTAACCGGAAGAATTTTCAAATGATTGAACAATGGAAAACTAGCATGTAAACGAGGTTTACGGCAAATTTTCTTCAAAAGGTGTTTTTGAAGTAACAAGAAATAACAAGAGTGGCTGAATTCTATTGAAGTAAGCTCCTCCCCAGCAAGTGATACCATATTGTAATCGAGAATGAAAGATTCCATAATAGATTTTTATCAACAATTGGTCGAGCAAGCCTTGCGAAGAAAATAGACGTTTCTGAGAGTTCCACGAAAATAGTTTTTTAAATTTTCTATGTGGGCTTTAAAAGTCATCTTTGAGTCAATGAGAAGCCCCACATATTTGAATTCATAAACAGTCTCAATTTGGAAACACTTACCACTGCAGCTTTCACAACTATAAAAAGTGCAAGATGACAAACTTGTATAGCAAGTGCAGTGTGCGAGTGTAAATCCTGAGCAGTCACTTGCGTGAAAGAAGATCTCGGCATCAAAACTGTTTTGCGCTCCCAAATTGAAAAACATTATTTTAGTTTTTGAGCTTATGACCAATTTATGCTCCGCAAACCATATTCTTAGTAGATGAAGGTCCCAATTGATATCTGATATAAGATTCAAAGCACTGACTGAACCATGAGCAAAACCTTTATCATCCCCAAATGCTATCAGTAATCCTTTAAAGGGCAGTCTGAAGGAGAATTGATGTAAATTAAGAAGAGTATTGGTCCCGGAACAGAGCCTTGAGGCACTCCTTGATTAATGAAATTAATTTCGCTTCCGGTATCATCAATTTTCACATTTTGTAATCTATTATTCAAGTAAGACTTGAACCACTCCCAAATAAAGCCTCGAAAACCAGCATTTTCAATGTTGATTAACAATATATCATAATTAATCATATCGAAGGCTTTGGTAATGTCGACAAACAAGCCAGCTGAATACTTCTTTTTATCCAGTTTGGCAAAAATTTGAGAGCAAAAATGTAAAAGAGCTTCTTCTACCTACCCTTCTGAAAACCAAATTGCACAGAACTGAACAATTTTGCTTTATTTAAAAAGATCAAGCCCTCTTTTTCACAACTTTTTCGAAGATCTTGCTTATTGAAGGCAAATGTGATATAGGCCTATAATTACTCAGTTCACCAGCAGATCCTTTTTTAAAGAGAGGAAATGTATCAGCGCATTTTAGAACATCCGAAAATAGTCCAGAAAAAAATACTGCTATTAAACATGTGCGCCAAAACATCAACTAGGAACCAGGCAATGTTTTTGAGTACAAGATTAGTAATGTCATCACACCCAGAAGAACTTGTATTTTTCAACATACCAAAAGTTGTAAGCAGTTCTGATCCAGTTATTGGCTGGAATGAAAAAACTATGACCCTGCAGAGGTTCACCAGGGTTACATGAAGGACTGCAAATATCACAGGTTGGATAAATTGGACACGCTTGAATATTCTCAGATATTTTAGTAAAATACTTATTAAAAGAGTTAGCAATTCCAAGTTTGTCGGAAATTGTACAATCGTCAGTACGTACACAAGTTGGCTTTTTTATGACACGTTTTATTTAGAATGCTATTGACTAACGCCCATTCACCTCTAAGATTACCTTTGGCTGAATTGAATTTGTTATTTTAGTAGCTATCACGACAAACAGGAATTTCTCTTTTTAATTCTCAACACATCTTTTTATATTCTTAATATTTAAAAAAACGATCGACAGGATTTTGACTTTATTTAATAAATAGTTTGTTATCCAGGGCTTAAGCCGTTTTATTGATTTCATTGGGCTAGTTGTGAATGCACAACTCGATATATGATTACTTAAGGATTCTATAAAAAAGTCATAAGATTTAGAGACATCATTTTCAACAAAAACACTTTCCCAGAACTCAAAAGACAGATTAGTTTTAAGTTTTCCAAAATCAATTTTTATTATCGAGTTAAGGGAACTAAAGTCATTTAAGTTGTTTTTCGTCATACTATCGACCACCAATCCTGTCATACAATAATCTGTGATCTCCAGATCAAAACACACTTCTCACAGAAACTGCAAGAAGAGGACGCAAAACGCCCATATACAGAAGATGGAATATTAGGAGCAATGCAGAAGTTTCATTAAACGCATAAAGTAAAACACTTAACCTATAAATATCTTCTAAAATTCTTTTCAACCCTGGTTTTCTTATGTTATAAACGATAAATGTATGATATTTTTTTAATAAATCTTCCGTTACTCCCATTCTTCCCTATAAATATCCGTTCTTTTCCATTTATTGATGCATTTATCGATTTGGTATCTCGCGAGTCTTCTACTTCTAATTAGTGAAATAAGCTTTACAAGTATTTAAACACTTTTGCAACATAATTTTACACTTAATTTTCAACTATTTAAAAAAAAAATCGGTAAGTCAAAGTAAAAGTTTAAGTGTTAAGGTGTGGGAATAAAAAATAATTAAGTTTTTTTTTTTGAAAGAGTGCAATAGGTCGGAAATCAGATGTCTCTGAGCACAAAAAAGTTGAAATAACTACTTTGATAAAATTAAAAACGTATTCTTACCGTGAAATCGGAAGAAAAGTAGGTGTATCCTGCAAACTGTGTCCAGAATGGCCCAAAAACTCGAAAGTGGACAATCGCCAACATTGAATAATCGAAGTAATTCTGGCAGAAAAACGATAACCACAGAGGATTGAAAAATAGTTACAAATACCTTGGCAAAACGGAAAGCAACTCTGCGGGTCCTCAATAACATCCTAAAGGCAGATATAATCAATATTTCAGCAATGACGCATCGCAGACGATTGTATGAAAATGGAATCAGAAGCAATAGACCCACAAAAAAGCCATTTTTAAACCCGTCCATGAAGAAAAAGAGAACAATTTAGGCTTATCTGTTGCAGAACAAACCACAGGACTATTGGCAGAAGGTAATTTGAAAATAATTTATATTTTAATGTCTTTGTATAATGTGAAAATTAAGATAATAAATTTAATTTATTTTTAATTTTCTAAAGGTTATCTTTAGTGATGAGTGTCGATTAGATATAATGACAGAATCCACTGAATTTGTGGGTCGACGACATTCAAGAAGTACAATGAAGGGTGTGTAGTCAGCCGGGTAAAACATCCAGCCTCTGTAACGGTATGGGGCTGTATTACAGCAGAAGGACCAGGGCCGCTATACTTTGTCGAGGGAGCTCTGTGTCAAGATCAATATCACAAGATACTCACAGATATTTTTTTGCCATTTCTAAATTCTTTGGACCATAAAAGAAAAAACTACACATTCATCCAAGACGGTGCTCCTTGCCACGCAGCTAAAAAAATCAAAGATTTTTTCGACAAAGAAAAAATTGCAGTACTCTCTTGGCCTGGGAATTCGCCTGATATGAGTCCCATTGAAAATTGTTGGAGCCGCTTGAAAACATTAGTGTACAATCGTACAAACACTAATAGAACCATGTTAACTGACAATATACGTGATATCTGGCAAAATAGCTCAGAATTAAGCGAAGTAATTGTTAAAAACATGAAAACAATGCCAGAAAGAATTCGTGCGTTAAAAAAAGTTAAGGGAGGTGTGACAAAATATTAAATGAAACAAATTGTTGCCTCTATAAATAATAAATAAATATGATAAATTTTAAAATTATAAAGTTGAATTTTTTATTTCATGCTCCAAAACCAAAATCCACAGCAATAAACAAAATATTTGTGGAAAACATGCAGTGCTCCTACTATTTTGAACACCCTCTGTACTCGTATGTGATCTATACATTTTCCCAATGTAGGTCTAGTTATTTCATTTATAAACGTTACCAATCCATGAGAAGGTAATAAGTCCAAATAAGTGAGTACTGCTTCACTTTTCTCCAAGATATCAATATTGAAATCTCTAAAATTATGAAATTTTTTGATTTTTCACTATCCAAAAAGGATGAAAATTCTTCAACAAATACTGAAATATTGAATATATGAAGCCTATAGACACATAACATGACGTAGACCTAACCTTTGATTTTAAGAGATAATTTCAAAACAACGGTGCTCAGACTTCGACACATCAAACACATTACAATCTGTTTTCACAGATTATGAGTTTCGCATAGTTTTCGTAGGAATGATCATTGATAAAGCCGATAACTTTACTAAAAATATTATATTTTATCAGATTGGAGGTTCTAGAAATTGTTACTTCGTACCACGTGATAAAGCAGCGGGACTTCATTATAGTCCTCCTGCATAAGCGAACGCTTTTGGGGGGAATGCCATTTCAGCGTCAAAGAGGATAGGCCCGGAAAACCGTAAATGATAATTTGACGATAAAGTCAACAGCTCTCTCTCAATTAAATTTTTTGTTTTCAATTTAATTCTCGTATGAAAGGTACTCGGCCAGTGGGCAACCCATAAATAAACTAGTCCAAAAAACAACGGAGGATAGAAATCTATATATCGCTTAGTGTAAGATACCTAAGTGAGCCGTTTTGCACCGGATTATTATCTGCGATGAAAAGCCAATACTTTATGACAACCATAAAAGTCTCGGGTAATGGCTGGATGCAGACGAAAAAAAAGGACACCCCCAAACTTGGTCTTATCTCAGAACAGATTAGATTCACAGTCTGGTGGACATTAGAAGGACGAATTCACTTTTCTTCAACCAGGAGAAAAAATAAACACAATTGAGTACTGTGAGGAAATCGTTGACGTGCAAAATGGACTAAAAATCAGCCTGTGATTAGGATGGTCCAATCGTCTTGCATGACAATGTCAGACCCCATACCTCACGCGTAAAGATGAACAACTTACAGTTAAATTGACTTGATGGCATTCTAGACATGCCGATGTCTGGTACATGTTTTAAATATTTCCGGTTCTAAGCTGCCAGGATTTACTATATGTTGAAGACATTTGGGTATCAAAACGAACAAGGATTGGTTGGAATATGCAAAAACCCTTCCCGACAATGGTAAAAAGCTTCACAGACCTATAGATAACTCCAGCAAGAGAATGCATTTTTGCTGAGCAAATAGGACGTCACTGAAGTAAGCGTATACGTGTGGCTAAGCGCGTACGGGTGAAAAATAAATAATATGTCACGATAGAGCTGACGAGTAATAACCGGTTTTTGCAGTAAATTAAGTCTTAACTGACTTGCCGCGCACTTAGGAGTGGCATACCTAACTTTGGTATACTACCAACTCATGACGACTTGGGCATAACCATCTCTGGTATATACGGTCTAGGGGTCCCTTTATTGTCTATTGTGAAAGCAGAATGCAGTCTTGGTGATTTTGAAGACTATTGCAGACAGAACCGATGGGAGAAAAAAAAAACACCAGACCTGGTCCCACCGTAAGGAGCTTTTTACAAATAAAATTACAGTGTTTTTGCGAAACATGTATCTTATTACCAGCAAAAAGTGGGGACGGAAGCTCCAATTTATTCGGTTTGACCCAAGCTAACACTAAAACATACGACTATGGCATAGAAAACTAAAGCCTAGATTTAAGGATATTGGGTTTTGAAATTAACGAGATTGAGGCAGCGATAGGAAAATGGCAGGAGAGACCAAGAAGGGCAAACTATAAAAAACGATTCCGTCCACATAAACTCGCTGAAAGGGCGAACACTGATTGATAAAACCAAAACAAGTGTTCCGGATAATGTGTCGAAGACTTTAAAGGGAGATTCCTTAACACATTTTGACTTCAAAAATCGGAACGACGTGGGTGGTCGAAAATGCATTCCTCTGAGATACAGAGGTTTTAAGAAAAGCCTTAAGCCTCCCTCTTTTGACTCCTATTGAAACTAACATCATTCAAATTTATGCGTGTATGGTGATAAATGGGGTATTGTTAAACTTGTCATTATGACTGCTTTAATTGCCTCAAAACTAGTGTGTCAAAAGTTATTGAGAATTAAAAGTGATTTTTTTTCGTATAAATTTAAAATTTTGACTTTCCCATAATTTTTTTTTGCAAAATATGTAGTTAACCTCCACTTTTTGCAATCTTAAAACGTCTATCCAGTATATGTATATAAATAAAAAAACGTTAGGTCATTTCATCTCAAGTCAGGAGTTTTCAAGATACGACCCAGCTTATTGAAGCAGGTAAAACATTAAATTAAAAATAGTTAAAAATTTTGGGTGCGCCATCCTGCAGGCACACAATGACTGTGTTTTGTTGCAGTGGTATATCACATATGTTAGTAGTTCCGGTAACTTACTTCGCAAAAGTTACAGGTAGGGATTTGAATTAAGCTTTGGAGGAAGTCGATAGAGTCCAATCAGCTTGTTGCCTGCCAGTACATTGAACTTATGCTGAAATGCTCTGTGTTTCATGCTGTAGGGGTTGCCTTCTGCTCAGGTATATAAATTGTGGAAATCAGTGATTCCATCCCTGGTGAATTTGGACTAAACCGTCCATAGAATCCGGTCAATAAAGCTGTCGTCCGCAGAGCAACTTTCCAGAATGTAAATAATTGCAAAACCCCAAAAACTTCTCTGAGTCCCCGGGTTGGAGCTCCTGTAATGCAATACATGGATTCCTTCTGAGCACAGAATTCTCCAGATATAAGTTCTGCTTGGACTAAAATGTTTACTTAGTCGCCTAAGACTGGTATTTGGATGTTTTCTGATGTAATGTAAAACATCTTCTCAGCCTGGAAAATGTTGTAATAATGCCCTGATATTTGGGACAGTCCTATCAGGATTTTGCCTATTTTTATGTTGAAAAGTCCATCATCGAGGAAATTATGAATTTAACGCCAATATCTCGGTTAGCAACTGCGAAATGGTTGTGCAAATAATTTTACGTTCTTTTTATATTACGACATTTCAAAAGAGAATTTTCAATTTTTCAGTAAAAGGGCCTATAATTTGTTTTTTGACTTGAAACTACGGTCGTTGGTTCCTTTTTCTCCTTTTAGGGGCCATAAAATTTTTATTGGTCTTACATTACGCAATAACAAAGTTTTTGAGGAAAAAAATTGTCAAGCAACTGATAACTATTGCATTTAAGTTTATAGGCCCGTTGTAACAAAATACCCTATTTTAGAATTTTATAGTTTGAACAAATTGGGTCGTATCTTGAAAACTATTGACTTGAAATGAAGAGAACTGATCCTTTTTTATTTGCAAATAGTAGGTAGGGGAAACTGGGGCACATTTAACACTTAATGTTTAAATATCTGTATTTGCTAAAATTATAGATGAATTCCAATGCTTTTTTTTATATGATGCATTGACTATTCTAGATAAGACTCACAGACAGATTTTACTTTCATAACAACTTTATAATTATTTTAAAATTTATTTTTTAAAAAAATGTTGTTAAACAATTACAAGTTTAACCCATAATGTTATGCATAAAAACTACGAGTATCAGCGGGTCTATTCTGCCTGTTGTTTGAATGGAAAGAAAACATTTTTTTTTTACAATGTAAAGAAACATAAATCAATAAATCCATTTTTTTAGAAAAAAATAAAACATAAATATTACTTCATTTAAAAAAAACTATCAGACCATAAAGTCTTTAAGAATAATACATAGGAACGTTTTTAAATATCTTATTTAATGTAGAGTTTGCCGAAGTCAACGTTAAATAAATATTTTTGACGACACCGGGAAGTTGAGGCTGGATTTATGGGTTGTGCCAGTTTGAATTTGATTTCACTCCTTAACGTCAAAGAAATATCTTCAAAGCCAACCTACCAATGATGCTTTTCGTAGATAGTTAACGGTGTAAGTAGAATCGCTTTGGACTGCTGAAATATCCCCGCATAATAAAATGGCTTCTTAGAATGTGTTAGGTGTGCTAAATCGTGCTATGGGTCTTATAGTCTCAGGTGTTTGAGACTTGGCAGTTGTATGTATGTTTAAAGGCGTATTAGTGTTGCTTTAAGTGGCCGGAACAGTTTTCTTCAACTGGAAAAGTGTCCACTAAAAATTCATCTTCTTCGAAAATCTCGGGATTTATTCCAGTTGCTTGAAAGCCATTTAACATATTTCTTGAAGAGAAAGCCATTTCAAATGGAAGGTTGGTCAGTTTTGCGACGTCGTAAATTGTTATTTGCTTTCCATGATTGGTGCTCAGAAAATCACGAAATGCCTTTTTGCAGAAACGTTTGAACGGCCCGAAAACTGAAACGGCCAATGGCTGAAGTCGAGGTGACGTGTGTTATTGAAAAGATAGTAAAATAATTCCATTATCACGGCAAAAGTCAATGCTTGAAAGAATGCAGTGTGATGCAAGGATAATCAAAATTGGTCGTTCATTTGAACAATTGGTGAAGTGTTGGATATGTGTTAGTAGATCGACGAAGAGTTTAGAAATCATCCATCCAGATTTCGAATTTAAAATCAGCGATCCAGGAAAGCAACCATTTGAAAATCATTCGTTAAGGCGGATTCGAGGGAACACATATGCTGGTGGCAAACGATTTCCACAGGCATTCACTATGCCCACCATTGTCACCAAACAGCCACGCTCGGCTGATACTGCCTGAGCGACAGCACGCTAATCCTTTGCCGCGAGAACCTGGTAGATATTTGTAAAAATAATAAATATGTATATACTGAATATGCATTAATGGTTTCTAGTTTTACCTTTGGTGAATCCGTGACAGTTGTTATTCTCATCTCATCTAAGTTGTAAATACCCTTAGTGTCAAATGGATATTGTGCATAAATTTGTCGAAGGTTTCGAAAGAAGTTATCAACGGCTAATTTTGGAAGATCTTTGAGTCTGGCTACGCTCATATTTTCGGGCTTATGTAGCGACAGTTCAGGATCTCTCAGCCAATCGTCTCCAGCTTTTTTTAAAATTTCCCAACTTGGTGGGCAACTAATGTTACTGGGCTCGCCCGTCGTTGAAATTCAACGATTATCCAATTTAGCAATTTGGAAATGGATTTTCGATGGAAATAACCCTTCTTGTTCCCACTTCAATAAAAAACGTTCCCTCTCTTTCGGACAATCGTCCTGCCCACGCCAATGTGAACAGGTACTAAAAACTACACAACATGATTTATTCCCCAGCTATGTGAACGCTCTTTCTCCTTTAAACAGCTTTTCTACTAATATATACATATGTATAATATTGTTGAACCGAACGTGCATGCGCGTTGCAAATACACAACACAAAAGCAACAGTTGTCGTGCACATAACAGAAGTGTCGTCACTCGCCATTATGTTTCTTTTTCCCACTTATTTAGGAAACTCTTTTGCAATCGCGTAGTTTCGCAGTCACAAACGTACATAAAAAACAAAACAATACATTTCATAAGTCAAAGCAGTCAAGCAAATTCCTTATGAACTACATGCGCAAAAACGATTCGACTATACGCTTATCCCTACCATCTTTCCTTTTCTTGACTATTGACTTTCAAAGGCGAGAAGACTTGAAAATACATTTTTTTTTCTGTCATGTTGTAAAATAACCTAGTTTTGTAAATGTGTTTAGCAAGGTTCTACTCAACTCTGCACATCTACGCGAAATTACTTTTCCAATGGTGTAAGTATCATGCCATTCGGTTGAGTAGAACGGTGTATAAGCGTACGACAAAAATGGGCAGCACGTATTTATATATAGATTAGCCTTGATAAAGTCATACACAAATTTCTTAAAAGTATCGTTTGACAAGCCGTATTAGTGAAAAGAGCACTTTTTCAAATATTCTACCAGTTCAATGTGGTTCTACATATTTACCACATATTTTTCAGCTGCTGATGTTGGCGTTTCAAGCTTTTTCCGTATGTCTGAAATAGCCTTCTTCACCTTTCCTTCGTCAATTGCACTCCTATTTGTCTTTTTCTTGTAGTTATATCTTTAAAATAAACATAAACAAAAAATCAACAAAACAAATATTTGCATAACAGATCAAATGTCAAATGTGCACCCTTTGCAAAAGTCAAAGGTGCCCCAAATATTCTTTATTACTTTTTTAATGTTTTTTTATATTAATGTTTTACTGCGTTGGAGATCTAATATTCTTTTAAAGAATACATAGCTACGGAGAGCGGCAAGACCGTCTTGTAGTTTTGGGAAAGCGCATGGAAAATCCTTGGTCCTTGGTAAAAAGGCCCCTCAGATTGAATTCGGCTATAGGGAAGTCTTCCTGTTGAATATAACCAAACAACCCTATCAAAGGACATTTAAAAGTAATACTATCGACAGATTATTTCGTTTTCTTTGCCGAAGGTTATTTTAAAATTTTGCCCAGTTCAAGTGAGTTCGATTTTAGGCATCTTAGCTCTTGCTTGTAGTGCTTTCTCAAGCGATTTGCATTAGTGACTGTAGAAAGTCTTCTATGCCCGGTGAGTGGTACTAGTTACATAATTCGGCCTTCACAACATGATTTTAGTGCATTTAAAGTCTGGCTACTGCTTTTTTTTCTCAAACAGATACAAGCGGTCCATCTGGCGAAACATCTGTTTTGAATAAGATAAAGGATACAACTCGAACGGTTATGTTTAAGCAATATTTTGTTTGAGATTAACTTACCAACTTAAATGGCATTGCATATCGGGGTGGTCTAGGGCATTAGCTATCTTGCATCTCCAGCTAGCGTGATTTTTTCCCATCTGCCTCCAGTTGCGCACCACTTGTGTACACCACCTAAGATGAGATCGTCCTCTACTGGGTTACGCCTCTGGGTTGGGGTCGAAAACTTTTCGGTCTAGGGCGCTGGTGCCCATGCACTCTAAGTAATTTTGCTATCTAAGCCGAGTTATCCATGTTGTTATTATGACGTCGGCATCGCTGTATAGCCCGTCCAGTCCATCGATGCAAGTGGTACCGAAAATTGCTCGAAGAACTTTTTTCTCCAAGCGCCCGAGAGCATTTTCATCCTGCGCCATAAAGCAGCACTGGAATGATCAGTGTCTTGTATAAAGTCTTTTAGTTGCTCGAGAGAGGGTTTTACTATCAAATTTCCTTCCGATTCCAAAAAAGAAGCGAATAGTAAGAACGATTCTTTGCACGATTTCCGCGTTGGTGTTATTGATGGAGTTGATATCGGAGCCGAGGTAGATAAAGTCCCATACTATCTCTAAGCTATAGCTTTCTCGCTTCTGCTTCAATAGTCGTTAACACTCAATTGACAGCTTGCTGTCCGTCCGCTAGTAACTGAACAGAATTTTGAAGGATGGCGCCTCTGGAGTTGCCTTGTGAGTTTCGCGCATTTATTTCTTTCAAGAATGAAGCCGTATTTATCTTTGAAATTTATGACACCTTTTGCGTCATTGTCCATTTACTAATTCAAGTCTCCTATTACTGTAATAAATGCGGCAATGAGTTAGTTTAAGAACTCAGAACTCGCACAACAATGTAACTATAGACGAATGATTTTGACTTGCCAGTCAGTTAAAATGCGGGAGTGACCATCAGATTAGCAGAAACTTCTCAGACAAAAACTATTCCACCAATAGCTTCTCTAGTGATAGGTAGGATAAAGGATAAATCCATAGTTAAGCATTTAATTGAAGTGGACCAATCTGGACCATAGTCCAGCATATTCTAAAGCTGTTTATGACTGCTTCGCTATTAAACCAATCAATTTCGGAACTTTTGTTTAGGCGAATGCATATATACGAGTATGTTATATTTACCGACGTTTCTATATACCTCCACTTACGACATCTTCTTTAACAAAATATAAAACATTTGTACAATCTCCTTAACAGCAACCTAAATTTTTACTCAAAGGTTGGGGTTATACTGAGACGTTCCCGGATATGGAGATAAGCATAAATCTAACATATGCCATAGATATGTAAGTAGGATCGAAAAGTTTGCAGTTCTATTTCTTTTTCCTCTTCTGAGGACTTGAGGGAAAGGATTTATGAGTAGGAAAATATGAAAAATGTTATGTTGACCGCGTGCTCGTATTTCTTTTCATTCGCTTCAAGAATATGTTGCAACTTTAGAATATTCGAAAAGTTTTCTTGAAAATTTGCGCATTGCAACACAGAACGGAATATCCTTAGTCGAGGAATAAACATTAATCTCTTGACATTGAATATTTTGAGACTCATTGAGGCTGCTTTCTTCTCATACGAGTACATAAAAATTTAAAAAGTTCACAATTAACTTTCTATTTAAGTCTATCATTCTATACCTAGCCCAAGCCAGCATGAAACATTTTAATTAATTTAAAACAATATTCCAAGTCCCTGATCTGAATATAAAGTTTCACTTCGTTTTCATTATAAGTGTTTTGCCGACCCATGAAGATGCAGCTACGCACATGCACAAAATATCAGGCAAACATTTGCATCGAAATGCACTTCAAAAAAGTCACCCGACGGCAGCAGCACCAACATTTGTGATGCTTAAGTACCGAACAAGATTTTTGAAGTACGCTGTTGTGCCAGTTTCTCCAAGGTGCATCTCCTACCTTGTATTGGAGAATGGAATAAAATTCTGGAACATAGCTTCAGTCATTTTGCTCGAAAATATCTTCTTGGAAAAGTCTAAATTAAATTGAAAAAAAGAAGTTATTGTTTTTCTTAGCGCCTGTACGAGTACTCAGTTTCTATTTTCCAGATAATTTTTAGAGCAAGTATATTTGAAGAGGAAAAGATAAATCATTTGAATGGAGTTTTTGATTATATAGTCATTGGGAACGTGCTTTTTATGGGGTCCAGCTAGTTAGAGACAAACACTGTTGACATTTAATCATTTAGCGATAACATGGAATTTTCTCTGGGTTTGTTCCCGGACCGCATATGCTATTTGACCAAGTAAATAAAAGGAGGAGCGAATGGTTTTTTACTGCTTTGTAAATGCTAGAAAATAGTCCTTAATTCTAACTTACTCAAAATACATTCAAAAGTCTAAATCGTTTGTGTGAAATAAATTCAATATACTGATTACTGATCTGAATGATGAACAAAGTCTGTTCTATCTTTTTGGAATCAAACGAGTTCTTACGTTAATATACATTTCATGGTTTCGACACTTTTCCAAGAGGAATTTGAGACATTGAAAAGCATTCTATTCAAGTTATTTAGATGACATGGAAGGAGATGATGGAGGATGACGAGGAAAGAACCTATATATGGTTGTAACATATTTATGCAAGAAAAAGAAACAATGGTCTTTATTGAATAAGATAGATTTCAATATAATTTTCTTTATTTAATTATTAATGATGTTGTGAAGAAAGAAAAAAATTTACATATACAAAGTTAAACCCCTAGATCGATGGTTTTTCCTCCGCTTTCACATATAGTCCGCCGCTCTTTGTTTTGATGACCTTATGCATTATCCGTGAGTACGAAATTAGGGAAATGCGAATCAGCATCCCACACTTGGCTGTGTTGACGGTTGATTGGATAATCATTATCCTCATTTCATGCCACATTTTCATTTTTTCAATACTTGTCAATACCTTGGGCGAATTTTGAGACCAACTCCAAACTCAGTCCTTTCTATGGTTAGTGGCCATACCTTGTAATATGGTGCAACTCTTCAACCATTGTCGTAAGATTTTTGGTACTCTGTTCTTCAAACTGGATTTATAGTTCCTCTTCAATTTTTTGCCGAATATTTGCATCCTCACGTAACCTCATTTCGACTCCTCTCAGCAATCTTATTGGCGACGTGTTGATTGAGCGTATAGCTTTAACCTCTTTGTATCACTTGTCTGTCGTTTCATGAGTTAACTTTGTTAAAACTGGAATAACTACGCGATGAACTCTTTGCATCTGCTAATTACCTCTAGGAATTCCTAGCGTGAGGTGAAACAGTTCAATCTGTTCTCGTTCGCAGTGTTTTGTAAATTCTTTGCTTGTAAAAGTTCCTCCTCCGTCTACTATGAGTCTTCTCGGATTTCCGGATTTTTCCCAAACTACTGCAGTTTTCTGATCATTTCTCCTGCCGACAAAGTTTTGACCGGAAACAGCCACATAAACTTGGTAAATCCATCGATTATAGACAGCAAATAACGATACTCTTTACCAGTTGCCGCCATTCGTCCTAAGTGATCCATGTTAAAAGTGTCTAAAGGCAACTCACTTTAAGCGATTGGATGTTGTCAGAACCCCTCTTTTGGGCCTCTTTTCTTCTCCGCTAGGCTGCACGGAACACGACATTCTATGGATCTTTCGATTTTTGGATTCATATTTGGGAAATAAAACTCTATCAATAACATCTCCCTCACTTTTTCTGTTTGTATGTCTACATGTCCTCTGGAACAACAAACCTTGACAACACAATCTTTTTACAAAATACCTCCTTCAATAACGTAGCCGTTTCCAGAATCTCCGTTAGCTCTTTCAATCAGCGCATTAAGATTTAAGTCATTGCATTGTGCGTTCATTGTTTTGTCTAAAAAATACCTATCATCATTCAGTTGAACAACCATTGCGACTGGGTAGAAACTTCAGGCATCACTATGACCTAATCGGGATCCGCTCCTATGCTCCACTGTCTACTCGTACTCCTCTAATAACATTGTACAACGTGCGACCGTTGGTTGCATATTCTTCTTCTTCAAAGTCAACTCAAAGGCTTTGCAATCGGTTAACAATTTAAAAGGCTGACCTAACAATTAAACTCAAAATTTTGTAACTGCTTCTACCAAAGCAAGTGCCTTCAACTCACAGCTGAAAAACTTTTGCTCACTAACTGACGTCTTCCAACTCATATAATAGACAGGGTGAAGGAAGTTGTCATCCAAGGAAATCTGAAGGAGCACTGCTCTATAGCCTAACCTTGAAGCATTTGTATGTACTTCAGTTGTTCCACCACATCTGTAAATGGCTAAAACTGGCTTGCACCAAAGACTTTCCTTTAATAAGTTCTGATCGTCCCCAAGTAAACTTAGTGCCTGTTTTCACCAAATCACTAAATTTCTAAAATATTCGACTAATCCTAGGAAACTCTGCAACCGTTTAACGTTTCTGGACTCCGGAAAATTCATAACCGCTTTCGTGCCCCCCTCAACTTTGCGCCGTAGATACTCAATCCTGCGTTTCATAATCTGCTAATCCGTTGCTAATCCGTTCTTAGCTGCTACCTTTAGGACACGAGCTAATGTTAAAACTGCCTACGGCTAATTTTTAGCAGGGATTTATGATTAATGTATTTTTGTAAAACACCCTGCGAGCCCTTCATAACAAATGGAGTGTTGTTGAAGTCTAGGTACCTATTGGATGTAACGAATGAGGTGTATTTTCGTGAACCTTCATCATCAACAGGAAAGAGACTGTTTGTCAAATCAACCGTCATAAAAAACTCAGCACCAACCAACTGATCAATTTGATCCTTTATCAGAGGCAACGGAAATGGATCACGATGGTTACTCTTCCACTTTCACATATAGTCTGCCGCTCTTTGTTTTGGGTACGGAATGAGGGGAATACGAATCAGTATCTGACATCATGTATAGCCGCTAACAGGCAAGGTTGTTGAGATTGTAACGAACTGCATTCTTTATCACTTAGAAATGGTCCCCGCGAAATTATTTACTTACTATATATGTTAGCTCTCATATATCTGGACTAAATTGCAAGCAGGTTCAGTCTAGTGGTTCTAGCCTAGGTAACGACAATCCTTTTCACTTCTCAAGCAAGCACTTCCAACCTTTGGTTGTAGGCTAGGTAACGTTATTAAGCAGTCTGCTTTGCGGCAATGATTTTACTTCATAAACCGACGCATACGCTTCGGATAATGAACAGTAACATATTACCGACTTTCATCCATTTTACTGAGATAAGTATTTGTCTCTGAAATGTGAAAACCGCCTTCGATTCTCGGAACGGGAGGCTACAAAACGCCAGATCCTTCTAGCTTGTGTGAGAGTTTATATGTACTTGTGTCAACATCACGCAAAGGGTTCGTTTCCTAACAGCCTCATATCGGTAGGATTTTAGCCGCCAGATTACGTAAGGATGAAACGGAAACATTTTGTAAAACAATTAGGCAGCATTCTAATACCACGCCAAAGGCAGACCTTTTTTTGTGATTGGGGAAACGCCAGTCTAGCCAACAACGATGAAGAACTGAAATAATTCATCGAAGATTTTATTTGGCTGAAGACTACTGATATCGAGGCCAGCCCTTATGTCAAGTGGGTGTTTGACATTTGTCATCGCTTTTGAAGAAGTCCGAGCAGATGAGGAGCAGATGTGCTATTTATTCAAATTTATCACATTATGCATATTAGCAACTGTTAAACTGCAGTTCGAATACCCCAGGATACAAAGATACCCAAATCTAAACATAAGGATCCCTACAAAAATCAATCAATAAAATATCAATAAAAATCAATAGAACAACCATGGACTTGAAGGGCGTAACAATTTAAGACCACTTGCAAACGGATCGATAATTGAAAACTGCTGGGAGCTGGTACTTATTACAGTACCTCAGCACTAGGAAATAGCTGGAATCCATATATCGAAAACATCATATCAAAATACCACATCGGAATATTTTTGGTGTCATTCCATTTAGAATGAAAAGAACAGACAAAATAAAAATTTAATGAAATAAATGGTTCCAGTGATTCAAAAATCTAACGAAGTACACCCCACTGGGCAGATAAACATGAGTTTGTTTTCGCATGGAAGAAGCTGAAAACATAATGTCAGCATAACGCGATCAACATCTCTCGAAGAAGCAAGCAATCAACGTCGAAACTTAAAATAACAATATGAGTGGGAAAAAGGCAGTATAAATAAATCTATCATCAAAGCACACTTCCGCTGATGACATTCAAATACGCTTACATCAATGTTATCATTGAAAAGCGGTTTTGATCAAAATCCAGGAAAATGAAAATGTTTTGTTATTTCTAATACTGAATTAGACGAATCAATGTTTAAACCCGGACCTTTGAAAAACCTGGCAATAGTCTTCAATAGAACAATGACGTGAAACAACTTCTATGTCTATGACCTGACACGAATACTCCTCTGCCCACATACGAATGCGAAATTGTTTACGTTTGTGACATTGAGGGAAAAACTCTTGAATTTTAAATGTTTTCTCGAAATTGTGGGTGTCATTATTCTTTAATACTTACGTAGCACCAAAAGATATCATTTGAAAGCATAAATAGAATTGGCGTATCCTTTTCAGAAACAAATTCGATTCCGGACTTTAATTTTTTTTTATTTTGTTACTAATGAATTCAATGATTCAGATGGAGTATTTAACGCAATACATAACATACCAACTGTTTCTTTTTTAAATTTCAGTGCAAGACAAAATTGGCATGCTTCATCCAATAATTATTTTTGAATGTGAAGAATACTCGTAGTCTATTTCTGGATCGTATTTGAAAGTAATTCGATTATCTGATGATGACGTTAATGCCCGTTCAATTTGTATTCGCCGATTTGTCGATTTCGTGATTGATTTAGCCTGTTTGCATCAATAATACTTTGACGCCGCAATCTGTTGCGTACTCCATCGGATTCTAAAGGCTAAGTGGGTTGCTCTTCACTTTTTTTCTGCGTGCGACCATGGATTCACATTTCTAATGAATTCATTTTCTCACGAGTGTTGAGACTTTCTTTCTCGTCTCAGCCTTTAATTAACCCTCCGATCAGCGATAGCTTCGATAGCGTTATATTAGCAACAAGGTCCATAGGGACCTACAAGCATTTGTGTACAATTTTTCAACAAATGTACGTTATTATCATTATGCGGTGGTTCCTGATGGTCTTTTTTATTATCTTATAGATCTTTTTAGTCCGAAAATATACTTTTTACGGAAAAGCAATGAAAAATAAACAAATGAAGGAGCAGGTCCTGGTAATGGTGTTGCTACTACCTGAAGAGACAGAAAATATTATTATATTTCAACGTGGCTTTCAGTTCAACTTACACCAACATCAATTGCTTCCATAGCATTTCGAATTTTGGGGCAGCATGTTATTCGTGACTTGGTGTCACGTTCTTCAAGGTTTGAAATTGCCAGTTGTCTCGTCAATAATTTCAAAAATGATCGTCGTTTGTCCGATTTTTGCATTCGTCTTTGCATTCATCGTAAATTATGAATGAGGCCAATGCAGCAATATCGATCATATTGCAGAACATTGCAAGCGGCCAACGATTTGTCGAACATTTGCATGAATAAGTGCCAAGCATATGATCCATTGTATCCACCCCAGATTTATAGGCATTGTAGTCCAGAATAATAATTGGCTTTTGCTTATCGTTTACATTACCTACAATACATCACAAGTGTAATGCATAGTAGATAACAGCAGCACAATGAAACTTTGCCTAAAAACTCGGGTGAAACGAACGTACGCTCAAATGTACTGTTTCAACATAGGCAGTTTTTCGTCTTATAAATATTTCTGCCAAACCCAATATTGAGAAGAAACTGTCGGCATATATTGTCCGGCCGGTATCAAGGCATTTTTCAACTAATCGGTATTCGATATTTTGGCCTTGATTGATCTCGCGCTCCTGATCCGGCATCTTTCCACCATAAATCATACCCTTGAGGGGGTAGTAGGACTTCGAATCACACAACCACACCACTTTTATTCCGTACTTGGCTGGCTTAGACGGAATGTATTATGTGAAACGTATCCCCTATCTGGTCACACTTTTGATATATTCATCATCAAAATAGTGGTTTCTTTGTGGCGGCACTTTGAATCCAATTACAATACATCAGAGGCAGTTTTTCGGGTGAACCGTTGACCCGGTATTTTCTGGTTCATGTTTGAGTGGAATTTCAAAGAGCTTGAAGAAAACGGTGACGATTCTAATGGTTCCTAGCAATCGCACTTTTTGACATCAAACTTCGGTGCTCTCGCTTTACTCCGTTGTGACTTTGATATCCACATAACTTATCTTGTCATTCTACATATGCAATTTTATTTCTTAACTAATCCAATTACAAATACAATTCCATGGCCTTTTTACTCAGTGGATCAAGTGATTTATTTTTTGAGGATACCTCAAGCCGAAGGTTAACTACACCAGCATTCGAATGAATCAAACCTCACAGAAAAATATTTACCATTGCAATTACGCAAATTGCTCTATACGAGGGTTGACCGAACAATGATACAAGACATTTTTTCTCAAAAATTTTTTTTATTTTTCTACATAGTCTCCTTTTCCCAGCGATGATCCCATCTCCACTGTCCACTGTTTTGACTGAATTTTTTTTTCGGGCGTATAATGGTGTATCCAAGTTTCATTTACAGTAATTAATCGGCGCCAACACTCGGATTTATTGCGCTTAAACTGCGCCAACAGAGCGTTGGAAATGTTCATTTGAACACGTTTTTGGTCTAACGTAAGCAAACGCGGCACCCAACGCGCAGACAGTTTTCTCATGCCAAAATCTTGATTTAATATGTAACAAACACGTTCTTTGGACAATTTCATAACCTATACTATCTCTTTCACTTTAATTCGGCGGTCGTCTAACACCATTTGGTGAACTTTAGCAATGTTATCATCAGTGGTTGCAGTTTTTGGACGTCCCGAACGTTCATCATCTCCCAAGCTCTTACGGCCACGTTTAAATTCAGCTGCCCAAAATTTCACTGAGGTAAATGATGGTGCAGAGGCCCCCTACACAGAGCCCAACTCATTTTTGATTTGCATAGGCGTATTACCTTTCAAAAACAAGAATTTAATAACAGCTAGATACTCAATTTTTTCAATTTTCACAAAAAACACTCACATCGACTGTCAACTAAAAACTGCGCGTGCAAAATGACTGAAACTTCGGCAAGTAACTGTCAAAAGATGCACAACTAGCATTCATTTTTATTCATTTCATTTATTCATTTAGAACATTATCGCTTACAATTTAAGATAACAAGCATCTTTTAAGGTTTGCAAGCCTTTAAAATTAATTTAAGTACAATATATGTGCAAACAAATTATAATATATAAGACAAAAAGAAAGAAAAATGGAGGTTACAAAATAATTAATAACAGATTTTAAAGAAGTTAGAGTTTACGCTCATTTAAGATTATAGGTATGTGACAGTTCCAGTGGCCAGATATTTTAAAACAGATGATCTAAAAATATTTGTGCTACGAATCTTTCTAATGTTTATGGGCAGAGAATTCCACAAACGTACAGAGCTAACAAAAACCTGACGTTCGGAGGTTGAACAGGCAAAACTTGTTTGAACCAGCAAGCGCGATCTGGTTGACTGAAGGAATCGAAGCACATTGAAAAAATAGTTCGGCTGCCTACTTTGCAAGATATCATGCAACAGGCATAGGGTTCAATATGTAAGCAGATTGTCGAAGGTACAACCGCTAATTTGCTTTGCGTACCGGGAAACATGGTCATATCTTTTTAAATTAAAAACGAAGCGGGCAATATTATTATGCACGACATTAAGCTTTCTCCTAGTATTATAATATGGGCAGCAGAAGATCTCACAGCTATAAATAAGCATGGGTAAAAGAAGAGTTTTCGCTAGTAGCAGTTTTGTTTTTATAGGAATGAAAATTTTGTAGTCCAAAGAGCGCGTAGCCCACCATATACTTTCCCAATAGTGGCATTGATATGATTAGTCCAGGTTAGGGTCAGGTTGAAAATAATACCAAGGTTTTTGGCAGAATCAAGGTAGTCTATCTGGCTTCCGGCTAGTTGAATAGGCGGAAAAAGCGATATATCTAGCAATTTTTTGTGGACCACGAGTGCTTTCGACTTAAAAGGGTTGAGAAGTAAGTCATTTTCAGTTGACCAGTTTAGTATACGTTGAAGATCTTCATTTATTAGCCTGTAGTGTTTTGGAGGAAAATTTAGATAGATCTGAGCATCATCAGCAAACATGTGTATAGAGGCATGCTTGACTATCTTAGGTAATTTGTTTACATAGAGAGAGAAAAGTAGTGGTCCCAAAATTGAGCCTTGAGGCACACCTTGCATTACTGGCACAAACCTTGAAAATCGTTCAGCCACTACAACCCGTTGCTGCCTCCCGTGTAGGTAAGAGAAAATAAGTTTCATTGAATGGAGTGAAAATATAAACTCTTTTCTAAGTATTGAGCAAAGAATTGTGTGGTTGACAGTATCAAAGGCGTTTGAAAAGTCGAGTAAGGTGAGAATGGTGGCATTGTTTTCATCTACAGCTTTTCTGATATCGTCGATTACCAACAATAAGGCCGTCTTATAGCTAATCTTTGCGCGGAAACCCGGAAAAGCATTCATTAGCTTTTATTGACGAGTGCCGCTATCTTTACATTGCGGTCGGAAACTTTTTAGTCAACCCTCGTATTTGAATACATATACTATATACTCCAAGTATCTACAATGTTGGAGAATTGGTTTACCCCGTATGTGTTTCTTACTGAGCATTAGTAATTGTATAAAACTGAACTACGTTGAGAGCAATAAAACTCTTTATAGCTTTTTGTCTCAAAATTAGAAAATTTGATTTTGCCATAGGATTGGGGATGAAAAAGGTCAAAATAAATGCTACTTCTACTTCTCTTTTTTTTTTTAAATTATAACAAATTACAAATTAAAATTTATGCGAATTTTTAATTTGACAGGAAAGTTTCATTTCCTTGGATAAAAGTAGCTACACCACCTTGCATAGAATCAGGATACTTTTAACCGGAGGCGTACACCCTTTGCCATTAATGTTATATGTAGACATAGACAATGGGTACTTTCTAAACATTTTCCAACAGGTGAAACAATGTAATGTGGATAATTGCCATCTTGGATAAAATCCATTTCTTTTTTCTAGCTCAGCAAACCAAATAGCTTTATTTGCAAAATCAGAACCCTTGTTGATCGTTAATGATGGGATCTAGATAAATATGCTAATGCCTTAGGTTATCTAGATAAACCTTGAATCAACAAAGTAAACTCATTCGTATTGTTATTAAATTGCAAATAAGTAACACGCAAATGGATTGACACACTTTGCAAGCATTGATTTGTGCTTAGGAATACCTCTGTTCAGGATAAAACAGTGATTTTCAAATCAAATCACTCCATGTGGAACTGTAGGTACTGAACGAAGGAAAGCGCAAACGTCAAAGTCAATAACTCATTTAAATGTGTCAATTGCGTGCACTCACATGAACTGCGTAATAAAAGTTTATGAGCAAAAGTTAATACTGACTTGGAAGGAAGAAAAAGAAAAAAATAAGGCTGTGCAACGTACCCTTATATCCGTAATATTGTACGTTAGTAATTCTTACTTTTCTCGTAATTATGTTGTAAGTAGTGTAAGTGTAACCATATGAGATCCGGCGTGTAAACTTGATAGTGATGTAAGTTTAACTAGAAATATCTTCTCATTTGTAAGTATCACGCTATGATATGTCGCTTAGGTGTGTATCTACATACCCGTACCTAAACCTACTTGTACTCGTATATAGTGCTATAAATTAACATGTGGTTTTGACGAAAAACGAAGATTTCATAAATTACAAAGTCATTCATTAAATCGTGAGCGTAATGGTGTGTTTCCTCTAGATATTGGCGGCGACAAACAATTTAAATAAATTATGGTTGGCTTTTCCTTAGAGCTGTATAAAATAATATTCATCTTTGAGGTTTTTGCAAACCCCAAATGTAGTTGGTTAAATTCTTTAACTCAACGTTTACCAGGTGTCTGCTGAAATATGGAGAGTGCAGGATCATAAGCATCACAGATAACTATGGTGATATGGTAACGGCCCTAGAAAACAGTAAACATTTTCGAGCACTTAAAGGCTAACGCCACCTTTAATAAATTTAAGTTTGCTATATCATCAAAGTGATTAGGTCTCACATTAGTGGCTGTTTTGGTGATTGTAAAGGATATTGAATGACTTGCTAGGAATCAGGCCAAATTTGTAAGGTTGGGAATGGGTGATAACCAGTGAAGGGATATACCGTCTCTAGTGAGCGAATGATGCCTTGAAAACGCAATAGAAAAATAATTGCAATGATGTTGTACGAGTAAATAGGTGGCTTTCCTATTTTGCACCAGCAAAAATTCTGACCAGAACGCAGAAGGCCCTCACTTTACCCGTTTAGGAAAAAAAAGAAAGAAATATACATATGGTGCCAACAAGAAGTGATATACTCGTATACCATATTATTGATGTGCCAAACAGAGCGTCATAATAAACAGCTGTAACTTTGAGATAGTTAGGGATTTTGTCTTCTTCGAAGTTTCTTTGATTTTAGAAAGCAAGTGCGTAATAAGGTCTTATCTAGAAGCACTAAAGAAACTCGTCATGCGACCCTTATTATGCTATTTCTTCTATGTCCACAAATGTTTATTGTGAAACATAGTTCAATGATAGCATCATATGAGTGGCTCAGCAATAAAGTGAACCAAGTCCAGTTGAATTCTGTGAGAAAATATGACACTGAAGTTCTGTTTTGCACAAAATACAATTCAAAATCTCAAAATTTAAATTTATTTTATTTATCCTGCTAACCAACATTAAGTACAAAAAAATGGGCTTGTTTCACTTTATTTCGGAATCATTCATATTTCATCTCTTGCTCAGAATATCAACGATAGCTTTTCTTAAGTTGTCGTAAAAATAATTGTTTTGATTAAGATTATATTGCACAGTACAATTATCTGTGCTTTTTTTTTTCTTTTTTAAAGAACTTAACACTCAATTGTGTCTTACTACACTTAAAATGCCTGACCACTTGTTAAGTTTTTTTGGAAAATGGGACAGAGTGAGAAAAAAAGATTCTTGGGCTCAGTGATTATTTCTCTCCATGTGAGGCAACCAACATTTAATGGGGAGACTAAATTATTAGTGTAATTGGACTTGTTGTATTTTAGGCAACCACTCATCTTACCTGAATTTAGTTGCCTGAAAAAAATAATGTCTTTCGGGCGCGGTTGTTATTGAATCCCGAATTTTCTGATTTGGAAGCCAATACACAACCACTTTAGTCACGGCCACCCTGCGCTATGAGTTTATTACTTTTTCGATATATTCTTCGCTGAATTTTATATATAGGCTTACAAGGAGGTTATATAGATACGGTTTAAACTCTATATTATTTTAAAACGTTAAATCAGAAGTCATAAAGCTATTGATAGAAAACAGCGAACTGTCACTGATGTATTTGCGAGTATAAGAATAGAAGCGGCAAAAATGGGTCTAGCGGTAAACGAGGTAAAACAAAGTATATGCTGTCAACATCGGCGAATCGGCCAGAATATCACAGTCGACAGCTATAACCTTGAGGTAGTAAAGGACTTTGTCTACCTCGGCTCTGCTATCAGATCTGAAACCGACATACTTTCAGAAATTGAACGAAGAAGAACGCTTGCCAACCGCTGTTTCTTTGGGCTGAGAAGGCAACTGTATAGTAAGGCCCTCTCCCGAAAAACCAAGGAAACTCTACATAGACCTTTGTAATCTCAGTCCTGCTCTATGGTTCCAATGCAAGGACCCTTTCTAAAGCGGATGAAGATATCCTTCGCCGTTTTAAGTGTAAATTTTTTCGTAAGATATTTGGTCCCGTATGCGTTAACAGGTTCTGGGGGAGACGATTCAAAGTAGCGGGACCTAAAGAGCGTTTAAGGTAGCGCGCGCAAGTAGAAGGGTACCTCAACCAACTTGGAGGGCGCAACTGGAGGCAGTTAGCCACAGACCGAAGTTTGATTTGTCTTTACATGAAGAATCGTAACAGTTTCTCCATAGTCTCATACTGTCGCGAATCCCATGATTACGCCACATAAAGCATTGTTGCCTCCGATGTCGCTTGAAATACCTCATATTTCGGGCAGAGCATCAAACACTTACTTCTATATATATTTTTCCATTTTGCGTTTTGTGAAGCATCTAATTTCCTCGAGAAGTGTTTTTCGATGCAAGGACTGCTTCTTATAAAGGGTGTCCGAGAACTCACGCAAGATTTGAGTTTTGCGTTATTTGTGCGGTAAAGCGTTGCAAGCCCTGGAGCGCTACCCTAAAGAACCACGCGTTTTTTGAGAAATATTTTAAAAATAATAAATGCTTTGCCAGCTAGAGTTCACAATTTTCGTACAAAATATCCTGTGATTAGTGATTTAATTTCATCAGTTGTAAATAGATTGATTCATAAATTCAGGGAAAGAGGATCAATTAGTGATTTTGGACAATCTGGACGCCCTTGAACAAATCGCTCAACACAACACATCGAAGTAAAGGGTTTTGTTTTTACAGGTTGCATTTTTAAACTGGCAACACTACAGATTGTCAATTTGACAGTTGGGTGTTGATTTGTGGTTAGTACTTTTTGCCATTTTACGATGAATACATTAACGCCAGAACAACGCGTGCAAATTGTGCAAACTTATT
Organism: Volucella zonaria; assembly: GCA_963966105.1. Lineage (NCBI taxonomy): Eukaryota > Metazoa > Arthropoda > Insecta > Diptera > Syrphidae > Volucella > Volucella zonaria. The sequence goes on from OZ014530.1 coordinate 8,758,648, forward strand.
TTGAAAACCATGGTTCGGTTCCCTAAACTTATCGTGGTGGATAATACACATCCCTAAAGATGACAAACAGTGCGAACACAAGAAGTTATTGCCGTTATGGAGCGCAGTGTTGAGGAGAATCCGAATGAGTCGATTCGCCATCGTGAACAGCAAGAAGATTTTGCGGAAAGATCTTGGCTTAAAAGCTTATAAGATGCAGCTTGTCTGAGAGTTGAAGCCGCATGAACATTATATGCATCGTAGGTTCGGTGAATGGCCGAAAACAGGATTCAACTTGATCCTCATTTCCAACGCAAAATATTGTTCTCCGATTAGGCCCATTTTTGGTTAAATGGATATGTAAGCAAGCAAAATTGCCGAATTTGGAGTGGAGAAAACCCAGAAGCTTTTATCAAGACGCCCTTATAACCATTAAAACTCACTGTTTGGTGTGCTTTATGGGCTGGCGGAATCATCGGCCCATATTTCTTTTAGAACGATGCCGGCCAGAATATTACCGTCAATGGAGAGCGCTATAAAGACATGATTTGTGACTACCTCGTTCCTCAGCTGAATGGCATTGACATGACACAGCTTTGGTTTCAACAAGACGCCATAACATGCCACACGGCGCACAACACCATCATTTTATTGCGGGAAGTATTTCCTGAGCCCATAATTTCGCGTAATGGACCTGTAAACTGGCCTCCACGATCTCACACCTTTAGATTACTTTCTTTGAGAGTATGTGAAATCACTAGGTCACTAGTCTATGCCGATAAACCAGAGACGGTGGACGAATTGGAAGTCAACATTTGCTCTGCTATTGCTAATATACGGACCCAGTTTCTCGATAAAGTTGTCGAAAATTTTACTTCACGATTGCGGTTCGTTGTAGCTAGCGTTGGGGCACATATGTGCGATATTACATTTAAGCGCTAATGGCATCAAATAATGTATTAAATAAAGCTAATATTATAGACATTAACATTATTTTTAAGTGTTGTATTTGATATTGAATTTGGATACCTCTTAAACAAGCACTCTTTAATTTGTGACAGTGTTGCTGAGAGACCTGGAAAATCAATTTGACACCGTGATCAAGAATTGAATATTTCGAGAAGCTCTCTACAGCAGATTCACACGAAAGGTTTGCTTCTTCATGTATACAAATTCCAACTGACTCAAGAACTGAAGCCTACTGACCACGCACAACGAAGAAAGTTCGTTGAATTGATTATGGAATAACAACATGCAGATTTTTGAAACAAAATCATCTTCAGTGATGAGGATTATTTTTATCTTGGTAGCTTTGTTAATCATAAAAATTGACGAATTTGAGATTCAGAATATCCACGAAAGGTTGTTGACAAACAAATGCATCCACAAGGTATTACTGTTTGGTACGGATTTTGGGTTAGAGGCATCATCAGACCATTATTCTCTGAAAATGCGACTGGTCTGACCATTTTCTGGTGCCTAAATTGCAAAATATAGATGTGGTTTTAACAAGGCGGTGCCACATACCACACAGTCCAAGAAACAACTCGTTTACTGCATGAGTCATTTCCTGATCGTGTAACTAACTAACTGTGACTAATGTGTAATTACAAAATTTAATTAAAAACCTGTAATTCCTTTCAAAATTGCGTCTTTCGTAAATTTTGAGACACCCGCTATTTTGGAGAATTGCCAATTAGATCTCTTTTTAAATGGTTATATTGTATCTTGGCGCTAATAAGTCGTACTGAGATTTATTTTTTAGCTTAGCTTTAAGCTTAAACTTTCTTAAACTTTTGAAGAATTTTTTTTTAAATTATATTTGTTTATAATTGAGTATTGTCAGAGAGAAATAAAATAGTAAAATTGAATTTTCCCAAAAACCGGCATAAAAATTGGCTTTTTCTATTCCACGTGCAATTTATATAAAGAAAGATATTTTCAATTGATGAAGTTTTTATAGCTAGACAATGTAACTACATTAATAGAGCTCCGCTTCGAAAAGTTGACGTTCGCACCTTACTTAATACGCTGTATTTAACAGCCGCTTATATTCATTTGATTTAAGAAATTATTAATTATTAATTATTATGTAAAATTATTAATAGTTTATAAAAATCAGTAATAACGGAATTCGTCCAGACAACCCTCTATTAAGATTACCTGGGACTTGAGAAATCTCTAATTGGGGTCTTTTCAAGTTAATCATCAGGTGTCAGGTCTCACCCGCACTTTGTACGGGGGTACGGCGATCCACTGTCCTATTTTTAGCTTATTGCCAAAAACACGAAAAACTCAATATGACTGTTTTGTAATAATGATAATGAAAATGATGCCGAGAGTTTGCCAACTTTGCAAACAAAATTCAATATTACACATTCAATAAAACACGACAGGTGAAAATCTTGACTTATGTTCATCATCGCTAATTTCGAAAAATATAAAAACATTTTCCTGCTTTGAAAAAACACAATATTATTGTTGCTAGACCAGTACTTAGCTTCTGAAGAAGGAATTTTAGAGGAACCAAATTCTGAAAGTCGTCCTTCACTAGAGCAGAATGTCAATATGGTAGTTGCGTTTTATCAATCTGATGCATACAGCCAAGTCATGAAGGGTCAAAAAGATTATGTTTCTGTGAAGTTTGATGGAGTGAATATTAAAGTACAGAAATAATTAGTTCTTCGTAATTTGAAAGAACTATATATGTAGATTATTGAAAGAAAGTAATTTAGAGGTTAGATGTAGCTTCTCCAAACTTGGGGCCTAGCGGTCCAAACATTATGTACTAACTAGCATGAGCTAGCTACATGAAAACGTCAAATTGTTCATTGATGGAGCTAACAACGACTTATGATTGGTATATCATAACCCATTCAAAATTATCATGACTGTTTACAACTAATGATATATGATCTTTCAAGGAGTGATTGTTATTTTAGAACTTGTACCGAGAGTAGTTTGAGCAGGTTTTCGAAAACAATTAGAATTTTTACAATCTCTTAAACAAACAGAATTGTGAAAACATAAAAAGGAAAACCTTGCAAGCAATGAATGCATTGTAACCTGTGATTTTGGTGAAAGTTATGCATTTGTTGTTCAAAATTTTGTGCAAGGCATACATTCGAATAATGATCAGACAATTATCCATCCACTTGCAATTTTTTATATTGGTACTACCAAAAGGTTGCGAATGAAAATTTTAGTTTGTATTTCGAATTGTTTATTGTACAATACATCACCATCAACTGCTGTTCACTTACTTCAAAAACATTTAATCAATTATATCACGAAAACATTTAGTGATAGATATTAAAAAAATTGTATATAAAATATAAATAATTATCTATATGATAAGATTTAATAATTATATATAAAATATAATACCAAAATAAAATAAATTATTAACCTATCTCATCATCAGGGAGATTTTTTTCAAATTAGCTGCAGAATGGCACTACTTCCCTACTTCACAAAGGCTCATGCGACGTACAGCGTGTTATTTCGCGAATCTATTCGTTGAGCGTTTGAATAATTATTTTATTTATGTTAAACTATTAAATTATACATTTATTGTATGTTATTTTGTGAGTTTTTAAGCTTAATTGAGTTTTGAATGTTTATTTACATATATTTAAGCCATACTACGCTTTGTAAATCTTCTCTTTTGGCCAGTTTTTAAAAATACGAAATCTTTATTGAAAAATATTGGTATACTTTTTCCAAATGGCCCTTAAAGTTTTGAAACCTAGTCAAATAGGTAATTTTACTTTTATTTCATCTTTAGGATACCTAAAAACTAAAAAAAAATATACAAAAAACAAACAAAATTATTTTTTTTCATTTTTTTCTTTAATTAAACCAAGGTGTATCTAAATAAATTATTAAATTATTCGTCTTCTTCATCTGAGCTTGAATTTTTTAACAACGCAATACATATTGGTTGGAGTGGGTTTCTTTTTCTATTAAGCATTAAACTTCGGCTTGAAAGATATTGATCTGAGGAAAATAAAAACATATTTATCACGTCTCGATTAGAGTTTTGCAGAGAAGACTTTCGACTGAAATGTTCTCTGAAACGCCTATATCCTTTGCTGCTTGCTTCTTCGGCTTCTTTAGACAACTGCCCAAGTGGTAATATGCAAGTTTCAATAATTTGTTTTGAGTGCGTAAGCACTTTATGATAGCTTGGAGGCATATAGTACCAAGAATAATGTCGAAGATAAATATCCTACGTTTCGCTTGCATAACGTCTATTCTTTACTGCATCGATTTCATACTCGCTTGATAAGACTTCAAGCAAAACCCGAAAATGGTTTATCAAGCTAATATTTGGGCCTGTTATATCTGCCCTTACTTCAGGGTTTCGAAAAAACTTTCAAGCAGTGTTGCCATCATTAGTGTTTCCGGCAAATTGCTTTGGGATGTCAACTAACAGTCCCATTCGTTCCCTAAATTGGGACTGTAAAAGTTTAGTTCTATTAGGGACGGATTGTCTTTCTGCTGGGGTCTTTGCTTGCCACTTCTTTATGTCCAATTTGTATGAAATGTGCAATAGACACTCAAAAGTATCCACGTGTCCACATTTTTTCATCCGGCTGCCTTAATGAACTTTTGTCGGTGTTCATTTCTTTTGGAGTGGCTCCACAAATATAACATTTTTGAGAAGAGCTATATTGTGATAACGCCATACAATCTTTCCAGTAAAGTCGTCAACCAACCAAAGTGGGACGAAAGTTACCGAAAAGAGATTTTCGTCACTATATTCCGCATCGTTCATCCTAATTTTATATCTGCTTTGCGCAGAGCTACTATCACAGTCCCACTTAGATATAAGTCGCAAAGATAAAACTTGCGTATCTAAAGATTTTAAGTGCTTAGCAAGGTCGTTTTGAGCTTTTATGATACGTTTCACTGTTATATCCTGCAAAGCTTGTAATTTTATTTGTGCTGACACATCAGTCACAATAAATGCTTCTTCTGTAGGATGGCAGTCCTTTCTTGCTTCTTGCAGTAAATATTATGCCGGATAAATATTCGCATTGAGCCCTTACAGCTGCGGCCGCATTGATTTGTGATGAAAAGTACTTAATTTTGTATTTACTATTAGTATGAGGGCTTCTTCTGGGGTTATTATTTTGTTCCCCTTTTCTTGGCTTAATCTTGCCTTTTTAATGTTAGTAGCTCTTTCAGGAGAATAATATTAAAGTTCCTTGACAATATTAGCTGCATCTCTTTTACCTGATGACCCCAAACTCATTTCAGCACCAAGTGCAATTTCACTTTGAGTTTTTGAGCCAACCAGTTCTTTTATTTTCCGTTTTTGGACTTTTTGAGCGCATTCGTCAAATGACTTTGAAGGTCGTCCACGATTTGTATTTGAACTTGTTGAAGGAACACCTTCAATAAAGCCTTTTGGCAGTTGAACATCCTCGATTAACCATATTTCACTGGCTTTTTCAAATTTTTGAATTGAACCTATTCCCACCTATTTAAAATTTTTAAATTTCAGGAGGTCACATAGGTTTGGAGCACTCTAGGGACATTATCTGTGTCTACCAGACCGAACACTTGCATAATAAAATCAGAAATTTTTTTATTGCGATCCTTTTTCTTAGAGATTCTCCAAATACCAAAAATGGTTGAATTTTTCATTTTACTACATAGGCCCATTACAAAAAAAATAAAATTGTATGCGGTCAGCAACTTGAAGCAAAAAAAGTAAATGAATTCTGACTCATAAAATACCAATGGAGATTTAAACATAATTACGCGATGGATACATGAGGATACTTTTTTAAAAGGGCTCACAAAGTTACAAAACACAAAAACAAACATCACTTTTGAGGTCTTCAAACAAACCAACATTTTTTTTAAGTTTGTAAATGCACAAAAAAGATTACTTACCTTGAGAGCTACTTAATAAGACATCAAACAAAAATAATAAAATAAATTGGAAGAGCAAACCTAAATCACTGAACCACGCAATTATCAACTTGACAAAAGAAATGCAACCAGGTTTAATTATTATTTTTTGCTTAAACTAAGGTGATGTTTGTGATGCTGTTGAACGGTAAATACTGTTGCTTTTGTTTTTTTGTTTTATCATGTTATTTCTGGAGGTTTTACCCTTCATATGATACAAATTTTGTTTCATTCCGCTAGATTGGTAAAATAGCACAGAGTGCGACGGTTTAGCCGGAACCTTGAAAAGGCGTGTTGTCAGGGCTAATCTCCAACGAACAGATTGTGCTATATAAATGCCTGAAAAATTATTATTTTGTCCCTAGAAATCATAACCGAGGATTACGTGTCATTTTGTTACCAGTGAACAGTATGAAGCAGAGGAAGCAGAATTAGCAGGCCGTTACCAAACAGAGGAACATAGAAATATAATTATTTAATTTATGTTATGCTTACAATCGTAAGCTTTTAACGTTGGCAGCGAGAACTTCGTGTTGGTCTGTTGGGCGGATGTTTTCATGGGTTTAGTTTGGGTTGAATGATGTGTCGTGTGTCCCCATCATCGGTTAACAGTCTATAGTATACTCTTCTAAATTTTCTCTTTCCTCTACCACGATGTTCCCGTGTTCTCTTTTGCTGGTTTCTGTTTGGGTTTTGTTGCCCTAACACGTCGGTAAAATTTTTGAATCTAATACCTACAACTGTATTTCTCGAACTTTCCCTTTTCCTTCGGTAAAATTTGTGTCCAGTTTTTCTCTTCTGCTGTGACATGAGTTCTCAACTGAGGCCTCGTCTTGGCGTGCAGTGTTTCACGCCCCTTATGTGGATAAGATTGGTCGTGAGCATTCATTGCCAAACCCGCCAAACCACATGTTGGCATATCAGAGAAGATATTTCTGATAGCCTTCTTGCAACCTTGTTCCTCCACACTTGATACTAGTGATATTTGAAAAGAATTGCATATGGGAAGCGATCGGCAAAAATTCTTGAGATCACTTCTGGTTGTAGTCGTCCGCGCTAGATCTTCTCATATTATTTTTTCGGCGCCATACTCCCTTCGGTATCCACGTCCAGTTGTGTCTAGGTCCGGGTCAAAGTTGTTATTTCGGAATGTGCGGTAATCTAGAATACTGTAGTAAGTGCTTGTCTTCCGTCTATTGTTAAATAATGTTGTAATGTTTTGATCAGGATATTGTCACGCGCGTTTGTGAATCTCAAGATTCTAAAGAGAAAAACGGGCTGAAAATGTTCCGCCCTTTTGTAATGTGTCCACTTCCGGATGTGATGCTATGCGGGCTGTGTATTAACACCGCGCTACGAAAGGTGTCATACTTTCATTTTCTGCTTTTGACATCACCGAATATGATTTGTCGTCGTATTTTGGACATCGTTAGCATCGCCTTTTTATCCAGTTCGGTCATGCGAGCATTTAAGACTGATATGAAAATCTTCGTCCTGTCACCGGTCACCGTCTCTAATCGTGCTTTTGATCGGTCCGTTGTATCTCATTACTTGGAGGGCAGCTATTTTTAGCCTTATAGTTATCCAGTGTCTCCACTATACTAGATGTTTGGAAGTCCAGGACTGATATTACAGGTACATACCCGAATGTCGTTGTCCCTGTCATGTTCGTATGGAACGTCAACAGTTAGATCAATTTTATTCAAGTCGTATTCATCACAATTGTATTACCCTTCTGCATAGACTTTTGAGGTAACAGTGAAAAAGCTGTTTTTCAATCTACTACTATAGCTATCCAGTAGGCAACGCTAAGAGATACCTAACAATGTGATTTGCAATTTGCCTACCAACTAAAACTAAAACACTTTTATGCAAAATTTGAAGTTGTTTCTGCACATTTCCGATTTTTTCAAAACTTGCTTTGCTAACATGGCATTTAGCCTGGTATGGACCTACACCTCTATTGGCCTTTCAACACACACATATATATACATAACTTTTTTTCCATTCGAAGTATTACCTCGGTTCCAACAGGAACATAAGTGGCGTGAAAGTTACAAGTCCACGACATGAGAATCTGGCAGTAGCGTGGAAAAGCTACGCTTTTAAGGTGACTAAGTATCGAGTAATAATGCGAGAAATTAAATACTATTTATTTTGTTGACGGATACTTTAAATGAAGATTACTATATCTCTTTCATTCATAACTCTTAATGATTTCAGCACTGCATGCCTCTTAAATAAAGGGTCTACCGTTTTCAAGATTCACATAATTATGATTCAAGGTCTGCGCCATCACCAAGATGCTTGTAGAACAGAGACAAAACTGATGTGTCTTTGTAAGTAGATGGTTTGATGAAACTTCTACAAATATCTCGTCTTTGTTCTTGGTTCTTCTTTCATGATAAGTGCTTATCCGAGTACTGATGTAACTCATATTAAAAAAAAACGCATTTTTCGATTTTAATTGAATCGTACGGCTGCAACCGCCACTATCTGCCGTATACCTTTTTATCTTTGACTTCTTGCAAATGCAATCGAAATTACGGGTTTTACTTCATAAGAACTGCAATCGTTTAAGCAATGCTCAGTGATACCTCCTAGTCAGAATAGATAAACAAAAACCGTTAAACCATCCGCTTAGAGCAACCAAATGCTGAAATACCCACTATTATACTCTTTAAATACTACCGCCAAAATAAACTGAATTTTGGCACTTTCACCAGAAAATTTCCCTTAAACAAATCTGACGGTTCGTAAAGGTATACGAGAGTGCAGTTATAGCATCGTCGTCAACGTCAACGTCAATTCCAAAAGCAACTCCACATTGCAAACTCTACCGCCACAACGGTGCACTACAGTTGAATACATACCACGCGTAGATCAAAACCGCATTCATGAAAATCAGCAGGCTGAGCCAAGTGCATCCGTGAAGTTGTTCCATTGAGGTACGAGGGCGTAGACATCGACTCTTCGCAGAACTATTTGCCAGTGCCGATTCAAACAAGAAAAAAAAAAAAAAAAGATGAATATACTGAATGGAAGCCCACAGAAAATGCACCATCCCACCATTTGCAGACCAATTCAAACGTGCATCATTTGCTTTTCGGTTTTGGGTTCTTCACCGCATCACCACCGCTAGGAAGAGACTTTTCCCGGTATTCATTGAAAGTCATTAGACTCAATTGTAGACGACGTTGTCGACGTACGTTGGTAGCAAAAAGGTTTCCCGTTTAGTTTTGTGGCATTTTGTAAAATGATTCCAACAATATACTCGCACCAACCCGGGTTAAGTTTCTCTGTTAGATAGTTGGGTGCTGTTATTGCGCTTTTCATCAGAAACTTTCAACTTTTAACTAAGGCGTAACCTTTAGAATGGTGTTTTTTTTTTTGTTTAGGAAAATTCTCAATGCGATGGAATTATTGATTTTTGGATTAATTAGAAAAAGAAACATATGCACCCGCTTTTGGAAATGTTACGAAGAGGCAAGTAGGAGTGTTTGTCAAAAAAAGTTGGTCGATCTACGAGTAATTTGCAAAATTAATAAACCGCACCAGCTCTTTTATTTCAAAATTTTGCGTGAAAGATTGAAATGTATTGACTGTTGCAGTGGTTAGGCTGATAGATATGCTGTGAGATGTTTCAAGTCGAACATATTTATACGAGTCAAGTGTCTACTTCACTTGCAGAATTTCGGACTACTCAGCATTGTTGTTATTTTAAGTGAGGTGATTAGATGGTTTTCCGATTCTTGTGTTGGGAAATATCGACCGATCCTTTCCTTGTGACTCCCAAACCAAAGTTCCATTTCGTTTGAAATTGACATAATCGGGTATTTTTTGGATTTTAAATTCGTTGTAAAGAATAAGAATAAGAATATTGCGACAGTGCGTTTGTGTCCTAACCAAGGGAATCTACCTTATTTTGGCGTATACTTAGCTGATGATGTGGTGCATGCACCATTCTGAAAACCACTTAAGCCTTAGCGTTCTTGATGACTCCATATTGACCTTCAAATGATTCCTTATTCACTTTACATTCATACTAGGGCTTACGCTGTATGTTTGAGAATATGTAGCTGCTAGTTGCCTTTTTTGGATATACCATATTCGGATTCAAAAACCTGGTTGTCCGTCTTCTTCAATGGCCCATTCGTCTTAAGACTCTTCCCTTATTTAGATTTTTTTGGTACTCGCGCTGTAGTACTCGAATTCATTTTCTAAATAGACTAGCCTTTTTGTTTCCGGACTTTGAATTTGTGGTTCGGCGCAAGCTACCTGGGATCCGCGATCGTGCTACACTTGATTCAAAGGTTTTGTCTTTAATCCGCGAGACTGGTACGAAGACGCTTATACCAAGAGAGTTCCATCTACCTACCTGATTTTGCAGAGTATAGAATCCGTAATTATTCATTTTCGTCCGTTTTTCTCCCTTGCTCGAATGTAATTATTCCAAATCAGCTTCAAGAGAAGCATATAACTCCAAAGAGTAGAACTGGCACGGGTCTAAAAATAACTATTCTTGTCTTGCTTCTCCAAATCGAAGTCAATCGTCTGTAGATGTGCATGAAGTGTTTTTTATGCGATTAGGTAGATTTAGACCTCAACTACTTTGAAGCTCTCGACCGTGATATTATTTCCAAACAATGAATAGGCTATTCTACGTATACTTGCAGCACATTTTTATTTTTGTCTTTCATATCTGGTTTATTCCGGTGTTGCTTCAGTTTTCGTGCGACCTTATCTACATAAGAGCCCTTTGAGTCCCACGTACCATCTGTTTCAATACAAAATTGGAACGACCTCATGATAGCGCATCTCTTTTTAAAAATCATTAAAAATCAGATCATGTTTGGAAAGTCATTCAAAGTCATGCGTTCGAGATACAGTTAATCCAGCAAATCCACAAGATGCACTTAAATATTTATTCACATTTCTCGTATTGTGTTGGCCACTATATAAGTACTGCATTTATATGGTACAGTATGGCCCAACTTGTATTTGCTGTAAGGCAAATTGCCCGTAGATATTTTGTACGGAATTGCCAAATTCTAAGTTGTAAGAACAGTGTTAGCTAACATACCTGCAGTGTGCAACCAGTAGGGGAGTGAATAAGCTAGATAGAGTTGAGGCAATCCTGGCGCGAAAATGTGCCCAGCTCTGCAAAATTTGAACTTTAAAGCGCAGATATGCATATCTTACATGGATAGCCGGTATCGCAAGTGTTGTATGAAGGAAAATACTTCATGAACATACTTCATGAAACAAAGTATTAGAATAACACAGAAGGTAGAAAATTCTTAAAAAAAGAGCTAATACTGATATCTGCAGGTCCTACATTTAGGGAAAAGATTTCAAGGAATGTCTGACCTACCAATTTGTTTCTCTAACAAACGGTATAACAAACGAAGCCCATTAGCTAAATATTTAAGCTTTCCACAAAATTGTTCACTAGGATGATAGACAGTACTATCCTTATTCATTCTCAATAAAATTCGTCTTCTGGACAGCTATGAGCATCCGCGCTTATTGAATCAATGTCTGCAGTGCAACCTCAGTAGACCAAAGTGGCTATGCGTCTGTCCATTTTTTACACACCATTAGTCGTATGCCTTGGATAGCGCCAAAATATTGATGTACGCCGGATATGCACATGTGAACTTTGCTCAGACAGAATGCTGCTGTCCACCTAGTTGATGTCCTCGGAAAAAATAAGGTTGACATAATGGCTCTTCAGGAAATGTGGGTACACTCTAAAAAGGCAACGTGTTCTATTCTACTAGTATATGTACAGCTGCCATCAGACTATTCACGAATCGGGGTAGAATTTGCGGTTGGGAAGAGATTTCAACGCCTTGATTTGCGTGCGCCCGATGAATGAGAACAGTTCTACGCATGCGTCGAATAAGTGGACCGCTACAAAATAAAAAACTTCGTTTCAATTTCAAGTTTGATGCTGTCGAAGATAGATATGAATTGTCTTCAGTACTTAGCTGAAATCCGGCGAGTGTACATATGATCACTTTGCTAAGTTTTGTGCACAAAAACAAACAAGCACATTTCAACCAGCCTAAATTTCCACGCGCGAGTTCCGAATTCTGAGTGTAAAGTGTTATGTTCAAAATCAACAGTAGTGAAACGGACACATTCAACAATTAATTTTCAGAGAGAGGGACATTGTAAACAATTATAAACTTGCTTTCTGATCAAAATTCAAAACTATGCATTGTACAGGAAGAACAGATCGAGTCAGTCATTGTAATAAGGTCGAAGAGCGAACTTCAGCACAAAAAAAAATTTTTTTTTCTAAAATGGATTAGCTAGTGCACAATAAAAAATATTAACAAAAAACTACTCGTACTACGAAGAAAAAAATACAAAAGAACCCAGTACAAAAAAAAAATGACCCAGTGTGGTACAGTGAATCGAAAAGAAATATGGGCATCCCACATCTCCTGCTCCTGGTCATAGGGCTGTTCCTTGCACTCAATCACTGTCATTGTTTTATAACACTGTCATACGGCAAAAGCAATGACTGAGTGCATGTAACAACCGATGGATAGCGGATTGTGAGTGTGAATTTGGTTGGTGCTCAATTTGTTATAATTGTAAGGACATAAAACCTACAAAAACGTCAGAATTTTGACTTCGCAGCCTTGCTTAGTCTCGTCCGTGCGTATGTTTGTTTATTATAATGACTCGGTAATAGAGAGTGGACATAGAAAATATAAGCAGGATAAAAAGTAATCACTCTTCTGCGTACGTCCACGTCTATAAATACAGGCCAGCTGTTTTGGCACTTAGTAAAATATACGTAGTCGTCCACACCTCTTAGAACTAATGCCATTATTCCTTTCTCACTGCGGTATCGTCATTTACATGCATGGAATTGTAGCTTACCAAACTCCACTACAACGCAATTCCTGTTCCAATCCAGAATTCAATTTCAAGTGGCTAAAATTCCATCTCCTTATGATCTAATGATCTACTATTACTTTATTTATAGAAATCTCAAGTTGGGCGTCAATTTGACCTTTAACGAGTTTGATGAGCTGTATGATTCCGTACAAAGAATAGTATCCTCATACCGAAATCGTTATTACGGGCGCTTTTACTATATATAATTCTGAGTGAGTGTATGCTGAAATCTTCGCTGCGGAAAACAACTTCACCCAGCTTGTAAATGAGTCCACGCGAATACCTGACTATCACCGCCATCAAACTGGACCTATTTGTGACTTCTGACCCTGATGTACCATCCCCTCTAGGCTTATCGGATCATTGTGTCATATCAGTTAGTTTCTTGTATACACAATTAGAGAAAATATTCCAAACAGATTCTTTAGGAATTTTAACTGGTAGTTATGTTTCCTCGATAACCACGTGGACTGCGCTACCACTATTCATTTTGGAATGAGGTCTTTTATCCCTCATCAGATTAAGAGTATAAAACCAAAAGAAAAGGATTGGTACAACTCGAGCCGTAAATAGGCTGTCTGGGTTTCGGTCCTACAAGACCAACCCCACAGAGGATAACCGAAAAAAAGTTCAAACGAGCCAGGAATGACTGCAACGTCTTTCTTAAGCATTGAATTTAAATTCAACCAAAAGTTAAGTCAAAAAATACTACAGAGGTAGAAACAATTTTTGGTCTTTCGTTAAAAAAGGTCAGAAGGTTGCACCTTCTTGTTGAAGCCACATGTTCCCCAAGCCCCGCTCATCCAATTGCGGCAGTAAGAAGTCGTTTATCATTTCCCTGTAGTGTTCGCCAGTAACAGTGACCGTATTGCCGATGGCGTCCTCATAAAAATACGGCCCAATCACTCCTACCGCGTGAACGCCGCACCTCACAGTGGCTTTGAGTGGATGTATTGGCTCCTAGTGCATCAGTGCCCCAGAAATGAAGATTTTGCTTATTGACGTAAGCGCTTATGTGGAAATGCGCCCCGTCGCTTAAGATAATTTTCGACACAAAATCATCCATTCCTTGTTGAGATTGAGGATGGCGTTATAGTAATTCACAGGCCACTGAAGGTCAGGAGGCATTAACTGATGCACTCTTTGCACTTTGTATGGGAACATGTGTAAGCCTTTCAATAAAATTCGCTGTAGGGTCCATTTGGGCGCTATGCGGTTTATTATTTGTTATTATTTAAAATATGGAAAAAATTTCTCATCGTTATGTCATACTTTCATTTGAAAGGCCTCAAGCCAAACAACATCAATACAAAACGGAACTCGATTCTACTCTGGGGGAGTCTGCTCCCTCGTTTACAACAATAAAATAATTGGTGGCAGAGTTTAAGCAAGGCCGTACGAGTTGCCAAGACGATCATCGCAGTGGTCGACCAATTGACTAAAAAAGTGGACATGAGAAAACTGTGCGCAAGATGGGTGCCGCGATTACTCACAATGGAACAAAAACAACGTCGTGAGGACGTTTGAATTCATAACCATGGATGAAGTGGGTCCATCACTTCACACTCGAGACGAAGGAACAGTCAAGGCAATGGACCCAAAAGGGAGAATCGGCTCCAAAGAAGGCGAAGACAGTTCCATCTGCAGGCCAGGTCAAAGCGTCAGTTTTTGGGATGCACGTGGGATAATTTTGATTGATTATCTTCAGAAAAAAAAAAAAATCAACGGTGTGTATTATACGTACTTATTGCAGCGTTTGAGAAATGCGATCAAGAAAAACGACCCCATTTGGCGAAGAAAAATATATGTTTAATCAAGTCAATGCACCAATTCGCTCATCCGTCATCGGTTGATGGCTATTTTAAGGAGCTCGACGATTCCCACTATAAACAAGGTATCGAAACTTGTGGATATCGATGGGAAAAGCGAATTGAACTAAAACGAGACTACGTAGCGAAATAAACATATTTTTCCCTAATTTTTTTGTGTTTTCTTTGTTAGGTCGGGTATCCCTTTTTCTGAAGAAGTGTTCTTTCACGCTGGCAAATCCATTGCGTAAGTTTTTTTATCAATATTACGATTTAGGACACATTCGGATCAGATAGAAAACAGAATTTGTCCAGTCCGTCCTTAAAAAAGGTGAATCATCTTCTTTTTCTCCTACCGCAGATGAGCCGTCTGCTCATGAAATATCTCGAAACATGAAAACCTCTCAATGACTATGGGTTTCATAGTTTCAAATCCACTGGTGGTTTGATGGGATATCTCAGCGAAAGCGGAACCAAAGCGTATATAAATCTGACGAAAGCAAGACAGTTGCACTTGATATTTCTAAGGCATCTGACAGAGTTTGGCATCAGGCTGTTTTGTCGAAAGCGCGTACATTTGGAATCGACGAATCTCTTCTTCATTGAATTCAAGTTGCCTTGGATGGTTTCAAGACTGATATTAAAAAAAAATACTCCTGAGCTGCCGGCTCCGTCCTTTACCTGACGCTCTTATTAATGTTTATTAATGATATCTTGTTTGTTACTTCTAACCCAATATATTGCTTTGCAGAAGCCGGTACTCTCTGCTTCCCATATTAGTTCCCGGACTCACGTCCATGATCATCGGCTATAGAACGTAAACGCCTCAAATTCAGATATAAACAGAATTGTTAAATGGTGAACCACGAATACCGCCTTGATCAAAAAGCTTACGGAATTTCTTCAGAAAATTAAAAATACAATTTTATTCATCTAAATCTATATTGTTTCCTTCAGAGTAATACGCATCGACTGCAACACACTTATGCCAGCGCTTGATCCAATCCTCGAAACATTTTTTATATTCGGTTTTCGGTATGTCCATCAGTGTTTCCTGCGATTTTTCCATCACTTCCTCTTGGCTGCTGAAACGCGTTCCCCGTAGTGGTTTTTAAACTCGATTGAACAGAAAGAAGTCACAGAGAGTCAAATCATGTGAATTCGGTGGCTGTTGGATGGTATTTGTTGCATTTTTCGACAAAAAATACGAATAATTTTCTGCCCACAATTCTGGTCTCTTTCGGCGAATTTCTTCACGCAAACGTCTCATAACACCCAAATAATACTCTTTGTTTACTGTCTGGCCTTCTGGCAAAAAGTCATGGTGTACTAAACCGTTGTAATCCATGAAAACTGTGAGCATTGCCTTCTTTTTTGACTGAAAACGACGTGGTTTTTTTGGTCTCGTAAACCCACGTCTCGTCTCCAGTAATGATCCCTTTGATGAATGTGGGATCGGATTCAGCCTCGCAAATCATCTCTTTTGCGACGTCAACACGGTCTCTTTTTTGCATGAAATTAAGGTCTTTTGGCGCCAACTTTGCTGCTACACGACGGAAACCCAAATCATTAACCAGCGGATCCATCGACAATGTTTAAGTCCTCCGCTATCTCTCTGGTCGTTAATTTGCGGTTATTGACCAACATTTCTTTTACTTCCTCAATGTTTTCGTCGGCTTGCGTTCATCATCTTCGATTGACTCACGACCACTTTTAAACGACCGTTTTCTTTAGAGAATCGTTGCCGAAACACTTTTCCAACATTTCCAACGTTCGCGTACCATTAAATCTGTTTTTTACAAGTTCGTTGTTGCAAATTTTAATCCATTTCTAAAATTGTAAAAAATCGCCAATACACGCAGAGAGAGATGTACTCTTGGCTACGTAACTTTTGCAAATGTCAAGCTATGAGGCTAAGATTTGGAAGGTATGTCAACAACGGATTTACCAACTTAACAAAATAAAACAGAACTCAAATCGGAAACCATACGGTGGTGTCCCCGGGAACTTTTTGATCAAGATGGTATGTGTTATTATGCATTGATATTAATAAAATTACTATCTACTAAATAGTCATCAATGAATTATGAAATATTTAAATGTAATGAAGTTAAATAAACGTTAAAACATTTCATAGATCAAAGAAGTGTGATATCAAGTAGGTTTACTAACCCTGCTTTAACGTATAATGTACTTACGATTATAATGTATGCATTCTTATGATATATATTTTTCAGTTTTTACTCAACCGTCGACTAGCTTAAATCGATATTTTCCAGAGTGAAAAAGGAGTCGAAAGGACTAGGACTTGCCCTGAATCCAGATAAACAGAGAATCTGCTTTCATCAAGCAAAGTTGTCACCGTTTGGATAATATTGTATGTTTATACCTTCGATATACATAGTTTTGGATAGGCGATGACTTGGACTGAGTAGCCAATTGTAAAAGAAAGCTCTTGCACTACAAATGAAGCTCTCGCTCTATATGGCCCTTATCCCCCAGGTCCTACTATATGACTCAAAGTTATGGACAACGTCGAACGCCGACATTGTGGCCGATGGTATGAAAAGTTGACAAAACATATTTTTTTATGTTTTTATATTTTTATTTAATAAATACTCGTATACTCAATTAAAAGTATAATTGGGGAAAATGTTATGGTTTAAAGTTATGATGTAGTGATAGAGCATGAATAAACATACAAAATGAGGTTTACCTACGATATTCAAATTGCTTAGCAAAAGAAAGATTTAATTTTTTTTGTTTTTAATTTAAAGGATATATTATATTAGCATTAAATTTAACAAAATATTAAACAAAAGACTCAGGATTCAATAATTGTCATCAATTTGGAAACAAAACGAGCCGTCACTTTCCGAATCTGGGTCTGCCGATGGTGCGCGTGAAATTTTAATATCAGGAGAATCTAACAACTCTAAAACATCTGCGTCTAAATTGTTTTTTTTTTGTCTGTGTGGTTGATGCATACTCGTGATCAGAGGACCAGAAGCAATAAGAAGTCGATGAAGTATATCTTCATTAGTTTTTTCACGAGAACATTTCCGAGAAAAACATTCTCTATATTTTTTGAACATTTTGTTATCAGCCTCCAGTGCTTCCTTACTTAACTGCCCTATTGGAAGCAAAGACTTCTTTATAATGATGCCCCCATAAATTAATATCTTGTGCATGGTAGAAGACATTGGATACCAACAATACTTTTCAACAAACAGATGAGCTGTTTCTAAGGCATAAGTTTAACAACTTCCATGTTGATTTTATATCCACTAGCCATGGCTTTTAATAAAACTCGAAATCTCTTTATAAGGTCAACATCGATACCAGTAATATTGCTTGATAGTTCTGCATTTTCAAAGAAACGTCTGGCAGTATTTCCATCATTACTATTCCCATAGCCAGGAATATCCACAACTACATAAACCAAGTTTATATTTAAATTTATCCTTGATGGCTTTCTTTGTATAATCGACAATCTGTTTATTCTCATCGCCTCGAGCTTGCCATTTTTGTAAGAGCAATTTGTATGGCAAATTTAATAGCATTCAAAAAACTGTATCCAAGACATCCCAAATTCTAACCAAGATACGGATATAATGTTTGTCTTTTTGAATTTGTTAATATTATTAAATTGCTTTGATGTTACCTCACAGATATAGCATCTCATAGCCGAAGACGTTTAGGTCAATGCATTGCATATTTTTCCACCGACCATTATAAATAACATTTTGTGATGAATTTCATTCCTTTGCACTTCGGTTTCATACAAAGTTGGTACTAATGTGTGAATTTGGCTCTCAATACAGTCTCTTTCTCTTCTCACAAGTTCATCTGTTTGATGAGAAAACTGAAATTTGATTGGACGACAATATTTTGTAGATGAAGTTCTTGTGTTGCTCCAAAGTATAAGTTGCTGTTGTAGTGGCCCCTCTGGAGCGCCATGCTTCAAAGGTACCAACGAAGATAAAAAAATATTAGAGTCACTAGTTGATTCACTTGAAAACCACTGTTTATATTCTGAATGGCCAGATGAACCATCGAGGCCCGATTTAGTTATTAAAAATACTTTTTTCAGGTTCCCAATATTTGCAATTACTTCACGCTGAATCTGAATAAGACGTAAGGTCGTGTGATCAAGCAGTGCCTGGAGCCGAATCTTTGCAGTTGTGTCAGAGATTGTAATAGATGTCCTGTTAGGATAGCAATCGTGTTTGGCTCTTTGAATGTACTTGTACGAAGGAAACCGGGTTTTGTCTGTACTTCTTAACATATAATATTATATTGATGAATTGTAAACTGAGCATCTACAAACAGAGATAATTCTTCTTCGTTTAATTAAAAACCATCGTATAGTTTATTCCATCGGTATGTTTTGCGTCGGTAACGTTTTTGACCAATTTAGAAGCATCAACATTACCTGAGGATCGAAGGCTCATTTGGGCCGCGTAATATAATTCTTCTGTCAAATATTTAGACCACATGATAACGCAGCTCTTGTTTTTTTGATTCTGGACAGTTTGTTCTGCTTTCCAAATATTTCCTTAAAAACAAAGATTTGTCACTTAAAGGTCTTTTACCCGATTCATGCATTTTCTCAATTAAATATCTCTTTGATAAGAGATTGTATTGATATTGTTGGCATACCAACCGTCGACAAGCATAATGCATGGAATACTGCGGTAAAGCTACTAGCAGTAGTTGTGGACAACAGTATTACTCATGATGACATAAAATCCTGCTATACTAAGACAATCACTACAAAGAAGCAAACACAAAACGTAAACAATAAATCTGGATCAACATCTCCGCCAGTGAGAACTATGAACATTATAATAGCCCGGAATACAAGAAAAAAAATACTTGTTAACAACCGCAGAAAGAAGCTGTCAACGAATATTCTTGGTGCTGAATTTGGTAATAAGCCTATTTTCATAAATGAAAGTTTATCAACATTGTTGTTTTGTTGCTTTGTTTTACAAAGCTAAGCAGATTAAGGTAGACAAACATTTTTCGTTCTTATGGGTCAGAAATGGGGTTATTTTATTAAGAAAAATGAAGGGGAAAATCCCATTAGAATTTACTCTTTTAAGGATCTACAAAAATTATCTTAAATTATGGTTAATATACAAATGAATCAAATTGAAGTTCCTTTAAAAAGTAATTTATCCTCCTTCTACCAATATGACAAAGATGTTTTTGATGTAGTATGTAATGCTAATGTATTAGCAAACAACTGGTTCAGTATTCATCAAAATATTAGAAGCATGCGCAAAAATTTTGATTTATTTTTAACACATTTGGATTCATTGCTAAAAAAGCCGGATTTAATTTTTCTCTCTGAAATATGGATTTATGACCATGAAAAGGATTATTTTAATATACCTGGATACAAATTTTACTCTAAATGTAACAATTCATATGCAGCGGGTGGTACTGGGGTTTTTATATGTAATAGTTTAAATGAGAATTGTGAGATCTGCAGCCCTGATGTGAGAGGGTCTGATATGATAAAAGTTTCATGCTTTAGAGACGAAAACAAATTTGTTTTTATGTGTTTTTATAGACTTCACGAAATAAGTAAGGATGTTTTTGTTGATGAGTTATCTCCCCTTTTGTGTGACGGACGCTTAAGAAATTTGTTCATTACAGGTGATATGAATATAGACATTTTACAAGAATCTGTAGTAGTGGAAAATATCTTACGTTAGTGTGTACGAGTGGGTTGGAGTCTTGTATCAATGAACCAACAAGGACTTCTGGTAGTACTCAAACTTTTATTGACCATATTTTTGCTAGATTGGATCTAAATGCTAATCTCTCCTTAATAAGTACAATATCAGACTATCAGACTATACAATTACTGATCACAGTATGAACCAACTTTAATTAAGACATGCACGCTTGCTACAGGAAAACTGGCTTGGTGTATACAGGGAAAACAATCCTTCTGTTGGACTCGATATATTTTGTAACATTTTAGATTGCCACGTTGAGTTCTACAGTTTCAAAAAAGAGAAGAGATAAACAAAAAAGACTAAAGCCTTGGATGTCTGATTATTTATTACAGCGAATTTTAGAGAAAAATAAACTACAGGCGAAATGCAAAAAACAACCCAGAAACATACATCTGACGAAAATATATATAGGTAATCTAATCTGTAGTGAGATAGCCTCTGAAGTTTCTATCTGCAAAGAAAACTGTTATATAAACAAATTTCACTGTGCGAAAGGTAATGTTAGAAAGGAATGGGAAAACGTCAATAACTTGTTCAATAAAAATGTCATTTGTGATGGACCTTCTAAAATAAAGTTTAATAATAGGGATATCACTAGTTCTGTAGAAATGGGTAATGTCTTCAATGAGTTTTTTATTAGCGTTCCGATCATTACTCTTTCTGATGCTGGTTATGATATAGCGCCTCCGATTTTGTGTTCGGAAGACTCTCATAATAGAGAAAGTGGTCAACAAAATAGTTGTTTCTATGAACCAATCTCTTCTTTTGAGTTATATAAAAGTATAATGTTGCTGGACGACTCGAATTCTGCTAGGTTGAATAGTTACTCAAATGCTTTTTTGAAGAGAATCTGTTCTAGTGTTGTTGATCTCTTAGCACACATTTTCAACAAAAGCGTATATTGTTCTATTTTTCCGGATAGATTGAAGATAGCTGATGTCATTTCTATATTCAAAGAAGATGATAGGACAAAGCCAGATAACTACAGGCCTATCTCTCTTCTTACGGTCTTCTCAAAAATTTTTCAGAAAGTACAAAAGAGGAGAGTTGTCGCATTCCTTGAAAAATAATTATTCTACTACTTAGCCAATACGGCTTTAGAGCGGGCAAATCAACAGAAAATGCACTTCTTCTGTACGATAGCTTAAATTGCAAAAGAAACACTGCTGCTCTTTTTATAGATATCACAAAAGAGTTTGATACTGTTAACCACGAACTCATATTGGTTAAATTGGAAAAGTCGGGTCTGAGGGGCTGTATTCTTAATTGGTTTGCTTCTTATCTCAAAGATAGGAAACAAATGGTTAAAATTGGGAATTCTTTCAGTGAAATTCGAGATGTTCGGATCGGAGTTCCACAGGGCTCCGTTCTTCGTCCTCTATTATTTATAATCTTCATTAATTCTATCTTTAACCAAGAATTAAAGTGTAACCAAACTGGTTTTGCAAATGATATTAGGTGCATATGATTGCTGATATTAGCCATGATTTGGAAATTCTAAGACATTGGTTCGTTATACACAAGCTAGTTATTAGTGATAAAACTAAAATCATGTTTTTTTAACTTACCATCACTAGACAGGCACTCTCCTAAATGTATCTTTCATAGTTTTGATTGTAAGAAAATATTTTTCAGTATTAGTAATTACGTTGCTAATAACGGTCAAATAAACTGAAATTCGAAAAGCTTGACCGGCTCTTCAAAATGTTTTTCTATTGAAAATATTAATGCTTTTAAATATCTGGGTTTAACTATTGACAACAACAACATGAACTGGAGTATACACACTTCCTTACTAAAAAAATATCTTCTAAAAGCTACATATATTATGTATCACCTAAAGAATCTATGCTCCCAGAAATTTTTAGTAACAATTTATTATAGTTTGGTATAAACTATGTTGTAATATGGGCTCGTATGTTGGGATGGTACTAACAGTAATAGTTTACAACCCCTAATCGTATCTCAGAAATATATACTAAGATTAATATGGAAAAAATAACACCGTGAACATAGTTTTTGCTTGTTCTTCAAATGAAAGATACTTCCACTAAAACATTTTTATTCTTACAAAGTCTTAAAAATATTTTACTTACTTATTAAATCAAAATTTAATTACCTACGGACTTCGCAGCACAGAACGATGTCTTGCTAATATTCCACCTCACAATACTCATCGCTTTTTACATTTTTACATTTCAGTCGCACCCAGACTATTTAACAGGTTACCTTTCGAACTTCGAAGCATAAGAAAAATCTTTGCATTCAACAAAGAAATTAAAAAGTGGCTATTTAAGTTTGACTTCAATGAAATAAACAACTTAATAAAAGTAATTATATAGCGTAGCTTTTACTTAAGAAAAATTCAGCTTTTTTTTATCTTATGCACTAAATGTACAAGCACAACGTTTTCAGCTTATCTAATCTTAATCACCCCACAACAATTGTATTTTATTTTAAGTTATAAATTAAAAAAAAAATTAAAAAAAAAATTAGAAAATATCCATACTGCCTGAGCCTAAAATAAAAATTAAAAATAATCGATATTTTTAGGATATGTAAAGTGACACTGTATATACAAGTATGCAGGAACAACAGAAAAAAAAAAATAGAACGCCATCTCACACCTAGATGAGCTTTAACCCAACATCTTTATATGACAAGCACAAAAACAAATGGCCTGTAAGACATGAAATTCAACAAATTATATAAAACACAATAGACACCCAAAATCTAAATATATTTATAGAAATTTGAAGCTTACTTATCGCTTGTAATTCCATAAAAATTTAAAATGAATATCTCTTGTTTTAGAAAAATAGCACTTAAGACTTGCAACATCCACGTGATCTACTTAAATGTCAAAAACGAATGATTTTATCATAACCGTAAGTTTATAGTACTGGAACTTTGCCTCCCAGGACAACTACGTGTAAATAAAACCGGTTTTGTATAGCTTAGTAATACTTCTATGCACACACATTAGCATTAGATCATTTGAATGCAGTCTGAATATAGCTATTGCTGCCAACTTTGCATACCATCGGCTACACTGTGCGCCGCTGAGAAAGTACTGGTGGAGGTCAGAGGAGAAAATCCCCGCATGTCGTTGAGAAGATCAAGATCATGCTGGACAGATCAGCCCTTGGAATTTGATGCCACCAAGTGAAAAACAGAGAACACTGTCTAACTTCATTAATTTCGGTCAAATCCAACATCTCTAGGTAGTGTCGATATAGTCAATTCAACTAAGGTTACAGTATCTAAAGTCCACCGAGGATGGAGGATAACTAATCATAATAGAAACTAGGATGATCATACCTCGACTTATCTGCCAAAGCATTTTTCAGAATTCTCCTCAGCTTAATTCTTAGTCAGAAACTAATTTTTCAATTAAAAATCTACCTCCGCGTGCTTTCCAATTTAAATAACTTTGTACTCGTAATACTCGTAATTGACATGAAAGATAACAAACTAAAAACAGAACAGCCAGCTACGAAGCTGAGACTGAAGCTGAAGTTGAGACAGAAACAGAAGTACGAGTACATTCCAAATTCAATAATTACTGTTCCCATTGTTTCCGGTGCGCCCAAAACTGCACATGAAGCTTACATTTCACCATTAAGATGCAACATCTCAACTTGTACTTCTGCTTGTACTTCTATGTAGATATTCACCCAAATGACAAACTTTCTAAACAAAACTCTAAGTACGAAAATTATATTTGCATAAACTTTAATCACTTGTACAGCAATTCAACATAGCATTGTGTAGGTATTCGAAATGAAAAAGGAAACGGAAACTGCGAACTGCATCCGGAATACTCTTACACTTTCCTTCCAGTGTCAAAAAGTTATTTTTCATTTCGTTTCCGCATTTGTCAAAGTGGAAAGAGAGAGAAAAAAAAAAAAAAACAAACGAGACCTATTCGTCCTGGAACAGACCTCATGCAGGAAGAACTTTTGCCTTTCCGAAAGACAGGTTGTGTCTATGTACTCGTACTTTATATTTCTCTCCCTTGATTTTAATGAATTTCAATTTCCGGAATTAATTTCATCGTTATCTACTTCTGCTATTCATTTCTGGCCTTGTGTTTTGTAGCCTTGTTATGAGTTCTCGTACTCTCGGTACTTCTTCCAGTACTGAGTGCTCGCATCTGTACTTGTATGTTTTCGAGTAATTCGAATACTAAACTTTCATATTTGTACGAAGAAGAAGTCACCAAGTTTCTTGTAAAGATAGACAAATTTGAAATCCCAAGGATTGCAGGAGGTTAAGACATTTTAATATGCTTTCATATGCTTATTAAATGAGAGTGGTGTGTACTTCAAAACTATGTACGGAAACGGGTTTGCACTCTCGAGTGTATCTAAAGATAGAGAGAAGTATTTCAAAGCATAATTTGTCATTAGCAAATACTATACGTATACACACTCCACTCCTGAGCACTTGCAGAATATCTTTTGTTAATTTTTTATTTTTTTTTTGTCATCTTATAAAACTCTCGCTTGGTTACGAACATTCCGGTTTATTTGTGCTTCATTTTTTCTTTAAGACAAAACTAAAAGGAATAACTGCCATTACTTTGTGCCAGCTGTTGCACTTTAATGTGTTCCACCATTAAGGAAGTAATTATCTCCTAACGTGCATCAACAATCGATTATCTACGATGGCGTTATGAGGGACTAATTTTTTTTCAGGCTTTTTTCAGTTCCATTTATTGCATTGACAACTGGTCGTAATTGCCCGATGGTTAAGTCATTATTTAGAGTCAACCGGCTAAGTTGACTTGTGTCTGAGATGAAATTTAAATGCTTTATTAATACGAAAGACAGTCGATTAGGAAAATCACGACCTTACCAGCAGAGCACAGCTGTTGGCCTGGCTGACTGGTTGTCGACCTCTAACTAAATATTTAATTAGAAATTCCTACCTAAAATCTGTCACCGATGAGTGAAATAGAGTTTACCTAGACTACTTTATTAAATTCTATTCGGGGTATTTAATTCCAAAGCTGGCAGAGAAAATATCTTTAACAGATAAGGCAAACATTGG
Source organism: Volucella zonaria (assembly GCA_963966105.1). NCBI lineage: Eukaryota > Metazoa > Arthropoda > Insecta > Diptera > Syrphidae > Volucella > Volucella zonaria. Next base: position 8,784,086 of record OZ014530.1, read on the forward strand.
CTCTACGATATGGCAACATAAAACGTTTTCCGACTGATTGACTATGCAGATAAGATTATCTAGATCCAAAAGCAACTTAACTATATGGATATGATCTGACTTAGGCCATTGAAACATATGTTAATAAATTTATGTACTTATCCACGTTCAGATGTAATACGCATTTTGAAGGATAAACATCAAATCCGTTGTTATCTGTTATCATTGGAGGAAGCGAAACAGAGATTGCCAGTCTAAAGAGAGGAATTTGCAAACCCTCCGGAAGGAGACACTAAATTTAACATATTTTCCCAATGACAAAGAAGAACCCAGGGTCTTCAAAGTGCGCATAATAAAATTACTCTCTAAATTTGATTTTGGAATGTGTCACCCCTGAATGACAACAGCTGCCTTTTTTAATACTCTTGAATGTAATGCTCGATTAAGGAGGAATTTACTACCATGTTGGACACAACCTACGCCTGTTTAGAGTAAGATGTTAAGATCATGACTTTAATGTAAAAATCAGGAAAGATATCCTTTATGGAATAGTTGAAAAGTACAGTCTCCACAAAGGATAGTATGTGCCTGGATAATATGTTCAATAAAATAAAAACTACATAGCGACCTAATTATTTCACGATTCTCGAGCCAAGTACAATAAGCTAAGAAGGCATACCTCCAGAACCCCTTTATCTCTTTTAGTGGTGCATACATGCATTCTGACGAGTTTTTGATAATTACCAGTCATTTATAAAGGCTTAGAGGTTATTCCTATATTGTTGATAATTGTCTAGATGCCGCAACAGATGGCGTTCAACCTGATTGTATTGCCTTTTAATATTTTTGACAACAAACCCAAAGCAAACTTTTTTGATGTTAATCGTTTAAATTACTTTATTAGCCTCTGCCACTAAACTGATGAGCACTTGTTGTTTTCTTCTTTTAAAATAGAGGACTCAGATGAGGAACTAGTCCATTGTACTTCCAGTACATAAGTTCCTTTTACTCAAATTTATCAGTCTTTCGTAGGGAAATGAGAAAACGCTTCAGTGGTAAAGTGTCCATAGTACCAGGACCCATTACTTGATGCGAGATAGTGCTCCACGGTATCATCATCACTTTCACAGCAAGCGTCGCAGAATATTGTGCCACTTGTGCCTACCATAGTTATGTGCGTAGCTGACCTCTTGAAGACGTTTGAACTGCCAACAACCTGTAGATTCGTGCCAATGTGCAACCGTGCGTGAGGCTTAAGTGGTAGTGGACTAACTTCCAAATCGGAAGGTTCTGTGCTCGAATCCCAGCCTCGTCCGAAAGACATATCCATTTTTCAGTTTACGAAAATCAAGTAAGATGAGTAGTTGACTAGAAATCAACATCAAGCCAACTTCCAAAAAAAAACCTAAATGTCAATGAAGGTCATTACCGATGAACAGACAGTTCTAAGGTAGGTTCGAATGCTGAGAACCTCATTTCTGGGCCTCGGCCAGGAAGTGCAGTGTCGATTTAAAACAAACAAATCCAAGTGAACTCAGCTTTCTGCGTCCAAAAAGCCTTGCATTCTCGAACTAGTTTTAAAGCCGCGAGAAGATCCATGTAGGTTTTAACCGCAACTTGGCTATCTCTATGGAAGTAGATGGCTTCACCAGATTTATTACAATTTTGATTATTGGCATCAAAATTCACATTTATCTCTCCTAAGAGGACAGACACAAGTTTTCCTAACTAGGAGTAAAACTGAAAGCTGTTGTCTTTCGAAAAAATGCCAGCGCCGCAGACTACATCGGTCTGGGAGCCATCCGAAAAGACCTGCCTATATTCTTTCTCTGGTTAAGATTCTGGCCAAAAACTAATCTGCAGCACAGGGAAAATCGATTTCCTGCTTTCGCTGCAACATAAGTTCGGGTGCCATTGTATTTAAAGGCCTCGCATCGAAGCGCAAGGTTATCGAAGTGTGTGCTGTACCAGAGATTTCTCTTTAAATGGAGAATGCGGCCCAAAATATTGAGGGGGGAGAGATTTATCGGAGCAAGGGTTGCTGGAAAAAGGGTCCATCCAGACGAGACAGATTGTCTCGTAAAAGCAGCAGTGACATATTTTGATCATATCATAGCCGTGTAGATCCAGAGCACTTTCATCGGTGACAAAGATTCTGCTTTGCTAAAAGCTCCTATACACTTCCAGAAAGTCGACAGCGCGTTGAAGCTTTTCGAAATGACGTATTTTGTCCCAAGAAATTTGCTATCCAATCTTCGATCACGTCTCAGACTGTCTGGGCTTTGGAACTTAATGTCGATGACATGATAGTACATATACGTCGTTTACATATTGGTCGAAGCCAGAATCCGAAATGAGGGTTCTATTCACCATCACTGTCGTTGCCCCAAAAACTTGGGATTCAGTTATCTCAAGTTTGAGATAGAGAGTTTTTGCTTTAGACTCTATGTAGCTGACAGTGCGCAATTATTGCAGGTAAATGGTTCCAGAAATAGAAGACACACATCGTAACCACAGTCGAGGTGTTTAAGATCAGCCGACGAGCGCCGACTGAGATTTCAAACTCTTCCAACAACTTACTTCTATCTGCTTGTGCTACTTTACGCCTTAATAACTTAGTTTGATAATATAGATACAACAAATTATTTTGAGATGCCTCTCGTACATGAGGCTGACCTTATACTGTCGCATCTATTGGCTGTTTCTTTGGATTATTCAGGCAGTGCGCTGATGGCGTTATACAAGATGAGGCGAAAGCAGTGTCTTAATGTGAATTGACTTTGTTAGATATGAAAAAAAATTTCGCTCTGTTTTCACGAGAAGTTTATTCGAAGGTGTAAAATTGGCAACATTAAGCTGAAAGAATGATATTGGTCAAATGACAACCTCCTGAGTTGATGCACGTTTGTGCTCATTTTACGGCATTTTTAATTGTTGCTTGCAAAACATCTAGCTCCAAATTGGTAATTTCTTCTTCGATGTTGCCTGTCAAGACTTGCAAGGTCTTCCCACAGGAAAAAGTCTGGCGTCGTCTGATCTGGCGATCTGGTCGGCCAGTTCAAATCGCCAAATCGGGAGATCACACGGCCTGGAAATTGGTGATTCAAAACCACCATCGTTGCATGAGCTGTGTGAGCGGTTGCTCCATCCTGCTGGAACCAACAATGCTCGAGACCCCATCCAGCAACTTGTGGAAAAGAAACTCATTTAACATCTGTCTGTAGCGCTCATCAATTACGGGTGATGCCGTCGACGTCCTCAAAAAATAAGGGCATCACTTTTTCACTGCAGTTGCCGGACTAAGCTCTTCGTGCCCCAGAAACGCAAATTTTTTTATGTATTGGGTATATAACTTAATTCGTGCGTTTTTTTTTCAAAATTTGAACGTTTATTTAAGAAAATCATGTATAATAGTATTATTCAAAGTATTGCCCATCTGAAGCTATGACTTTTTCCTATCTTTCTGGCAATTTGTGGATCCCGTCATAAAAAAACTGCGCAGCCAAGAATGAATCAAGCCAATTTTCGATATTCTGCTCTGATGTGAACCGTATTTCAGTGAGGGTGTTCTGCATCGACCGGAACAAATGGTAGTCAGAAGGGGCAAGGTCTGGGCTATAAGGCGGGTGGGGTAAGACTTCCCATCCACTGTTTTCCAAATAGTTCTTAACCGGAATAGCAACGTGAGGCCGAGCGTTGTCATGATGGAGAATTATTGCCTTGTGTCTGGTCGCATATTCCGGGCGTTTTTCGGCCACTGCTCTCTTCAAACGGATTAATTGTGTTCGGTAGCATTGTCCATTGATGGTTCCACCCGGTTTTAGCAGCTCATAATATAGCACACCCACCTGATCCCACCAAATAAAGAGCATTACCTTCGCGCCATGGATATTCGGCTTTGCCGTTGATTTGGCTGGTTGGCCGGATTTCACATATGATTTTTTGCGCTTGAGGTTATCGTAATGGATCCATTTTTCATCACCAGTAACAATCCGATGCAAAAATGACTTCCTTTTGTGGCGTTCCAGCAGCATTTCGGACATGCAAAACCGCCTTTCGACGTCTCTCGGCTTGAGTTCATGTGGAACCCAATTTCCTTGCTTTTGAATATATCCAGCTGCTTTTAAACGTTTTAAAATGGCTGCTTGAGTGACACCCAAAGATTCTGCGAGCTCTTCTTGTGTTTGGCAACAATCTTCATTGAGTAATGCTTCCAGTTCTTTATCTTCAAACTTTTTTGGCTGCCCAGGACGTTCATCGTCTTCCAAGCCAAAATCACCACTTTTAAATCGTGCAAACCACTTTTGGCACGTTCGCTCAGCTATCGCATGTTCACCATAAACTTCCACCAAAATACGATGACTTTCGGCAGCAGTTTTCTTCATATTAAAGTAATGAAGAAGAACTCCCCGCAAAAACACTTTTTCAGGCACAAAGTTCGACATATTTGAGTGAAAAAAAATTATTGTTGTTTACGCTTCAAATGAATGACATATACTGAAATGACGTACAATGACAGTAGCTTTCCAACGCATGTTCCAATGGAATAATACAAGTTACGCCATCTCTTAGCAAACCGCACGAATTAAGTTATAGACCCAATAAATAACCACTTAAGTTGAAATGGGCCTCGTCGTTTGTTATGATTTTGGATACGATAATTATCCTTTTCTTGCACCAGGTCTAACGGAGCATGGGAGTAAGTTAATTTCACTTGACGGTCAGCAGGCAGCAATTGGTGAACGATTTGCACTTTATAAGGGAATATCTTCAGGTCTTTCACCAAAATTCGACGCAACGAACGTTTGCTGATGGCAAATTGTGTTTCGTTGTTTCGTCGATGTTTGTGGACTCTCTTGAACTTTCCCGGGCACAGCAGTCATATTCTCGGCCGAACAAGCAATACGTGGCCGGTCACTTCTTTCAACATCTCTAGTGGACCAAGTTTGCACAAGACGCTTAGTCAAACTCTTAATTGTTCTCGCACATGGTGCAGGACGACGAAGAAAACTACGACGAAATTCATGCTGCGTTACAACAAAGGACCGGAAATTGGTTAAATAAGCTGTAACAATAATTCCGCGTTCTTTAGGCGTGTATCGCTCCATGCTTATTATCAACTAATTCTCTATTCGTTTACAACGTAAATGACACTTGACGCTGTTTCCAAAAATTATGGCACTTTCACATTATGACATTACTTTTGCCCCCCTTGTATTTTCTGCACTTGCGTTATGTACTGGATCTCTATCATCTTTGTGTGGCATGTCTTAATATCTGCATATACTTAACCATGCTAGTTCTTCTTTGATATCTAGGAGATACTTTCTCCTATTCCAAAGCTCATTTAAGTCCGAAGACATGGCACTACTGATTGTTTCTGTATTTTTAAGAATATAGTCAGCATGTTTACGCAACTTCCTGTTCTTTGGTCGAACGCAGATCTGCTGCGACTTCGTAAAGAAATCAGAAAAGTTGAAATAGAAAGAACATTAGAATCTAATTCGGATTTCGAAGAGTGCCTCTTATAAGAACCTTTGCGAAAAGATTGGAACTGTCGGTGTAAGCAGCAAGCTGGTTCCCTAAAGGGAAAAATCAACCAGGTTGGAATCAGTCGGAAAATCTGATGGCACTTACACAGAGTCGAAAGGAGAGATTTTCCGTCTTATATTTGAGGCTCACGGCCCAACTAACCTAATCAGAAGTAGCAGAAACACAATGTATGGATAACCAGGGGTTGCCCGCAAAGTGGCGATCTGTCTCCACTGTTATGTGGATGTTGGCCGACTCACTGCTTAACGCGCTCAATAGTTCTGATGTCCATTCACAAGAATACGTGGATGAAGTAGCTGTATTGTCTGTTGATTATGACTAGCGCCTATCCTACGCGCAGGTAGTCCTAGACGTGAGAAACGATTGGTGCACTAGAGATGGTTGATGAATTAAGGTTGTTTTCTTGACGCGAAGGCAGAAGCTTATTGGTCTGACTCATTTAGTGCTGAAAGATAAGCGGTTGTTATCCCAGATAAAAACTTCTATGGACTAAACATGTTACGTCGATAGCGTCTTAGAGGCTGTAGACCTTCTGGCAGTGCAAAGGAGCCGCATGCAAGACGTCGGGCGTGTCACCGAGAAGGGTCCCTTGGATCTACAAGCCAATCATATCTGATGCGTCGGTTGTCTAGTGGCAAAAGCTCTCATAAAAATACGTCATTTTTGGTTTTACAAGACTGCAAAGAACGGTCTTTCGGTCTTGATTAAAATCTATCCCCCTGATATTCATATCATGGGCAGCCCTTTGAAATTCATTTTCCTTTTTTGGTAAAAGACGCAATGGAGCTTTGGTAACCATGCCCGCCGACTATCTTTTGTCTCTGGTCTTATGGACATGTTGTCGGATGCAATGATACCAGAACTCCTGGTGCGGAAAAAAATACGAAGTCGAATTTCCCTCTGCCTAAGACCCCTTTCGGACAGAATCTGAGTCAGGAGAGGAATCTAGCCGGGTCTTCACGGATGGCTCTAAAAATCAGAATAGGATTCCGCGCTGGTATCTTTCTCGAGGACGACAACGTTAGATCTCACTATATTGTGAGGAACCGGAGAAGGAGGTGAAACTGCATTTAGAAGCTTCCTGAACCCTCTTACAACTTCCAAGCTAGTTTGTGAATGCAAGAAATCACTGAACGTCAGAGGGCTAATTTAACACTGAGTCTTGTCTTGCTGCTGGGTCACAATGGGAAGACTGAAAGCTGATTACTGCCGTCTTGACGGCGTACTACACTTTCGCCAAGAACTCGAATGAGCTGGGCATTGGTAATACAACATCCTGTAACTATTGCAGTCAAAGTGATGACGACGGCGCGTAGCTGCATCAAGCTGCAGGTACTCGGCGTTGACGTGTTGGGTACTGTTACTGGAGGAACTTTATCGCTTTGAAGCGCTTACTCATCATTATAATTGTAATTTCTGCTCAAGCTGTTCTTTGTCAGACCAAGATTACCGTTGCACCTTCTAGCACTAAGTATTGAAGTTTAATGTAAAAAATTAAGAATTGATTGATAAATTCTCACAGAGTCAAGTATTGATCTGCAAAAGCATACAGCTGTTTGTACCGACGCTTATGGATAACAATAGAAATCCCATCAAAAGAGTTTGAAAATTTTCCTAATGGAATGAACATTTCACTGCTATTGACGGAATGAACTATAGTAACAAATTCAATCAAAAAGCAATTGACGCTAACAGACACAGTTCCATCGAAAACATGCACAACGTACACTTCACCAAATGAGAGCTCTTAACTCTATCAATGGACGGTATGTAAAATCCTTCGACAATCCAAACACGAGTGCTATTCGATTTAGCTTGCACGCGAACTCAATGGAGCATCATACTTGTAAATCCGGAAACTGAACAACAATCAGACAAAGTAACATATTACTTCCGGCACTTTATAAAGTCAATCAACTGAGGAAAATTGCAATTCTCTATTGCATGATTGACACTTGTAATTAATGTGCCAAGTTAAAAGTAACGGCGGTCGAAATTGGCTGACTAAATCCAAATCAACTTCCCAGACACTCTGACATAAGAGTTCCACTACCATACATCGAGTAAGGACCGATTACTAAAAATTTGTAATGATTTTGATTTTTGATTTGGAAAAATAATTTTTCTAGCCTTCGGACAGATAGATAAATAGGTATTCCCAATACATGGGGAACTAAATATAGGTTAGATAGATTTGAAGAAACCCCTTTGCTGTTTGAAATATAATTTTGTGGATTGGATGACATAATAATTTCTTTTTTTTTCAGAATTAGGATTACCATCTTCTTACAACTGGATGTAACTCTTTGCTTGCGCAAATAAGATTAGACGTTTTTATTATTCAAAATTAGTTTGTGAAAGTTACATTTCGCAAAAGTCGTAATTTTTTCTGACAACATAATCGCCTTTCTGAGTTCGAAATTCGCACAAAGGTTAAATGTTTCGAAGAAAGTAGTTGAGTCGCGCCCCAAGCAACAAATAAATATGCATGTGCTGGTTGTGTGCACGCCATAACATCACTTCGCTAAGCTGGGGGGCTTAAAGCAACCTAAAAGCAATGGATTGATGTCGATATACTCGTACTTAAATTGCCTCAGGGAAATTTTGTAACACAACATTCGACCTCGACAGGGGAACTTGATTGGCTAAAAACTTGGCCGACGCTATTGTATCTTCATATGTTGAATGCTGCGAGGACTACAGAACTTCTTTTACAACGTATAATGAAATTCAAAGGGGAATCTACGAGGAACTCTTGTGGGGACTTAAGGAACATTCCGGTTACTACTAAAATATATCTATGGAAAGGGTAGACTACCCCCATAGGTACACTTAAAGCTCCAGGAAAGGAGTTCAGAGGCACTTTCAGGGAAATATTAGAGCTCATTCGGATGACCCAATTCTACGGTTGCAGGACTAACATATCGGACGAAGATGACAAATTGTCTAAAACACTGGTCTACAACATAGAAAGAGAATTCAGGGTGCTTACATTGATGTCGAAATATGCTACACTTAAGGATAAGAAAGGCAAATCTAGGTCATGAGGAATTGAATATCACTGCTCTAAAGTGCAGTGATAGTACTCCTCCTTTTGTTGTCCACGATTACCATCACGGTTCTCATGTAAGGTGCCCGTAATGGAACTGGTGTAAAAACGAGTACTTCTCGGTTAATTACAGCAAAACAGCTATTATTCCCTTCACAAGGAAAGAGAGGTAAATTTCTCCGACCTCACTTAGAACTCTCATATCCAAAAAAAAACCATAGAGAAAGCCGGGCTCTCAAAATGGACTGGGTCTACTGAGTAAAAACTGGGCCCTTAACCCAAAAATGACGCTGTGGATCTATACAGCAATTGCTAGACCTATAGTTACTTAAGCATATGTGACAAGGGCTGGACTAAACGAACTTCAAAGACATGCCTTCCACACGCAGTTAGGTGGTGCAATGAGAACAGCACCTACCGCAGCATTAGAGGTTCTGCGGAATTTCCCACCTCCTCATCTTCACATACGGAAAGAAGCTCTCTACTCTCACAGACAACTGTCGGAGGAAGTACAACTTCAACCATAACATTATGGTTACATTTCCTGATCAATGGTACTAGGAAAGTGATACACTGGTGTGGTATACCGACGGATTCAAACTAGATGGGGTTCGAGCAGGCATATAGGGAAAAACTACAAACATAACTTTACGGAAGTATCACTGTATTTCAAGCTGAGGTACACGAAATAGAGCTCTGCTTTAGGGAGAACTTAAAAGGATCTGACACTTACAAGAACATATACATATATTCTCTCTGAGAGTAAAGCGGGGCTCTACTTGCTTTCAACGCTTTTGAGACAACCTCAAAAATTGTCTGGGTCTGCATTAAACTTCTCAAAACATTAGCTAGCGCCAATAGAGTCCATTTAATCTGGGTGCCAGAAAACAGTGGTTGCGAGTAATGAAAGAGCAGACGAATTGGCCAGAAAAGTTTCGGCTTTAACATTCATGTTGCTGCAAGCATTTTGCGTGTTACCAATTAGTTATATAAAAAGATATATAAATAACTAGCTAAAAACAGAGGCATAACAGGCAAGGTAAAAACCTTTTTCCCAACCCCATCCCACAAAAGAGGAAAGCAGCTCCTACAGCTTTCTAGGGGTCAGATGAACCTGACGACTACGCAACACCTGCCGCATGTGCAACGAGGGCGAAGAAACAGCAGGGCATATACTTTGACTCTGTAGCAGCTTAAGCAGAACCTGTCTACGTCTTCTAGGTAAAATAAATCTTGAGGCAAAAGTTATCATTGCCAGCTCACTCAGAGATATAGCCGAGTTTATTAAATTTTCAGGTATCAGGAGTGAACTCTTTTTTTTTTCTTTATTTCTTGACAATATGAAGTATAGATATAAATAATATGCAATTAGTGTAAATAATTTATTTGTCTATTGTAAGTAATAGCTTTTTACAATCTATGTATTGCTCTAAGGCAGTGGCGAAAGTGCATAACAATTTGTATTTCAACTTGTACAATAAAACTTAAAAAAAGGAAATATTGATGGGGAACTATGGGACGAAAAGAAAAATAGTTACGATAATGAAACAAAAAGTGAATCTAAATATTGCATTATATTCGAAAGAGAAAATCCATTTTTTTATATTATTTATAAATACAAAATTGTTCCTCTCACACCTAAGGTTTGCAGGTAATGAATTAAATAAACGGGCAGCCGTTACATAATAAAATCTAGAAAAGTGTATCCTATAAATAGGTGAAAGATTTGCGAAGTGTCTCGTGTGGACTCGTAAATTATAGTTTTCATGATCTCTAACATCATAAAAACCTGATTTTTCGAAAAATATTTTAAAGACTTAAAAACAATACAAATGTCTTAATGGAAGAATTTCAAACGTTTTGAAAAATGCGAAACTAGATTTTCTCCGATTAACTTTGGCCATTACTCTAACCACATGCTGTCGTTTTATTAACAACGGCTCTATTTTGTTAAAATAAGCGGCACCGCAGCAAGAATTACCATACTGTAACTTTGATTTAAATACGCCATCGTATACCATTTTTAAAATTTGATAATTGCAGTAAAGGCTCAGGTGATATATTTGCTTGACAACTCTATTCAGATATTGTTTTAAATATGTTTTTTTATGTTTTTACTATTACTCAAATTAAAGGATTAACAAATACATATGCATTACCCGCAAAGCAGAAGATCAAACAGAAGATATTTAAATTTCAACTTTAAGTTTAAATAATAGCATTACTTATATGAATTCAAAAAGATATAAGAGAACAAAATTAATTAAATAATTAATCAAAATTAAAGTACAATATTATCGATGTAGGAAAGCAAAAATTTCCTAATCTCTTTTTTAATTTTTTTTTAAATTATTAATGCTTATCAGTTTCAAAGGAAAATTATTTAAAACATGGGGGATCATGTAATTGAACTAAGAAATCATCCCCGTCCGGCCTCACACCGCCTTGCCTTACTTTTAGTATATTTGCTTGCAGCTTTTGCAGTTTATGAAAATGGTATTTTGCTGCACTTCCCCAGGCCAATATTCCATAGCTTAGTTTTGATTCCACTAATGCGTATTATACTTTTTTAAGCACTGTAATAGTTGAGCATTTCTTCAGATATACCATCGCGAAAAGTGCTTTTTTCATATCTGACCTAAGCCTCTGAATATGGTGTTCCCAATGAAAGTGACTATCGATTACACTATCAAGATATTTGTATTCTTCCACAACTTCTGCTCAGATTTCGCATGCGGACACTTGGGGTTCCGAAAATGAATAGTAGGGTTTGTTGGTCTACCGCGTGTTCCCCTAATGTGCATGAGCTTAGTTTTGTTTGCGTTTATTACAAGACTCATGTCATGGCACCACGAAGTAATTGTTATTCGAATATGAAAGAGCAATATCATCAGCAAATGCTGTGATTTTGCCCTTAAAAGCTTCAATGAATAGCGAATTGATATACATAAGAAACAATTACGGTCCCAAAACAGAACCTTGAGGGACACCAATATCTAAATATTTTACAGAACTCAAAGCATCCTTTCATTAATTGCTTGCGAATCTTTAGGTAGGAACTAAACCAGTCGTGAATTAAGCCTCCGAAACCAGCATTGAAAAGTTTATTTAATAGTAATTTGTGGTTCCCATTTGGGAGTTATTCGAACTCGTGTATATTTCCTCAACTAGTTTCAGTAACGCATTTTTAGTGGATCTGCGGCTTCTAAAACCAAACTGATATTCGCTAAAGAACTGGGTCCTATTTAAAAAAGAAAGCATTCTGCATATGCCTCTCTCAAAAACTTTCGAGAAAACTGATAACAAGGAAATGGAACGATAATTGTTTAATGATGTTGTTTTACGGGAAGAGGGGAAGATACCTTTATACACACAGGAATTAAAAATAAAACAAAGGACGTCAGAAATCTGATAGGATAATTTTTTTTAGAATCATGCTGGAGACGTTATCCAGCCCAGTTGAATTAGACTTTTTTTGATGCTATAATTCTTTGAATTTCAAGTGATGGAAAGTCGGTGAAGAAAAAGCTTTCAGGTTGAAATCTAGTCTCCAATATATAATTATCACAACACATCAGCAGTTGCCAGCATTCATTTGCCTTTGACCAGAACCTTTGTTCGCAAAAAAATTATTAAAATGGTTAGCAACTTCCAGAGGCTCACAAGTTGTAGAATTATTAAAATTTAATACAATGTCACATTTAGATATAATTTTATTTAATATTCCATTAACAACCTGCCATTCTTTTTTGGGGGTACCAAGACTTCCTGATAATTTGTTGTTATAGTAACTATTTCTGCAGTTGGGTATTTCTGTTTTTAATTCTTGACAAATGTTGCTATAATATTTGCTTAGTCTCGCATTATTGAGGTGTTTTTTACTTAGTAAACAGAGATGTTTTTTCTTCTTGAGTGCGATAGACATCCACTGTTTCAAGCATTTTAGTTTGTTATTAACAATATTTTTCTTCTGAGAACACCCTCTTACTTGAGGGTGTAAAGTCCACCCACCCGCTTAAACTAATCTAAACTAAAGAGTGCTCAAGATCTCTTAAGCGCGCGCATATTATATTAAAAAACACTTTATACACTCGCACAAGATCCAAGTACCAAAAGAATTAACGCCATTGGACCACCTACGAACGTCTCATTTCGTTCAATAGATGGGTGTGTAGAAAGAAGAGATAATTTTTCAGCAAATTGATTTTTCTCATAAATCACACACATATTTGGATGGACGGGTACATAAAGAAACGGTGATCCACAAAAAACTATTGCATTCCAAAAAAGTTACTCTCTCATATGGTTTGTGTCACGGCGGCATAATTCGGTAATTTTTTTTTAAAGGTGATGATGCTGAAGGTTATCGACAGATTTTGATTTACTTCTTCTTCGTGATCTTCAACAAGGCGGCGCTATGCAGCATATACCTCATCAAATGGCCAACGAATTGCGAGTGCAGTGCGCCATCTTGCTGGAAACAAACATTTCCCTCATCCATGTCTTCAAGTTTTAGCCATAATAATTCATTGCTTATTGTCCGTGTCATATGACGCCTCCTAGCCAAAAACTGTCAAGCCCAGTAATAAAACGATGTGGGGGGAAAGGCTTTTTGCCAAGCATTTTAGGATTTGTTAAGCCTCAAATGAGTCAATTCTGCTTATTACCCAAGCATTGCAGACGGTAATGTGCCTTATTGCTGAAAATAATTGTACGGTTATAAGTTTTATGGATTTCTTGCAGTTTTAACAGCAAAGATACAATGCAGCTGCAGTTCGACAGGCTTAAGCTTTGGCGTCAATTGAACTTGATAGCCCTGCTGGCCTACATGTATGTAAAATTCGGTTGAGTGTTGATATGGCCAATTCTCGACTTTAAAAGCAATATTGCCAGGTGATGGGCACGATTTCTGTTCTTTACATCACTAAATTGTCCCAATAGTTAAAATTTCTCAACATTTGAGAGATTTGTGTGGAACACGATATCAGTCTTGTCGTGTCAATTGCAAGGCTGAAAAAAGATACCTCCTGTCTAGGCTCAAGCCTTAAAAAAGCTGTGGGGCTATGAACTTGGAATTGAAATTTTGAAATGGGTAATTTCGGAAACTATGACGGATCTAGATTGTTTAAAGTCTTTCTTATACACGGTAGTATGAAATTTCTCATTTACTGATCATTGAAAGGGAGTTATACGAGTATATTTTGAAAAAGCGAAGTTTAATATCTTCAACTATATAACTAAGATTATGCTAGTAGCCCATTACTATAATTTTTGTTTCCTTTTATTGGGAAACCACTTACCAAAGCATTAAAGTGAAACTTTCCTTTTTCAATTCAAAAGAAAAAAATAAAAAATTAATGCACCCGCAACGACTTGGAAAGTTGACTGTTGACTGTTGGTTAGTTTTCCAAGTACGGGGGATACGATTTTTCGCTCTAAAATATGTCAAATGGAAGACCACAGGTAGTCATTTTTAGTGAAGAACTTGCAGAAGCTGTTGAAGAAATTCCATCTACAACTGTCCTTTGCCAAAGTGCCAACCCAAAAAGGTAATGGAGACAGTATGGTGGACGGGAGAGTGAGATTTTTGTGCATGATTCGTTTCACAAAGGAAGAGAAATAATTACAGCAGAGCCATACTGTAGACCAATCGACATAATGCATAGAAAATTAATCCGAAAATAGCTTTTACTGCTATTTATGGAACTGCTCCTTTTTATTCTTTTGAAATTTTTATGTTAACACATTCACCTTTCGTTTATGCGCTCTAGCATCACTGGTATTGAGGACTGGCAGTGTCATACACCGTTAAATCGCATTAGCGCCAAATAATTGCTATATTTGCCGTATTCAGGAAAAAAAGTTTCGCCGTAAAATTATTATTTGATAGACTACTTCCATTTTATGTTGGTTCACTCCTAATGATTTGAATTACAAGTTTCCACTAACAATCCATTGAAACACGAAGGTATTTTTACTTTTATTTGCCGTCTATGAATACCGTTCCATTACTGGAACAATAGGATGATACATCAATGTAATTTCTCATGAGCTGCTTAAGGACTTTTCCCATTTATAGCGGCTTAGATTGACTGTGAATGAAATAATTTCCTATTTGGAAGAAGATGAAGATGTGTTTGATGTCGAGATTTCTACAACACCCCCTGATAATGGCATTAGTGATAAAGACAGCGGTGATGGAGAATCTTCCAACATTGATAATTTGTCAGGAAATCAGCTTTTAGCAGAGGCGGAATTCAAGGCCATCGTCACAAATCAAGCTGAAATAAAGGTAACCAATTGTATTTCGGATGACTCTCTTGTAGATCAATCTGATTAGTAGGTTGCTAATATATCAGCAGAGCATCCTCCGTCCTATAAAAAAATGATTTAGTTGCAAGGAAGTGGAAGCCTCTAGATATTACCGAAAAACAAGAGAGAGACCCTAATCCGCCTACTTTTTAAGAGGATCTGGATAACCCAATAAAGTTTTGTGAAATCTTTTTTGATAAAGCAAGCCCACGACAGCGTTATAGTTGCTACGGCAGAAATTAAACGTTTTGTTGATATGTTTTTATTGTCAGCGTGGTCAGATACTGAATGTATTGGGAACAAAGAATTGACTACAATTTTCAGGAAGTAACATCTGGTATGTCTAGAAATAGGTTGGAAGAATTATTGTGATACTTTCACATTGCCGATAACAATAATTAAGAGCGGACTCTCCTCAACAGAAGATGATTGCAATACTATCCCGGCAATAAAAACCGTACTCATAAGTCAATTATTAAATTACTTGGTAGACGTAGTAAAGTAGCATATCCTATTTGGCTACAAGAATTGATAAATTTTTACTGAGAAATACGCATCCAGAATTTGGTGCCGACGGATCTGTTATATTGGATCTAATATTAAAATTACCATCTGCAAGTTATAGCTTTTATATGGGCAATTTCCACACATCTTTGCCATTTCTTGTTGAAGTAAACAAATTAAGTCACTATGCTACAGGTACAATCAGGGCTAACAGGGCAGAAAAATCACCTTTGAAGGACCTGAAAGAAATGAAAAAACGAAGATGGTATCCTTCAACCAGTGTACAGATACCCTTTACAACATCATCAAAGCCCGGTACAATGACAATTATATTGTTACTGTTACGTCTACACAGTGGGGTGTAGAAGAAAACCATTGATCAACTTCTTGCATAGTAAATCACAATCGGTACATAAAGGGGAGGGGATCGGCTGGAGAAATATGCTGGGTGCTACCGAATTTCGGTTCGTTTGAAAATATGATATTGGTAGTTTCTCATGTTTCCCATTAATGTTAGCGTCAACAACGCTTTTCAGTGCTCCAAGATATCCCCCCCTTCAAATGGAAATAACAATTACGATTTATTGTCTTTCGCAAGATACCTACACCGTCACAATGTATTTTCAGGCAAAATATACGCCAACAGCTACAGCCACGACAAAATCGCTCACACCTAGGGCTTCACTTGCTATAACAAAACGTGTTACAGACAGCAGTCCACTAGGCGGCAGAGCACACCATATTGTAAAACAAGAAAAACAAAGGCATTGCGGATTATGTCACAAAAGCACAACAATGAAATTTGAAACGTGCAATGTTGCGTAGACTACTACAGACAAAAAATACACACAATAAACTTTATACTAATATAAATTAAAAATACTATTTATTTGATGAAATAAATTTAAATGTTCTGATTGTAAACGTTGTCCTTATGTTTTCATTCAGGGCATTAATTCCCAACAACCTCGATTTTTTTACAGGTCTTGAATACGTCATTACAAATACTATGTCAAAAGTCCCCACCGATCCCACTTATTTTTGTTTTTTATCCGAGATCAAAAGTCACAAATTTACGTTTTTTGTGTGTACCTCTGAAACGGTAAGAGCTACCGGAAAAATGGATGAGAGAAAGATTGTAGATCTCTACAAAAATTAAGCAATATTTTTTTCACTACAATGCACCGTTCTCTAGTTATTGCGATTTCAAACCTAGAAAATTCGAATAAGCACTCATACGAGTATGTGGCCAGTATGCATCATCGAGTCATCCATTTGAAGAAAAAAATATTGGAATATTGGTTTTGTGAGTCATGCACTCAAATACTATGCGTGAAAAATATACGATTCTAAGTGAGTCAAGGTCCGTCCCTAATTTCACCGCCAGAAACCGGCATTTACCAGCTTTTTTCGAGGGACGTAACTCTAGTAAATCCAGTCAGTTTTGAACGGTTTTTCGTAGTGAATAGATGTGTTTGTACATGATATTTTACTTCATTTGCACTAAATCTTTGACTGATGGTGCAATTGTTATTGTTGATCGTGGGATGAAAACTTTAATCGATTCAAGTAACGAATAGAGTGATGGGTTTGATGAATATTTAAAAGACAAACAAACTGTAACTATTCATAAGCAGTGTCGTAAAGTGTACCCCCGGAAGAGTAGCATTGCTGCTAGCTACGCGAGACGGAAACAGCTAGCACATCTGGGTTAGTCCTCCTCGGACTAGAGCTCGAGGGAATGATGCGGCTGAAATGAAAAAAGCGCAGCATCTTCGGCGTAGAGTGTCAGAAGTTTCAACACTTGCATTTAAAGATGCCATCTTGAAGGTAGCTCGAGCTCGTTCTGATGAGCTAGCAAAAAGTGTTATTCCACGCATTCAATATGAATATGATTTAGTTGCGGCTGAGGCTAAGTACCACAGTGATTGTTAAATTCTTTAGTGAAACTTACTACAGGAGGTAAAATCGATCGTCCTGAAAGTGATTCTATTACTTTAGCGATGGGAAAAATTTTTTCATTTATTGAAAATCATGATGATTTCCAGTTTTCAATACAAGAATTGAAAGATATTTGCGAAGAACCATCTATCGATAACAGAGCAATCAAGTCAAAACTGAAGTATGGCAATAGAATCACCATAACTGAGCAATTGGGAAGTTCGACATTGATTTGCTTCATCGACAATCAGCACAACATTCTCAACAAAGCTTGGTATGAGAATAGAAAACCAAAATTAAAATGAAGAACTACTTAGAATACTTGAAGCACCTGTAGCGATCGTACGACAGGATATCCAATCTATTGTACTTGGAACTGATGTCAAATGTTCGAATATATGAATAGCGATATTCAGGAATCATTAAATTATTTGTTAGAGCAAATAATTGCGAAAAATAAATGTTGTAAACTGGAACATTTGAAATTAATATGTACAAATGTCAGCCAATATATTATGGCTGCTGTTCGAGCATCAAAACAAGGACAAGGCCACTCTGGCACGAATGCTCAATCAAATGCTACAGATGAAGGTTCTTTGGAAATCGATGAGGATCTAACTGATATATCTCTCTTCTTAGAGCTGTCAACACAAATTGAATTTGATGAATAATGTAATTTTCTTGCTGCTAAAATTTTTATTATACACATTAATAAAATATTGTCCCATTAAATTTCCTAGATCGAAATACATATATCGCGGAGTATTCCAACTGGGGAGAGCACGTTAAAAAAAAGGCCAAGTACACTACCTCAGAGGTGGTGCGGAAATGTGTGCATACCTACGGCCCGAAATCGAGATAACTCGAGAACGGTGCTTAGTAGGGAAAAAAGTATTGAGATCTTCTTTTTTGTAGAGAATTTCATGATCAACTTTCTCTCATCCATTTTTCCAGTAGCTTTCGCCGTTTCAGAGATATACACAAAAAACCGAAATAGGTGGCATTTGACCTCAGATATTAAACAACGCACAAGCAGGATCGACGGGGACTTTTGACATAGCTTTTGCATTGACGTATTAAAGACCCTGTACAAAAATCCAGCTTGTTGGGAATTAATGCAAACTGGAATGTCTATTTTGTCTGGGCTTGTTTCACTACTGGAATAAGCCAAAAACTTGGTTTGTACTTTTTTTTATAATTAGCGCGCGTTCAAGAGATTTTTGTACCCTTAAAATGTTTGTACACAGCGCTGACGAAGGATATTTAGGGAAGAAGAAAAGACAGGTATCGGCGTACATTGTTCTTAAATGTTCGCAAGTTATAACGACCAGGAAATAGAGAGCTCTGCATGGGATTCCATAAGCGAGTTGTGCGGCCTAGGAATAAATCACGATATTTTAGAGTAAGTCTAAAAGTTGTCTTGAGGTATACTGATAAGCCTTCATAGCAAGACGGGTGTTCTGCTATTACAGGTGTAAGAAATAGCGATAAAATAAACTGAGACAGGAGACACTTTGTCAGTGTTCAAGCGTGTCAATTGACTGACTGATATTAGTATCACTATGAGTTTTATCGCACGATTTTGAATCTTATCTAGCAGGTGCAGAGATGTTTTAGGAGCACCTAACCAGATGTGGGCATTGTACTTCAATTTTGGGCGGACATATCTTATATGTGTATTGAGGCTAGACCAGTGGGGTGAAATAATTCTTACATCACTGAGGAGACCTACACATTTCGCAGCATTTTTGCCGACATCGAATATGTGGTCATTCCAATGTAAGTTGTCATTGACACACATACTGAAAATGGAGAGTTTTTCGGTTTCGACGATGTAAGTGCTACTCATGGTTAATGGCTTGGTATTTAAATTTCGTTGTAATGACAGCAGACAGTATTGAGTTTTGGAGGCATTAAATTCCACTCTGTTGATAGCTCCCCAATTGGTTATGCACTTAATATCGGAATTTAATGAGCTTAGAACACGCTACCGTTTCGTTCTACTGCCGAAGAGCAGGAACGTGAGTCCGGGAAAGAATACTGTCATCAGCAATTGGATTAGAAGTAGCAGACAAGAGATCATTAATGAAAATTAAAAAGAGTGGCGGAGACATTGCCATTTATAAATGTGTCCACAGTGTTGTAAATACGAGGTGACATGAGTTGTACTCATGTAGAAGAATACATGATAATACAAGACCACAAGCTGAACAATCACCGGTTCTATAGCTGACAGAACTGAATTATGAAATTTTGCTTGATCCTAGACATATCCCCTACTGACTCCCATCTTTCACGAAGTTACTTACTTACTTACTCAGATGGAGCTACAGTCCGCGGTGGGCGATGGCCTTAGCTAAAATGTCTCTCTTGCTAGAACGGCCTTTAGTCAGCTAAAATGCCTCCCGAGCTAGAGCGGTCTTTGTGCGCCATCTGCGATAAGGTCATCATCTAATACGTTAGCACTCTGGGTTGGAGTCGGCCTGAGGCATTGGTTTCAATGCGCTAAAGGTGACTTATCTATCTAAGTTGGGTAATCCTAGCTTTCCTGGCGAGGTCGCAGTTTAGTACGCTGCTTAAACATCTCCTCCATTCTGAATTGATGCAAGCAGGTCAGAAAATTAGTCATTAAACTTTTCTCTCAGTGCGCGTGAGGGATCAGTGTCTTGTATAAAGTATAAAGTGGCTTGAGAGATGGCTTTACTACTCAATTTCCTTCTAAGCCCTAAGAAGCAGCGATTACCAGCAGTGATTGTTCTCATGATTTCCGTACTGGGGTCGTTGTAACGGGGCAGGGGTACGTAATGTTCCTTAGTTCTTCAAAGCTACCTATCGTGACGTTTGGTCCTAGGTTTCGATGTCCCACTATACTAACAAAATATGAGTAAATTCATCTTTGTAGCTTCTGCTTCAACAGTCGTAAACGCTCATTTGGCAGTCCGCTGTTTTCTTCCCATTTTGTCAATGTCGTCCACGTATGCGAGTAACTGAACAGACTTTTGAAATATGGTGCTTCTGGACTTAACTTACGAGTTCCGTACAATTCCTTCAAGAACAATTTTGAACAATCACAAGACAGCGGTTTTATAATTCCTATAGTCGAATGCAAAATTCTGCATAGTCGAATGGCAGGGAAGGCAAAATTTGACATGGTTGTGTATAGTTCGTCTCGGTAGATCCTGTTATAAGTGGCTTTGAAATCAATGAAATCCATCGTAATCTATCGGGCACTTTCCTCGCGTAAAACCGCACTGACACGCCTCAGACTTCTTGCGAAGGGTCTTAGGTATTTCAGGCAATTGAATCCTTTAGGATTCAACAACATGAGTTAGAACTTCTTTAAAAGAAAGTCATATTTGGTCTAGTGGAGCGTTGAAAAAGGCTACAAATGTAAATGGAAATTATTTCATGGAATAGATTTTGTGAATTTTTAAAACAGTCTTCAAATCTAATTCCAGAAAAAAAATCTACAACGAGCAACCTATTTAATAATTGACTGTCTCTAACTCAGTCCGATTTCGCTAGAATGGTAAATTTATTTAATATTCATTTGAAAAATAATGCACACATTGGAAACACTGTGTGTTTAAAAAAAATTATTTGCAGAAAATAAAATTGTTTGCCCTTTGCTTGACATCCGCACACCGCAACACAATTCAAACAATGTTTTGCCGTTGAAGGTAATACATTCCTTTTTTGGTTAGTCGCTATTGATGAAACATGGGCTAGAGACATCTAAGAGCTAAAATCTCAGTTAAACGACTGGCCAAGCCCATCCTCCTTCCGAACATACAACGCAGTCAGTTGATAATTTGTGCTTGTGATCGCCAGTGAATCATCTTGGTAAACCGGGTTTCATGTTGAACAAGACTGACAGCAGCGTATACCTACATTTTATTGCAGAAATTGAACAGGTAAGGGTATGTGGAAACGTTAGTCAGACCATCAAGTGGTCTTCCCCAAGGTTGGATGCTAGGCCTTCTCTTACTCTCTCTGTAAATAGACCATCTTTCTAGCATGTATCTTGGTTTATCCTTTCACTATTATACTCATGACACCAACTTTTTTTTATAGACCAATTGTCTTGATTTGAGACTTCGAAAAATATATAAATGGTTGCTGACACTGGGTTCTCAATAAACCGCAATATCCAACCGGTACATTGATACGAAAGTTATTGCTTCTGTGTCTGCAAAATACGAAATTTCATTTGCTTGCTTTTGGTTTAAAAATAAATTGTATTCTTACCGAAGAAACAATCAATGGCCATTGCCAGGTTACGTTGGTCATTAACTACTACGTCAGTTTATTCTAGATTAGCTTCACTTCAGAGACGTAAATTTTGTGTTTCATAAGCCAATTGAGCTAAAAGTGAGTCTCTTCACTGAAGAAAACCGTTTTCGAAATAAGTTTCAATAATACACGAGCACTCTTCTGGAGTACATAAGTTTCTTGATACACAATATTGGAGACAAATGACAAAAACAAATATGACACAAATGAATGCACTGTTTTAAAAATAAATAAAATTTAAACTGAAGTTGAACCTAAGCAATGTCAAGCATTTATTTTAAATTTCTCTTGTATATGAATACTCCAATATTTGTATATCATATTCCAATTTTATAAGATTATTTGGCTTTTAACACAGAGCAACACCAAGGGATTATCCCCACATCAGTCATATCTACGGATAAGAATAATCTCTTCGAATTTATCAAATCAAATTCAAAAGTATTCTAGGCACCACCAGGGGAATTACAAAAAAATAGTAAAAAGATTATGATATCGATCTTCAATGTCAGCCACACGACCTGATACCCTGACAGAGAGGATTATTTCTGTAACATTAATTTTATGGATTGACCTTTTTCTTGGTGCCTAAGACGAGATATTTTTTGGGGTGGTATGAAATATTGCATCTTAGCAAGAATGTTAATTTTTGCTTGTGGTTCAGAGTTCAGCTAGGGAATATTTATTATATTTTTATCCTTGAAATGTTCAATAAATTATTACACTTTGGCTTCCAGCAGATGCTGATATTTCGATCTATTGGGATTATTTATAGCAACATTCTGGTAGTCGGTAATCGTAAGGACTTGCAATGAATACATATTGTCTTAATAACCTGACAGTTTGGTTTTGCACATGGTTGAAGATAGAACACTTTTTAATCATCAAAATTCATATGAAGGAGCCTTGTATAGACGAGTGACCTAGCTTCAGGAATTAGGGGTGTGAGACAGATGTGTGTACTAGACTAGAGCCCTCGCTGGGTGTCTCAAGAAATATAACACTTAGCATAGCACTTTGACGACAATATTTCTATAATATTTAATAAAATAAAACCTCTGAAGCAAACGGTATTCCCTTCTGGAATTATTTTGAGAGTAGTCCTACTATGTCTTCGTATATCGTGCTTGAGAACTATGGTACTCGTTAGTCCTATACTTCACTGTTCAAACTATTGAGAAGTTTATATAATTTTAATATTAGACTTAGTTCAAAGTTGAACCAACAAATTTTACCCATTCTTATCCGATCAGGTCTTACGCACAATCTCTGTGTCTTTTGCTTCGTTGATCATATTTCTCTCTTGGCTTATACTATACATATAATCTTCACCCAGACTATGATTTTCGGTGAATCCCCACTTTTCAATTTTCTGTTAGGGATTTTACTTTGTTCCATTTTTCAGGCTAACATCGAAAAGGTGACAGATCCAGTGCCACTATTTTTCTTCACTTAATCTGTGGAGCTCTTTTGTTTCTGGGACGCTTTGGCCAGAAACTTGTAAGGATTAAATTTAATATCATAGGTGTAGAGTCACTGCGATAATTATTTCCAACGTACTACACTCAACAGACAGTACTGACCAAAATTGAGAAGCCACGCAGTTGCATTTTAGAGAACATACTGAACGCGTCACATTAGGCTCAATGCAGCTGACAGCCAAGATTTCAAGATAGGAAAAACTTACAACTTTCCGTTCTGCAATGTTATGTTCTCCAAGGTTCTAGAGGCATCACGGCTAAGAAAACTCCTCTCTACAAATCCTATTATGCCTAGCTGTTTGAAGAAAACCGATGGCTCTTGGACAACCTCAAGTGATGAATCACTCAACCAGCTACTGGATACTCACTTTCCAGGTAGCTACCAATTCGCGGAAAGTAGCAATCCAAACAGCCCTACTGCAACCGGGACGAAAATTCATGATGTGATCACAAGAGACAAACTGCTCTGGGCGCTGCATAGCTTCAAACTATACAAGTCGGACGATATAATACCTGCCGAGCTACAGAGGTCCTTAGATATTATTCTGCCTGCGCTAGAAAATATTATGAGGAGCTGTGTAGAACTTATCCACATTCCACTGTCATGGAGAGAAGTCAATGTAGATTTCATTCCCAAAACCGGAAAATGTTCTCATGTTATCCCAAAGGAACTCAGTCTATCAACTTTCCTTCTGAAAACTCTAGAATGACTGATTGATATCCATATACGAGCGAAAATTGGTCCTAGACTTCTGTCAATGGCGCAACAACTGTAAAGGAAAGTCGGTAGAAACGGCATTTACTGACTAGCCACATCGAACGATCCCTACAATGTAAAGAGTACACAATGGTTGCTTTCCTTAACATAGAGGGTGCCTTTAACAACGTCAAAACATCCGCAATCACGACTGCGCTGTAAACTCTACAGGCAGACGACTCACTTGGAGAGCTGATCAGTCTTATGTTAAAAAACAGAATAATTAACTCAAAACTGGGTGAGACTTCTGGTTATACATCTTGGTCATAAGACCCATACTCACTTACGGTGCGGTGGTCTGGTGGGCAGCGTTAGAAAGTGCAGTTAAGTGCAGAGTTCAAGAAACAGCATGTCTATGCATAAGCGGAGCATTGCGGTCTACCCCTCTGCGGCATTAGACATTCTGTTTCATTTGACATCCCTCGAAAAGCGACTAGACAGTTGACAAATAATGCATTTAGCCACGCCAGTATTCTTAATACATTAGGAATCCTCACAGAGAACTTCGATTACACCACACCTGAACTTCGGTTTGACAAAAACTTCCATGTAAGCTTCGCCTCTAGATCCTTTTGGGAGGAAGATGCTTTCATGGAAGACAAGGCAATCCATTTTTACATAGATGGATCTAAAATTTGGTGTTGGTGGCGATATTTTCTCAGCCACGCTAAGTCTAAGCCTCTCTTTCTGTCTTCCAAATCACTGCACCGTGTTCCAGGCGGAAATTTTGGCGATTACAGAAGCTCTGTCCTGGCTGAAGAAAAACGTGATATCTGCAAGGGATATCCGCATCTCTTCGGATAGTCAGGCCGCTATCAAGTCCCTGGACTCGGTCTCACTAACCTCTAAGCCCCCCTTGAATGCCGATCATCTCTTATGGAGATGGCAGACCAGTTCATTCCAGTGAACTGTAGAGCCGATGAACTCGTCAAGATTGGAACCACTCTACCTATTCTACTGGAAAAGGGTAGCGTGCAGACTAACATTAGAGCTGGCTGCCAATAAAAGCACAGACCTTAGGTGGACTGTTGTTCCAACATATCTAGGGACCAAACATATCTGGCCAAAACTGGATCTGGATGATCAAAAAAAAATCGAAGAAAAGTAAAGATTTGTGGTCACAGGGTGTCAGATTTCTCGATTTTTTTTTGAGTGCCAATAATTTTAAAAGTTCATGACTTAGATTTTTTTTCATAATTTTGTGATAACCGACACCACTTGACCTATCACCCGTTTCCGGCTCGACTTTGATTTTTAGGATACCCTATATATATTATCCACTAAACTGATCCCGGCATAAACAAAATCAACAAGGGCTATGGATAGAGCAATAGAGCAAGAGCTCTACTGACATAAGCACCAAATTGAAGGTGAGTATGCCATAAACGCACTCTCAAGACTTGTGCGCTATCGCTTAACCAAAGCAGGGCTAAATGGCTGTGGTGCAAGAAGAAAGCCACTTGCTTTCTTGAGGAAGAGGCTAGAGTTTGCGAAGGAGAAAAAGCCGCTGCTCTTTCGGAAAAATGTGGCTTAGAGCGACGGATCGAATTTCTACAGGTTCAGCTCGGATAGAAAAATCTACGTTCCTCGTCCACGACGTCAAGAGTTTAATCCAAAATACACCATGAAGATGATTAAACACGGTAATGGTGTGGACAGTATTTTCATGGCACGGTGTTGGCCCTATAGTTAAAGTATTGCATCTGGCAAGATGGATCAGCATCTGTACAGAGAAATATTGTAAAAGAACATGGGACCTTTTGCGTTCGAAAATTTACCTCTAACGTGGAGATTTGTGCATGGCAATGATCCAAAATACACAGCCAAATAGGTATAACTTTGGCTTGGGGAGAATCAAATCCGCGTTCTAAGTCAGGATCCAAATACGATTGCAAATCTGTGGAATGATTTCGACAAGGCCTAAAATCAGAAAAAAATTGGAAATTTTGGCAGTTCATGAATATCAATTCTAGAAGCATAATATTTCATCTCAATAACTCGTTGCCAGAAACTTGTAGAAAGCTTACCAAAGAGACTTGTGGCAGTTTTGGAGAATAGGGTACCTATCGAACTTAAAAAAAAAATTTTAAATATTAAAATATAAAAATCATCAGTTTTCATATTTTTTTAAATTTTCTATTTATATTTCGACCCCTTTTTAAACTTGTTCTTGTCTTTAACACAGTGTCCAAAATTATTACTGAATTATATATTTAGATTAAAATGTATATATATATAAATTAAACTGTGTATAATATAGAATTTTTCTTATACATACTTATACTCTCATAATAATGTTCATATTTTTACAGTCATGTTATCGACTATCCTTTGGCAACTTAATGACATTCTTACATTCTGCTCCTTGTTGAATAGCTCAATTTCCCCTAGCGTTTGTTATAATAGTTTTCAATAATTTTGGTATTCGTCTTGACGTAGTAAGAAATTTTATTCCGAATTTTGTGGCTTCGGCTCCCTCGATGCACCTTCCAAAAAACCATAGCGAAGTTTTATAAGATTATGTTTGGAGTTCAAGATCTGTTGGCTATCATCTGATATTGTGACGGGTTCGGCGTTCAAAGCGTACTACAGCTCGGTAGCTGCATACCATCATAACGTTTCAGTGACTCCACTGATTTTCGCCTTGTCTTGGATGAATTGAGACAGCTCAAGTTGATGGAAGCTGTAAGTCAGCAAGTACCAGAAATTCATGGCTAGTCATAGTCGTTCGTATGGTCCCAGTATTCCGGAGCAAGCAGTCGTGCAGCGCGCTTAGGTTGCTTTTTGGCACAGAGGCTCGACACACCATGACTATTACTCCTAGATAGCATCGTAAATTATGGTCTACTAATAGGGCCGTTGTACAGGCTCATTATCGTTATTAAGCAAAAGGTGCCGTTGTAAGGTGTTACCTGTAAGAAGCCTGATTCTAGTCATTTTTACCCAACCTTAAAAGATGATAATACATATTTAGATTGATAGTTGAGACTCAATCAAAAAAGGTCAAATACATAGCATCTTGGTATATAAATCGTATCCACCATTTACTCGCAGAGCCTTGATAAGGATATTGCTTAGTGTTGGGTTCTTGAAACTTTCGGGCTATCAGAGAACTGGAGCTAAACCCTAGGATTTGCTTTTTGGCATTTTTGATGAGAGCGCTCGCAAAATCAGATGAAACATTATAAAGAAGGACATTCGGGAACTAAACTCCGGTGATACGATACACATAAATAGACAGCATTTCTGAGTTTAACGTCTAATGAAAGTAAGTTTCTATGAGAATGTCTTTCGGTCGGAAATATATATAACATACGATATTTCACATTCATTTAGAAGTTTTAATTTCTTATTCTTATAAGTGTTCTACCTTTGTCTTATATATTTTAAAACATCATTAACGTAAGTTTGTATGAGGCAATATTAAGTTGCTAAATATCTTCGACCCAAAGAATTACGATGGTAGTTGCAGAAGTACCCGATCTGACGTATAGATGGCGATTGTTGTTTAAAAAGAATGGCAATTGTAGAAAGTACCAACCTTGTAAAGCTTAAATTTGAAGTTTGACGACGCTATGTGATTGTTAAGTAAATACGGAAAAAAGTGGTCATCGTTATGTTATATTTGAAAATCCTCAATCCAACAAACATCAAAACCGGAACTAGATTCTACTCTGGCAGAGTCTACTCCTTCGTTTAGAACAATAAAATATTGGGTGGCAGAGTTTAAGCGGGGCCGTACGAGTGGCTAAGACGAACAACGCGGTAGTCGACCAAATGAGGTGGTTCACCAGAAATGTTAAAAAAAATCCACAAAATGATACTGGATGACCGTCGATTGAAAGTGCGTGAACTAGCAGATATGGTAGGCATTTCAAAAAGCGCTATACATCGCATTTTGGCTGGAAAATTGGACAAGAGAAAGCTGTGCGCAAGATGGGTGTCGTGATTACTCACAATGGAAAAAAAACACCGTCGTGAGGAGGTTTCAATTGAGTGCTTGGAAAAGTTTCCCAGCAATAAAGCAGAGTTTTTGCATGGATGAAACATGGGTCCATCATTTCTCACCTGAAATGAAGGATCGGTCAAAATAGTGGACTCAAAGGAGAGAACCGGCTCCAAAGAAGGCGAAGAAAGTTTTACCTGCAGGCAAGGTCATGGCGTCAGTATTTTGGGAGGCGCTTGGGATAATTTTCATTGATTATCTTCCGAAAGGAAGATATATTAAGCGAACACATTGCAGCGTTTGAAAGATGAAATAAGGAAAAAAATGACCGCATTTGGCGAAGAAAAAAGTTTTGTTTCATCAAGACAGTACACCAGTTCACTCATCCGTCATCGCCATGGCCAAAATCAATGAGTTAAAGTTCGAATTGCTTCCTCATGCCAGATTTAGCCCCCTCGGACTATTTTCTATTTCCGAATTTGATAAAATGGTAAAAGATTTGCCAACAATAAAAACTTGGAGTCTGCGGTTGATGGCAATCTTAAGGAGCTCGACGATTCTCACTATAACCAGGGTATCGAAGCTATTGAACATCGCTGGGAGAAATGTGTTGAGCTTAAAGGAGACTATGTAGAAAAATAAACATATTTTTCCTCAATTTTTTTTTGTGTTTTCTTTGTTATTACGGGTACTTCTGGGACTACCCTCGTGGCTCCTCCTGATTTTTCCAGTTGTTTAATTTAAGATTATGGATTGAAAATTAAAATAAACTAGCTCGCAATTAGATATCAGTAGTAAAATTATAGGAAAATAAATTTATTGACAAATGTTTTTGGGAAAGCAAAAATAAATGCTGTGTATGAGACCTAATGCTCATCAACTATCACGGAAAATTTCACAAATATTATCGTTGAGATTTAAATGAATAAAACTAAAACATCTAATTAATTGAAATCAACAAAGCGAACCAATTTTTTTCATAAACAAGGACTCTGATTTCCTAAACCTGTGAGGATTTTTGCATTACCAGATTATTGTACTACAATCTAAACAATTTTGTTTAGAACTAGTGAAAAAAATGATTCTTTTCCACTTGAATTAATAGCGTTTTTTTGATATTGGGGTCTGACTTCTTTCAGGATCCCAATTTACGACTTTGCGACAGAATATATTCATATGTACCACACTCTTAAAAATTCAATCTGTTGCTAGGTGTACTAATAGAGATCCAGATGATTCGACGGAATTGTTTTGACAGTTTTTATTCAGAATAAATTTTTCTTATTAAGTCATGCACACAAGAAATTAATTTTGACATGTAACAAACTCTCTAGACATTAAAGATGAATTCTTAAACGGTCCATCAGATATGTATTCGATGACAGCAGTGCCTCAAAGTAATAATTTGTTGTTATGGTGTGCTGTCTGCGCAGTTGGTGTTAAGTGTTGTTTGTTTTTGTATTGTAGACATCATGTACTCGTACTTTACCTTACTCTCGTTTACTAGTTAACCCATCTTTGTTGGTCCTGATTCCATTGTTGCAAACCCTCCAATGAGAGCTTGCTGATTTTTTTCTCATAATGCCAATGTCATCAGCGTATGCCAGCAGTTGCAAAGATATTTCAAATATTGTGCTTAAGGCATCGGCCGGCGTGTTTCGTAAAATTCTTTCAAGTACTCGTATAATATGATGCTGAAGAAATCACATGTCAACATGTCACCTTGTCGAGAACCTTTTAGACATCAAAAGCCTTGGTGGTGTCATTACCGATGTGGGAACGTGGGTTCTCCATTGTCATTCTGGGCATACTTTCATGTGATCATATTTAAGTAATGAGTTGGTGTATGCACTCTACCAAATCAATCCCCGCTGCTTTAAATAACTCAGCAAATAGTTCGTTAGCTCTTGAAGCCATTTAGATCTCTTCTTTGTTTGTATTCTTTTGCGAAAAATTTCTCATTTTTTTATGGAGCTGTCGGGTATAATATTTGAAAGAGCATCCATCTGTTTCTTTCCTTTTTGTCGCTATTGGAGATACTTTGCAATTCCTCATTTATTAATACTTTTTGTGAAAGAACTACTTAGTGGATAGAGCCACACTTTCATGTAGTAAATGTTGTGCGGTTTCTTCGTCTTCCTGACTAATACTGCAAGTGACACCGAAGCTAGAAGTGTTAGGTTAGGAGACCCGGTATATTCTCCCAATAGGAGAGACACACTTTGTTGTCCTAACTTTATTATTCAATTTTGAATAGGGGACACCATATAGAGATTCCGACCAATTGAATGGATCACCTGAAGCTTTCCTGGCCAGTTCATCGACTTTTATATTACCTTCAATACCGGTTAGAGCTTGATTTTCTTTTTTTTTGATAAGTCCTGAAGAGTATTGAAGCAGTGTAACACTGATTTGTAGTCAACCGAGTTTGAGCGCTTTTTACTCCTCTTCTAAGCATCATACTTCCACATTCCCATTGGCTTTGCAAAGTTTGTTTTTAGGCCGTGGATACGTGAACCTATTCTGATTTCTATTTGGGATCCATATCTATACCAGTTGTTACGATTAAGGTTTGATGTTGGGTTTTGGAAGTTCCATGACTGTCGATTTGGAACCTTATGTCGAAGCATAAAGTTCTTGGTATGCGATCATTTACTGATCTCAGAGCTCGGGACTCTTTGAAATGAACCACGAGTAGGCGATGGCCGGCCTAGCCATCATTGTGTAGACCCAATAGGTGACATTTGTGGATATCCCCATATCTTACCAAACATGCGTCTACCATTCCATATGGTTCTGCTTTGCTCAAATATGTTTGATTTAGATATTTGTTTCCTAAATATTTAACTTCATTTTAGAACTCTTTAGTTATATCATTCAGAGGAATATGGTAAAGATTCAACTGTCTTCTACGACTACAGCTTTTCCAGAGTTAATTGAGAGGTTTTCTCCAGCGCACCTGTTAGACACTGCATTTTTGCATTCTGTTACAAATTTAAGAACGACACGTTAATAGGTTTTTACATTCAAAGAGTTTTCTAAGCTTTAAAACAAATAAAAACCTATTGATACATGGTGGGTGCTATATCGTCGCTGTAGATGGAATACCTCGTAACCCAGAAAAGTCAGTTTTTCTGGAGAAACGAAAAACTCGGTATAAAAACTCGGCAATGAAAGCCAATAAAATTTAACCGGTTTGATTTCAGAAACTTTAATTGATGCGGATTTATGTTTCGCTACAAATTGTTATTAAAATTATTATTTTATGTTAATATTTTTGGTTACGAGGTATTAAACTTATGTTTTTGCTTTGTTTCGGCTTACAAGGTATTGCAATTTTCTGGCTTATGTGGTATTTCCACTGTATACTTACGATTGCAAGATGAGGAGAAAATATCTATAATGTAATTAACAAGAAAAGAAGGTATTTTATTCAAAGTAAGATTACAATTTATAAAATATAATATTGAATTCATTTTAAATTCATTTATATATTTAATATAATTTTAATTAAATGAAACCTATAAAAAAAATGCCAACTAATATTTTAGGTTGTCGTAAAAGGCATGATATTCCTGTGGCCTGATTTAAGTTGTTGCAAATGCAAGAACTTTCTTTTTTTTATCTTTCTTTCTTCTTGGCCAGGTTGCTTTTTCAGTTACCGTCTTACTTCTTTGAGGTAGCGGTGACCAATCATGATCGAAATCAAACTTAAATTGTATTTCAACAGTCGGTAAATACCTTAAGGCACGTACATAAGTCAATTACCATTGGATCACGGACTACCTGTAACAAAATAGATTAAACTAGTTTTATGTTATTCATCAATATTGTTCGGAGTATCTCTAATATTCCTTAATCGTGAAGTCTTTAAAATCAGAGAAAACCATTTTTCTGATTTCATAATATGGAAATGGTGCTTTTCGAGAGCCCTTTGTAAACCTTACGTAGTCATGAGGAATGTAAATGTCACGTCCTTTTATTTCGTTTTCTATTCGCCAAGGCACACTATCACACTCCATTTATGTGTATCCAACAACGAGAAATTTTTGAATAATTTCCTTATTGTTGTCC
Source organism: Volucella zonaria (assembly GCA_963966105.1). Taxonomy (NCBI): domain Eukaryota; kingdom Metazoa; phylum Arthropoda; class Insecta; order Diptera; family Syrphidae; genus Volucella; species Volucella zonaria. Next base: position 8,815,975 of record OZ014530.1, read on the forward strand.
ACCGCAAAAGATAAAAATGCGTTGAATAGGATCACATTACGGTTTTGAAAAGTGCACCCATCAGTAAAGAATACAATAAGAATCGCTCAAGATATTCCAAAATACAACTCATAAAAGTGGGTGCTATCATATCAGCAGCGGTTTCAACGTACCAGTAATAACAAACCGCACGAGTAGAAAGGTTGTACATGGTAAAGTTGTAGTAACAAAGCTTCGTCTTATAAAAAATGGCACTCGCTTGGACCCATCGACTCACTTTCATTGCTTGCAAGTCCATTGTAAAGACTACGCGCTTTTCCTGCTGAGCGCTTTTTCTAGCCGTGCACGGTCTTTCTGGGCTCATGTACATAGTTGCCAATCTTCGTCGGAAAGTTCGCCTACCTCATGTTTTACACAAGTGTCACACTTTTTTTACAGGATATATGGACAAGTTCATTTCATGAAAAAGAATGGTAATTTACCATCTGGATAGCGGTTCCTGACCTTTTTCCCTGTAGGCTTCTAAGTATAAGGTAAACATTTGATTCATGCCTCGAATAAGGGGATATAGCTTAGCAGATGAAGCCCATGCATAATGCGACGGGAGTTTTGAAAAACGATTAAAAAAAACCGGTGCAAAAGATAAGCTTGCATTGCCATCAGGGCGTTCTGCTCTCTTTCGTTTCGAATTTTTGGATTCAGTACTGGTAGGAATACCGGAAACACTGGATTCGTCGGTGGTATTTAAAAACAATTTCTTGCATACCTTTAACTTTTGTCCACCCACAGTTAAGTGAGGGTATTGTTTCGCATACCGAGCTCTTTATCCGTGTAGGTTTTTGCCTTGCTGATTTTTTGAAAATGATTCACCACAAATGTTCTTCGCTGATCCCAGGAACCTTGGTGCCAGAATCTACCAAAGATTTCTTTTCGTTGAGTTTCTGTTATCTCCGAACACTTGCGTTTTTTTTTTTCACATTCTTTCTCGAGGTGTATCCTAATAAATTTTTCCAGCTTGTGTTCGCCTATAACCCATGTATGCCTTTCCTTCAGACTACAACCTTTTGTTTTCTTGATGTTTCCACTTCTTCGGATCAGATTTTCTACGGCGCTTTTTCCTAGTTGGTTCCCCGAGCTTATTATTCTGTAGACCTCTTTCACTCGTAACAGGAAAACCATCATGATCACTTTCATTGGCAGAAACCTCAAGCTCTCTTAGATCATTATCATAATTGTAATCAGGATCCCGTGTTTACCTTCTTCATTTGGCGAACAAATCGCTGAAACAACGCATTTCCATATTAAGAGGAATAATTAAAATCATCTATATGTATGTACATACCAATATCCAAAATCGCGCCATCAATATTTTTTGCAACACATCACGCACTTTATTATTTTTGTCCATATTACTTACGGACGCAGGTTCCATAACTTCCCGCTTTACACCAATGGTATGATTAGAGACCAGCAATACTATTAACTTGCCTCTAGACATCATATTAGCCAACCAAGCTTGACTAAATTTAAAACTCTTATGAATGCTGATTAGAGATTATAGTCCTATTTTTCTCTTACTTTGCTCGATATCGTTGTTCGCTTTTTTTTTAGCCTACTAGGTTTGGCTCTGGGTTACGAGGTATTTCAGCAAGGAAAACGCATGGGGGATACGATGTATTGTTATTTACTACCTTGATCAAAAAGTTCCCGGAATGTATTCAGAAAATTTAAAATACAAGTTTATTCATCTAAATCTATATTGTCCCTTCAGAGTAATACCCATCAACTGCAACATACTTATGCCAGCGCCTGATCAAATACTCGAAACATTTTTTATATTCGGTTTTCGATATGTCCATCAGTGCTTCCTGCGATTTTTCCATTACTTCCTCTCGGCTGCTGAAACGCGTTCCTCGTAGTGGTTTTTTAACGAGATTGAACAGAAAGAAGTCACAGGGAGCCAAATCAGGTGAATTCGGTGGCTGTTTGTTGCATTTTTCGTCAAAAAATTACGAATAATGATGGCACCGTACGACGGTGCGTTATCATGGTGCAAAATCCACGAGTTTTCTGCCCACAATTCTGGCCTTTTTCGGCGAATTGCTTCACGCAAACGTTTCATAACGCCCAAATAATACTCTTTGTGTACTGTCTGGCCTTCTGGCAAAAATTCAAGATGCACGACACCGTTGTAATCCATGAAAACCGTGACCATTGCCTTCTTTTTTGACTGAAAACGACGTGGTTTTTTTGGTCTCGGCTCATTTGGTGAACGCCATTCACTTGCCTGATGTCTGGATTGCGTGTCGTACTCATAAACCCACGTCTCGTCTTCAGTAATGAACCTTTTGATGAATGTGGGATCGGATTCAGCCTCGCAAATCATCTCTTTTGCGACGTCGACACGGTCTCTTTTTTGCATGAAATTGAGTTCTTTTGGCGCCAATTTTGCTGCTACACGACGGAAACCCAAATCATTAACCAAAATGTTTTGGACGGATCCATAGGCAATGTTCAAGTCCTTCGCCATCTCTCTGATGGTTAATTTGCGGTTATTGACCAACATTTCTTTTACTCGTACTTCATCAATGTTTTCGTCGGTTTTAGATGTCGATGGTCTGCCACTGCGTTCATCATCTTCGATTGACTCACGACCACTTTTGAACCGCTTGTGCCACTGGTACACGACCATTTTCTTTACAGAATCGTTGCCGAAACACTTTTCCAACATTTCCAACGTTCGCGCACCATTAAATCAGTTTTTCAAGCAAAATTCAATACAAGTTCGTTGTTGAAAATTTAAATCCATTTCTAAAATTGTAAAAAATCGCCAACACACACAGAGATAGATGTACTCTTGCCTACGTAACTTTTGCAAATTTCAAGCTATGACGCTAAGATTTAGAGGGAATGTCAACAACAGATTTACCAACTTAACAAAAAAAAAAACAGAACTCAAATCGGAACAATGAGAGCGCAATACGGTGGTGTCCCCCGGGAACATTTTGATCACGGTGGTATGTGCGTAGCTTTGAAATTATCGCGTTAAGGCTTACAATGTCTTTTTTATTAGATCCAGAATGTTTTTTACAATATAAATGCATCATTACCTAAAAAGTTTATTTTTCTGAGTTACGAGGTATTCGATCTACAGCGACGATATGGTGCATATGAAATCACTTCTCAACCAAGGTTTAGTAATTTTTCACGAGCTACCAAAGATGTGTATAGTCCAACGCTGTCATGGTGTAAAACAATGTATAATTTTTCCAGGATTACCAAGCAATAGCCAATCGCTTTCTAGTTTGAATAGTAAGTCTTTGACGAGGTTAAAGAATACCGTCTTATGGATAGCCCTTAGCTGCTGAAAAAATCATTGATGTCTCGTTGAGAAAGCATCGCTCTCACCCATCTCTGGCTGGCTTCGAATCTGTAATTGTCAAAAATACCTTCAACGTCAGGAAAAGCACAACGTAGATTTAAAAGGGCAGATCCCGTAGACAGTTTTATGCTGTAAGCGTATTGATATTTCTGCAGAGGCTTACTTCTCTTTAAGTCTTCTCTGATGAACATCTAAAACAACGTTTACCTCCCTCCAGGTTTATGGTATATAGAATATTCTAGCCTAAATAGACAAACCATATTGATCGGGGTCTAGATCGGGGTCGGGTTCCCGCCTTTTTCAATCGGAGCTGGAAAAATTCTGTCTTTTCGAGGTGCCTTGACAGCGCAAAAAAGCGTATTGCCTCTATTACACATAATAGTAGATAAGTTGTTAACACAACTTCTCTCGTGTACCCAGCATGAATTCTTTTGCTTTGCTATTAGATAGTCCTTGTAGCAATATATTCCTTGACTAATCTTCAAAAAGAGAGTAACCATAATGACGTCCTATAACGTTACTAATTAACAATTTAGTTTTAATATATGTACAAAAATGTACTTCAGGAACAAATCATTTCTTTTTTTTTCTTCTTCTTTTGAGAAAACATGAGTTAATTTTGGTATTAGTGGGTGACTATAGCACCTTTCTTCAACATCTCATTTGGTAATCAACTTACAATTCATTTTTGACAAATTAATTTGTTGCCTGCCCTAGAACTCAAGCACATAAAAGAAATGCGATCATTAGAAAAGATTAAGAAAAATAATTGCACGACTGCCTTAAGTCAAATCGTTTAGATGATCTCAGGAACATATACGTATGAGTAAAAGTAGAAATATACGTATGTGTGTACAGATGATATTTGAAACTGCGAATAAAAAAAACAAAGGTACACGAGAACTCATGACATGTCGGTAAGAAGCTGTTGGGTGAAAATAAACTCAAAATTAAATTATCTTTAATTCATTTAAAAAGCTCTCGAATAAATACTCAAATTCCCATGTCTATAGGTACATTTTACTTATACCCAAACAAGCCCTTTTATGTGAATAAAAACAAAATGAAATGAAGGTACATAATTAAAATAAGAATATAACGATCTCTAATTTATGATGAGAAGAGAAGAAACCGTATTTTAAGCCCAAAAACATAATTTTCTTGATAAGGGTTCGAGTTTTCCAAGGGTTCATAAGTAGCTCATATTAACGAGAAATTAGAAATTCGTCCGACCCTGAAAAATTGAGCGTTCGGTGTGGATATTTGATAACCACTTTCAACATTTAAAGGAAAAAGAAATAACACTATGGGGAAGGGACTTGAGTGAACAGCGAATATGATCTCGATGAGTGAGAAATTTATATAAAATAATTTCGCTGTATGGAGGGTGCTAGGGTAGGACTTTGGTATGTTCAATTAAACCCTAAGTAATCTTTTCCAGATATATCAGGTTTAAACAGGGATTGAAAATGAATACCGACTTCATTGTATAGGACTTATTGATTGTGAGAGAAAGGCCTCCACAGAAAGCTGTTTTTAAGGCAACATAAACAGTAATACCTTCAGTTTCAGTTTGCCCTGAATACTGCCTCCCGACTAAGAAAAAGCGACTTTTCGAAAGGGATTTACTCGTATAACAGCAGACAAGACTAACGTGCTAACGAGTGCCGAGCTGACCATCGACGAGTGCACAGCATAAATGCACTGTGTACTTCGCACCTCGAATGGAGTAAAAAACAAAAAAAAAAGAAATCGCGCTAGAGTGCAAACAAAAAAACCAAGTTCACGGACAAAAAAAAACAACAACAACAAAAACAACGCGCGAGTGCAGTGTAACCGAAATCCACAATGCGAGCATCACAACCTTCCTGCTTGCACTCGGTCAGTGCCGTTGCTGTATTACATTGTCATACAGCGCGTGCAGTGACTGAGTGTATGTAACAATCGACGGATAGCGGGCTGTGGGTATACATTTTGTTGGTGTGCTGTTTCCTATTGTTGTAAGGGCATAACACCTACAACAATTTTATTCCGTAAACCAACTCTGAATTTGTACTTCACATCTGCGCTTAGCAACGTCGGTGTTTGTGTTTTTTGTGTTTGGCTTTCGTTATAATGACTCTGGAATTCAGAGTGGATATTGTCAATATACGCGAGATAAAAAGTAATCACTTTTCTGCGTACGTCCACGTCTGTAAATACAGACCAGCTGTTTTGGCACTTAGTGAAACACAGGTAGATCCCCACCCGCACCTCTCAAATCACTCTAATCTGAAGCTACCTGGCTACGAACTAGTGTCATTATTCTTCTCTCACCGCGGTCTCGCCATTTACGTGCGTACTGATGTAGCTTACCAAACTCCACCGCAATGTAGTCCCTGTTCCAATCCGGAATTCAATTTCATGTGGTTAAAATTCCATCTGCGTAAGCAAATTATCCATTACTGCTTTATTTACAGAAGCCCAAAACTGGACAGCAATTAGATTTCTAACAAATTTGATGCGCTGTCTGACTCCATACAAAGAATTGTATCCCTGTATCCTCACACTGAAATCGTTATTACGGCCGAATTCAATATACACAATTCTAGGTGGCTACGACATTCTGGACAGGCAACACCCGAAGGACGGTGTGTTGAGATCTTCGCTGCGGAAAATAACTTAACCCAGCTTGTAAATGAGCCCACGCTAATACCAGACGTTGACAGTCATACCGCCAACACCGTGGACTTGTTTCTAACTTCTCACCCTGATAAGTACACCGTTGATGTGCTCTCCCCTCTAGACTCGTCGGACCATTGTGTCATATCAGCTAATTTCTCGTACGCCACCCACACAGTTAGAGAAAAGATTCCTATAAGAATCGTATGGCAATACCGATAATGTCTGTAGGGGTCTTAGCAGCTTTTTTTAAGAATTTTAATTGGTCGTTATGTTTCCTCGATAACGACGTGGATGCTGCTGATATGATCACAGACACCATTCTCTTTGGAATGAGAAACTTTATCGGATGAAAAGTATCAAACCAAAAGAAAAGGCATGGTACGACTCGAGCTGTAAAGAGGCTGTCAGGGTTAGAAAAATAATTTTTCGGTTCTTCAAGACCAGCCCAACTGAGGAAAATCGAAAAAAGTTCAAACGAGCCAGAACTGACTGCAACGCCTTTCTTAAACGTGTAAAATTCCAATACGACCAAAAACTGAGGCAAAAAATACTACAATGTCCCAAAGGTAGTAAAAATTTTTGGTCGTTCGTCAAAAATATTAGAAGTTCTGACAAGGCCAATCTGCTTGCTGCACACTATGCGGCAGGTCAACACTCCAATATTGTGCTTTGTCTCCGCCTACACTTGAGTGCGTCGAATCTTCAATGGGGCAAATCCACTTTCGCACTTGTGTAGTAGCAAGAGTTCTTAAAGATCTTAATATACAGAAATCCGCTGGTCCAGATGGTATATCTCCCCTCCTTCTGAATAGGTGTTCTTCTTCGCTGGCAAAACCACTGCGTAAGCTTTTTCATCAATCCTACTCTTTAGGACTCTTTCCGAGCAGATGGAAAACAGCATTTGTCCAGCCCTTCCCTAAAAAAGGCGAATCTTCCTCTCTCTTTTCCTACAGACCCATAGCACTTACGTCCCTTCTTTCCAAGGTCATGGAAACGCTGATCAACCGTCAGCTAATGCAATATCTCGAAACACGAAAACTTCTTAATGACCGGCAGTACAGTTTTCGTAGCAACAAGTCCACTGGTGATCTGATGGCATGCCTCACCGGAAAGTGGAATGAAAGCGTACATCATTCTGGCGAAAGCAAGATAGTTGCACTTGATATTTCTTAGTCATTTGACGGAGTTTGGCATCAGGCTCTTTTGTCGAAAATGCGTGCTTTTGGGATCGATGACTCTCTTCTTCAATGGATTAGAAATTACCTTTCGGAACGTTCGATTCAAGTCTGATATTGACAAAATAAATGCTGGTGTGCCCCAGTTCTCCGTTCTGTCTCCGACACCCTTTTTAATTTTCATCAACGATCTGTTGTCTACAACCTCTAATCCAATATACTCGTTTTCTGACGACAGTATTCTCTGCTTTTCATATTCTTTCCCGGACTCACGTTAATGCTCTTCGGTTGTAGAACGGGAACGGCAGCTCATTAAGCTCATTAAATTCCGATATCAGCAGCATAAACAATTGGGGAACTATCAACAGAGTAGAATTTAGTGCTGTCTGCTGTCGTTAAAGCGAAATTTAAACACCAGCCATTATATGTGGATAAACTTTCCATTCCCGGCATGTGTGTCAATGACAACTTACGTTCGAATGACCACATATTCGATGTCGTCAAAAATGCTGCGAAATGTCTAGGTTTCCTCAAGCAATGTAAGAAATACTTTACACCCTCTGGTTTGGCCTAAATATATGTATTGACATTTATCCGCCCGAAATTGGTGTACAATGCCCACATCTGGTCGGGTGTGCCCAAAACATATCTGCACCTGCTAGAGAGGATCCAAAACCGTGCGATAAAACTCCTAGGTGATACTAATATCACTCAAAAAATGGACACCCTCGAACACCGACGTAATGTCTCGTGTCTCACTCTGTTTTATCGCTATTTCTACCACCGGTGCTCCATAGAAATCGCCAGTAGCATTCCGTCCCCTCAAACTTTTTACCGTAACACCCGTCTCGCTATGAGTGCTCATCAGTATACTCTCAAGCCCACTTTCGGACGTACTCTAAAACATATTGATTCATTCCTAAGCCGAACAACTCGCCTATAGAATGCCCTGCCTAGCTCTTTATATCCTAGTCATTATAACCTTCAAGCATTTAAAACCAACGTTCACCGGTACCTCTCTTTCTATCCTCCCTGATTTTCCTTCGCCCGCATTGTGTGCAAACATTTTAAGGGTACTAAAAGAAATAATCCCTTGAGCGCGCAAATTATAAAAAAAACGTATAATTTCAAGCGACAGTGATTTGTAAGCAAGCGAGCTGAAGGAACAAATCTTTTATTTTCAGATGAAAACTCAATCCGTGAACTCTAGCTAGCCGCATTATTACGAGTATTATGTCGGTATGCCGAATCAAACGATCAATAGGCAAAAGCGGATTGTTTGACAAGCATTTAGATAAGAATCGAGTTCCAAAGCCTGCGAAGTGAAGAAGACAATGCTAATGAAGATTAAAAATTGGCTCTGGCCCGGTACTCCACCGTTGAAACTTCCAGAGACACGGAAGAATTTCGTATCGTTGAAACCGCGGTAACCGGACGTTTCAAGTTCAAGTCCAGAGAAGAGGATAAGAATGATAACTTCTCTAACCCTAGAAAGGTAATGCTCGTCGACTCGACGACGTCGCATTCGTTATCCTATCGTCCCTTTTTAACGTGGGCACATAGTAATGTATACTCAATAATTAACTCAGTTACCGATGCGCTCTTGCGAAAGACGATTGTTTCCACCAGGTAAAAAGAGTATTTCTATTTTTATTTATTTTTTTATTCTCACATGTTCGTCGTTTCGGCGATTTAAGTATTTTGCAGGTTTTTATAATGGCTTCCTTGAAACACGTAACGGTTTCAGAAGTTGTTATTACTTGCTGATGATAACTTGAGCGATGTTGGCGTTTGTTCTGAAAGTGAAGAAGTGGATAATTTGGAAGAAGATGATGTGGAAAACAATGCACAAGGCGATCCATCCCGTATAGAGATGGAGAATGATTTACCCAGCTCTCATTCGAGTTCACCACATATATTAAGCTTAACGCATGGAAATATCCGTGGTAAAAATCGTCATGTATGGTCTACAAGTAGAGGTCAAACGCCAGGCAGAACACCAGCTTTAAATATCGTGAGTATTGCTAGAGGCCCTACTAGATCTTGCAGAGACATTATTGACCCATTATTGCTGTTTGAAAAATTTGTGACAATACAATATTGGAAGAGATTGTAAAGTGGACAAACGTTGAGATATCTGCAGAAAATCAAAACTACGAAACGATATCAGCAACAGAACTTGAAACCAATAAAGAGGAAGTCAAAGCATTTATGGGTGTTCTGATATTATCTGAGGGCCTAAAAGACAACCATCTAAATTGCGATGAATTATTTGATACAAAGGAAACAAGTTAACGTATATAGCTTGTATGAGCAAGGATCGATTTTTATTGCGGTGCCTTCGTTTCGATGATAAAATATTAAGATTACATCGCCAGCAATCAGATCCTCTTCTACCAATCAGAAAAATATGGGAGTTGCTAATGGCTCAGTGTCGAACTAATTATGGGTTTGGGACTAATGTCACCGTTGACGAAAAGCTATTAGCATTCAGGGGTAGGTGTAAGTTGAAAATATATAACCTAATAAACCAGCAAAATATGGAATAAAATTGGAAATGATGTGCGACGGTGGCACCAAGTGTATGATCAATGCTATACCATACGTCGGAAAAGGAACTAATACTGGCGGCTTACTTTTGGGTGAGTATTTTGTAAAAGAGCTTACTCAACGTGTATATGGATCAAACAGAAACGTCGCCACTGATAATTGATTCACTTCTATACCATTGGCTAAACAATTATTACAACAACCCTATAGGGTGACAACAGTTGGAACATTATGCGCAAATAAAAGAGAAATACCGGAAGAAATAAGAAATTACAGAGGCAGAAACGTCGATACATCTATATTCTGCTATGTTGGTCCTTTAACCCTTCTTTCGTACAAGCCGAAACCATCAAAAATAGTTTGTTTATTATTTTCTTGTGATGAAGATGGGACGGTGTCAATAGAATCCAACAAGCCAAATATGATCGAATTTTATAACGCTACCAAGGGTGGAGTCGATACCTTTGATCAAATGTGTCTTTTACGGCATAATAAATATAGCATGTACACGTATTAACAATTACCTCATTTACTGCCACAATCATTCTATATGGGTAACAAGAATATTATCAAGACGAGATTATATGAAAAAGTTACACTCGCAACTTGTGGAGCCTTGGTTAAGAAAACGTGCAGAAATACAAACCATGAAAAAAAGATTTTAGGAGACAATTTCCAAGATTTTAGGTATCACTCCTAAAGAACAATGTGTCGATCAGTCTACCACTAGTCAAGAGGAACCAAGACCATCTACAAGGACACATAGTTCTAAAAGAAAAATGTGTGGTGAGCGTTCTTATAAAAAAAAAGGCGGATGACAAATACTGTTTGCTTAAAATGTAGTATTGGAATTTGTGGTGAACTTCGAATAAACTTCTGCGGATCTTGTGCAAAGAAAAATTAGTTCCTTTATTTTTTTTTTGTCATACGTTATTGTTAAATTAACATATTACCAAAGAAGAAATAGTTGTTTTTTATTATTATTTTTTTAAACATTATTAAAACACATTTTAGACTGAAAAATGCTGTGTTTTTAAAAAGACTTCTTAATGATAAAAACTGTAGATTTGTTTATTAAAATTACGTTTTTTTATTACAGAACACTTTCGTAATGTTTTAGTAAATAAAAGTAAAATTATTTGTAACACATTGGCTGAAAAGTCCGCGCCGTTTTATAGTAAAACACAAAATTTTTGCAAAGTTCAACTTTATTTATCAATAGTTGCCTTCGAGGGCGATACACTGATTGAAACGATTTTTCAATCTTTCGATACCAGTTTTGTAGTGCAATTTCTGTTTAGCCTCAAAATAGGCCTCTGTTTCGGCGATTCGGTCTTAAATCTCTTCCCGGCGAGCATTCTTTTGAGGTCTGCGAACAGGAAATAGTTGCTGGGGGCCAAATCTGGAGAATACGGTGGGTGGGGAAGCAATTCGTAGCCGAATTCTTTCAATTTTGTCATCGTTTTCATCGACTTGTGACACGGTGCATTGTCTTGATGAAACAGCACTTTCTTTTTCTTCAAATGCGGCCGTTTTTCTGCGATTTCGTCCTTCAAACGCTCCAACAACGCAATGTAATATTCGCTGTTGATAGTCTGCCCCTTTAGGAGATAGTCGATGAAAATTATTCTATGTGCATCCCAAAATACGGATGCCATAACCTTGCCAGCCGAGGACGAGGTTCTTCGCCTGCTCGCCACTCAGCTGACTGCCGACTTGATTCTGGTGTGAAGTGATGGAGCCAATTTTCATCCATTGTCACATACCGACGCAAAAATTCGGCTTTATTGCGGTTGAACAGCTTTAAACACTCCTCTGAATCATTAACACGTTGTTGTTTTTGGTCGACTGTGAGCAAACGCGGCACCCACTTTGAACAGAGCTTTCGCATGTCCAAATATTCGTGTATGATATATCCAACACGCTATTTTGATATCTTCAGAGCTTCAGCTATCTCGATAAACTTCACTTTACGGTCATTCGTAATCACTTTGTGGGCTTTTTTGATGTTTTCATCTGAAACAGCCTCTTTTGGACGTCTACTGCGTGCATCATCTTCGGTGCTTGTATGACCACTTTTAAATTTTTCAATCCACTTGCGAATGGTTCGTTCGGCTGGTGCAGAGTCTGGGTAACACTTATCAAGCCATTTCTTTGCATCGGCTGCATTTTTTCCTATCAAAAAGCAATCATAAATCAACACACGAAATTGCTTTGAATCCATTTTTTTCACAATAACAAAAGTTGTTTCACTCACAACGGTATATCTCGAGAACTAATCGTCCGACATCTGTAAAATTTATACACGTTTCTTTGGAAGGTTGGCACTAACTGGAAATGGTATGGATTTAATTCAAGTGGTGCCCTCTCTTAGAAACGGCACGGACTTTTCAGCCAATGTGTTATTATTGAAAACTACTGGGTTTTAGTGCAGGTCGTTGAATCGACGAATAATTAGCTTATTAGGGGTAATCAACAGCCTTAGCTTTCTAGGGCTAGTGAAACACGTGTCACCTACAATTTAGCGCATAGCAGTAGATTTGCACCATGATGCTCATAGGGCCAAAAAAGGTTTGAGCACTGGACCTTTTATGTACTACAAGTGCATTGCAATGATTTGGAAGTTCTCTTTCAAGGGTCCGAAATCGGATGACATGGTAATTCAAATATTGAAACCCTTTATAGTAGTTACGCCTACAACTATTTTTTTTTTTTTTTGTATAATAAAGAACTTAACACTCACAAAGATACGACTATTATTGAAACTGAATGGCTCAGTGGTTATTTCGCTCTATGGGTCGCATCTAACATTTAATGAGGAGGCGAAATTATTAGTGTGGTTGGACTAGTTGTTGTATTCTAGACAACCACTCATGTTACGTGATATTAGTAGCCCGAGCCACTTGAACCACGGCTACACAACCATAATCGGAAACATCAGAAATATCACACCCTGAACATGGCCTTCAGCGGACATATGCAAGAGTATTGAAGCGCAAATGAATGTCGTACAATAGTAAATTTTCAGCAGCTTCGGAAGTAAAGAAGCAAGATGAAGTTCAGTACAATGTAAAATGTAATGTTGAGCATGAGATGCTTCACACCTTAACTGCTCAGGTCGAAGGTGCAACAAAATTGTGTGCTACTACCAAGTATCTTGCCGGAGAATATCTCGAACAGAGCATAGACCAAAATATTGATATTTGAAAAGGAATATCCAAGGGATCAAAAGAAGCATTTCGCGATGGCGTTAAACCATTTGGGCAGCAGGACGCCGATGGTATAGAACTTGAATAAGCATTCCAAAAGAACGAGGTCTTGAATATGCGTTGGTCTATGTACTTGGCATACTCATGTAGATATTTAAGTCCTAAACGGAACTCGGCAAATATTGACACACCATTATCAATGACAGAGCTATTGAAGCAGTTCGTATGAAGCGTTTTAAAAAAAATTAGTTTTCTGTTAACGTAATAATTAAGTAGTGAATGAAGACAATATTGTGAAACCTAAAAAGTATGTATGTTCTTTCAGATTTAGCTAAAGCCATTTCGAAAATAATCCTGGAGGTGATAAAGAACGAAAACAGGAATACAGATTTTGATTTCCTATCTGGATCTCCCGGCATTGAGTATATATTCGTACCTACATGTGTACTTACATTTGTACCTTGCGGAACATTTAAGCTGTAAGTCTTCTCTTTACCTACCTTTTATTGACTTGCTTGGATAAGGCTTTTAAAAGCGTGAATCAGAGTTTATATAATTCATAAGTGTGCACTGTCTGAGGAAACCAAAGAGAATGCAATAAATAATGATGTCTTACCCAAAGCATAGGCATTTCGCTTATATACGACTATATACGAGTATGTATCTGCCAACCTATAACCTTTCAAGTATTTTTAGGAAAGTCGAACTATTTCAAAGTTCTTCTTACCTATGAAGCTTCATCTCAGCTAATAGAAAATCTAGTATTAATGCCAACCTGAGTAATTTAAGGCGAAGAACATATGAGATTGTAGCATTACAGCCCGATTGTACTGAGCTTCAAATTTTAAGAATATTTTCTAAGTTTAGTTCCAATATCCGTCTGAGTTTCGAAAAATTACTTTCGCCAGTCAGCTCAATATTCGCTATATGCTGACTATGCTCTTTGCAACTTTGCTGTCAACTAAAGAGGAATCCTTCTTTGCTGTCCCTGCGGAATAATGTCAATGACGTAATGGGTCAGATGTTGCTGTACTTATATGTTTTCCTAGAGACGTTTAATATCAGTTTTCTTTACTGGCGCTATTGTAAAACCCATTTCTGCATTCACAACATTCACTTTAGTATGCATTACAAACATCCAGTTGCGCCCTTCAAATGATATCATCATGCAAAAATGGTTTAACTAAACTTTGAACAATTTAGCCCATAATGCTGGTGTGTTATTGCCACTCCTTTTATGCAATTCTAATGTAAAAGAATGTTTGTCACACTGTCTATGGCCTATTTAGACCTAATAGTGTTCGGTTTGAGCCTACTGAGTTTATCGTCCTCTATATCGAAGAATGATATTTTTAATTTTTTTCAATAATGATTCATGCGGCCTTATGTTATAAAATCGGGGTTCTGTTGGGACATATACAAGTGAAATAAAACATTGAATTCCACTTATTGCAAAAGCATTTCTGCACTTGAGTGAAGGTTTCTAGACATCAGAACTTTGAACGATGTCCATTTTGGTTGATAGTGTGCTCAGGTAGTTGCTCAATTGAAAACGAGTAGGTACTCAGTAAAACTATTAGTCCATTGAACTTCTTGTATGTTTTTCGTGTTTCTCACTCTTTCGTAGAGTTTCGTAGAAAGATGAGTAGGCATTTCAGTGATTAAGTGCCTATAGTACACCATGAGTATATCAATCAGATGTGATACGACGATAGGTCACATACTCATAGATATAGCGTTCAGCGTCATAACTCTCTCAGCAAGCTTCGTAGCGCAGTAGGAGTTCTCCAATCCACAGTAATGCTCATATGAAATCCCTACAGGTGCAGATACTTCATATCTTCCAACATATTCACAATATAGTTAATTGGCATTAGAATTGCGTATATCTCCACTTGTACGACAAATGCAAGTTTTTCTAACGAGTAGCATTCTAAATCAGTTTTGTAGCCATCTGTAAAGACCCGACTACATTTCTTTCCTGGCTCAGACTCTGGCTGAAACCATTCCTTCGCACCAGGAAAATAAAATTCCCAAGTTTCGTAGCAACAGGAGTTCTGGAGTATTGCATCAAACGGCACGTATATAAGACCAGAGTTAAAAGACAGTCCGCATGGAAGATCATCAGAGCTGCTATACAATCAACGCGTAAGATTTAATTGGTTTTATCATAGCTGTGTAGATCCAGAGGAATCTCTTCGGCGAACAGCCCCATCTCTTGCTGAAAGGTACTTAATATTTCCAGAACGCTGACAGTGCCATGAAAATTTTCAAGGTGACAGTCCAAAGTAATTAGTTACTCAGGATAACACCCAAATAGTAAGTTTTGTTGGAAAAATGGGTTGTGATGAGTTGAAGTAATATAAGAACGGTGAAGCCAGCTTAAAATTTCTCTTAAAGACAACAACCTTAGAATGCCCAATTCCAGTGCCCCAATCATCGACCAGGTCTAGGGTTACCTGCAATTTAGTCGCTAGGAATTATCCAACAGACTGTACATCTACATCATCTGCACATGCCTGAACGTAGACATTATATCTATTGAGAGTGCTGGGCAGTACTACATATAGTAGTGGAGACAGGACCTCTGTAACTCTGCTATCACATATTGATTGGAATCAGTATCTGCGATGCTTTCCTCAAAATAAGATGATATTTCGGTCGGAATATTTAGATGTTCTGCTAATATTGGAGCATAAATGCAGTTAATTGCAATACGAACAGTCTAGTAGATTGTCATTTGCCGTCTGCTGGCCCAGGAAGCCTCTTGAAATCGTACGTAGTCAAAACCTAACGCTGGTTGTTGTCAGTTTTGTACTTTATAAAGTTGATCCTATGTGCCTGTTTAAGGAGACATTGTCGCGTAAACCGAAAAATCCAAGCTTGCTGTACTTTGTGATTCTGACGATAAAGCGCTCCAGTATTATGTTATTGGACATGTTCTTCGCTGAAGCTCATCCTACAATTGTTTAGTAAACTTTCATGAGAAGTGTGGATAATATCCTTGATGTCACTTAAGTTTCAGCATTTTCACTTGAGTTTTCCTATGATTGTAAATCTGAATCCAAATTAATAATATTTCTGCTCCTTGAAGCATATATGATACATATAGTATGCTGCAGTATCAACTTCAGTTGGACTTTTTTCACAGAAAAACAAATAACAAGATCAGAAAAAAAATTCCGATGCTATTGATATTGGAATTGTCTCCAGGTGCACAGTGCAACGTATTTCCTATTACAGGTGTCCAAAGATTCGAAGTTAGGCTAGATCCATCTAAAACAAAGTATTTAGTTGGATTTGGAGATAACAACGTTGCAATATCAGCAACCAAGAAGTTGTCATAAATTTTATAGTTGTCGACACACTTAAGTTGGTACTACGTGTTCATGAATTAAACTTCGGCAAATCGATTTGCAATGGTCTAGGTTGTATTAAGAACTTCGTATATGGTACATATGAATTTAGTAGACAGTCCGGTATTTGGAATCCATCCAGCTCGCAAGATTCTTTATGCTGTCCGAGAAAATGTAAAAAAGAAGATCGATAACATGGTTAGCATAGGAGTGCTTCTTAAAGCAAGGGAGATCACGGAAGCCCTGTCTTTCATGGTCGTTGAGGTTGTGTATAGACTCTGCGGATATTAATAAAAACCTTCTCCGAAGACATCACAGTCTTAGAACACTTGAGCAAATAATGAAAAGAATATTAAAGTCAAAATATTCGAACCCAAAAATACCAACAATGCTTGCGCCTTGGGGTAGACATTCATACACCCGCTTTACTTTTAGCTACGCATCGGCTCCTGAATTATTCCGGGAAATCATGCCAAATGTGTTCGAGGATTATAAAAACGTTGAGGTGTCATGATATGATTCATGTTGAAACTAAGGAAAAGTTAAATGACCTAACCACCAAAGTGATAGACAAATTATCCACAGTAGGATTAAAGCAAAATTCGTTTTGAATGTAAGATAAGCAATAGAGCAAATCACGATACAGTCGAATCAATAAACTCTACCCGAACTACAAAGATTCTTAGGTATGTTTACGTATCTTGGAAAATTCATTTAAAACTTATCAAACATCACACATCCGTTGCCGGAACTATTAAAAAAAGATGTGGCATGCAAATGGAAACAGGACCACGACAAATCGCCTAAAATTCTGAGGACACGTCACTCTAATATTCCAGTATTACGATATTACGATGCAAATGAAGATGTTAAGCTCCACGTCGATGACAAGAAACACAGCTTAGGAGCAGTGCTTATCCAAAATAAACTGCCAGTGGTTTACGCTACAAGGGCATTGACACTATCACAAAAGAAGTCCTGGCAGATAAAAAAGGACGTTTTAGCCATATAGTTTGCATGTAAACGATTTCACGAATATGTTTCCGGGAAGCACTGTGCACAAACTTGATTATAAAGCATTCTCTTCGCCGTTTTGCTATACTAAGTCGAGAATGCAATGAGTCAAAAACATTTCAAGAAGCTAAGCCAGATGAGGATAAACCAGATAAATGGTTTAATTCAAGTTTCGGAAGAAGCACGCAACGAATTAATTAAGGAGACTAAAAAAGACTTAAATCTTCAAATGGTAACTAAATATATCGTGGAAGGATGGTCACAAAGTGTATCACAGATTTCTCAGAGCATTAAGCGATATTGGTCATTTAGAGAAGAACTCAGTTTTGGGGACGTAATATTAGAAAAAGCAGAAATATTCATGAGGGTCATCAAGGAATACAAAAACCAATTAGTCCGGCGTGGAGTATGTTGTTTTGGGTTAGAATGGCAAATGACATTGAAAACTTGTGGGGCTTGCCAAGCAACTCAAATATCGAAGCCAAAAGAATCACTAATAGTTAAATATATCCCAGAACTTCCTAAACTAAACACTGATTGCTGTACCAACCACGGACGTATTTACATATACCGCTGATTTCCGATAGCTTACAGCTTAACAGTCAAATAACTAAATACCATGATATCTAAAACATTTTTGACTCTATGGCAAGGTGCAGAGTGGTCCTGAAAAATAGGATATGGTATACGAGTATGCATATTGAAATCAGCATATCGATCGAAGGCTCCAAAAATATTTTTATTATGTTAACGTATCCATCAACATTTAATCTTCCGTCAATGAAGGCTAATTGATTGCAAACGTAGAAACTAATGCTTCCCCAGACCATGAAACTAAGCTGGAATTTGTTTCGAGAGACAACATAGGCTTGCTTGATTTTTCGCGCATGTAGGAGATTCCAGCTGTTTGATGTTGATTTAATTTACACTGTAACATCTGTAAAAATTACCCTTTTCAAGTCATCCTGAGTGCAATTTTCACGCTCTTTTGTAAAACTCTGACGAGCAGCTCGGATTGTTTTTTTTTAGGTCTTGGTCTATTAAGTTCCATGTTGTGCAGTATTCTCCGAATAGTCCTCGCACTAATAACTACTCCGTATCCGGCAAATACTTGACTTATTTCTCCAGACGACAGAAATCTGTTTGCTTCTCATTTTCTTATAATAATACTGTCTACCCGCTGATTTTCTTTTTATTCCGTTTCCCAGTTCCCAACTTCCTTTTTGTACTATCCTGAATTTTAAATTTATGAAACAATACAAGAACTGCGACGTGACGACATTTAACTCTTTCACCAACAGCCCTGGCAGAAATATTTACGCTCCGTACAGCAGAAATAATGCTTTTTTGTTCGCCCGTTAATTTTTTAATTTTTACTCTCACGCTGCATAACTTGCATTAAAAGACAAACAAGCAAAGTTGTGGCAAATCTTCTGCAGACAAACTTATGTCCAGTTATAGAGTATAGTTGTAAAATTTACTTGCTTAGGTGGCGCTACAGTCCGGGGTGGACCTGGGCCTCAACCAATAAGCCTATTCAATTAGCGCGGTCTTTGGCTAACTGCCTCCAGTTGCGCACTCCAAGTAGGTTGAGGTCCCCTTCCACTTGCGCGTGCCACCTAAGACGAGGTCTTTCTCAACCGAGTTGCCACCCAGGATTAGACTCGCAGATTCTGCTGGTTGGGGCGTTGGTGTTTATTCGGTCTACATGTCCCAACCCTCTAATGCGCAGTTTTTTGACCAGGTCGATGTCGCTGTACATCTCGTAAAGTTCATGGTTGAATCATCTCTTCCAGAACCCGTCAACGCATACGGGACCACCAAATATCTTTTCCTCTCAAAACGACCAAATATGTCTTTACCAGCTTTAGAAAGGGTCCATGCTTCGAAACCATAGAGCAGGACTGGGATTACAAGAGTCTTATATAGTTGTTCGGGAGAGGGCTTTACAGTTACCTTCTCAGCCCAAAGAAACAGCTATTGGCAAGCGTTATTCCTAGTTTGATTTCTGAAGAGATGTCGTTTTGAGATGTCGTTTTGAGATGTAATAGCAGGGTCGAGGTACATCAAAGTGAGGTATTCTGTGATATTCTGGCCGAGTTGTCGAACTTCTCGAGTTTTCTCAGGAGTCTGCCGTTGTGTGAATATTTGGTCAATTGTAGATTTACCGGGCTTAAAACCACACTGATAGGGTCCAATCAGATCGTTGACAAATAGTTTCAGGCGCTCGTACAATACGGCTGACAAGATCTTATATACGATGTTTAGGAGACTGATACCCCTATAGTTGGCGCAGTTTAGAGGGCTTATGGAACGGGCAAACGATGCAGAGGTTCCATTCATCAGGCATACATTCATCCGATCAAATCTTGGAAATAAGTTAGTGTAAGCTCTCTACCACGTCACCCCCTGCTGCCTTAAATAGTTCGGCGGGTAGGTCGTACGGCCCGGCAGCCTTGTTCGACTTCAGTATAGATATGGATGGAATTCTTGACTGGCATCATCAATATTGAATGGTCGCTCTGCCTGACAGCGGAATTTGTGCTGTCTTCACCGTTTAGCAGCCTGCAGGAATGTTTTTTCCATATCCTCAGCACCGACTGTAACTCTACTAAAAGGTGTCCGTGTTCATCTCTACAGATTTCTGTTCGGGTCTTATTACCGTTCTTTTTTCCTCTCTATTTACTCGATCACACGCTTCTCATGCTCTTTCTTTTTTCTCCAGAGAAACCGATGTTCCTCCTCCTCTTTTGGCAGTACAGCTCACGAACCGCTCTTGTCCTATTGCGCAGCGCCACTTTGAAGGCATATTGTTTTACTGCATGTGTTTGCCAGCACGTCAATAGCGGCATTTCTGATCTCTTCTCTGCATCTGAGGCACTGGTCCTCAGCACTTGATGCTGACTGCAAAGGACTTCTAGAAAGGTTGAGGGATGCGCGCTCGGCATAGGCTCTGGCGGCTTGTTGCGATTGCCATCGTTCAACGTTAAATCTCCTCATGTTATTTCCCCGTTGTTGTGGCCTCTGAGATATCCATATACGCACCTTGGCTGCAACTAGGTAGTGGTCCGAGTCTATTTTGGCCGCTCGGAATGTTTTGTCATCTAAAATACTTGAGAAGTGCTTTACGTCAATCGCAACATGATCAATCTGGTTGACAGTTTGCTGATCTGGTGTCGGCCATTTTCTCTTGTGAATATTGAGGTCAGAAAACTGTGTGCTTCCTATAGTAACGTTTCGTTCCGCAGAGAAATGGATTAGCCTAAGTCCGTTTCCAAACGTGGTTTCATGTAGGATATGTCTTCCGATTATTCTACCAAAGATGTCCTTCTTTAAAATTTTGTCATTAAGGTCGCCTAGGATGATTTTAACGTCATATATCGGACATAGCTCATAGGTTTTGTCGAGGAGCTCGTAGAAACTTTCTTTGGTAGCATCGTCCTTTTTCTCTGTTGACGCGTGAACGCATATAAGGCTGATGTTAGCGAATTTACCTTTGATATGGATTGTTATAAGGCGCTCACTCACGTGACGAAAGCTCAAAACTCCTTGCCTAAGTCTGCTGCTTACAACAAACCCGCATCCAAATAGACGCTGCTTACGTTCCCTACAGCAATCAACTTTCTTTTCCCGGCTCATCCCACCGCACTTTATGGATGACAATGATATCTCTTTTATAGCAGTCTAGGGCCTCCGCTAATTGTTCGGCTGGACGCGGACTTGTTCAAGGTCCGAACATTCCACGTGCAGATCCGAAAGTCTTTGTCCTTTGTTCGTTTTACAGGGTCGTCAACAGTGAATCCGTCCTTATCTGAGGCTATTGGCGGTTTCGTAACTATTAACTTTTTACGCGGTTGGGCAATTAACCCCATGCACAATCCCCAACCTGGAGGGCTAGGCCAAAAGTGGCCGGATGCTTCGAAGATGTGAGTGCTGCCGTTGGCCCCTCCGCTCATCTGCCACCAACTCTTTTCTAACACCCTAACCAAGTGTTGGAGATCCCTATAGACCTGACATTCAAGTACTTTGAAGCAGCTCGTAAAGAGATAGCACTAGTTCCACCTACCTGGAACTGTGGACGCCACCGTTGATTCCATCCTTAGAATTCGTCCGCTGCCGCCCGGAAACAGGAGAATGTGCCTTAGTGAAATGAAACTACTCCGCTCCCTCTCTCGTCAGCTGTCAACAACGACCTTCCACAGGGGTTAGTTACTTCATTTCCAGGTAAAATACTAAGCACCCAGCAGTCACCAAGTGGAGGGGAGTAGTAGGAGTTGATGGTCTGAGGCTAGAGTGAGAGCGTGCAAAAAATAACACAGATTTAGTGTTATCCACCTAAATCAAGACAAATTGCTATGTAGTACAAAGCCGTCGTAACATTTATTTGGCCACTTTGTGTATGTAGGTCTTATGATTCCCATAAATAAAACGCAATCTGGAAATCCAATTGTTGAGCTCCTGTTCGACCAGCTGAACCATATGTCAGGAATAACTTGGCGAATGCTGACTTCCAACGTCTGAACAAACTGGATCTACAGCCAGCATTATCGACGCAAATCTAAGTATGGTAAAATGACAAACCAAATTGAGCAAAAATCAGTCCTTGGCAGCCCAAAAATTAAACCTCTGAAAATAATATTTTCTCATGTCTTGCACACAAACTTTCCACATTTAACTCATTCGATGCGCCTTCCTGTTTAGAAGTACAACGTTGACAGTTTTTAATATTGTAGATTAGGGTAATTGTAGTCTCAGTTATAAGACGAATTTTGAGTGGGATTCGACTTTAAGAAGCAGTTTATTATGTAATTCATTCCACTATTTCAATGTTGAATTCTTTACAGCAGCCAAACTTGCCAAAAACTCTCATCTAATATTTTCAGAAAGTACCTCCTCTAGACCGAAACACGTATAAGCTAAAAGTTATATCTAACATTAGTACCATTCAAAAACTCCTCTGCTATAATTAACACGCCTCACAAAATACAATAAAATTCCCCGTTGCAACAAACCCGACTTTTCCAAAAATGCTGCCTCGTCGCGTCGTGCTGTATCTGCTGATAAAAGAAAATAAGAAATTAACAAAATAAGGAATTTGAAAACTTCCGTTGCATCCTCTCAACAGTACAAAAGTTTTTCAAGAAAATTAAGACCAATTTACAGTAGACAAATAAACAAAGATAAAACTATTCGGATTAATGGTGAACGAGTTAGTGGAGGAAGAATTCTACTTCTCCTCCAGAGAAGGTTTTCCATTGTCTGTCCCAGAATATTTTAGTCAATTGTTTTCAATTTCGATTTGAAGGATTTTTTTTCTTCTGTAGAGAGAATTTCAACTTGCACAATTATCTGCATTTGAATTTAAAGTAATTCATCTCTCGTTTCGAATCGGAATTGGTGCATTAAAAACGTCAAAACTGTGAAATGGAGCCTCTTAAATTGATTGACTTTCGAATAATAGTAAAATTTAAACAAAGCGAACCACGCCGCTGTTGATAGGATACGTAGTGTATGTGTGTCATGCAGAAGGATATCATTCAACCAGTTTTTGATGGAAGATTACGTTACCAATTAATACATACTCGTAATTCAGGATTAGCTGGAGTGACTCATGCAAAATCATCGAAAATATGATTAGCACCACTGGACCAAATCATGATTGGAAATTTCAATTCTTACTGACACCACTGATTGATTGATTGTGAATTAAGCTGACATGAGAATCATGCATGCTCGTTGCCATTAATTTTCATTTACCACCCATACTCGTACTCGTACTCGTACATACCACCAAACAACAAACCGATTTTTGCAATTATGTCGAAAGTTGATCAGATGAGTTTTCTAATACTGAAAGTCATCAAAGTGAAAACGGCCACGGACGAGTAAACACATACGAATATTTGTATAATCCTCTACAATAAATGAAGCGGTATTCGTAAATTTAAAAACCTAAATATTGCCACAAAAATATTCGCTCATCATTACGTTGCGGCAAGTCAAGTACGAGTAATCACGATGATGACGAAGTCTGAACGTGTATTACAATATTTTTCCCAAGAAATTCCTAAGCCCTGGTAAATGGCCAAGATCTTTATACAGATACGAACTAAATCCTGAAAGTGAAGATTTAATCCATGAAATTGATGAGATCCATGTTATCGAGGAACTATACAATTTAGATGGACACGAGCCATTCTGTCTGAATGGTGTTGTGAGTCATTCAGTCAGCAATATCTAAGGGACAGGAAATTGAAAGACATCGTTGGATTTTAAGGAAATAATTTGCAGTAGGTACTAAATTTCTCAGCTTCTTAAATCCAAGCAAAGCAAGATAAATAATTTGATTGTTTAGAGTAGCAAATTTTACTCAATATGGTATACAGCCAGAGAAAAAAGTTAAACTCGAATATCGGGAAGTGAAGTCGGTTTTTACAGTGTCACGATGAGATGTAGTATTTCCGGAGACTCATTTCCTGAATCCAACCAACACAATGCAAAGGAAAGTATATTTGTCAACAATGCTCTGTCTCAATATGAGTGTTTATACAGTATTTCATAATATCCGACATATTGAAGTTCCTTGTACATGTAGAGCAATGAGTCATCAAGTATGTCAGTGGAAGTTATTAATCAAAGCAACGGAATGTATGCAGTCAGTGACATGACTTTGATTGATTCATTAAATATTGTTGAGAGTTGGTTTTTCCTTTTCTTTGTCAAATAAAATTGTTTCTTCATTATTACAATAGTATCGTGGTTGTTTTTTTGAGAGAAATTTCGCTCACTATAACCCTAGGCTGACTAGAAACCAAGAAATCAATGCGATAAGCAAGACCATAAATACTATTAACGTCCACTGAGAATGACGCTGAGGACGACATATGCGAAAATTATCGGCAGGTCGAACGGGCCTCTTAAAGATACGAAATAACAAAATTAGGAATTTGGATGCAAAATTAATATAAGTTGGAAATTATGAAAATTATGAAGGTTCTCAAGGTTTTTTTTAAGGATGTTGCACTAAAGACAATGACGTCCTGGAGCTTACATACAATGTACTCGTATGTAAGAATATTATAAAGGGTTATCTGGTCACCCAAACCATAGGAAAAAAAAAAAATTAAATAAAACAACAACGGTATGAGATATAAAATTGATTCTGGCTTTATTTTGAAGTTATGTTCAAGCCATTATGTGTGGAATAGCATATCATTCGGCTTCGCAATTTTTGATGACTCGGTAGAATATGTGCGCCGTTATTCCGGCAATAGCGTATCAAATGTTTGGCTTCAGTTCGTCCAAAGTGGTTGTCTTCTTAACGTAGACTAAGGACTTAACGTAGCCCAAGAGAAAATAATCGAGTGATGTCAAATCGCATGATCGCGATAAACGTTCGTCGTGAGATGACCCAGTCGCCAAATTTCTCCTTCACAACTTCGAGCGTCCTTGTATAGTTGGAACCAGAGCTCAGATATATCGATGCTATCGAGCTCTGACCATTGACGGTAACGGAGTCTCCTTCCTCATTTCGAAAGAAATAAGGTCCGATGATGGCACTATGCCATAAACCGCACCAAACAGTCAATCTTTGTGGATGCATTGATGCTTGGCCGAACACTTGTGGATTATGTTCTCTCCAATAACGGCAATTTTGCCTGCGAAAAATGGGTCTCGTCCGAGAATTGGATTTTTTGGCCAAAATCCGGATCTCCGGCCAACATTTCCAGCGTACAATTAGCGAACTTACGGCGTTGTGTACATTCGTCCGGCGTCAATTCTTGCGCCAGAACAACTTTATATGGATGTAGGTCCAAATCCAATCGCAAAATAAGCCGGGTTGGCTCTCTGGTGATGACCAATTCAGTTGATCGGCGCCAAATCGATATTTCTGGGTTTTTATTCAATACTAACAGCTACGGCGGTTATGATTTATTCATTTCGCACCAATGTCTATCTGGTTGGTGGCTTTAGATCCAAAATAGTGTATTCACGCTCAAACCTTTCCACGGTGCGACAAATTGCCTGGAGACTGAGGCCATGATGACGACCTACCTCACGACGAAATTCATGTTCCGTATTTACGTATTAACTGAGCTGGAATTTCGAAATATATGTTGACAGCTGGATGTAACTGGTAACTTTGACAGCTACTGAAACATAACAATTGTAAAACTATCATTGCTCTCTGGTCACCCTATAATAAGCATGGCACGATATGCACAAAGTACTGGTACCTTCTGATGAAGCTCATGTTGATAAAGCGCAGTTTGAAAATGATGACGCTACAGACGTACCGAAATGTCAATATCTTGTTGTTCTTCAATGCCAAAGAAGATGTAAAAAAAGCAACGATCGCCTTCTACGATTGCAGCCTTATATTTTGGAAAAAATAGGGACCTAACCTAGCAAGGTTAGGTACAGAGGATTGCTTGTATACATGCATGCATGCTCGGCTCATGTCATGAGAACGACGCCAAGGCCGCACAGTGCCTCATTTTGACTTTGTTGTTTACAAAAAATCATAACTCTTTAACGAATAAAGATAGCGTGACAGTTTTTCTTTCTCCTCAAAGGAAATTTCCAGGGCAATGCAATTATCGAAATGAAATTTTGAGAAAAATGCTTTACGGGGTGTTTCAGAATTTTCAACCACCCCGTAGTACATAATAAAATATTTCCGTGGTTCATTTCAAATCAAACAGTGGATAAAAAAATAAACGAACCAACAATTTAAATAAAAGAAAACAGATTCCTTGGGAACTTTAGCTAACATCCGGTGTAATACTAATAAATTTATCATTTTTGGAGAGTATTGTGCTTTGAGATCTTTTTCGGCTCTGACATGCCGACGAGTCCAATGTGGCTGCAAGCATGTTGAAAAGGTTTTCATTCTGCTGCATCTTTGAAACCTGAAACCTTGTACATAATTTGATATACATAATTCTTGTAGTCTTTACTTTTAGATTCCTGAGTTATTCTGACAATTCCCCAAGGGGTAACGATTAATACTCGATTGCATGTATTTTGAGTATGAGCCAAAATTATGTTAAGAGTAGGTGTAAGTTTTTTTTCGGGATATGAATAAACTGAACGCCCCAACGGTTACCTGTGAACTGAACATTTTATTAGTCTGTATAGCTTTCTACATAGGATGTATGATTAGCTTTGTGTTTAAAGTAATAATGATAAGTAATCTTCTAATTTTTGGAGATGACACAAACTTGAAATATTGCACGGTGTGTATTGCCCTCAGCGTAATAAAGTAGTGTCAAAGATAAGAGCTGCGAAAACGATCTACTACGAAAATAGATTGAGGAAAACCTTAAAAGAGCTAAAAATTGGAAAAAATAACCCTAAAGTGTCAGACGAAATTAATTGTGACCTTCTTAATCAAACATTTTTCACAATGCCTACATCTCTCGCAACCGAACCCGGGCAAAATACCTTTGAGCCATCAGAAATTGATGCCCATAATGTATTTTTTGGATTCATATGCGTAAGTGACGCAGACACTATTGAGGCTGTATTGTCAATAAAGTCTAAGACGGAATTGATCCCAGGTTCATAAAACTTCTGCTTCCATACATTCTGCCATCCGTGACTCATATCTTTAATCACACCATTACCACCTCTAAATATCCGCGTGAATAGAGAAAGGCAAAAATTATTCCAATCCCTAAAAAAGGAAGTAGTGAATACAGACCCATTGCAGTTCTGCCTTTTTTGAGTAAAGTTTTTGAAAGAAAATTCAAACGTATTTGACATCGAAAAAACTTCTTAGCAGTTGTCAGTCGGGATTTCGTCCTAAACACAGCTGCAAAACTGCCTAGTTGTCCGTAGTTGACGATATAAAAGAAGTCGCTGGATAAAAATTTGTAGCGTTTTTGATACTTTTAGACTTCTCCAAAGCTTTCAATACGGTGAATCATATTCTGCTATGTCGAAAACTTCAGAGCATGTATAATGTTTCAAAAGAGTCAGCAAAGCTAATGTAGGTACTGTTATTTAGTAAATAGACTGCAATGTATTGTGGTTAACTCAAAGTTTTCCGGCTTCCTTAAGGATCAATACTTGGGCATATTTTATTTTCAATGTACATCAACGATTTGTCCCTTATTTCTCGACGTTCCCTGATCCATATGTATGCCGATGATGTCCAATTGACTTTGAGTGGCCCTGTGGTCTTGTTGATATTTTGCATGAAGTCGTTGCACAAATTAACGGAGAGTTGAATGATGTCTTGCAGTGGGCCCAACATAACTTCCTGAGCTTAAACCCCACAAAATCTAAAGTCCTAGCCATAAATAGGAAAGCACTAGACGTTTCACCCTTGCCGCAGATCAAACTTGATCAAGAAATCGTCCCGTATGTCAGAACTGCTAAAAGCCTTGGACTTATCTTTAATGACACCCTTACCTAGGATGACCATATTAATGCTGTTATCGGAAAGGTTTGGGGAGATCTTCGATTGCTCTGGTCAATAAAATTGTTTACACTACCTACAATAAGGAAAATGCTGGCAAAAACGCGCTTACTGCCAATTTTACTATATGGATGTGAGGTTTGTGGTAAGGTTGATTGTGGAAGTAAAAGAAGGCTTAAAGTTATCTACAACAATATCACTCGCTATGTGTATGGACTTCGAAGATTTGATCACGTATCAGCTTATTCAAAAGGTCGCTTCGGCTGCTCTTTCGACAACCTCTTAGTTTTCCGCTCTCTACCTTGTTTGCATGATATAATACAGACACATCAACCTGAGTACCTATACCATATTGTAGATAATCTTTTCCGCGTTCGCAAAGGACTTTTGCTTTAATTCCAACAACATACTCATGCCTAACCTCGGAATGCCAGTTCTTTGTTCATGCTGTCCGCCTGTGGAACTCCTTGCCTACTGAAGTGAGAGGAGTAAGAAACACCAACAACTTTAAGTCTCTATGTACTTTTGAGGCACTTAGCCAGTTTGTATAATTAGGAACCCTTTATCTCTTAAGTTCTGTAATTTTTTCATAACGTTCCATCTTGCTATTTAAAATTTGTTAACTTAATATTAAGGCTTTTACTAATTTATAAGATTCACCTTAATATGAATAGCGATTTAAATATAAATATAAATATAAATAATAATATGCATAAGTAGTTTTGACAAGATAATTCAACAAACTTGACAATATTAACCTTTTCTCTGCAATTCGAAAAATTAAGTATTACTTCAAGCCTTATTATTACCTCTCTATTGACCCTATTTATACAAGCTGTTGCCTCTGATTTTTTAAAAAATGTCCTCGAAACAGTTTCATCTTTGTTTTGGTCTGTCCACATCGAGCCCAATCTCAACGCGAAAATGCTTTTGGAGCTCTGGTTTTCTTCATTTTTTTGCCTCTTGTCGAAGTAAGCGTACAGTGTCGGACAAAACCAAAGCACGTAATGATCCTTGAAATGAATTTTGTGAATCATTTTTTGTTTAGTGTATATTATTTTTTTCTTTTATTTAAAGCAAATATCACGACAGCAAGCTAAAATATGTGTACTTCAGCGCGCCAAAATTAAAGCACAAAATGTTTTTATGTGATATTTTTTCCCATTTTCCAGCTACATATTCACTTCTATAAGTGTCGTTAATAAATATAGTATGATATATTTGTTCATGTTAATGGTAGGCACTTAACTTGTGTTAATCGGGGTATTAATTGCGGTATTAATTGGGGTATTAATCACGGTATTAACACAAGTTAAGTGCCCTATCGGGGTATGTGTGCCGATTCTTTTTCTAAGTTGTACGATTTTGAGTTGTTTAATGGCTTGAAACAAATATTTGGTACACTTTAAAAAAAAAAACAAATAAGGGTAGTTTCAAAAAAGTGGTTCAGTCACATCCTTTTATTATATTTTAGCGCGGTCTATAAACAGAGAACCGAATTTGAATGTTTCCAACAGGATCATCCAAAGATGAGCTAATGATCCGGGCCTATCTCATAGAGAAGGGCGAAGAAACCTTTCATTTCTCCGAAAGGCTCGCCTTGAGTTTGCGAGGGTGCATGTTGACTGGACTGTTGCCAAATGGACGACTATACTTATCACGGATGAATCGAAGTTTAACCTGAAGGGCGCAGACGGTTCGAAGATCAGAATATGAGAGGCTGAATCTATAAAGCTAAAAGGGATGACGATTAAGCATGGCGGAGGTAATATCATGATCTGAGAATGTTTATCTGGACGAGCAATCTGGTCCGTTAAACAAATCGAGCAAATAATGGATTATTTTGTGTATAAGGACATATTGTAAAATATAATGTTGTCAGACTTCGAGGAAGTAATGCCATTTAGCGCACCGTTAAAGGCGTAAAACAGTGGCTTGCACTTAACAATATTGCTATGCTGAGTTGGACAGCCCTATCGCCAGATCTCAATGCCATAGAGAATCTGTGAAAAATGGTATTGTAGATCGGCGAATTGATCGTGATAGCTGTCGGAAAAAGTACTCCCTTTGCGCTTAAGTCAAAATTGCCTGGCCCAGCGTCCTAGATGGCATTTTGAACAATTCAATTGGATCAATGCCTCGAGGGTGTAGCAGTGTTAAAAAATATGGATACGTCGGAAAATATTAATCTTTCTAATCGCTTCCAAAATAATGACATTTTAATCATGTGCTTTAACTTTGTCGCATTTATTTTCAATAGATTTCCTTTTTTTTGCATTTTTTTTAACTTAACCAATAAAAATCGTCTCTTTTGTTTGCTAACTGGGAATATTGCGTGTACACGGCACTGTATATGCAAGTTTTTTTCAAAATACCTTCCATGCACCTGATTCTTACATGTAATAGAGAGATTTCATATTCGTAGTTATGTTCGTCACCATTTGCCTCATCTTGATTGCTGAAGTTGTTTTGTGTTCTTTGCATAGGAGACATGACGGCGTTGGGTTTGGATTTGTTATTTAATTCCGAACTTTTCCGTCATTCACAGTTAGAAAGAACTCGTCGTTGACAGATATCCCTAATTCGTCAATGGATTCGTGAAAATTTTTAAAATATTTGTATATAGCGCGAGCGAAGGCAATTTAGGGAGAAAGAAAAGAGAGTTTCCGATGTAAATTGTTCCTAAAATTTGCAAGTTATAACGACCAGGAAATATAGAGCTCGGCAGGCCATTCCATAAGCGAGTTTTACGGCTTAGAAATGAATCACGATATTTCAGTAGGCTTGAGGGCATACTGTTGAGCATTCATATCGAGACGGGTGTTACGGTTGAAGGTTTGATATTGCACTGGTGGTGGAAATAGCGATAAAACAGAGTGAGACACAAGACATTACGCCGGTGTTCGAGGGTGCCCATTCTTTGAGTGATATTATGTAGTATCGCATATGAGTTTTGCCGCACGGTTTTGAATCCTATCTATCAGGTGCAGAGATGTTCTGGGCGCACTCGACAAGATGTGGGCATTGTACTCCAACTTCGGGCAGATGAATGCCTTATACTATATATTGAGGCCAGATCAGAGGGTGTGAATTATTTTTTGCGTCGCTTGAGGAAACCTAGAACTTTTTGACGACATCGGATATGTGGTCATTCCAATGGAAATTGTCACTGACACACATATCGAGAATGGAAAGTTTTTCGGTTTCGACTATGTAAGTGCCATTCATGGATAATGGCTAAGTATTCAAAATTTCGCTTTAATGACAGCAGACTGCATAGAGTTTTGGAAGCATTAAATTCCTCTCTGTTGATAGTTTCCCAATTGGTTATGCTCTTAACATCGGAATTTAATGACCTTAAGATACGCTGCCATTCCCGTTCTGCAGCCGAAGAGTAGGGACTTGAGTTCGGAAACCAATATTAAAAGCAGAGAGTACTGTCGTCAGCATAGGAATATATTGGATTAGAACTAGTAGACAACAGATCATAAATGAAAATGAAAAACAGTGTCAGAGACAAAACCGATCCCTGGGACACGCATTTTAGACAAAAGAACCTTATGCCAAACTCTGTCAAATGCCTTAGCAATTTCAAGTGCAACTATCTTGCTTTAGCCAGAAAGATGCAGGCTTTGGTTCCACTTTTCGGTGAGATATTCCATAAAATCACCAGTGGACCTGTTGCTGCGAAAAGTATACTGCCGGTCATTGAAAACTTTTCGCATTTTGAGATATTTCATGAGCTGACGGATTATCAACGTTTCCATGACCTTGGAAAGAAGGGACGTGGGTCTATAGGAGGGGAGAGAAGCAGATTCGCCATTTTTAGGAACGGGCTGGACAAATGATGTTTTCCATCGGATAGAGTGCTAAAGAGTAGGATCGCTGGAAAATCTTACGCACAGGTTTTGCCAGCGAGGAAGAACATCTCTTCAGAAGAAAGGGAGATGTACCATCTGGACCAGCGGAATTGTGTATATTAAGATTTTTAAGAACTTTTGAATTGAAGATTCGACACACTCAAGTATAGGCGGGGCAAAGCGCAAAAGTGTTAAGCTGGCCCTAAAGTGTGCAGCAAGCAGATTGGCCTTGTCCAAGGAGCTGACAGCTGGAATGACCAAAAATGTTTACTACCATTGGGACATTGTGTTAATTTTTCCTCAGTTCTGGTCGCATAGGTATTTCACGCGCTTAAGAAGTCATTCCTGGCTCGTTTGAACTTTTTTCTGTTTTTTTCTGTCGGGTTGGTCTTGTAGGACCGAAAAAATATTTCTCTAACCCTGACAGCCTCTTTGCAACTCTAGTCGTACTCCTTTTGTTTTGGTTTGATACTCTTCATACGATGAGGGATAAAGGATCTCATTCCAAGTAGAATAGTGTCTGTGATCATATCAGCAGCGGCATCCACGTCATTATATCTCTCTCTCTACTCAATTTTCCGAAGAAAACCAGCATTATAATATTAGTCACACCTTCTTCAGTGTTAAGTTCTTTTAAAAAAAAATAATATTCCCTTAAAGTTCCTCCACCCTGGCTTCACAATGTGTCTACACAGACTTAAGTGTGATGAAATATAG
The DNA here is from genome assembly GCA_963966105.1 of Volucella zonaria. Taxonomy (NCBI): domain Eukaryota; kingdom Metazoa; phylum Arthropoda; class Insecta; order Diptera; family Syrphidae; genus Volucella; species Volucella zonaria. The sequence goes on from OZ014530.1 coordinate 8,848,307, forward strand.
AATGAACTCGGCTGCAGATACCTCATCAACCCGCCAACCTAATATAACCTAAGTTGCTTATTCGGATCAGGTTCTAATATTTTTAGGCTGCATAATTAAGAATAAGGAATCACCTTAGATAATGTGTTAGTAGAACTCACCTTCGAAGTGCTCGATGGAAGGGATGTGAGTCTTAGAGAAAGAATTCTGGGAGTGGAGGAAAATGGACACATCTTAAGAATACTGTGTATAGTTCAGCTGGCACTATTAAGGGCATAAGTGTTATTGTTTGATTTTCATTGTACGAAGAAAAGCCGGAAGAACAGCGAAAAAAACATCGTGAAACCGATATCATCATAAGGTGACATCATGTCGGTAATAACTATAGGCTTCAAAGTTGTTGAGTACACTTACAAAATATTTTCCACTTCCATCCCAATCATCATCATCCGATGGTAGAATGTCTTTAATTCTATAAACCATGATGTAACCTATTTATGGACTTTATCCTGTCTACATCAGCATGGACAGGGTTGAAATTCATAAAGTCATTAGTGAATTTGGCATACTAATTAACCGACCTGTCTGTGTAGATTGACCATGGTCAGGGCAACAAGTCAAGTAAAATTTCTGTAATGATATCAGCACCAATCAGCATCATTAATGAACTTCGACAAGGAGATGGTTTGGCCTGCCTCCTCCTTCACCATGTGTTGTAGAAACCAATCCGCGATTCTGCTGTAATCTACCCAGATATTGGCTTATGCAAGTGACATTGACATAATCGACGGCAGAAGATTTCTTTATCTAGTTCAAGTTAGAGGCCAAAATTCAAACGCTGCAAATAAATAAAAGAAAACCAAATACATGTCTTGTCTATGTCATCCGTGAATAGAAAATACAACATTGGTCCCATCGTTAGAATAATGTATTTCAAATTCGATAATGTGTATTGCTTTAACTACTCATATACCCGACCCCATACTTATGCATTTTACAAACAAGAACCCTACAAATGCTTCCAAAAGTAAATTAAGACACTGATGGAGTAGGAACCCAACTTGGCAAGTGCTTAGAGGCAAAGTTTATGGAACTTGGGGCAGACCATGCCAGCGGTAGAAGATGCCGAACTAAGTGATTAAATGAGGACCGGTGCTGAGACATCCTAATGGTTACCAAGCGAACACCGGTTGTAGCATCGGTAATGATAATAATGTTAATTGGAATGGGATTAAGCATTGTTTTGATTTGAAATAAGTTTGGTGTACCTATTATTGAAGAACTTTTGTATCATTTTGTACAGCTGTTACATATGGGAAGGTTTTCCGCTTTGAGTGTTAAAGCATCAGTCAAATGTTCTTCCATCTGCAAATGAAATACTGAAGTAATTTTTCTCATCTATTACATAGGGATTAACATAATGATATATAGATATCATATATCATATATATTTCCCCTTGGCAACTACAAATAGTTCAATTGCAATGACAATCTTAGCCTCCACTTTATTGCATAGATTAATACTCGATCCTGCATTACTAAATTTAAAGACACATATCCAAAACTCATTACACATCTACGTATAAATATTTAATATGGTCTAGCTATAGACCACCAGCTGATAGTACTTCACGGCGAAACTGTCGCCACCTGGGTGTCCCAGACCAATTATGAACGAATTCAAGAAAATTGCGGATAATAAATTCAGCAGCTATAGGGAAAGAAGTATCTGCCTCTGTAGTAATAGCTAAGTTAAGGCTTAGCCAAGCCGTGTCACCATTTCCAACGAATTTCAGAATGCTAGTCAGAATTCATCTAGTAAGTATTATTTAGGTCTTAGGTCACAGTATATTACAGGAAGTAAGATCGCCATTCTCCTGAGGCAACGCTCAAAGACGAGTTTCTTAAAACACGGACCACCATCCGTGAAGACCCTAAGATTTGGGAACTGGATGTTTTCGCCGAAAGAGCAACTGGGGATATTGTTATTACTTTAGGTGGTGACAATGACAGAGTCAGTGAAATGCAAATATAGGGTTATATGCCACACTGTTAATTAAAGGTGGTCAAAAGTGTGGTGAATGCGATTATATGAGAATACAAGCGTTCTCACTCTAGTCTCACACCATCAACTCCTACTACTCCCCTCTACGTGGTGACTGCTTGGTGCCTAGTACCTTGACTGAAGATGGGATAACCAACCCCTGTGGAAGGTCGTTGGTGGCAGCTGACGAGAGGGGGGGTGGAGTAGTTTCTTCTCACTAAGACACATATTCTTGTTTCCGCTCGGCAGCGGACGAATTCTATGGCATCCACAGTTCCAGTTAGGTCGAACTAGTGCTATCTCTATTCGAGCTGCTTCAACGTACTTGAATACCAGGTATGTAGGGACCTCCAACACTAAGGGTGTTGGAAAAGAGTTGGTGGCAGATAAGCCCTTAGTATGAGGTGGAATGTTCGGACCTTGAACATGCCGAGTGCAGCCAAACAATTAGCGGAGGCCCTAGACTGCCATAAAGCAGTTATCACCGTCATCCTGTGATGTTTACTACGATGATTGCTATAGGGAACGCAAGCAGGGTCTCTTTGGATGCGGCTTTGTTGTAAGCGGCAGATTTAGGCAAGGAGTCTTGAACTTTCGATAAGAGTGAATGAACGACATGCTACCAAAGAAAGTTTCTACGATCTCCTCGACAAAACCTACGAGTAATGTCCGATGTATGACGTTAACATCGTGCTAGGCAACCTTAATGCCAACGCTTTAAAGAATGACATCTTTGGCAGCACAATCGAAAGACATAGCCTACATGACACTACGTCTGGAAACGGAGTTAGGCTAATAGATTTTACTCCGGGATGTAACGTTACTATAGCAAGCACACGGTTTCCTCACCTCAATATTCACAAGGGAACATGGTAGACAGCAGATCAGCTAACTGTCAACCAGATTGATCATGTTGCGATCGGTGTAAGGCACTCCTCAAGTATTTTAGATGTCCGAATATTCTGAGCGGCCAACATAGACTCGGACCACTACCTAGTTGCAGCCAAGGTGCGTCTATGGATATCTCAGACGCCACAACAACGGGGAAATAATATGATGAGATTTAATGTCGAACGGTGGCAATCGCAACAAACCACCAGAACCTATGCCGATCGCGTATCCGTCAACCTCTCGAGAAGTCCTTTGTAGGACATCAACTACTGAGGACCAGTGGCTTAGTTGCTGAGACGCTGAGAAGCCATCAGAAATGCCGCAACTGACGTACTAGGTTCCACCCGCTGACCGCCACGAAACCTCTGAAGAGCACCAGTAAAACAACATGCCTACAAAGCGGAGCTCCATAAAAGGACAAGAGCAGCTCGTGAGCTCTACGAGCAAAAAAGGAGCGAAGAACATCGACTTCTCCGGAGAAATAAGAAAGAGTATGAGAAGCGAGCGATCGTGGAAATACAGAGGTGCAAATGCAGGAATAATGTTCGGAAGTTTTACCAAAAGGTAAAAAGAACATGTCAGGCGAATAAAACCAGGAACGGAAACCTTGTAGTAGAGTCAGACTCGGTGTTGGGGATATGGAAAAAATATTTCTGCAGACTGCAAAATGGCGAAGACTACACAAATTCCGCTGTCAGGCAGAGCTACCATTCAATATTGATGATGCAAGTCACCCTCCTAGAATGAAGGGAGGATAGCAATATCTACACTGAAGTCGAACAAGGCTGCCGGACCGGACGATATATCCGCCGAGCTATTTAAGGCAGCAGGAGATGACCTGAAGATTTGATCTGAATGTATGCTTGATGAATGGAACCTCACATCGTTTGCCCAGTTTACCAGTAAGGAGACCCTCTAAACTGCGCCAGTCTCCTAAGCATCGCATATAAAATTTTGTCTACCGTATTATACGAGCGCTTGAAACTATTTATCAACGATCTGATTGGGCCGTATCAGTGAGATTTTAGGCCCTGCTAAACTCTTCCGCTTGTGCAAGATGACGATGGAAAAAGCTCGCTGCTGCATCAAGGTCGTTAACGACCTAACCGAGACCTTCGATGTCAAAAAAGGATTTAGACAAGGCGACGCGCTGTCATGTTACTTCCTCAACATCACTGAAAGAAGTGTGCAAAACTCACAATCCAACATACGAGGGTACGATCTTTCAAAAGTCTGTTCAACTGCTTGCAGACGCCGACGATATTGATATTATTGGTAGAACACAACGAGCTTTTACTGGTGCGTTTACGAGTAAAGGAACGGAAGCGGCAAAAATGGCTCTAGCGGTAAACGAGGGCAAAACAGAGTATATGCTGTCAACAAAAAGGGACACCCATCATCGACGAATTGGCTAGAATGTTACAGTCAACAGCTATAACTTTGAGGTAGTAAGGGACTTCGTCTACCTCGGCTCTGCTATCACATCTTAAAATGATATCTCTTCAGAAATCAAACGAAGAATAGCGCTTTGCAATCGTTGTTTCTTTTGGGCTGAGAAGGCAACTGTGTAGTAAGACCCCCTCCGAACAACCAAGGAGACCCTATATGAGACCCTTGTAATCCCAGTCCTGGTCTATGGTTGCGAAGCATGGACCCTTTCTAAATCGCTTGAAGATATTCTTGGTCGTTTTGAGAGAAAAATTCTTCGTAAGATATTTGGTCCCGTATGCGTTGACGGGTTCTGGAGGGGACGATTCAACGATTAACTTTACGAGCCGTACAGCGGCATCGACCTGGTCAAAAAACAGCGCATTAGAGGGTTGGGACATACGAGTATAGATCGAATGAACACCAACGCTCTAGCCCGCAGGATTTTCGACTCTAATCCGGAGTGACAGCGCAGTAGAGGAAGGCCAACCAACTTGGAGTGCGCAATTGGAGGCAGTTAGCCAAAGACCGCCCTAATTGGAGAGGCTTAGTGGTTGAGGTCCAGGTCCACCCCTGACTGTAACGCCGCCTAAATAAGTAAGTGAGTTAATTTAAATAAAAGTAAAGAAAAAATTATCTAGACGGTGACAAAACGCCGATTTTCTCGAGAAATCCAGCGCCGAAAGTACATATATACATAATGCCAGCCCTATGAGGGCTTTCAAGAGCAAATTTCTCATGCATTTTATGGTAAACGGGGTGTAAGCAAACATCCTATTCCACAAAGCAAACTGCCGAAGAGGCACAGAGTAGATTCTTATTTAATTACTGAGTAGAGAGTATAAAATCGAGCGACTTAAACATTGGCTGATTCCCAAAAGGTGCTTAGGCTCTATTATATCCAGTGGCACACAAGATTCATGGTTGTATAGAACGGCCTTAATGCAGATGGGTATCGGCAATTAAAAAATAAAAAAATTAATTGGAAAAAAAACCAACTGAATTCGATCTACTTTATGCTTCAACAAATATTACCAAAAACACTACAAAAGTCGTATTGATAGTGCTCACAGGTTTTAATTAACACCGATCGCTCTTATAATTGCTTTTTTTAATAGTCCGGTGTATTTCATTAAGTTCAATGTTTCGACTAAAAATAATTTAAAGTTTCTATATAGTATATCTCAACATTTGTACCATGTCAGTTACTTTTCTCATTGTATACTTCTAGATATCACGCTGATGGACACAGACGGAATCAAAAGATATTGCTTTGCGAATACAAAAATTTACAAATAGCTTTAATAAACTTTATATTTTAATTCTAAAAAAAAGAAACCCATTTAAATATTAAATGGTTACCTGTTATACAATCAAGTGCTAATAAATCGTTTTAAAATCGAAAACGTTTTCCGCTAAACTATCCACTCAATTGACAGATAAAAACCCACGATAGAATATGCGTCCCTCCCTCAATAAAATCTCGTTCCTGGCACTGTAATATCTACGTCCATGTATTCGTAGAAAAACATAAACCCAATATGAATTAAATAGTATCCGTAGTTAAACTTTAATCGGTACTTTGATATCTATAGTACGTACAATGTGCCCACGCCATCGACATTTGATCACCAATTTGCTCGGTAATTGCCTACAAAACGTCGTTCCATTTATCTACAATTGTATGACAACGATTATTGTTTTATGCTCTATAATTTTACCATCGACCGACCATTTTCGTGCCAATTTCTTGTTTTGTACAAATGCTTTCATTGATTTCGAAGTTAAACTCTTCGAAAGCGCATATCGTAGAGGCCGACGCAAATTACCTGGAAAAGCGTTTTAGATTAAACCTATCAAGGCGTTTATACCATTATTGATTGAATTGAGATTTTCAAATTGAAATTCGTATTCGGATTGTGTCACAAGGTGGAAATAATTGACAAAAAACTACGCAATTGTCATTTAATTTTATTTGAGTCCATTGGAAAGGTGGTGCACAGTTTTCTTTTTAATTGAAATAGTGAGCAGAATATCCCGTGTTACTATGCCGACTGTAATTGCAATTAGGAATTTGTATATTTGATATACACACACGTACTCGTATAGGACTTACCGTTTTTAAATTTTGACTACGTTCATGGGAAGCGGTTTCCCAGATTGCACTCTGATTCTAGTTAGATTCGAGTGCAACATTTAATGAAATGTAATTATAGAAATTCAAATAAATTATTTCCGTTTGTTACTTAGTTCTATACATTTACGCTTTTTTACTTTTTTTTTTTGCGAATATTTAATTTTTTTTTTCAAAGACAAAAGCGAAAGTTATAAGGAATAGAGCGCTACACAATTGCCCAAAGGACTAGGATTGTTTTTCCATTCCTTGAGAATAATCATTGAACAATGAATACTCAATTTTATGGTGAAAGAACTGCTCCAACGCGTCCAACTTTCGGTCAGTTGATGAATAAATTTTCTGAATTCGGGACTGTTGGAGATTCAAGACATGCGAGCAGACCGCGAACAGGCTGTCTCTCGCTCGAAAATATTGATGCTGAGAGACAGAGTATAGCAGAACCTCGCATTGTGGTTGGAATACGGAAGAGCGGTGTCAATGATCAAAGCATGATCAAAACTTTCTGCCAAATGTAATGATGACCGGGAAAGCACATTTCAATCGGAGCGGTTTGGGAAATTAACGGAATTGTCATGTCTGGGGATCCCAAAGGCCATTACACTGAATTCGTGTTACTGTTTGGTGTGGCTCTACCGCCGGAAATATGTACGATCCATTTTTTTTTTTCGAAAACGATCGAGGTGAAATCCCAACAATAAATGAAGAACGTTATAGGGCAATGCTTCAACACTTTTTATATCCACAACTGCCACCAAACGTCTATATGATTTCAGCAAGATGGTGCAACGGGTCATATGTACACCACGTGCAACAATCGGGCTATTGAGGCAACAATTTCCAAATCGGATAATTTCCAAATGCGCAATTTGAGTTGGCAACCACGATTGCCTGATTTGACTGCTCAAGATTTTTTCTTCTGGGTCTATCCCAAGGGAAATGAGAATGTAAGTAAGACTGAAACTTTGTGGGAACTAAAGCGAAACATTCAAGAAACCGCAAGAAACACTCCTCAAAGGTATGGAAGTTACTATAAGAAGAGAGTATTTTTGCAATCGAGAAGACGGTTTATTGAAAAAACAAATAACGAGTATATGGTTATTTTTGCCACACCCTGTATAAGATGGATTAGTTACACAGATTTGGATATTTGATAACCGATTTTGTCTCACCTATTAAACGTAGACATTGTGGGACCAACTGTCATGTACTTTACTAAATAGTTCTATTAATTTCGTTGAGGACATGTTCTAGCCTAATAAGGCCATAAATAAAGGATCATATATTTCCGTATTATACTGTTTAATTCGACATGTTTGTGGTGTGGTTTTGCTTTGTTTACAGGATTTCTAACAACTGCTACCTAAGAATATCGATATCAATTAAAAGTCAACTCTTTGATATAGGGCACCTCATATTTTGAAAGGGTTCAGAGGAGCTGTTCCTAAGTAGTAGGTAAGTAGCCGTCAAGTAGATGAAAATATGCTGAAAATCAAATTAAGCATTCAAAGTGCTTATATTTGGGCTATTCTGGATCAAGCAGAAGCAATATTGGAGATTGGCGATTAGTGTAGTAGTCTCTGTACTGTGGATAGCATATTGTATGCAAGGTTGAGAAGGGATACGATTTCTTAGTTGGGGAACTGGGAGTCATCGGGATGCATTCATCGTCAGTTACTCGATCTATTATTTGTAAAATTCTCTCCACACTCTTCGGGTAAAATCGCATTATCAGCTCCATGTGGTGCTCGAAAGTTATTTAATATTGAACCAACAATGAGCGTATGATGAATCTGACAGATATGCTGTGGAGCTGAAATTCAACACGCATGTGCAAGACGAAGCATCTCTGGCTGACCTAACGGACAAATACTCTCATATGTCTAAAAAAACGTCCTAAGGAGGAGCACATGCAGCGCAGGAATTCCATTTGACGTTGACGTTACCAGCCAGATTAGTAGAAGCCTTATTTGAGATACCTCGACTCATATCGAGCTTAAATCAATAAGAGACTGCTATCTTGCGGATATCACGGCAGATTCAAGCAAGAAGTCTTCAGCTTCCGCTAACATAAGCCCGATATACGCAAGCCAAGCACGACGCAACCAAAGAATGTTTCCACAACAAGACACATGTTTTGGGAAAATCGCTTAGTACAGTTTTAACGCCAAGATAATAGAGGAGAACATCCTTGTTAGGATAGTTGGTAAGCGTAGCCCACATGACGCCACGTCTAGCAACAAATTTGGTCTTCTTGATTTTGCGGCGGGTCAAAATGTCCCTATAGCAAGTACACGATTTCTTCATCTCAGTATACACAAGGGGCATGGCAGTTTCCGAGTCATGAAACACTAAGCCAAATTGATAATTTTGGGATAGACGTAAGGCATGTTGCCATTACCTTGTTACAGCCAAGGTACGAATGTGGATTTCCCAAACCCCCCATTAAAGAAGAACAACTGTAAGAAGATATAAAGTAAAAAAGTTTAAACCGCAAGAGACCTTCCAAATCTTTGCCGAACGCGTATTCCAAGATCCCTCAACAACACCTATGCCGCCAGTATAGAGTACCGAAGTACCATCAGAGACGCCGCAACTGATGTGATGGCTTTCACCGGCCTACCACCAAGAAATCTCTGGATTGATGAAAAATCCCGATAAAAACATGCAGCTATACGGGAAGCATACAAGGCTACGCTGCAACGAAGGATTAGACTAGGGTGAGCAAAAGAGACAGGAAGAACATCGCTTTGTCTAGAGGAAACGAGCGCGAGATGTGCAAGATCGAAGATATTGAGAGGTTGTACTCGAAGAATAACGTACTGAAGTTTCACCAAAAGATTAACGAACGTGTCAATGCAACAAGACCCGTGTAGAAATCTGTAGAGACGTAGTAGGGTCTCAGTTGGTGTTAAAAATATGGAAACACTTCTTCTCCAGACTGTATAATGGCGACGAAGCCCAATATTTCGTTAGGCAGAATAGACCATTCAACTGAGATGATAATAGCCAGAATTCCCATTCACCAAAAGTAAGTAAGCCAAAGCGAAGTGAGGATAGCAATATCTAAGATGATATTCAAACCTTCTGCAAATGTCTTTGTGCAGAGCATGCACCTACTCATTTCTAAGATCTGGTCAGAGGAGTGTATGCCTGGTGAATGGAGTGTTAGTACCGTATGCACGATTGACACAAAAGGAGACTCCTAAACTGCGACAACTATAGAGCTATAAGTCTCCACAACATCGGATACAAGATCTTATCTGCCATATTGTCTGAACATCTGAAACCCTTTGTCAATAACCAGATTCTTTAAAAAAAACTTATAAAGTCTAAATCGGTACCCACCATCTTTTCATCGATTTTAAGGCCGCACATGATGGCATTTATAGAGACGAGCTATTTAGAACCATGTCTAGTTTGGCATTTCTGCCAAACTCGTCCGTCTGTGCAGAATAACGATGGAGAGCGCTCGCTGCTCCGTCAAGGTTGGTAACGATTTAGCCGAGACCTTTGATGTTAAAAAAGATTTTAGATAACTTCTTAAATATGCGGAACTCACAAGCGAACACTGGAGGTGCAATTTTTCAAAAGTCTGTGCCAATCTGCGACGCCACATCGACGTATGCCGATGATATTGACATAATTGGCAAAACTCAGAAAGCCGGTACCGCCAAAATGGGCTTAGCGGTAAACGAGGGTAAATCCAAGTATGTATATGATGTGAACAAGAAGAGGTACAGAACATCGACGAATTGGACAGAACCTCAAAATCGAAAGCTATAAATTCGAGGTTGTAAAGGACTTTTTCTACCTTGGATCTGCTATGGATTCTGTCTATAACTCTTGCAAATCGCTGTTTCTCTAGGCTAGGCAGCCAGTTGAGTAGTAAGTCTTCGAATCTAATCCGGAGGGGCCACGCAGTAGAGGAAGACTTCACCTTAGGTGGCGTGCGCAAGTACAACCTGTCAATCGCTGATAGGGATAGGGTAATTGAGTGTTGTAGTAAGGCCCTATCCCGAAAAACAAAGGAGACTCTATATAAGACCTTTATCTCCTCAATCCTACTTTATGGCGCTGAAGCGCAAACTCGTTTCGAGAGAAAAATTCTTCGTAAGATATTCGTTTGCGTTGACCGGTTTTGGGGAAAGACATTTAACGACGAACTATTAACTGTACAGCCACATAGACCTATGTAGTCAGAAAACTGTGCATCGTCAAGATGCTAGGACATGTAAAGCGAATGGACACCAATACTCCGACCGGAAGAAAATACGAATCTGATACGGTGGGACAACTCATGAGGGGAAAACCTTGTCTTAAGTGCCGCGTACAAGCAGAATGGGTCCTTCATCGACTTCGAGTTTTCAACAGCTAAAGATCGAGCTTACTGAAGGGGCTTACCAGTTGAGGCCAATGTTTATCTCCAAACTGTTGTGTCACCTATTAAATATTAATATGGGGGGCACGTTTTTTTGTGCATCTTTCGTAACTTATTTTCTCTGCTGGAATTCATAAAGTTTTCACTCCTTATTCTCAGACGGGATGGTATTTCAAAGGTGCTTCGGCTCCTTTTTTTCTATTATAGTGAATGTACTCTACCTTGGTGGAGGGTGGCAGATCCGAGAGTTTCATACTAAAAGGATAAATGTTTAAATTTTTATTTTGTTCACGTGTCAGGGTTTTCGTGAGACAGGAACGCTCGAATTGTTAACCAATCAAAATATAATCAGAATCGTACTCGTATTGTAAATTTTCCATTGTGGTCGGTTTGTATAACTTGTAGTAAAATTTGAACTCCCCAGCCTGCGTCCAATAGGAAAAAAGTTCCGTTTATGAAATGCTTATCATCTTCATCAGTTGGAGTGCTTTCATTTATTTTGCTAACCAATGTTGATAAATTTGTTCCTTATTTTTAGTCAGAAACAATTTAATACATACTCTAGAAGTAAGGGGATAAAATCGAATATCTCCACTGCGGTTTTTATGAAACTTTTTCCCAAGAGAGATATTCTCTGAGCACAGGGACATCATCCTTTGACAGATATCAAAGTGAAAGAATTCGAATCGGCTTATTCACTATAATGAGACTGCAAAATCCAAGAAGTGACAAGAATATTGCGGCTACACGCCAGTTGGGAAGTCAAGACTACAATCAATCGATTCCGCGCTATTCTATAACCATTTGGCTAAACCTCCGGGTCCGGAATGTGCCCGAGCACATTTTTCGTTAAATGATTTTATTTAAGAGCAAACTTGACCCTTTTGACCAGGCCAACAGATGGGAGTGTTCCAACAGCAACCATTCACGGTTTGATGTGGTTTTCATGCAGGAAGTGTTATTGGGCCGCACTTCCTCCGAGATGATGCCTCGAAAATGTGGAGCTGTTATTAAAAATAATGGATATTCAACAAAATATTAACCAAACGATTTCTTAAATTTTTAGTTCTTCTTATGCTCTTCAGTTTTGTCGCTGTAATTTTTAGTGAATTTTCACTCTTGTTTTAATATATGTGCTTCCAAAAATTTAGTAGAATTAAGTTTTTCTCTATAACTATAATTATTTCTGTTTGAATAAAATAAGAAGTATTGAAATACTTGCAGTCCAAATTAACTTATTGAACAAAATATCTATACGCAACATTCCGTTCGTTAGATTTGTCCGACACTGTATATATAGTATTGTATGTAAACTGACTTATTCCGAAATGACCACACGTACACACCCTCTAAAATGTCTGAAAAATCCTGCAGCAGATGAAGCACTATCATGTTACTTTTCCAACATCGTTTCGAATACAAAGGTAGGAGTCAACACTAGCGGCAAATTAATACAGTAAAAAACTCTGTGGTTTTTCAGTGGAGCGTCTACAGATCCGGGCAGAAAAGTCCATTTAGAATAAAAAAAAAACTGCTCCACCACAGAAAAGTTAACATTTAGCACCCGAAAAAAAAATATGCTGTAGTCACTGTCCTGAAACTGTCATCATCTCATAGCCCTAAATACTCGTACATGGTTTCATTTTCCAATTTGGATTTTTATTTTTTTAGTTACAAAAATAGAAAAAAATGTTTTTAAAAACAACAAGTGTGTGGGTTTTATACCATGCAGTGTTGATGTTAGTTTCAGCAAGAAAATGGACCAATTTCAAAGCAATATATAGGAAGATTGTAGAAAATTCAGAAATTGGTTATGTTGCTGAACGCGAGAGTGTAATATTATTGAACCCGAAGGGATGCTTCCAATCTCTAAAATTGTTTAACTAGGTCATTGAAGAGCATCAGCGTAGCCTAGTTCTCTAACATTTTGGCTAGTTGCCTTGAGTAAAATGTGGACTTGTATAGCACGTCAGGAGTATTACTTTGAGAAAAGTCAAAAATGTCTGTCCAGCTTGGAGGACTGCTCATTCAACCCCAAAAGACTTCAAGTTAATTATTGCTTTAATGTAAAACTTTTAAGAAACATTAAAAATGCTAGTCATTATTTAAATCCACATCCACACTCTAGAGGTCTCCCCTCTATGCAAATCTCAACACTCCTATATGAAAACTTAACCCACGGAGACAGTTTTGACGGTTGAGAAAACTTTATACCACAGAGAATATTCTCTAGCTAACGTCTTAGACATCGAAGGTGAATTCGATAATGCATACACCGAGGCTATTTTCAAATCCCTTACCGAGGTAGGTGTAGATGATTCAATTAGTCAATGGATTATACTCGTAGCTGTGCTAAACAAATTTAATTATTCGTGAAATACTCGCACGCAGTAGTGTCATAAAAACCGTGAATAGGAGGTGTTTAAGGTGGTCGTGTACACAGATTATATTGAAATCCTAGTATCAGAAAAATTCCTTTCTGTGATAAGCCGACTCGTAGAAAATGGGTGTGGAATTGTTCTCCGCTACGCAACGAGCTGTGGCCAAGGGATCAATCCAGCTGAAAATGAAATGATTGTTTCAACCACAAAAAACTAAAGCGCAAAGTTTCTCTTTTCCCACATTAAACGTCCAAGCATTATACCTGTGTAACAAAGCTAAATACCTTGTAATCCGAGGCGCAAAGCTTAACTGGCAGTTAAATATTAAAAACAGGAGCCTAAGAATGGACCCATAACTTTGTATGCCTTTGTTAACTTCTTGGAATGAACCTATGAATCATTATGATAGGTCCTATTCTGACTCATGGCGCCAAAGTCTCATGGTGGCCACTCTTAAGTAAAGATTGTACGTCGATAAGTTAAAAAAATCCAAAAGGCTGCTTTTGTAGGTATAATAATACAGGGTGTCCGGTAAAAAATGTGTGTTTTTGAACGTGAATAAAAAAAAATCTTCAAGACCTTTTGTTTTATGAAGAGGAAATATGCGAATTTTATTTTTTGAAAACAACATCATCCAAATGCTGCCTATTTAATCGCACATACTGTTGAAAACGGTTCATCGTATTTCGTGCCATCTGCTGCAGTAAGCAAGGCTAAATATCGACAATTTCGCGACGGATGTTTTCCTCGCCAAGGACCGCGGATTGTTATTGTAAACTTTACTTTTAAGGTATCCCCATACAAAAAATCTAAAGGGATTAAGTTTGGAGACCTCCGTGACCGCGTAACGTCTCCAAATCGGCTGATCCATTTCCCTGGAAACTTTCCACGTAACAAACTCATGGTGGTTCCAGCGGTATGCGGATTGGATCCATCTTGTTGAGACCATGTGTGTGGCGAGTAAGATGGATGTGCTCGCAAATGCGGTAAAAAATAATATGTGACCATGTTCGCACAATTTTCGCTGTTCACATTTATTAACTGGGCCCGATGATTCCGTTAGTCGATAAGGCACACCAAACACTTACCTTTGGACAATGTAAGGCCCGTTGATGTTTTAAACGTGGGTTACGTGTTCGTGGAGCTCAGTGGCGGCAGTTTTGCTTATTCACATGTCCATTGAGGTGGAAGTAGACCTCATCACTTCAGAAGATGCACTTTACTGTACGGAATCTCTCCATCAATAGTTTTTTCGTAAATTAAAGTCATTTTCTTTGAGTTCTTGCACCACTTGAATTTTAAAAGGATGGAATTGTAAATCTTTCTTCAAAATTTCACTAACTACAGTTTTTGGGAGGCCTAGGGAGGACGCTCTTTTTCGAATTGATGCCGTTGGATTTTCGCGCAAGCTTCGTTGCACGGCTTCCACGTTTTCGATGGTCCTCGACGTTCGGCTGGGCTCTGGATGTGGTACATATAGTTCTGAAGAAGTTTGTCGGAACCTTTGTACCCACGAACGCGCGCAATAACGTAAGAATCACCATTCTTGGAAAAAAAATTCTATAGCGAAAGCACGATGCTCTCCCGACCACTGTGACATTTTAATTAATAAATCCGCACTCAAAAAGATTCAAATTAGAGTAAAACCGTCACGTCCGGCTTATAACTGTTCGCGATTTTAACGTTATAAATATAAACATAAATTTCCCACCGGACACCATGTATATTACATATTAAGACTGATGCCTTAACCCTTACTACACACCTGATGCCTACCGAACTGTTTTATTTTATTTTGTTACCGCAATGTGTCCAGCAGCCCAGCCAGAGAAACCGAGTGCTGTTCTTCCCCAACACCCTTTCCAGACAAATGAAAGGATCATTAAAGACTACGAGTCAACAATCTTCACCGATTGCTCATAAATGGACTGCGGTGTCCACATTTTATGGAAGAAATTGCGAGTGTCGCCTTTTACTTTTATAAGCAGCAATGAAAGCTATTAATTCAACTACAACGTCTTCGAAACTAGTTAAGCAATGTCAACCTCTACTCAATAGCCTAAGAGAAATAGTCAACATTCCGCTAGGAGTAGTTATGTCAACCATGGCTGATATAGACTGCTATGGCCCAGATGTAACAAAGTAAGAATTATAGAACTACTAAGCAGGTCAAGGCAAGATATTGGCAGAGTTATATGCATAAGCACATCTCACTCGCTTTTAATTGTTAACGTAGCCAAACTAGGTTTACATACTATGTATAACATCTTCTATCGTAGCTGCAAAGATATTAATGAGAAAGAATCTCTTATCGACTTTTCTTGCAAATGCGCGGCGATGGAGGGGACCAGGCATAGCGTATTAGCTAAGTACCTCTTCACTAATTTTGAAGAGTTATCTACTCGCAGCAAAAGGATCGTGTAACTAATTCTTTACATAAACTGAAAAAAAAAACACTCCGACAACCAGTCGTGATAACAAAACGGTACAACATTGTTATGATATTGCATCCTTTTATTGTATTTACGTTTAAATTGTTTACGTTTCATTTTATTTTTCGACATTCCAACCCCACAACATTTTTTTTTTATAAAATATATTCTAAGCATGATTTTTTTTATAACCGGCGCGCACTTAAGGGATTGCGTACCTTTAAAATGTTTGCACATAGTGAGGGCGATGAACGTTGGTCTTAAATGTTTGCAAGTTCTAATGGCTAGGAAATAAAGAGCTCGGCAGGGCTTAAGCTTAGGAAAGAATCACGATATTTTAGAGTACGTCCGAAAATGGGCTTGATGATATACTGATGAGCATTCATAGCGAGACGGGTGCTACGGTTGAAGGCTTGAAGGGGTGGAATGCTACTGGCAATTCCGATAGCGCACTGGTGGTGTAAATAGACGTAGAATAAGGTGAGGCAAGAGACATTTCGTCGGTGTTCGAGGATGTCAGTTGACTGAGTGATATTAGCATCAAAATGCGAAAGGTCGCTAATGATAGCGTTATCGTTATAAAATCGTTTGATGATTTAAATGATATTGAAAACTTAGGAAAATGAATGACAGTTTCGATCTTACAAACGATAACACTACCATTAAAACCATAACTAATATGTGTGATAGTTTATTCTGTTCTAATTGTAAAACTTCAATTTTCATTATACATCAAAATTTTAGAAGCCTGCGACAAAATTTTAATCTGTTACCTTGTAATATTGAAGCGTTTTCGAATTTGCCTGATTTTATGTTTGTATCCGAAATATGGATATATTCTTTCTCACAAGAAGATTACAAAACTCCAAACTATAATTTCTATGCCAACACTAATGATTCGTATTCTGCGGGAGGAGTAGGAGTATTTGTACGTGATTCGTTTGAGTGTGACGTTGTTACGTACAGTTTAGTTAGAGCGGATGTCATTAAAATAAAATTTGACG
This sequence comes from Volucella zonaria, assembly GCA_963966105.1. Taxonomy (NCBI): domain Eukaryota; kingdom Metazoa; phylum Arthropoda; class Insecta; order Diptera; family Syrphidae; genus Volucella; species Volucella zonaria. The sequence continues at coordinate 8,864,981 of OZ014530.1, forward strand.
CTTGTAAGGAATCTTATAACATCATCTGTGTATACAGAGTGCAGTACATATCATTAGAATTGTTTCTGGAAGAATTCACTGTATTCTTGAACAATACAAATCGGGTAATCTCATCATACTTGGCGATTTCAATGTAGATACCTTGAGTTCAAACACTTTAGAAGATGCATATACATACCTAATGGCAGAGAATGGATTTACATCATTTGTTAATGAACCGACAAGGTTGTCCTCTTAAACCTATCTTGATCGTGTATTTTGTCGTTTTAATAAAATATTTAATAATTTATGTGCAGGTATAAATCTAGACATGAAAATTACAGATCACTGCATGACTGGTTTGATCTTAAGTTGTTCAATTAACAAAAAAGTTCCAACATCCCCACCCACTAAGTCTGTCATAATCAACTACCCTCAACTCAATGCCAATCTGTTGGGTGAATACTGGGATGGATTTTACCACGCTACAAATGCCTCGCAGGCGTATGAAATATTTCTGAAAATTCTTAAAAAAAAAACACATAGACTGGTCAGTCTTTCTATAGAATTAAAAAATAATAATTCTAAACTTAAACCTTGGATGAGTAACTCCCTCTTAAAATAAATTAAGACCAAGCATAAGCTACGTACCAAATGTTCGAAACAACCTCTTAACCAAATTTAAAAAATCGTTATAATCGCATGTGTCGACGATTAAATAAAGAAATTCGAACCTGTAGTGACAGTTATTTTCAACGCAGGTTAAATAAGGCACAAGGAAATTTGAAAAAAGAATGGGAGGCTGTAAATGTTAGAATCAATCGCAATATTGTCGATCGAAATAAACTTATTACGATTAGGAAGCCTGATACCATTATTGCAGACCCTGCTACTGTGGCAAACGAGTTTAATGATTATTTTTCATCATGGGGAGAATTGTCTAACTCCTATGAACCCCTAAAACTCTGCAGTCGTTGCTGCACATCTGGTTTTAATAGCACTCCTCTAAGGAATAGTTTCTTTTATGAACCTATATCAGGTTTCGAATTATTAAAGGCGATAAATTCAAACTCAAATTCCTCTGGTTATGATGGAATATCTAACATCGTTTTGAAGAAAATAGCACTCAATATTGTTGACATCCTTGCTTATATTTTGTTGACATCCTTCCGTATTTTCAGGACATTTACCTGACCCTTTAAAATGCGCTAATATAATCCCTCTTCATAAAACAGGCTGCAGAAAAGAAAAGAGCAATTATCGACCAATTTCGTTACTTTCTTCAATATTGAAGGTATTTGAGAAAGCTATAAAAAGCAGAGTCGTAAAATATCTCAACAAAAATAATTTCTTCAGTGAAAAACAATTTGGTTTCAGAGAAGGTGTTTCCACAGAAGATGCTCTACTCAACTATTTTACTTTCCTCTACAAAGGTCTTGATAGCAAAAAATACTGTGCCGGACTCTTCGTTAACATTGCAAAAGCCTTCGACATGGTTGACCACAGTATTCTTTTGTATAAATTTTATTGTGCGGGTTTTCACGGATTTATCCTAGATTGGTTTGCATCATATCTAAAAAACAGAACCCAGGGAGTAGAAATTGGAGATACTTTAAGTAGTGCTAAAAAGTAAATATAGGTGTACTCCAAGGATCTGTCCTTACTCCCATTCTGTTTTTAATTTATGTTAATTCTATATTTGCTCTTTCATTTTGTGGTAATGTCAAAGCCTTTGCCCAGATTAACCACGATGTACATTTGCTCCGACTCTGGTGTGCAATACACAAGCTAGTGATAAGCAATACAACGATGTGAATGTTCTTCAGTTTATCAGTAAAAGAACCACCAAATGTTGAAATCAGCTTCGCATCTGTGCTGAAAAAAGCTCTGGTATTCAATATAGTGATCAAATGAGCTGTGATGTAAAGTGCTTTATCATAGAAATTGTTAAGCATTACAAGTACTTAGGTGTAATTATTGACCAAAATTTGAGTTGGTACGACCACATTTCAAGCTCTAAATCATATTTCTTATCATCCTTACGTATTTCTTGCCGCCTTAAGAATTACTGTTCTATCAAAACATTAGAGACAATTTATCTGGGGCTTCCCCAATCCAGATTGCAGTATGGCATAAGTTCATGGGGTGGAGCATATTTTACTATCATTCAGCAGTTGATTATTATTCAAAAAAAAGCGATTAGAAAAATATGTAAAATATGGCTCATTCAATGGAATTATTCAGGAAACTAGAAATATTACCCGTAACGCACCTGTATTTCTTCAAAGTACTCAAAATGTTTTTTAAGGGAGCTGGATATTAACAAAGCCCTATTTCAGATGTTTATCACCTACGAAACAACTCTGAAAACGTAGTCTGTATTCCCCCTTTTCCAACTTCAAGAATGAGAAACTTTTACTTGACCACTTCTTGTAAATTATTTAATAGCCTACCTGTAAAAATACGAGGTATTAGATCGCTTTCCGAATTTATAAAAAAAGTAAAATTGTGACCTTTTAGTTAGGATCACAATGAATCTGAAATCCTGTTGCGCTTGATGTATTTTGATTTTTTGTTATTCTTTTAAATAATCTGCTAAATTGTTATGCTGATTTTTGAATTTTATGAATTTTGTATATGCACCTTTTGAATTTTTTCAATTATTGAACTACCACCCCACTATATCACTATATTACTTGTATAAATATTAATGCCACTAACTATTCTCTCAATTTATGTTTCATGGATTGTTATAACTACTTGTATAAGATTATATGAAATGAGAATAAAGGAAAAAAAAAAAAAAGTTTTATCGTTTTGAATTCTACATATCTAGCAGGTGCAGAGATGTCATAGGAGCACCTGATCAGATGTGGGCATTGTGTTTCAATTTTGGGCAGATGAACGCCTTGTACATTAAGGTAAGATCAGAGGGGGTAAAATATTTTTTACATCACTTGAGGAAACCGAGACTTTTCGTAGCAGTTTTGGTTCCATCAAATATCTGGTCACTCCAACGAAGATTGTTATTGACTCACATACCGAGAACGGAAAGTTTTTCCGTTTCGACGATGCAAGTGTCATTCATGGATAATGGCTGGGTATTTAAATTTCGCTTTAACGACAACAGAGAGATCTCAAATGACAGTAAAACTCTGTCAAATGCTTTTGCTGTAGAAATGCCAAGTTCAATTACATTGCGTTCGCCAGATTGTTGTATGCTTTGGTTTCACATGTCATCCAATCACCAGTGGACCTATTGCAACGAAAATCATACTGCCGGTCATTAAAAAGTTTTCGTGTTTGGAGATATTTCATGAGTTTACGGTTTATCAGCTTTTCATTGACTTTCGACATTTGTCACTAGACAACAGATTGTATCTTTTAAATTTTTTGTTAAATCATACTGTAATTAATAAGAGATATTTTCATCTTGTGAGATTACAGATATTCTAGCTATTTTTAATATACTTAATGCGTCAATATTTTCCGAATTGAAAAAGAAAATATTAAATAAATGATAAATATGTCCTGTGACTATACACTTTGTACCCGGTTACCATCCCCTTTAATTTCAGAAAACCCCAGGGGGTGTCACCATGATGTGATGAAGCAGTAGTAGAGCTACAGGTCTTTGTCTATAGAGGCATCATATTGGTTTTTTTTTTAAAGTGAATTAAGATTTATTGACCAGCACAGGTTATACAGAATTTGTACTACCCATTTGTCCTCTGATTGTCACTTAGTATAAGCTGAGTCAATAAAGCCAGTGTTTTATTTTTATTTATTAAATTTTTCCTAGGTTAAATTCAAAAATACCGACTAGAAAAAATTGAGTCACATTTAATATTTCATTGACAAAAGTAGTATTAAATGCCATTTACAAGGTAATAAAATGTATCAAAATAAAATGAGTGGGGTGATCCTATAAGCTAAGTTTAACATTTTTTTATTTACAAAATGAACTAATTGAGCCTTAAGAAAAATGTTACAGAAATTAATTACGACTTCATCAGTGGGAGAGAAAGCAATTAAAATTGGAAAAAAATTGCAATACGTTAAAAAAGAAAGGAGTACACCAAAATATCAAGAGTTATAAAATAGGGATTCCAGGATACTGACATTTAGGACTAGTGTTTTATTTGGTTCATAAATATTTTTTTAGTAAATAGGTTCATAAATATTAGTTCTCAGCCAAAGAGGTAGCAAAGAGGCAACTCGATATACGACAGTATAAAATCGTTTGTACCTTATACTGTAGCATCGAGCTGTGGTCCCGAACGAAGGGACGATTACCAGATTTAAGTAATTACCACGCATATTATAATTTTTGAGATCTCTATTATTCAAATTACCAGATCTATAGAAAAATGCCTTTAAAACTTTGAACCAATATATGTACATGACGGACAGGAAGAATTTTCAGATCGTTAAATAATGTAAAACTCAGACATAAGTGATTTTTCCCGCATATTGGTCTTGTAATATATTTTTGCAACTCTAGAAGTGGTTTAATTTTGTTCAGATAGAATTCGCCCCAACAAGTAATGCCATATTGAAGTTTGGAATAGAAGATTCAATAATAATTTATTTTATAAAAGAAATTCCAAAGAGTTGCCGAATATATTTCATTAAGTCGTCTGTGGATACGCATTCTAGAATCAATAATAAGGCCAAGGTATTTACATTTTTTAGCATTTTCAATTGGGAAACATTTCTCGCTGCAGTTAAATTGCTATAAAATGTTATATTGCAGTGTTTAGACAATAGAAGCAGTTCATATCTTGAAACTGAACTTCGGGGTCGAAATTATTTAGCGCTAAAAAACTGAAAAACATTACTTTTGTTTTAGAACCATTGAATTATCAGTTTATGCACCGCAAACCATCTCCTAAACTGGGTGTAAATGCGAGTTTTCATCAGCAGTTAAATTTAGATAACTTACTGAACCATAGGTAAAGCCTATATCATCTGCAAAAGCAGTGAAACTGCCTTCGAAAGGTAGCTTAAATATTTTATTTATTTCTTTATCTTATTTTATTTGAAAATGAGATTCTTACTTTAAGATATAATATCTTATAAACTAGTGATTACATCGATGAAGGCTATGATATAAGATTAATTCATAATTCAAAAATTGTGATAACATAGATCAGAAAGAGAACCAGTCCCAGAACAGATCCTTGAGGCACCTCTATATTTATAAATTTTATTCCACTCTCCAATCTGCACTGTTCCACGAAACCCACCATTTTTAATCATCAGCAGCAGGATTTCATGATTTACCATGTCAAATGCATTGGTAATATCGACGAATAACCCTGCTCTCCAATTTTTGTCATCCAAACGCTTGAAGATTTGTGCACAGAAATTCAATGGTGAATCTTCTGAAATTTTAGCGTTTTGAAATCCAAATTGATACGAGGTAAAGAAACACGTTTTATTCAGAAAGCTAACGGCCCTCTTTTGTTTAACTTTTCCGAAGACTAATTGGGGGAAAAATCGAGATTGGGCTATCAATTTTAACGTTTTTAGCGGCCCCTTTTTGAAAAGTGGTATCACATCTGCACTTTTCAGAGCTTTGGGGAAGAGTTTAGATAAGACACTTTTATTAAATATATCCGCGAGGACATCATTAACAAAGCGTGCAATGTGTTTCAGTATGCAATTGGAAATGCCATCCAAACCACAGAAATTAGATTTTTTTAGAGTGCCCATAATTTTTAACAACTCTAAGCTTGTAATGAGCTTAAAAAAAAGGTAAGGCTTTGACTCCTTTCGTATTGAGTACTTAGGGAACTAGAAATCCGGCATAATAATTACTGAAAATTTCAGCAACAATACGATCGTTAAAGCAAATCGTTGTAGGTTTATTCGAGGAAAATGGTTTATTGAGAATGTTAGCTTTCATTCATCTTTTAGATTCCCTCTAACTTAGTTAAATTTATTTTTGTAAAGTTATCGAGGCACTTTTATTTATTTCATCACCAAGCAAAGGTTATAGATTACGAGTACATAATAATAAATATAAAAACGTATAATAAGTAGAATGAGTACAAAAAACAAAAAAATTAACTATAACATTGTATAAGAAATAATTGCAATAGCTACTCGTAAATAGCTAAATCAGTTTGCAAGCAATCTGAATAAAATGCCTTTGAAGCGCTCTCTCGAAATGTGAAAATCTATACGTCTATTAATTTCATTAAACGATTTCAGCGATCTAAAAATCGGCTCATTCTGACCAAAATTTATTCTACGTCCCATTTGGTAAAATATGTGGAGTATAACTTCGCAACATAGATAAAAGTGTAGGAGACTTAACACGGGAACACAGAACGTCTCTTACAAACATGATGTCATGTGCATGCCTTCTTGCACTGAATATCATTCTACCTAATAGCGGAGATCTAGCTTTACAAGAAGGCTCAAAATCCCAACGCATTTTAAGGAAGACATATTTTGTAAAGCGCCTCTGTACTCTTTCAATACGATCCGAGTGGGTCAAATAGTTTGGATTCCAAACAACATCGCCGTATTCAAGTATTGACCTGACTAGGACAGTAAAAAACGGTAAAAAAGTATGGGGATCAGAGAAATCTTTCGAGTTTATTTTGTTAAACCCAACTAGTGAGTTAGCCTTCGCAACTACGATATGTATTCGAAGTGAGACACAGAAATTGGTTTCGTATCAATAAATACACCGAAAATTTTAATTTTGTTAACTCTTGTTAAGAGCATGAATTCAATGCAATATTATGCATATGTTGCATTTGAGACCTTGTGAAAGAGATAGCCATGCATTTTCCAGCATTTAAGTTTAAGTAATTATTAACGCACCAATTCGATAAATTGTCCAAGGTCCATTTGGACCCTTGTGCAATCATCAAGACTTTTAATTTTTAAAAATATTTTAAGATCATTCGCATACATTAAACTGTCGCAAAATTTGTCTGGCTTTTTTATCAGCAACACATGGTTCGCAGAATCGAAAGCTTTGCTAAAGTCTGTGTAGACAGTATCGACCTGACATCCACTTTCAACAGCATTAATTACAAAAGTTTAAAATGGACCAGATTAGATGTTGTCGAACGAGCTGAAACAAAACCATCTTAAAACTCTGAGATATACTCCTTAATGTGAAATTCTAATTTATTTGTTATTTATTCAAAAAGCTTTGATATAGCAGAAAGTCTGCATACACATCATTCTTGGAGCCAGATTTAAATATGGGCACCAAAAACAAGATCTTCCAATCATCGAGGAATAAACCCGACGCTAGCGATAAATTGAATATCTTAAGTAAAGTTTTGCAGATAGAACTGCAAGAGCTTTTTAATATTAATATTAGGAATACCATCACCACCAGGCTTAGGATTCGGTTTGAGGCCGCAGTCTCAATATTCTGAACTTCCAGAACTAATTGGCTGAAATCGATTTTGGGCATTGAATATCATTCAGGCAAAGTAGGTATCACTGAGGGAGAAAAAACAGATCCAAAAAACGGTGCAAATAGTTCGAGGGAGTTTTCAATGTCATTGGACACAGCATTTTTATAAAATATTTGCTTAGGCATCCCATTGGAGTATCTTTTTTGGTTAATAAAAGACCAAAAGGAGTCATGTTCTGGCTTGTTCTCAACATTAATGAAAATGTTATGTAAAAATTTACTTAGAATTGTAAAACCTTTTCCCAGTTTACAAAAAATCTCTTTATCGGTATTGTTTCCCGATTTTTTTTACCATTATCACTTACTTACAATACTTTTCAAAATAACATTCATGGGATTTTTGACACATTTCAATCGAAGTTTATTTTTTTTATTGTGCTCCAAGGTCCGGAGTTATCCAGGGTATTAAACTTTTGAAGAATTTTCTAAAAACTCAAAGTACGTATTGAGTGGAAGGATCAGGTTCAGCGAGAATTTCTTACTAAGAGACCGCACGAAGAATAGATTTTAGTTTAGCGAAGTAACCGTTGGTGGCTATACTTTTTGACATTAGCTTATTGTTAATTCTTTTTTTTTGCCGTATTCACTAGTAGAGAAGTCATTGAATGCAAAGTTCAGGACACATTTTTCATAAGATTCAAGGAAAACGTTGGAAAAGCGACCGTTTTGTAGGTTCCTTTATAAAAGATTCTCCAACAATGCCAAATATGCTTCTACTACATAATTTTTTTCGAGAATGTTTATTCTTCCAAAAACACTGAAAACGATAAATATACAAAACAACATACTCGTAAATTACGCTATTCACTGTGAAAGACAATTTAGAATATCAGCACTCAAAAAGTCCATAATATACGTGGGGAGACAATCATTATCATCATGTTTGACGTCGCAACCTACACCTCCTGCCGCGTAGTTATCATTGATTTTAGCAAAAAATTCGTAACCGGGTAAACTATAATCTTTTTTCTCAAAGTCATAGATCCACATTTCCGAAACAAAAACAAACTCCGACAAAGAGACAAAGGAATCTAATTGGGAACAAGAGTTGAAAAACTTTTTCTGAATCTCCGATTGTTTTGGTGTATGAAAAAGAATTTATTTACACAGTATAATTTGGATATGAAAGCTTGTTCACAATTACTTTTAGATAAATTTCGGTTGTTATAAACTTCTAGTTGGCCATACAGTCCAGCTAATCTTCACACGAAATTGATACTAGGGGCAAAGTGCCTGTGCATTTGTTCCAGGTCAGAGCCATATCTGGAAAGATATGATATGTATTCGAGAATGTATGGAAATTTAATTAATAAGATTCTAAGTAAGATTTGTCGCTTTCGATTGAACAAATTGTTGCTGGAACCTTTCAGGCATATGTATGTCCTTATAACTAATTGCCGAGACATGCATTGGAAAACGGAGCTGAATGATTTCCATAAACGCCCAACAAACATGTATGAAATGCATAGTAGGGGACCCCAACTTACTATTATTTGATAAAAAATATCAAACAAGGAAAATGACCGACACTGTTTATTTTAAGATGGACACTACAGGTCATTATATCTTCATTGATAGATATATTTAGCATGGATAAAGCTCCAAATTGTTTTGAATACAAACGTCCACCCCTATATAATTCTCGGAAACAATATTCATCAGGAGCAAAAGTGAGCCATATGATACTCGTACGTTGTGCCATTGTGTGGGAAGACAAAATTCTGAAAGAACCACGTTCATCAGGTAGAAATTACCCATAAAATGAATGGAAATCTTGCAGGCATTTGAACAAAAGTGCTTTTGTTTCGAAAACAACATACAATAACAAAAGTCTGAATGAAAAAAAACAACTGAAACCAAGAAGACAATGGAGATGGAGATAACTCTTCAATTTGCACTTCAGCGGATAACGTTCGAGTCAACCGTCGCACATTCGTATAAATCAACTTATAAACCATTACTCGGATCAAGTTTTGAAATCAAGTGAAAACAAACCAACTGTCTTAAGTAAAAAGTTACAGAATTGTTGTCTGAATTCCCACCAATTTTTCAAAATGGTTACTGTTTCAATTGAGAAACTCTTCTTTCACAGAATTTTCCATGGTTTCTACACTCGATACAAAGCAAATTTTTGATTGTTCTTTGGGCTTACAAAAGTAACTCTGTAATAGAAAAAGTTTAACAACCGTAACCCATAAAATTCTTTCAAAATTACCAATACACAAAAGCCATTCAACCCCATTCAAGTAAACAAAGAGTTCATACGCGACACGTTTTCTAGGTTCTTCCATTGTTCACCACCTGTTATACGCATTCCACGTGTGTGTGTTGAAATGTTTAGATACATACAAAAACGAATCAACTTCGAATTGGAATTCCACGCACGCATTTAAAAGACCCACACAAGAGCATCTCAAAATTATCCTAATTCAATAAGATTGATTCAATTTCGAATTCGTTTACAGTCACCTTGTCGTAATTAGCTCAATCTCCGGCCACATACGCATGTGTTTCTCCCTGTAGCCTTCAAAATACACTGCCAACTCAAATTAAGGCTGAAATGTGTTATTAAATAATAATTGATCTATCTAAACAGGAGATTTAGGACATTTCCCCAAACAATCAATGCCAATAAGGCAAGCCGCAAATTTGTACAAGTTAACGGGTGTCATATTTGATATGTGACTACGGTCATCTCATGTACAGAGTAATTAAATAATAAATGGTAATTTGCATAGCCGTAGTGGACATTGGGCATTGGACATTGGACTTACGAAACGGGTGCAATGACAAAACCTTTCGAGGGATGAATTTAGAAGTTTAAAGGTGCCATTGCTAATGGATATGACAGCAAATTATTTGATGATAACAACATTCGAGTATTAACAAATTGCCTTGACAATCGATTCATTGAACATGTCAAATATTAAATGTTGTTTAGCCCATACCCGTACACAACACAGCAGGTAGAGTATCTGACACCTATGCTATAGGAATGTACTAAATACCACCAAATACAGCGTAATTCTACTTTCACATAATTAAACGTCAGTAACTGGTTTTGAATATTTTACAGATGCAGTGCCATAGGAGAAGACGTTGAATCCTTTCACACTTTACCTTTACCAGCGATTACATCCATGAAAGTATGTAAATCCGAATTTCAGAATCGCTCGCACGTCTGTATTTTGGGGTGGTAGGTAGTTCGTCCTTGATGGGTTGAAATTTAAGGGCTTCCGTATATCGTGATACTGCTATAAATTGCAGGTAATAAATCTTGGTGAAAATAATTACTTTTGCTTACGGTAAGAAATTTTGTTTTTCTGCTTTCCCAACATGCGGTTGATGAAGCAGTTTTGTTGTTTTACTTTTTTTTAAATTTAATTACTCAGTATGTGATTTAGTGAAATGTCACATACTCGGAAGAGGAACGTTTTTTAATGGAGTGGAGTTTATAGGTGGAAATTATAAAAAAAAAATCCTCAAGTAATTCGCAAAATTGCACGTTTGCTGTGACACATTGCTGATTTCACAGACACACTGGGAAATCCAAGGTTCCACGTCAATTGTTGTAATTATAATTGTAGAAACAAAGTTGAAATCTGTTATTCATAATCTCTTGATTCCTTCTTTTAATTTCAGATGGAAAGAAACGACGGAGAGAAAACAATTGGCATCTATGAGCTGTACATTATTACAGGGTTCATTTCGCCAACATGCTCAAGTCAGATGTTTCTTTTGAATAAATTTTAAAAGAAACACAATTTTATAATTTATATTTTCTTTTATATGTACATATATGGCCCTTAAGATTATATACGGAATATGATGTCATATTCCGCCTTCTTTAGCCGAGCCGCCAAACACAGACTTCTGTTGTTATTTCGGCAATTTATTTTGGAAAATTTCACATAACCATGAAGATTGTGGTTGATTTGTTGGCGTAAAATAGAAGGCGGGTGAACCAGGAAATCATACCTCCACTCAATATAAAGATCACAATTCTTACTTCATTCTTTCTAGTATGCTCAAGGAAATAATGCCAAATGGGTCTTGGAGCCCCAAATTGTCATAATACAAATTTGTAATGTTTATTGATGTATCAATTGAGAATTTTGCAGTTTCTTTCTAGCTGCCATTCGGTTTGTTAAACAATCTTCTCAATTTTGTGCCAAAAATTTAGCTACATCGATGCACGGCGTCATGAGGTGTTTTCGAAAGTTTAAAAATGTTCTTCCACAATGCATCAGTAGTTTTATGATTCAATAATTTAAATATTTCTTATTATTAAATATTAAAGGAGCTGTAACAGTATAGAAGTCCGAAAAATGGGTTTTGCACACCGCTGGGACATTTGTAAGATACTACGAGTATAATTGGAAGTTTACGCTAGAATCTTTGCCGATCAAGTTTTCCTCAAGCTTCCAAATTACTTATTCGCCCCCACCTAGATGACGTTAAGGTAGCAATGTCAGAGGAGAGGAGATATCTCGCTGCTCAATCAAGGTCAGCAATGAATTAACCGAGACCTTCAGTGTCAATAAAGGCTTAAGACAATGTGACGCACCATTTGTTACGTGACATTTTTACGATCATCTAAGCAAGAATCGAGCAACACTCACTGGCCAACAAAAGAGGTGTGATCTTTTTAAGTCCGCACAATTACTTGCGTACGTGGATGACATTGATGTGATTGGACGAACACAGTGAGACGTGAAGGAAACTTTCGTTCGTATTGAGATTGAAGCGACAAAAAAAAAAAAAGCAACGGCGAAGCAAAATACATGCTGTCGTAAACTCTGATGGCTTCGCCAGAACGTCACCATTTGCAGCTACAACTTTAAGGCAGTCAAGGCTTTTATCTGCATTGCCTCCGCAATAACAGAATTACTCTTTCCGGTCCGTTTTTCTTTGGGCTCACGAGGAAATCGAGTAACAGAGCCTTGTCTCGCAAGAGCAAACCTCCTTTATACAAGACCCTCATCATCCCGATCCTCCTCTTTTGCTTGGAACTTGTACAAAATTGATAAAGAAGTACTTGGCGTTTTGAATAAAAGATACTACGAGTAATTTTCTGTTTCGTTTGCATAGAGGAAAAAATGAGGAGAGGATTCAACTGCGAACTAAAAGGACTGTACAGCTACACCAGTCTAATAAGGCGTCTACGTACTTCATGTTTGAAATGCCTAGACCATGTTAAGGAAATGGACACAACAGTTCTAGTCCAAATAGTCTTTGATTCGTTATGCCCCGTTTGTTGGCGTCTCGGGTGGCTTTTAATGTATTTATAAGGGAACCTGTTCCCATGTCTGGTTAAACCGGACGTGATAGGGAAGCCTGTATATAGTCGACAGAACTATTCCGGAAAGTATGGTAAAAGCAGTATTGACCGTATTCCATTAAGTCTCATCCCATTAATCAATCTATGAAAAATATTATTGTTCTTTTCATAACCACGTAGATCCGAACGACCCACCTTGGGAATAAATCCGACATCTTGCCAAAAGATTACTTACACTGTTAGTGAATAATACTTTACTTTAATCCCTTTCATAAATATTGAGGGTTTCGTGTGAAACTGCCAACTAAAGAGGACAAAAGGCAATTTTCCTACATCAAAATCCATTTTTCCGTTAATCAAAAAAATTCCTTAGCGATGAAGAAATGATTTCGCTCAAATTAAAAACAAACGCCTTGAATATAGGCGGATGACTTTCGGCAATCGATCTAATTCTCGAAAATAAGGATTCCCTTCGTGAAAGACCAAAATCGTAGGTACCAATTCACTTGTTATATTACTACCTTGCCCTACCTTGAAAAATTAGGTGCAGGCATCCATAAGTACTAAGTGGGCTCTGTTTATTCCAAAAGCAGGTAGAAGATTCATGTATTTATAGCCTTTATAATAGCATGATCAGATTCCCGAACAGATTACAGAAAAACACAGTATAAAGTTTATTGCTCCAATGGACTAAAGACAAACAAAAAAAATTTAACTTTATCATAATAAGCAATTTTAGTAGAATTAGCAGAAACGAAAAGTGTTTAAATAAGTCATCGTCCTGGCAACGAACTGAAGGGTTACTAGACCATACCCGAGCTGACATACATATATGATCACGATACCGCATAGTTTACATATTGAATTAACAGGAAAAGGAATTTCGCAGCTGAGTCATGGTTCGGACAACACGCCCCAATAGTAAACTGTAGCTTTGAGCTAGCAAATGATTTTGTCTATGTCTGGCCTAAAAGCACAACATGAACTACGATGAAAGCATTACATAAAACTCTTATAGTTTTATTCCTATTGTATAAAGTGGGAGCAAAGAAAATGCAACGAATCTGGGTTAAAGCTAATAAGGAACAAGACCCTTATTAAGAAGATGACCTCAATGATAGATTCTTCGAGAAGAAAAATTCTTAGTCCTCTATCTACGAACACGACAAAGACTTTCTCATGATTAATTTTACAGAAACTTGTATGATTAGCAATAGATTTGAAAATTGCACAAAATACCTTAGAGGGGCTATTCACCAAGCAAATTGTATGGCACTCATTAAACATCCTTAATCTGCACAGAATAAGAGGAACTAATTTTGACTATGACTATTAACTTAAAGCTGACAAATTCATAACTAACCTGTTCAATGAGAAAAACCTGCGATCCGGCCAGAAAAACAAATTTGATGTTGAATGACATAAAGGATAGAGATTACTCAAAAATATTTATAATATGTAGAAAAATTATCGAAACATCATTATGGGAATTCAATTTCCGACCAAAAAGCACTTGAGTAGCGTGATGGAAATATCGAAGAGTGAGAACCATAAGATTAACTACGTGTTTTCCATTTCGAAGAATATCCGGACATTTAAAAAGAAAACAGGGCAACTGGCAGATGACCTTAAACCCCATACACAGTCAATTGCGAGGATATAAAGCTACCTCAGGATCGAGATCTTTTAGGAGTCATGTACTTATTCAAACTTTTGAGAGGTGAATATCTTTCGAAACTCTCTATTTCTTAAAAAAATTAATCTGGACATTTTTATATATAATATTTGGTTCCTAGAGTTCCTGTAGGGATTGGCACATTCACCCAATAATTTAAAAACAAGAACTGTCAAGTTTTACTTCCTGGAGACAACAATTATTGTAACTTAAGCTTCTTAACCTTCCAATGTATCGGAATGAGTCTCGTTGTCCGGCTGTGTACTGATAATATTTATGTCCTGGTTTTGTAATCATGTCTTATTTTCTCATTGAATCACAGCACTGTCAGGCTGTTTCCTCAAAGTGTTTTATTGGATGTCCCCCAACGTTCTTATTGTTAGATGAGAATTGTATAAATCTTGTATCAGCTGCGGTACCATACCTGATGAGTTAGTTGGCTTTTTTCATCACTAAGAGCTCATTTCCTAAAGGGCGATATAGAAATTAATTTTTTTTTTCATCCATACTTTCAGAGAGCTCCATATAGATTTTGGTGCACATAGTCGTCCTTCTGCGAAATCTATGTATCGATAAATCAACATCAACGTGAACACTAATGGACAATACCCATTAAGTACTAATAAGCCGCAATCCTCAATAACCCGAGGTCATTAGCGATTACCATGTTCAATTAAAATTTATTTCAAAATATAGATGATATTGATCTGGACGGAATGTGTTTTCCAGGGCAGTGCGCTATCTGCCACACAACAAGTCAAACTATCGACTTATCGAAATCAAAAGTCTATGAGAAAGTAATTTCAAGAATGTGCCTGACAATTGTCCTCTTAAATCTTGTGATTTCAAACCTCTCGACTGTTGTTATCTTTAGGGCAGCCTGAAGGAATTGACTGATAAAGATAAACTAGCAACAATTGACGATTTAGAAGCCAATATTGCGGCTGTTGTTCGCGATGTTCCGGCTGAATTATTAGAAAAGTTGTCAAAATTTGGACTGAGGGGATGATGTAAGACGTGATCGAAACAGCCATA
Source organism: Volucella zonaria (assembly GCA_963966105.1). Lineage (NCBI taxonomy): Eukaryota > Metazoa > Arthropoda > Insecta > Diptera > Syrphidae > Volucella > Volucella zonaria. Next base: position 8,880,401 of record OZ014530.1, read on the forward strand.
TATTCAAAAATGTTGGCCTTTTAATCGAGTTTGACGAGTTAAATATCAGTTTAAAGATATCACGCCCTAAGAGAACACTCTTCATTTGATGGATGATGAGACTTCTACTGCTACTTTAAGATTCGAAAAAATTTTAAAAGTTAAATATTCTTAAATATACAAAATTCCCATGCCCGATCCAATGCTAGTAAATTTGCTACATACAGCACATTTTAATGTCTCATTGCATTATAGAAGTTAAGCAGTTAATTATTCAGCTTCGCCAACTGCTAAATCTAAAGGAGAAATATGTACGGGTGTACCTACATGTCTATTTGTATGCATATACAAATAAAATCAAATATCTAAACAAATCACTATAATCTTCGCCTAATAGTACTCACAAGACTAATCTTAAAAAAAAAAAAAAATAATAAGTTGAAAATTTCTCTCTACTATGCGTCGTATCCTTACATCCTACCGTAGTGAAAATTCCACATTGTAACAGATGAGCTCGTGGTAATTGAATTCCATTGTACGAGTACGACTACATGTAGTACTAATATCTTCTGCAGGCAAATGTTTGAATCTTTAAGCCAAACACTGTGAAAAAATTCGCCTGGTGCTGGATGATGTCCTTAAACAAAGTCGTCTTCCACTCCAGGGCATATTTGCTCTAATAGGTACTCTTTGTCTCGTTCACATCTTAATTTACCATGTCTGAGAGGATAATTGAATGGAAGGAGCTGTTTTGTTATCAACTCTCATTATATTGTTTTCAGAGCCATTGAACCGCGATTAAACTGTGGGCGTAAGGATTTTTGTCATTCCTTTGAAGAAAAAAAAAAATGAAAGAAAACAATTTTATATAAAGATCCAAAAACTCTGTATCTATAGGAACAAAACTTTGTTCGAATTTGGATTTTGAAATAATTTTCCAATTCGTTGAGCAATTCCAACTGCCTGTATAATTATGCATTCATTATGAGTTTCATTTGCGAGATTCACGTCGTTAAATGTTTCCTAGGCCCTTAATGCCTTTTTCTGTTTTTATTATTTTTATTTTTTTTTTTTCGGTTTTTCTGACGGTACTGACGACAAAAGGACATGCTGACACACTATTAAACGCAAACACGGCTTATATTTTGCCCTGTGACCTTTTCTGTCATTGCTTTGAGCTGCAAAGCTCTTAGTGTAATATATTATATCCTACCCTCCAATAAATCAACGTTCATCCGACAAGTTCTTCTACATGACAGTTTCCTTTCTTCAGTCACTTATTTTGTCTTGAGATGAAAAACAAAAAAAAAAACAAAAAAAAAACAGTTCAGTTCGTACCAGTTTCGTTCTGCAGGACGAAATTATGCCATAGAAAATACTCGTACAGAGGGAAATTATGATGATGGCATATCCAGGTAGATTGTAACAATTGATCACATTCCCTAGCAATATGGCGAGGGTGAAATTTTTCTTTCGTGATGTATAATGTTCTCCTGGATATGGATAGGTGGGAGAAGGTCCTTCGCCTTTGTTCTTTGGTTCGTATGGTATTTATATCCCAAAGTTATGGTTTGAACTCCAAGAAAAATAGTATCATGTCATGTGCTTTTATTATCGCGAAAAATGAGGCTAACTTCCACGGTTACAAGCCTCCTAGGCAACTAAAATAAACCAAATCCAAAAGGCTGATAACTTTTTTGTTGGCACTTGTGGTGTGAAAGAAGTTATAGTAGGAATATGGGTCAGCTATAAATCGTTAACATAACCTATTTTTGGTTCACTTAGTTGAGATAGGACTAGTCATGGTTCCTGGGCAATATAAGTTTCCAAGGTTGCATGTCTATGTGGGCCGTCAGAATTACCCTGAGGACTTGATTCAAGAAAGATGTGAACAAATTATGTTTTTGCGGAACCTTGGCACTTTTATTGGATCGGAATGTCGGATATGCAAAGATTTATTTATTCAGCGAATTTAATATTATACTCCCTCATCTAATTGTTATGACTGTATTTGACGGTTGTTTTGGAATAGTTTTTATCGAAAAATAAGGTGAATAGTAATCTAGATATTACTGTAGAGCGTGATGCCAGATAGCATATAGAGACGATATCTATTAGAACTGAATTTTTGAAAAAAAAAATAGAAATCATTCGAGAATAGCAAATACCATCTCTTTATAGCTGCTGTTAAGTTTTATTATGATTACATAAAGAATTATACGAGGGTTGTCGGAAAAGTTTCCGACAGAACAACGATACAAGACATTTTTTCAAAAATTTTTTTTATTTTTCTACATAGTCTCCTTTTCCCAGCGATGATCCCATCTCTCTAACCCGTCCAAATAGTACTTGGCGTTTTTCTCTGCAAAATAATTGTTCACGAAGGTGATTGCCTCCTCATTTGACGAAAATTTTTGTCCTCCGAGCGCAGTTTTTAGATGAGGGAACAAAAAGAAGTCGCTTGGGAATAGATCTGGTGAATAAGGCAGATGATCAAGCAGTTCAAACCGTAATTCATGGATTTTCGCCATGGCAACCGCTGAGGTGTGGGACGGCGCGTTGTCTTGGTGAAACAGGATTTTCTTTTTCTGTAAATGTAGCCGTTTTTCGCCTATTTCTGCCTTCAACTTGGCAGGTAATGATGCGTGGTATGCTCCTGTAATGGTTTTTCCTTTTTGAAGATAATCGATTAAGATAACTCCTTTACTATCTCAAAAAACAGTCGCCATCACTGTCCCAGCCGAAAAAACAGTTTTTGCTTTTTTGTGGAGCGAGCTCGCCCTTCGCAGTCCACTGTTTTCACTGAATTTTTGTTTCGGGCGTATAATGGTGTATCCAAGTTTCATCTACAGTAATTAATCGGCTCCAAAACTCGGATTTATTGCGCTTGAACTGCGCCAACAGAGCGTTGGAAATGTTTATTCGAACACGCGGACTGCTTTCTCATGCCTAAATCTCGATTTAATATGTAACAAACACGTTCTTTGGACATTTTCATAAGCTCTACTATCTCTCCCACTTTAATTCGGCGGTCATCTAACACCATTTGGTGAACTTTAGCAATGTTATCGTCAGTGGTTGCAGTTTTTGGACGTCCCGAACGTTCATCACCTCCCAAGCTCTTACGGCCACGTTTAAATTTAGCTGCCCAAAATTGCACTGTAGTAAATGATGTCCCCATACACAGAGTCCAACTCATTTTTGATTTGCGTAGGCGTATTGCCTTTCAAAAACAAGAATTTAATAGCAGCTCGATACTCAATTTTTTCCATTTTCACAAAAAACACTCACATGGACTCACTCAAACGACTGTCAACTAAAAACTGCGCTTCCAAAATGACTGAAACTTCGGTAAGTAATTGTCAAAGGATGCACAACTAGCATTCACTAGTTTTTATTGACGAGTGCCGCTATCTTTATGTTGCGGTCGGAAACTTTTCAGCCAACCCACGTATTATTTCACTGTAAATTTCGCGCAGATAGGGTAGTGATGCGAAGACTCCAACTCGTGCTCGTTCGGCAGGGTCAGCTGAAAATATCGCGATGAGGCTAATTTCCATTTGCGTGGGTGTGCAAACAGACAAACGCATCTCAAACGAGTGGTAGTTTGGTGCGGTTTTTTGGCTGGCCGTGTCATTGGGCCAAATTTTTTTCGAAAATGATGCTGGGGCGACCGTTTCACTGAATCAATTGTATTACCGAACTATATTTACAAACTTATTTTGCCTGAAATTGATGCTATGAACGTGGAAGACGTTTGTTTTCAGCACGACTGTGCCACATACCACACACCTGGTAAAACAATCGTTCTATTGCGTGACACATTTCCTGGACGAGTGATTTTGCGAAATAAAGGCTTCAATTGGCCGTCAAGGTCATGCTACTTAATACCATTAGCATTTTTCCTTGCAGTTATGTAACGGAAAAAGTCTACGCCAAAAATATACTAGCAAAACTAAAAGAAAATATCAGTGATGTTATTCGAAAATACTGCCGAAATAATACGAAAACGTGCTGACATTTTTCATCAGATTCCGCAGAGCGAAGGCAGATATTTAGGAAGCATTTCACTTTGTTAATAACCACAAGGCTTGTGCTTTAGGCTGAAATAAAAATATCATCACTTTTCATAAAAATGTTGCGTTGTTTGTTTGATTTAAAATGACACCTCTTGTTGGAAGACCCGCATCACAACCATTTCTTCATGTTTCACAAGTGCTTTGTGCACGATTCTATTTGAACTAAGCCATCGAAACACTTCACTAGCACTTATTTCGAAACTCACGTATTTTTTCTCGACATTTTCACTTTATACTTATTAGACAACAATAAATTATTTAACTAATTTAACAAGGGGTTAAAGTACCCTTAAAATGTTTGCACACAGCACGGGCAAAGCAAAATTAAGGAGGGAAGAAAGATAGGTGCCGATGTACGTTGGTTTTAAATGTCTGAATTCCATAATGGCTAGGAAATAGAAAGCTCGGCATGGCATTCCACAAGCGAACTGTTCGACTTAGGAACGAATCACGATATTTCAGAGTACGTGCGAAAGTGGTCTTAAGGGTATACTGATGAGCATTCATAGCGAGACGGGTGTTACAGTTGAAGGCTTGAAGCGGCGGAATGCTACTGGCGATTTCTGTGGAGCACTGATCGTGGAAATAGCGATAAAACAAGGTGATACACTAGACATTTCGTCGGTGTTTGAGGGTGTCCATTGACTGGGTGATATTAGGATCACCTATGAGTTTTATCGCACGGTTTTGAATCTTATCTAGTAGATGCAGAGATGTTCTAGGTACACCTGACCAGAAGTGTGCATTGTACTATACTAAAATTTTGGGCGGATGAATGCCTTATATATTGAGGCCAGCTGAGAAGGGGAAATGTATTTCTTACATCTTTTGAGGAAACCTCCAACATCTTTTGAGGTCATTCCAACGTAAGTTGTCATTGACACACATACCGAGAATGAAAGGTTTTTCGGTTTCGACGATGTAAATGCCATTCATGGATAATGGCTGGGTGTTTAAATTTTGCATTAACAACATTTCGCTAGGAGACAGCATGGTGATAGTTCCGCAATTAGTTATGTTGTTAATATCGGAATTTAATGAGCTTAGCATACTTTGCCGTTACCGTTCTACAGCCGCAGAGCAGGGATGTAAGTCCGGGGAAAGCTGAGAGTGCTGTCGTCAGCGAATGAATATAGTCAATTAGAAGTAGCAGACATAAAATCGTTGATGAAAACTAAAAAGAGTATCGGAGACAGAGCGGAGCCCTGGGGCACACCAGCATTTATTTTGTGAATATCAGACTTGAAACCGTCCAAGACAACTTGAATTGAACGTTCCGAAAGGTAATTTCTAATCCATTGAAGAAGAGAGTCATCGATCCCAAAAGCACGCATTTTCGACAAAAGAGCCTGATGCCAAACTCTGTCAAATGCCTTAGAAATTTCAAGTGCAACTATCTTGCTTTCGCCAGATTAATGTACGCTTTGGTTCCACTCTTCGGTGAGACATGCATTCAAATCACCAGTGGACCTGTTGATACGAAAACCGTACTGCCGTTTATTGAGAAGATTTCGCGTTTCAAGATATTTCATGAGCTGACGGATTATCAGCGTTTCCACGATCTTGGAAAGAAGGAACGTAAGTGCAATGGGTCTGTAGGAGGAGAAAGAAGAAGATTTTTAAGGGACGGGCTGGACAAATGCTGTTTTTCATCTGCTCGAGAGGAGTTCTGAAGAGTGGGATTGATGAAAAAGCTTATGAAGTAGTTGTGCCTGCATAGAAGAAAACCTCTTCAGAAGAAGGGGAGATATGCCATCTGAACCAGCGGATTTGTGAATGTTAAGATCTTTAAGTACTCTTGCTACTACACGAGTGCGAAAGTAGATTTGTCCCATTGAATATTCGACGCACCCAAGAGTAGGTCTAGATAAAGCACAATCTGGAATTGTTGAACGTGCAAGAAGTTCATTGTCCTTGTCTAAAGAGCTGACACCTAGAATGTCGTTCTGAATGAGCGTTAGGATAGAGGATGAAGCAGAATTTGTGATGATTTTGGCAAACGTCCGAAAGCTTTTACCATCTTTGGGAGATCTTAGTATTTTTTGCCTTAACTTTTGGACGTTATGAAATATCACACACTGAAGAAAGACGTTGGAGTCATTCCTGGCTCATTTAAACTTTTTTAGGATTTTCTTTTGTTGGGTGGGTCTTGAAGGACCGAAAAAACATTTCTCTAACCCTGACAGCCTATTCACAGATCGAGTCGTACCATGTCTTTTCTTTTGGTTTGATACTCTTCATCCGATGAGGGATAAAGGATCTCATTCCAAAGAGAATAGTGTCTGTGATCATATCAGCAGCGGCATCCACGTCGTTATCGAGGAAACATAACGACCACCAATGGGCGTTGAAATCACTTTATCGAGTGTCAATAGGGCGATGTCTTTTGCGCCACCCAGCGCAAAGTCCATTCCAAAGTAAGCAGGCCTTTCTGAAAATAGGTATTTACAGTAAGGCCATCTACTGGAAATTACGTACGAGTACAAAAGGTATATCCTTCACCGATTTACTGTCAACATTTCATGACATTTGGTTGTCCAAATGTAGTTGCGTCTGGAGCGACAATATGTTTGTGTTATCGATACAAAAATGAACATCGAGCAAAAATTGCTCAGAATTTAACATTCGAATCACAGTCCAAAAAGAACAAAAACTTCCTTTATAACATTGTGAGTGGTGATGAAACGTGGTGCCTTCAATATGATCAAGAAACCAAGCAGCTAAATGCTGTTTGACTGGCCGCTGACGAGCCGAACCCAAATAAATTTCGTTTGGAGAAATCAAGAGTGTAGACAATGTGGGTTTACTTTTATGATTCCACAAATAGTTGGTTCCACTGGGCCAAACAGTTAAAGTACAATTTTATCTTGGTGTTTGGTGTATAATACCCATCGTATTCGGGCAGAATATCGCTCAGAAAGCAGTTGGCGTTTATTGTATGATAATGCTCCACTCCCCGTGTTCGCCTGATTAGGCGCTGTGCGACTTTTACCTTTTCAAAAAAATGCATTTTCGTATGAAAGGAAAGCATTTTGTAGACCTAGAAGCCATTCAAAGGGCTGCTACCGACATCCTGAAGGACATCCCTGCCTACGATCTACAAGTAAAACACTTATCCGACCATGCAAATCGCTATATTGAGTCGAAATGGGACTATTTTCAATAAAATAAATTGGTTTTGACAAAAAACTTTTTGTTGTTCTTATTTTTAAAAAGTAAAGTTTTATAATTAAACTCAGGCAGAATGTTTAAAAAAAACAAAAAAAAAAATGGTAAGAAAAGTGACGAAGGGTTTAGATAAGGCTTTCTTACTTGAATAAGGACCGCGAAAATTTGCAAAATTTGAAAATTTCTCTTGGACCAAGAATTTTGCTGAAATACAAATAAACTTCGAAACTACTCGTAATACGCGATCTCATGAGAAATCCGGACATTAATAGAACATATGATTATATCCAGATCATGTGCACTCTGGACAGAATACACTATTCCAAGCGTGCAGAAAAATCTGAAACTTAGAATGCTCGTTACATACTCGTAATTTGTTATCACGTCTGTACAAAAATTTGGTAAAACTGACAAAGATCTTTGGAAATCCTGAAATAGGTAGAATCTACAGATTTTAGTTGCTTTTCGACCTTGATTTCTATGGCAATCAAAATCAGAATTAGGTTTTCCATTTCGTATACAGTGAGGCACCAAACTGGTATCTACCAAAGACGTAAGCCGTTCTCCAAATTGCATAACCTAGTAGGTACTTCTAGAATTGTTTCTGTAACAGGACTTCTAGTAAAACTTCCATCTTCTTGATTCCTTAAATATCTTCTGAATATAATGTTCTATTATGGCTAAACGGTAGCCATCTATAATCGGTTCCAAATGGAACAAAACGATAATTATAATATCTGACTCTGAAAGGGTTACTCCAGCTGCACGGTTCTCTGTTCTTGCTTCATGGAGTATCTGATTCAAGAAGATCTGATAAGTGATAAACCATTTTCGCTGAACAAATATTGACTATCAAAATATTTGGAATAAAATATATGAGAACGAGACCGTAGGGCAATAAAATAGATTACGGATATTCACTGGAGGAGGTACACGAATTTTGTAATTAAAGGGCTTCAAAAATAAGCAATATAAACATAACTGCCTTCGATCCTTTTGAAGTTGCTGATTTCTGGTATCTATAGAAGCCCCAGACAAGGGTGTCCTAAAAAGAATGGTTTCCGACTTCTGAAACTTAATCTTCGACCTCCAGTCATCGCAATATAGCTTAATCTTATCGAAGTGACATTGCAAGAGTGTATGTATGACTTAGATTTTTGGACCTGATCTGTATGCGATCAAGTCGCTGCGATAGGACCGGCGAATTAACGGCACCTTGTTGCAGACCATTTTTAATGTCAAATACTCCAACAGAAGTCACATCGCCATTCTTCACGATGAACTGTTTACTGGTGAGCAGTTTTTTCAGTTTATATGCATTTTTATTCTCATTCATTAATTAATTCTTACAATTATCTTAATTAACTTAAATTATCTTATTCTGACTTACTAGCCCCATGCGGGCACTCTAAGTTAAACCTAACACTTAAACTATGTCTTTCGACGAATCTTACGCTACATGTTTATACTATCTCTATTCAAGTGTTTACTGGTGAGCATATTGAAAAGAATGTACAGCAGTGGCTTACTTATCCACAACCTGTTCAGCTTAAAGAATCGACCTTCTAACTATACGGTGTCGAACGCCTTCTCCAAGTCAATCAGGCTATTCCACTGGATATCAGATACCAGTTTAGACGCGGCATCTGAGATATCATGTCCCGCCTTAACCCCGTATTGATTACTCGGAACTATATTTTTGTCCTGGACCCACTTCATCAGGACTCTATTGATAACCTTTTCGAAAACCTTCCTGATCTTGGGAAGGACTCTTATCGGCCCAAGGTTCGCCGGATTGGATGTGTCTTTATCCCTTTTAGGACTCGGATGCACCACCACTGTCATCCAATGCGCTGGATAAGGCGCATTATTCATTGCATTATTAAACATTGTTCAATTTTCGGAATTCCATCTGTTCTCACTGATTTCTGGCTTCTCAGTGATTCGAAGATTGCATGGAACTCTTTGAAATGAACGGGGGTAGCTTCCTCTCTTTGGCGATGGCATTATTTGCCATATTTTCGTCATTTAACTCACTTGAACCCGGGTTCTCGAATCGCCAGTTTTCCATATCTTTTAGAAGGTAGGAATTGTGAAAATTTTCGGGTCATAAATCGATCCAATGATCTCATTTGCCTTGTACACTTCCTGAAAAAACGCTCATATGGCGTCTACCTTCTCTTATGTATCTTCGACCATAAAGAAGTTGTCATTTTCGACAGCTTCTTCTGGGTTTATGTCCTTATGATCCTTCTTCCGAAATATTTTATTTATTTGTGGGAACATATTCGGGTTTCTGGTGTTTACAGTCCGAATTTTGTTGTTCCAATACAAACTTACATGCGCTGTAATTTTCTTTAATTATTACTTGGAGGTTTTTCATCGACGACTTCAGTGTCCTGATCTCCGGGTTATGTACGAGTATGTCAGTAAACTGCCTGTACACGGTTTTCAGTCTTGACAGCAGTATGCTCTTGTGTCGGTGCCATGAGTCAATGTATCGGTACCGAGGTATCGTTCGTTTTATGGCTTCGTCCATTTTTTTGAGGTACCTGTCAATCTCCCAAGTTTGAGGAGAGTGCTCTTGTCAATGTGTACCCAACGTGCCTTACTCTAATTGTAGGAATACTTTTGAATAAACTCATCGAATCCTGCAATTTCGTTGATAACCGTTATTGCGGTAATGAGTCACGAAAGTGCGTAGACAGTTTATGTTGAACAACGCGTGTGTCGAACAACAGAAAATTCAAACAGGAGCCGTGTCTGGGAAACGAGGAACTATCCGCCGCTTTTAGACCAAGTCGGTACAAGACATTGTGCTGGCCCTACCAATTGAGTAGTAGGTTCCCTATAGTGCTTAGTATGGTATTTTCTCAATTTCTGTGTTTGGCGTTATAATCTCCGCTGATTATGAAATAATTCTCCTCCGATTCCAGCTTTAGGAATCGAAAAAATATTTCGAGTTCTGAAATGAATACAGTGGATTGGGTAGCTTCAGGCGCATGTAAAACCACTTTCTACTATGGAGATGGATGTACAACGATACATGCTTCCAGCACCTTCCAGCACGCACTACACTCTACACTCTTTTATATCGCAACCTTCTTCTGATGAAGATCACAATACCACCTCCTTGTATGGCGTTAGGTCGGTTTTATATCTTCTGTATCTCACTTTCTGCTTTTTGTTTAGCTCTGTTTCGCTAACCAAGAGCGCGTCAGCGGCTTGGTCTTTGAGCAACTTAAAAAGTGTGGCTCTTTCGATCCTTAGGAACTTTATGGTTCCCTCCGTAATGTTCGTACCCATTACACTGGAGATGCGATGGATCCGGCAGCAACACATTGATCTGAGCTACTCGCGTGGCCTGCTCTTGTTGCTGATCCATCTGCCCCTATATAGAGACCAAGATAGCCAGCTTGTCAGCGCTGAGTTTTGAGAAGCAACCTTTGTTTTCTGTACCGTACTTCCACTACCTGCACCATTAGTGCGTAAGTAATTTTGGGAGCTACGGCTGGAGTTGACTGAGCACTGGTGGTCTGTCTTTTGCTGTCGAGTCAGATTTATTTTCCTTATAAACTGAAATTTAGGGCAATCCCGATAATTTGCGGTGTGTCCCACGTTCTTACACAAAGCGCACGAGAGCTGGCTTTTGTCAGGCGCTTCATCCCTACCCAGAACGCATTCCACTGACTTATGATTCTTTCTTCACTTAATAATTTCTTTACGAAGACTGAATTTAAGACAATAGAATTTCCAATCAGATAGTTTCTTCTTTGAACAGTTTACGGCTTTTGAAATTCATAAATTAATATTGTCCTTAAAAACATTCAGATGATAAATCTGATATAAAATTTTTTTGAAAAATTGTTGACGCCTTTTGTTGGATTTTTAATGTTTGTGTACCAAAAGAAATATTTCCAGAGTCTTTAAAAATGGCACTTGTACTACCACTTGTGTTGGAAAACGGAATTCAATCTTGAGTCCTAACGTGTTTAGATAGAATAACAATTTTCAAATCACTCGTTTGAAAATTGGAAGATCTACGGAAAGCGCAGGAGGTGGATCCTGGTATAGTTTCTGGTTTTTTAACGTAAGCCACCTGTCATGTAGACTTCTGTTTACGGAATGCCCATACATCCATGGGAGCAAGGATACGCCTTGCTATCGCTCTCCGTCAATCCTTTGATATCAATTCGGAACTGTGTTGGAGGCATAAGTTCCACCCTTGGTATGAGTCGAGGCCGACCTAAAACCTCTTCTTGGTAGACTAAGCCAGTTCAAAGCAGTTACTGTAATATCAGAATGTGAGTAGCTTATAAGCAGATTTAACTGATTTACTATTCTCTGCTTTAAAGCGTGTCCACCTCGGATTGTTTTATGTTCCTCTATCTATTGGGAGTCCCATGTAACCTGTGTTCTGAAACCTACGACTGCGATATGCTTTCGAACAGACAGTCTAACTAACGTGCCTGTTGAATAGGGAAACGGTGATTATTTGTTATAAATACTCAACAATAATCAGGAGACACGATTTTGATTTTATTTGCCAACATGTATGTATGAGTAGTTCTGCAATCGATCCAGTTCATATCATCCAAATGCCCATCATGAGGTCAAGGATGCTGTTGTTTTTTTATTTATTTTTTTAGAGAAGAGCCATTAGCTTCGAGACCTTCTTAGTTTCAATGAACGAACACAACTTAGTTATATTGGCGTTACGACTTGTACGATTATTGTGGTATATTGTCTGTCATTAGTCAATTTTTCCATTAAGAAGGCTTAGAGTGTTTTATGTTTCAGCCTTGTCTTAAGATGTGATAGTTTAATTAACGAATGTATTTTTGAACAGCATTGATAATTGCACGAGCAAACCCAAATCGTAAACATAACAATGCACATAGGCTTTCACAAAGAACAAATGTGGTATTAAAACTCCATCCATTATCATCATCAAAAGATGAAGCTTAAAAAATGGCCCCTCGGTCTGCGCCGTAAGGTATTTTTTCCAGTCTGAGAGAATGCAGTTCCATTTGCTAATTAACCACAGACATAATTGAAGAGAAAAATAAGAAAAAACAATAAAACATTTCGTATGATAATGAACAAAAAACTAGATGACATGCAAAGTGAACGAGACATTTGTGTATTGTCTGTTTTGAAAAATCGTTGTGCATGCTCTTGGAACGATACTCGTATACAAAAGAGTTAAGGGTTTAAACACGAGTATGAGTGCATGTTTTAACGTCAAACACTGAACACCTTGAAATGCTTATGAAAAATTTAGGTAGATTTCAACATGAGGTAGCAGTATAAGTGATAGGTTTCATGCAACTGAACTTCACTCCACCATTTGATAATCTTTAAGTTTATTTAAGAATAAAAGTGTTAGTAACAGAAGCTCCAATAAACTATAATTTGTCAGACTACATATAAAGGGTCTTTCATTAAGCCCTTCCTATCATTAAATTTACATAAAACAAAGTGTAAGATATCGTCGAAGTTTTTTATTCGTTTCAAAGGCCTATCGATGACATTATGTATGGAATATGGTATAACATCGTTCAAATGTCCGCCGATGGCATGGTTATGTTGACTTTGAGGGCCGCTGTGCTTTGTGCCTTATTTGCATAGACCTGCGATTTCAGACCCCACAAGAAAAAGTCTTACTTGGTCAAATCGCACCATCTCGGTGGCCAGTTTACATCACCTCCACGTGAGAAGACCATGCCCTCGAATCGCTAGTGCAGAATTTCCAATGTGCCATGAGCTGTATGGCACGTAGCGCTATTCTGTTGAAACCCCATGTCGTTGGTGTCCATATCATCCAATTCAGGCAAAAAGAAGCGCTCGCAGTTGACGTTGATGGCCTGGCCAACGTCGTACTCAAAGAAATATGGACCGATGATGCCGCCAGCTCAAAATCCACACCAAAAAGTGACTTTTTCCGGATGCATTCGATGCTCTTGGATCTCATGTGAAGTGGTGTCGTCCCAAATTCGACAAGTTTGCTTGTTGACGTACCCATTCATCCAGAAATGGGCCTCATCGCTGAAGATGATTTTTCGATGACACACGTCATTGTCTATGTTCGCTTACCTTCAGGTCCTGGATCAGTTGAATTTTGTACGGGTGCAGGCCCGAGTCACGACGCAAAGTTCGCCAAAATGTAATCTGCGAAAGGCCGAGTTCTTGTGGGCGACACGAAATCGACTGCCTCGGACTCTCCTGCATACTCTCACGGACAACAGCGATGTTTTCGTTGGGTGGACTCAAATTCATCTACCACACTGCGAATAGCCCTCTCGGTAGGACGATTATGGCAGATGTGAAATGGGACAAGCGCTCGGAACAGAACACCCATTTTGATAAAACAATTTTATCGTTTACACGTATTTTTGAACGCTATGTTCGCGCATTGTGATTTGGCAAAACAGACTGAATAAATGACAGCTAATTTGATAGATTTGGCTTCAAAAATATGGCCGCTATCAACTGTCAAAGTTGGGGAGTCCCTATTTGAAGACCCTGTATTTAGGATTTATCAGCTGTTTTCAAAATCGATAAGCTATTATAAGGTATTTGCATTATATTTTAAGATGAAGAAAATGATAGAAAGCAAAAGGCTCTTAGCAGCTGATACTAACTGCAACACATTATTTACATAAATGACAGTTTAACACTCCATGCAAGAAAGCGGAGGAAAGCTGTTTTGCAAACAGTTCTAAAAATTATAAGCATCATATTGTGGTTTAAAAATTGTGAACTTTTAATTGGAAAGAAGGAAGGTGGCAAAGCTATCAAAATAAGTTCGTTTGAAGAATCTAATCTTTAATTGCTCTCACCTTATTAATCATAATAATAATATTTGTACTACCTGGTTATACGACTTTAGAGAAACAACATAGAATACTGCCCAACTGAATAATGTATTTCACAACTCGATATTATTATTTACATCAACACCAATAATGCCGAATCAATAAATAAATCAATTGTCATCATATCGTGCTAAAAATGATTAAAATAAATCGACCAATTACAATTACAACTAAAATACCATTGTTAAGAAGTTATGGGCGCCTGCCTGACAGTTGTTGACATTCCCTTAGTGGAGTGACGAAGTCGCGTGAGCGTCTAAACTCTGCGGAGAAAAGGGAGAAATCCTGTTAGCGAGCGAAGTGAGCCACCTTATTGAAACTTGAATTGAACACGTATGTCTACATTCAATAATTCGGCTTTATTTCACAAGCAATGGTAGGCGTTATTTCAGTTTGTCATTGTGAAATAACGCCGAGCTCCAAAATTCGGCGTTATTATGCTCGATGTTATTTCACTGCACCGGATGGCCCTCATGTGCCAGGCAACGCTTTGAGTATAATTATCTTCGAACCCCGCAAAGCAATGTTACCCAGCGTACATAGTTCGTGCCGGAATGGAAAGTAGCGGCTTTTAATCTCTGTACTCCAGCCATGGTTTTTCATTGCTTTTACTATCTTTTTCAGTTCCGCATCTCGGTCGTTGCTTTGCACTATTTCGCTAATGGTCCAGTGTCCACACATGGGGCACAGCTTTTATGATTATGGCACAGATGTTATATTCACAATGCATATCAAATGAGTCTGACTCTTAAACTTTGCATATCCGGGAGTGCGAGTTTGCGATGTTATATTTCCCAGACTGACAAATGACCTTGAATTTGAAAGCCTGTAGACGAAGAACCCACTTCTCGATGCGGGCTGGCGGCATGAACATCGCCTCCAGACGTTTACGTTCAGTGACCAGCTCAAATTCGATTGCGGTCAAATAGTATTAAAACCTCTCAACCGCCCAAACTAAAGCTAAGCTCTCCTTCTTCGTGTGCGAGTACCGCCTTTCGACTCCGGATAGGCTCTTGTTGCAAAAGAAATGACCTGGGGATTCTCGTTTTGGAATTTCAGCAACACTGCACCCGGACCCACAGAACTCGCATCAGGTACTAATCATGTTCTACTCTTGATATTAAAGTACGACAGAGATGGAATTAACCTCTGGAATGCCCGATCCTGATTTTCACCCCAAACGAATCAAGTGTCTTTATTTATCAGCACCTTTAGTTCCGTAGTATGGCGTAGTATCGACTAAGTTCGCAATAAACTTGCCTAAATAGGTTACCAAGCCCAAGAAGGACCTCATCCGATCTTTGGCATGTAGTCGAAACTAGAGGTGGGTCGTTTTCGGTTTTTGTGTTAAGGAACGAAACAATTATTTAAAGAATATAAATAGTTAGCTAACTAATAAGAAGCACTAACGAGAAATTATAATTATGTACTGCGAGAAAACCAAAAACTATTTTCGTCTCATCCACCCAAATGAAATCGTTGTTTTCAATATAAAACAAACCCAACTTTTCCTTGTTGATTCGACTCCTGACTGACAGTAACTACATTCACGAAACGAACGAAAAAGCGTTTTCATATCTTTTACTGCAAACGAACAAAAAACGGAAAAAACGCAGAGAAGTTAAACTACTTCCCCGATCGTTATCGTTTTTTTCGTTTAACTACTTCCCCGATCGTTGCAGTTTAACTACTTCCCCGATCGTTACAGTTTAACTGCTTCCCCGATCGTTATCATTTTATTCGTTTTTAATATTTTCTCCGTTTTTTCCGTTTTGTGTTCGTTTGCACTAAAAGATATGAAAACGCCTTTTCGTTCATTTCGTGAATGTAGTTACTGTCAGTCAGGAGTGGAATCAACAAGGAAAAGTTGGGTTTATAGGGGCACTATGTATCAGGGTAGAATCATGTTATTCGTTTTTCTCCTTC
Source organism: Volucella zonaria (assembly GCA_963966105.1). Classification (NCBI taxonomy): domain Eukaryota; kingdom Metazoa; phylum Arthropoda; class Insecta; order Diptera; family Syrphidae; genus Volucella; species Volucella zonaria. Next base: position 8,896,431 of record OZ014530.1, read on the forward strand.
ATGCGTTTTTCATATTTGCGGAACAGAATGATCCGCTCGCATACCTGAGTTGAATTTTGTGTATGCAAATAGATACTCGTATGTAAAACGGTTACGTCGTTATGAGATGAAAAACTGTTTTTTTAACTAGTTCGTTTTATTTATACCCACTACTAGTCGAAACTCTAATACGGTCCTAACTTTATCTGCGTCCGCGCTAATACCTGTTATAGCCAATATATGTCCCAAAAACTTAAGCTGTTTAATCCTCCAACTAGACTTTTCTTTATTGAGCGTCACATTAATTTCGTGGAAAATGTCAAGTACCCTTTTCAGTTGGTTTTCCTGTTCTTCCTCTGTCCGACCGAACACAATAACATCATCCAAATGGTTCACTGTATTCCTGCAAGAATCTAACATATTTTCCATAGCGCGTTGAAATATTTCGGGTGCCGAGTTCACTCCAAACAATAAACGTTTATATCGAAAAAGTCCCCTCTATGTTATAAAAGTCATTATATAACGACTCTCCTCATCCAGCATTTTTTAAATATAATTTCGAACAGTATACAGACCCTTTTAATTTTGTGATAAGTGACTCAAATTTCGGTAGAGGAAGGTTTTGCCTGAGTATAGCAGTATTTGCACAACGCATATCTCCAGTTTCCTCGAACACAAATACGGTCGGCGAAATCCAAGAACTTGGCGCAATAACTGGTTCAATGATATCCTGTTGACTTGCCTCTCTTAGCTTCTCATCACATCTCTTTTCAAGCATTGATGGAATCCGTCGCAGCCAATGTAGTATTGGTTTACTGCACTTGTTAATAGGCATTGTATTTTGATGCCTTTGATTACATAAGATGTTGAAACGATCTCAGTTTTCCCATTCACACTTAAAGGCGCTTTAAACGCTAATAAATACCCCTATTGTGAGAGTCAAAAAATTAGTGATAAATGATATACGAGGGGCGTTCAATATATTCTCGGTATCGATATGAAGGAAAATGCGAATTTAATTTAAATTATTTTTATTTTTCAATATAATCTCCCCTAACATCAATGCATTTGTTACATCTTGAGATAAGCTTTTTTAAACCCTCAAAAAAATAAATTTCCTCCTCCTCCATTTATTGCCGACTTGAGTTCTTCATCATCCGAAAATCTTTTTCCACGAAGACATTTTTTCAAATTCGGAAACAGGAAATAATTACTAGGGGCAAAGTCTGGACTATAGGGTGGGTGTTGGATTTCTTCGAAACCACAATTTCGCGCAGCAGCCTTGGAAACTCGCGCCGTGTGAACAGGAGCGTTGTCATGAAGAAGCAACACACCCGCTGCGAGTTTACCCCGTCTTTTCTTTTTAATTTCCTCTCGCAAATTATGCAAAGTGGAAGCGTAGGATGTGGCGTTGATGGTTTCACCTTTTTTTTTGTACTCAATGAGCAAGATTCCCTTTGAGTCCCAAAAAACTGTGGCCATGAGCTTCCCGGCAGGCGGAGTGACTTTGAACTTCTTCGGGGGGTCTGTTCCTTTTTTATGCCACTGCATGGACTCTTGTTTGCTTTCAGGGTCATAGTGGTGGACCCATGTTTCGTCCCCAGTAACAATTCGATCCATAACACCGTCCGCGTTCTCACTACACATCTCCAAAAGCTCTCTACAGCATGCGATTCTCACTTTTTTCTGAGGCGCTGTGAGTATTCGTGGCACCCACCTTGCACTGACCTTTGAAAGGTTAAGATGGTCATGAAGAATGGTGTGAATGGTACCAATTGAAAGCTTGGTGATCTCTGCCAACATTTTCACCTTTATTCGGGCATCCTCAAGAACAAGTTTTTCGACTTCTTTGATGCTTTCTCCCGTACAAACAGTAGCCGGGGCGCCGGAGCGGGGGTCGTCCTCAATGCTCTCTCTGCCTCTCTTGAACTCACTTGACCATTTTTGCACAGTTGATAATGAAGGTGCGGAACCCTGGTAAACAGCCACCATCTCTTTATGAATAGTTTTTTGACTTTTTCCTTGCTTAGTGAGAAATTTAATTACAGCGCGATGCTCAATTTTCACCATCATCGCCTCAGTTGCCATTATGATTCTGTTTAACTAGAGATAAAACGTGAATTAATAATCACATTTATATTAAATTTTACATGAATGCACTAAAATAATAGTATTACTTGATAAATAAGTCAATTTATATATACAACCACAGCTTCACCCCGATATCGAGAATATGTTGAACGCCCCTCGTATATCAAAAAATTTGAGTAGTTGGTATTGCGATTGTCAATTATCAAAAAGTGATTGATTATGTTCAATTTGTTACAAATGTTCATTTTGAATGGAGCCAAAGAGAAACAACTAAAAAATGGAATTTACTGATGTTAGTTTGTCAACAAATGTCATGTCTCATTCACAATAGTCAATTTATTCACTATTGTGAATTTATTAAATTTTATCAAATGAGTTACACAATACCGAAAATTGTTTTGATTGATAAATCTGTCAATCGTCAATTGGTTGATAATTGACACTCGTAATAAGGGTGAAAGTCTCTAACAGTTCCTTCCAAGTACAAGCGCGGGACTGGTTTCTCATGTCCTTGTGAATATTCCACAACATCGAGGAACTCCGGTGTGATTGTTCTCAATCTTTTTCTCCTAGCAAGCTCAATCGTGAGCCAGAGTCGATGAACATCGATATCTTCGAGCCGCTGATGAAAGAGTCTTCCCGTTTATGGTTGAGTTAATCTCCTGTTCTACTTGAAAACAATAATTGTCCCAATTGAAATTTATGGTTTCCTTGAGGGTTATCAAAATCTTCCAATACATGGTGAATATTTGATGGTCCCAGCCAATGTCATTTACCATCCGTATTTTTACGTTAACCCCTTCCTGTCTTGCATTTTAAGGTAAAATGACCAAGGTATCCACATTTCCTACAATTTTTGTTTCTGTCTGGACACAAGAAGCTATTCCCCGTACGGCCGCTCCGCTCACATTTTATGCAATTTTATTGATATAACTTGTTATTGTTGGTAATTGCACCACAGTGTCCGTTTGCGTTATCTGTTCGTGAGTTTGACACATTTTTATAAATTCATCCAAAAAGTACTCCGTCTCAATCAGGACGTCTTGTTCCTTAACTTAAGGATGAACTTGTTTAGGCCCTCCCTTTCATCTGACTTCAGGGAGCGGAACAGACGCCGCTCTAAAGTGGAGTTCCTCTGGTGCGAAAAATGTTCTTTCAATTACTCGACCAAAACCCCGTACACATCTCCAACAACAGTGTGCCAGCGTGGTCGAATTCAATTCGCTCCAGGACGAATTTCGTAAAAGCCGTCCAAAATCGGTGGTAATGCCGGAAAACATCGATGCTGTGCCTGAAGTTATGTGACACCGTGAAATTCAGGCATGCATGATATTATTTAATATTGCATGAACAGCTCAAACAAATGACCCATCGAAGTGATGGGCCATCCGCAGTACAGCCCTGATTTGGTACCCAATGACTTCTTTTTATTCCCGGATATCAAAAATAAATAGCAAGATCAACGTTTTTGACGCCTGAAGAAGCGGCTGATACATTTAAAACGCATGTTTTTGAGTTACCTCGAGCGGAGTGGAAAAATCTATATGGAAATATAGTATTCAATATAGTCCTCGTTTAGTTTCATACACTTATTCCAGCGATTTTCCAACTTCTTGATCCCGTCCGAAAAGTAATTTTCCGGAAGGTCTGCAAAATACTCCTCGCGGCGTCGATGATTTCCTGGCGTGAGCTGAATTTTTTATAGATGAGCCATCTTTTGAGTTATGGGAAGAGTTAATAGTCCGAGGGATCCAAATCCAGTTAGCAATCGACGCCAAAAGTCCACCCGATTTCACATCAGCAAACAAACACTCTTTCGAAGTGCTCTCGCGTTCGTGTTTTTGGTCAAAAGGCAGGATAACTTTTTCATATGCAGAATATTGCCCAAAATATGACGTGTGCGCTCAGTACTAATCTTTGTCGTATCGGAGGGCCTGCCGCTGCGAACTTGATCGGTAGTGCAGTTGCGGCCACCACGAAACTCTCGAAACCAATATTTGACGGTGTAACCTGACGGAGCATTAGCCCCATAATATTTATCCAACTATTCTTTTGTTTCCTTCGCCGTTTTGCCTCTCAAAAATAATGTTTTATGAGAGAACGAATATCGTTTTTGTCCATACTCAACATGATGCCAAACACGTCAACAACAATTAGCTGTCGAAACAAAACTAAAGACAGTATCGCACTGAAATTTGGCATGTCTGCTAAAAATGAACGGACTTCAACGCACCATAACCTTATTTGCAGTAGCAGCGCATTCTGGCAGTCAAGTATGTCACTTTTCACTCCATCTAGTATTTATGTATTTTTACTCATTTTTCTCGAAACTTAAGTAGCAACCTAAGAAGTGGCGATGTTCTGTCACAAAACGAATAATGTAAGAACTTTATCTTCCTAGGTGACAATAGTTCTGACATCCTCCCAAAATCAAACTTAGTGTTATTGACTGCAAATGGTTTGGATTGCAGTATCAGCACGCCTAACATACTAGTATCAGTGATAATTCCAAGACTATCATCGACCATCGATTTTGGTATTACGGATTGCTGTATGACTAGACTCCAGTATTTAGGTATTTCAAATGTGTTAATAAAGTGAGTCATTGCATCTTTAGAGTAAAACAAAAATTGACTTTGTCAAATTCAATTTACTTCTTAATTTGAATTTTGGCTTACAATGAAAACGACCTCTCCAAAGTTCTCACATCGATATCAAAAAGGTTAAAAGGATGAATGACAGAGTATCCTTCTGAGAAAAATATTACAGTAAAAATATTTAAAAACACCCATATAATACATCACCTAAATCATCACTCAACAAGTTGTGCAAGGACATTTCTTAGAAAATAAACATTTACAAGGAGATGTACTATGTACCCGTAACTAAATTAAAAAATATAAGGGTATTATTAAAGAGCTTAATTAATAAAATCTTGAATCGTAATCCACCTGTCATAAAGGCGACAACAATTAAAGTAGGCAAGTAGGCAGTATTAGTAGTTCAGATCCTATTAAGTTAGCTAATAGTTTTAAAGATTTTTTTGTCTCTGTAGCCAATAATCCATCTCTAGAATTATGCGGTGATGGCATGGCTTATATTTCTGATGAGGGTGCTATAAATGAAGTTTCATCACATAACAGCTTTGCCTTTGACCCGATATCTTCTGTAGAGTTGCTTGCCATCATCAACTCACTCAAACACTCCAACTCTTCAGGAGATAAAAAATGTTCGAAAGTTGTCTTTAAAAGCATATCGTTTTATATTGTTGATATGTTGCTTATATTTTTAATAAAATGATTTACGGTAGAAAATTTCTTTGCTAACTTAAAATTGCAGAAGTTACTCCGTTCTCCAAAATTGCAAACCCTTGCGATTCAACCACCAACAATATTTGGAAAAGCGATGAAAGTTCTATTCGTGCAGAAAATGCACTTTCGAAAATCTGCAATGAAATTTATGGAAACATTGATAGAAGTATTTTCACTGCTGGCATTTTTATTGATATAACCAAAGCATTTGGTTTAGTGAGCCACAAAATTCCCTAACGTAAACTCTATAATACAGCAATGCGTTGCTTTATATATAAATGTTTGGCGTTTTACTTATCTAACAAAAAACAAAAAATGAAAATAAAAGATAAATGTGGCAAACTGTGTAGCTTAACTGCTGGAGTACCTTAAGGCTAGGTCGTAGATCCCGTCCTATTTTTGATATTCATTCACTCTACCTTTAAAGGAAATTGACAGCTTTTGTCATCCATATGAATGCAAGTCACCTCTCGACTTGACTGCTGACATTAATTTCGATTTAAAAATTTTAAGAAGCTGGTTTGCAACAAAGAAACCAAAATGATGTCTTTCAGTCTTTTGCCTTGCTAGACAGTGAAATATTTTACCATTCTTCTAACTGTCCGAAATGCCAAGTTAATAAATTGCATCTATCAGTGGTGCTGATAATAATAGCTTTCAGGTGGATTTTGTGCAATATTTTAAATATCTTGGAGTTATATTAGATTATACTCTTAACTGGTTCCACCACACGAATGGTGTATGGAAATATCAATTGTCTTGCTCCAGGCAAATTTATAACTTAATTTTATATTTTTCACAACAATTATTATAGCATAGCTAAAGAATATTTGCTACAAATATTTTAGTACATGTAATGAATTGAATAGTATATTGAGACAATAAAATTACTGCACTTCTATTACGCCAGTTTTGGGGTTAGTAAAGTGAATCATTTTACAGAACGTACTATACTAGATAAAATCACCAGAGGCTAAGAATTGTTTGGCGTTTCTGGAATTGATTACAACAATCAATTTTCCTTTGGCCTGCTTATTCCAACTCAACAGACAATATTAGCCGGCGCCAGTCTTTATATAAGTCAAGTTTTCGCTATAAATAAAATCTTAAAGTTAAATTTTTTACTCGCCTTCGAAGTTTAAGCGCTTCATGAATCACTTAATTTTAGTAAACTAATTCTTTTACAAGTGGATATGTGATTTGAAAATAAAAAAATGTGCGCTGAGTGCTTCAGTTTGCGACACAGCCATCTTTACATGTTGGAGTTTGTCACACCTAACTTTCTGTTATTCACGATTGTTTGACGTCGCTTATGACGTATGCCTCTAAGAGCTCGTGGACAAATTTTACGAGTACAAGTAATGTCCAAAGTATTACGATAAAAACGACGCCACATCTAGAAACGGACTAAGGCTAACGGCCTTCAATGCGAATTGGGACATTACTATTACAACCACATGACTTCGTTCCCATACTCATCGAACTGTCAGCGAAATTGATCATATTTCTATTGACGCAAAACTCCTCCAATATTACAGATGTCTGAGCTTTCCGAACGCGGATATATGTAGACTCACCAATACCTCGTTGCAATAAAGGTACGTCTACGGGAATCGCAAGCACCACAACAATGAAGAAATACTGTGAGGGAATTTAATTGCGAACGGCTGAAATCACAAGAAACTTTGCCGATAGCTTATCCCGTAACCTCGCGACATGTTTTACTCAATCAGCATTCATCGATGCCAAGAAGCTATCGGAAATGCCGAAACTTATGTACTCGGCTTCAGGTTGTCGGTTGACGATATCCATGGTTTGATAAAGAATGCGAAATACGTAGGAAAACAGCTTATCTACTTAGTAGCACTGGATACAAAAACGGAAGCGGACCATGAGCTCTACGATCAGAAGAAGAGGAAAGAATAGAGAAGTTCAATTCTAGGAACAATGTTCGGAATTTTAGGAAAAGTAAAACTATTCGATAACAGAGGCCTGTAGACATGAAAAAGCAAACCTAGTAATAGAGTCACAGTTTTAACTGAGGGTGTGAAAAAACTACTTCTTGCGACTGTTAAACGATGAGGATAACCAAATACCGCAGAGAATGAATCATTTAAATGGACGGTAACAAAAAATGAGTCCAATCGACTAAAATGAAGTGAAGTGCCAAATGGCTGCTGGATTGTATGGCCCACCGACCGAACTATATAAGACAGCGGTAGATGACTTAGCTCCATAAACTCACTTCCGGGATTTGGTGGGTAGAAAATATGCCTACATAATGGAACGCAAGCTCTGTTTGTCCGATCCAGAAAAAAAGAAGACTGTCTTAACTACGCCTGTTATAAACTCATCTGTCTTCTTAACATCGCTTACAAGATCTCAACTGGCATCTTGTGGGATGACTGAAACCATTTATCAATAATGTTACTTACCGAAGCTTCAGTCATTTTGGAGGCGCAGATTTTAGTTGATAGTCGTTTGAGTGAGTCGATGTGAGTGTTTTTTTGTGAAAATGGAAAAAATTTAGTATCGAGCTGTTATTAAATTCTTGTTTTTGAAAGGCAATACGCCTACGCAAATCAAAAATGAGTTGGACTCTATGTATGGGGACTCTGCACCATCATTTACCACAGTGAAATTTTGGGCAGCTGAATTTAAACGTGGCCGCAAGAGCTTGGGAGACGTCCAAAAACTCCACCCACTGACGATAACATTGCTAAAGTACACCAAATGGTGTTAGATGACCGCCGAATGAAAGTGAGAGTACTATCTCTGGTTATGAAAATGTCCAAGGACCGTGTTTGTTACATATTAAATCAAGATTTAGGCATGAGAAAGCTGTCCGCGCGTTGGCTGCCGCGTTTGCTTACGTTAGACCAAAAATGTGTTCGAATGAACATTTCCAACGCTCTGGCGCAGCTTAGGCGTAATAAATTCGAGTTTTGGCGCCGATTAATTACTGTAGATGAAACTTGGACCATTATACGCCCGAAACGATAATTCAGTCAAAACAGTGGACTGCAAAGGGCAAGCTGACTCCAAAAGAAGCAAAAACTGTTTTTTCGGCTGGGAAAGTGATGGCGACTGTTTTTTGGGATAGTAAAGGAGTTATCTTAATCGATTGTCTTCAAAAAGGAAAAACCATTACAGGAGCATACTACGCATCATTACTTGCCAAGCTGAAGGCAGAAATTACGGAAAACCGGCCACATTTGCAGAAAAAGAAAATCCTGTTTCACCAAGCCAACACCTCGGCGGTTACCATGGCGAAAATCCATGAACTACAGTTTGAACTGCTTGACCATCCGCCTTATTCACCAGATCTAGCCCCAAGCGACTTTTTTTGTACCCTCATCTAAAAATTGCGCTCGGAGGACAGAGATTTTCGTCAAATGAGGAGGCAATCACCTTCGTGGACAATTATTTTGCAGAGAAAAACGCCAAGTACTATTTGGACGGGTTAGAGAGATGGGAGTATCGCTGGGAAAAGTGTGTAGAGTTACAAGGAGACTATGTAGAAAAATTTTGAGAAAAAATGTATTGTATCATTGTTCGATTGGAAACTTTTCAGACAACCCTCGTAGCTGTCACTGGAGCTTGAAACGTAATCGGAAAAATTTGTCTATAAATGAAATGGTATTTTGAGAAAAATCAAAATCTAGACAGCTTCCCAATGGTCAACGAATTAAAAAAAGGAAAAACGTTCAGATATTCGCGACGATATTTTAAATGAGTTTGCTCTTTTCAGAAGAAAATATTAAGGAACACGTGCGGCTTCCAAACTATTTTTTTTATATGATGGGAGTAAGCTCAACGGATTTTTGTATCCTTATAAATGTTTGTACAGATGCGCGGGCGAAGAAAATTTAGCTAGGAAGAAAAGAGAGGTACCGTTGTACATTGTTTTTAAATGTTTGCAAGTTACAATGACGACGGAATTAGAGAGCTCGACCGAGCATTCCATAAGCGACTTCTACGGCTTAGGAACGAATCACGAGTAAGTCCGAAAATGGGATTGAGGGTATACTGATGAGCATTCACCGCATCGAAAAAAAAACACTTTTCAACCTCCCTACAGAAGAAGGATTATTGTCTGTTTACGTTGTCATCAAAACAAGGCGTCAATCTCGTCTCGATGCCGAGCCATTCAGCTGCAATTTTCCTAAATTTAATCAGATATCATTGGAATCAAACCTTCTGAGCCATGACATATACCCAACCAAAAGCTGTCGCTGCTGTGGAGCGCAAATTTGAGGAGAACCTGAATGAGTCAATTTGCTACAATGTATAACATCTGAGACGCTCCACTTTTGATTTGATCCTCTTTTTCAAACGGCTACGTCAGTTAGAAAAATTGGCGCATTTTGGATGAAGAAAATCCAGAGGCAGCTATAGAGGTGCCACCACATCTTTTACCAAAAAGGTACCATATACATATTGTAGAACGTTATAGTCAGTAGAGATCGCTATAGATTCATGACTACAGACTTGTGCGCTCTCCAAATCGAAATAATTAAAGATTTGCATATATAGATATAGTACTCGAAACCAAGTGGCATTAAGTAATAAAATTTAGCAATTCGGACTAGCCATGATAGACGCGCCCTAAGTTATTGATTGACGTATGCTATGGACATGTTTAACGTATGATTACCTAAATATCTGATACTTTTTATAAATCGACCAATTTATTTATTTTCCAACTCGTTTTTTCAATTTTTATTTACTTTCCAAATAACTGAGAATTTAATTTGAAAACCCGAAAGTTTATCGCAAATGTTTTTAAGCCGAAAGCACATTAAGGAAACGATTAATTTATTTTTAATAATTTAAGCATTTGCGTTTATAACTCATGGGTACACATGCAAGTTCACCATTCAATGAGATAATTTTTGATAAACCAGGGATATTCCCCAAGCTGACATTAATCAGCAAATCCGGGCTCAACTGTAGAGTATTAATACCCAGGAAACGTTTTTTTTTTGTTTTTTAATTTATTGTTATAGTAATATTTTGTTCGATTTTTATACATACATGCATACACGTGAAAGTATTCATACACATTCACACATGTCTTTGCATCTGTTTTGCATTTTATTCTGACTGTGCTAATGAATTGTAAGGATAATGAGATGTGTCGTTTAAAAAGCGCTGTACATGTTAATTATAGATCAAGATGGGATAAAAATTCATGATGAAGAGATTACCTTTTTCCCATATATTAAGTGTAAGTATATTCATGTACGCTTTACATTAAAATAATTATTTCAACTCAGTTAAAAAAAAAAAACAAAAAAAAGAATTAAAAGCCTTCGGAGTTGTTCTTTGGAATGACATCAGGAGGATTAAAAAATTTAACAGAACTATTTATTTCAGTGCGAAAAATTCTCAGAAATCGATTAAAACTGACAATTTCTGTGAAGTAGTTTTACTCAAATTTAAAATAAATGCTGTTCGGTGTTTTAAAGTTTTTTTTTTATTTTCTTTTATTTAAATGCCACACAATGGTGTTAAGTTAAAAAAAAGGGTATATAAATTCCAACTTTAATTTATTTTAAAAATGAACTCACATCCGGTTATGCAAAAAAGGATTTAACCCAGGTTTTAATTTTTAGTGTTAAAAAAATGATTGTTTTTTTCCATAGTAACTGATTCTGCGGTGAGTTTTTGGTTGAATAAAATTAAATCAAATGGAGCAAAATTAGCAATTTTAATTGGGCCATTTCCAATAAGAAAAACAACTATAATGGCATGGTTGTTTTTGTTTTACATAATGTATTTGTATCAAATAAGTGTGACTTCTCTTCATGTCATGGTTTTTTTTCAAGGGATACATTTTTGATTTATGCAAAAAGTTCATGGCATTTCCTCTTGGGCAATTCCTACATGTACACGAGTAGAACAAAATATTTATTTTCATTTACAATTATTCGTAAAAATATTAAACGGATACTGGAAAAGAAATTAATTAAATTAAAATTAATAGAAATTGATTTTTTTTTTTGTAACTAAATGCTTTTAATAAGCATAAATGTGCACTAATATATTTTTACTAAAAATCTATGAAGTAAATTTTAATGGCTCATTTAAATATCGGAAATGATATTCGATATGAAATAGGATAGTTACATTGGAGCAAAATTTACCGCTGACATGATTCTGATTTCGCCTGTTGTAAGCTTAGAGTTTATTCTACAAGACCCTGGAAACGGCCTGCTTTTGAATTGTCACCCTACGGTGCATGTAGTGTCCCTTTAAGACAAGCCAATAAGGAAAATTCAAGGATATTGTTTAAACTAAATTGGAAATTTAAAGATGTCTGATTCTAATTCGTTATTCAAGAAACTTTTTAATATGGCCGGATAAGTATATTTGCTTAATTAATACTGAGCGATATCTATTATTCAAATAAAAATATGAAGAGAAATGTTTAAAATATGGCGTAGTACAATAGTGGCGTATCGCAGTGCATGAACTATTGTATTATGCCGAACAGACGAATATCCATAAACAGAAAAATCCAATTTTTTTTGACGTTACTATGGTTTTAATAGGCAGTGACAAATCTATTTTTTGTTTCTCGCTCCCATGCTATTCAAAATCGGCAAACAATTTTGGGTTTTTCTTCTTGTGCACAAGATATAAAGAGTTTCTTTTCAAGAGGTTCAAGGTTTTTCGTTTTAAATAAAACACAATGAAATGAACTTGACTATTTACTAGACTCATTCGAAAGACTATTTCGTGGCATTGAATATTTGAAAATAGTTTTGGTCATACTATATGCTCAACATGGCTGCTTCGAACAAAGCCCATTCTAGAGGTCTAACTCTCGATTACTGTTTCGAGCAATTGGAGGCGTATACTCGTATATCGTATTACTTGAACAACGATTTGCTCCAAAGCGTCAATAGTTGCTGGTTTATCGGCATAAAGTAGAGACTTGAGGTAGCCCCACAGAAAATAATCGTGTTTTCAATAAAGCGATGTTCTCGTTGATAGTATAGGGCGGAGCACTATCCTGTTGGAACCACAGTTCTTCCGGATTAGTGTCACATAAATTTGGAAACAAATAAGTCCTTGTAGTAACTTATGCTCCAGTCTCATTTTTGAAGAAATAAGGACAGATGATGACACCGGCGTAAAGATGTCTGATGTCTTTTAAAGTGAACGCCTGACAAATGTAAGCCTCAATTCCACTGAATGCCCGAACTTTCATGGGAGCAACGATACGCTTTGACACCGTTCTCCATCAATCCATTCATACCAAAGCAGAATTTGTATTTGTATTTGGAGGGACATGTTTCAGCCTTGGTATGACTCGAGGCTGATCTAAAACCTCTTTCTGATCTTAGGATCGTAGCATCCAGAACTCTAAATCGGATAGAAACCAATTTGAAAACCGTTCCTGTGGACAGCTTGTAACTGATGGAATTGCAGCAACTTTTAGAGGCACTAAGTTCAGACAACCGTTACGATAAGACTAGTATTTGCTCTAATCTCGCGTTTTATTAAACAATTTCATTAATAGAAGAAGCCTTAATATTTGAGGATAGACTACGGAAATGGTGATGGAAATATGAGTACTAAGTTAGGCATGTGACATTCTGGTTGAAAACAAAGTAAGTGGTTTATGCTGATATAATTATTCTACGGTGTTCAAGTAAGCTAAGTATGTGGAAAAATATATGGTAATGATTGCATAAATCTTAATATTCTCCCCACCGTTGAATGGTACATTCAACTGAACTTAGAATGAATGTTAATCACATAATCTGCATCCGTCATTTGGTCTTCTTAAGCCAGGTCCTTCGGCATGCTTATTTGATGATTTGACGTCTCATCTCCTCATTCTGCCATTTTTTTTCGTTTTGCAAAAGCTCATTGTTTTCAGTTAATGCATTGATCACATGTTGAAATTGACTTATGATCTGCTGACATTCGTTAGTAGTATGATCCAGTGACTTGAACACATCGATTAACCTCCCATAGTAATCCTTGAGAAATTTAAACTCTGCCCAGTATAAGTCGATGTTATAGTAGACTACTAAGTTCCGGTCACCGCTTATTACATCTGATGGTCCCAGATTTTCCTGAATATTCCCGGTTAATTGCCGAAGAGTGTGGTTTCAATAGGTGTTGCTTTTATTCTAGTCATCATCAAGCAGGTAATGAACAATGTCACAAGAGTTGATCGCAAAGACACCTTAAATTTTTACTTAGGCTATGAGTTGTTCAAGGAATTGTCCTCCATATTTAAAATTGATTTCTTACTGGGCTGAAATGCTGAGCATGTCGATCCATTTTCATTCAGACTTTTCTTCGGAGCATGGAATTTCAGCTGGAATCTTCAATTAGAGGTAGTACCAGTTTATGTATTGAGCTTCGCAGAATTGCGTTAAAAATTCGAACGTCAACGACGCGGACAAGTTCATCGTCTCCTGGGTACGCCTTCATGATCCGAACCATTTTCCATTCTGAGGGAGTAACGTTATCTTCTTTCGTGATAACCATAGTTCTCAACATTATATTCTGAACGCGTTGTTTCCATTTTGAGCGAAATTGCAACTAGTTTATGTATTCCAAAAGCAACCGCCCCCAAATTCATTCTTCACGTGCGTTACGAGTTTCCAACGCGTGGCACAGTTGATATTAAGAGGATCTGCATGGGAGTCAATTAACGAGTTAAATGTTTCGCCTGGAGTTAACGCCATTAAGTCATTGGAGTCGGTTGACATCCGTGTTGTGGGTATCGAGTAATTTCAGAAACGACTGTTTTCATTTCCTGATACGATAACGATACAGAATCTAGTGTTTACCGGAGTAGGTGTTTGTTTCATAATCGCAATAAAGATTTCTGCAATTCGCTCGCTTTGCGGTAAGTCGCTTTGAAGTACCAATAAAACCTTCGGTGGAGAGGTCAGTGACTAGCTCTAAATGTATTGCTTTTGTTGAAAATCACAAAAATACTGCGATGGACGATTTGTTTTGGAGCCTATGACAAATTTTGTGCTTATGATACCCAGCTGGTCAATGAAAGGAATATAAACTGTTCCTTGCCACCTCGCGGAACCTCTTTTAGTTTGTCAGGTCTCCTTCTAACCCTTCATTTTCAAGATTTTTACTGTCACGTAACTGAATTCCGGTATTTTAAAATTAACCTTGTTTTGTCTATTGATGAACCGCAGTAGGTATGCCATAATGTGCTGAAGCCTCTTAAATGATTTCGTGTGTTCGATGGTGTCAATAAAACTTTCGGGACAGCCTCCTTGTTTTATGATAGCAGATGCTGCAGAACGCAACGTTCTTTGTTTACGAAGGAGGTAATAATAGTGATCCGTAAAATAACAAATTACAATTGCTTACTTTTTCTAGTGGCATACCTCTAGTCAGCTAGTCCCCTGGATTTTTTTGAGATCTAAATTGGATTTTATTTAGAATAGAAGAAATGCGGTTACCTATGGAAATCTGGAAGTCATCTGAAATTAAGTTTATCCATTCCCATATTATTTCCCAATCATTCCGAAAGTAGGTTTGTTTTTTCATTCGGAGGCATCTAATACCAATAAATAGCATGTTCAGATAAGTCGATGATGTCTACTGTAAATTTCACAAAGTGCTCTGTAACTTTCACGAACAGAGCTTCGATTTGGGAAATATTATCACAACAAGTGGAGATAATTTTTGCGGAATCAATCTTTCCATGATAAAATGGCAAACTGCAATGAAATTAAATGAAGCTAGGCAGCGCAATATCTTATCCGATTTGACATTCAATATCTACTGAAAAGTCTAACACTGCAATAAAAACACCCATTACAATACAGCTACTTATTGAAGACACCTTGCCAAATGGGACCTCCGCATATGCGATTTAACGTCTTTAGACTCTTTTCGTTAGGGCTACATTGAATACCTTGTCTATTATAAAAATCTAGATTAAAGATGACGACTATTTATTTCAAGAATCAAATAGGGACATTTCCTATGAAGGACATGAAACAACATCATTTTTGGTTTATTTATTATTTAGTTTATTTATTATTTAAAGTGCTTACTATTTCACTTGCCACTTTTTATGGGCTTAAGTTCAAGATCTGTGATCGTCGTGGTCTATTCTAAACAGAACTCTTGTGCTATTAGCCTACATAATTTCTGGCATCATAAGTAAACCGCGAAATATTCTTTTGTGCTCTTCCTAACAATCCCGCCAAATACCGATTTCAACCTCCGCTCCAAGACAGCTCTTCAAAAAAGGCTCTCTTTCCTCACCTAACCACTCGAACTCTTCATCACCGTCATCTTCCAATAACAACTCCGTTTTCACCACCAAACAGATGGAGAAAAGCCTAGGAAAACAAACTGCAACACTTCGCCTTCAATTTGTTAATGAAGTAACTAAACTACGTTATCAAATGATCAATAAAATTGAGGAAACAGCCATAAATTTGAAGCAGCGTTTTACCACAATTAAGACTTCAATTTCATCTTTGAATGCACGTATTAACCAACTTGAGGCAAATAATGACACTACAAAAGATATAACGGCGGCAAGTTGTCTGGAAATTGTAAATAATTCCTGTCCAACATGTTTCCGGCCAGCTGCACAACCGAACCTTTTAGACCTTGTATTCACTTTCTGTCTTACTGTTTGATCAGATTTCTCTTGAAGGTGACAATGAACATGATCTTCTATACTGTACCTACAATGTTGTCTTTAACCACAAGACTTCCTTAAGCTCTTTTCTCATCAATAAGCCACAAAGCACTAACGACCGCAGCCAACTCCCATCTCATGGTTGAATTGAAGAATGGTTGCCGATCCAAATGAAAGGCTAGCCATTTTCCGGACGTTTGGAATGCAATTATTGTATGATGAATGTACCAACGAAAACCGTCGCGATCCGAAAGAATGCGTGTCCCTGGTTCACAGAAGGGGTGGTTGGTGTTCTAAAGAAGCCAGACTGTACAGTAAGTGGAAGTGTAGCCAAACCGCAATTAACTGGTACAGGTATAAAGTTGCTGGTAACGCTGCAACCAATGCTGTTCGCATATCAAAGCGACACTACTATTAAACTGAGCATTTCCTTGCCCTGCACGGTACTGTGGAGATCTCTACGCCAAGTTGGCATTGGTGTGAGTAGTGACAGAAGCTGCGCTATTGATTTAGATGAAATGAATGACTATTTTATTTCAAATGATATTGCTGCCGATTGTTTCGAGTATGACGTTGTCACCAGCAGAGGCTTTGGAATTCAGGAAATTGATTTTAAAGTAGTTACGGAGGTTGATGTCCTTTGTATCATTAAAGATTTAAAATCAAATTATAAGGTACTAACAGGTACTACCTGTTCCTAAAAGACCGCTGCTTCCTATGTATCTTACCTTGCCTGTCTAAGATCTTTGAAAAAAATAGTAGAGTTATAAATTCAGAAACACTTGGCTGAAAATTCCCTGTTGAGCCCATAGCTGTTCTTCCGACATGGTAAAAATCTTGGACGACAAGAGGCAAGATTTTGACAAAGGATTTGTGACGCTGATTTGCCTGCTTGATTTCTCTGAGGCTTTTGACAGAGTGAATCACTCCATTCTTTGTTGGAAACTGCACCATTAATATGGTTTTAGTGAAAAAGCTGTAAAGCTCATTCGAAACTTTTTATGTGGACGGTTGCAAATAGTCCTTGTTGGTAACAACCGCTCAGGTGTCCAGTCAGTTTCTCAAGGGGTCCCTCAGGGATCAATATTGGGCCCAATTTTGTTCTGTATGTACATAAATGACCTAGCATCGATCTGCAAGCACCCACTTACTCATTTCAACGCTGACGATGTTCAACCTATCTCATACGGTTAAAAAAATGGGTAAACTAGTGTCACTATTAAATGAGGATCTCGCTTCTATTGTTGAATGGGCAACTAAAAGTGGACTAGCTTTGAACCCAAAAAAATGCCAACAAGTCTAGTTCCTGATGTTTGCTTAGTCGGTAGTAAGATTAGGTTAGTTAAGGCGGCTACAAGTCTAGGTATCACCATAAGCCGAAAGCTTTGTGGCTATAGCCATGTTAATATCGTTGTTGGTCGCGTGTACGGATGCTCACTCTCATAATGCCCATTATTTCATATGCCGCAGCTGTCTACAGTGACCTTGACTCACTATCTTTTCGTAAGCTCCAGGTTGCTTATAATGATGCTGTTCGGTATGTCTATGCAAGGCAACGATACGATAGAATCTCGGAATTCTCATGCCGGTTTCTTAGCTGTTCATTGAGAAATTTCAGAAATTGCATGTTTTTACACCAAATTATAAATACAAAGCAACCCCCTTATCTTTACTACAAACTGGAATTTTAACTTTCCCGAAAAACTTACGTTACAAATACCTCAATTCAGCGCGACTATGGAATACCTTACCGTCTCATATAAAGTGCTTGTTAAACATTAGCTTCAAAACTGCCTTGTATATGTACTTTGCGTCCTAAGGTATCTCTTTGCTATCAACTCTGCCTCAGTCTTTCTTCAATTCCTCCATTATTTTATTTCCTCTCCTTTTTTCTCCGCTTTTTTTTTTCTTTATTTCTGTTTTCTTTTTAATTTGTTATATTTTTTTTCTTTCCGGTTTAAAATTAACATTTTTTTAATAAATATTATTACTTAGTACTATAAGAGACAATGTCTTAATGTACAAATTGGTTATTGTAATAAATTGAATTGAATTGAGTTGAATTGAATGCATATGCCAGTATGGCAGTTATAGTGCACAGTCGTCTTCCGATCCAACTTCTTCTATGTGCAATATGCCAATACTTGACTGCCACCAGATGCTTCTTACATGGCAGTGGTCTGCCAAGAGCCCCTGATTAAATAAGTCCCAAATCTTTCAAGTATCATGAGTGGTCTTGTTCTACTTTGAGAAGTTCTTGGTATATCCTTCTTATTTATACCAGTAAATTTGTAGGTAAGCATATGTTATTGTTAATTCGGGTACTCTAGTCGTGGCCACCTAAGAAATTGATTCGCCATGACACTACTGTGCTAAGACCCGAGGATTGCTGGATTGCTCGTATCCTCTTCTGATATATTGTACTAGTACTCTTATAGATATAAGTTCACATACAAATACTTCGATAAGATCAGTATTCTGGGTTACTAATTGATTGATGTTCGGCTACGACTGTTTCTGGCTACTGTAGACACTAGATATTGCCCCGGTATTATTGCAGATAGTTACTAGCCATCCGTCGCAAGGCGGTTAGAAATGAATTTCATTGCGAAGGTGTTCTCAGCTTTTACGATTTCTTTCAGTAGACTAGCTTGAACTTTTTGAATTTGCTATTCTGTCGGCCATCCCCTCTGATGCATGACATGTGTGACATCTACTTTGCATGGTATCCCTAAAGAGCGAGCTTGATATACTCGTCGTTCGCCTTAGCTTACTGTGATTTATTTCCTTGCTAACTTCTGAGTGCACATTCCATGGGGCTTTGTTTCGTTTCACATTGCACGTTTTCTTAATAGAAGAACCATTTCGTCTATCTTATGATTTTGTTTTCTGTCTGTTTCAGGAACAAACAGTTCCTAATTTTGACGGCAGTATGATGTTTTTGATCTCATTTTTGTAGGTACGAGGGCGGGTCAATAAGGCCGTGACTTTTGGATTAAAACACAGATTTTTTGATGAAAAAATAATTTTATTTTTCAACGTAGTCTCCCTTGAGCTCTATACACTTTGTCCAACGCTTCTCCAATTTTTTTATCCCTTCCAAAAAAAATGATTTGTCGAGGTCCTCAAAATAGGCCTTTGTTTGCGAGATGACTTCATCATTGGAGTCAAATCTTTTTCCACCAAGCCATTTCTTCAGGTTTGGGAACAAGAAGTAGTCGCTCGGAGCCAAATCTGGAGAATAGGGTGGATGAGGGAGCAATTCATAGCCCAATTCATGGATTTTTGCCATGGCAACTGCACATGTGTGCACCCTTGCATTGTCTTGGTGGAAAAGAACTTTTTTCTTGTCCAAATGAGGTCGTTTTTTTTTCAAATCGTCATTGAATCGGTCCAATAAGTTGGCATAATATTCCCCATTGATTGTTCTTCCCTTTTGAAGGTAGTCAATGTGGATTATCCCGCGTGCATCCCAAAAAACAGTCGCCATAACTTTATTGGCTGACAAACCCACCTTGGCCTTCTTTGGCGCCGATTCACCCTTAAAAACCCACTGTTTTGACTGTTGTTTATTCTCTGGTGTGTTGTGATGGATCCATGTTTCGTCCACGGTTACAAAACGGCGCAAAAACTCCTCCATATTGCGATTAAACAACGCCAAACCTTCCTGTGAAGTTGTTACACGATTGCGTTTGTGGGCGACTGTGAGCAAACGCGGCACCCATCTTGCGGAAAGCTTTCTCATGCCCAAGTGATCATTCAAAATTGAAACCACTGAGCCATGCGAGATCCCTACGGCTTCCACAATCTCTCGCACTTTCAATCTTCGGTCGGCCAACACCATATCGTGAATTTTTTCGATTGTTTCGGGTGTAGAGACCTCAACTGGGCGTCCAGGACGTTCGGCATCTTCAGTGCTTGTACGGCCACAACGAAATTCAGTAAACCACTTTTTTACCATTGAAATCGATGGTGCAGAGTCCCCATAGTATTTATCAAGCTTAGCCTTGGTCTCGGTAATGGTTTTTTTTTCGCAAGAAATAATGCTTAATAAGCACACGAAATTCACTTTTTTCCATTTTCTCCTCAAATTAGTGAGTAGTCTGATAAAAATAGCTGTCAAACACAAACTAACTGACGCAGCAAGTTTAAATTTTGACAGGAGTCAACTGACAGATGCCTGTTGACAGGAGCAGTGTTGCTGTTTCAGTAAAGAGGTCAGAAATTCAAAAAGTCACGGACTTATTGACCCGCCCTCGTATTCCTACCTCTTGTAGCATTTTTCATCGTTCATGGTTCTAGGTTTCTGGTTTCTGGTTTCTGGTCTTATTTGGATTTCATGGGCAGTTGTATTTTTGAAGTAATTAAGCTTCAACTCGTTTGTTTCTATCTGCAAATAAGATGCTAGTATCCCGAATAATACTAACTTCAATGTCACTTTTGTCATACCATTTTGGTTGAGCGTGAAGATTTTGCTAATCTGGTATGACTGTAACTCGTTCTGAGCATGATCAGGTTGACTACGAATCTGTTTCGGATTCATGTCTAGAACCTCGTGAGTGACTTATGAGTAAGTCTTTGTTAATAATAGTCCCATCGTTAGCGCTGCAGCCTCACCTAAACGCTGATGAGCGAATTCACATTATGTTTGTACCCGTTCTTAATGAAATCGTGTTGGGCGCGGTAAGTACTTAGATGGGAATGCCACATGGACACAGTACCCCGGCGTAAAATCCCGGACTTTACAAATTTATTTGTATCGATTCTTTAAATAAAATAAAAAAAAATAAACTGAAATCGTCTTGAAAATTAAATAGGATTGCCACAAGAAAGCGACGTAACTAATAAAGAAAAGCAGCATCAAAGTCTGATCTGGGGTATTCAAGTAGAAATATTTTGACAAAATTTCAGTCTTGCGCACGTGCAGCAGCGAAGGTGGAACAACATATTGAACGCGGCGTGAGGGTAGAAGGCTTTATAGGTTGAGCCTTTAGTCTGAATGGTCTTTTCGCACGTGACAGTGCAATAGAGTTGGATTAAGTTGACTAGGATTATATAAATTAAAGTAAAGATTTTATTAAAAAAAGTTAACTTATAACCTACTACGACAAGATGGAAACGGTGGATAGCAGCGGATCTAATTACTTTCATGCGTTGTCAGCATTACCTGTTGAGTTTTGGGTTTAGTGCATTTTTATGCGAATTTGCATTTCCGTGGGAATTGATGATTTGCACTTGATCCATTTGTTTGTTGCATTATCGTTGGAACGGAATGTTGAATTAGAATTTGACCGGATGCAAGGGTAATTGACTTATGATATTTTATGGAAGTATGGTGTTAACTTATATGACTCTTTAGCTGTTTTAGATAGGGTTGACAGCTAGTGTCTCAACAGTTAGTGTCTCAACTCAGATCAGTAACAAGCTTCTACTTTTCTGTCCGAACACTCTGCTCAGACCAAGAACTAGCATTGTGCTCTTTGTATGTTATTTTATGTTGAAGCTTTCACAAAAAATGAGTACGCTGTCGACTCGGACATTCCCGAGTATTTTGCTCATCCGTGTCGTCATCTTTCTTGCAGCAGGATATTGTGTCACAACTAAGCAAAGCATACTTTTCAGTTACGAGGCCAGTAAGCAGTGCGCAGTTTTAATTACAAGACTCAGTGAGTTCTGGCGTCCGAATGCGTTCAGCGAACCCTTGTATTCTCGAGCTAGCTTGCCAGCCAGGAGAAGGCTCGGCAAGGCTTTAAGCGTGCCAAACTGCCCCTGCACCAATTCCTCGCAATAAACAATACAATACCACAGAAGACAGACGTAAGTATTCCTGAAGAGGAGTGAAATCGAACGATATTAGCGTCGCATCGCAAATCGGTTTTGGAGTCATCTGCGAAAATCCGACAACATTCCTTTCTTGACCCTGAAACTATTTTCGGGCCCAGAGAAAGTCGATTTTGAATAATATTTTCACAGCAAAAGGAGTTCTGGTATCTTTGCATCAGGCGACATGTCCATAAGGCCAGACCCAAAAGAAAGTGAATGTTGTTCCAAGCACTATATCTTTTTTAATGGAAGATCACTGTGAGAGTACAGACATGGTATAAATATCAAGTGAACGTGGTTGGCAAAGACCCCATGCAGCTTAAATAGATCGTTCTTGGGAGACAACAGTGACGTATTTGTTCCATCTAACAACAGATACATATGATATAATTTATATTATCAGAGCAAGTATAACTTAGTCCCGATACAGGGTAGGCCATAATGGATGTCCCTTTAGATCCTTTGTTTTAGAATTCCGGCTGACTTTTCACAGGCTTTCAGTTCGTCAGAGGCCTCGTCAATGCGCCAAAATCACTGACGATTTGTTCATCAAAAATGTGGTGACAATTATTTGGAGTTCTTCATGACTATAGCGTTACATTGTTTATTTACACAAATTCGAAATTCTGTTTGCTTCACAAATATCAAAACCGAATTCACGATACCATAGGTAAAATCTATGTCACTTTCGCGTAGAGTCATACATTATGGGCCACCGGATAAAATTCTTACAACATCAAAGTTGTAGCTAATGGTGATCTGTCTAATCCTTAAGTACATATTGAATACTTATTTCTTTTACCGCTAAATTGGGCAACGTTTTGAAAAGACAAATGTAACCCTTTATATACATGACTGGAATGTTTTCGATACCGATGAATAGGGTTGTTGATCTACTTCATAAATTTACATTCGTTACTTAGTAGTGAATTGAGTCAATAATGAGGTGTTGGAGAATAAAATTCAGATTGCAGGATGCGAACCTAATAGTAATGTGGCCTCCCTTGTTGACCGTTTGCTGAGAAGAATGCTATCACGCCACGAAAGGGAACCGTAGTTTTTTACTTGATTTTTCATTGTCAGTTTAAAAATTACAAAGGATGTTGATGAAGAATATGTGACATGTAACAGATAATACTCGTATTCTACATAATCTCTAAGTGCTTGCTTCTAATAAAAAAATGTGAAGTGTGATGGCATCCGGGTGGTCTTCAGTCAAAAGCTTAGAAGTTAATTGTGTACTGTCAATATAGAGATTTTTTCAAAAAAAAAAAAATTACAGAATATTTTCATCTCTCCATACTCCGTCGATAGATAAACCCTCGGATAATTTCCCATTTTTCCTGAAATTAATTTAATGGAATGTGCTAACTTAAGCTTTTAAAAATTCTCTACCCTCTCCTTGCTTGGTTTCTATTAGCAAAATTGACAATAGATCTATTCATGCATTAACCACTTGAGACGATGAAGAATTTCATGTTGGCACGTCAAGTTCAGAATGAGCATATAAGTCTCCTCCTCAATCAAATTGGCAGTAAAGTGCAAAACTTCTCCAACCTAACTTTGGATACTTATCCAAACCATAAACGGGGAAGACTCATTCCATTTATTGGGATATTCTCTGTACCACATAATTCAAAATATTTTCACGCTGCTTTATTTGTGCATGGGTGCCTACATATAATACTCATAGTAGACGTTTTCATTTTCAACCCTTGTTTTGAATTTGCTCATGATCCTGCAGCAAGGAACCGTGGCAATTATCTTCACTTTTGTTTTTGCTTTTTTTTTGCAATAAACGCTTGGGTAAGTTATGAAGGTGTTCTCTTCAGCGCCCGTGTACTGTGTTGTTGAAGTTTGTTTTTAGGATAATGAAGAGGACTTACCATCTGTGATGCTCTTCATAATCCCTTTCTTTTTAAAATAATCTTAACGATGCAGTTGGTTTCAGACCAAACAAAATCGTGAATACAGAAACGGTATACTGGCTGCTACAAACATATGTTTAAATATGTACATATGCATCCATATAAAGCATAGGTCGTCCGGCATACAATGATATAACTCAAAAGCAAGGCAATTTCGGTCTGGAGCTTGAGGTTGAATCCAAAGTAATTTTGATAGAATTTTTAATTTCAGGGACTAGTGGATACAAGTTTCTGAGAATTGGAAAGAGCCAATGGAAAGAAAACAGGAGTAAGTGTGCAATAAGCTGCTTACTTGAATTTTGACCCAAATGCCTCCAGGGCTCAATAAGCACAATGGACTACACCACGCACAAGAATGGCCACTATATTTTCAGAAAGGATATCCAAAAAGGTTTTCAAATTGTGAATAACCACAATTGCCATATTTATGGTCCCGTAATACATGAGGACTTTATTTCATTTTTTTTTCTTTTTTACATAAAGGAGCACGGTATGATTTTTAGACGAATCGAGCCATTTATCAATAAACTGTGCGACTATGTCATGAAAGGGGAATTATTTCGATATGAAGTCGTTTCCTTTAATATTGTCATAAGTATTTTCTGCTGATGGAGATGATGGAGACATACCCGTAACACGGACTCTTGTAAATTTCAGATAACTTTGTTACTCATAAGAAGATATGTGAATGATAAATTTGATCTTACAATGAGTTAGTTAGAGTTGGAATAATTAAACTACAATAGTTTGGATTTGTCGAGCAATTATGAAAGTACGAGTAGGTGATTCATTTTTCCATCTGGATATTCAATATTGCACTAAATTTGTGATTTATGATGCTTGTACAACAATTCGTCCATTTTTCTACAAAGCACCCTCCAACTAATTTCAAGTTTTCTCAATTCCTCTTGAACTGCCCTGAGTCGCTTCTGCAACCAATTCACTGCCCCTTCTTTCGGGCCATTGTGATGTTTTTCGGTTTCGGCAAGTTTTCTTTAATTTAAAGAGAAAACGATGTTCCGAATTTTTCTAGTGTCTGGGGCAGTTTCTCTCCATGTGCTCATAGTGGGCCGGAAAAGCAAGGATTTAATGCTGAGAATATTGATTTTCTAGGCTTTGGAGGGAATACAAAACGTAAATTGTTCCTTTCCCATACTGTTGCATACATTAAGTTCGGTAGCCCAAAAGATGTTTTCCAGATAAAGTTGACTATTTATTTTCTCGAACCACTTTCAGATATTTAGTTCAGTGAAAGGAAAACATAAAAATAAGGAACGCATTGGATGTATTTATCTCTCTTAAGTCCTAATCTGCTTGCCTCGAGTTTCGGATTATCCAGACAGTAGGATGCTATGGTTTATCGCTCAGTGCAGAGTGAGCAACATAGCTTTCTTCCTCCAAGAAAAAAAAAACATTATACGATTGTAAAAGGTTTTCCTGTGTAAAGTGGCCGTGTTGGAGAAGCTAAGGATGGAAAATTTGGGGATTATATTAATTAATGTTTGGCCAGTCACAGTTATTACGGCGATGATATCCAAAAGAGTGTTCAGTTCGAGCTACGTTCCATGCGCTAAATTACCTTTAGGGCGTATACAATCGTTCTGTTCATTCGAGTATTCGTCGTTTGGTGTAAAAATTCGAATCAATTGACTCAGTAAACAGTCAAATAATACCCGAACGTCGAAATTTAAAGGAAATATTGTTGCAGTCAATTTCTCGTCGGCCCAAGAACTTAGCTTTTCGCATACCTTAATTCAAGAACTGAAAACGACCAAAGACAGCATCGAGCATTCGCTGACTGGGCTCTGGAACAGTTGGCGAGGCATATAACTATCAAAGGCGACAGATGCAGGTCAATAAGGGAACACCAATTTCAGTTTTCAGTAAACTGCGCTTCTTTATCATTAGAAATTACCTTTCGGAACATTCAATTCAAGATTTCTTGGACGGTTTCAGGTCTGATATTCACAAAATAAATGCGGGTGTGCCCCAGGGCTCCGTTCTGTCTCCGACCCTCTTTTTAATTTTCATAAATGATCTCTTGTCTGCTACTTCTAATCCAATATATTCCTTTGCTGATGACAGTACTCTCTGCTTTTCATACTCGTTCCCGGACTCACGCCTCTGCTCTTCGGCTGTAGCACGGGAACGGCAGCGTATGTTAAGCTCTTTAAAGATATTAACAGCATAACCAATTGGGGAACTTTCAACCGAGTGGAATTTAATGCCTCCAAAACTCAATGCTGTCTGCTGCGGAATGTCTAGGTTTCCTCATGGGATGTAAAAAATATTTTTACCCCTCTGATCTGGCCACAATATATAAGGCATTTATCCGCCCAAAACTGGAGTGCAATGCCCACATCTGGTCAGGTGCTCCTAAAAAACCTCTGCACCTGCTAGATAGGACTCAAAACCGTGCGATAAAACTCATTGGCGATACTAATATCAGTCAATCAATTGACATTCTCGAACACCGACGTAATGTCTCCTGTCTCACTTTGTTTTACCGCTATTACCACCACCAGTGCTATATTGAAATCGCCAGTGGAATTCCGCCCATTCAAACTTTCAACCGTAACACCCGTCTCGCTATGAATACTCATCACTACACCGTCAAGCCCATTTTCGGACGTACTCTAAAATATCGTGATTCTTTCCTAAGCCATACAACTCGATTATGGAATGCCCTGCGATCTCCTGTGTCCCCTGGTGGTTATAATTTACAAACATTTAACAAGAATGTACATGGGTACCTGTCTTTTCCTCCTCCCTAAATTTTCTTCTCCCGCGCTGATTATAAAAATAAAACAAATTTTAATGGCCATCCTTTCGTTCTTCTGTCATCTTCGCATGCGCCTGTGTTGATGAGTTTCAATAGATCTGCCGACGCGGTACGTATTCAGGAATTCGTTTGTCTCACCAGCCCCGCTTTTTTGTTAAGGCTGCTACAATTTTAACTTTGAGTGAGATCCGAGTTTGGATTCGTCTTCAGTTCTTTGATGAGACAATGTCACCGGCACATGCAAAGGTTGTTTTTTTTTAGGTACTTACGGCGCGGCGTTAGAGTCCGGGGTTGCGCACTGCCAGTTGATTGAGGTGCCCCCCAACTTGTGACACCACCTCAGGCGAGCTCTTTCCCTACCGCATTGTACCTCCGGTTTGGAATCGAAAACTCTTCGGGCTGCGGTTTTGATGTTCACTCAGTTGTCATCGCTGGTAGAATTCGTCGCTAAATCTTCTCTCCCATGCCCCAAACAACAATTACTCAAAGAATTTTGCGTCCTTAATGTCCATGCTTCTACACCATATAGCAGGATGAAGGTCTATAATAGAGCTTGCTTAGTGTTCCTTGTTTTTCTCATTTGCCTTCTTAGGCCAAAGAAACGACGATTAGCAAGCGTAACTCTTGGTTCGATTTCTGATGTGACGTCAGTATTAGCTTTGCGTTGATAATGAAGCGGAAGAATAAGAAGAAAGTTATAGGTGCCTACTGTGACGTCCAGTGCAATACGTCTATGTGTCTCTTTTTGTTAACAGCATAGACTTACTTAGTTTTTCCCTCATTCATGACTAAACCAATTTTTTCCGCTTCTATTCCAACACTTGCCAATGGTTTCAATGTTATCAGCATACGCAAATATCACAGATATACCGACTTTTGGAAAATTGTGCCTCAGTCGTTGACTTCCGAGTTGCGCATAATTTTCTCAGGTATGATGTTGAAAAAGTTACACGATGGCTCATCATGTTATCTAAATTCTTCTATGGCATCCAAGGTCTCGCAGAAATTGTTGCCAACCCTTATGGAGAAGCTAGGGTTCTCCAACGTCATTCTGCACAATCTGTCAAATTTGGCAGTAATACCAAGGCTAGACAAGGCTCTATATAGCTCGGTTCTATAAATTCTGTCATGTGCGGCCTTAAAATCGATAAAGAGGCGAAATTAATTTGGACTTCTTGGATCTCTTGGTATCTGCCGTAGTTTAGTCGATTGTAGCTTTACCAGCGCTAAAACCGCACGATCTCTTATATGCGATATGTCGATTTTAGGAAAACTGATGCCTTTATAATAATTGGCACAGATAAGAGTCGCTCCTTTCTTATAGATTGGCCAAAAGATGCTAAGATTTGATTTTTCAGGCGTACTTTCTGCAGATCACAATTTGGAAACCAAGTCAACTCCTCCTGCCTCAAATAGATTGGCAGGCAAACCGTCAAGCCCAGCAGCTTCATTGTCGAATATCTCTGTGGATATTATTAATTAGAATATGTGTGGTTTGAAAGTGGTTCTGAAGTGATCCGCGATTTGCCAAATAAATTCCCACAATTTGCAAGTGTTGCCGTACCAGAAACCTATTTATGGTGAAATGTTAAACCAAACTGCGCACAAATCAGCTATCAGCTGTCAAATTGACTGTAGCTGAAGGAACTGGACCTAAGGTTGCGATGACTGTTTTCACATTAGAACATAATCTGATGATTGTTTCCGATTATAAGTTGAGATGGTCCCTGAAATGTTTCAGCACTACGGGATAATACAGCCAGTCAGTGTTATACCTAAGAACAGTAATCATGGCGATGTAGTTTCTACTGAAGGGTGCAGGACGAAGATTTACCAGAGCAATTATAAACGTTGGCCATTTGTGTTGCTATCTCGCCTCACCAATTGTTCACGAACTCAGAAAAACACTCTCTAAATTGTGGGTTGCTTAGTTAAATTGGACTCAAAGATAATACTTAGGCAGGTGCCTGATGTCATCTACACCAATCGTATCTATCGTCGCTATATGCTTTTTCCTATCTTTGTAAATCACCGTTGGGAGCTAGTTTGTAGGCTATACCAAGTTCATTCCTAAAGTTATTATGTTTCCAAAACTATTCAGGAGCATCCCAACTTCGTGTCTAAGTCATCTCTTCCTTCTTTCAAGTGAAGAAATGGTATTCACTGGGGCATACACTTTTAAGAATCATACTCGTAGTTGCGAAACGTTTTCCCTCCTCTAATTTAGTTCATAAAAGTTTGTGGAATACTCAGTAAAAGTGACTTCTGTATCCAAGGGCATGCTGATGATTTTGTTATACTAATCTCAGAGCTACTGAAGGGAGCTATAAATCTTTTTGCTTACTAGTGCATAGAATTTACCTCGTTATGACAAGAAAGCATTGCGGTAGCATTCATCAAGAGAGGAAAACTGGAAAGATGCCGGAAATCCTAAATTTTCTGGTAAAAAAAAAGGATTATAAATAAAGTCCCGTTGTTCGTAGGAATTGGATTGCTCTCAATTGCTCATAATACAGGGTGTGGCAGAACCAATTGAGCAGTTTGGGGAGGCAGGTGTTCAGGCGGTGGTGGGGTAGGCACCTGTAGTCTCCTTTTATTCTGTCGGTATCCCCATTTAGTAGCAAACATGGTTTGCGTGCGTTTTATGAAAACAAGCGATTTGTGAATGCGATGCAAAGAGCTTTTCGGCAACGCTTTAACATTCCGCGCAATAATGCTGTTCCTACTGCGAACACAATTCGGTCCTGGATTTGGCAGTTGGAGGAAACTGGTAGTATACTAAGAATAGATACACATGGCCGACGAAGATCCATCAGAACACTAGAAGATGTGGAGCTAGTGAGAGCAGCACTCGAGCAATCGCTAAGACTTTCTGCTCGAAGGCACGTTATTGCATTGGGGGTTTCAAACCGCAGTTCTAGGAGGAATCTGCATTTGGATTTGAATTTCCATCCCTTCAAAATAATGATGGTTTAGGAATTGAACCCAGCAGTCTACGCCAACGCCCAAAATCTGTGTGAGGAAATGCTTGCAGCGATCCCTCCTGAGGCAGGATTCTTCATTAGCGACTAGGGACATTTACACGTAAGCGGGATTGAGAATAAACAAAATTTTCGCTGCTGAGCTGAAAACAACCCCCTAATTGTTCACGAAAAACCGCTGTATTCTCCTAAACTAACGGTGTGGTATGGCGTATCACAATTTGGCGTTATTGGCCCGTACTTTTTTGAAGAGGGAGGCGTGACCGTGACCGTGAATTCCGGGCGTTATGTTTCAATATTATAAAATTTTCTGCAGCCCCGATTGGAAGTGGTTGTTGAAGAAGAGCGGTTAGGGAATGTTTGGTTCCAACAGGATGGGGCTACAGCCCACACAGTCCGCCGGATGTGTTTAAACGTCATCCCCAAAATCTGCTAGAGCTAAAGGAGGTAATTGTTGAAGAAGTGAATGCGATACCCCTCGAAATGTGTCAAAACTTTAGAAATCGGCTCCAGCAATGTATTACAGCTAACGGCCGCCATCTTAAAGACATGATTTTTCAAAATTAATGCGTATAAATTGGTAAGTTGTACGGATTTCATAAATAAAAATATTTGTTTCATATGCAACCTTGATCAAAAAGTTCCCACCGTGTGGCGCTCCCATTGTTCCGATTTGAGTTCTGTTTTTTGTTTGTTAAATTGGTAAATCTGTTGTTGACATTCCCTCTAAATCTTAGCCTCATAGCTTGAAATTTGCAAAAGTTACGTAGCCAAGAGTACATCTATCTCTGTGTGTGTTGGCGATTTTTTACAATTTTAGAAATGGATTTAAATTTTCAACAACGAACTTGTATTAAATTTTGCGTGAAAAACGGATTTAATGGTGCGCGAACGTTGGAAATGTTGGAAAAGTGTTTCGGCAACGATTCTCTAAAGAAAACGATCGTTTACCAGTATCACGAGCGGTTCAAAAGTGGTCGTGAGTCAATCGATGATGATGAACGCTGTGGCAGACCATTGACATCGAAAACCGACAAAAACATTGATGAAGTAAAAGAAATGTTGGTCAATAACCGCAAATCAACCATCAGAGAGATAGCAGAGGACTTAAACATTGCCTATGGATCCATTCAAGAAATTTTGGTCAATGATTTGGGTTTCCGTCGTGTGCCAAAGACCTCAATTTCATGCAAAAAAGAGACCGTGTTGACGTCGCAAAAGAGATGATTTGCGAGGCTGAATCCGATCGCACGTTCATCAAAAGGATCATTACTGGAGACGAGACCTCGGTTTATGAGTACGACACGCAATCCAGAAATCAGGCAAGTGAATGGCGTTCACTAAATGAATCGAAACCAAAAAAACTACGTCGTTTTCAGTCAAAAAAGAAGGCAATGCTCACGGTTTTCATGGATTACAACGATGTAGTGCATCACGAGTTTTTGCCAGAAGGCCAGACAGTAAACAAAGAGTATTATTTTGGCGTGAAGCAATTCGCCGAAAGAGACCAGAATTGTGGGCAGAAAACTCGTGGATTTTGCACCATGATAACGCATTGTTGCACAGTGCCATCATTATTCGTAATTTTTTGACGAAAAAGGCTACAAATACCATCCAACAGCTACCGAATTCACCTGATTTGGCTCCCTGTGACTTCTTACTGTTCAATCGAGTTAAAAAACCACTACGGGGAACGCGTTTCAGCAGCCGAGAGGAAGTAATAGAAAAATCGCAGGAAGCACTGATGGACATACCGAAAACCGAATATAAAAAATGTTTTGAAGATTGCATCAAGCGCTGGCACACTGGTTGCAGTCGATGGGGATTACTTTGAAGGGGCAATATAGATTGAGATGAATACTCGGAAACTTGTATTTTTAATTTTCTTAATAAATACCAGGAACATTTTGATCAAGGTGATATACTCTGTTTTCTTTTTTTTTTATAACTCTTCAAAATTGCTTAACTGGTTCTGCCGCACCTAGTTTTATGGTAGACAGTGCAAATCAAGTTAATTTGATCTCAGAGATACAATGATCATGATGACAGTTAGAAGTTTTAATAATGTGTAAGTAGCGATCGATTCTGTAACAAATTGTGACGCCAAATTAAAAGAAACAATTTTATATATCAACACTGAAAAGTAATTTATTACAACTTTTCACATTAAATTCCCAAGAGAACACGAAAACCGAGAATCAATGAAACACATTCTCTGCCACTGCGTCTCCCTTCCTAAAACACTTCGTCTTCGTTTCAATGGCTATCGTTATCGTTTGTGGCCATAGTCATCCGTACATCAAAACCCACATCGTGGTTCAGTCTAAATCGAATCTTTAATGAATTAACAGAACTAACCCCTTCCAAATGATTACATTTACTTCAAATCTTTAATACTTGTTTATAGATGCAATTAACCGTTAAGTACTCGTATTAATGAATAGTGAACAGTAGGACCCCTGGGTACGAAGATACTCCTAATTAAGTGTTTAAACATAAGAGTACGAGTACTCATACACCCATTAGTGCTGCTTAGTTTTTGTGAAATTAAATCGCTTTTTGCTGACGAAATTGTTATCGTCATTGCAGTAATGTATTTTGTTTCTAATGCATTATTCATCATAACTGCCTTGAAGCGGAAAATTTTGAAATCTTAATTTCTCAGCCTTCACTGTGGGATAGTTAATTAAATTCTCCTTCAACCTCCTTAAGTGATTAACGAGGGCAAATATTATTTTTGCCAACTTCTCTCGTTCTTGTTCGTTTTTGATGTGCCTTGAAACTCGACAACCGACTGGAAAGGAAATATTAAATGATGTAAGAATCGTACACTAAGTCATAAATCAGTGTATCAGTATCACGCGCTGTGCTGGCAGCAGCCAGCAGCCAGCAGCCAGAATCTTTCAACATTTCTTCCTGAGAGAGCCTGGTATCGTACCTCATTAGTGCTTTGCAGCGAACATAAATTTTCGACAATTCGGTTGGTCGGTAACAGATACGCCATAGGCACCTTGCTGTTCTCTATCAACATACCACCACACATCATTCAGCATTTTCTAGCAACAACAGGGCGAAATTCTCTTGGTTTGGGTGCAGGATTTTGAGAAGCATCTCGCCAATATGAAAGGAAATGTTAGTCCGCAATAATACAATTTGAGGTCGTTCATCATTTTATGTTCCGACGTCAACATCGACATTCACAGTCACATCCGCGTCCGCGTCCGCGTCCATATTCGGAGCGACTGCAAAAAGGTATGATATTTTGCAAATGAACTTCATTGATTGTCGTTACAGAATTTTATGTTGTGATAACAGCCTTCATGGTACGTGATATTTCTTTGCAGGAACGGTTTAATAAAATAAATTATTTGCAACCGAACAAACACAACAATAAATTTAACGACCCCAAGTTGGTATCTTTATAGGCAGATTGGAAATAACGTGAAAATATTGATCAGATTGTAGGAGTACTGACTCCGAATTTGACTGTGTTGTGATTGTCATTGTTGTTCGAAGTAAAAACGACGTTCCTTCTCTAATTGGGGGAGTAATAAAATATTTATGATGACATTACTCAATAACGCAGAGATATTTGTACTCGTCGGTCTTAGTTTACTGCATGAAATTTACTAGGTGCGAACATATGCACTCGTATGAATGTGAACTTCTTCATTGGAATGGGTGGTTGTCATTATTGGCTTTGGTTCGTTATGAATTTGAAAGGTCCTTCCCCATTGTAACATCATTCCAAAATTAAATGTACGATGTATGCGTGCTTCCAAGAAGTATATAATAATACCTCTTTCAAAGGATCACAGTAATGGGAGGACTTAAGTTTGACCAGATGGAAACTGACTGTTGCAGGACGTAAAAATTGCGGAGAGCGAATTAGAGGACTACAGGAACCATATTTTTTTTTTCTTTCATAGAATACTCAACATAAAAGACTTTTGGAGTCAATTGTTCGGAAAGCGAAAATGTAAACTCATGCCTGGTCTTCATCATCATCCTCAACATTCACCTTTTTATCATCTAACCGCATGGAACAGCCCGCAATTCACATGTGCATTACGAGTATATGGTATGGTGATCCCATATAGCTACCTTGTAACGATGCATTGTTCTCTTAAATAGCAAAGGAATCGGTGCTTGCTTAAATATGATTAAGCTTTTAAATATCAAGGAAATTCAAAAGTCCCTCCTTTGATGAAAAACCATGTAGTGACCCACTGACTTTTGTCGACCTACTTACTTACATACATAGATGGCGCTACAGTTCGGGGTTAATCTGGGTTCAGGGTTTTATATAGAGCTTCCCTTGTGTTTCTTGACAGCACCTTATTATTCATTTACCTTTAAAAGCCGAAGAAACAATTTTTGACAAGAGCCACTCTTCCTTTGATTTCTGCGTAGCTGAAGTATCCAAAGTCTCTGACCACCTCCAGGCTATAGCCATCTATTATGATGTGTTTTCCTTCTTTTTGACAGCATACCATATACTTAATTTTCCCTCATTCACGACTGAACCCATTTTTACCGCTGCTGTTCCAACACTTCTTAACCCAACTGTGACAGCTCGGTGAGTTCTGCCAGTGATGTTAATGTCATCAGCGTATGCAGGTATTTGAATAGACCTTTGAAAAATTGTGCTAAGACGTTAAAATAGTTATATGACAGCGCAATACCTGTATGGAGTAGCAAGCTTTGTTCTTCGTCATTCTGAACATTCTGACAACCTTGAGTTTGGCATGGAAACCAAAGCTAGACATGGCTCCGAATAGCTTGTTTTTATAGATGCTGTCAAATGCAGCTTGAAACCGATAATGAAGTGGTGTATTGCGATTTGGAGTTCTTGGGACTTTTTTCAGAATCAGCCGTAGTGTGAATATTTGGTCGGTCACTTTTACAAAGTGAAATAAAGCCGAATTTTGGAATTCGGCGTTATTTCACAGCACCGTTTCATTGTGGTGGAGAAATGAAATCCAAAGCATCTGATATGGCGTTGACTTGTTCAGCGTGTGATACTGGTCTTTTTGGCACAGAAAATTTCTTGAAAGGCTTAAGAAAACTCGATCAGAATAAGCTTTTGAAGTCTCTAACCAACTCTCAAAACCATTTCTTATAATTATAATTTCTTTATAATATTTCTTCAGTCTTCTTGGGTTCAACATTGTTGTGGTCAGATTTGATGTAGACTGCTCCATGCGTTTGGACATCAAGAATACTAGAGCTGTGATTTGAGTCGGTTGCTGACGGGTTTTTAATCATCATTGTTGCCAGGTACCTGGCCCAGTATTGTGATTAGGGAAATGCGTACGATTAGTCTGAATACCTATATATATATAGTATATTTTTAGCGCTGGTGTCGTGTGAGCTGTTTTCCAACTATCATATAACGTCAACTATGCTCTTCGTGGCTAACTTGGCATTAATAAGAATGTTCTTAACATGGCGCAAACAAATTCATGTGCTAAATTAAAAAGGGTTTCGAACGAACCTTAAGAGCACTCGCACTCTCCCACAAAAAAACAAAACAACAAAAAAGTTCACTGTGCTGGCAAAAAACAAAACAACATCGCGCGAGTGCAGTAACCCGAAATCCACATCTACAGTGCGGGCATCCCAACCTTCCTGCCCCTGGTCTAACTGTTGCTTGTACACGGTCACCGTTCGTTGATGTGTTACATCGTCATACAGCCCATGCAGTGACTGAGCGTATGTAACAATCGATGGATAGCGGGCTGTGGGTATGAATTTTGTTGGTGTGCTGTTTCCTATTGTTGTAAGGGCATAACACCTACAACAATTTCATTCCGTAAACCAACTCTGAATTTGTACCTCACATCTGCGCTTAGCAACGTCGGTGTTTGTGTTTTTTGTGTTTGGCTTTCGTTATAATGACTCGGGAATTCAGAGTGGATATTGCCAATATACGCGAGCTAAAATTAATCACTTTCCTACGTACGCCCACGTCTGTAAATACAGACCAGCTGTTTTGGCACTTAGTGAAACACAGGTAGATCCCCACCCGCACCTCTCAAATCACTCTAATCTGAAGCTACCTGGCTACGAACTAGTGTCATTATTCTTCTCTCACCGCGGTCTCGCCATTTACGTGCGTACTGATGTAGCTTACCAAACTCCACCACATTGCAGTCCCTGTTCCAATCCGGAATTCAATTTCATGTGGTAAAAACTCCATCTCCGTAGCAAATTATCCACTACTGCTTTATTTACAGAACCCCAAACTGGACAGCAGTTCGACTTTTAACGAGTGTGATGTACTGATTGTCTCTATTCAAAGAATTGTATCTTTCGTATCATCATACTGAAATTTTTATTATGGGCAATTTCAATGGCTTCGACATTCTGGACAGACAACAGAAGGACGGTGTGTTGAAAGCTTCGCTGAAGACAACAACTTAACCCAGCTTGTAAATGAGCCCACACGAATACCAGATGTTGATAGTCATACCGCCAACACCCTCGACTTGTTTTTAACTTCTCACCCTGATAAGTACACCGTTGATGTGCTCTCCCCTCAAGACTGGTCGAACCCGTGAGTCACATCAGCTAATTTCTCGTACACCGACCACACAGTTAGAGAAAAGATTCCCAAAAAAAAACAGCCTTATGGCAACACGAGAAAACCAACTGGAGTGGTCTTAACAGTTTTTTTAGGAATTTTAACTGGTCGTTGTATTTCCTCGATAACGACGTGGACGCCGCTGCTGATATGACCACAGACACCATTCTCTTTGGAATGAGAAACTTTATCCCTCATCGGATGAAGAGTATCAAACCAAAAGGAAAGGCATGGTACGACTCGAGCTGTAAAGACTCTGTCAGGGTTAGAGAAATGACCTTCAAGACCAACCCAACAGAGGAAAACGGAAAAAAAGTTTAAATGAGCCAATAATGACTGCAACGCCTTTCCTAAACATGTAAAAATCCCAAACGACCAAAAACTGAGGCACAAAATATTACAATGTCCCAAAGGTAGTAAACATTTTTGGTCGTTAGTCAAAAATATTAGAAATTCTGCCTCATCCTCCATCCTAACGCTCATTTACAATAGCATTCCAGCTGTCAGCCCTTTGGATAAGGCCAATCTGCTTGCTGCACAGTTTGCGGCCAGCTCAACACTCCCAGATTGTGCTTTGTTTCCGCCTACATTTGAGTGCGTCGAATCTTCAATGGAACAAATCCACTTTCGCACTCGTGTAGTAACAAGAGTTCTTATAGATCTTTACATTCTCCTCCTTCTGAAGAGATGTTCTTCCTCGCTGGCAAAACCACTGCGTAAACTTTTTCATCAATCCTACTCCTTAGGACACTTTCCGAGAAGATGGAAAACAGCATTTGTCCAGCCCGTCCCTAAAAAAGGCGAATCTTCTTCTCTCTCCTCCTACAGACCCATTGCACTTATGTCCCTTCTTTCCAAGGTCACGGAAGCGCTGATAAACCGTCAGCTCATGAAATATCTCGAAACACGGAAACTTCTCAATGACCAGCAATATGGTTTTCCTGGCAGCAGGTCCACTGGTGATTTGATGGCATGTCTCACCGAAAAGTGGAACCAAAGGGTACATCAATCTGACGAAAGCAAGATAGTTGCACTTGATATTTCTAAGGCATTTGGCAGAGTTTGGCATCAGGCTCTTTTGTCGAAAATGTGTGCTTTTGGGATCGATGACTCTCTTCTTCAATGGATTAGAAATTACCTTTCGGAACGTTCAATTCAAGTTGTCTTGGATGGTTTCAAGTCTGATATTCACAAAATAAATGCTGGTGTGCCCCAGGGATCCGTCCCATCTCCGACACTCTTTTTAATTTTTATCAACGATCTCTTGTCTGCTACTTCTAATCCTTCTTTTGCTGATGACAGTACTCTCTGCTTTTCATAGTCGTTCCCGGACTCACGCCCCTGCTTTTCGGCTGTAGAACGTGAACGGCATCGTATGTCAAGCTCATTGAATTTCGACATTAACATCATAACCAATTGAGGAACTATCAACCGAGTGGAATTTAATGCATCCAAAACTCAATGCTGACTGCTGTCATTAAAGCGAAATTCAGATACCCAGTCATTATCCATGAATGGCACTTGCATCGACGAAACCGATAAACTTTCCATTCTCGGTATGTGTGTCAATGAGAACTTACGTTGGAATGACCACATATTCGATGTCGCCAAAAATGCTGCGAAATGTCTAAGTTTCCTCAAGCGAAGTAAGAAATATTTTACCCCCTCTGATCTGGCCACAATATATAAGGCATTCATCCGCCCAAAACTGGAGTACGATGCCCACATCTGGTCGGGTTCTCCTAAAACATCTCTGCACCTGCTAGATAGGATTCAAAACCGTGCGATGAAACTCATTGGTGATACTAATATCAGTCAATCAATTGACACCCTCGAACACCGACGTACTCGTAACGTCTCCTGTCTCACTTTGTTTTATCGCTATTACCACCACCAGTGCTCCATTGAAATCGCCAGTGGAATTCCGCCCATTCAAACTTTCAACCGTAACACCCTTCTCGCTATGAATACTCATCACTACACCCTCAACCCCATTTTTGGATGTACTCTAAAATATCGTTATTCGTTCCTAAGCCGTACAACTCGCTTATGGAATGCCCTGCCGATCTCTGTGTTTCCTGGTCGTTATAATTTACAAACATTTAAAAACAATGTACATCGGTACCTGTCTTTTCCTCCTCCCTAAATTTTCTTCTCCCGCGCTGTGTACGAACATTTTAATGGTACAAAACCCCTTTAGCGCGCGCCGATTATAAAAAAAAAAAAAACGATCTCGGTAGTCAGTTCATGTCGCCTCTGCGTTAAATAACCATACTCTCAAATCGTTCGTGCAGAATATCCATCGTGGCATACGCTGTGTTGTACGAAGCACCGTCCTGTTGGAACCACATGTCTTCGGTATCCATACCATCCGTTTTAGGTCAAAAGAAACTGCTTATCATCGATCAGTTGCGCTGGCTGTTGACAGTTATGGAAATGTCAGTTCGTTTTGGAAGAAGTACGCACCGATGATACCGCCAGACCAATATTCGCAACAAAAACTTACTTTCTCGGCATGCATTTTGTACTTGTGTTTATCGCCTGGATAGGTGTCATCCCAAATCCGACAGTTTTTTCTTGATCACATATACATTCATCCAAAAATGGGCCTTGTGATTTTGTTATCGAACGAAGTACTGATTTAAAAAAAAAAATTGATGATTTGTAGACGTTGTTCAACGCTATAAGCTTCCATGTTGATTTCCCATAAACCACGGAACTAATCGCAATAAATTTAATACAGGTTCCTTTAACAACATGCCCGCTATAATCAAACAAATTTCGAGCGTCCCTATTGAAAGACGCTGTAGTACTTTTTGTATGAGTTTTTGAGCACTGCAGCCATTCCTGGTCCTGTAAAACCTTCAAAACAGTTCTCTAACCTTGACAGCTTCTTTGCAGTTCTAGCCCCACCAGGTATTTCTTTCGTATTGATCCTGTTCATCCGATATGGGATAAAGGATCTCATTCAGAAGAGAAAAGTTAGTTCTGATTAAATCAACTTCGGTATCAACGTCATTATCGAGAAAACATAACGACTGTATTAAAATCTGGTTCTTTTAGGAATATTTTCTTTAATTGTGTGGTTAGTATAAGAGAAATTATTTTATATGAGACAGTAGTCCACAACAAATGTGTCCTGGATTAAGTCCAGATTTAGGCAAATGTGTCTGGAAATAATTATCTGCTCATATTACTAGCATTCGGAATACCATATATTGGTACAGTTGATACTGAAATTGCTGTCAATTTCGGAAGACAAATTTTCAATTCTTTTATGGAAACTGTTTGCTCACAGTGGGATTCATTAAGTCATACCCCAACCAGAACTGTATTCCTTGGAATTCTAATCAATTTGCAAACTTCTTTAAGAAAAAGGTAAAAGTTATACCAACTTGTGAAAACTTTGGAAAAAGTAAATCTCATTTACCTTCAAATAAATGTATCTAAGCAATTCTGAAGGAAAACAAAATAAAAGTCACCAAGTTTATATCGCCCAAAAACAAAAAAACTGCCAGAAATCTGATCAAGGACAACTACGATGAATAAAAGTATCGCTTCAACCTACAAATATCCTTCACAATGTTGGATTTTAAGTACACTCATTTTGTTAGTAAAATATTACCCTTCTTCCCCTTCTCGCAAGTAAATCCCAAATCGAATACAAAAGATATATGTATAAAAATTCCATTGAACTAAACCCAAAAGGAATAATGACATAGCACATAAAGATGTACACACTCCATCATCTAATATCCCGAAGAACATGTGATACGCAGATGTTACTCTAAACCCATAATCTTATTGCGGTATCTAAGCCTGTCGTTTCCATAAACTTAATCTAACCAGTGCAATGGGGTAACGTACCCTTTGCCACAAAATGATAGTGTATCGAACGAGACTTTTCCACTCATATCCTCGTATACTGTTCCTTGAGGAAAAAAGCTTAATGTCAATGCAAAGTTATAAGTGTCACAGTATTGAGTGTGGCCACTTGCTGACACAGATGCTTACCAAGCTTAAATCTTCTCTAGCATACGAGTAGATCCCATTCCAGACCCAGCAGCAGAAGTAGCAGCAACAGCAATAGTCAAACCAAGAGGGTCAGCTTAATGATAGTTGGCATTTATTAGATAGGGTTAAGGTATACGGGCAACATATGGCATTGGCTTGTGGCAAAGGTGTCATAAGGGCAATTAGGTATTAACATTGTTTGGGAGATCAGAATCCATTGATATGAAAATATTTTTACAAGGATATATATTTATTCTTACCCCCACAATGGGCTTATTGAATTGATTTAAGGTTTGATGGTTGATAGGGTGCTTTTAGTTAATCAATTTCTTACGTCATGTGACAGTAAGAGTATGAATACTTTTATGAAATTCGTTTACGGGTTTCCCTTCATTGATACTTCCAAAATGTTGTAAGAAAGCTCATTTGAAAATGTATGTTTTCATATTTTTATAGCATGTCTTTATTTTCACAACACAAAATGGCCATCGGAAGGGGGATTTACGTCACCCAATTCATTCAACGTATCGATTTTTCTTGAATCTAGGATGTGCGGGTTATACCAATTCTTCAAGCACAGGAAAGGAAAGCGCAAAGTTAGAGAAAGCGGAACTTTAAAAGTTGGACGTGGACACCGTTTGATATTTAGCTTGGAGAGATCATAGTCCCACGTCTAAGTTAATACCATGTAAAACATGCATGTGGTAAGTTACCAAGAGCTATTCGTGCACTTTCGGGATTGTTAATATTTGGAGGGGCTGCCAACTATACACAAATGAAAGCAGCAGCACTATGATCAAGTGTTTAGTGAAGATACAATAATTTCCTCCATGTCCTGTCCATCAAGCGTCCTATCGCAATAAACGTCGCCGGTATATTTAAAACTGCGTTTTTTAGGATATGAAAAGAAAAAAATCAAGAGAGAAGGAAACCGATATGGGCGAGTAGACAACGAACGAAAAATTTAAATACGAAAAAAATCGCACTGCTGCAACTTGGGAACCTGCGTGACTATCGATCGGAAAACTGCTGAATATCTTACAAGTTAAAATGGGCCAGCAAATTGTCTTAGCTTCCAATGGTGGTCCTTGGTAACTGCATTAGTAAATCGTTACCCATGAAGTATAAAATTTCAAAGGTATGCCCGGCCTTGTATACTGGCACTGTTCTGCCCTACGCCATCATAGGGCTCACAATCTTATACGGAAGAGAATAAAATATGTGACGAACTAACTAATGGCCTCAGAAAAAAATGTACTCATTGTTGACGAACCCACCAAACGTTTAAAGGACAGCCGAATAGGACATTGGCTTCTACTTAGCTGCAGATATCACCGCTATCCAGGAAGTCGGATGGGATGGGCCGGACATATGGAGGATGAAAAATGGTGATATATACTATAGCGATTGCCATAGGGAAAATAAAGTGCGCTTACTCGGATGCGTATTTGTTATATGCCGCAGACGTAGGCGAGAAGTCTTGATCTTCCGACACGTAAGCATGAGTTTTATGACATTTCGCATCAAGACTAAATTCGCCAATATAAGCCTAATATGCGCCCATTTCCCTACAGAAGATAGAGACGACGAAACCAAAGAATGTTTTATGAGCTCCTCGACAAGATTTGCGAGTATGAGCAATGTCCCATTTTAACGCCAGAATAGGACAGTTGGTAAGCATAGGCTACACGACACTATGTCTGGTGACTAACCTGGGTCTATAGACTTTGCGGTGGGGCGAAATATCACACTACACGGTTTTTTGATCTCAAGATACACAAGGAGACATAGCCTGTTTTGAATCACAGCCTTATTGCAGCCAAGGTGCGAATGCGGATTTCCCAAGCGCCACAAAAAAAAAGAAATACTGTGAGAATATGTAACGTAGAGAACCTGCAATCGCAAAAGACCGCCAGAATCTTTGTCGAACGCATATCCCGAAATCTTTCAACAACTTCTAAGCCGCTAGTACAATATCAAGTACCGAAGACTAGTGGCAATGCTGTCAACGAGAAATCAGAGATGCTGCAAGAAACCAAGAAACCTCCGACTTAATGAAGAATGCTGAGAATCTCATGCAGCGAAACGAGAAGACTACAAAGCGGCGCTAGCCATGAGCACTACGAGCT
Source organism: Volucella zonaria (assembly GCA_963966105.1). NCBI lineage: Eukaryota > Metazoa > Arthropoda > Insecta > Diptera > Syrphidae > Volucella > Volucella zonaria. The sequence goes on from OZ014530.1 coordinate 8,938,712, forward strand.
ATAGAGACGGGAACAACATCGGTTTCTCCAGAAGAAGAAAATAGAGTGTGAGAAGCATCCGATCGAAGATATTGAGAGTTTGTTCTCCAAGAATAACAGATGGAAGTTTAACCGACAGGTAAAAAGACTCGTGCAGAAATCTGTAGATATGAAGAAAGTAGTAGAGTTACGGTCGGTGCATGTTCTCAGCACTTTTTCTGCAGAGTGTATAACTGCGAAGAACCTCAAAATTCCGCCATCAGGCAGAATAGACTATTCAACTTAGACGATGATAGCCAAAACTTTCGTCCATCTGACCCAAATAAAATAAGAATAGCAATGCCTAAACTGAAATCCGTCAAATCAGCAAGATCTGACGACTTACCGGCCGAAAGCTGCTGGAAATAACTTTATGAAGACCCATATGTGCACCAACTAATTTCTCAGATCTGGTCAGAAGGGGGTATGCCTGATGAATGGAATCTCAGCATCGTATGCAAAAAAAAGGAGACCTCCTCAACTGCGTCAATTAGGTATAAGTCTCCTCAACAACGCTTCGCCAACAACCTGCAGTCAATGCAGTTGCAGACTAGAAAAGTTCACAATCGACCCCTGGACAAAACTTAAAAAGTCCCAATCGATACCCACCATCCTTTCATCGACCAAATGCCGCTTAATGATAGCATTTATAGAGACGAGCTATATACAGGCATGTCTAATTTTCGCATCCCTGCCAAATTCGTCCGCCTGTGCAGAATGACTATTGCTCCCTGTTCCATGAATGAACCGAGACCTGTGATGTCAGTCAAAAAAGATTTCAGACAAAGTGACGCGCTCTCGTGTGACTTCTTTAACATCGCAATTTACATTGAAAGAATTGTGGGAAACTCACAAGCAAACACTGGCGGCACAACCTTTTAGAACTCTGTGCAACTACTAACGTACACCGATGATATCAACATAAGTGGGAGAAGTCACCGGCGCATTCATTTGTATTGAAACGGAAGCAGCCATAAAAGGTTTAGTTATAAATGAGGGCAAAGAAGGGACACATAACATCGACGAAGTGGAGTGGAGTGAACCTCAGCAGACATAAAACTAAGAATCACTCTGGCCAAACACTGTTTCTTTGGGCTAAGAAGGCAATTGCGTTGTAAAGCTCTATCTGAAGAGACTCTATACACGACTTTTAGCGTCCCAGTCCAACTTTATGCCGCTGCAACATGGACTCTATCGAAAGCGGATAAAGATATTAAGTACGCTCCTCAATAGTAGTAAACAATTTAAGTGGCAGTGAGATTTCAAGTAAGCATTTTGAATGGGCAAATCAAATTAATGAAATCCCATATCCGCACAAGTCCAATCAGAAATAATCCCTTACGAAGAAAATTTTATTTCAGTTTACGCCAGTACCAACCAGAAAATGTGAACAACAACAACACAGCTACGTGTGTGCAAGCACTTTTCAATAATGCGCTTAATGTAAATGTCTCTGCGGAGGAAATTCAAAAATTTTATGCTAAAATGACAAAAAAATCAAATTCAAATGTCAACGGAAGCATTGTTCACATTCAACTCACGTCGCATGCAGTCAAGCTGAAACTAATTTCGAGGAAAAAAATAGAGAAGGAGAAATTAAACGGCTTGATATTCGCGGGTAAGAAAAAAGATAGGATTTATATAAATAATTCTTTAACTAAGTATAATAGAGACTTATACATGGCTGCTAAAAAAGTTAAAATCGAAAATAAATATAAATACTTATGGTTCAGAGATTCTAAAACACGATGAGGCTGTCGTTATAGATCTTTCGAAAATTTATATAACATATTGTAATAATTTTTATATTTATAACATATATTTTTCAACAAATATAGTCTTTCAATCCATTTGCGCGCCCTCTGTAATTTCTAGGTAGCATTAGCATTAGCAGTCGGCAGCAGCAACAGCTTCACGAAAAGGGAAACCATCTCGAAGGAGTTCTTTTTCTTTCTTCCCGCCGGAGCACAGAGTTTTAGATACAAAGGAGAAAATAAAGATTTGTGAAACAAAAAGAAAAATAAAGTTTATAACTCAGGTGTGGGGTCTAGCCTGAAAAGTGTGCTAAATTCAAATAAAAGTAAAAAGGAAGAATAAAAAAATGACCACACGTGTAACGAGGCAGATGATGGTGGACGTACTCACAGCGGCTGGAATCGAGTAACCGCCGACTGCTACAATAGCGCAGCTGCGCCCTTTATTTGACGAACTGGCTGTGAGCCATCAACCCGCCGCAGGTCAGTCCAGCTTTAATATGATCACAGACACCATTCTTTTTGGAATGAAAAACTTTATACCTCATCGGATGAAGAGTATCAAACCAAAAGGAAAGGCATGGTACGACTCGAGCTGTAAAGACTCTGTCAGGGTTAGAGAAATGTCCTTCAAAACCAACCCAACAGAAGAAAACCGAAAAAAAGTTTAAATGAGCCAAGAATGACTGCAACGCCTTTCCTAAACCTGTAAAAATCCAAAACGACCAAAAACTGAGGCACAAAATATTACAATGTCCCAAAGGTAGTAAACATTTTTGGTCGTTAGTCAAAAATATTAGAAATTCTGCCTCATCCTCCATCCTAACGCTCATTTACAATAGCATTCCAGCTGTCAGCTCTTTGGATAAGGCCAATCTGCTTGCTGCACAGTTTGCGGCCAGCTCAACACTCCCAGATTGTGCTTTGTCTCCGCCTACACTTGAGTGCGTCGAATCTTCAATGGAACAAATCCACTTTCGCACTCGTGTAGTAGCAAGAGTACTTAAAGATCTCAACATAAATAAATCCGCTGCTCCAGAAGGTATATCTCCCCTTCTTCTGAACAGGTGTTCTCCACGCTGGCAAGACCACTGCGTAAGCTTTTTCATCAATCCTACTCCTTAGGACTCTTTCCGAGAAGATGGAAAATAGCATTTGTCCAGCCAGTCACTAAAAACTGCGAATCTTCCTCTCTCTCCTCTTACAGACCCATTGCACTTAAGTCCTTTCTCTTCAAGGTCACGGAAACGCTGATAAACCATCAGCTCATGAAATAACTCGAAACACGAAAACTTCAAACAAAATGCGTGCTTTTGGGATCTATGACTCTTTTCTTCAATGGATTAGAAACTACCTTTCGGAACGTTCAATTCAAGTTGTCTTGGATGGCTTCAAGTTCGATATTCACAAAATAAATGCTGGTGTGCCCCAGGACTCCGTTCCATCTCCGACACTCTTTTTAATTTTTATCAACGATCTCTTGTCTGCTACTTCTAATCCAATATATTCCTTTGCTGACGACAGTACTCTCTGCTTTTCATATTCGTTCCCGGACTCACGCCCTTGCTCTTCGGCTGTAGAACGGGAACGGCAGCGTATGTTAAGCTCATGAAATTCTGATATTAACAGCATAGTTAATTGAGGAAACACTAACCGAGTAGAATTTAATGCCAAATTTGATTACGACAAACTTAATAATGAACTCCTTTATACAGATTCCGAAGAAGTATATGCTGAGGAAAATCTCTTCAGGGCGTATAACTTATATTCAACTAAGAATATAAAATTAAAACCCAGGATAAGTCATCTTCTTCCCAAAAAAATTAATCTGAAGAACAAACTGCTTAATAAATGTCATAATTGAGTGCGCTCAATATAAATTTAAATGTTCGTTCCAAAAAAATGTGTAAGAAAATTAACAAAGAAATAAGATTAAGACGTGATTTTTATTACCACCATAAAATTAGTAGTGCGGCGGGAAGTCCCAAGAATGGGTGGAGATCTATTAACGACATTTTCAAGAGAACGCTAGAAAATAATGTAATACGTTAACAATTGGAAAATATAATATATATGCTGCAGATGCTGCAGATGTAGCTAAATTATTTATCCACTTGTGATTTTTCTTTGCCTTGTAGTTACTGCACTGATGTTGGCGTTTCGAACAGAGTCTTTAGTAGGAATATTTTTTATTCCGAAGCTATTTCTTATCTTGAAATTTTGAAAACAATAAGATCTGTCAAAAATTCCAACGCATATAATAGAGATGGTATTTCAAACTTTGTGCTGCATTCAATATGGCTAACATTTTAGCACACCTTTTTAATTTAAGTGTTACTTCATGTATTTTTCCAAATGAACTAAAATGTGCTTTTGTCATACCTCTTTTTAAAAAAGGTAACAAAAAAGATGTCACTCTCATTATTACCCTCCATATCAAAAATATTCGAAAAAAATAATTCAAAATAGAGTTTTGCGATTTCTTTCAAATACAATTTTTTTTAGTACGGTTCTAGAACTGGACTCTCAGCAGAAGGTGCTTTTGCTCTTTACACATACGTGTTTGATGTGTTTACTCATACAATTCTTTTAAAGAAGCTATACAATGCTGGTTTTCGTGATTGTAACAGGCTGCGCAAAACTAATCATCCAATTACGAGTATGTTTTTGAATTACTTTTTACTAAATAAAAAAGAATGATTTTGAGTGATAGTATTCGGATTTTTACAATTGTTTCTGTTAAGTCGATACACCTTTGTGTCCGTTTTATCGCATTTTCCATGACTTTCGTCAAGATTTCCGGTGATAACAGTTCACATTCTTATCGAATATTCTCCTTAAGAACTGCGATTGTCTGAGGCTTGTTGGCATAAACCCGTGACTTCAAGTAGCCCCAAAGATAGAAGTCTGGGATGGTTAAATCGGGCGATCTTGCTGGCCATGCCCAATTTCCAAAACGGGAGATTACGTGACAAGGAAATGCGCCCTTCATAATATCCATTGTGGCTCGTGCTGTGTGTGCAATTGCACCGTCTTGTTAAAACCACATGTTCACCAAGCCCCGTTCATCCAATCCCGGCAGTAAGAAGTTATTTATCATGGCCCTCAGTGGCTTTCGGTGGATGTAATGCCTCTTCATGCATCAGTGCCCCAGAAATGAAGATTTTGCTTATTGACGTAAGCGCTTAAGTGGAAATGCGCCTCGTCGCTCATGCTGATTTTCGACACAAAATCGTCCTCTTCGTTGTTGAGATTGAGGATGGCTATAGCAATTCGTACGCGACTGACGGCCAGGAGGCCTTAACTGATGCACTGTTTGCACTTTGTACGGGAAAATGTTTAATTCTTTCACCAAAATTCGCTGTAGGGTCCGTCTGGTGATGCCCAATTGCGTGACCCGTCGTCTGGTTGATGTTTCTTCGTTCTCAGCGACATCGACAGCCACAGCCGCGATATTCTCGGCCGAACGACCAGTCCGGTGGCGGCGACGCCCTGCATGGTCTTCTGCGGTTCCACTCTGTTCGAGTCGAGTAGTTAAGCGCCGGAATGTTTGCACAGTTGACGCTACACGATTAGGAAACCGACGTCGAAATTCACGCTGCACGCAGCGCTAACACCACCGACCGACAAATGTCAAATATGAATAACGGTGATTAAATTTGTGCCACCTTGTATTTACAAATGGTTCGAATTTTTTTAGTTAATCAAAGTCAGAAAGTAAAAGTCAATAATGTTCTAAGCGACTCAAAAAATATTGATTTGGGTGTACCTCAAGGATCTGTCCTTGGTCCGATTCTCTTTTTAATTTATGTGAATTCTTTGCTTGAGCAACCTTAAAGCCTTCGCGGATGATCTTGCGATTGGGTATGAGGCAGTAAATCCTTTAAATTTAATCTTGTTGATGTTACCTTTCATTCGACTGATTGTTTTAGATTCAAATTGTTTGACGAAAATTGCACAATACTTAACTTGCAGTCTCTTTTTGACCCTAATATCATTTGTAGTGACTTCTGCTTTAAAATTGACATTGCAAAACACTTCAGACACCTAGGAGTCACAATAGATCAACATTTTAAATGGACCGACCATGTTTTAAACTCAAAATCGCATTTTCTTTCAACAATTCGCTATCTGTACAATCTGAGAAAATTTTGTCCTAAGGCTCGTCTCACACTTATCCGGTTTCATTCGGTTCGGTCCGTATTCGTTTTGTTTTTGGTCGCGTCCGGCAAGTGTGAAACGATGAATTCGGTGCGTATAAGAATCTGATAGACACCGAATGCCCCTAGGACACCAATCGGTTTCATGCGGTTTCAAAAAGGTTTGAATTCGTGTCAAGGGAACACCAAGTAATCGTGTCGTTCACACATTCCCGGTTTAATTCGGTTTAGTTAATAACGGCAAGAAGAAAACTGAGTTTGGTAGGTACTAAAAAAAAGTTAGTATTATACATATTTCATCATTTTTATTAGTAGTAAATAAGTAAATATTACGAAATCAGGTTTTCGAAAATTGCCAGCTCATTGGAAATTGAACCAACTTCAGTCATATAATATTTACTGAATACATTTCTTATATCTTGGGGTTGGTTTCTTCTCATTTCACCGTCGGAGTTTACCGGGATACTTTCCAATCCTGTGATGGACAAAGTATTCTTAATTTCGAAGCCGTCTCGGTCGCGTACAAAATTATGTAGGACTACACAAGCTTTCACTACATCCGTGGCATATTCAGGATTCAGGTTAATTGCGCGATGAAAAATTCTCCATTTGTTAGATAGTATGTCGAAAGTACATTCCACATACCTGCGAGCTCTCGATAGCCGATAGTTGAGTATCCTTTTTCCGACTGTCAAACTATTTCCACCGTAAGGTTTAAGAAGATTCTTGTGCAAAGCAAAAGCATCATATCCTACTTGGTATATAGTAATTTAGGGGCCACCGAGCCTGAAAGGCTCATATGTTCAGATAAATTCATCGCGTTGCTTATTATACATAGATCTCCAAAATTGACAGTTTTGAAAAACATTAGAGTCGCAGTCTTTTCCATAATCTCCAACGTTAGCGTAAACAAATCGGTATTCTGCATCAGCTACAGCCATTAGAACTATGGATGAATATCCCTTGTAGTTGATGTGCATCGAGTTGAGAGGATGAACTATTCTTATGTGCTCCGATGCAATTTGGCAAGTTGGCATTTGTCTCAAATTTATGGGCAATTGATTCCCATTTATTTTTATCTGGAACAGGGAATGCATTCTAATCGTAATACCGTTCAAATAGCAAGGCAAACCCCTTTGATGATCTTGCTGATTGTCGAAATCCCGACCAGAAATGTGTAATGCAAGTCCGTAAAAGTGCAACCACTTGCCAAATATCTAAAAAAAAAATCGCACATCAAAATACATTTATGTACATAGATATCACGATCTTGGTAATTATATTATTAATTTTCTTGTAGCTAAATATGTTATAAGAAAGTGGACACAAGTCAGGGACTCATATCGAAAATCGCTTAACAGAACTAAGGCTGCTATGAGATCTGGATCAGGACCTTCAAAAGCAGTTCATATCAGTTGTGTTTTATTGACAAAATATTTGAAGACAGAAATACAGAAGACACGCTGCCAGAAAATGATGATGATGGAATTGTAATGGTTGAAAACGAAGAAAACATTCCAGGTCCGAGAGTATTGAATGATGCAACATCCGTTAAAAAAAAATTAAACGTATTTCAAAAAACCAGAGACAAGAAAACGGAAAATCGATCCCGTGGAGTTAGAGATGATATGAGCCCTGAAAGAGACACCAAATCGACACGTTTCATTTTTCAAGGGATTACTGCCTTCTCTTGATTTTCAAATGGAGGCCTTGAAAGTCGTAAAGAACATAAGGCAGCGGAGGCATCCTTCTCCAGTTGATACAGTGTTTGCGGCTAAACCGTTTCACAAGGTACTCCGCCGTTCTGAGCCACAATCTATGTGTATTCTTACAGCCCCACAGAAGCAAACTGAATCCAAATATCTGGTGGTCAATTGTACGAGAAAACTATCCACAATCTTTCATCCTCAAGGACTAACTTCAGCATCTCTTCTATATCCGATAATAACTCGGATTATTCGTTTCAAAATTTATAAAAATATTGATTTTCATTTTGTAGGAGTTTAGTTGATTGAATTTATTTTTTTTTCTTTTTTGTTTGCTTATTTTTTGAATGTTTAATTATGAATTTTTTTTCAGTTAGTAAAAAAAAGATTCAGTTTATGAAAAATCACTTTTTTAACGTTTACTTTGATTTTTTAATAATTATGAAGGAATTTTTTTTAATAATAAAAAGAGATTCTAAAAAACTATTTATATTGATTTTATTGAATTACCTGAGAGTTATGGCCAATATCTGAATTGGTTGAATAGAATCCCTCATAAATGTATTTTGACGTTGAAGATAATTCCTTAGCTACAGATGTAATTCATCTAATGAGGTAGTAAAGTAATTCGAAAATTTTTCTTCGTTTTGTCTTAATTTCGGAAAAATTGTGTAAAATGCTCCAAACGCCAACCGTTTAGCGATGACAGGATGCTCCGAATAAATTCGAGTAATCCTTTTTTCGTTTTTTAATTCTTCTGTACAGTAACAACATTGCAATAATGCGACTTCTCTCCATTGTGTGAATAGTGGGCGACTGGTTTTTATACTGAATACCTTTCCAAAATACAAACCTAATACAAACCGTGTGGGCGGTGAAGAGTCTAACGAAAACCGAATATAGACCGAACCGAATGGAATCGGACCTAACGCTATATTAAAAACCGTGTACTAAGAAATATTTCATTCGAGGTTAGAGTACGGTATATTCTATTGGGGATGTGCTAACCGCAACAATGCGCAAAATTTGAGTGACCTACAGAAATGTGCCTTACGAAGAATTTGCAATTCTACCCGCTTAGCTCATTCTATGGAGCTATTTCGTCAAAGATATTTCCAGTACGACACTATAATTTTACCAATACAAAATTTTAAAAATATTTTTTATACGAAGTGGTTATATGCGAAGTCATATTATTGGATCGTATAACCTAAGAGGCAGTTCTTGTACTACTTGTACTGAACTTACCTTTTCGGACTACACTTTTCAGAAATTCCTACTCTGTCGTATTTCGCAAGTTACTTAGTCAGGTTTCTGACAATATACGAAACGTTATAAATCCTTCTATGTTTTTATCTGCAATATAGATGAAATTGAAAATTTGTTGCACTATGTTGTTTGATTTAGATATTCTTTTGTTTTGTTCTTGCTTGTTTACTTACAATATGTATTTGATTTAATGAATTTATTAATAATGAATTTATATTGTATTTAATCATTTTAATTTAAAATGCTAGTTTTATGGTTCACCTCACAATGTAATTAATTAAATTTAATGTGGCATTATCTCTATTATATGCTAAATAAAAATGCCACTAACTATTCTCCTGAATTTACAAATTTTAAATTGTATTGATACAACTTCTATGAAATCTGTAAACGAGAATAATGAATAAATAATAAAATAAATAAAAAACTGTCAACAACCCCAATTCATGGTAGATGCCAAGAGTGTAATTTGAGGTTCTGTTCGTGTGAGGCGCATATTTTGCAATAGTGTGTGGGGTTTTCTTTACAGTGTTTTTGTAACCGTTTGCCATCTACTGTAGTTCATTTGTGGTTAAGCGAGTAGGTTAAGTTTCCATAGGTGGGCAATATGATAGACTTGCAGCTCTCAATGCTCTGCCACAACAAAAATTTACGAATATAACTCCACCACCGTCATTGATCCCTGATCCCTCGAAAATAGCACAACTTTTCGCTGACAAATGGGCTGGATATGGCTCCAACATAAATTTCTCCGATAAGGTTCTCGGAAGAAAACTCTCATTTAATATCGATTCTTCCCCCCCCCCCCCCCCAGTATGCATACTTCTCCTGAAATTATTTCTCCTATCACTCTTCTCGAAGTCATGGAAACCCTTAGAGGAATTAAAGGCTCTACACCAGGGTCCGACAAAATAACATTCAAAATTATCAAACAGCTGCCAGTAAAAACTATGTTAAAACAAATTAACTTATATAACAGCGTTCTAGAACGAGGTGTTTATCCCATTTGGTTCCCATACCCAAGCACAATGCTGACAAACGTTCCCTCGACAGTTTCCGTCCTATATATCTGCTTTCCGTCCTGTCCAAATTATTGGAAAAAATAATAGGGAACAGGCTAAAATGGAAACTAGAAAAACATCTCAATCATGGCCAACATGGTTTTAGACAAGGAAGAGGCACTCAAACATTGCTGCACATGCTTGACCAAGCAGTTCATGTCTTGTCCATATATTTGTAGAAAGCTTTCGAGAGAGTGACTGTGTTCGGAATTATAGAACAACTTAATCAGTGGGGTATTCATAAAAATTAACTTAGAGTAATCAACTCATTTATGTCGAATAGGGTTTTTATCGTGAGGGTTAATGGACACTTTTCAGCATCTACCCCTATTGATAACGGGATTCCACAGGGCTCACCTATATCTACTGCCCTATATAATGCGTATGTTGACTCACTACTCGTGGACATCGAATCAATCAGCGAACACATTAGAGCAACTGCAACGTATGCGGACAATATCTTTCTGTTAGCTTCGGGAAAGCCAAATGAAGTTAGTGATGCGTTAGAGCAAAGCTTACTAAAAGCACTTAAGTGGTGCGAAAATTCGGGAGCAAAGTTCCCATCTAGCAAAATGAAAGCATTGCATATATGTCGAAAACACCACTGCCCCAACATACAAGTCAAAATCGGAAATGTGACCCTATCTCTTCTGGACAAAGCAAGAATCTTGGGACTGACTTGAACTAAATCCTGGAAGTGGAATGTAAGTAACAGAAAAACTGGGAAAAATTCATAATTTAATGAAAATAGCCTGCAACAAACACAAAGGACAGCACATAAACACAGCCATCATAGCGCAAGTCCTAATTAAAGGAGCTTCGCAACATGGTCTAACCATATATTCACACTGGACTAAAGGATGCGACAACCAGGTACAAATAAAAATAAACGCCATATTACGTGCTGCAGTTGGTGCACTACCCTCTACACCCATCGACGCTCTGTTAGCAAAAACTAAGACTCCAAGCTTCGCAGATATGAAAATGATCGCTCAGGTTAAAATTGCTGTAAAAAGTTTCATGGACTGCAAACACCCGCTACATGAAATATGTAGGAACGGCAGAATTATGGTTAAAAAAAGTAAAATCAAAAGCGCGCTCTACAATTCCTTGAAGCTTCTCACAAACACGGCTACTCCAATGCCCACCAATTATGACAATAGCAAACCACTCTGGATGTTCCCAATAAAGATACGAGTAGTTAACACCTCTCTGGACAGTACACTAAAAGAACATACACCAGCGGAAGTATACCGAAAGAAATTTGCTGAAATAATATCTACCGGCAAATTTGGTTGTGTCTTATACACTGATGCTTCCTGCAACAATGGAGTAACTGGTTACTGCGTCTGCAGGCTGGACCGTAATTGTGACAGGTTGATTTCGCAAAAACTCACCACACCCAATCAAAACTCATTCACTGGAGAAGTAATGGCATTAGCGGAGGCAATTGAATTTGCAAAATCAAGAACGGAAAAGACAGCTGTATGCAGTGATTCCCTCAGCGCCATTCGCAGTATCCGAAACAACAAAAGCAACTGAGCCTTCGGGCTGTTATTTCTTCAAATTACCCAAGAATTCATTTAATATGGTCACCTGGACATGTTGGGATTCCGGGAAATGAAAAAGCAGACGAAGGCGCCCGTGAAGCCATTAGAATGCCTCCTCTGTACACTTTGCCACCATTTGCAATAACTGTATGGTCTCCACGCCTTACGAAATTTCGTGAAGGTGCAGAAAATCGCTGGAACCAATCTAACTCTTTTTTAAGGACTCATAAACCCTCACTAGCGAAAAATCTCTACAACAATTCATTGAGCCGATCACAAGCAGTGAAATTATGCAAGTTAAGACTAGGGCACACGATGTTCAATAAAGCCCACTTGTATAAAAAGGAGTCTCCGTCAGTTTGCGATTCATACAATGAAATTCGCAGCGTATATCACATACTCCAAAGCTGCCAAATCACAAGACAACATTTCTCAAACAACATTCCAAAGCTGGAAGAACTACTTAATCCATCTATACCCCCTGAAACATCAACGCTGTTCCCACTTCTAGCTCAACATAGGATTAACATAATTTAATTTAAATAACGTGCTTAAGTTCCCACTTTAAAAATTGTATTGTAAATATTTATTTGTAACTCGTACAACCTATAATAGCCATATGGGCATAGAACCCCGGCGTTATACTCCGGACGATACAAATTTATTTGTATTGCTTCCCTTGAAAATAAAATAAAATAAAGCCAAAGTTGTTTAAACTATATAGCTTCAATTTGTTATAAATTAGTGTGCTGTACACAGATTTTTTTGCATTTTGATTTGTTCTCACCTTAAACTCGTTAATAGCGAAGTGTAAGTACAATATATCGAGAATGGATTGGCTTTGGAAAATATTAAATATTCGACCTGGTATCGAATTTTTAATTAATTTTGACCAGGAACATTATCTAGATCAAAAATTTGTTTCTGGTCCCCCTTTTCTGAAAAAGCGTCATAACGTCGAACAGGTTTTTCCATGTTGAAAGTATTCTTAGTTCCAGATGTGGATTGACAATTTTTTCAGTGCTTCAATAGGTCCAAAGCGCTTTCTTGCTACTCTGAGTTTCAGTGACCTGAATTTTCAGATGAAGCAGAAAATTATTTTATTGTTTAGAGAGATTTAAAAGTAAGTCGTAAAATATTTAATTGAAAGAAATTAATAAATGTTTATTTCCGTTTTCCATATAGTGTATATTTAACCATTAATTTGTTAAAAAAAAACGAAAAAAAAAGTTGGAAGAACCTGCCTTCTCTGAAAAAATATCAGCGCATTTTTCTGAGACATTTATCGATGAAGTTCCCTATTGGTTTTCTTCTTACAAGGATTCTTTTATTTCCGATATGCAGCTTTTATTTTGACTTATCGGAGGAGATAATAATATTCCAAAACTATATAGTCAAAGTAACGTACTCAAGAACCCAGGACAAGCCTTTCTGTCCAACTCGTAGTGAAAAAACTCGTTGGATCTCAGTGTCGACATTAAAGCTTTAGCTAGTTTTTTTCTCACTCGCCTTCTCGCTCCTTGGACATCGTTTCTAATGTCAGAAGAGATTATATATCGTTACAGATGGCTTTCAGATCTTCAAATGGTGTAATGTTTTTTTTTTTGGCCTTCCAGTCCATCGATATTATTTTTCAAACGCTAAAATTAAAATATTCAATATGTAAGTAACAACCACATGGTATGGTTTTTGAAAAGCTATAGAACTATTTTAATTTAATCAAAAATATTTATTTTCATATTGATTATAAAAAATGGTTCATGACATTGTGTTTCTTGAACACGATATGGCTTCCTTGGCTATTTTCGTCGAAGCGTGTCTAATTTTTACTTAAGTCAAATTCTGACTATTTCTTTTGAAGCTGAATCTTATAAGAAATGCGCTCAATATTGACCTCCGGCGACTCAATATCTTGTGGTTTATCCATATACACCAAAGACGTAACCAACTGGGATCATATCACAAGATAGCGGTGGGCAATTCAAAATAAAATGTCATCGCTGAATCGAGTCCTCAGTAAGTCAATGGTTTCATAGGATGTGTGGCACGTAGCGTTATCCTACTGGAACCACATATCGTCCAGATCAATTTCGTTCATATTTTTGCAGAAATTTGCTGAACCTTGCCCATTGACTGTAAGACTTTTAAAAAAAAAATTACCGATTATGTCACTTGTATGAAGACCACAGTGAACAGTGGGTGTGATTAGTGCCATCTTTCATTCACCAGATATGTTAAGTGAGCTACGTCGCTAAACGAGCTGCTCAAGAGACAAATCCGTGAACTAGGCCACGGAATCGTACTCCTACGGATATCTCAAACAATACAATGCCAATGTCTGTCAATCACGGATTCCCGACATGTCCTTTGGAACGAATGTTAAGTGCCGAAGAGCAGTGGCATCGAAACGCCGCAACTAATGTGAAGGGCTTCGCACGACTACCACGAAAGCCATGGATTGATGAAGAATGCACGAAGAACGCAGCGAAGAGAAGCAATTCACCAACGAAGCGGCACTGCATAAAAGAACTGGGGCCTGTAGAAATCAACAAGGATTTCTAACAAGATCACAGCCGGTGTTGGGGATATGGAAAAATCACCTCTGCAGAGTGTTAAACGGCGGAGACAATCCACATTTCGCTGTCAGGAAGAATGAATCATTCAACCTGGACTTCCACAGAAATCCATCTATTCGACCAAAGTGTAGTGAGAATAGCAACTTCCAAGTATAAGAATAAAGAGAATGCCGATGGAATGGATGGCCTAAGTCAGAACCTATTTAAGTCAGCGAGGGGATAAAATTACCAATATTTTGCCAATACCAATAGAAAGTATGCCTGAAGAATCGAGCCTAAAGACCTATTACCCGATCTACAAGAAAGAAAGAAGACCCACTTAACTGAGTCAACTATAGAGGCATTAGTCTCCTTTACATCGCATATACATATGATCTTATCTGCCGTCTTGTTCATACAAGAAACCATTTATCAATGATCTGATTGCCCTTATCAGTGCGGTTTTTGGCCCAGTTATCTTACAATCGACCAAATATTCACACTACGATTGATTTTAGAAATAAAACCAAGAAGTCCAAATTGATACGGCTTCATATGAAATCATATAATCATATCTAGCCATAATATGCCTGCCAAACTCGTCGGATTGTTCAGAAAGACGATTGAGAACGATCGTTTCTCTCTGCTCCGTAAAGGGAGGAAACAATCCCGCCAATGCCTTCGATATCAAAAAAGGATTTTCGACGACGTGATGGACTGTCACTTAACTTTTTCAACATCATAGTTGAGAAAATTGTGAGAAACATCAAAGGCATAAATCTGTACAAGTCTGTACAACTACTTGGGACCGCAACCAACTTGGAGTGCACAATTGGAGGCAGTTAACCAATCACCACCCAAAATGGAGGGCACCACTTTTTGCTCCTCAGATCGATGGTGCCATCTAAGTAAGTAAGTAAGGCCTGGACCAAATCGGCTACCGTAAGCAATGATCAACCACCCCAGCACCTTCCACTTCGGCATAAATTATTGTTGTATGCGACGCAACCAGCCAAAGGCATCATATCGGCAGGTGATATGGTTACATAAGATCGAGTATCTAGGCTAAAGATGAGTCTACAGTTTTCGTTTTTATTATTATCTCTCTATGCACTAAAATAATTAATTTCTGGAATTTTCTAATTATTAATTTTTTGTTTCTTATGTCTTAATTTGTATACTTAGTATTTAGCACTATTTATATGTAGAGTTCTATAAAAGGTGGTCGAAAGGGTGGTGAAGGCGATTATATAATAACACAAGTGTTCTCATTTTAGCTTCACACCCTGAACTCCTACAACTCACCTCCACGTGATGACTGCTAGGTGCCTAGTACCACGACTGGAGATGGGGTACCCAACCCCTGTGAAAGGTCGTAGATAGCTCCCCAGGGAGCGGGGGGGGGGGGTAGCCATCTCACTAAGACGCTTTCTCCTGTTTGCGGGCGGCAGTGGACGAATTCTAAGGATGGATAGAATCAACGGTGGCGTTCACAGTTCCAGTTGGGTCGAACTAGTGCTATCTCTATATGAGCTGCTTCAACGTACTTGAATCAGGTCTATAGGGATCTCCAACACTAAGTCGTCACGGTGTTGGAAAAGAGTTGGTGATGGATGAGTCCTTAATAAGGGCCAACGACACCGCTCACATCCCCGAAGCGGATTACTGGCTCCGGAATTTGGTCCGGCCCCTTTTGTCCTAGTGGTCTCAAAAAGCTCCTGGCCCTCCAGGTTGCAGGTTGTGCTTGGAATTAACTGCCCAACCACGTAAAAAAGTAATTGTTACGAAGCGACCCATAGCCTCGGATAAGAACGGCTTCACTGTTAACGACCAAGCCTGTGGAATGCTCGGACCTTATACAGGCCGTATGCCTGGATCAGTTAGCGGATACCCTAGACTGCTATCAAGATGAAAAACTGTGATGCTGACTACGATGATTGCTATAGGAATCGTAAGCAGCGTCTATTTTCACGCGGATTTGTTGTAAGCGGCACACTTAGGCAAGAAGTCTTGAGCTTTCGTCGTTTCCCAAATCGCATAGAGGACGGTCGGCTTAGCGGTGGTACACATAAAAGTGAAAAATCAATTAAATAGCGATATAAGAAACTAACTAACAAGTAGTTGTGTGTGGCTCAGTGGAGCAGTAGTTGACTCGGTACGTGGAAGACCTGGGTTCGAGTCCAGTAGAAAATCCACTGGTTACTTTTTTTAATTTATTGAATTAAAAATATAAAAAGAAGTGGTAGTTTGGTAGCAGAGCCGACTAACGATGGATACCGGTCAGCCGGCGGCCCCGGAGGAGGAACCGGTATCGAATCGAATGATGACGAGGGCGTGTGAAGTGCAACAACAGCAAGCAACAACAAGTAAGGCAGCAGCAGCAGCAATGCAAAAGTCAGACGATGACGCGAAAGTGGAAAAAAGGCGCAGGAAAACCAAGGCGTCGTCGAAATCATCCACAAAGAAGAAAATAAAAGAAGATGAAGGCGTTAAAGCGGTCGGCAAGGAGTACTCTTATGAGTCTGAGGGGGGTGAGTGCCGCTATGTTGGAGAGGGGAATTCCTTTAAAGAGTTGTCAGATACCGATACCTCAGCAGAAGAGGAAGAAGATGAGGAGGCTCAGCTTGACAAGCTTATAAAAGAGCTCCTGGAGAAGAGAGAGAAGTTGCGGCAGCAAAGGCAACAACAAAAACTGCAACAACAGAATACAGCAGCTATGAAAGAAATGCCAATGGAGCAAAAACAAAAGCGGCAGCAGCAGCAGCAACACCAACACCAACACCAACAACAACAACGACAACAACAACAACAACAACAACAACAACAACAACAACGACTGCAACAGAAAGAGCAACCGCAAAAACGACAAAAACAACAACAGCAGCAAGCACCACAGACAATGCAACAACAACCATCGCGGCAGCAACAACAACAACAGCAACAGCAACAGCAACAGCAGCAGCAGCAGCAACAACAACAGCAGCAGCAACAACATCAACAACAAAAACAGCAGTCTGAAAACAAGGGGAGAGAAAGAGTGCCTCCCATAAATGTAAGTAATTTAGAAATAAATGATAGTATAAGGTTATGTAAGTTAGTATCTAAGAATTTTTATGTTAAAAGATTAAGTGCGAATAAGCACATTATTATGTGTAGTAGCATGGAGGAATACCGGAAAGTACGAACCGCCCTAGGTAAAGCAGATACTGAATACTATACATATACCCCTAAGGGTGAAAAACTACAGACGGTTCTGTTAAAAGGGATCGATCCTGAAATAAAAACGGAGGAGCTCGAAGCAGAGCTTAAAGGGTTAGAGAGCGACGACCTTAAGTTCGTGGGGGTCAAGCCGTTTACCACGGCCGCGGCAAGGGGTGGTAACCGTAAATTACCATTCTTCCTAGTTCAATTAACGCCCAACAGCAAAATCGATAGTCTGCGAAAAATCAAATTCCTGTACTATCATGCTGTAAGTTGGGAAAAATTAAAGAGGGCAGATCGTGTACTGCAATGTATGCGCTGCCAGAGGTTCGGGCATGCCGCAGCTAATTGCAATATGCAATTTAGATGCGTTAAGTGCGATAAGGACCACAAATATGGAGAATGTCCTTTAGGCATCGATAGAGTAGTAGATAGGGGTCAACTCTTTTGCGTACTCTGCAGGAACTCGGGGCATCCTGCCAATTTCAGGGGTTGTCCTAGGTTTCAAGAGCTGAAAAAGAAAGTCCAGGCTCGAAAACAGTTCATCGAAGAAGAGAAGCGTCAAAAGAGTCGTGCTTTCTCTAATTTTGTGGCACCCAATGTATCCTTTGCCCAAATGGTATCTGGAGCGGGTAAGGCCACAATAACAGCAAAAAATACGCCAAAGGTAGCTGAAAAAGCACCGGAAGCGGATCTGGATTTGAAAGCGATTCTTCTGTCCCTACACGGAAAAATTGACCATTTTCAGAAACAACTAAATGAACAAGCGGCTCGAATTGACGTCATCTATTCGACCCTGTTTGACAAGTCTGGCATGCCGATATAATGTCTGCTACGTTGAATGAGGTTAATCTAAAGATCCTTGCGTTAAACGTTAACTCACTAATCAGAATCGAGAGAAGGGCCAACCTACAAAATCTGTTGTTAAGTGAATGCCCAGATGTGCTTTTGGTTAGCGAAACTAAGCTCAACCAGAATCACAAAATTGGCTACAGTGGCTATGATATATATAGAAGAGACCGTCCACATTCCTCACGAGGGGGTGGGGTTGGTATCTTATTACGCAAAGGCATGCGCCATAGGGTCATATATAGCGGGGATTTAATGAGGTTCCGGGTGTTGGAAGCCTGCATCGTATGCATTCCTCTTCATAGTCGAAGGCGAGTGTATGTGGTGTCGCTTTATGCACCTGAAGTACCTAATCCCATTCAATTTATAACTGAGCTCGAAATACTTTTTCGTCGCACTTGCCGCCACAATACGGATCCCAAACGAGCAAACGCAGCTGGAGCAGTATGATCAAGTGTACTCATACGACTACCGTAGAGTACGGTGGTCGCGCTTCTCCAGAATCTTACAGCGTAATTTACGTTTGAGTGGAATTGATCCCCCGACTAACAGAAACTTAACTAACGAAGAAATCGACCGTAATTTACTGACGATGCAAGACGTTGTCAAACGAACTATGGAGCAGACTATCCCTCGGATAGAATACTCCGACGAAAGCCAGATCGAAAAGTACAGAACTCCAACAATCAACGCATTGTACGCACACAAAAGTAGACTACTCTCGAGACTTAAGCGGCTGTACAGACAGTTTACTGACAGAAATGATACGGAAATAAGAACACTGAAGTCAATGATCAAAAACCTGAAGCAATTAATCAAAGAAAATTACAGTAAGTCTGTAAGTCTGTACTGGGGCAATAAGATTCGGGCTATAAAATCTAGTAGTCCGAATATGTTCCCGCAGATAAATAAACTATTCAGGCGGAAAGATCACAATGACATTCAGTGTGTCCGAATTCCACAGACAACAGAAAACAGACAGACACTACTGACCGTCGGCATAAGTCCAGAGAGTGCCGACTCAGGCGACGGTCATTTCGTGGTCGAAGACCCACAGGAGAAAGTGAATTTGCTGGGAGCTTTTTTCGAGGCCGTGTATACAGTGAACAATCCTGTTCACTGTAATCACGACATTGACAACAGGGCCTACGTAAGTCACTATTATCTGCGCAACGAACTTCAAAATTGGCGATCCGAGAATCACGGTTTCACCGTATTCAATGAAGAAAACGCGGCAAACGTCATCGTCGCCGATGAACGAGCTACCTCTCATCTGTTCGTGCGAAAAGATGAACTCCTGTGCATCTTTGAATCTCTGAAAAACAAAAAGTCGTCGGGAGTGGATGGTATTCCAAACGTCGTATTAAGACACCTGCCCTTGGAAGCAGTGGATGTATTTACTACACTGTTTAACAATGCGCTGAATAATGCATATTATCCGACGCATTGGAAGACAGCTGTGGTACACCCAATCCCGAAAAGGGATAAAGTTAGAACTAACCCTGCTAATCTTCGATCAATTAGTTTGCTTCCGAATATCAGCAAGGTATTCGAGAAAGTGGTAAATAGAGCGCTGTTAAAGTGGGTTGAGGAAAATAATATAATTCCGGAAAACCAGTTTGGTTTTAGGGCGAGGCATGACACTATTCATGCTGCGTCAAAACTGGTCTCCGACATACAATGGAATAAATGCAAGAACCAGTGTACGGGTGCTTGTCTGGTTGACTTTGAGAAGGCCTTCGACACCGTATGGTTAGAGGGGCTTTTCTATAAACTAACCAGCATGGGCATGCCGAAACCCCTGCTATATATGATTTACGACATGCTTATGGGAAAGAAGTTCGTTGTTAAATGTAACAACGTCATTTCGAGCAAGATCTTTGACATTAAAAACGGCTTACAACAGGGGGCTGTGATTTCTCCGATACTGTTTAACATTTACACAAGTGATCTAGTAGGTTCCCTCAATCATTCCATAGCGTACGCAGACGATTTAGTGGCGTACAGATCAGGTCCAAAAATCGAAGCCATTAACACCCTTTTGCAACGTGACTTCGATCATATTAAGGCGTATTGCGACGATTGGAAGTTGAAAATCAATTTTCAAAAGTCGGAAACAATCTTGTTTAGAACTCCATTGAGATGGGCTTCTAGGGATACCAGATATAACTGGCGAAATTTGGCCATCATTGGACAGCACGGACTGCCATTAGCGGTGAGAAGCGTAGTGAGATACCTTGGTATCTGGCTCGATAAGTATTTGTATTTTGACAAACATATAGATGCTTGTCTTGCTGGGGCCAAGAAGGCTTTGGCCCTAACAAGAAGACTATTTCACAGCAGTCAACTTGTCTCCAGGGTGAAGGTCATATGCTATGTGGCCCTAATCAGGCCAGTCATCGCCTATGGTTGTCCCGTGTGGTTCAATGTAGCGCCGTATCAGATGGAAAGGATTCGGGTGTTTGAAAGGCAGTGTCTTAGGACCTGTCTCGGCTTATACAGAACACCAGAATCAGAGTACAAAAAATATTATCCCAACAAAGTCCTTTACGATGGGGCTAATCTGAATAGGATTGACAATTTCCTGATTAAGGTGATCCGAAGACACGTTGCACGAGCAATGACTAACGATAATAGCCTGATCTTTGGAGCTTATTACCCCAATGAAATGTACCACGAGAGAACACTTCTATCGGGCTTTATCCCGCCAGAGGCTTTTCTCCATATTGATGCTAAAGGGTTAATGCAAAGCAGGGATGGTATCCCGGTAATATACCACCGCCATCGCGGTGCGAGGGACAAGCGGCTCATCTACGACGGGTATGTCGCCAATGCTCAGGAGCTCTTCCGTTTTAGTCCCGCGATTGCGGACAGGGATCGGATCGATGCCGAGAAACAGTACACCGAATTCTGGTGGCTTCTAGAAGGGGAGAGGGTGGGCTCGCTTTCCTAGGTCGGTACGTTACTAAGGTAACACACTCCTCTTAGTTGTAAGTTAGAATAAGGATAGTTAGGGGGATTTCGTGGAGAGACCGCGTTCGTCAACATAAGGCGGCGCCGCTGAGAAGTAACCGATGCTTTATGGCATTGGTTGGATCTCGGGGATGCTTGTGCACGATGTTGACGAATGCCAGGCGCCCGAAATCGCAATTGGTATGGTGACCACTCGATGCGAGAAGCTACGATTGCTCACCACACCGATTATAGTTAAGATAGTTTAAGTAGCTTAGGTAGGTTAAGTAGAATAGGGCCATAGTTTTAAGTTTTACAAAAAATTTAAAAGATACGGTATCTAAGTTTTTCGAAAACCTTTTCTTAGAAATTTCATAGATCATAGATTGTAATACTGATAGATAAAATTAATCGTAAGATAGTTTTTAAGGCCGAAAGGTAAACTTCGAATGAGATTGTGAAGTTTAGAGTGCTCGGTAGGAGCCAGTAAGCTAGAATAAGTGACTATCATTGTTAAATTAGATTTAAGCATTTTTGTCTAGAATGTAAGTAATAATGAAAGAATCAATAAAAATGAATTTAAAAGTAAAAAAGTAAGTCTTGAGCTTTCGACACGTGAGTGAATGCCTTATAACAATACGTATCAAAGGTAAATTCGCTAACATCAGCCTTATATGGGGAAAAGGACGATGCTACCAAAAAAAGTTTTTACGAGCTCCTCGACAAAACTTACGAGCAGTGTCCAATGTATGACGTTAAGATCGTTCTAGGCGACTTTAATGCCAAAATTGGAAAGGAGGGCATCTTTCGTAGCACAATCGGAAGACATAGACTACACCATACCACGTCTGGAAATGGACTTAGGCTAATCGATTTCGCTGTGGGACGTAACGTTACTACAGCAAGCACACGGTTTCCTCACCACAATATTTACAAGGGAACATAGCAGACACCAGATGAGCAAACTGTCAACCGGATTGATCATGTTGCGATTGACGTAAGGCACTCCTCAAGTATTTTAGATGACCGAACATTCTGAGCAGCCAAAATAGACTCGGACCACTACCTAGTTGCAGCCAAGGTACGTCTACGGATATCTCAGACGCTAAAACAACGGGGACATACTATGAAGATATTTAAGCTTGAACGGTTGCAATCGCAACAAGCCGCCAGAACCTTTGTCGATCACGTATCCCTCAACCACTCAAGAAGTCCTTTGTAGCCACCATCAAATGCTGAAGACCAGTGGCTTGGCTGCCGAGAAGCCATCAGAAATGCCACAACTGATATGCCGGAAATCATCCACCCGCTACCATCCTCGTTTGATGAAGAGTGCCGTAAAACAACATGTCTACAAAGCGGCATTGCTCAAAAACACGAGAGCGGCTCGTGAGCTCTACGAGCAAAAGAAGGAAGAACATTGGCTTCTCTGGAGAAAAACGGAAGAACATAGGAAGCTCGCGATTGAGCAAATAGAGAGGTGCTACTCCAGAACGTGACCCGAACGGAAACCTGCAGAAATGAACAAGGAAACCTTGTATTAGAGTTACAGTCGACGGTGAGGATATGGAAAACCCATTTGTGCAGACTGCTAAACGGCGAAGACGACTCAAATTGCGCTGCTAGGCAGAGTGAACGAGAATTCCGTCCACCCGACTAAAATGAAGTGAGGATAGCAATATCTAAACTGAAATCGAACAAGGCTCCCGGGCCGGATTTCCTACCCACTGAACTATTAAACCAGCAGCAGAGAGCATGCACCAACTTATTTCCAAGATATGGAATGATGAATGAATGTTTACCTGATGAACGGAACCTCGGCATCGTTCACAGCCCGGTTCACAAGAAAGGAAACCCTCTAAACTGCGCAAACTATAAAGTTATCAGTCTCCTAAACATCGCATATGGGAGCTTGTCTTCCGTATTGTGCGCCCAAAACCATTTGTCAAGGATCTCATGGGACCCTATCAATGCGGTTTTAGGCCAGGTAAGCCCACAATTCACCAAATATTCACACTATGGCAGTTCCTGGAGAAAACCCGATCGATACTCACCACCTTTTTATCGTTTTTAAAGCCGCATATGACAGCATCTACAGAGACGAGCTATACAGAGCCATGTCTAGTTTTGGCATCCCTGTCAAACTGGTCCGCTTGTGCAGGATGACGATGGAGAGAGAGAATTGTGCTAAACTCACAAGTCAACACATGAGGTACGATCTTTCAAAAGTCTTGGTAGAACACAGCGAGCTGTTACTGGTGCGTTTGCAAGTAAAGGAACAGAATCGGCAACAATGGGTCAAGCAGTAAACGGTTCAAAACAAAGTATATGCTGTCAACAAGAAAGGACACCCAATATCGACGAATCGGCCAAAATGTTACAATCGACAGATATACCTTCGAGGTAGTAAGGGACTTTTTCTACCCCGGCTCTGCTATCACATCTGAAAACGACATCTCTTCAGAAATCACACGAAGAATAACGCTTGCCAATCGCTGTTTCTTTGGGCTTAGAAGGCAACAAGTTAATAAGACTCTGTCCCGAACAAACAAGAAAACTCTATATAAAACCCTTGTAATCCCAGTCCTGCCCTATGTTTCTGAATCATAGACCCTTTCTAAAGTGGATGAAGATATCCTTGGTCGTTTTGAAAGAAAAATTCTTCTTAAGATATTTGGCCCCGTAAGTGATGACGGGTTCTGGAGGAGACCATTCAATGAGGAAAACTACGAACTCTACGAGCTGTACAGCGACATCGACTTGGTCAAAAAACTGCGCATTGGGCGTTTGAGATGGCTGGAACATGCAGAGCGAATGAACACCAACTCTCCAGCTTGCAGAGACTTCGACTCTAATCCGGAAGGACAACGCAGTAGAGGAAGGCCTCGCCTTAGGTGGAGTGCACAAGTGGAAGACGACCTCAACCAACTTGTAGTGCGCAGCTGGAGGCAGTTAGCTAAAGACCGCGCTAATTGGAGAGGCCCAGGCTATTGGTTGAGACCCAGGTCCACCCCGGACCGTAGCGTTCAGTAAACATAAGGTTTCAATGTTAAAAAGTGATTAGATCCACAATAGCAGGAGCTACGAGTAGTAAGATAAAAACGAGTTTGTCTTAAGAATGGTGCTAATTGTTCAAAATTCTTAAAGCACAGTTAACCTCATTTTTGGAGAAATAAATTTAATAAAACTTAGTTTCCACTGGTGTGAAAATTGCCCACGGGACTAACATTGATTATGACCCAATTCAGAAAATCAGAACTACTATTAAGCTAGTTTTCAAAAAAAATAGCCATGACAAGGATACTCGTAGAGGCAACAAGTGAGCAAATTGACTATCAAGACAAAAAGCTTTCCATACCAAATTTGAAGGCCGAAAACACCCGAAAGAGTAATTAATGCAAGAAAGAAGAAGAATGTGAATGAACTGTGATTCATTGATCTCTCTAACATCGCCAACAAACAATGGAACTTGACCTGTGTTGTGAAAAAAATATTCAATCCATCAATTATTCCTTGCATCAGACTTCTCAACAGCAATCTGCACAAAGATTTACTGATAAGTTTGTATCATTGGAATGTATCCACTTAAATAAATCATCAGTCTACGTATCTATTGACATACTGTCTACGAATAAATTACAGACTGACACGAAAAAGCACTAAAAATACACTTAAACTAATATTTGTGATTGTTAATTTTCCTTTTTTTTTTATTATTTGTGATTTTAATCTAAAAAAAAGGTTGGTATGCATTAATTTCTTCACGCGAATGACTCACAACTCACGTCTCACGAGCAAGGATTTTTAATTTGTTTAACGTGTCTTTTGCAAATTAAATTTCTTAATTGTTCAACACAAAGTACATATCACAGGGGCAAACTGTAATACACAAAGTTCATGGAGCTATGCATCCTAAGCTTGGTACGAGTATGTATTTAAGGAATATCGCTTGCATCCTGCAAAGCTTCAATTTATAATGCCAACGAATTAAGTATAATTAGCATTAAACGTAAACCTGGTACAGAACGAGTAGAGGCTATTTACAATGCAGGTGTGCACAAAGTAATTTATATTACACTGCTGAGAGTAATTAATTTGCTTGCTGGATTAGAGTACAACAGTTTCGGTAAACGTATCTATCTTTTGAGTTATGGCTATAATTTAAAAAAGAAATAACAATTGGATTTTTAATTGATTTAAACTTCGCCTGGGAGATAAGATGATTTACTGGTAATATCCATAACGATAAACTATGAGATATTCTTTCTAAATCTTATCAGATATAATTATAATTTCCTATCTATGATGTTAGTTTTTGAGTGAAAATTTAAAAAAGAAGATTTTGTTAAATATGCATTTTCAGAATTATCTGGATGAAATGAAGACAGAAAGAAATCTATTTACTTGTACTTAGCTTTTACTTAAGCTGATATACAGCCAGGGCTGGACTCTTGGTTCCAGATAACAGTTTTCTATATTTAGCGCGATCTTACGCTAAGCTCCTTCTTAACCCCTTACCGCATGAATTACACTGGTCAACAAAAAAAATATTTATTTTTTACTCGGAGATAAAATTATGTGATTCGTAATCGTTGCAGTTTATAGAATCAGGAAAACTATATAAAACATATTCACATCGGGATTTTGTGAGAAAACGCTTTTTTGAATTTAAGAATTTAACCAAAAATATTATCGAAAAATATTATTTCTTGTAAAATTTTGTTGTTTTTTTGGAAGCATCTGCATTCCGTTTATAAGAACACCTAGGAGTTTATCTTATAAGCTACCAGCAGTAATCTGCCCACATTGATGGCTCCCATTTTCCTTGGTACCGTTGCTCTATTGCAGCAATGTCTTGGTGGAATCTCTCGCCGTGCTCATCGTTTACATCACCCATATTTTCAGGAAAGTAATTGAGATGAGAATGCAAAAAATGAAGTTTTAGCGACATGTTGCATCCCATTTTATGATGAGCATCCAGCATTTTCTTTAAATCATCTGCATAACCTGGAGTTTTATTGTTACCTAGGAAGTTTTCTGCCACTTTCACAAATGAACACCAGACCTGTTTTTCTAATGAATCCAGAGTAGGAATGAAAGCTGGATCTTTTATAAGCTTTCTAATGTCTGGGCCCACAAAAATACCTTCTTTAAATTTTGCTTCGCTTAGTAATGGGAACTTTTGTTTCAAAAAATTGAAACCAGGTCTTTCTTCATCGCCTTTACAAAGTTTTTTATAAGACCCAATTTGATATGTAATGGTGATAGAATAACACGCTGTGGTTCGATCAATAAAGGATTCCTTATATTTTTTTCTCCACAAATAAAGTTTGTTCTTATAGGCCAATTTACTCTCACAAAGTGCTCCGATCGTGCTCTACTATCCCACTCACATAAAAATACAACAAAATTTGGTGTAACCTAGTTGCAGTCCAAGAAGGAGAGCAACAACTTTTAAATCCGAACATATCGATCAGTTACATTTTTTATATTCAATTTTTTCCAATATAAATTTCATAACTTCGTAGGTTTCTTTTAAATTCACACCATGCGCTAGAGGTATTGAAGGAAACTTATTACCATTATGAAGCAATACAGCTTTCAAACTAGCCTTTGATGCGTCGATGAATAGCCGCCATTCTTCGGTTTTGTGCTCATAACCCAGTGACAGCATTAAGCCATTAATATCATTACAATACACGAAGTTATCGGCTTTCGAAAAATAAGGAACAAATTCACTTTGTCGCGTACGGTACTCTGTAATTTTTACCTCAGGCTTGAGCAGATTCCACTGCTTTAACCTTGATCTCAGTATTTCAGACTTTTGTTTTGACAAATCCAAGTCTCTGACGAGGTCATTAAGCTCAACCTGGCTGATGAGATGTGGTGCATCAGAAAATGTACGGTGCTCAAATTCGGGATCATCCATGATTTCTTCTGAACAATATGACGAACTTATTTCTGTGTCCGAAAAGCCTCTGGAAGGTGGCTTTGGAACTGGCAGAATTTCTGTATGAGGTGCTGGTCTTGTTACAGAAGAGACATCTGCATATTTTATGGAATGCTTTGATCTTCGAAAAAATCCCTTCACATTGGTGCAACAAAAGTAACAATCTGTGTGATTCTGGGGCTCTCTGCATATCATAGGCATTCCAAAAGGCATTGCAGAAAATGACCCGTTAAACCAACCAGTTAGCTAAGGCAGCAAATGTGTGGTGCCCAGAGTTTATCCTGATGGTTTATTTTAAATTTAAAATAAGAAAAGCAACACTTTTCAATGAATGGCTTTATTTTCTTTTTTCGGAAACTTGGTGTAAATTCTCCACAAATATAGCAGAATAAATCTGGATAATTAACACAAGATCGTGGCATTTTATCACTTTAATGCACTTTAATATTCTTCTTACGCAAATTATTTATTTTTTTAAATTACTAACAGAAAAACCGATTTAAACGATGTGCGGATTCTATTAGAACTGGCCTCGTTCGATAAAGATGTAAAAGTGTGTGCCGTTAGGTTGCTGTACGTGACCTTAGCAAAATATTATTTTTCCCGTTATCTATAGATCGAGTACTATAAGAAACACTATTCAGTATGTCCGAGTATTTTTCATTGTTGCCCACTGTTATTAAAGAGATGAAACAAACATTTTTTTTTTGCGAAAATGTGTTTATTTAACCTTAAATCATGAGATCAAACTGAGAAAAAAAATTATTTACTTATATTTTAGAAGTTACATATATAAGCCATATATGGCTTCCTAGGAACTGTAGCTAAGATTCAGTCAGTCATACATATATGGCTTCGTATCCAAATACTTATACTTCCTGAAATTCTTTATAACAATTGCGTTTGTCATTATGACACAAAAAAAAAACATTACATGTTTCACAGAATGTGAAAGAACGAAATGTGGAACAATATTGGCATAGTTGTCGGGCGTTCTTCTTCCAAATCGGATAATGGCAAATCCCATCAGAAAGTACCAAATCCAAAGGCATACCTTGATGTCTAGCAGGAGTTTATCGTGGATTTTTCGCGTGTACTGGAGAGTCAGGCAAACCGGAGGGAGTGCCGCTCCGTCTGGATGTCGGTGTTCCGAGACTACTTGATGGACGACCACGCTTTTTTGTAATAACAGGTTTCCCTGACTTTCGCATATGCTCGGAAACAGCGAGCTTAAGATCATATAAAGACATGTAGGTGTTTCCGTCTGCATTGATTCAGTGCCATAACAACCAAGCATTTACAAGGGATATGTCCACCATGTGAAAAAAAATCCTTTTATACCACTGACGAGACCGCAAATGGATTCTGTAATAACCCAGCATGGAGTCAAGTAAATCGACTCCTCCCATATGCTGGTTATAAACATCGACACCTTGGGGAGAAGTTAGGCAAACATATTTTTTATCCTGTCGAACACAGCTTCGTTTTGTTGTCGTTGACTCGCTTCCAACGTAGCCTGAAAGAAGGTTCACATTCGTGTTATCAAACCAGGAAACCAGGCCTAACTTCACTTCATCTATGACTGCTACTTTTTCTTCCATGCTTCCGCTACTTCGCTTCTTCAGTTCCTTTTCTGTAGGCATATTTGAGTTTAACACACGATTGAGTTGCACAGTTCCTAAGAGAAGTAAACTTGAAGACTTGAGCTGTAGAACCAGTTATCAAAACGAATCTTGTAGTTTTGATGTCGTGGAACTATGGATGCGAATCAAGTGACCGCATTTGAGCTTACGCCAAGATCTGGTGCGTCTGAAGGGTACGAATTGCTTTAGTCTCCAGCAAAGATATCGAAGTCATAGCTAAAGCTACTAACGCCGCTCAGGACTTGATTTTTGCAACCCCATTTGTGAGGTTTAGCTGAGTTATATTGTTTTTAATTCGTGACGACAGGACATAAAGATGACAATGCCTATAAATTTTTTCCATTTCGTCTTTCGTGATCATTGCTGGATTGTTGATATTGTCTTGAAAAGATTTGAGGTTAGATTGCTCAGTAATATTATGACTTAATATTAATTAATCATATCAGCTATAAACAAGAACTTGAAAACGTCTGCAGGAGAATTCAGTTGTTTTAAAGTATCCGGTAAATCTATGTTACCCAAGAATTGTAAATTGTTACAATTGTTACATCGTAAGCTGGCATTTTTCCTTTTTTTCCAAATAACCCTTGTAGCAGTTTTTCCTCTGGATTTGGATGTAGTTCCAGACTGTAAATTTATGAAAGGTACGTCATCTTCTTCAGAAAAATCAGAGTCAGACTCGGGTAGGATAATGTGCTTTTTTGGAACTGAACTAAGATCATCATCACAATCGGAATCAATGTCATCATCACTCACGTTTCCATCAACACTAATAGTATTAACATGCTTAGCAGAGCTGTACAACCGTTCTGGTTGCATTTCTGGAATAATTAATGCAAATTTGGAAAAGTGAGAAAAAAAAAAACACAAAAAAAGCTAAAATTAATGTTTTCCCGTATTTAAGAAAGTCCAGAGGATGTAGTTTTATTTTTTTCACCACTTTACTCACCTTTTTGATATTTATTTTTTAATTACTACTCACAATTTTTTCAATGCACCCGGCCCGTCGCACGCGGTGAACATAACCTTTAAAATATTCGACAGTCAGTTCAGTTCAGTTTTTATGCATTTTTATTTATATTACTTAATTTACACTTAAATGCTAGACAAAAAAATGCTTAAAAGTTAGCTTAATTAACTTATAATTATCTTATTCTAACTTACTGGCCCCATGCGGGCAATCTAAGTTAAACCTAGCACTTAAACTATGTCTTTCGCCGTATCTTACAGTCTATATTTATTTTTACATTCATTGAAACTAAAACTAAGAAAATAAATTTTATGCAAAAACTTAGTAAATGGAGGGTTTTTTTTTTAATAGTATTATAAAAACTTAAAACTAAAAACTTACAGACTACCTAAAAATAAATCTTAATCTACTTAACCTACTTACATCTAATACATTATATATATATACATTATATATATATACCTAATATATAGATATATGTATATATATATATGTTTTTTTTTTATAATTTTTTATTTTTTATTAATTTTTTTGTTTTTGTTTTTATGTATTTTTTTTTCTTAAATCTAACTTACCCCTACTTAAAACTATGTAACCCGGCCATGGCTAAAAAAAAATTAGGCGACCCACTTTGCTTCCAAGCTACCAAGTATTGGAGGAATTCGACGACGAAGCATCCCCTCCTTCTAAAAGCCACCAAAATTGTTGGTGCTGCCGAGCAACATCCCTCATGTCGCGACTCCCTACCGCTCTACTGAACCGGAGACGCTCCGCACTGCCGTGTGCGACGTCTCTGTCGTAGTTGAGTCGCCTGTCCGCAGCTGTTCGAGCAACGTGGAAGATTAGCGGCACAGCCAATCTGTCCTGGATCAGACCTTTGCTATCAAGGTAGAGAAACGCTTCTGGAGGAACATAGCCGTCTAAGCGAACTCTCTCATGATACATATAATTAGGGTAGTAAGCCCCAGAGATCAGGTTGTTCGACGATGTCATTGCTCTTGCAATGTGCCTTCGAGTCAACTTAATAACAAAATTATCCACTCTTATTAGGTTCGCCCTATTGTATAAGACCTCATTGCGATAGAATTTTATGTACTCAGACTCTGGTGTTCGGTATAACCGAAGAAAAGCCCTAAGGCAAGCCCTCTCAAACACCCGAATCTTTTCCAATAAACTTGCTCTCACGTTGAACCACACGGGACATCCAAACACAAGCATAGGCCGGATAAGGGCCATGTAGCAGATCATTTTAACCCTCGCATCGAGTTGGCTGTTGTAAAACAGTCTCCTTGTAAGGGCAAAAGCACCTCTGGCTCTGGCCAGAGCAACATCTATATGTTTGTTAAAATATAGATATTGATCTAGCCAGATCCCAAGGTATCTGACTACATTTCGACAGGCAAGTGGTTGTCCATGTTGTCCGATGATAGAGAACTTTCGCCAATTCTTTCTGGTATCCCTAGAGGCCCCAGACAAAGGCGTCCTAAACAGAATGGTTTCCGACTTCTGAAAGTTGATTTTCAACTTCCAGTCATCGCAATATTGCTTAATTTTGTCGAAGTCTCGTTGCAAAAGTGTATTAATGACCTCAATCTTTGGACCTGATCTGTACGCGATTAAGTCGTCTGCGTACGCTATGGCATGGTGAAGTGAACCCATCAGATCACTTGTGTAAATGTTGAATAGGATCGGCGAATTTACCGCACCTTGTTGCAGACCGTTTTTAATGTTAAATATTCCAGCAGAAGTCACATCGCCATTCTTCACGATGAACTGTCTACTAGAGAGCATATCAAAGAGAATATACAGCAGTGGTTTACTAATGCCCAACCTGTCCAGCTTGAAAAAGAGTCCTTCTAACCATACGGTATCGAAGGCCTTCTCCAAGTCAATCAGGCAGGCACCAGTGCACTGGTTCTTGCTTTTGTTCCATTGGATATCAGAAACCAGTTTAGACGCGGCATGAATGATATCATGCCCCGCCTTAAAACCGAATTGATTATCCGAAACTATTTGTTTGTCCTCAACCCACTTAGTCAGGACTCTATTGATCACCTTCTCGAAAACCTTACTGATGTTTGGAAGAAGACTGATCGAGCGGAGATTCGCCGGATTGGAAGTATCTTTATCCCTTTTGGGAATGGGATGAACCACCGCAGTTTTCCAATGCGCTGGATAATGTGCATTATTCATTGCATTATTAAACAGGGTGGTATAAATGTCCACCGCTTCTAGTGGGAGATGTCGAAGCACAATGTTCGGTATTTCGTCGGTTCCCACTGATTTCTTACTTCTAAGTGATTCGAAGATCGTTTGGAGCTCTTCCTTCGAAATTAACGGTGGTAATACCCTTTCGTTGGTGATGACATTATTTGCCATATTCTCGTCATTGAACTGGGTGAAACCCGAGCTCTCGAATCGCCAATTCGCAATTTCATTTCGTAGGCAGGTATTGTGCACAAGGACTCGACTCTCCAGGTCGTAGTTCGGGCCAATGATGTCATTCGCCTTGTACACTTCCTGGAAAGTCGCTCCTATAGCCTCTACCTTCTCCTGCGGATCCTCGACCACAAAGAAGTTGTCATCATCAACTGCCTCATTTGGATCAATGCCTGCTGCTACAAGTATTTGTTCGTTGTTCGTCGTTCGGGCGATTCTAAGACATGGAAGGTCGTTTTGATTATTTCTCCGAAATATCTTATTTATTTGCGGGAACATACTCGGGTTGCTGGTGTTTACAGCCCGAATTTTATTGTTCCAATACAAACTTACAGAATTTCTGTAATTTTCCTTTATTAATATCTATATGTTTTTAATCGACGACTTCAATGTTATGATCTCCGGGTTATGTCTGTCAGTAAACTGTCTGTACAAGGTTTTAAGTCTTGACAGCAGTCTACTTTTATGTCGGTGCAGTGCGTCAATAGTTGCGTTGCGGAATAAGTCTTCTTCGTCAGTGTGTTGATACCGAGGTATCGTTTTGTCCATTGTTCGTTTAATTGTCTCGTCCATTAGTCTAAGATACCTGTCAATCTCCTCGTTTGACAGATTTCTATTGGACGGTGGGTAGAGCGAATTCGAGGAGAGTGCTCTCGTCAGCGTTCTGGAGAAGTGTGTCCAACGCACCCTACTATAATTGTAGGAATACCTTTGAACAAACTCTTCCAATTCCGCAGTTTCGTTGGGAACAGTTATTTCGGTGCTGAGACCGCAATGGTCACTGTCATACACGAAAGTTCGTAGACAGTTTGTAGTCTGTTGGTTAGTGCATGTCAGTTGTATTCGTGAGTCGAACAGTAGAAGATCCAAATAGGACCCGTGTCTGGGAAACGACGGACTATCCGTCGCCTTCAGCCCGAGTCGATACATTATGCTGTGTTGACCCCACCAATTGAATAGTAGATTCCCTCTAGTATTTGGTATATTATTTCCCCATTCACTATGTTTGGCGTTGAAATCTCCGCCGATAATAAAATAGTTGTCTTCCAATTCCAGCCTCAGGAATCGAAAAAGTGTCTCGAGCTCTGAGATGAATAAGGTGGATTGAGTAGCCTTAGGTGCATAGACAGACACCATGTACAACCGCTTTCCACTACGGAGAGGGATGTACATGACGCATGCTTCCAGCACCCGAAACCTACGTACCACACGACTGTATACTCTTTTGAAACGCAGTCTCTTTCTTACAAAGATCGCAACGCCTCCTCCTTGAATGGAATTGGGTCGGTTTCTTCGTAATATTTCATAAATTCTGTGCCTCATCTTGTGTCTTTTGGTAAGCTTAGTTTCGCTAACCAAAAGCGCATCAGGGGCTTGGTCTTTAAGCAACTTAAATACTGCGGCTCGTCGTTCGAGCCTAATCAATGAATTAACATTCACTGCAAGGACCTTCAGAGTTTGCTCCGCCATGTACGTACCCATTACGACTGAAGGTGCGTTAGGCCCGGCAGCAGCGAGTAAATTTGATCCACCCGTGTAGCCTGTTCTTGTATTTGACGTTGAAGCTGAGCCATCTGCCCCTGAATAGAGAGCAAGATAGCTAGCATGTCAGTTGCAGGTTCCGGTGCTCTAGGCGCTGAGTCCTGAGAAGCAACCTTCGCTTGTTGTGTCGTATTTCCCCTACCTGCCGCCATTTGGGCGTAGGTAACATGGGGTGTAACGGCTGGTGTTTGTGCCTGCACGAGTGGACGTTTAACTTCCACTTTCTGCTGCCGAGCCAGATTTACTCTTTTTATGTATTGGAATTTGGGACAACCCCGATAGTTTGCGGTGTGTCCCGTGTTCCTACATAAAGCACAAGAGAGTTGGCTTTTTTCCGACGCTCCGTCCTTACCTAGAGCGCATTCCTCTGACTTGTGGTTCTTTCCACACTTCACGCATCGAGGCTGCATTTCGCAGTTCGACGCAGCGTGCCCGAACCTTTGGCAGCGAACACATTGTAAAATGTTTTCACTCCTCTTTAATTTTTCCCAGTGTACAACCTGGTAGTCTAGGACTTTTATGCTCCTTAGACCATCCAGTTTGCTGTTGGGACTTAGCTGGACCAGGAAAAACGGTAGTTTCCGCTTCTCCCTTCTGGCTCTAGCCGTGACGAATGGCTTAACCCCCACGAATTTGAGCTCTTCGCACTCCTTTTCTTTAAGCAGTGCAAGGAGCTGCTCCGGATCCGTAGACGGCTCTAATCCCCTCAGCAGCATAGTTTGCAGCTTCTCCCCCTTCGGGGTGTAGGAGAAGAACTCCGTCGTCGAATCCTTCAAGAAATTTCTAACTTTATGATAGCGCTCCACTGTGTTACAGTGGATCGCATGCCTATCTAATGATAATCTTTTTATAAAAAAATTGTTGCCTATGGCCGACTTACATAGTTCTATCGTGTCCTTGAGTTCCATCTTATAAGTGTTTATAGGTGGAACCCTTACTTTTGAAATCTTTTGTTGTTGTTGTTGTTGTTGTTGTGGTTGCTTTTGTTGTTGGTGCTGCTGCTGCTGTTGCTGTGGTTGCTTTTGTTGCTGTGATTTCCGTACTTGTTGTTGGTGGCTCTTCTGCAGCTGCTGTTGTCGTTGTTGTTGTGGTGCCTACTGATATATTTTCTGAGCCTGTGTAGGTGCAGGCTACTGGTTTTGTTTTTGTTTGTGTGGCTGCTGAGAGTCGAGAAGATCTCCTAGCTGTTCCTTCTCCCTTCTTGCTATTTGCTTAGCTTTAATAGCTAGCACTCTTTGCTGGAGCTCTTTAATGTTGGCGTGAATCCTTTCCACCTCCTCTTCTTCATCATCTGACTCAGAAGCCGCCAGAGATGCGAACATGTTATTAACTTCTTCTCTACCATCAGGCACATATGGGAGATGCTCACTAGCTGCCTTTTGTCTTGTTTGCTGCCGTGCTGCTGCTCTTGTTGTTATAGCGCGAACCTCTTCCCTCGCTCCGTCAGGCAGCTTTCCTGTTGATGCTGAGAGGGAACTGCGCTTCAATGAATTCGGAGCAGACTTCATCTTCCTCCTTCTCTTCATCTTTGGCTCAACCGCTACCGCTAGTTGGCTTGACCCACTGGATACATCGCCTGACTTTTCAGCTGGTCCCGCTATTGGCATAGCGGGACGCTCTTCCGAATGCATCGCGTGATGTTGATTGTTCACTTTTTATTATTTTTAAATTAAAAATATATAAAAAAAAAAAAAAGAAAACAAAAAAAAAAATTTTATTTCACTCGCAGTCGAACCCACGACCTATTATATGTCGACCGAACACACTGCTAATTGGAGACTATGTAACACTTTTCAAATGTCTTTCTTTTAGTTTTTACTAATCAATCGCAAACCGAAACACGTTTAAACACTGCGGAGGTCTATGAACGACTGAAAAATATTCGACAGATCACAATTGCAATGTACACATTACTAACGGTCTGTTTTACGATGAAACTCTGGTTTAGTTTTTTGTGATGATTACATACATATAAAAAGATCATAAACTTCGGAGTCCAAATATGGCTTCGTTTGTGGTATAGCCCCTTACCAAATTCATTAAATTCAATTTCCATTTGCAGAGTTGTGCTAAGAATATTAATACTCTTCTTCATTTGGACAACATCTTTACAAAGGACGAACTTCGACTAATTTGGTAGGATCGGTGTTGCTAAGTAGATCGCGAAGTTTGAAGTTTTACGTTATCTCAAAATGCCGTTCATGAAAACCACTCGAAAATCTTTTCTCTCGAAACTAACAATGGATTTTCAAACGCCATTTAAAAAATCTATACTCTTCCGTCGTGCTACAGTACTGGACAAATAAGTGCTTTCGCAGTTGTTCCTGATAGGGATCTATTTTTCAGTTAATTTTTTTACTTGGTTTGCCCGGTGGAGCCACTTATTTCAGTTAACATCAGATTTCAGATAGATAAAATATTATACTATCTTCAAAATTGCCTCTTGGTGAAGATAATTTTATCTAGTCGATAGTTTTTAAAGGTACTTCGTTTTGTCCTGGTATGGTACTAAAC
Source organism: Volucella zonaria (assembly GCA_963966105.1). NCBI lineage: Eukaryota > Metazoa > Arthropoda > Insecta > Diptera > Syrphidae > Volucella > Volucella zonaria. Next base: position 8,974,845 of record OZ014530.1, read on the forward strand.
CTTTGTCCGAAACAGAGTCGGGGAGATTCAACGATTGATAAAGGTCGAGATATAGAACTATGTTCCTACCCATCACAATCCTGCTGACCTGGTCTCCCGAAAAATACTGCCAACAGAATTAGTCCGGGCCAAGTTATGGTGGAATGCACCCAACTTCTTAAAGGTTTGATGGGACTTTGACTTCCCAGATCAACCTGCTAACTTCGACACCGAGGATGGAAAGAAAACCATCAAGGCTCATCACACCAATGTCACCGATAGTAGGATCAATCATCCTTCCTACTTCCTACTATCCTTCGATTTTCTAACCTTACCCGACTTTTAAAAATTACCGCCTATTGCCAAAGATTTGGATCAAACTGCCGAAAACAAATTGCGGAACGAATTTGTGGACCCATAATTCCTTCGGAACTCTAAGCACCAACAAAGACTCTAATACGCGTAGCTCAACTCGAAATGTTTCCTCAAGGCATCGACAAGAGCGGGGGTATGGGTCCTTAAATCCATTTACGGATTGTGAAGGCATCATTCGAGTCGGAGGAAGACTTAAAAACGCCGATCTCTTTCATGTGGCCAAGATGAAGTTATTCTTCGAGGCATTGAGTATATCGCTTTTTTAATTGTTGATTTGCTTCTAATCTTCTTTCCAGGCCTTTAAAATGATCGAGAGCACCTTCCTTTAATCTGCCCAGCATAGGATGTACATCTTCCTTAAATGGAAGCGCCACTTGAAACGACCGTCAGCAGGACGTCGAACATTGTTAACGAATTGTGTTTTACACTCGATGTCTTCAGGACATTGGTACTGTTGGTGAGTTATCTCTTCTAATTCCCAGGTGTTGATCCTCTGGGTCATTATTGGAGCTTTTCCAAATAGGATCCATCCTAATTTGGTCTTCCGAGCTATGGGTAAATCCCTCTGTGTTGGTCGGGCGATGGCTGGCAACAAAATATCAGCTAGAACATCACTGCCCAGCAATACATCTACTTTGGTTGACTGATTGAAATTAGGATCTGCCAAAGTCAACCTATTCAGGTGTTCCCAACCTGTAATTCCCAAAGTCTGGGTCGGAAGATGCCCAGACAGCGACTTAAGAACAAGAGCTTGAGTAGACGCTCTAAAAGATGAGATGGGTGATGCGAAGCGAAAGAAATATCCACCACCATTGAGCAGACGCCGCTGCTGACCAAACCCAACTCAGAAACTTCGACAGAGGTTGGCTTTGACGGTAGATAAAGAAGTTGAACAGCTGATGTTGTTATGAAACTGGCCTCTGATCCTGAGTCTAAGAATGCTCGTAAAGAAATTGGTTCCCCTGTCACCGAGGAAACTTTGATAAGGGCAGTTACCAATAATACCTGTGCTCTTGGATTTGTGGATTTGTAGAGTAGACTGTGTTGACGTTCGGTTGATACACTGTTGTTTCCGAGGCTAGAAAGGTTGGCGCAGCTGTGTTCGTCAAAGATGTAGTTGGAGCCGGAGTGTATCCTTGTGGAATAAAAGAATTCGTTTGGCCTGCCGATGGATTGCTTTTAAAATGAAGGAGAGAATGGTGTGGTTGTTGGCAGTAATACGAGTAGCATCGTCGACTACTCGGACAATACTCAAAGGTATGGCTATATGCTAAACAATTTCGACAAACCCCTACTCTATTTACCTGTTTACATCTATCAGAAATACTTAATTTCAGAAACTTGCTGCATTTTCTAATCGCGTGTTGATCTTTGCTGCAAATTTTACAGGAGTACTAATGGATGTTGGTTGCTGTATGCGGAACGTTTCGATGAGATGCAGGCTTGCTGGATTTTGAATCTATTGGTACTTGCTGCTGGTTGACTGCCTCCAAAGTTAGGAACCTTATCTCCGAAAAGTGAGTAAATTCAGCAAATGTAGGCAATTCTTTGCTATCTGATTTGGAACCTAACTTCTCCTCCCATAAATGTTGTGTTTTTTCAGGCAGTTTTTGCAGAAGTATAAAACTTACCAACACATCCCAATGTTCAACGGGAACCTTCAAGTTAACCAAGCTGTGGATGACTTTGGTTGTGGTGTCTAACAACTGTTTAATGAATTCTGCAAGTTCTTTGGAAATTGACATTTGATTGAACAAATTGGGTGTTCACCAGAAAACGTTGATGATCGTATCGATCTTTTAAGATTTCCCATGCCTTTGAATAATCGCCGCTAGCTAAGCCCAGGTGAGCTAGGAGTTTATCAGCTTCACCCGACACACTCGATTTTAAATAGTGCATCTTTTGGATTTCAGATTGCGACGCAATGTGGTGTATCAATGAGATAAGGAGATCACGAAAGGCGCACCAGGTCTCGTAGCTGCAGAAAAAGTCGGCAAGTTTATTTTTGCTAGCCTTATTTCAGCTCATCTGGACGTAGTTGGTACAACCTCCCTTGTATCTTGTGAGTTTTCGATCTGTAACGCATTGGAAGCCTTTGCGTTGTCGATGAAAGCAAGGAGATCGCTGCGATATTCGAGAGATCCTTCTCTGATCTCGTCGTAGATCACCTCCGCTGCTGATTCCTTTTGCATATTGTCGTCACCTAATGAAGAAAGCACCTTTTCATATTCTACTTCCGCCGTCTCAATAGTTTTTCCAGCAAGAACAATCGACCCGTCAAATAATTCACCGTACTACTGGCCAAACCTGTCTTAGCAAAATTCGAAGTGTCCTTCTCTAACTCTTTTAAAGTTTTTTCCAATGCGTTGCCTTTCATTTTATATATGGTATATATATATTTTTTGTTTAGATGGTATATACATATGTATTAAGCATACACACTTAATAACTAATATATTAAATAAGTAAGAACAAAGAAAGTGTACTTACTTGTTTTTATTGAATTCCAGCGGACAGAAAGTCTCCGGCAATACAACAACGACAAGGGATGAAAAGTTTGGTGCAGCAACTCAGCAATAATTTAAAATGAGATCTTTGATGCAGAATCGTCCAGCAGATAGATGGCTCTCTATAGATGGTTTCCAGTGTGAAATACTCAAGTCGATGCAATATGCGAGGTTTAATTGTCCAGTCGACGAACAATCTTGGGGGTACAATTGTCCACGGAAAGAGCACACAGGTGTAAAAAACAAAAACCGGAACAATACTTTTCCAAACAGTTCCCTTCAAAGTAATTCCCATCGACTGCAACACACTTATGACAGCGCTTGATCCAATCCTCGAAACATATTTTATGTTCGGTTTTCGGTATGTCCATCAGTCCTTTCTTTTCCTGCGATTTTTCCATTACTTCCTTTCGGCTGCTGAAATGCGCTCCCCGAAGTGGTTTTTTAACTTGATTGAACAGAAAGAAGCCACAGTTAGCCCAATCAGTTGAATTCGGTGGCTGTTGGACGGCACTCGTATTTGTTGCATTTTTCGTCTAAAAATTACGAATAATGATGGCACTGTGCGACGGTGCGTTATCATGGTGCAAAATTCACGAGTTTTCTGCTCAAAATTCTGGTCTCTTTCGGCGAATTGCTTCACTCAAACGTTTCATAACGCCCAAATAATACTCTTTGTGTACTGTCTGGTCTTCTGGCAAAAATTCATGATACACTACATCCATGAAAACCGTGAGCATTGCCTTCTTTTTTGATTGAAAACGACGTGGTTGTTTTGGAACGTCATTCACTTGCCTGATGTCTGGATTGCGTGATAAACCCACGTCTCGTCTCCAGTAATGATCCTTTTGATGAATATGGGATCGGATTCAGCCTCGCAAATCATCTCTTTTGCGACGTCAACACGGTCTTTTTTTGCATGAAATTGAGGTCTTTTGGCACCAACTTTGCTGCTACACGACGGAAATCCAAATCATTAACCAAAATGTCTTGGACAGATGAATAGGCAATATTCAAGTCCTCCACTATTTCTCTGATCGTTAATTTGCGGTTATTGACCAACATTTCTTTTACTCGTACTTCATCAATGTTTTCGTCGGTTTTCGATGTCGATGGTCTGCCACTGCGTTCATCATCTTCGATGGACTCACGACCACTTTTGAAGCGCTCGTGCCACTGGTAAACGACCGTTTTCTTTAGAGAATTGTTTCCGAAACACTTTTCCAACATTTCTAACGTTCGCGCACCATTAAATCCGTTTTTCACGCAAAATTTAATACAAGTTTAAATACATTTCTAAAATTGTAAAAAATCGCCAACACACACAAAGATAGATGTACTCTTGGTAACGTAACTTTTGCAAATTTCAAGCTATGATGCTAAGATTTAGAAAGAATGTCAGCAACAGATTTACCAACTTAACAAAAAAAAACAAAACTCAAATCTGAAGAATGGGAGCGCCACACGGTGGTTATTTCTTGATAGTTCAGGATTACTAAAAATGGAATGCTATACGAAAAAACAATGCGTTTTCATTGTTGAACTATATTTGAAAAGCAAATACGGTTTGCCAGCTACAGATCACAATTTTCGTACAAAATATTGTCGGAATAGTCATTTAACTTCGTCAACTGTGAAGAGATTAATTCAAAAATTCAGGGAGACTGGATCAATTACTGATATTAAAGACTCAGGACGGCCTTAAACAAGTTTTTCCACATAAAACGTCGAAGCAGTTTGTGAGAGTGCTGCTGAGATTCCAAGAACATTAGTTCGGCTTCGTGGTCAAGAATTGGACATTTCAAGAAGTTCCTTACAGAGTATTCTCTTGAAAGATTTGCACCTTCATGCATACAAGGTGCAGTTTACTCAAGAACCACGAACAGCGAAGAAAGTTTGCTGAATGGGTTATGGAACAACAATAAGTGGATGATGATTTTTCAAACAAACTCTTCTTTAGCTATAAGGCTCATATTTATCTTGATGGTTCAGAAAATCCGCGAGTTATTTTTGAGAAACAAATGTATCCACAATGTGTCACTGGGCTGCAAGCATCATCGTACCATTCTTCTTTGCGACTGGTCAGGCAATAAGAGTTAATTGTGTGTCTGTCGCTACATAATAATCTAATTTTTTCTTCCTAAATTGCAATATATGGATTGGACCATATGTGCATTCAACAAGACGGAGCCACATGCAATACAGCTCAAGAAAAAAAATCGATTACTGCATTATCAATTGTGTGGTCGTGTAATTTGCTGTTTTGGTGATTAGAATTGTCCGCCCAGACCATGCGATATTTTTTTTTTTTTGAGGTTTTTCGAAGTCTAAGGTTTATACCAACACCCACGTCTTAAAGAAGCAAATTGAGCGCTATATCAACGAAATCCTGTCACATTTACGCAAAACTGTCATGAACAATTTCAACAAAAGATTGCGTAGGTATGTGCCAGCAAAGTCATGGAGGCCATTTACCCGAAATGCTATTCTATATATAACCCAATACGCATACTTTATAAATCACAAAAAAAAAATACAATTATTAATTAAAATCCGGTGTTTTATATCAAAATTAGTTCTTGCGTAAATTTTGGGACACCATCTAGATCCTCGATATCCCACAATAGCCTTTGTGGGTGGAACTGTTTAAAAATAGGTCAATTACTACGTTTTCTTTAAATTGTACCCATATCCCGAAAGAAAAGAATCTTGGTTGAATTTCACTGAAAAACAAACGCACAACACTAATTGGGTCGTTCCGATGAGCTTCACTAAATTTAAAATATTTGTAAATCGACCTTCCATTGTTACACAGACATTAAACCAAAGCTGGTTACAAGGGTCCAATTTTGCGAAACCCTTTTTCGTTGTACTTTAAATCAATTATTGACAATAGGGGTATGAATATTGTCTCGTCATTGGTTTAAACGTCATACCAAAATGCTGTTACGCTGAGAGGGTTACATGGAAATAAAGAGTAGATACAACTGTGTTCCAGGAAATAATTCAGGGTAGGAGTTGTGACTCGCGTGCCTTTCTTGACCTTTTACGAGTTTCCACATAATTTAAAAAAAAAGATTATAATTAATTTTTCCTTGTAGTCGTATGTCTCTCACAGTTGAATAGGTATTCAGAATCCCATTTCTCTTACGTACGATGAGAAGTTAAAGCTGAAAGGAACCGTAAACTGCCAGTAAACATACTTTTTTCACTTGCAAACCAACTTAAATTTCAAACAATCTTAAATGTTACCTAAAGAAATCAACTCCAATTACCACAAGACAACACACTATAATTAATCCTCCTGCTTCGTTATCATCAGCTCACCATACCTGTAGACGAAAGAAAGGGACTCTCCATCCATTTCGAAGATACAAAACCGCAAAACACCTGTATACAAAGTTCGCATGCATGTCGTATGAGTGTGAGATAATAAGATTTACCGCTAACATCCTTCTTTTGGTGCCAAAAGGTGTGCTACAGGATATATTCTCTTCGGTTACCTTACATATCAGGATCGCTCGCCATGAACTTGTGGGAGTATCTGATATGGCATTTAATGCATCATGTTGCAGTGATCGATTGGATGAATCCAAAAATTCAATTTTCTCTTTAAAATAGAGTACGAGTTGGCAACTCAAACAGAGCAGGTAATACATAAGGAAGGATGCCATCAACCAACCGTCATACCACCCAGCACCTTGCACCTTGCAATTTGGAGTACCACTTAAATTCTTGTCTTGGTTTGGTTTTATTTTTTTTTTAGGTTTTTGAGGTTCTGCTAGAGAAAAAGACATATTGAAGCACTGAAGGGGGATGTTTTTGCTTGATAGGTGGCAGATGCAGTGAACGTCAGTTATTTTCATGGAAATTGCTTTACTTGAAGGCTATTGCACCTGACTGTGTTAAATAATCCAAAGCAATTAATTTAAGGGATTATTGTTTCAGTTTTGTTATATCGATTTTAGCCTTCATTGACTTAAATGGAAAAAGAGAAAGGCTTCGTTATTTCATTATACACATATTAATGTACAATATTACTGGATTCAGGATTTAGATTAAGTAGGACAAAATTACCTGTCAGGGTTGGTCAAAAGTCATCAAGTTTATTGGTTCAGCAAAATTGTTGGCTCGTAAAGAACCATTCTTCAGAAATTGAACGATGCTCCGTGGTAAATAACTACAGTATAACTGCACTGTAACTATCTGAAGACGTCTCTAGTTAAGGTAATATGAATGCCTAAATCTCTCAAATTAAAGGTAAATATATGTATGTCAGCCAAGCATATGCAAATAAACCAAATCACAAATCTGTGAGGATCATGCATGTTAGCTCTAAGTATGAAGTTGTGTTGATGAAAGGTTAAAGATGCCTTGTGTACACATGTATTTCAAGAACATTGCTCAAGGCCAGACAACCAACAGGCTTTTCTTTTATCTTATAAACATGTAAGACTTTAAACCGCTCCCTTCATCTATTGGTTCAACAAAAGTAAGCGCCGTAAGTTCGACTTTAAACGCTGTATATATGCTATTACTCCGTGTATTATTCAAGCCTCAAAATGGCACCCGAAAAACAAACCATAAGTTCTTTCCACTTTCTCTTTGACTACATAGTTAGGCCTTATTTGCTCATTATAACTCTCTTGAATTTAAGCGCTAGTATGAGCTATGATACCTAAACTGTGTGAATTAACAGTTCGTTTTACGTAACTTTTATAAAACTCTTAGCTATAGCGCAATGTGCAATGTCTGTCAATTTGAGACTGATAAACACTTTTCAGCATTAGTGCGCTCACTGGAATTGGATGGATATAGTGATCGCAATCGCGCTTACATCCAGTAGTTTTAGCCATCATAACTTAAACATCGACTATCGATCAATTATTTATATGAAGTAGAGCATAGGTCTTTGTTCTGCTTTTTCTTTTTATCGGAATAGATCACACAGGCAAAGAGCTATAACCTTCTCCAGGAGCTTTTTTTCAGCCAAAGAACTAGTTCATTGTACTTTTAATGGAAATGCTCAGTAAAAGATTCAATGATAAAGTGCCTATGGTACCAGAACCCACCACGTCAGCTGTAAATACCTGCGGTCTGATGTGAGCGTAAGCCAGATATTCACAGAGGTAATGCTCATCATTTTCATAGCAAGCATTGTTTTATCACTTATGCATAGCACATAGCAAGTGCTTAGCAAATGTGTAGTACCCCAACACGACGACAGTAAGAAACCTGCAGGTTTCCTACAGATCTGACAGACAAGTGTATCTAGACTTCCTACTCCGTTCAGTGATTTCTTGCATTCTTGAACTAGCTTGGAGTCGTGAGCAAGGCTGTAAGTGCAGCTTGGCTTTGGTTACAGATGCAAATGCTTCACCACCTCCACTGATTCTTCACAAGTTTGTTGCGATCAGGATTACGTATTCTCCGCTTGGAAGATAGATGGAAGTTTCCCTAACGAGGAGCGATATCTAACGGTATCGTTCTCCAGAAAGACACCAGCGTCTCATCCTATATCGGCTTTGCAACCATGCGTGAATCCCCGACTATATTCCTTTTCTGGCTCAAATTCCGACCGAAATCAATCTTGAGCACAGGGAAAGTCGATTTTATAGTGTTTCGACAGAAGGAGTCATAAGACAGAGTCGGCGCAAAAGGTCACTCCCTAAAGTTGATTCTCCATGCCAACTCATTCACAATAGTCTCAACCTTTATCTCTTCTTCTGATAATCTTGACTTTGTTTCAATTCCAATAGGTCTATGTACGTAATGTGCCGCTACATTCTCCCAGCTCAACCCATTTGAATCCTAAATCATTTCTATTAAAGCGGTTATCCAACTAGATGGTCTAAGTGATTCCATCAACCATATCCTTATTTTTGGTGACTTTAATCTGCCTCTGCTGAAGTGGGTTATATCGAATGATCAATTCTTTTTTACTGCTGTAAACGCTAGTTCAACCAAAGAATGTCTTGGTTGATCGTATAACAGACTCAAACCTATGCCAAGTCTCTAATTCCATCGGTAGGCAACTAGGCCTTGATTTCACAAGCGATCGCATTAACTCCACAGTAATATTTTGTCCCTTAACGCTATCAACTATTCAACTGTTTATAACTTTCTTACAACTTTCAAAAACCTAATCTTCGCAAGTTTAATATCTCTATCAGCTAATCTTCTTTTGATTCTACAAACCTAGCTCCCTCCATTTTTACAGGGAAATATTTAAATCTATTTCTCTTTATGTTCTTCTGATATAACAGAAGGCTTCGCTCTTTACGATTTACGAAACAAGAGAAATAAATTATGGGCGATTTTTTTCGCATCAATTCTTGTTCTGACAACTCTAACTATCTTGCAATCTACCACAAATTCACCCATATTTTTAAGTGGCTGTATTAGGACTTTTTTGACACAGCCTACATCAACCTTATCAACAATCTTAAGTCTTTTTTATCAATTTTGCCAATTACAAAGAAAATCTGACGTTTTACCCCTCTCTCTCTTTCGTTCAATAATATATCACTTATCGACCCAAATAAAATTTTGCAACCTTTTTTAAACAAAATCATTTCCAGAGAACTTCTTCGTACCTGGTCCCATATATTTTGAGTTCCTTCCCAGTTTCTCCATTGGCCCTCTCTCTCTATCTTTTGATGATACTCTTGTCGAAGAAAAGCTACAAAAGCTCAACGATGAATTTTTACCCGTTCCAGATGGGCTCTTCCAATATTTCTCAAAAAATGTGCCTCCAAACTTTTGCACACACTTTCCTCCCTATTTCATCTATCTCTCACCCAAGGTAAGACCTCTTCTTCTTCCGGTCCAGAAAAAGGGTTCAAAGAATAAAGTACCTAACTAGCTTCCAATTACTAAGCTTTCTCACATACCTAAAATGTTCAAAAGTATTTTATATGAAGTGCTAGGCTTTCAGTGCAAGTCTGAAAGGTTGATCATCTACATACTGCAAACTTAGTAGAATTCGTGTCCTTTGCGATTTCAGCCCTGGGAAGTGGCAACGAAATCGATGTTATTGCTACAGATTTTGCTAGGGCCTGCTATCTCATCAATTGACCCTTTTCAAATTGTCCTACCTCGGTTTTGATCCCTTATTATCAAAATGGATATCTTCTTATCTGAAGAACCATTATTATAGCGTTCGCTTTAAGTCAGTCTTCTCAATCCCATTTTTAGCCAATTCTGGTACCCCGCAGGGCAGCCATCTAGGTCTCCTTTTTTGCATTTTATTTGTAAACTAACTTGACAGGATTATTAAACTCTGCCCCCTATCCATTTACGTTGATGGCATTATGTTCTCCAAAACTATTTATTCACCCAAAGACTCTACTCTCCTTCAAGAGGACCTCGATAGGTTTGCCACTTGGTGTATAAAAAATCTCAATCCATGACTTTGTCACGTTTATAAGTCTAATCAATCTCCTCCTCGACTTTATTCTCTGCATGGCCAACCTATACCCCAAGTCTAACCCCTCTAATCCCACTAACCATCGTAATGTATGATGTCCTCGTCTCTTCTATACTCCAGCCCATAGCACTTCTTATGGTTCCAAAGTACCAATCTCTCACATGCTCCGAAAGGTTAACTCAAACCTGAAGACTTCTCGTCCCAAACCATCTCCTCCACCATTCCCTTGGTTCCTAACTCTTACATTTTGTTAGTTGTTAAATCCCAATTTTTAAGATAGATTAAGTTTGTATAAAGCCGAAGAAATGAGGGCCTCAGCCCCCGCCAAAATTATAAATTAAAGCTCCAGTGAGTATTGTACCAAATACCGCTTCTGTTTAAACAAAAGATGGCTTTGTGAGTGCAGCGCATAATATAAACATCAAGGGGAGGGAGATTCATCAATGCGTGTAAAGCGGATCCAGGAGTGCTGCGGCAAATCTCCATCCAGCCAAGGTGGACCGCTCTTTGGAGTCTGGTAAAGGAAGCAATGACTTATTTTCATGAGAGCCACCAGACAACCGACGCATAGCATATAATTGGCCTTATCATAGCCATGTAGATCCAGGGTACCTTTCTCGGCGACAGGCCCAATGTCTTGCCGATAGTTTCTTTGCACTGCAAGAAGGCCGATGACGTTTTAGAAGCTTTCGACATAAAATATTTAGTCCATAGACGTTTGTTATCGAGGATGGCACCGAAATACTTAGTTTCTTTGGAGAATTGGATGGTGATGCCTTTAAGCACTAGATGGGTCAGACCAGACGGCTTCCTCCATCTCGTAAAGAGAACTATCTCGGCTTTAAGAGGATTGACTGGAAGCCCATTTCTAGTACACCAATCGTCAATCACGTCTAGGGCTGGCTGCACTTTAGAGCTTGTGCATAGACGTCAGAACTATTGAATGCGCTGATCAGTGAGCCGACCAACATTTACCGTGGCAGTGGAGACAGAATACCGTCTTGCCGACAACCGCTGTTTGCACTGGCTTTCACAAATTGGACATAGTCAGCATCTGCAATCGATGTCCTATTCACCATGCCATCAAAATTTGCGTTGTCGAAGGCACCCTCAATGTCGATGAAAATGCCCAGGGCGTATTCCTTCTTGTCGAGTGCATTTTTAGTTCTGCCTACCAGATTTTGAAGCGCACTCTCGCAAGATTTTCCGCATTGGTAAGCGTGTTACATCACAGACAGAGATTGCATTCGCAAACCAGTTTTGCGCATATTGATTTGGATCATCCTTTCTATGCTCTTCAATATGAAGGAAGTCAGTCTTATAGGTCTGAAGCCCATGGTTAGAGTGTAGTTCTCTTTTCCGATGTTCGGTATAAAGTGCAACTTTGAGAAATTCTTGTACCATAATTTTGCGATCTAGTGCCTGTGGTTGGTTTCCTACGTAAGGCAGGTTGAAAATCCTCGGCAAATTTTTATGCTACTAATTGTATGCTTCTAGTGAAGGTTTAGCTGTTGAATGTTCTGCCAAGATCCCAGAAGGTCCGACTATATCTAACTCTTAAAAGCGCCACACCGTCGCTAGAATTTGAGCATAGTTTTTTTACTTTAACTTGTTTAACGTACTCGTAGATTGAGCTATTCCTTATAAAGAGTAAATCGGTAAAAGATATCTACCTCGCTGGATTACAATGGCATTGTTAATTCTTAATCTTCTGACAGATTGCGCTGGATTGGTTACGTCCACAACACCAATAGAAAGTATTATTGGTCCGCGGATGGAATACCAGTATATCTCATAATCGCTTGTCGTACTTAGTTCGTTGTTTAGCCGGGTTTTGTATCTAACGTAATTGACCTGATTGGCGGGTGGTAGCGAAGAGATGCTTTCTGACTCTGTTAAGTGAAGGTGATTTGCGTAGTTTACCTCATCGATGTGGAACGCCGATGTACTCTAGACCCAATTTGAAATTTCCAAGACAGTAGCCAATTATCGAGCATGTACGCATCTGATGTTTGTCAAGTGCCTTCAGAGATCTCGTTTATTAATGTTAACCCAATCGGTTTCCTCATTTGTCGGACTGCCATCTCCATTTCTGCCAACCTATTGATAGGTTAGGTATCTTTACAACATCTGATTTCATTTGTCAGTTGTAGTAAAAGTCCTTACTACAGCAGAGTGTAATTCAATAACAACTACTTAAATTAGTAAAACTAAAAACTTAGTTCACACTAAATAAACAAATCACAAAAACTATTCAATCAAATTTAAATAGGAAAAAAAATATCTTTCCTTCTATTTTCCATTCTGTATTGAAGTGGTCCGTTGCCCAAAATCAATTAAATTCATCTCCTTCTACAAAATGCTACTACGAGTACTTCCTTATACTTTAAAGATCTCGAACCCATTGGCATTCCTTATTTTCAATCTTTAATATTCACCCGGGATTAATGACGAACGTATCTATATCATGACTATTCATTGCACGAAACTCCCACATTTATCATAACTTTTTGCTGGTTATGCACTTGACATGCTCTATTGTTCTGATACGGCATTTGAAAACTATTATTCCAAAGAACAATGCGCCATTTGTCCCTGCAAAGCTTTGCCATTTATATGGCGCTTAAGAGGATTCCTATTTTTTGGAAATTAGAAGGAACAGCGATAAAAGAAGAATAATGTAAGTTATTGGAACGAAATATTGTAAGGGGGTTGAAATGGGTTTTTTTTTCTTTTTCTTCTTAACACAATTTTATTGTCCTTGAGGAATTTCTATTGAAAAAGAGGAGCAGAAAATTTGTTGATCGGATAGAAGGAATCACGGAAGCATCTTGCAGATTTGGGGAGATTAAGCTTCCAATGGTCGGTTATTACATTTTAAATGTGTTGTAGTGACTCATAAAAATAGCATCGTATATAAGAAAAATGTTGAGGACAGAAAAAAAAAACACTGGGGAATGGTAGAATTTGTACTTTTATGGCTAGCAGCCTGTAATATACATGCATACATAGTACGAGTATGTGATTAAATTAGAGATCGAAAAGGACTATCAACCTTTATTTCCACTTGGATATTGCATTAACAATTGATATATAGGTCCTGGTCCGGGATATATTTTTATATATGCTTGCGAATTATTTCTTAATTTGAGCATATCATTCTTGCATTGACTTTATTTGTTAAAAAATAAATGGAAATGGTCAACCTAAAACACCTTTCGTCGGAAAAAGATCACAATGCTTAGATATAATATGTGAAACACAATTGCTTTGTTAATTTGACAAATACGTATATCATAAATATAAGAGATGATGAGGATATTATAAGTTTTCTTTATATTTCAAAAAATCAGTTTTACAAAACGTAAACTCTCAAGGGACTTAGAACTTAATTACATCTTTTCTCGCTTAATATAAAATTCTAGGAAAAAAAAGCTCTTCCACAGCTACTTATGTCGCCGGGACGACAAGCATAACTACTGCGAGCTCAAAAATATAAGGAGATTTAAGCTTTAACTTACTCAAAAATAAGAGGATATTGGTCTCTAATGGGAAACGAGACTATGCCAATTGAAAATTTTCAACATCTGTGTATACAATATTTTTGATAAAATTTCGTTGCTTCAATTAACATCACTGCTTTGATTTGGATCATGTTTTTGTTCTTCAACGCTATCTGAATACATACTACGAAATGAGCCATCTGTTGATGGATAAGCTGAAGTTGTTGGAATATGGTTGGGGATTCATATATTGGTTTCTTGAACAGCTAAGGAACAGCTCTATATTGAAAATATAATGATGTTTAAATAAAAATACATTTTTAAACAGCTTTGGGGACAAAATAAGGAAAGGACAAAATAAACACGAATATTAGACGGAGAGACGATTTTGTAAGTCATATCCTGTTATGTACCTGCTTCATGCTTAATTTATTGCAATTTTTTTCAAATGGGTTTTTGCTATGTTTTCCAGAAGTAAACCTTTAGGTTCATTAAGGCAATGTGACAAAATTTTTTTTCCAGATCGTATGAACTGTTTTTGTAGTTTAATTTCAGCTCCATCCATATTAAAAAAAAAAATCAATAAAAACAAGCTGCTCTTGTTGGATTTTAAGAGTAGCAATGTATACAGGTTCTAAATTATGAATATATCCTTCTACAAATAAGCAATCCATTATTACTTCAACCATTAGTTGTTCCTCTAGGAATAGTTTTATTTCGAGCAAATTTTTTTGCATTAGATTGGTGGAATTCTATCTGTTAGATTGATTAAATGATACGTCTTCGTAAAAGCTAGAAAACAAGACATTAGAAATTATTTTCAATTTACGATTCAAAATCAATATTGTTGAAAATTTGGATCTGCAAAACCAATTGCAGAAAATGGAATCTCGGTGTACAATGTTAAAACGTCAGGTGTAATTGCTGTCTAGAAAGGCCAACGAAAACATTATTATATGCAGTCCAATGCATAGCGTATTTAATGCAGCCGATAGAGCAAAATCGCTGTGCTTAGAGTTTCTACAACTGGAAAACCCAACAGTAATCACAGAAGTACGATCGATTCGCTCTAGAAATACAAATACAATTGGAAAACAAAGACGAAGTTGGGCTCATTCTGCAATCGGACAACAAACTAAGAGGTACAGACATTTCTATGCACCACGATTATCCGGCTGCTACCCGAGAAGGAAGGAGATTGTTGAAAATAAAAGCCAAAATAAAACATAAACGTCGAAATGCAGATACGAGGAGATACAATTAAGATTGCAGAAAAAACATTAGCTTTGTTCAGTGAAGAAAAACTAGAACAGAAAATCCCAGATCATAGAGCAGAAAAGTAGAGTCCATATGTTATCTGTCAAAAATGTTGATATTCGACATTTTTCATTTCTTGTGAAGTTGTTGAAAAGTTGAAAAGATTCTCAAAGTGGAATGCAAGCTTGAATAAATAAAAATGGCTTTAAATAAAATTCAACAAATTATATTAGAAGAATTGGTGGACAGTGATAGTGGCAGTGGTATCAGTTTTTCGAGTAATGGAACAACAGATTCCAGAGATATGAAGACTTTAGCGAGCGTTATTCCTTTTTCTGTCGGCAAAGATTCAAGGAACTGTATCGCACATTTCTTGAAAGAAATAGTTCCTTCCTACAATGAAAAGGAATTTGTGGCACATTTCCGCATATCTCGCAGTCTCTATAAACGGTTGGTAGACATGTTTTCAACATCGGATATTTACGTCAAATTAGAGGCCCGCAAAACATATTCTGCTGAAATGCATATAGCGCTCTTTCTTTGGTTTGCTGGGCATGAGGCTTGCTCCTACAGGGATATTGCCGATAGATTCAACCTCGCCTTGGAAACTGTATTCAGTCCTATCAATAGAGTGCTGTATTTCATCAGCAATTTTTGCGACTCGATCATCCGATGTCCTACTGAAGATGAGAAAATGGAAACCAGCTCGTATATGAGAAACAAAACTCGAATTAAAGCTGTTATAGGTACTAAATTAATTCCATATAATAATTGACAAACGATGTAATAACCTACCTCTTTTCTTACTTTTGCAGGGATCATAGATGTCACAAAAAAATTGACCCCCCTAGGCATGGAAAAGACGACTACATTGATAGAAAGGGCATTACAAATCTATATCTTCAAGCAATATGCAACGAGAAAAGGAGGTTTACAGACATTTTCGTTGGATATCTGGGTTCTGTTCATGACAATTTGAGAATTCGGATATATATTCTAAATTACCAGATTTATGTGTGAACGGGTTTCCATTGGGAGATACCGCTTATGCGTGCTCATAGTTTCTACTACACCCATATCGCGACAATGGCCACTTATCTTCAAGGCAGAAGTTTTTTAAGCGGAAGTTAAGTTCCGGTAAGATCGTAATAGAGCACTCCTTTGGTGTTCTCAAACAGCGCTTTCGACAGCTTTATTATTGCAAGCTGAGAGGAGTAAAGAAACTCTGCCATTTTATTCGAGCTTGTGTTGTGCTGCATAATTTATGCAACGATACTGAGCTGCCATTTGAAATTGACGAAAACATTGAAGAAAATGACAATTTCAATATAGTTGCTGACCAGCAGTATGGCTTCAGCCTTCGAAATAGGCTATGTGAAGAAGTGTTTTCGTATTTTGATTGAGGAGATAAGAAAAATCATAAAACTATTTTTATACTTTTGTTTTTATGCATTTATTTTTTATTTAAAGAATCGGTTAAAGCCAAACGCAATTCTCCTTTCTCTGTTTGGCCAGCTCAGCAGTTCTCTCTCTATAGGGCTCAAGCTTGGCATATTTCAACACATGGTCTGCGATTCTTTCTTCAGTGAACTGCTCCCTCCACTTCTTCAGTGCTGGTTTTCTTCCGGAAATAATTTGACTTGTTGCGAAGTAGATGGAATGTCATTTTTGCAGCATCCGTGAAATGACAGCTGAGCGCGGAAACCTTAAGGCCGGTTCATCCCAACGATTCTCAAACTGTCCAAACGCATAATCCAAGGAACTGCTTTTGGGGTGGCCGTGGTGTAGTGGTACTAGCAATCGCTACTCACTCGGAGGGTCAAGGTTCGAATCCTAGCCACGGCAAGTTTTCATTTGTGTAATTGGAACTCGGTCAGAAAAATCTGCGTGTGAAGGCACTGACATGTAGATTTGGCTGGTGTAGGGTTTTCAAGCACACAAATCAACCGTTAAAATTCACAACTGGAATCATTCCGAGTGAAGAAAATCTCTCCGTCCTATTCGGACTCCCACCCCTGGAGAGCCAATATCGAAACTAAAACACACCTGAATTTCAAACCACTACATCACAACAATGCTTTCCTTTCTCCTCCTTCTATCTTTCCGCCCGGGCCCTGGCAACAGTAAAAGGGTATCATAACCCCTTAGGCGCGCGTAAATTATAAAAAAAAAAAACCATTATAGTGTCCCTACCACTATAAACGGTTTCTTTATCAGTGCGTATTTTTTCGGGAAATTGTGTTAAAAAAATTAAATAACCATTACATATGTGTTACGCTAAGATATTTTTGCTTGTTATTGGCTTTTATAACAAATTCATTTTTTTAATAGATTACTTCATACCTTATTTGAATAATTTACAAAAGTGAATAATATAAAAACAAATGATACAATTAAAGATAGAAAGACTCCGGACCATCGAACCACCGAACAGCACTGCTTTGGAGATATTCTTTCATCCATCATCTGCTCGATCGTCAACCCATCAGTCTAGCCAGTTCCAAATGCCAACGGAATTTAATACTTTCTGCCACATCCACAATTTCAGGGCCAAAGTCAACACCATCCATCCGCCGCATACCCCAATCACAATAATCATCGACCTCAGTGGAGTCATTGTATCGCAAAGACAACATCGCCACGGCTTTTATGCTTCCTTATATAGGTCAACACAAAATCCATTCATGGCGAATGTACACAGTACCCTCTCCGTGACTCGACGAGAGTAAGCAAACTCCGATCGTCTGGATCAAAATACGAGCGGATGACGGCTCATACTGCTGTAATTAGAGATCAAAACATTATCGAGCGCAACTGGTGGTCGTCGATCCGGAGTAAATTGTTTATTTGATATTTAGTAAATCAGCATTCCTACATACGAGTAGAATTTCATTTCAAAATTATTATTATACAAAAATACAAATTGGGAAAATGAGAAATAAATTTTTGCTCTAGACTCTCTAACGCATCTACCAATTCTTGAGACGGACGTGTTAAATGCGCACCCTAATATCCTTAAGATCTGTAAATGTATCGATGAAACACTGGGTTGCTGACTTAATTATGACTCACAATTGTGTTGTTGACTGTATTTTTTTTTAAACGTATAGCTTGCAAAATAATAAAACGCATTTTTACTACCGAAATCAAGAGATTCGAAAGCGTTAATCACTTTGCTCTTCTTTTTTGGTGTTTCTAACTATATTCCAACGTCGGGAAGCTCTAAATTTGTAGTTGGCTCGCAGTGTCCATGGGTTATATCCAGAGCAGTAAACTTTCAAGTACAAGTACCAGTACCGGGACTTGTACTTGTACTTCAGTACTTGGATACTGGTATTTCAAAAAGCCAAGTACTAGTATTTTTCAAGTATTTCGTCGCAAGTACCAAAAATCGCGCCCTTAAGTACCAAGGTACTTCAGCAGTACTTACAAATACTTGTCCAGTACTTTCAAGCACTTGTTCAGTTCTTCAATTCAAAGTGCTTTATTTTGGTCTTGCACAATTTTTATAAATAGAAATGTTAACATTTTTTGACGAATTCAGGATAAAACTTTAAATCATAATTTTTCAAATTTTTCTTTATTAATTATTTTTGAGTAATACTTTTTAGAAGAGTCAAGTTAGCTTTTAACAAAATTAATTTCTGAAAGTGTTAATCCGTAATGGCTTGACGTCTTGGAGAATTAACCAGACCAGCGAATGAGAAAAGTCTTCCTACAGGCGCTGAAGAAGTCAGCGGCGTATTCAACTTCAGTCATTCCATTTCCAACGCTCGGATCATTTATAAAGGTCGAATATTCATACTCAATTTCTCTGGACAGCGACAAATTACTACTTGATGTGGCAGTTGGCAATGAAGGAGAGTCTAAAAAAAAATTCATTGAATTTATACATAAATGCAAGATGATTCTATTTCGGATGACTAAATTTTAAAATTGTGTTTTTTAATAATTTCGCCGTATTCAAAGAGTCACGGATACCCTTAAAGTGTTTTAACAAATCTTAAAGGAAGTAGACATTTGTTCTATTTTTGGGTAATCTTCACTTCGCCCGCCGCCGGATCAAGGGTTTTAAAATTTCGAATAGATTACTTTTCGGCAGTCCGCTTGCTTATGATTACTATAACAATAACTGGACTTACAGTTTCAAGTCCGGTGATCAAAGAAACACTTTCTCCTGATGAATTACATAATAATTTTCCTTTATAATGGCGTTGTAACAAATCTTACTCAATTTGCTAGGAAGTACTTGAAAGTACTGGTCAAGTACTGCTCAAGTACTTTGGTACTTAATTACGTGATACTTGGTACTTGTACACAATTACTTGAAAAATACTGGTCCTTGCCTTTTTTCAAGTACCAGTACCAGGGTACTGAAGTAAAAATACCAGTACCTAATACTTGTACTTAAGAGGACTGAACTCCTCCAATATTTAAGTACTTTACAAGTCTGGTTATATCATCCACGCTCTTTGCTGTAAAAGATCTTTTAAATAAACAAATGTAAAAGATCTTTTAAATGTTTTGGAGTCAACAACTTATTATTTCCTCCTTGGCTGCGTAAAAGAACGAAGGTGTTTTCCAGACAATCTTGGTTGTGGTTTCTGATTAAAAGGAAGTGAATACCATCTGCCCATAAGTCACTTCAACTACCAATAGGAACATTTTCATTATTATTATTATTATAATTTATTAACACATAATAAAAATTAATATGCTAAAGAGTATATGAGCGCTAGCTGCGAAGGCCTTCGGCTAAGAATATTTATATTCTGCCGCCATTGGCAGCAATCTGATCAAGAGGGGTAATGTTTTGGAAGAAAATATTCAGTTCATTTCCAAAAAGATGTCTGGAAAAAAAGAAAAACGGAAAAAAAAGGGAGAGGAAACAAAATAATGGAGAAATTAAAGAAAGACTGAAGCAGAGTTGATAGCAAAGAGATATGTTATGAGGAAAAGTACACATATACAATAGTACAAGGCAGTTTTGAAGCTATCAGTGTTTGACCAGCACTTTATATGAGACGGTAAGTTATTTCATAATCTAATAGCATAAATGAAAAATAAACGCGATGAATTCAGGTATTTGTAACGCTGAGTGCTAATGTTGAAAGTTCTTCTGGAAATGGAAAATTCCAGTTTTGAGTAAAGATAAGGTAGTTGCTTTGTATTTATAATTTCATGTAAAAATACGCAATTTCTGAAATCAAGGTACCTTCTCAATGTACAGCCAAAAAACCGGCTTCAGAATTCCGAGATTCTATCATATTGTTGCCTTGCATACATATACCGAACAGCATCATTATAAGCAACCTGGAGTTTACGAAAAGATAGTGAGTCAAGGTCACTGTAGACAACTGCGGCATATGAAATAATGGCCACTAAGAGAGTGAGCACTAGTCTCCGGCGAGTATTCCAGGAGATATAGCTGGCTGAAGTTTACGCAACGATATTAATATGGTTACAGCCAGAAAGCGTTCGGTTTATGGTGATACCTAGACTTGTAGCCGCCTCAACTAACCTAATCTTACTACCGACTTATCAGGAACTAGACTTATCTGAAAAGACTTCTTTGATATCGGAATTACTTGGCATTTTTTTGGGTTCAAAGTTAATCCATTTTTGGTTGCCATTCAATAATAGAAGCGAGATCCTCATTTAGTTGTGATACTAGTTCACCCATTTTTTTAACCTGATGAGATAGGTAAAGTTGAACATCGTCAGCGTAGTGCGTGCTTACAGATCGATGCTAGGTTATTTATGTACATACAGAACAAAATTGTGCCCAATATTGATCCCTGAGGAACCCTTTGAGAAACTGTCCGGAGACCTGAGCGGTTGTTACCAACAACGACTCTTTGTGACCGTCCACATAAAAAGTTTCAAATGAGCTTTACAGCCCTTTCACTAAAACCGTAGTAATTGTGCAGTTTCCAACAAAAAATGGCGTGATTCACTCTGTCAAAAGTCTTAGAGAAATCAAGCAGGCAAAGCAGCGTCACAAATCCTTTGTCAAAATCTTGCCTTATGTCATCCAAGATTTTTATCATGGCGGAAGAACAGCTATGGTTCTTCCTAAAGACCGATTGAAATGAGTTCAACAGGGAATTTTCAGCCAAGTGTTTCTGAATTTCTGACTCTATTACCTTTTTAAAGACCTTAGACGGGCAAGGTAAGATACTAACAGGTCTGTAGTTAGAAGCATCGGAACCAGTGGCCTTTTTAGGAACAAGTACAACCTTAGCACATTTCCATGGCAGAGGAGTAGAAGATGTTGCTATACAAGAATTGATTATATGTGTTAGATGGCCTATGACGTGCAGCAAAATAAGTTTTATGAAGCGTAGTGGCAAGCCGTCTTTACCAATAGCATTTGATTTTAAACCTTTAATGATAGAAAGGACATCAACCTGCGGAACTACCTCAAAATCAATTTCCTGTTCAAAGTCTCTGCTGGAGAAAACGTCATACTCGAAACAATCAGCAGCAATATTATTTGAAACAAAATAGTCGTTCATTTCATCTAAATCAATAGCGCAGTTCCTGTCACTACTCACACCAATGCCAACTTGGCGTAGATTTCTCCACAGTACCTTGGAGAGTAAGGAAGTGCTCAGTTTAGATGAATAGTAGCGTCTCTTAGATGCACGAATAGCATAGAATAGCACGAATAGCATATTTACGAAATACACAGAAGATGCCAGATGGGAACCTTGGCATAGGTTATTTATTCGCCCAAAATTGGAGTATAATCTGGACAGATATGCCTAAGACATCTCTACACCTGTTAGATGAGATTCAAAACCGTGCGATAAAACTCATAGGCTATGCTAATTTTACGCAGATAATGGACACCGCCCAACACCGACGTAATGTCTTGTATTTCACTTTGTTCTATCATTATTTCCACTACCAATGTTCCATAGATATCGTCAGTAGAATTCTGCGCCTTCAAATTTTTAATCGTAACACTCAACACTCGTATCGCTATGAATGCTCATCAGTATACTCTCAAGCCCACTTTCGAACGTACTCGTTCTTAAACCGTACAACAAGCTAATAGAATGCTCTCTATTTCGAGCTCATTGTAACATTCATACATTTAAAACCAACGTACATCGGTACCTCTACTCTTTCCTCCCTAGATTTCCTTCACGGCGGTGTATGAAAATATCTTAAGAATGCTAATAACCCATTGAGCGCGCCTCTAATCAAACAAAAAAAAAAATTCCAGGAAGTATCGTCAACATATAACAAACGAAGTTCTTTAAATGTACTCGTATATATTATGTTTTAATAGAGACTTGATAGAATTATGCTAATTATCAATTTAACATAACTTATTATGAATTATTATTCTCTCTCACCTGGCTGACGGCAAAAAGCCAATGCTTATTGTAGATTTCTGTAATCAGAAGAAAATTATGTATGTATAACAAACTGTAAGTAAGTAGAATAATTCATGTAAAAGTATGTACATACCTGTATTTTGGAGTTCTTAAAACCTTCCATAATTTCCTTCCGTTTTAATTTTTTGTTTTTTGCAGGGTTGTATCCTTGTGTATATGATTTGCATACAGTTGAATTGTATAAGCTGCGCAAGGAATTGACGGAACACTGGGAATTGAAACCGAGTCGCTAGTTTCATCTGTATCAAACTCATCAGAATTTTCATTAAGCATTCCTACCGCTTTTAGCATATTTCTTCCGTTCTCTGAAATAATACTATTGTAGTGAAAAGAAAAATCAATTAAAAGGAAAATAACCTCAACCTCTTTATTTATCGAAATATGGTATGTACGAGTATATTTGACAGAAGTCAATTGGAAAATCCGCTAAAATTTCTAGAATTTTCTTTTTTAAAGAATCTCCAGTATGGCATTTATTTAACTGTACCAGTCCTAACGTTTTTACAGAGATAGTTACTGAGTTTGCTTTAAGTTCGTTAAACAGCAAATCCACTTCAAGAGTGGCACCATTTAAAGATAAAATTTGATTCTGAATCGATATCATAAGTCGGTTTCTAGCGATCAAGAGAAACCGATATGTGATTGCTTTTTAAGTTTAGTATACGTCTTTCTTGGGTTCTTCATAGGGAGGTATAAGACCTGGACGTACTCTGTCTACTCTAATAAAAAAAAAGTCCGTTTGTGACTCCGGAATGTATACGGTAGGTTGAATAATTTTTCTTGTGTCTGTTGAGTTACTGATCGCATTGCAGTTCTTAAATGTTCAATGAAAGATGATGTACTGCCACGTTGAAAGGGTTGATCCTTCGTCACAATGAAGTCTTCCGGTATTTTAAGATCTTAACCGTAACTAACTAGCAAAACCAGCGGAAGGTTAACGCTCCAATTTATACTGTTTCCTCTAGTAATAATAGATGCATTTAGCTCACGATGTACTCGCTCTACCATGCCATTGGCTGAAGGGTGATATACTGTAGTTCTTATTTTGTGGGCGCCTAGGCTATTTGTTACTTCTTTGAATAACTTTGGCTCAAATTGAGTCCTTGGTACGTTGTGACTCGATCTGGTGTTCCAAATAAACACACATACTGATGCACAAACATCTTCGCAATTATGATTTCTGAGACATAACCTATTGGATACGCTTCCGCCCATCGCGTGAATCGATCCATGAATCTAAACTTATTTCACATAGCTTTTTCAGTACAGTTGATCTCAAAAGTCAATGGACTTTAACCAAATTTGAAACAATGGGTCTTTGGAGTATTCTATTGAAAAATCTGCAAAAAAAATTGTGCTTCAACACCCAGTTTACCCACAACTGGACCTACATAATAGTGCGGGTTGGTACACATACGATGAGTTCCAAAACGCAGAAAACAAAATTTAAGTGCAGCAGTATTACACTTTTACTGCGCATCTACAAAGCAGCCTTGATGCTTTGCATACATTTTAATTTGCATTAATTTGACATTTCGGAACGCATTTTATATAGCACTCAGGGAACTAAAAGTTAAAGAGATGGAAAGAAGTATTTTTGATGAGGATTTTAACTGTTTTCATTTTAGTTATTGTAATTCTGTCGTTAGATCCCAGAGTAACCATTAGGGTGTCCCTTATTTTTCAAATTTAATATTTTCTAACGTATACGCTCTAATTTTTTTCATTTGACCATAAAATACTTGAAAATGAAATTTTATCTTATTTGAATCGCAGTACCCGTGCCGAGTTGCGGGTGAATTATATATTTATACAATTTACGAGGATGACCCCCATTTTCGTTCTATTTGTCATTGGTTTGCGTTTTATATCGAATAGGTAACATGCATAATAGTAAAGCTTCAACATATCAGTGGAACTAAGAAGTATTAAAAAGAAGTATTTTCTTGATTCTTGGAGAGATAAATCACCAGATAACTGGAGAAAAGTTACCGTCTAATCGCCAAGTTCTCTCAGTTCTTTTCTTTAACATTCGCGAAGTAAAATTGACTGTAAATTCAAGTGTAAATCTTGTGATTCGGGAGTGCATTGTATTTTGGGAAAAGGCAAGAATACCCGCCAGAGCTGTACCTAACTGTGTAAAAAAACTTGTAGATCTTTACCAAGTTTGGACAGAGCTGGAAAAAAAACTGTAAAAAACCACAGGACATTTGTAAGCACCGCGAGGAGAAATTTCAAAGGGATTCGGGTTGTTTAGCGGGTGTTGGCAAAAAGTTAGCTGAGAACGAGTAAGGCAGAGAAAACTAAAAGAAAAGGAAAAAAAGACTAAAGTATTTGACTGCCAAGAACTTCTCGACTTCATACAATGGCCCACCTGAAGATATTCACGAACAGTCTATCAGTTCTGACGAAACTTTGGATGAAAATTTGCTCTCCACTTCGCAAACGCAACCCGTGCGTTCGCTGTCTACCATAAAAAAAGGAAGGACATGTTTTATCACCCCTAAATTAGTTTCTGCTTTAGATAGGTGTCAACTAAGTGTAAGGGATTTTGTTCACATACTTCAGGCTGTAGTAAAAGCACTTGATCTCAGTCGTGAAGATTTTACAATCAACAAGTCTTCTATTCAACGAAATCGGACCCAATTGAGAGAAGAAAGAGCAAAATCGATCAAATGTGATTTTCAGAATAACGTGCCTGAAATTCTGACCGTTCATTGGGATGGAAAGCTGTTGCCGAGTCTAAATGTGACGGGTTCAAAAGAAGAACGCCTTCCAAATCTGATTTCATTCGGAGAAAAAGACATATTTTAGCAGTGCTCAAATCAAAAGTTCTACTGGCAAAGACCAAGCCCAAGCTATTTTGAATGCGCTTTCTGATTGGGACCTCAAAGATAAGGTACAGATTATGTGCTGCGATACAACGGCCTCTAATACAGGTCGCCTAAATGGGGCTTGTATGCTCTTTTAGCAAAAAATAGAAAGAGAATTGTTACTTTTTGCTTGCCATCATCATATATATGAACTGGTTTTGAGATGTGTATTTGAATCAAAGATCCGCCAAGTTACCAGCAGTTCGGATATCCCGTTATTTAAAAAAATCAGAGACAATTGGAAGAACATTGATCCAACTCCTATCGAAACATGGTCTGATTTCGCTGAAATATTTCTGTGAGACCGTCATTAACGAATTAATTAATTATTTATTATAAAAAAGAATTAATGAAACCAATTATACGTGACGATTAGCGGAAATCGATTGAACTTTCTATCGTTTTTTTGGGAGAAAACAATGAAAACAAATGCATCAGGCACGATGGATTTCAAGAGCTATTTACGCTTTAAAGATATGTTTGCTGCAATCCCAGTTTAAAATGTGTGCTAAAGACAAGCTACAACTGCAAGATGGCTGCTTATTTATTGCAACAGCTTATTTAAAGCCCTGACTTGGGTGCAATTTAGCAGTAAAAGCCCCGATTCAAGATTTATGCTTCTTAAAAACATTGAAGAACTATGAAACAGTCGACAAGGTGATTTCTAAAGCAGCTCTGCCCAAGTTCAGTCAACATTTGTGGTATTTATCAGAAGAAATAGCTTTATTTTCACTATTTCATGATGAAGTTGATACGCAATCCAAAGCTAATATTGTATCGAATTCACAAAGAGAAATTTTGGGAAGAGATATGTTCCGTCAAAGGAAGAAATATCTGCCTCATTGTACGGTGAGTTGGATAAGTATTTTTCATTCTATCCCTAGAAAAACTGTTAATTTTGTTAATAAATAATTTTTCATTTTGTTACAGAAAAATGTTTGAGTGATTTCGTGACCATAAAGAGCACAAATTTGTTAAAATTTGATAACGCTTTTCTCCAAGAAAACGTCTCTTCCTGGGATCAAATTCCTTCCTTTCTGGAAGCTAAACAAAAAGTTATGCACTTGAAGGCAGTCAATGACACAGCAGAGAGAGGTGTGAAGCTCATGGAAGATTTTCATGGTTTAATTACTGCTGACGAAAAACAAAAACAGTTCTTGTTACGCTGTGTTCAAGAACATAGAAAGTTGTACGCAAATTGTTCAAAGGAAACTTTGGAAAGGAAGTATCCTGTTATTTAATTTTTATTAAATAACTCGTAAACGCATAACCAAATAAATTTTCCACTGCGTTTTTATTTTGAAATATGAATTTCGTTCTTATATAGCTTATATGCCACTAGATGTTTTAGAACCGTTTATATAGGAATACCTTGAAATTTTGCACGTGGTTAGCGTTTAGTATTATTAAAAGAATTAGGGGGTATGCGTTACGAAATTTAAAAGGAAAAAAAATTTTATCATATAAGGGACACCCTAGTAACCATTCTCAAAAATGATCATGCCAAACTTCCAACTCAATCAAATTTTGAAAATATATATTAAATGTTTGGCAAATCCCACGAAAAAGACGTGCAGCAGTTAAACCTAAGCTATTCCCAAGGGAGACTCCTAAATCGTTGCATTATTTTTAAAAAGTTTGAAAAATATCCTGATGACATTTTCTATAGTCATTTCAGAATGACCCGGAATACATTTTATTCGAAAAGATAAATTCATTCCTTTATTTTTAGAAATTGCAAAATATGTTGAAGATTTCATTTTGTGTTCAACAAAAGGTGGTCCGGGATATTCCCTTAAACAATGCCTGTATGTTACACTTTGGAACTTGTGTAATTTACATAGCGTCACAGAAATTTCCGGCCTATTCAACACTGGACGTGCTACATCCCATAGAATCTTTTTAGAAACTATAAAGCTCATTGCTGAGGACGAAGGCCCCCATTTATTTGGCTTAATGCAAGCTATAACTCAAAATTAAACTTAAAACTAAGGTTGGTTAGGGTGGTAAAGTAGAATGGATTTGAGGCAGGGGGTGGTGCGGTGGAAGTCAAAGGGTTTGAATTGATTTTACGTAGCATACGGGAGATTGGTTCGTTCGCGCATAGAAGGTTTGGTGGGTTGGGAGATAGAAGGGTCGAGGGGTACGTAGATTTCGGGGGCTAGTGTTGAGGAAAATAGAGTTGTGGATTGATGCGCATTCATCGTGACTTGAAGAGAAAGTTGGCTGCATCTCTGCGTTCCTCGAGGGCATACCTCGAAGAGCAAATCGAAGAAAGCGGCGCTGGATGCTTTCGATTCTCGAGATATGAACACGATGATATGGGGACCACACTTGATTGGTGTACTCTATGAGGGGGCGAACAAAGATAATATAGAGGGATCTGGTCACGTATGGGTTAGTGAATTCTTTGGACCACCATTTTACAAAACCTAGTGCGGAGTTAGCTTTAAGGATTAACCCATTCATATGCGATCGAAAGTAGAGCTCCCTTTCACACAGAACGCCGAGGTCGCGAAGGGATAGAACGGAGGAGATAGGTTGGTTGTAGAGAAGGTAGAGTCGGGGAGGAGGTTGATGCCGCTTTTGTGAAAAGGTCATGGATTGGCATTTGGGTATATTAAGTTCCAAACAATTTTTGAGTCACCAGATCGAAAAACTATCAAGGTGTTGTTAAAGGAGGAAGGAGTCATTTACGGCTATTATAAAAAGAAGGGGAGCGAGATGGTGGCTGCCTTGTGGAACTCTAGAGTTGGCCAAAAATGGAGCCGAGTGGGCTGACCTAAAACGAACACTGTAAAAACGGTTTTCGAGGTAAGAGAATATCCATTTTAACAGTATGGGTTCAAAGCCAATTTGAAGAGTATTAATCGATGAGAGATTTTATCGAAGGCCTTACTAAAATCGGATGCAATTATACCGACTTCGTTGCCAATTTCTAGGGCAGAGAGGGGAAAGAATACGAATTCAACGAGATTCGTGGTGGTTGACCTACCCTTCAGGAAGCCATGTTGTCTAGGGGAAATAAGTGATTTACATTGGAAGCTTAGAGCCTCATACAAAATATATATGGGAGAGTTTAGCGATTGGACAACAATTTGTTATTTCGTTCTTTGATCCTTTTTTGTAGGTCGACCTTATGAAGGAGGTTTTCCAAGTTTCCCTGTTACAGGGATAGCCGAAAGAGATTAGAAATGGCAAGGGAAAGAGAGGAAGAACATTTTTTAAGTAATATGGCAGGGATGCCATCCGGGCAGGGTGTGAATTCGTCATTAAGTTGGTGTAACTTATATTCGATATAAGACGGATCCAGGGTATGAGAGAGTAGTAGGCCAATGGAGAAATTCAGTAGGTAATTAAAATAAGATGGATCCGGTTCAAAGGAGTCGTTGGTGAAGGATTATTTGAAAAAGGTGGCAATGGTGAGTAATGGTGAGTGGATCGGTTGATGACTTGTTGTTGAAAGAGAGGGAAGCAGGGCAGCCATCGGACTTTCTTTTATAGTTAACAAATTGGAAAAAGGACTTAGGGTCATTTATAAGGTTGACTTGTGTATTGTTAAGGTAGCGCTGGTAAAGAGAATCGTAAAGTTCGGTGAAATGAAGATAAGCGCCAATATAGTTGGAATAGTCCGAAAAGGATCTGCTGAGAAGGAAAACAGCCCATGACTTGTTTCTTTTATTTCGTAAGGAACGAAGCTTGCGATTATACCAGGGAGGACTAATAAAGTGAAAAAGATTTAAACATTTCTCTATAAAAAATGGCTAAGGCATCATTTATGCTTAGGTTGTGAAAGTTAAAGAGGGATCTGCTGAGATAGTCATTGATTTTGTTAAAGTTTGCTTTATGAAAATCGTAGCATGACAGAGTCGTGGGGGGAGTGGACTGGACAGAAGAGTTATGAAAAAACGAGAGAAGAAGGGGAAGGTGGTAGTTACCGATCGTTGAGAGAGAGACGGGACAAACGAGGAGTTAATTGAATCTGTTGTGAAAATAAGGTCTAATTGCCTGCCCATGTAGTTGGATATACCGCTGACTTAGCATTCCTTAGCAGAGTTAGCATTTGAAGCGATGAAAAACGATTGATCATCTGATGGAGTCCACTGTAGCTGAGGAAGATTAAAGTCGTCGTCAACAGAGTCCGACAGGTCAATCAACTGGTCGATCGCATCGATAGCAAGTTGGTAGGATTTAATAGGTTTAGCTGGTAGGATGTACCAACATACAACGTAAAGAGACTTGAAGCGGACTAAGTCGACTTTAGAGGATGAAGAACTGGTAATGGGAGAAGGATTAAGGCTGTTGTCGATAGGGGAATAATCAATTTTCCCGGGTATGATCGTCGTCGGAAAAAATGTTAAAAGTAGGGGGGAGCGATTCTTGTTTCTTTATGTCGGGAATCACATTGGTTTCAGTCAGGGTGTAAATATCATAAGGAAGAACATGCGATTGGCGTTGAACAGGGTTGATTTTAGAGCGAAACCTTTTACAATCTGGTAGTAAAAAGTAAGAGTGATGTTGTGGAGGGGAGATGTGAGGAGGGATGGTTTAAGTGCTGGCAAGCGAGGCAAGTTATGGACGAATAAATTTATCGTAGTCGGCTCGGCTCCGACCACGGAGTCTGCTTTTCCATTCGGAATTGTTTGAGCAGTTGGCGTGGAGCGGCGGCGGGCAGTATACTAGCTTGTTAAGGCAGTGCGATATCGGTTTCCTTTGTTAGGGCGGTGGGAGGAGTAGTTGAAAATGATGGGATGTGCGACTCCGAGTCTACTAATTCAGACATTGTACGGGGAACTACTCGTAGCTTGGAATTCAATTTGGTCGGGTATTCCATCGATTTTGTGTGAAGCCAATCTCACTTCTTTACCGATTTCAGCAACGGTCAGCTGAGTCGCAATGAGTTCCTCGCTGACGTCAATCAATTTTAGGGTCAGGTCATCGAGCGTGGGATCTGTTGGATGCGGGGTGGTATGTATTGTTTTGGAGGAGGATTGAAAAAGCAAGTCAAGATCTGTACGGAGAAGATCGATGGAATCGTTTATGTGGGTTAGTACGTTGGATTCAAGGAGGTTGGCGAAATTTCTTTTAATGAATGTTTTTAATCCATCTAAGTGATATTTGATCATTTCACTCTCCTTATCGTGATTAACTTGTTTTTGGACAGATTTTGGATCGTTGCCAGATACTTTTCGTTGTTCTTCCTGTGGACTTGTAAGCTACCACATTGCTGTTAATGCAGTTTACTGAGTATTCAATCTTTTCAATTCTGAAAAGAATTGTTCTGCTAATATGACCATTCTCCGTTAGCATTGCATTAATAGACTCGTTGTTGCATTTAATTGCCAGCATAACATGAGCCAAGGTGATCTCTTTGCACTTGTCGCAGTAAAAATTGAAGAGACTGCGATACTCCTTGAGGTAGGTAATGGATCTCCGGGTAAGTCCGATGCATATTGCATGGAAAGATTTTCCGCAGAGCCCATTGCAGGCTACCCATTCGACACTATTAATTTTTTTTTCTTTTGGTCAACTGGCACAGATGAATTTGTGTGAATCGGCAGACAAAACTAGGTCGACGAAAAACGACGGAAAATACTGAGTCGGCAGTTTACAGGGCTTGGAAGGAAATTTTAAAACTAACTGAATGCAGTATACGGGAGAAAAAGAAAAACACGTTCGCGCAGGTTGACAGTCTAGCTAATTTACAGTATCACAAAGTTTCCACTTTCCGAGTTTACGTAAAAGAAAATCATGGAAGATTTTCAAAATAGCCGATCTCATTCATTTTCATTTGTGCTAGGGTGTATTGATGGTATACACATTCGTATATGACAGCTCAAAAACGATTAAATAAGTTTTTATAGCCACATAGGATTTGATTCTGTCATTTTTCAAGTAAATTAACAACTTTTTGTTCATAGGCAAAACTTGTAATTATTCCTGTTTTTACTCAAAGTAGTTGTTGATAGCACATCGAAATTCACAGGCGCTTTTGTCGATTATCCTAGACGTTAATGTCTGGCACAACAGTCCGTTAAAAAAAGCAATCACTGACAAGAAATTGCGATTTCCGACAGAGTTCTATCTACTGGAAACTAATCTTATGGCACCATACAGGAACAATGGCTTTTTAACACCCGAACAAAGGAAATTTAACACAATATTAAGGGTTTATGTTGAGCAGGCTTTTGGAATTTTAGATAAAAAGTTTTGCATCTTAAATCACATTGAAATTCAAAACACAAGACTGGCCAAACATATTATAATGTCCTGTATGGTGCTACCTAACATTGTTATAAATTTTGATGGCATAAGTGATAGAGCGCGATCGCTACAGTAATGAAGCCGTTGAGCCGCCGTAAAATTTCGACCATCCACGAAGTGATGAAGCGAAAATTATAAGAACGACCCTTACTAATTTCTTTTCCGGTTGAAATAAAAACTAAATGCACAATTATATTAATACCAATATTTATTTTTGACAAAGAAGTTTCCTCAATGTTTTCATTTCGGAAACCTTTTCTCTTTCTACCTCCACCTTTTCTTCTTCAACTCTTAGCTTATCTTTTTCCAATTTTATAAGTTCCCTCAGCATTTGTCTGTCTTCCACAGCCTCATCTTTCCAGAAATCCATTACTTCACACTTTCTTCTTTTTTTTGGAGGCGGTTGGGCTTGCGGTGATGGGTCAAGCAATTGATTTTCTGGAACAGTTGTGTCTTCATTCGTTGTTTCTTCATTAGTATGAATTTCCTCGATGTTGTTTAAACTGGAATCAAGATCGTCCTGAGGTAGGTACAACGATATGCGCCCGAGCCCCATATACCTCATCCAACATGTCAAAATACTCCCATGATGTTGCTGCTTCGCCGCTTGTGATATTCCTTTTTTTATCCTTCCATACATTATCATAAGTTTCATGAACTTTTTATTTATTTGTTCCCTAGAAAATGGAAACTGAGGACTAACTTTCAGAATTTTCTGCAAAACCGTCTGCCACAAAATCAATGGTTTTTTTCTTTTGCTTTAGAACTCTCCGTCCATTGCCAATCCGCAATTCAAAAGCAGAATTCTTTGGTCGTGATTCCAAGTATTTTCACTAAAATAAACAATAATAATAATAATTGAGACAACAACAAACTATTATTTCAGAAAACACACAACAAAAACTGGAAAATAAACGAAAACTTAAGAAAAATATATTTTGCTTACTTCTCTCGAGAAGACTCCATATTTTTCGTCAAGTCGTCAAATGAAGGCATCCAAATAAGAATGGATGCGTTCCCTGCGCAGTTAATGCGCATATCTGCCATGAAGCTGCATTAAGAAACTAGTGACTTTGTAAACATTTTCTTTTTTGATTTTCGGAATATATGACTTTGCATCAACGCATTTTATGCGTTTTGGAACTCAGCCATATATGATAAAAGTTGAAATAATTTTTGAAACATCGTTTTTTATTACTTCATGTGTTTTGTAACATTTTTGCTATTTAATTAATATACAAAAGGAATACTCCTGGTTTTATAAAATGAATATATACACTATAAAAAGAAATTAAAAATTCAAAAATAATTCAGTGTTTTGGTATGATATACTACCTTGAGTTCCCGGAATGTATTCTGAAAATTGGAAATACAAGTTTATTCAAAGTAATCCCCATCAACTGCAACACACTTATGCCAGCGCTTGATCCAATCGTCGAAAAATTTTTTTATATTTGGTTTTCCGTATGTCCCTCCGTGCCTCCTGCGATTTTTCCATTACTTCCTCTCGGCTGCTGAAACGCGTTCCCCGTAGTGGTTTTTTAACTCGATTGAACAGAAAGAAGTCACAGGTAGCCAGTATTTGTTGCATTTTTCGTCAAAAAATTACGAATAATGATGGCACTGTGCGACGGTGCGTTATCATGGTGCAAAATCCACGAGTTTTCTGCCCACAATTCTGGCCTCTTGTTTACTGTCTGGCCTTCTAGAAAAAATTCATGATGCACTACATCGTTGTAATCTATGAAAACCGTTAGCATTGCCTTCTTTTTTGACTGAAAACGACGTGTTTTTTTTTGTCTCGGCTCATTTGGTGAACGCCATTCACTTGCCTGATGTCTGGATTGCGTGTCGTACTCATAAACCCACGTCTCGTCTCCAGTAATGATCCTTTTGATGAATGTGGGATCGGATATAGTCTCGAAAATCATCTCTTTTGCGACGTCAACACGGTCTCTTTTTTGCATGAAATTGAGGTCTTTTGGCACCAACTTTGCTGCTAAGGACTGAAACGAATAAAATCTGTAAATTTTAATACGGGCTATACTTCCAATGCGTAAAAATTGCAATACCATTTTGTATCCAAATTAGCCTGTAATTCTCTAGTTTCAGTTTGTTATTGATTTTAGTTCGGTGCGGTTTAAAATATTTGTAAAATATGAGTCAAGAGGAACGCCTTAAAAAGATCATCGACAAATGGCTCGAAAATACTTCGCGTCCAAACCATTTCATCGCAAAAAATTTAAACATAGCACGCAGTACAGTAGATTCTGTTATTAAACGATATTTGGAGACGTTAACAGTTAAGCGAAAACAGAAAAGTGGAACAAATTTGGACAAGAAAATAGTGGGTACCATCGTAAAATACCGGACTATGTCATCCAGAGATGTTGCTCGGAAATGTAATGCCAACCAAACAATGGTACAAAGAGCTACAAAACGTAACGGTCTAAAAACAAAAAAAAAACAAAAAATACCAAAAGTTACTGAAAAGCAAAAAAAAAGTCATAAGAACACGAGCCCGAAAGCTATACGATGACGAAACTTATGTCAAAGCCGACTTTACTACTCTTCCAGGTGCGCAGTTTTACAACTCGTTTGGCAGGCCATTTGTCAATGTGGACACAGAAACCCATCGTTTATTACAACGGGAACAATTAACGGAGAAGTGTACATTAAGGAGTGCCTAAAAAAACGGTTGATTCCTTTCTTAAGCAAACACGAAGGTTCAACATTATTTTGGCCAGATTTAGCTTCAGCTCACTATACTCATGCGACGTTGAGCTTTCTTGTCGACTGTCGCAAACTTTGTCGACTTTGTCCCAAAAGACATGAATCCACCCAATGTTCCACAGTGCCGTCCCATTGAAAGGTATTGCGCTTTAATCAAAGCTAAATTGAGGAAAAGTGAGCAGTGTGCAAAGGACGTAAAAGATTTTAGTGCTAAATGGAAAAGAGCGTCCAAAAAGATCACGAATGTAACTGTCACCAACCTTATGAAGGACATTCGAAAGAAGATGAGGAAAGAATGGGAACCCAAATAATTTTTTTTATTTTTTGTAATTGTGAATGAATTTGATAAAAACAGAGTTGTAAAGCAAATAAAAAAAATTTACATAAATTACGAAAATATTTTTTTTTTACTTTGAAGTTTCCAAATTTTATTCGTTTCAGTCCTTACACTACGGAAACCTAAATCATTAACCGAAATGTCTTGGACGGATCCATAGGCAATGTTGAAGTCCTCCGCTATCTCTCTGATAGTTAATTTGCGGTTATTGACCAACATTTCTTTTACTCGTACTTCATCAATGTTTTCGTCGGTTTTCGATGTCGATGGTCTGCCACTGCGTTCACCATCTTCGATTGACTCACGACCACTTTTGAACCGCTCGTGCCACTGGTGAACGACCGTTTTCTTTAGAGAATCATTGCCGAAACGCTTTTGCAACATTTCCAACGTTAGCGCACCATTAAATCAGTTTTTTACGCAAAATTTAATACTCGTACAAGTTCGTTGTTGCAAATTTAAATCCATTTCTAAAATTGTAAAAAATCGCCAACACACACAGAGATAGGTGTACTCTTGGCTACGTAACTTTTGCAAATGTCAAGCTATGACGCTAAGATTTAGAGGGAATGTCAACAACGGATTTACCAACTTAACAAAGGAAAACAGAACTCTAATCGGAGCAATGGGATGGCCACACGGTGGTGTAGTGCGGGAACATTTTGATGGTATATATTTTTAGTTCATTGTATGAAAGAGCTTAAGGCAATTTCTTCCCTGGGCGAGCCGTAAATATTTGTTTTTTTTTTTCTAAAAAAAAACAACTTAATACTCAAGTGGGTATGAATACACTTATAATGCCTCAGCATGTGTTAAGTTTTTTGGAAAATGGGATAGAGAGAGAAAGAAAGAAAGATGTTTGGGCTCGGTGGTTATTTCGTTTCATGGGTGGCATCCAACATTTAATGGGAAGGCTAAATTCTTAGTGAAAGTTGGCTTGATGTTGATTTCTAGTCAGTTGATTTTCGTTAACTGAAAAAATGGATGATATGTTTTTCGGGCGAGACTGGGATTCGAACACCGAACCTTCCGATTTAGAAGCCAGTCCACTACCACGTGAACCACTGCCACTTTTCTTATACTTTATTCTAATCCGGGTGTTGCAGCCTTTTAAGCGACACATTCGTGGACACTTTAAGGTATCTACTACCGGCCAAAGCTTCAACTCGTCAAATCTTTTGCTATCTCCCGGTATAGATACAAATGCTTTTGTCGCACTTGCTGGTGTTTCAATTTCTTCTTCTTCTGCCACATCCGCATCTCCTGCATTTTGAACTGCAAATAAGAACGTCTGCAATATCTAACTTAAAATGAAGTAGATCCAATACTCGTTTTTTAGGAACGTTGTTAAAGCTGCAGTCCATTCTGTACTCCAACCAACTATTAACAACAGCTAGATCAATAAAATGGAGAGCTACTTTGAGGGCCCACTTTCTGGTTTTTATCCATGTTCGCCAGCATTCCATTAGCTGTTCATGTATCTCTACCCCTCCCATATGGTTGTTTTACTCCTTCACAACAGAAGGACATGCCAAATTGATTCGAGTGCTCTCTTCTTTGCTCCACCTAAACAAGAAGTCCATAGGGTCCTTTTCAAATGCAGTGGATGCCATTGTAAAGATTTTGTTGTCTTTCCATTTAACTACCACTGTAATACTCTTTCATCAGCTGGACTCTCTGATCAGGATCTCCTCGAGTTATTGATTTGTCCATTTTTAATTCAACATTCTTGAGACGATTTGTTAGAATAGTCCCTGTTCCATAAATGTTAAAGTTTTCAGGTTTTTGCATCTTCCCAAAAATGGAATCATCTGTTGGAGCGTCTTGTAATGCTAAGACACTTATTTCTCACAGCGTCAATATCTGGCTGCACTTTCCACAACTCATTAGTTGCTGCATCAGGTGGTTCAATGCTTGTGTGAAGACGTTTCCTTAGCAGAAAAAAACGACGTGTAGACATATTAGAGGTTACCAGTGTAAGCCAAACATCACGCTTCTAATACGTATATACTCGAACTGCAAACAATTTTAGACCGCTATAATTTCCAAAGCGTTTATGACAGTGAGCTCAAATTTTGACACATGACAGATAATTTTATTATTCACAAGCTTTTTAAACGATTTGCGTCTCAGTTGTGTTGAAAAAATTTTATCCCTGATAGTGTGATTGCTTTATATTTGGCTGGAAAACCACAAGTATCATTAGAGCCCTCTAGCACCTCAATGTGAATAAATCATTTGTGTCTCAAACCATAGCTCGTTACCGTGATACTGGTAGCGTTGCAAAACGCCATGGAGGTGGTCATAAAAAAACAGCAACGTCGGCAGAAATGGTTCGGTAAGTAAAGGTTCGAATTGAGCAAAATCCGCGTCGAAGTGGAAGAAAAATGCTGGCTCGTGAGCTCAACATATCGTTGGAACGGATGCAACACATACTGAAAAATGAACTTGGGCTCAAGCCATTGAAGTCCCAAAAAGTACACGATCTTTCAGCGCAACAGAAAAAAGTTAGAGTCGAAAGAGCGAAGGAATTGCTACGCTTGCACGAAAGTGGTGAGTTGCCGAATTTGTTTTTTTCCGATAGTCGCCATTTGTTATCGAGCAATATGTCAACAAACATAACGACCGAGTTTACTTGCCAGAGAAGTCCTTCGAAAATTTACACCTTCGGGCGGCCACCAGAAAGCAGGCAGCAGCGATGGTGATGGTTTGGGCCGCCATAAACGCCGTTGGTCGCCGTGAAACTATCTTAGAGGCAATATTGAAGCCTTGAGCAAACAATCATTTCGGTCGGAGACCGTGGACATTTCAACAAGACTCGGCACCGTTTCACAAAGCGCGCGTCAACCAAGATTGGTTAAAAAACAATGTTCCACACTTCATTTCTTCGACACAATGGATTGTAAATTCTCCGGATGAAAATCCGTTGGATTTCTCTGTTTGGGGTATTTTGAAGGCGAAGGTTGGCACTAAAAAATACCAAAGTTTGGACCACCTCAAATAAGCACTTCGCCGGAAATGGGCCAAAATACCGCAGAGCCACTTGCGTACAGCGTGCGATGCTTTCTTAGGCGGCCTCAAGGCCATTAATCGCACCAAAGGTGGACATATTGAAAACTACTGATACTATTTGAAAATTGATGTATTTTCCAACATTTTTTGCCTTGGCACAATGAAATTTATCAAAAAATAAAAAAAATTATACCATTTTAAAAAGTTGGAGTTCAAGTCATTCACCCTGTAGTTGGGAAAACCTGCAGCAGTTAAAGTTTAAAAAAAAAGTGTTTTTTTGCTTTAAGCTCCAAAGGCTATGAATAAAAAATGATTTTATGTGGTTTTAGATAATTTTTTTTTATGTGTGCACTAAAATAGTTATAGCAGGTGCTCAAGTTTTTAAATTTGACTGCGAATGTTTATTGATGCTAACTGCTGCCTCACTTTTGATGACTTAAAGCTGCTATTTCTGTTGAACAATAATAAATTTCATATGTACAAAGTTGGTATATTTAATGTAAATTAAAGAGTGTCAATATGGATACGTCTAATCACTACTATCGATTACTGTCGACAAACTTTGTCCTCCATAAGGACTTATTTTTTTTCATTTTCCTCCCGATCGTCTCATCCGTGTGTTTCGTTCGTCTTTTGGTTCCCTTCCCTGTGAATACTTCGTTCGTATTGCGTCTTAACCTCTTAACAAAGTATTGTTTTAATGGAGTGATCCTTTGTGTCGCCTGTCGTTCTCTTAACGAAACCCACATCTATAATTCTATAGATGCACTTTGTCCAAATGAATTAGAGTAATTTCATAATTAATTTAAATATTACCTTTAATGAGATGTTCCCAACTTTTGAAAGTACATAGACACACTAAATCCAAACCGAACTCATTTACGTTAGCACAGGGTCGCTTTGAACACATCCACATGGATATTGTAGGGTGTCTTCCTATGCTTTTCAGAAACGTGAATTGTCTTATTTTCATATTGGTTTTTCGCTTCGTTTTTCTCTGTTTTGTTAAGGTTTCTGGTACCAATTGCATCATTTATGTTGTTTACTTTACTTTGACATCTACCCTTCTACGTATTTACATGTTTACTGGGAAGTGAAAAAGACGTGATGTCCGGCTCGCCAAGAAGAGCTACACGTAAGCACATTTTTTTTTAACTCATCGGTATATTTATTAGATTAGAACATTTTTTTGTCTAACATATAAATATTTCATAAACATAATGGTGAACGAATGAAAATCATTTCTAATTGTGCAACGAAAATATACGCATCTGGATTATGACCTGCACAATTGTGTTACATATGTAGTACCTAATCTATATATTTGTGCCTCTCTCACAGGAAAAGTGTTCCGCTGCTATTTTATATAAGTTTTATGTGGGATGCACCAAAAAAACGCCTATCGGGGCTAAGTGATTTCAAACTTGGCAGCACAATTCATTAGGTTGTTTTTTTTTTGTCAAATTGTGAAAATCAGTTTGTGATAATTAGTTTGTTAAAATAAGCTTTAAACTGTTTTAAAATTTTAGAGCAAAAATACGGAAAATGCAGAACAGGTACAGATATTGAAATACAGTACCACTGCAGATATATTTAAGTATATCAATTTTTTTGCTACAGTTGTCTTCTTTGTTATCCACCGGAAAGTTTTGATATAAATCCACATATTAGTCTTATCCAAGAAAAGTTATCATTTCTAACAACAGATTCCAGTTCCAGCAGTGAATCTGATGAAGCTGAAGTAGAAGCACATCCCGAATGTGTAGATTTTGTGCAAACTATAGATGCATTTGGTGAAGATGACCTTAAGTTAGACATGAGAATGAAGCGACAGACGTTATATCTACAGTGGCGAGCAAAAATGAATACATGTTGCAAGTGAATGAAATAAAATCCAAAATTTTTATGTTTTGTTTCATTTTAGCTTTATAAACTATATTTATTCTTAATCCTAAAATGTTGATTTACTTTGAAGCCAATTATAAAAAATAAAAATATCCTTCAGAGATAACTGTAAAAAACGAAAATGTGAAAGAAACCATCATTTACTCAATTGCAGTTGCAGTTATCGGAAAAGTACTGTGAAAAGAATATCTACATACATATCATAAAATCTATGGGTTTTTCTGCAAACTTGATGATGATTTTGTTTTTATTGTTACGTTCATAAGAGAAAAATAGCAAAACGTTATGTTAATTAGGCATTTTCTGTAGAAAAGTGACCTCAAAATCAAAACTTAGCATGGGCAAGAAAAATGTAACAGGCTTGGAAATTGGATATCTAAAGACTCACACCAGATAGGTATCAACTTTAATTGAACGCCGTTACAAAGGCTAGTATTTCTTTTAAAAACAAGGTCTTAAATGAAGTTTCTACCGTTAGAAATAACAGAGCAATTTCCGTTAACATGGGTCAGGGTACGCTAAAGTAAGCCTTTTCTTAAATCTTCGATAAATGATGTCAACATTGGAGATAGAACGATTTTTTTCTTACAAGACATGCAGATACCAAAAAAACATTTCCCAAATTATCCTTGACGAATTAGGGGACACCCTATATACTTTATAGATACATTTTATTATTACATATTTCATTAATTTATCAATAAAAATGAACTACCTTTAAAACATTTTATTTGTGTGGTATTAACCCCACAATTTTTGGGGACTCAACCAAAGATAAGATCAGTGATAGTGATATTACGTAGAGTTCAGTATTTTGTTGTAAGCAAAACGAAAAAATGAAGAATAAAAGCAAAGGGACAGGACAGTAATTACGTACCCAAAGATAGTGTATTAAAAAACACAAAAAAAAACTAATACACAGTAGGCTGATTTACAAATCCAAAGAAGTTGAAAGATGAAAGAAGAAAGAAGAAAACATAGGCGAAAACAACCAGCAGCTGCCGAACGGCAAGCAACTTTATTTTTATCCTTGTTTACTGTACGTATATTGTTTTGATTTTTGTTCCTTTGTGTATCCTTTGTTTGTATTAACTCTCTGCTTAAATTAAGAATGTACAGGGAGGAAAGTATGGTATGGATACGGATGAAATGAAAAGTTTCACCGTGGAAGAACTGAAAAAGAAATTAAGAGATGGAGGAAACAAAACTGACTTCCAGGACAGACTTTTAGCACACTATGGACATGTTAAGGATGATAGTTCAGAGGACACTTTGCACGACAGTGTAAATGAAACTGCAGGCGGTGGTAAGCATGTCAACAGTAAAGTGCATAACGTTCGCGTGTAACGTAAAAACGAATAGAATACGAGTCACCAAGCACGTTTCAATTCAAAGTTATCGAACAAAGTAATGGGTGATTTTTTAAGCGTTTTGTTTTTAATTGGCAAACAAAAAAAAAACAGGGAAATTGCAAAAGTGTATAAAATTTTTATTTTAGTTGATAAATCAATGCTTGCCCATTACAATACTTTTTAAAGATTATTTTATGTAAATGTTGACCACGAATACGTTTTAGGTAAGTGGTCCATACGGAGAAATCAATATTGAATCACTGGTATCTCGCTAATAACACGTGTAATGTTGTCTTCCAAGTCTGCAATTGACGCTGGTTTATTAGGATAGATTTGACGTATCCCCATAAAAAAATAGTTAAAAGGCGTCAAGTCGCGTCCAAAACGAGAAATAAATTGCTCACCGAACTCATTTTTCAATTGGTCCATTGATTCGCGTGCTGTTTGTCATGTAGTGCGTCTAGCTGGAACTATTGTATATTTCGACCAGGTTCAGCTTGTGCATTTTAGAGAAAAAAAGTTCGAAATCATTGAACGAAAGCGGGCGCCGTTGCCCGTAACCTTGTTCTCACGTTCATTTTTGAAAAGATATAGGCCGATTATTTCGCCATACCACAAACCACACCAAGCTGTGCATTTTTCGGGGTGCGTTGGCACCTCTTGTATTGCCTGAGGTTGCCCATCGAACCAAATACTGCAGTTTTGTTTATTCACAAGCCCATTCAACCAGAAATTAGCTTCGTCGCTGAACACATTTTTGCAATAAAAAAAGCTTTTCTAAGGCCCACTCGCCGAAAAGCCGAAGCTCGCTGTGGCAAATTGTTCGACTTCAGTTCTTGGTTTCCTTGCGTCTAATTGCTGCGAACGGCGACGAATGGACAAATCACGGTCCTCATTAACACTGGCGGATACAGCAGCAATATTTTCCTCTGGATGCACCCTACGCATACGGGTAGGTGGCTTGATGTCCAACAGCGTGAAATTTGGTCACTATGGCTGGAATTGCTTGCTCAGCAGGCGACCGTAAAATGGTCGAAGTGCGCGAAAAACATTTTTCACACAGCACGAATTTTGATAATAAAATTCAATAATTTGTAAGTACTGTTCAGGTGTAAGTCATTCCATGATGAAATGGCAATGCTAACTGTGCATGTTTGACTTTGACAGGAACACTGAAAACCCAAACAGCAAAAAATCACCCTTTATAACCCCATTCTCGAGGGAATCACCGCAAAATGTCAACAGCTGGGTAGATAAATTTGAAGGAATTTGTCACATGCTCAGATGGAACACGTTGCAATTGCACTTATTCTGCCGTAGATTAATGACAAGGGCAGACAAATTATATATTCTGAGCATTTTTGGGTTGGGAATCACTGCAAGAAGCTCTGAAGGATGAATTCGCACTCGAAGTCAGCTCAGCAGTAGTTCACCGTCAACTTACTAAGACACAGCGTGAAAATTTATATAGCTGATGGAGATCGCTAAGCCAATTTACATCTACAAGAGGTCTTTAATTGAGTATTTCATTGCCGCACTGAAGAATCAGAAAATAAATAAAATAGTACTGTGTGAGGCAACGACCATCAAGGATTTAAAACAAAAAACTGAAAATCTACGAGCCTATCAAGATGGCAACAGAGAGTTCCCAAAAGTCTTCATCAGCTAGGAATTACCCTGCAGATGTTGTGAAGAAGAAAGGCAGGTAGCGATGTTTCAAGTGCGGAGATCCTCATGATTTATCGAGATCGTGTCCACAGGGCTGTAAATATTTCAAATGCAAGAAGTCGTCGTTCAGCACCGTTCAGTAGAGACCAAAAGCGAAATGCATTTTGGAAGTTAGTCAAATCATTTAATGAAGGACCTTACCGTAAACGGTTTGAAAATGACGGCGTTGGTAGATACAGGATGTGATTTGTCATTTTTAAAGTATGAAACGTTATGGCATTTGCCAGAGGTCGAATTAGTGAGAGAAACGACAGCTCTAATTGGGTTAGGGAACGGTGAAGGTAGACGAAGAACTTTTCTCTCAAAGAGACCGAGAGCATTATCATCTGCTTTCGTCAGTGTTCGAACTTCTCAGTAAAACAGGAATCGGGTGGCC
Organism: Volucella zonaria; assembly: GCA_963966105.1. NCBI lineage: Eukaryota > Metazoa > Arthropoda > Insecta > Diptera > Syrphidae > Volucella > Volucella zonaria. Next base: position 9,017,884 of record OZ014530.1, read on the forward strand.
AATATGTTATATAAGGTCTTTGTGTTGGTCGGGTGAGGGCTTTGCTACTCGATTGCCTTATGGTCTCAAAAAATCAGAAGAATTATTCTTCGCATGATTCGCACTCTAGAGTCGTTGTCAGAGTTTATTGGCGAGCCAAGGCAGATAAGGCGCCGATGTTTTGTGTCTTTCTTTCTTGACAGCATATACGTTGTTCTTCCTTCATTGACCGCTAAATCCATCTTTGTCGCTTCTGTTTCAATAGCCGCTAACGCTCCATTGACAGCTCGATGTGTTCTTCTCATTATGTCACTATGATCTGCGCAAGCGAACAAACTTTTAAAGATGGTGCCTTGCGAGTTTGAAAAAATCACATGACAATGCATTGCGTTGCTTAAGTCCTTTACTGACATTGAAAGCAGCATGTTTTCTCCATCGCATAAGATTTTCGACACAGCGCAGTGAAATATCTCTTGTAGATGGTAAGTGTATCCTATCGCGTAATGCCCTATGACAGAAGGTGCAAAACTGAGAGGAGTGATAGGAGTGTTTATATATTACATTTGTTCAAATAAACGAGGCCTAATTCACTATACTGATGGATCCGAAAATGTAGCAAAACAGCGGCTAAGTTTTTTTTTTTTAGTTTCGTTGTATTTGCAGTGGTGTTCAACTGAAAGCAGTTGCAATACCTTGAAGCCTACTACATATAACGAGAGACAATCCAAACGTTTCTTAGAATTCCTTCAAGAAGGCACACAAATCATTTCAAGGATGTAATTTGTCATGTGCTGCCAGGACCATGCCTTCTTCTAGTTGTGTTATTTCATTTAACCCGAAGAATTACGTATGTCTTTATACTCATTATTTTTATGTTAGTCTGGATGTACTTGTAAATTTTTTTTGTATAAATACACGTCTGTATGGTACCCAGTAGATTTAAGCCTTGAAAAAAAATATCTAGGTATTTCTATCAAACCGTCTTTACATCTTTACAACAAAAAATCCGCCTAAAAAAGAACTGAGTAAATGTATGTGGTCCAAATACAGGTTTTTCTTTTTAATCAAGTGTTGTTTTGACACTGACAGCTAATTCCCGCTCAAAATCTTGGCTGTAACTCAGTATCACACTTCCGGAGAACAAAATTACTCGTATTTCGAAATAAACCACAAACCACGCCTGCTGAACGCAAGCTTGTTCAAAAAGTTGATAAGAATGGCTGGCACGCTACGTGCCAATGAGAATGTGGTTGCTGTGGCCGAGAGTGTTCGATTCGGTCCAGGAACATCGGCTCGCCATCAATCTCAACAACTCAACATTTCACGCACCACGATGGGGCTTTCGCTCAAAGATCTCCGATTATTCCCTATGATTCAGCAATTGAAGGCAAACGACCATCCGCTTCATTATCACTTCCCAGAATCGGACGTCGAATTTGGCCGAATAATATTTTTTTTTGACGAGGCGAAACTTGTACCTGATTGTCGAGAAGCCAATGCATCTGATGAGTTTGGTGCGGATTTTGGAGTTGGTGGCATCATTTGCCCATTTTATTTCGGAAATGCTGCTGGAAAGGCCATTTCGGTCAACGGTGAGTGCTATAGTGCCATGATTACCGATATTTTGTGGGATGAAATTGAACATATGGTCCAAGTCGATCTTTGGTTTTAGCACAATAGAGCGCCATGTCACACAGCCAATTAAACAATCGATCTTTTGTACGTATTACCAGCCGCCTTGGCGATGTCAATTGGCTGTTGGACTTTTTTTTTGGGTGACCTAAAAGCGAATATCGTCCGAGAAATTAGTGAGATAAAGCCAGAAACAGTCAACAAAATGGAAAATTTGGTTGACGGGTTGCGCTACCAGCTAAGGCAGCCACATGAATACTATAAATCGTATTCCATAACTAATGGGAATATTCCCTCGCTCTAATAATAGATTATTTTTATTTTATTTTATTTTTAAATATAAACTTGTATTTGGACTACCCTGTACATATCAGGTTTTTAAAGTAATTAATATTGAAAATGCTTTAAAATAAGTCCAAGAAAGACTAATCTTGGAAGATGAACTTTTTTTTTTTTGCAGAAGGTGTGAAAATCCAAATTCGGGGAAGGACACTTGTTAGTACCTTAAGTGCTTTTTATCGTAGTAACCATTACTTTGGGAACCAAGAATCCGGCGGGAATATCAAATACCTTTTCGTCAAATCCAACGTAAAATCGTTTAAAAGAGAGTGTATTTTTACGGGAGACTTGACAAAATAATACTAAGAAAAATGTCCCTTTCTGTCTTTATATTTTCCTAGAATTATGATCTCGGATGCGTAGTAGGAGGTAACAGATATAAATTTAAGTGCAATTAAAGTATATTAGGCCGATACCATAGATTCACTCTAAAATGTTTAATTTCCTGTCAATCATTTGATTTATTCATTTTTATTTTAATCCAAGAAAATTATAATTAATATTTATTTCTTAATTGCTTACTGACCTTAGGTTAGAATGCTTTTCGGGGTAGACCAAACCTTTATCTATCTAGTGTGGTCATGCTCTCATTGAACTTTTTCCAATTCTCAAGAAGTAAGAAGTCTTTCGCATAGCTTCAGTACTACTCCTCCTCACGGTACTTCGGTAATGCTTTACCGACGAGTTGCCTGACTCAATGCTGGCTACTTGGAATTGCGGATATCCAGAATACTATACATGGGTTGATTGGCATCGTTTGCAATGCAATCAACTAACGTTAGGTGACAATTTTTGATCAAGGTCTTTTGTGTAGGTGCTGATGTGTGTGAAATGCATGCTCGATATGAAGACATTTCTGCCCGAGGAACGCTGGCTAGCCATGAAATGACATCGTGCAGGTTACGTTTTTTAACTATGCAGATGTCGGGATGTTCGTCTCTCCTTACGTGACTTTAAAATCCCCAATCATGATCTGATCAACCTGTCTGGTCAATGAGCTTGTAGAATTAATCTTTGGTAATATTATCCTTCGTCTTCTGTTGGGGTGTGTTAGATATTACTCCTTCAACGAATTAAAGTTAAATAAAATAAGGTGTACATGTAAATTAAATCTTTAATAGCGTAAATTTTGCTTTAACCAATTATTCGAACAGAGTTTTAAATCTGTCATTATTTATTTCGAAATATTAAGCAACATAAAAATGACATTAACCCTTTATCGGGCAAGATAGTATTTTTAACCAAGACGTTTATTTTTCAATACTACTGTTAAAATAAAAAAACAACTTTTTTTATAATTATTTTTTAAAGGTTTTCAAGTCCTTTGTTCAAAAAAAAGTCCTTTGTTATATACATAATGTTACATTGCCTGAAGAGCGCAAAAAAAAAACTTATGAAAGGTGGTATGAGCGGAAACTGTTGTTGTTTTTGTTATAACATAATGCAACTTCGCATTTTTCGCACAGTGTTTGTGAAACCCCTTGGCAGTTCGGCATTTTGCATCTTATTCTTTTATCTGCCCATGTTGGCCAATGACCAATCTGGTCCAGCCGCATAACTTGTGATGGGGCATGTTGAACCGGTCCCTTGTGTTTTTTAGCTCGTATTAGTGGTTCAATAGACCTGTTTTTGAATTGGCCTTTGTACCAAGCTTCAAGAGAGCTTCAGAAATCTGGAGACGAAACTCTGCTGCTACCAGCAACTTTTCTGCTTTAATAGCTCCATTATTTTTTTTATACAGAAGCCATGCTTTCGCCATAGCTAAGTCTAAAAGGTGATATAACACTCGAACTTGCCATCTTTTCCTGCAAAGTTTAATTTTGTATCTTCCCATAATTGCATCAATGAGATCCACACCTCCCACGTGCGCATTATATTAACCAACAATAGATTTCGACGTATTTTTTTTTAAGTTTGTCATATCTCTTTACAGTGCGTTTTGGCATTTCACCAACAAATGTGGATGCTAGATTTACAATTTTATTATCTTTCTACAAAACAGTTGCAATATCGATTCCTTCAGCATTACAAAGATACTCCACGGAAGATCCTCTTTCTTTTTTCATCATTTTTTTTTTTGCTTGGAAGCTTACAATTTGGTATTCTATTCCGTCGAATCGTTTCAACACTGAATATTACATCATTTTGGTATAGAAGTAAAATAATTGTCAAAATAAAGTTGAAAGTTTTGATTACGTGAAATTATACGTGACATTCTCACGACCACATTCGAAGATGCTCCTAAGTCCGGCTCGTTGTCAACCGCTCAATGCCGGTTTCTGGCTCAATTTTGTAAGCAAATCCAGTAGAGCCGCAGAGAACGTATATTGTAGGCCCCATTTATGGGGTTTATTTGGGAGATATCGTATTTTCAAAAAGTTTCGAGCTTTAGTAGAACACATTTGTTCATCAACGCAAAGATGTTGTTCAAGAGGAACTTTCCCCAAATTCTAATTCAACTCCATGATCGGGCGTATTTTGAACATTACGGCGTAATTTTTAACAGTTGATTTTAGATTTCTAGTGTTGTCGTTGAAGTGTATACGACATCGTATATTTTCAAATTTTTTTAGAGGCATCACTTCTTGGTTTTCCTGTGTTCCAATTTTGCTCCTCCAGTGACTTGCTGCACTGGGAAGTTGTATCAAAGACATCAACACCAATGAATTGTTGAATATCAATTTCTGACACACAAAACGTCTCATTGACAAAATATAAATTTGTTTGGTCAGCAATTAACCGTATTAGTTCCTTTGGAAAGAAATAAAGAAAATATTGTATTGGCGTATCAAGTTCGCTTATTACATCAGGCAATGATATATTTCCTGTAAAACGCAATTTATGCTCCTCCAAAGCTATATTTTCCTTTTTCCAAAGAAGATTACAGCGTAACGGTTTTTTTGTTGTTGTTTACTCAATGCTGCGTTTTGCGAAATGCCACATGATCAAATATCTGTCGGCTCCGCATTTTCATTTTCGATCTCTATCATTACATCAATATCATCATAGACAGCTTGGTCCAAATCTTCAGGAACACCAATTTCTTCCAAGTCTACATCATAATCTGGATCAGCTACACTATCATCATCAAAATCGAGCCCAACTTCACTCTCGTCAAGTACTTGTACTCGTAATATTTCATCATTGCCCAAAGTGTTCGACATACTGTATATTGATGCTAATAAAAATATTGGCGCTATGAGGCAATGTGACAATAATGTTACAAACGAAAAATAATCCCTAAAAAGTTATTTATCACTTACTTTCAATTACACACCAGGTAGAAATTAATTAGTGTTATGCTTATGCACTATACTCGTATTAAAAAAAAACTCCGTTTATTGCGATATTTAAAATTTTTTCCTCAGCAAACTTAAACATGTTCCGCTCTATAAGCTTTATATGATGCACAGTTCGTGGCAGATATGTTACACTAACCAATTTGCCTTAATTTAAACATAATAGAGAAATTGAGTCAATATTAGGGTTTGTAACATTACTGTCACATGGCCCGATAAAGAGTTAAGTAGTAAACTTAGAAACATTTAAATAAGGAAAGTAAAATACAGATCTCTGTATAATGTATACAAACCCGGCCTAACGTTTAATATTTAATTCTGTAATATTAAAGGGTAAATCCTTTGAAGAATAGTGCTTGTAGTTCGTATTTTCCCTATCGAAACTTCATTGATAAATGGAGAAGCTTATGCAAGCTACATGACATTACGTAACGATGAGAATTTCACCACCGGAATGTCCGTATTGTTCCTTACTTATGCATTGATTTTCACTAGGCAGATGTTTGCTTATATCTACTACAAAACGTCAGTAATTTTATATTTAAAGGTCATCTACCTCATTTCTCTTATATGATAATGGTAGGCACTGAGCGGCGTTAATTTGGTAATAAACTATTAATGACGACTGAATGAAACCAAGGGACAACGAAACTTTGATCTGCACATGGAATATTTGGACCTAGTCCAGCTGAACACCTAGCGGTTAGAGATGCTCTAATACAAAGCTTAATGCTCCCTCTAGACGCACAGATAGTGTGCAGGTTTATCTTTGGCAGTAGGCAAATGATAGAAGGATGAATTCGCCAACATAGACTTACTATGTGCTCTCGTCCCTATAGAAGAATGTTTCTACGAACTCATCGACGAAGCCTACGAGCAACATACGACGTATACCATTAAGGTTGATAGCAAAATCTTAAAGTAAGCCGCAAATAAACTTAGCTCCATGACGCACTATCAACGATAGCTTGAACACCGTTTGCTGACTTCGGTATCTATTTACAATGGAACATGATGGTCATCAGATCCAAAAACTGTCACCCAAGTTGATCAAGGCACTCGTCCAGTATTACAGCTGTCCGAAGACTCATTCCAACCAAGGAACGTTTGCGGATATCTCATATGCTAAAATAAGAGAGATATAGCGTGAGGACTCTAAATGTTGAACAATAAACCGCCAGAATCATTGCTAATCCCATATTCCTCAGCCTCTCCTACAAAATGCACTAGGTGCTAACAATTATTGGGATGAAGGACAAGAAGCCCTCAGAAAACTGAAGTAGTGGATTTAACCCGACCACTTGCAGCAAAGCAGTTATAGCAAAGCAACTTGCTTATGAAGCGGCACAGTATATAAGAACGCGATCAGCTTCTATACTCTATGAGCAAATGAGGGGGGAAAATCATCGACTTCTACGGAGTTAAAGGAAAGAGCTTGAGAACAAAATGCTAAAAGAATATACCAAGCCAATAAAGCCAGAGTAGGGACCTGTAGAGCTAAGCAAGGAAAATGAAACATTGAGCCATAGTCGGTGCTGTAGAAATACAATTGCAGACTACTAAACGTTGGGCCAGTGCAAATTTTGCTACTAGGCGGAATGAATTATTAAACTTGATTATAACAAGCTTAACAAGGTTGTAGAATGGATGGAGTTCCCGCAAAGCTATTTAGGGCAGCAAGAGATGACTTGGTATAAGGCATTCACTAACTCTTATTCGCCAGTTGATATGCAAGTACTTTATATACCTTGGTGTTTTCTATCTGATCCGCCAAATGGAGAACCTCTTTTCTGCCGTATTCCGTAAATGGTGAGCAATCCCACAATTGATGAAATATTCACACTGAGGTAGATCCTAAATAGTGCCAAAAGGTTCAGGTCGATACTCATCGGATCGGAAACAATTTCACCGGAAATAATCTCTCAGAAAAATGTCAAGATAAGGTGATGCACTATTAAAATGAGAATATTGTGCGAAACTCGTAAGGCAACACTATAGACAACATTTACCAAAAATCTGTGTTACTATTGGGTTGTACCACATGAAATGTCCGATTTCCGCTCAGTCGGAAATAAGAAGTTCTCAAGTGAACATTTGTGCTAGAATGATAAATTTTCTTTTTTTATATAAAATAAAGTGGTACGCGTGCTTGACGTGTGAGAATTTTAGGGTTCGTTACAAGTACGGTTATTTTTTTTTCTTGGAATTATTTACCATGCTGTCGGCAGTTGAAATTTCTTTACGAATTTAAAATGGGACATAATGCGTCATTGGCAATGAAAAATATTAATGACGTATTTGAGGATGTAGCGGTAAACGAACGCGCACTATACGACGTGAGTTTAGAAAGTTCCGTTGGGGAGATTTCAGCCTCGAAAATGAATCACGTGGGAAGCCGAAAACGTTAGTTGACGACTAAAGGTAAAGGAACTCGATAAGTGGGTACCCAATGAACTGAACGATTCCCAAAAACTACGGTGCCTGGAAATCTGCGCATGGCTTACATTAAGAAACCAAACTGAACAGTTTTTGCACCGGATAGTCACTTGTGATTATCATACAGTAGATAATCGTAAAAGATCTTGCCAGGGGTTGGATGCAGATGAAAAACCTAAACACACCCCCAGGCCCGATCTTCACCCAAAAAAGGTTATGGTGACAATTTGGTGGAAAGGACCAATCCCTTTTCATTTCTTCAACCAGGAGAAACGATAAACGCTATTAAATATTGCATGTCAAATTGGCTAAAAAGCAGCCTGCGTTGGTTAATAGGCACAGCCGGATCCTTTTGCATGGCAATGCTAGACCTCATACCTCACAAGTAACGGTGCAAATACTGTTGTAGTTGGGATTTGAGATTCTTCCGCATCCACCGTACTCTCCTGATGTTTCCCCAACGTATTACCATCTTTTCGGCAATCTGGATTCATTTTGCGGCAGAAGGTCTTCCGGAACCGAGCAGAGGTCATAAAAGCCTTTGAAGATTTCAATGCCTCAAAAAGTCAGCACTTCTATGAAAAAGAAATATTTGACCTTATATCACGTTGGAAGAATATCATAGATGCCAATGGCATTGATTGAATAAAAATTTACAGAAAAATAATGCTGGCTTTTAAATGTTTACTATAAAATCGGATATTTCATGTGGTACAACACAATACCTGCATATGCTGCTTGATGTCGTAGGTGAAACACAGTCGTTTGTCTTTGGTGCGTTTGTAGGTATTGTAACAAAACCTGCAAAAATGTGGGTAAAACCAAATGCATGCTCTCAACAAGAAGAAACTCACATTAGGCTAATCATAGACTAATCGGGCAGAACATCACAGGAGACAGTTATAACTTTGAGGTAGTTAGACGGTTTTTCTATATTAGTTTAACACCTCAGAAACCAAGCGACTAATTACTCTTACTCGGTCAAATCATTCTTTCTTTGGCCTGGGAAATGAACTTTATATTAAACCGCCATCATTCCAATCATGCTCTATGGCGCAGAAGCGCTAATGTTACCGAAGGCGGATGAAGATATGTATCTTTCGACCAAGATATTTCGGCCCATTTAAAGTCCCGTTTGGGTTCATGGACTTCTCAGAATAAGACAAGACAGCAAACTCTATTCGTATGTGCTTTCCTCAGAGGTCAGAAAAGTGTTCATCACTCAACATCAGGCCATGAATATAAATGCTCCCCAGTTTGGCCTGAGATTTAGCGCTAGGCGTATCGACAGTTCTATATCCTACAGAGTGCATTTTCAACTTTTCTTCCTTTTTTTTCTTTCGCAAAATCACCAAATACCGAGGACAAACTATTGAAATCCATGATAATATCCGATTACTCGAGCCATGATCAAAGAAGCGAAAACCCTTTCAAAGTTGTTTTGTTTGCTCTAAGTGCTTATGAACGATGAAACTCATTGAAGTAGAAAAAAATATTCGTAGTATTTTTCACACTCAAATTAACTGGCGTTTTTATCGTCCACAAAAATTACCACATAAAAACTTTTTGTTCAGTTTTGTTCAATCTGTGCCGGTCGTCATAGGACTCAAACGTGCATAAATGTGCGAACTGTCATGGGAATCAGATTTCAGAAATAAATATATAAATATAAACAAAATACTTGGAAATGGGACAAAACCTGCATCCAAAGTTTGTCGACCCCTTCCAAGCCATTACAACAGCAACCAGAACATGAAGATTCCATTGCAGTCAATGAAAAATTTCCATGTCTACCAACACGCACTGCGACTAAGCTGATATAAATAACTATCAACAATAACTCTCTTCCATATACATGGGAGCACACCGCATCAACATCAGCTGTTCTAGACAACAGCAGAGCGCTGGTGACCAGCTCCAGAGGTGAGTTATTCTCGATGGAAGAATTGCATTCACTCGAAATGGAAATGGTAACTAAGCTTGGTACATGTACGTAAACGAGTAGTACATGGGAGTATGTCTATCTAGATCAGTTTAATGTTTTCGCACAATTACCGACTAAAGTTTAGTTTAATAATGTCAAATAATATAAACAATGGTAATATAAATATTGTATTGTAACATGGAATGCTAGAGGTATTCGTAAGAGTCATGTAAAATTCATTAGTTTAAAAAAAAAAACACACTAGCATTGATATTGCATTAGCAATCGAAATATGGCTGCAATCTAAAATTCGACTATCCACCGCAGATTTTGGATGTTACCAAGTTGACAGGACAAATAGAATAGTTGGAGGTGTAGCTATTTTAATTAGGACATCAATACATGAGCAATTGCCTGGTCTGTAGACAAAATACATAGAAAATATAGGAATTGAAGCGTCGTCGATTAACCGCGATGGCAGCCTTCCTCGACATTGAAGGAGCCTTCAATAACGTGGAGTGCACCGCCATTAAAGAAGCAGGAAAATAAACTGTTCCATTGGGCAAAGCTCGGTTAGAATGTCTGTGAGGAGGGGAACCCCTCAGGGGGGAGCCATATCGCCACTCCTGTGGGTATTGGTTATCAATGACATCCTCAAAAAGCTTAGTACAATGGGTATAAGTGCCACGGCATACGCAGATACCGTAGTCATAGTAGTGCAGGGAAAATACTTAAATATTTTAGCGACATTATGGAGGTTGGCCTGAAGACAATCAGCACTTGGACAACCCAACCCTTCCAAAACGGAGCGGGTTCATTTTAGCAGAAAGTACAAGATACCGCAATTCAAACTCCCAAAACCCAACTGTCCTTTTCGGACCGCGCGAAGTAAGTATCTGGGTGTGATTCTGGACAAAAAACTGAACTGGTAACTTAAGGCAACGGAAAGAGTCAAAAGGGCATATAATGCTCTTTTTATCTGCAAAAGAACAGTAGGAAAAATTTGGTTAACTGCTATGTTGTACTATCTGTATATGCTGGTGGTAAGATCCATATGACGCACTAGTATGGTGGAAAGCACCAACTAAGAAAACTTTTTACAGAAAATTAGCATCCGGCGGCGGTTTAAAGAACGACTTCCATAGCCATTACAAGTGCGCTCCGTACCTCCCCTACGGCAGCATTGGACACCTTTGTGCACCTAACACCGCCAGATTTACAGATTAAAGAACTTGCTGAAAGCCGTGCGATACGACTCACTAATCTGGGTTACTTCAAGAGCAGTAGTTTTAGATATGGCACAGTCCTAGCGGAGCTACATCCAGGCAATCCAATTTTAACGGATGAAATTCCTTCCTTGGTCGACCTCGACTTCCCGTATGATATAACATATCCGGAAAAGGAGGACTGAGAAAAAAAATGCAATATTAAGGTCAAATGAAATTACAATTTTCACAGATTGCTCAAAAACAGAGCAAGGAACAGGTTCAGGTATCTCCTCGGAAAACCCAGAACTAAAAGTGTCTGTAAGACTACCGTATGCAAGCAGTCTCTTCCATTCAGAGGTTTTGGCTGTCCTCAGGGCGGCTGAGCCAATGCAGACTAGTTCGGTATCCGAAAAAGATGTCGCTATCTACCTCGATAGCAAGGCCGCACTCAAGGCAATGGAATCAACTAACGTCAACTCTGATACAGTCAGGGGCTGTCGCACAGGGCTCAATGCACTATGCAGTTAAAACCGGGTAGGACTGTGCTGGTTGCCAAGATACTGCGGTATTAAAGCAAATGAACATGCAGATGAGCTTGCAACAAAAGGAGTGCTACTCGACAATAGTGATATCAAACCACCCCTTTGCATAGTGAGGGGCACTATAGAGGAAATAATCGGAAAGGCTGCCAATCTAAGTTGGTCAAGTCTTGAAGCACACAGGGTATCCAAGGCTCTCTGGCCGCTTTTTGACGGCAAAAGATCCAGGAAATTAATAAAATGAAACAGGGATAAGCTTAGGATAGTAATAGGAATTCTGACAGGACACAGTATTCTGCAGAAATACGCAAAGAGACTTAAATTGTCAGATGCGGATATTTGCAGATTCTGCGGAGATCTGCAGGCTGTTGAGAACATAACACACATAATATGTGAATGCGAGGGAATATCGCGTAGTCGAAGAAAATTTGTAGGGAAATACTTTTCGAAAACCTAGAGGAAATAGACGGCACGAACTTCAAAGGCCTTTTTGTCTTTTGCAGGGAAATTGGGTGTTTCACCAGGGAGATTGTCTGGTATCTGTGTGATGGCATATCACTCATACCCCTGTCAAACCTAACCTAACCTACTCAAAGAAAAACTAAGATTTGTTTTCCAGGAAAAATTGCAGGTAGCTTAACATCCGAAAAAGGCACGCTTTGAGAGCTGATTTAAGAAAATTTTTCAATATGAATTCTGCACTTGTAATGTGGGTCATCTTAATTGTAGGCACATACTATATGTAGATGGGGTTGTATTCGAGCAAGCTCCTGGGGAAATGTCTGACCTATTTATAATGTTTCTTATGTATATCAGTTCTACTTATTTCCCAGCCAGTTCCCGTGGAAGTTCATCCGTTATTGACTTATTTGTGTGGAATGTCCTGACCTTATATCCCAGCCACTTTCATATCGTGAGCCTACCACTAACAATAAGCCGATTGATTAAAAAATGCAAAATGAAAAAAATCTCGAAATGAAGTGAAAAATACAATTTCTATGAATCTTAATCATATTTCAACAAAATCGTAAGTTTGGCATTCAAATTCCAGCACGCAGATTAGAAATAATCAAAATTAGAAACATTCATAGAAGAAACTGGCAAAGATAACGCCATCCCACGTCTCGCACTCTAGATAAAGCTTCCAAGGCCCTTACGGAACAAATTCAAAATTATAAAAACTAAGACCAAGCAAATTACTCCCTTTAAAAGTGGTTCGAATACCTATTTAACTAATACGGAAAAGCAGAAGCATTAGCTCTAAGCTTTTCACAAAACCACGTTGTGTCTTATCATTTAAGGGGTTAGGCCACTCTGGAGGCCGTAAAGGTAGAAGCTTATTATACATATGATTGACTGTAAAACATAGTTTCTGTAGAATAATTTATTTAAAAATGGCAACTGTGCAGCGTTTCTCAGATGACCTATCTTTTTTGGAAGGGTCTGCGGCCATACAAACAGCTCCTGTAAGTTTTGATTTTTTTTTATTCTACTTCACAATAGCTAGAGAAGTACGTACAATTTTTTTGTATTGATTTTTGGTCGAATGGCACGCTTCCAAAGTCAAACTTGCAAAATTCGCAGAAAAATCGCTTGAAAATTGTTAATTACAAATGAACTAGACAATTATTTCTAAAGATCTAGATAAAATTTGAAGTGAATTGGTTGAAAATTTTTCAAGTTATGAGTGCGGCCAACTTGAAAAATGCAGTTTTGAGATAAATGCGCCTAAAATTTTGAATTACAGAAAGTCAAGAAAAATTTTGCTATACCTTTAATCCGAGATGCCTGTACCACATAAATGACCTTCTAGATTAGTGTCCTGCTCTTCCATTTCTTTTCTATTGGATTTTTATGCGATCATAAACTCTTTTGTAGTTTTAGAGAGCGATCTTTCTGCAAGCATTATGCGCTCTTTGTCAAATGTCAATATCCAAGCACATTTCGTAGCTGTCGCTTTGATTATGTGGAAAATTGAAGCAACGTCGTCATGGCACACGCAAACTGCAATATCCATAGCTGTATTGTTGCGGTAAATTTTCCCGCAACAAGTTTGGCTCACTTTTTCCCTGTAAGTCCCTTCGGTCCCTCTTTTCTTTGAGTGGGAACACCGAGCTCTGGCGGAGGTGGAGGGCAGCCATGGTCCCATCAGCCAGTGGCCCACCAATCCCAGACCTCGGAAAGCAACCCACATAGGCTCACGGGCGGGTTTGCCCGCAGAGGAGCACGAGGAGGTTCGGTCGGTGAAGCCCTAAGGACAGTAGGGAGACTCACGACGAACCAGGAACCCCAGGGTGCGACAGGAGGTCCACCGGGAACACCGTTGTCGGAGCCCATAGATAGACGCGAGACTCGCAACGGGCAGCATCAGACAGGACGTTTGAAAGTCGCCGACGGGTGGGGACGGACGGTCCTTTCAATCCAGACACCCCAACGAAAGCCAACAACAGGAGGCTTAAAGAACACCCCATCCCGCTATCGATGGGGGGTACAAGCACCAGCATCACATCACAATAATGGATGTGGATGCACCGAAACAAGTGATCGATGGGTGAAGAGACGACGATCTCTTTTATAGCCACTCCCCAACGAGGGAGCAACAAAGAAGCAACAGTGGTGCGCAGGCGGACCCACCGATGGAGCACCAAAGGAGCAGCAGAGGCTTGTAGGCGGACGGCCAAGTAAAAGACAGCCTCCACCAAGGGAACAGACAAACACACAAACAAGCAAACAACATCGAACAACCAACACACAACAACAAACCACAACAACCAACAACAACCAACACCAACCAACAATAACTATTGTACAAAGAATAAAAGTACAAACTCCAAAACTGGCAGAGAGGCCAGAGGGCAGAAGGGCCCAATGACAAAAAAAATAATAAATAAAGAATTGTAAGGAGTGACCCGCTATTGGTCAGTCCCCCTCCCCCCCAATCTGAACGCCGATCCACCGGAGTAGGTATGGACCGCGGAAATATATATAAAATTTTAAAATTGCACAGGCACCGAACTTAGCTTTTGGTAGGGGCGGCGATCCAACAGATGGTTGGATGGAGATACAATCCCTTCTGGATTGTATCGACACTTTTTCCCTTGGTCCCAAAACTCAAGCTATCGTTCCGTCCAACTCCCTTTCCCCCTTCGCGATCGTGTCAATTTTTGCAAAAACTTTTTAGTGTATTCCGATTGGGGAAAAATGCCCGGGTAACAGAAGGAAAAGAAACTCTGCTTTTCGCAATAAATTGTATGTAGAACCTAAGAGTAGGGGAAATGGTAGGCATAGTTAGGATCCACAGCTTCCATAAACTCGCTCAGTAGAGTTCCCAGTCATAACTAGAAGCGGGAGCGAACTCCGATGCTGAGGAGTTTAGTATGAATGTGGAAAATGGTATGTGTGAGAGGCCTAGTCGGACACGGGTGCACACACTAGCAAAGCTTGATAGTTGTGTAGCGAGAAATCCCGTCGTTGGGTCCACTAGCGCTGAATGAATGTGCGAGACAGTGTACGTGTGAATATGTGTGTGTGGTTGGCAGGACCTGTGGAACTAAAAAGATCTGGAGGTCAGATTGGTGACGACCAGCAAATCGAGAGGGTTAGCCAATTTTTTTTAATTTTGCGATTTTTTTGTTGCGGAAAGCAAAGTTTTTGTTCTTATACGAAAGTTGCGAATTGCGGAAAGCAATTCTGTCGGCTTTTTTTTTGCAAGAAAAAAAAAAGTAGAGTAGAGTCGCGAATTGTGCAAACAAAAAAAAAAGAAAGGAAAAAGGGAAACCAAACAGAAAAAAAAGGAAAAAGGGAAAAAGGACAGGAAGGAGGACACGGAAGCGGGAGTAGCAGGATTGGCGGGAGTAGCAGGATTGGCGGGAGTCAGATTGTGCCAGAGAGGGGTACAACCCGCCAGAATAAAAAGCTAGGTATTGTGCAGTAAAGTGTAGATAAGAAAAAAAAGTAAATAGTGAAAGTAGAATCGCGTCATTTTGTTTGTTCTTTGGGATGATTAAAACTCCGGTAGGCCGCGCGTGCGCGTCGCGAGAACAGACGGGACACGCGACCCGTTACCTAACGTTTTGGTTTGCTTGCTTCGGGACGGTAAAAATAGCGGGTCACTCTATCGACGAGTGTACCGCTACAAATTTTTTTTATAAAATCGTCGAGCCCCAACGGGGCTTTATAACGTTGAGGAAAAAACAAGGTTTTTTATTTTCTTCCATTTTTTTTTTGTCGTTTCCGTTTTGTCTTCGGGGAAGATTTTCCGTGTGGGTTTTTTAGAAAAAGGTTTCGTGATTCCAGAAAAAATCACGTGGCGCCCATTTCGGTTCCCAGGTTTAGCTGCCATCAAAGCGCTACCTGGTGGGAACCCACCGCGAGGATAGTTCGATCCCAGAAATAGAAAGTGCTATCGTTTGGTTCGGGGCATCGCGGTATCGGTGCCTGGAACTAAACGTAGCAATATATGTTACAACGCAGTTTTACCACTAGAAATGGATTTTGGGGCTGATGCCCACACAGTCGAATTAAAACTTTCATTACAGTTTTGAGTATAAACACCGGCGCATCCAGTAAGAAGATCATCTCTGGCCAATTCTTCGTAGACTGGCTTTATAGCTTCATACAATTCAATTGGAAGAGCTGGCTTATGTTTGCATTCAGCCAAACTACTTGTAGCTTAAGCCTATTGCCAAGAGCACCATGAATCTTCTACGATAATTTATGATCGAGTGTAGCCCATATACTGTTTCTCATGTTTTCAAATGTAGTTTCTACGAATGGCTAATCCATAATAAGTAGAGAGTTCGTCTACTAGTTTTCTCGTCAATTTACCCCTTCAACCGAGACCTTTTGTATTCTTTTTCTAATTACTTAGGCAGGTACGCATTCGCTTGTGAACGTCATATATACACACTTTCTTGAGTACTGTGACATTCTCATAGGGCTTAGCATCTGCAATGCCTTTAAAGGTCTTAGAATCACCGCCACCAATATAATGGATGTATATCTCAAAACCGCGATAACCTACATTTTTCCTGCTGATCCATCGTGGTTATGTGACTTATCTTTATGATTTTGTGGTCATTCCGTTTATTGTTCGATACCTTCTTTATTCTTCCAGTACTCACAAGCCTTACAGTATTTTGATTTCACTGTGCAGTCTGTAATTTTTGCAGTGACTCAAGTGGTAGTGGACTGGCTTCTAAATCGGAAGGTTCGGTGTTCGAATCCCAGCCTCGCCCGAAAGACATATCATCCATTTTTTCAGTTAACGACAATCAAATAAGGTTAGTAGCTGACTAGAAATCAACATCAAGCCAACTTCCACTAAGAATATAGTCTCCCCATTAAATGTTGGATGCCACCCATGGAGCGAAATAACCACTGAGCCCAAACATCTTTCTTTCGCTCTCTATCCCATTTTCCAAAAAACTTAACATATGCTGGGGCATTATAAATGTATTCATACCATCTTGAGTGTTAAATACTTAAAAAAAAATAAAAATAATTACCAATAAGAGTCATGCTTCCATCATACTATTTTTGCAAACTAGTTTAGTTGCACTTGAAATTCTTTTGACGACCTTATCATAGAATAAGTGAAACATAGGCCTAGATAATTCCATGAATGCACACAACTCTTTTATTCCGTGCAAACCAATTCCAAGTAATCGCATGGAAATTACAGTTCTACGATTTATTTCATAACCTTTTTTAATAAATAGACTACTAGGTATCTCAGTCTGTACACATTTTTCACAGGGTACTGCTATTTTAAATCCCAAACTGTGCTTACCACTCTCCGTAAATTTCACTTGCGATTTGCACACTTTACAGACGACAATGTCTGAATTAGCTGTAAAGACTGCAATAAAGTTTATCATATGATAACCAAAACCTGGATTCACTTCAATATCGTACAAATCTTCCGATTGCTTCAATTTTTTTCACGGAAGTACTAGCATTCATTTCACATGGTGCCTCTAAGTCGGGTCGATTCAGCGGTCTTCCTCCAGATATTTTCGTCTCTTGCTGTATGTACGTGTCTCTTTTGCACCTTTTTGACCATAATACACGTTGTCACTCATTATAAAAATGAGCCAATAACACTCACAAAACAAAACCAAAAATTAGCACAATTATCGATAAAAAACAAACGTTCCTCAAATAGCGTCCTTCTCGAATGTTTCACTGTACGCAATTAATTGAAACCGACGTTTCTAAAGGCAAAACAAGTAATAGTCCGAACATGTGGTAAATAGGTTCCAAAAAATTTTTCCGTATACCTACTCCAGTCCCCTAAAATTATGTCCTTCGTTCCAGTCATAAGAAGCTCGCTGCCTACCTGGCGACTTTGTACTAAACATTGAGATATTTCCCGGCCATAATCTTTGGGGATTGAAAAAATAAAAAAAAATAGATTTTTTGAAAATCCTAGAGTGGTCTAACCCCTTAATTCAGTTATTTATGTAACTCTATCGCGTAAATTCATAACAGGTGCAGATACCTTTTCTTAAACAATTTACGCACCAGGAAAAGTGGTGGAATCGACGATACCAAATATTTACCTTAAGAAATTGCCAAAAGAGTGAGTAAAATTTCTAACCTTCATTTTTAATAGGCCTTAAAATACAATATTTCTCAGATGTTTGGAAACTAGTAAACGCTGTTCCTATACTAAAACCAAGTAACCCTTCTGATAGAATGGAGAGCTAGAGACTGATAAGTTTGTTAAGTACGGTTAGTAAAATTTATGTTAGTAAAACTTATGAGAAAATATTGGACGAAAAGATAATTAATATGGTATTTTCGGTGACTGATTCTGGTCAGATCGGCCTTAGACGCAACCATGAGACTGCTCATCAAAGGCTCAAAATATATAACATCATAAAAAGAAACCGTGTTCAGTCTTGATTTCCCAAACTTCCCAGAATGTGAAGTTGCAATATACGCAAATGTTACAGCAATATTTTAATCTTATGAGCAAAATACCGCTATAATATTGCAAAAATATTATTTATTTATTTTATTATTATTTCAATAAACCTCTTACACAGTAACCTCAGAGGTTATAAGGTTGTGGAAGATTTACAATTACATAGATAGTTAACAATATCAAAGTTAAAAAGCAAAAATGGAAGTACTATAAGAGTTAGTAAAAATGATGATATAGAATTCAAAGTGATATTGTTACAATAGCGGTTTGCTAAGAGATGGCGTAACTTGTATTATTCCATTGGAACATACGTTGGAAAGCTACTGTCATTATACGTCATTTCAGTATATGTCATTCATTTGAAGCGCAAACAACAATAATTTTTTTTCACTCAAATATGTCGAACTTTGTGCCCGAAAAAGTGTTTTTGCGGGGAGTTCTTCTTCATTACTTTAATATGAAGAAAACTGCTGCCGAAAGTCATCGTATTTTGGTGGAAGTTTATGGTGAACGTGTGCTAGCTGAGCGAACGTGCCAAAAGTGGTTTGCACGATTTAAAAGTGGTAATTTTGGCTTGGAAGACGATGAACGTCCTGGGCAGCCAAGTTTGAAGATGTAGAACTGGAAGCATTACTCTATGAAGATTGTTGCCAAACAGAAGAAGATCTCGCAGAATCTTTGGGTGTTACTCAAGCAGCCATTTTAGCTGGATATATTCAAAAGCAAGGAAATTGGGTTCCACATGAACTCAAGCCGAGAGACGTCGAAAGGCGGTTTTGCATGTCCGAAATGTTGCTGGAACGCCACAAAAGGAAGTCATTTTTGCATCGGATTGTTACTGGTGATGAAAAATGGATCCATTACGACAACCCCAAGCGCAAAAAATCATATGTGAAACCCGGCCAACCAGCCAAATCAACGGCAAAGCCGAATATCCATGGCGCGAAGGTAATGCTGTATTATGAGCTGCTAAAACCGGGTGAAACCATCAATGGACAACGCTACCGAACACAATTAATCCGTTTGAAGAGAGCAGTGGCCGAAAAACGCCCGGAATATGCGACCAGAAACGAGGCAATAATTTTCCATCATGACAACGCTCGGCCCTACGTTGCTATTCCGGTTAAGAACTATTTGGAAAATAGTGGACTGGAAGTCTTACCCCACCCGCCTTATAGCCCAGACCTTCCCCCTTCTAACTACCATTTGTTCCGGTCGATGCAGAACGCCCTCACTGAAATACGGTTCACTTCAGAGCAGAATATCAAAAATTGGCTTGATTCATTCTTGGCTGCCAAGCGGCGCAGTTTTTTTGGGATGGGATCCACAAATTGCCAGAAAGATGGGAAAAAGTCATAGATTCAGATGGGCAATACGTTGAATAATACTATTGTACATGTTTTTCCTAAATAAACGTTCAAATTTTGAATAAAAAAACGGCATAAATTAAGTTATATACCCAATATAAATATAAATTTAAATTAAATAATATTGAACATATAAATTTAAGGAAAAGAGAAGCAAGAAAAGGAGAAGATAAAGAAAAAGAAGCTTGCTTTTAAAGAGAGAATTCAACTGCTAAGATTTGATAAAATGTAGTGCGTCGTCTATTCCCTGTAATTGAAGAGGGAGCGAGTTCCAAAGACGAGTAGCGGCAATGAAAAATTATCTCTCAGATGTTAGGCAGGAGAACCGCGACAGAATTAAACACGAAGATCTGTTTGATACTGGAAATCGGAGCTTATTAAACAAATACGATGGCTGACTTGTTTTCAAAATATTGAAAAAAAGAACCAGCGTCCGAAACTTGATGTAGTTTTCGAAAGTCATGCTCAGTATATTTTTAGATAAATGGGTAACGCGATCATACTTCCTCAGACCATATATATAACGACTGATGCTATTAAATGCTACCTGTAACTTTCTTTTGCTGGCAGCATCACAATTATAAAAGATTTCACAACCATAAATGAGAACTGGAATTGCCAAAGACTTTGCAAGTAACAGGCATGTGTTCAAGGGAGTAAATTGATGTGCTGTCCATAAAGTACGGAGAACGCCGTATGTACCAACTATGACATTAATATGATCGCTCCATGTAAGCGTTCTGTTGAACACCACGCTTAAATTCTTTGAGGAATTGACAAAATTTATTGACAAGCCATTTACCTTAATGGGTGGGAAATATGTTAAATCTAAAGTTTTCTTAGATATCACTAGGCAGTTGCATTTAGCTGGATTCAGGGTCAAACCGTTTGTTACTGACCAATCTGAAATAAGTTTGAGGTCTTCATTTATTTTACAGACACAGTCTTCGATAAGGCCAAGGGCACAACTTTTATAAACTTGTACGTCATCAGCGTAGATATGCATCGACAAATGCTTAATGACACCAGAGATTTCATTGATATACAGCATGAACAGAAGAGGGCCCAGAATTGACCCATGAGGGACACCTCTCGTCAGGGGAAGAAATTCCGATAAATTATTATCAACGGCCACTGCGTGTGATCCCCCGGAGAGGTAGGAAGATATCAATCTTATTGCTACCTGTGAGACGTTAAAGTAGTGTTGTAGTTTATGACACAGGACTGTGTGGACGACCGTATCGAAAGATTTCGAAAAATCTAAGAGGACTAAGAACGTAATATGACCATCATCTAAATTGACCTTATGTCATCTATGACCTTAAGCAAAGCAGTAGTGCAGCTATGTTTGACACGAAAACCAGATTGGACAGGAGTCAACAAGTTATTACGGCTTAAATGTTCACTCAGTTGCTTTTGTATTATACGTTCGAAGATTTTTTGCGAGATATGGCACCTATAGAGTTTTTTGGGATTGGGATTATTTTTGCCATTTTCCACAGTTGGGGAAAAACTCCAGTGGTCAATATCGTGTTCATCATATGCGTTATGTATTCCCACTGCATTAGATTTTACAGAAAAAAGCTTTCAAGAACATCTCGACTGTCAACATTTACAAAACCAAGACCCGTATCTCTTGAGGGTGCAGCACAATAGAAAGAGTAATTCACTCTCGTAAGTTCAGACCGAGGATGCGATAAAAATTTGCGGTTTAGATCGTTAACGTCTATGTTACACGAAAAACCGGGATTTTACTTTCCTATGCCCAAATCCCGTAGGTTTTTCCACAATACACGACCTCCCGCATTTGTTTGGAAACGGTTGGCATAAAACTGGACCTTAGCAGCTCTAATCTCTCGTGCGACATTATTGCGCAAAGTTTTATAGGCTTGGTAAAGTTCTTCAACCCGATAACGCTTCCAGCGACAATAGGCCTGATCACGCTGCGCGATGAGTTCCCGTATCTCCCGAAAAATCCATAATGTTGGCTTTCCTCCAGATACCCTAGTTTTTAATGGAACATGAGTATCAAAGAGAATATTTATATTGTTATGCAGGAATTCAACCTGGTCATCTGGTGACGGCATGCGATAAACAGAGTCCCATGGTATATTTTGTATATGCTGCTCCAAAGAAAGCCTATCAATACTTCTAAAATCTCTGAAATGGTAAAATGAATTCGGACGTGTATCAACAATAAAATCGTAAGTGAGAAATAATAGGTCATGCTTAGAGAATGCTGATGCAGAAAGTTGGTCGCATAATAGTACACTATCAGAGTCACTTACAAATACCACATCCAGCAGGGTACAAGAAGTTCCAGTAAAATGTGTTGGGACAATATTATTTACAGGATGCAGATCATAGTAAATCAAGTTTTCGCATAAATGCCTGTCAGTGATAAGATTGCTAATAAGGTCACCACAGATAATAACATTAGCCGCATTAATGGACATTTCTTCGAGTAAAGCATACAATGGTAATAAATCCACATAGTTGTTGGGTCTGTAGACTACTCCCAAAAGTAGACTGCTGTCACCACCGATAATTTCTACAAACACATAGTCAATAGCAGAACCAACAGATGAATAATACCTTCTCCCATAACTAATACTATCTCTAAGGTAAAATGCGGTCCCTCCACCAACACGATTGTGTCTATCACCACGAAAGAGTTTGTAGCCATTAAGTGAATAAACTTTATCTTTTATCCCTGGTGAAAACCAAGTTTCTGATACACAGACTGCATCTACATTCGACTTCTCAAAGGCATCTCTAAACTCATCAAGTTTTGGACACAGGCTCTGTGCATTTATATGAGATATTTTAGAGCCATTTCTTCGACGACTAAGCACATTAACCATCGCGCGAATTACGTTCTTATTTCATAAACACTTAATCAAAGAAATTAAGTCCTTTTATTTTATTTATTATTTTCCTTTTTATTTATCTTTTACCAAAACTTTATTATACTTTTACAAATTTTTTCACTGGTCATCGTAGGTCCATGACTAACTCCAGACTAACTCGTGCAAAAGATCTGCGTTGTGCACTCGTTATCAGCATACCCAAGCCAAACCTATGCAGCAGGTGGGTGAAGGTGTTTTTTACAAAACAATGTGTTGTTTTGTGTTGGCTGCTGTACTATCTCCGATAGTAGATGAGTTAGCTGTTGTCAAGCACTCTCTTCTCCAGCGAATCTTCTTATGCTTGTGTTGGCATCGATATCGGTGAGCGGTTTATAGGGTTACCATGTAACTCTTCCCCCTTAAGAGCGAATTTAATTAATGAAATTGTTAAAGTTCGTGAACGGGATGTTATCGTGTGGTGTTGGTTGATGGATTGCTGATCTGTTGCCTGATGATTGAAATTGGCTTTCCGTATTTTGATGTTTTATCTATTTATCAGTTTTTAAATGGGTTGGGATGGGACAGTATGGTTAGTTGGGATAGTTAAACAAGGTAAAAGTAGGCTCTTTACTCATTTGTGATATACATATATACATAAATTGCAACCAATTATTGACTTTATTTTATAAATAGAAAAACCATAATAAGGGAGATATTTATTTAAATAGAAAATGAATAATTCATAAGTTTTATTTTAATTTATAAATTTTATTTAGTGCTAATATATAGAATGAACAAAAATTAAATCAATTCAATAACTCATTTTCATTAAGTAAATTTCCTTTTTTTCTTTATTTTTTGCTTGTGAACTTTTCTTTTAGTAGTGTCAACTGTTATTTTAAAATTCTTAACAACCTTATGTTGATTAAATCTAGGTGCCAGTTTGTTTCGTCGATCGTCTGATTCATATATAGCTTGGTCTGGTGTAAAATCAGGTGGGTCTACGCGATTCCGATTTCTCTTGTCTATAATTTTGCGTTTGTGTTGTTTACTTCGATCATAAACTAATTTAATAAGTTTTTCGTAGTCTCTTATATGCTCAACTAAATAATCTTGTTCTGTTTTGTGGTCATCTTTAATGGATAAAGGATTCGGCTTATCTATATGGCCTTTAAGAAGTTCAAATGGAGTCAATTTGGTTGTCGAATGAATGCAGTTGTTATAAGTTAAAACTGCTTCATCCACGACTTCTCCTATCGATTTGCTATTGTTTTGACTTTTTATTATTCTAATTATTTCTGTTAGGGTGGAATGAAATCGTTCAACAACCGAATTTCCATTTGAGCTTTTAGCACATATAGTGTGCAATTTTATTTTATATATGTCTAAGAAATCCTTAAACAGAATGGAAACAAATTCACTGCCGTTATCGGAAACTATCAATTTAGGTATGCCATGATGTGAAAAGTAGTGCTTAAAGGACTTTATAAGACTTATACTATTTCTTGCGGGGAGTAAATAAGCACTTGCGAATTTACTGAATTTATCTACAATAGTAAGAAAATTCTCTTTTTGAACAGAATAAATGTCAATATGGAGTATATCCAAAGGTCTAGAAGGAGTTTCAGTTAGTTCAAATTTAAGGCATTCTCTATTTCTTTCATATTTATACCTGTGGCAGATATCGCAAGTGTTTATGATACGTGTGATAGTATTCTTCATATTTGGAAAGTAATAAGTCCTTTTTAGATGTTCCAAGCTTTCATTAATTCCCCTATGGTTTGAACTAATATGATAGTCTCTTACCAGTTTTTCTTGTTCATCGTTTTCCGTAATATCTTTTAATAACTTATTACATCTCACTAATTTCAAAAAGTTATTACCATTAAAATATTTTGAATAAACATTCTGTACAGTTTTAAATGTACTGTCGTCTGTCAGTATAGCAGTTACCCTCTTCGTGTTTAAAAAGTCTTTAAAAATAGTAATGATTACAGATTCCTGATCGATTTTTTCATGTTCTATTGTGTATCTCTTTTTCCTTTTAAATGAAATTATGAATTTGGGATTGATTTTTTTTTGATTTTTGTTCAATCTAAGAATGATCTGATTGGAAAATTCATTTAAAGGTCGTTCGGATATTGGAATCCCGTCGCCCATGTTTTCAATTGCAGAGTGAATAGTTGAAAGATTGTCGTGTTCATCTAAATTATTTTGAATAGAAAGCAAATCTAGATTCACGACATCGTTTTTATTTACTTCGTTTGTACATATTTCAACTCTGGATAATGCGTCTGCATTTAAATTTTGTTTCCCTCTTTTATATATTACGGAATAGTCAAACTCTTCTAGTTGAAGCCTCCACCGGATTAATTTGGAATTGAGCTCTTTTAAAGAAAAAAGCCACGTAAGGGGTTTGTGGTCCGTGATTATATGAAATCGTCTGCCGTAAAGGTAGGGACGAAAATATCTTGTAGCCCAGACGACAGCCAAGAGTTCTTTTTCGATCGTACTGTAGCTCTCTTCGGTTTTGGATAAGGTACGACTTGCAAAACAAATCGGTTTATCCGATCCGATCGAGCCTTGGCATAATACTGCGCCTAATGCAACATTACTAGCATCGGTAGTAACGTTAAATGGCTTAGTAAAATCTGGGTACTGAAGTATTGGATCGTTGCATAGGATAGCTTTGCAGGTTTCAAAGCACTTAATATAATTTTCGTCTAAAACAATTTTGTTATTCTTACGAAGGCATTGAGTCATTGGCTTTGTTAAATGGGCAAAGTCCTGGATAAACTTTCGGTAATATCCGAGGAGCCCAAGGAATGATTTTATTTGTTTTACTGTTTTTGGTACGGGGAAATTCTTGATGGCACTGATCTTTTCTGGATTAGGTTTTACCCCATCAGCTGAAACAATGTGCCCAAGAAAAGAAACTTCTTTTTGAAGAAATACTGATTTTTGTAATTGAATTTTTAAATTTGCCTCTTTTAGCCTTTCAAAAACAGCACTTAAACTTTGGATATGTTCTTGGAGAGATGTTGAATAGACGATAATGTCATCCATGTATACAAGGCACACTTTGCCTTGAAGGTCACGTAAGACATTGTCCATCACTCTCTGAAAGGTGGATGGAGCATTTTTTAGACCGAAGGGCATACGAATGAATTCATAATGCCCGTTGTCTACCGAGAATGCTGTCTTTGGAATGTCCTCATTCATTATCTCAATCTGGTGAAAACCGGATGCGAGATCTAGCGTAGAAAAATAAATGCATCTCCCCAATTTGTCCAAAATTTCGCTGATGTTAGGCAGCGGATATCTGTTTTCGATAGTTTTATCATTAAGTTTACGGTAGTCGATAACTAACCGCCACTTGTTTTTACCTTCCAAGTCCCTTTTTTTGGGAACTATCCATATTGGGAAAGACCAAGGGCAAAAACTAGGTCGAATAATACCGTGGTTAAGCATTTCTGAAATTTGCCTTCGAACTTCTTCCTTATGGATATACGGATAACGGTAAGATTTTGAATAAATAGGGATATCATCTTTAGTTTTTATTTGATGTTGAATTTGGTTAGAAAATGTTAATTTTTCACCATCCTTAAAAAAGATATCCTCAAACTTTTTACATAACTTAAAGATTGCTTTTTTCTCTTCCGTATTGAGGTGATCAGTTATTAACAAATCGGAAATATTTAAATTTCGCAAAGTTTGACGATTATTTATGGAAAGGTTATGTATTTCTATGTATTTGTCAGACGTAATAGGTTGTGCTTTAATTGGTTGTTCTATAAAGAAGGTCTGCGGTGAATCAGAAGTGTTGATAACTTCAACGATTGAATACCAATTATTGGCTTTATATATTCCCTCAGGTATGGATAAACTTTGATTTATATTTGTTGGTTTTAAGTGAATACTACCTGATTTCACATCTACCGGAAGACAACAAACTAACTTACATAACCCTGGAACTGTATAAACCTTTGACATTAAATTTGGTTTAAAATTCAAAGGTATCTTAAAGTTTTCTGTTTCTAAAATTGAATTTCTAAGGTCTATTCTCATTGCCAGTTGCTGTATTATATCTGTTCCAATTAGACCGTCAAAATATTTGTGAAAGTTAAATAACAAAAATGTTAAAGTTTCATTTGTTTTAAATTCTGACAATCCCTTAATTCTTATCTGTTTATTGACAAATTTAGCTTCAAATATTGTTTTTATTTCAATGGGTTCAATAAGTTCTATTGGTATATTTTCATTCTGTACTATATTTGGATTAATAAAGGACTTATTGCTACCAGTGTCAATGAGAAATTTAAGATTTCTATTGTTTAAACTCGAAATGGTTATGTACGGTAACAAGCATGTATTATGATTATTTAAATCTAGGTATCCTATTGGTTTTCCGAGGCTTGTGCATGAAAATTTGCATCATCAATACCACCCCTGTGTTGATTTGAAGTAGAAGGCTGATCATCGTTTTGAGCGTAAGCTAAAGGCGGCCTACTTTCTATATTATGAACTTGCTCTGCTCTATAGGATGGATAACTTTTATTAGTATTCCCGCTATATGTATCCATCGGTTCTGTAGGTGGATACATTCGATTTTGTCCAGAAGAATTGTGCTGTCTTTGACTATTTTGGTTGAAATTGTTGTTCATTGGAATATTACGGGTTTGTCCTGAACTATTGTTTTGTCTGTAATTATTTTGTTTAAAATTTTGTCTACTATAATTGCCTGCACTATTGTCATTATTGTTTTCTAAATTGTTATTAAACTGGCGTCTATTATATCTATATGAGAAATTCTGCTGATCCTGAAAATCCCGTCTAGAATTTTGATTGGGGTTGTAGTAATTGGTTCTATTTTGGTTTCTTCTAGGTTGTGGAATCGGTGGTCGATATTGTGTGTTATAAAAGTTAGTGTGGTTCTGTTCTTCTAAACAAAAATTTAATGCGTCAGTGAGATTTGTTGGTCGCATGGCCCTTATTGTTGGCCCCAAAGGCTCCCTTAGACCTGATAAAAAACAGTTAAGACACATTTCTTGGTATAAAGTTCTTTTAGCTTCAATGACCGTTACATTATGTTCATGCATTTTGACATGATTAATCATTGCGGAAAAAATTTCAGTTACCTTGGAATAAAATGTTTCCACTGTAGACTGGTTTTGTCTGAGCTGATGCAAGTCTCTGATAAGAGTGGTTTCATTCCTCTTATCAGAATAATGAGTGATTAAACTGCTTTTAATTTCCTCCCATTCCACTGCGGTACCATACATATTTAAAGCCTCATTGGCCTGGCCTACTATTTTATTCCTTATCGCCCTTATTATAATTTTTTTATAGCTTAAATTTTGATTAATTTGAGGAATCAAGCTTAGTATCTCTTCGACATTGCTTTTAAAATCAAACAAAAGTCGCGAATTCCCATCGAATGTTGGAACATCTTTAATCGCATCCGGAATCCGAAGCGAATTAAAAATGTTCGTAGCGATATCAGCGTTAGCATTAGATAACATTTTACTTGAATTTTCCTGAACGTTAGATGTAGTTAAATTTGAATTGGTAGATGAATATTTAATACTTAACACTTTTTTATTTAACACAATTGGTTTTTTTCTCCAACTCGGAGCAAAGAGCGAACTTGTATTTGTAATTTTTTTTACTTGGGATTTGCGGGAAAAGGGAGGCATAAGGGAAACCGATAAATATGATAAATCAAAATTTGACTCACTTTGCCAATGTGTTCTGCGTGGTTCTCCTCGATGCTGAAGGATTGATATCCACCACTGCGATAAACTGTCGAAGTGTGCACGTGCTTGGTTCCAACTATCGTTTGTAGCTACTATATAAATTCACTATAGATGTTGAATCCAGAGTCCCAAACGACTGCGCCAATTACGTTCTTATTTCATAAACACTTAATCAAAGAAATTAAGTCCTTTTATTTTATTTATTATTTTCCTTTTTATTTATCTTTTACCAAAACTTTATTATACTTTTACAAATTTTTTCACTGGTCATCGTAGGTCCATGACTAACTCCAGACTAACTCGTGCAAAAGATCTGCGTTGTGCACTCGTTATCAGCATACCCAAGCCAAACCTATGCAGCAGGTGGGTGAAGGTGTTTTTTACAAAACAATGTGTTGTTTTGTGTTGGCTGCTGTACTATCTCCGATAGTAGATGAGTTAGCTGTTGTCAAGCACTCTCTTCTCCAGCGAATCTTCTTATGCTTGTGTTGGCATCGATATCGGTGAGCGGTTTATAGGGTTACCATGTAACTCGCGCAGAATTCCACCAATACTACCACTAGCTATGGAACCGACAATCCGTGCATTTACATCAACCATATTGGAGTACAATTACTGATAAAACAAGGAAGGGACGCACACAAAATTCACCTGGATGCATTGACATTTCCTCTATTTTAAAGCAATTATAAATGAATTTAAACTTATAGCATAGAAGCAAGCAAAAGGAATGAGAAAAAGATATAAATAAAAGATATGGGTAAAGAAAAGATTTAATCAATATACTCTTAAGTAAAAGAGATAATAAATTTACTATAAGAGTACTATATAATAATACGCGCATCATGGGTCAGTTGTAGCATTTACTTGTCCGTGGTTCCTCGCTGCAATAGTGTTAATAATTTCATCGTTCTTAATACGTATGCTTGCTCCATCTGCACTCTCTTTAACAAAAACGGAACCATAGCGGGTATAAACAGAGAACAGCTGTTTTCTACGTTTTAAACGCATTGCTTCTTGTGACAAGAAGCGATTCTTCGTTGTTAGGCTCCCGCGAAGGTGGCTGTTACTGTTTTCTTTAGTGGAGGCAATGCCAGCGTCATCGGGGCACAGTTGTCTCTTCACGTTTTTGCAAACGAGAGTGACTGATCTTAGTACGGCATTTCTCTCGTGGGGAGTGTTGAATTTTAAGATGATCGAAGCATCATGCTGTATATTGTTATTATTGTCATTATTTCTGTTTCGCTGCCGGGATCGAAAAATACATTTCAGCGTGGGTGGCATGCAGTCGATGGTACAGCAAAGGTGGTTAAAGGAGATTTCAAATTTTCATCGGCTAGCTGTGGGATCCCAAACAGAATGGCATCAGCTGCTATTTCCCTTTGCTCGTGATCATCACATCTCTTTTACAAGGTAGCTACTTCCCCTGACAGAAATTGTGTATCACCTAAGTGCATTTCGATTTCCTCAACTCGCTTTTGGGGGCACTCAGGGTTTTTTCAGTTGCATTAATGTGCGTTTCAAGCTTTTCTTCAATTAAGGCAATACGCTGAAGGACGTCACTTCGTAGATTTTTCATTTCCACAGAGATTCGATCTACGATTTCCTCTTCATTAGCAGCTGCAGACGGCAATGATATTGGTGTTGAACATTATTTAGATGTTGGTGTTGAATTTTGCTTTGGAGTTAGTGTTGACTGCTACTCTTTGACTTGACAGCGCGTTTCCGTCATTTTGCTCGCGAGAGAGATGAAAAAATTGGAAATGAGGGGAAAGGGGAAGAGCGCACTATTAGTTGCACGAATTCAAGATGTAGTTTTTGTTTATAATTTAGACTGGTACTCGCGCCACTTGTTGTTTGATAATTGAATACGTTTCATTCGAGCAGAAATGCCAAGCTTAATATCTTCGCGCACTTAGGGTTTGTATATTAACGATTTAACTATAGTTACAATGAGAATATTATCGGAGCGGGAAATCAACACGTCTGTTCACTCTCGTATGTACATCGCAAGGTATTTTTTTTTACTCGAAAAAGAAGACCTTGTTTGTTTCCGGCTAGGAAAATAATTATTAACGGCCACCCAATAAAATGGAAGCCCACTAAAAAATGGTTTGGCATTCATTTCATCTCAGCATGCATAATATGCGGACTCTTAATAGAGTAAATATTGCTATTAAATTGCTATATTCATTCATTAATAATATTTGGTCTATAACTTAATTCGCGCGGTTTGCTAAGAGATGGCGTAACTTGTATTATTCCATTATTATTATTCCATTGGAACATGCGATGAAAAGCTACTGTCATTTCAGTATATGTCATTCATTTAAAGCGTAAGCAACAATAACTTTTTTTCACTTAAATATGTCGAACTTTGTGCCTGAAAAAGTGTTTTTGCGGGGAGTTCTTCTTCATTACTTTAACATGAAGAAAACTGCTGCCGAAAGTCATCGTATTTTTCTGGAAGTTTATGGTGAACATGCGCTAGCTGAGCGAACGTGCCGAAAGTGGTTTGCACGATTTAAAAGTGGTGATTTTGGATTGGAAGACGATGAACGTCCTGGGTAGCCAAAAAAGTTTGAAGATGAAGAACTGGAAGCATTACTCTATGAAGATTGTTGCCAAATACAAGAAGAGCTCGCAGAATCTTTGAGTGTCACTCAAGCAGCCATTTCAAAACGTTTAAAAGCAGCTGGATATATTCAAATGCAAGGAAATTGGGTTCCACATGAACTCAAGCCGAGAGACGTCGAAAGGCGGTTTTGCATGTCCGAGACGTTGCTGGAACGCCACAAAAGGAAGTCATTTTTGCATCGGATTGTTACTGGTGATGAAAAATGGATCCATTACGACAACCCCAAGTGCAAAAAATCATATGTGAAACCCGGCCAACCAGCCAAATCAACGGCAAAGCCGAATATCCATGGCGCGAAAGTAATGCTCTGTATTTGGTGGGATCAGATGGGTGTGCTGTATTATGAGCTGCTAAAACTGGGTGAAACCATCAATGGACAACGCTACCGAACACAAGTAATCCGTTTGAAGAGAGCAGTGGCCGAAAAACGCCCGGAATATGCGACCAGACACGAGGCAATAATTTTCCATCATGACACCGCTCCGCACCACGTTGCTATTCCGGTTAAGAACTATTTGGAAAACAGTGGATGGGAAGTCTTACCCAACCCGCCTTATAGCCCAGACCTTGCCCCTTCTGACTACCATTTGTTCCGGTCGATGCAGAACGCCCTCACTGAAATGCGGTTCACATCAGAGCAGAATATCAAAAATTGGCTTGATTCATTCATGGCTGCCAAGCCGGCGCAGTTCTTTTGGGATTGCCGGAAAGATAGGAAAAAGTCATAGCTTCAGATGGTCAATACTTTGAATAATACTATTGTACATGTTTTCTTAAATAAACGTTCAAATTTTGAAAAAAAAACCGCATGAAATAAATTATATACCCAATACTCGTACATACAAGAACTTTGCAGGTTATCCTAACGGGTTTCAAGTCTTGAGGAAATATGCCGAATGCCATATTAAGAAATTACAAATTTACAAAATAAAATATAAAAACTTATGCTGATTCTGCTATTATATTATCCTACATCATGATCCACGTGGTATCACAATGGACCAATAGGCCTAATCGGTTGGTAATTCTCAGAAAATCTCAGAAAATTTACAGTATTAAGTAAAAATTTTAAGAAAAATGGATATTAAGTAGAAAAGTGGAACAGTAAATTTTCATAATTTTGAATTTAACGAGCTATAAGTTTTTTTTTGTTGCACAGATGTATCCAAAGCATAAAACTATTTTTGTTCAAAACTATTTTTGTACCTGTACTAGTTTAGAAATTATAGCGTTTAAAATGGTTACACCTCCAAATTAGAGGTCACCCACTTTGATGGGCTGTAACTTGAAATGGAGTGAGAATATGAGAATAGACCCGTCCCTGCCGGAGGGGAACTTCGAGAATATGTTCTTAAAGGATTATACTGCTAAACTGTATAATAGATTTTTTATTTTTGCTTTTTTTACATTGAGTTTGTTTTTTCGTTGCTTCTTTAAAAAAAATCGAATTCCTAAGTTCATTTCAAATTCATAAATGATTTTCCAGTAGAAAGATATAATTTTGAAAACCATATCTCTGTATATTATTAATGTAAATTTTGCGAGAGCAAAAGTAATTTATGAACAAAATGAAATAAGAAAAAAATAGAGACGCTTCGGCCCGAAGTGTCTTCGAGTTTTACCCGGAGAGCAGTAGAAGAAAATCTCGACTTTGGTTAAACACACAAAGAGATCTTGACCACCCTGGGATACGTACCTGATGGCATTTGCCCAATCACCCCGCTAACTGAAAAGATTTGTTAGTTGAGGCACAAGTCCATCTCGGAGTGTATCTAAATAAAATAATACAACTCAAACGGCTGTTAAGGGATATCCCATCTGTAAATTATTCATGGCTTATGTTGGCTGAACTAATATTATATGTGGACGGGAAATATAATACTCAAAGTGGTAATACTGTCATAGAATCTAGTTTTTTATTCTACCATCTAACTTTTAATTTGCAAATTTATTTATACCTAAACTAAAACAAACATAAGTAAAATATATAGATAAAAAAGGAAAGCGACTTTGAAATACCACAGACAAGTCGGCAGCCTACTTCTAAATATATAATGGGTATAATGGCTTTCGTAACGGATATTTGAATAATTCACATATATTCATTCAAAATGAACTGACATTCCTTCATAATTATATAATTTGCCTACACCTCAAACGAAAACTATTTCCTCATATTTGAATCCCAAGAATAAGCCAATCTCTTTGTTAAAGCCGAATAGATATTTACCCAAAAAGGCACCTAATCAACTGATTTCAGTTAAGCTTATTGTACAGAAAATCATATCCTTGACAGTACTGGTAACATAACCCATCAGCGTAATTAACCCCAAACACTGATTGGCTTTCAGCTTGAAATGCTGACTACGAATTTCATGGCTAATTTTGGCGTTTCAAATTAACAGCTATGCCGAAACATTTGTGATTAGATACGCGTACTAATCCATTAATTAATATTAATTAGGTCAGAGAAAATTTCCTACTCGTAAATCTAATTCGGATGGCGCTGATGATTTTGGCGCATTTACTAATATTTTGATGGTGATGTTTCTTAACCAAAAAGGACAAACTTCAACTCATTATTACTCATTATGCATAGTCAATTTTTCTGGTGATTTTTACTTCAATTTCTATGAAAGCAAAAACCAATTAGACTTAATGAATTGGTGTCCACCTAACCAAATATCAAACCATTTTCATCAGGGTTTTTCAAAACCAAAAGGCAAAAACAACAATTGAAGAGTTGACATTTTTCACAAAACCTTCCACAAAAAAAGAAAACCCTTTTCCCCAAATTGCCACAAACTCATAAAAGCCGTCCATAAAACGAATTGCCACGAATAGGCTATTTTCTTAAGACAAATAAAACTGAACAGTAAAACTTATGCTGTGCCTTGTAGGGTATCCCATCTCGAGGTCATTGTCCACTCATCTTAGATTAAGGCCCACTCGGAGCTAACCCCTGCCATTTGAAGGCAAATACAAGTACGAATATGCAAAGTATAATATATCCGTACACGTCAAACTGAAGTTAATCATAAAACCTCGGGTAAGTCGTTATCCAGTCGTAGCTATTCATATTACGGTCATATGTTTGCTTATATTTGCGACCAGGGAAAGAACACTGTATACGAGAATGATGGAGGAGTAGCTCCCATGCAATCATGGTATTCGTAGCATAGCATAAAATCTGTGAACTTAACTTGACAAGCCGACAGGCGTTTATTTTCATTTCAAATGGTCTAGATGGTACTCGTACTCCCACTCGTGCTCATATACTCGTACCAACTCCTATTGGCACTCTTCTCCCCACTCAGCTGAATTTTGTTTGTGAAAGCATTTTACTTAGCATGTACTTAGGTATACATTAATGTTTGGTTGGTGTTCTGCAAATAGCCTGCAGTTAAGCATCTAGATGCTAACATCCTGGCATGATAAAAAGAAACTCATAGATAAAACGTAAAGTTAATGGAAGAATTCAGACGAATGTGAATGCATGGTAAACAGAAATAAAAACAAATAGAAAAACCGAGGCAAAAAATTGGTTTTGCCCTTTTCATCAATTTCAGTTACACCTCATCTATTATACTTTGAGTTGAACGTTAATATTTGAATTGGAATGTTGTTTTAACTCTATTCAATTGGGAATGGATGTTGAATATCAATTAGTCTTCAACGGTGCAATATATGGTATACAAGTATTTACGAATATATCTGTATACCCATGCAGATGTTGGACAGCTTATGATTTTCTTGATAAACTACGTGCTTGTGTAAGATATCAGTTCAAGGGCGTTTAAGTCATCTCTAGTTCATATATTAAAACTTTGTCCAATAGAGGACTAAAATTGCGTTTGAGTAAATGATTATTTCTCTTCTCCTACTGTGATTTTTGAATCTCCGCATTCAATTTAATGCCAGTTAACACTAGAAAGTCGAATCACCAATCAACTTAACCACGTCCTAAGAGATGCGAGTTGTGTATCTTGCATTCTGAATGTGCCGATTATGACATTTTCCTGTCTCGTAACCAGAAGGGGGGAAAAAAGCTGCGAATTCGCACAAGGAAGACTTAACTTTGGACGTTTGATCAGCCTCCCATGGAGAGATACCTGCGTTGTGATGATGTGTGCGAAGATGCATGCTCAGCTTAGGATACCTCAGACAAAAACAGCGCATAAAGAGTTTCAAGCCAAAAAAAACTCCGGGGAGGAAAATTTTGCGAAGAAAGCGTATCCAACTCCGAGCTGAGGAACAAAAGCATACACAATTCCGAGGTGAAGAAAATTCAAGAGTCACGTGAAAAGAACAACATCCGGTAGTTACGAGTAGTTTTACTAGCAATCAAAATAGTTTGTTGGTGGCTTCAGATCGGGAACGCATGCATATAATGACGGATGTGCAGAAAAATGTAATATACATGTGCTTAACAGCATAGATACTGAGTAAACATATTGTTGGGAAAGAAGGAAGCACATCTCCAGTCCACGGAGGAGTAGTACGTGATCCTGCATTAAAGGTGTTGACATACCAAATGTCTATGTCAGTTTTAGAGGATACTGAAAAGCCACGGATCTGATGATCTACTGGTAGAAGTATATAAAAAAGATATTTTGGCATTCTGTACACCCAATTATGGACAAATATTGAACAATCAGAACATGTGCTACTAAAAATAGTCTTATAAGAATCACCCAGAGGTAATGTCACATATGCACGTATGATCTTTAATGTGTTTAAAACTCGAGCCTTTCGACGACTACCTATTCGACATCGCTGACGGTGGCCTCCAGCCCGCCAGATAACTTTTATATCGAGTTTTCAAATTAGTGTACATTTTGGAAAGACAAACGATCGATTCTAATGACACATACCACCTTGATCAAAAAGTTCCCGGGGGACAGCACCGTGTGGCGCTCCCATTGTTACGATTTCAGTTCTGTTTTTTATGTTAAGTTGGTAAATCTATTATTGACATACTCTCGAAATCTTATCATCATAGCTTGAAATTTGCAAAAGTTAAGTAGCCAAGAGTACATCTATCTCTGTGAGTGTTGGCGATTTTTTACAATTTTAGAAATGGATTTAAATGTGCAACAACGAACTTGTATTAAATTTTGCGTAAAAAACGGATTTAATGGTGCGCGAACTTTGGAAATCTTGGAAAAGTGTTTCGGCAACGAATCTCTAAAGAAAACGGTCGTTTACCAGTGGCACGAGCGATTCAAAAGTGGTCGTGTGTCAATCGAAGATGATGAACGCAGTTTCAGACCATCGACATGAAGTACGAGTAAAAGAAATGTTGGTCAATAACCGGAAGTTAACAATCAGAGAAATAGCGTAGGACTTAAACATGGATCCGTCCAACACATTTTGGTTAATGATTTGGGTTTCCGTTGTGTAGCAGCACAGTTGACGCCAAAAGACCTCAATTTCATTCAAAAAAGAGACCGTGTTGACGTCGCAAAAGAGATGATTTTCGAGGCTGAATCCGATCCCACATTCATCAAAAGGATCATTACTGGAGACGAGACGTGGGTTTATGAGTACGACACGCAATCCAGACATCAGGCAAGTGAATGGCGTGCCGAGACCAAAAAAATCACGTCGTTTTCAGACAAAAAAGAAGGCAATGCTCACGCTTTTCATGGATTACAACGATGTAGTGCATTATGAATTTTTACCAGAAGGCCAGACAGTAAACAAAGAGTATTACGAGTATTTGGGCGTTATGAGACGTTTGCGTGAAGCAATTCACCGAAAGAGACCAGTATTGTGGGCAGAAAACTCGTGGATTTTGCACCATGATAACGCACCGTCGCACAGTGCCATCATTATACGTAATTTTTTGACGAAAAATGCAACAAATACTGGCTCCCTGTGACTTCTTTCTGTTCAATCGAGTTAAAAAACCAGTACGGGGAACGCGTTTCACCAGCCGAGAGGAAGTAATGGAAAAATCGCAGGAAGCACAGAGGGACATAAGGAAAACCAAATATAAAAAAATTTTGGAGGATTGGATCAAGCGCTGGCATAAGTGTGTTGCAGTCGATGGGGATTACTTTGAAGGGGACAATATACATAGATTTAGATGAATCTATAGTGAAGCCCGGTTTCACTATATACGGGAATCGTTATCAGGCGTTCCTTTACATGCCTGAAGATCAAGACTTGACCGCTTTAATATAATGTTGACATAGACAATGCGCTGTGCAGTTGTCAACACGGTAGATACCTTCTGCAAAAAAAATTGTCTATAAGCCTGAGATACGTGTATGACGTCTTCACAATCACTTTACCATAATACAGGGTTGAACGGCAACCGAAAAACCGCTGTGATAAATTAGTCTCAGATTAAATTATGGCAAAACCAAGTAAATGTTGTCCAGGAATAAAATACAATTCAATATAGTAGTAATATTGAAGTAATTGAAGATTCCCCTACCTCGAAGCAAGCAGAAGCCCCAGAAATAGCTTTCGACTGGAGATTCAATGAAGATCTACCCTAGAATTAAGAGTGTTTATAAGACTACCAGGCGCAAGCAGTGTCTTCCATTCAGAGTTTCTTGCTGTGCTCAGGGCGGCTCAGCTAATGCAGTTGAGATCGGTATCCGAAAGAGATATCGTTATGTACATCGATAGCCAGGCCGCACTCAATGGAATGGAATCGACCGCCATCAATTCTTATAGTCAGGGGCTGTCGCACAGTGGTCAAGGTACTATGGCCACTTTTTGACCACAAAGGATCTAGAGAGTTAATAAAATTAAACAGGGATAAGCTTGGGATGGATAGTGGTTTTTAACGTAAACACCTGTCGTGTAGTCTTAAGTTTACGGGATTCCCGTACATTCATGGGAGCAAGGATACGCCTTGCCTTCACTCTCCGTCAATATCTTTGATACCAATTCGGAACTGTGTTGGAGGCATAAGTTGCACCCTTGGTATGAGCCGAGGCCGACCTAAAACCTCTTACTGTTCTTAGGGTCACAGCCAACAGTACTTATTGCAACTCCACATTGGTTCAAACCAACAGGAAGACTCACCCGCGATTTTGGGTTTAAACCACAGCCACCATGACGCTACTACAAGGGGGCCAACCTCAAAATGTCAGGCCCGGACCGAAATCCGGGGGGCTCTGACTCCCATGGTACCGCAATTTAAGTCCTGGTAGGGACTACCGGTGGTCCTGCCGCCAACAAGACCTATGACCGGCAACTTGTAACTAGTAACCTTCGGTGGCGTCATCTGAAGATGTTTACAATAAGACCAGTAATACGAGTATGCTCTGCCCCCGCTTTTTATTAGACAACGTCATTGATCGTCGAAGGCTTGATAATTGGCCAGGGGCCCGGACAGGACAGTAATAGGAAT
The DNA here is from genome assembly GCA_963966105.1 of Volucella zonaria. NCBI lineage: Eukaryota > Metazoa > Arthropoda > Insecta > Diptera > Syrphidae > Volucella > Volucella zonaria. Next base: position 9,056,153 of record OZ014530.1, read on the forward strand.
CCTGACAGGACATTGTCTCCTGTGGAAACACGCAAATTGTCAGATACGGATATTTGCAGATTCCGCGGTGATCGGCGAGTTGTTGAGGACATAACACACATACTGTGTGAATACGAGGCAATATCGTGTTGTTGAAGAAAATTGTTAGGCAACTACTTTTTCGAACACCTAGAGGAAGTAGACGGCTCAAGCTTCAAAGGCCTTCTTGGCTTTTGCAAAGAAATTGGGTGTTTCACCAGGGAGATTGTTTAGGTTTTTTCCATTTGAAGATAAATTTAACTGAGCCCATTTTGGTGCTTTGTACCATCATACGGCTGTTTTAAGCTAACCTAACCTGCCCTAGAAAATAGCTTCAATTTTGGTTAGGAAAACTTTAAAGCAATATACTTGCTTTACAACACACTCTGCGCTCCCGTATTCTAGACGATAATCAAGTAAGCGGAACAGATATTTGTGATTTTTGTACAAAAATTTTTGATCGTCAGAGAAGTGAACGCAGAAAAATAATTGGACGGGAACGGTACCTATATGGGCTGTATTAAGGACACATTGAGAGTGTGTAATGCTCCAGCAAAGAGGATTTTTTAGTCCCATCCCTAAGGTTAGAGACGTCAAGGAAGACTGAATGCCGGAACGCTTGCTCCAGAAAAATTAAAACAGCTTACCCAGAATCGAAGATAGAATACTACAGTATTCCAGGAAGAGATTCTACAGGATTCGGGAGCCTATTCTGTTCACTGCTAACTACCCAACAAGAGTCTCTTTCTGAGACGCTATCATCTTTCAGTTCTCTTGATTCAAAACACGGAACCCATTTTCTGACATTCAGGATCACATGGGTTTTGAATAGCCGACTCGATTTGCCCTTCATTTACATTTGGGTCCACTTCATAGGTTTTGCAGTTGTGTCCTTACCTCTATTAACAAATCTTCCACACATGTCATAACAAAAATATACAATAATTGTTCTCTAGGACCACGAACAAATTAAAATAGCTTTTTCTTTTTCAGTCTTATATAACTCTGATTTCCCTGGCTAAAAACTTCAAATCCAATACAGCTTCCTCAGCCAATTTGTCTTCCATCATTTCCTTTACTTTTTCATTTTTCGCCTCTCCATTCTCTTAATTTTTTTCACTTTCACTGGCCTATTGTTCCTTTTAAGTCACTCGCTAATTAACTTCTCAAGCAAAAAAAAAAACTGGTCACTTTTGGGTTTAGCCAGGAAGCGTTCACCCTTTTCCCACTATGTTCACTCGGATCATTGGCTATCCACATACACAATCATTTGTTCCAACCAACAAAGATAAAAAAAAAATAAAAAATGTACCCCTTTGGCAGTGAAGGCTAGCTGTTATAACTTAGATTCGGTGTAGGTACTTCTGGGAAAGTTTTGGGGAAATACACTAATGGATAGCGTCCCATTCTTCACATATCCGGTATTTGTTTATAATACAATGTTTTGGCTTTGTTTATACAATCTAGTTTTCTTTTACAATCCACAAATCCCTCCCGCCAATACAATTCTCTAAGGTGACAAAGGACGTAAAATATACATAACATGGTATATATTTAAAGATCGAAAAAGTGAAATGGCTAGGAAAAGTCAGGAGTGGGTCGGGATTCTATTCAACGCTGGCGACTATCAAACAGGAGAGGCAGAACCATACAAGAAATAGGAGCGTACTTTGTGATGAGCCCCTCCAAAGAACAACAAATTTTGATGTCCTTTTATCTGCTCACCGGGTTTGTAAGTGTATGTGAAATGGTACTTGACAGTCCGTCCGACCTACTTATTTTTGTTGCTCTACCAAGGTACTGGCGAGGTGCAAGAATATCTGATGTGAATGTTTAAAGAACAAGAGCTTTAAAGAAATGGTAACTTACAATGACTTATGGAAGAATGTAATGATACTTAGATAGGTGGGTGAAGAGGAAAAAAAAGGAGTCCAGCTTGTTGCGGCAAATTTTACCACAATAAAAGTATCTGGAAGAACATTTATCAGGAAATTTCCAAAGTTGAAGGAGAATAAACTCGGAAAACGGCGGGAGACTCAATCCTGCTAGGGTGAAATGAGTTCCGAAATACGACATTGTTTTAGAGAAATCATCCAAGTACCAGACTCAGAAAAGCAAGCAGTCATCACAATCTAAGCAAAACTTATGCCTGGAGAGCTCTGCATTCAAAAGGAATGGATCTATTTCACACACCGGTACACTCCGGTGACACCGAGAGCCTTTGGGGTTCTGCAATTACATTTTGGTGAATGAAAACTTTAAAAGTTTGATTTTATGGCCGGGTAAATCCCAATTCTCGAGAAATCAAATTACTGCTTTCCACAAATAGCACCTCTGGTCAGAAGGTAACCCCCACACAACGGCAGAGAGAGCATTTTAATACAGGTTCAACATCAATTTGTAGGTAGGCGTATTGCATAATAAGCAACCGACTTCCTCCTGATTATTCCGATTTTTGGATCAAAACCATTTTGTTTTGCATTAAATTGACACAAATTAGTTTTTCTTAAATAAAAAGACGTGTGTCTAAGGTGCCAACGAAGTCTTATTTTATCGAAATAAAATTGATATCATTGTTTACGATATATGGCATCATTCAAATATCTTCCATGGAACTGCTTACGAGAGTGGATGCACTCGACCCAATTTACCTCTTAATTCTGCTGAAATTCCATCGTTTTTCATCGAATATTTGCCTTCATGTCATCATGTCGGAAAGAGGTCTTAATGTGCAGCATCAGAGCGACCAATGGACAGGTCCGTTTCTGGCGAATAGATGTTTGCCGAACTTCGTTTTCAATAAGTCGATTTTTACACCCGCTGTTGGGCAAGTGGCTCCGTTCTCACCGGTGATCAGATAGCAATGGCAGTTTTTCCAATTGTTATGTTTCAGCAGTTGTCAAAATATATAGCGAGGTTTGCCATTATATCACGCATCGTTTTACGATTGCCGAACGTTCGGAAATTATTAAAAAATATTATCGAAATTTCGGCTCAGTTGTAAATACGCCACGTTAATTTCATTGTGAGGTCAGTCGTCATCATGGCTTCAGTGTACAGGCAATTCGTCTCACCGTAGAAAAGTTTGAGCGGGAGTACACTCTTTTGGATCATAAGCCACCAACCAGATAGAGATTATTGTGAAAGGAAGAAAATATAACCGCCGTAGCGACCAGTATCGAAGAAGACCCAGAAATAGCGATTAGACGCCGATCAGCTGAATTGAGCATCGCCAGAGAGTCGGCACGGCTTATTTTGCGATTGGATTTGGGCCTACATCCATATAAGATTGTGCTGACGTAAAAATTAAAGCCGGCCGACAATAGACAACGTCGTGAATCCGGCAACTGCTCCGTGGAAATGTTTGCCGGAAATCCGGATTTTGGCCAAAAAATCATCTTCTCGGACAAGGCCTATTTTTGGCTCAGCGGCTATGACAACAAGCAGAATTGCCATTACTGGAGCGAACACAATCCACATGTGTTCGGCCAAACATCAATGCATCCATAAAGATTGGCTGTTTGGTGCGGTTTATGGCATGGCGGCATCATCGGATCTTACTTTTTTTTAAAATGAGGAAGGAGACAGCATTACAGTCAATGGTCTCAGGTATATAGCGATATTAACCGTCTTTCTGCGGTCAGAGCTCGACAACATCGATATATCCGAGCTGTGGTTGCAACAAGACGGCTCTATATGCCATAAAAGCGACGCAACGCTCAATGTTGTGAACGAGAAATTTCGCGACTGGGTCATCTCACGGAGAGCGTGCATCAATTGGCCGCCGCGATCATGCGATTTGACACCAACGATTATTTCCTCTGTCTACGTCTTAGTCTGCGCTAATAGGAAAACCACTTTGGCCGAGCTCGAGGCCAACATTCGACACGTTGTTGCCGGAGTAACGCCGCACATATTCGACCGAGTCATCAAAAATTGGAACGACCGCTTGAAACACTGGCAGCAAAGCTGAGGTGGCCATTTAAATGTTGTGCTATTTCACACATAATGACATGAACGTAGTTTCAAAATAAAGCCAGAATCAATTTTACATCTCACACCTTCCAGTTTATTTGTAAAAAAAAAGGCGAACGCGAACAACAGCGATCTTCGTTGACTGTAATCGACCCGCCGTGGGGCAAAACGACCTCCACACTGGAAACAATTCAAAAAATGAAATGAGAAAAGTGTTTTGCATGTTTCCCGTTAGATAACATGTCAGTGCATCGAATGATCACTCATTTAAGTCATTTGCATACTCTCCCACTCATTGGTAAGCATTTGAAGTCACAGTTTTATTACGATTGCGAAAGTGATGTGCAAAAGCGAAAAAAAAGTGTTGGTTTCAAAATACTGTAGTTTTGTTAAAAATTAAGATAGAACATTGCCAAGACATGGAATCGAAAGCTTTTGGTGTGTAGTTTAATATTCTAATCAGCAGTAAACCATGTACGTGTCCGTTTTTGACATTGCAGAAGAAAACAGAATTCTTGAAATTGGACCTGCAGGAACGCACTAATTGTCCTCCGGATAAGATGGTCGCATTAAATCACACACTTTCCCAGTTTGTTTCAAGATTCAAAGAAAAATGGTTCAGCATTCAGCAAGATTCAAGAAAATTAACGAAAAGTGGTTGCGGACATCAGTTGGTTTCAGGCAATACAATACAACCCCATACAAAAGAGGACGTCCAAAACGGGACTTTGAAGAATGTAGCGATAGATCAAAACCACGTACTATAAAACGGCTGATGTACGAAAAGATTATTCCTCTATGGAATTAGGGTTTGCTGCGAAGGTTAGTCTGAGAGCCGCAGGTCATGTACCGGCCTCTAAACTGCTAGGACACGTATTGCGTTCACCTAAAAGTGCAAGTAAATACAAAAAAGCTTATGCTGCACGAGAAACAAAACAAAACGTAAAGATGTTAGGAGAAGAAGCCCTTTCGACATTTGTAGAAGCAAAATTAACGAGACATCAGTACAACGTCATTAGAAGCAAAGATCCTGAAAGGTTTTCTTCATTCGAAATGCCAACAAAGACTGTTATCCAGAAGGTATCAAAGTATCTTCATTTTCCGGTGAAGTTTCTCTTCAGGCACTTATAAACCACACCACTGAACGCTTGATAAAATCTCAAAAATATTTAATCACGGAATTAAACAACGGTCAACTGAACAAATTAGAGTTGTTATCAAAGTGGGGCTTCGACGGAAGCTCAGGCCATAGTTCATATAAATAAAAATATGTTGGAATGAAAGCTAATGATTCCAGTGTTTTTATTATTTCTATGGTACCATTGCAACTGTTTATTGACAGTTTGGATAAAAGAGACATTGTGTAGCAAAACCCGCGGCCTTCTTCTACGAGATACTGCCGTCCTTTAAAAATATGTTTCGTAAAAGAATAGGCAGAACTATCAATTTCGGAAAAGATGCATGTTGATGAACAAATGCAGAAATTAAACCCTTCGGTAGTGGACGTTGATGGCAAAATTGTTAGCGTTACTCACAAGCTGTTATTCACTATGGTGGATTGGAAAATGTGTAACGCATTAGCCAATAACACCTCCACTCAACGTTGCTTTATCTGTGTTGCAAGTTCTAAAGAATTCAATGAGAAGATGTTGTCAAAACCTCATATACTCGATACCTTAGAGTTTGGTTTATCAATATTACATTGCTGGATTAGAGTGTTTCAATGTCTGTTACATGTTGGATATAAACTGCCAATCAAAAATTGGCAAGCCAGAAATGACGACACAAAATTAGTGGCAGAAAGCAAAGCTCGAATACAAAATGAATTCAAAAATCGAATGGGGCTTAAAGTTGATCAACCAAAACCAGGATTGGGCAACACAAATGATGGCAACACTGCTCGGAGATTTTTTAATAATACAAACCTCGTCTCCGAAATTTTGGGTGTTGACATAGTATTAATTGAAGAATTTCATACAATTTTAGTGGCAATTTCAAGCGGATATGAAATAAACATCGAAAAATTAAAAAAATTCGCAATTAATACCGCCCATCATTTTGTAATCATCTATCTGTGTTTTTTAATGCTTCCCACTATGCGCAAACTCTTAATCCATGCATCAGATGTAATATCCACTGCTCTTCTTCCTATCGGACAGTTATCTGAAGAAGCTCAGGAGGCGAGAAATAAAGACTTTAAGAAATATCGCGAACGCTACTCCAGAAAATGTTCCAGGGAGAGGACTAATCAAGATGTTTTTAATTTGATGTTGATTAAATCTGATTCACTAATTACAAGTCTGAGAAAACTTCAAAAAAAAGTTAAATTATTTCCCAAAGATGTTTTTAATTTGTTTATTTGTGCAGATGAAGGTGATGCGTCTGATGGCAAATTTGAGAGCGACGATGATTCTTCATTAGATGAATCAATCTTTTAATTTCGCTGTAAAAACATTGAAACCAATTGAAAAACAATATTGTGCACTGTATATATTCTTTATTACATCTCTATATATTTATATAAGTTCGAAAAAAAATGTAAAACAATTGTAAATAAAATTGTTCGATTTATGTATTCTTAAATAAATACTTTAATTCTTAACTAAAACGTAAAAAATAAAAAATTTAAAATTGAAAATTAGTTTATTTACCATTAATAGGTGATATCTAACTATTTCAAAATGTTTCACTTGTCTAAATCCAGCACAGGAATTGTTTCCAGTTTTGAAGCCGTTTTGCCCCACTGTGCGCTGGCTTCATCGCGGAAGAACTACGGCCCAATTACACCTACGGCATGAGAACCACACTAGACGGTCAATTTGTTCGCACAGAATGGTTTTTCTTGGAACGTTTTCAGTTGTTAGCCTGAGTAAATGCAGTCTTTCGATTTAACACATTTCTGTGGATCGTCACTGTGGATGATTTTCCGATGAAATTCAGGGCTTGTCATCTTCAGAAGGGCTTAATCAACGTAAGTTAGACGGTCACAATGCGCGTTAGGCTTTAGTTCTTCGGACAACCAGATCTTTACGGACCTACAGCTACGTCATTTCGCAAAATACACTATAGGAACGTCTGATAGATAACCCGCTCTTAAGAACGTCGAGTAATCGATTGATTCAATTAAAATCTTTTACAGAAGACAGAATTGTTCGCTTATCGGGACAGTCATAAAGGCATGTAATGGCTGCCCACAAATTTTGATAAAATGTTTGGATAATTACTAAAGCATTTACCTTACCATGATTAAATCGAAGACAATGTGGAACACAGATATTTCCCCTATTGGAAGAATTGGGTCCATTTAATGAAAAGCCCTTTATTACCCTGCCATAAAAAAAACATTGTGTATGTGATTTTAATATAATTAAACTGTTTAAATACTGTCGGTAAGTCATCACTGTTTATTAAAAACAATAAAGCATTAACAATAATAAAAAAAAATATACCCAAACGAGTATATTTCCATGTAGGTTTTGCCATCGAATCTCTATGGCCAATTCAAGTAATCAGATTGTCTATATACTGATGGCCCTTGGCATTGCTAACACACTTTTCCTTCAGGATATTTGATTCGTGTCAATAGTTTCGGTTTCTGTATTTGATTTCCTGTTGGTTGTTTGACCATGTCCATTTCCCGTCCCCATATTGAAATCATAAATAAAAGAAAAAAAATCTATTTAACATTCAATTTGTTTTTCTTAAATGCTTTATTTATCATTTCTTCTTTTGAATTTTCAATTTGCATTATATTTTAAATAAACTTTTGTTCTTTGGTTTTGTTTTTGTTATTTTTTTTATTGTAAACTCACGTAAATATACAATGACACACAAATAAAATTTTATTTTACACGGGATTTCCGATTTTCTGTTTGTTTTTGTTTTTGTTTTTGTTTTTGTTTTTGTTAATTTTTCTTTATTACATAACTATATACAAAAGGATTAAAAGATTAAAAAAATAATAATAAAAATATTAGAATTTTATTCTATATCCAACTGCATTATATTATGTTATATAATTGTTTTATTTATATATATTTCTCTTGGTTTTTTTTTTTTAAATAATACACAACACATTTATTATAAAAATTCCTCTGGACTTATAGTCATCTGACAGATAGACAATTTCTGTAGTATCTTGTTGAGATAATTATGGAGAATCCAGTTAAAATTACGAAAGTCTTTAATTGCATAAGTTGCCAGATAATTGTCAAGAGGGAATAGATTTTTCTATTCGATGCTAGGCTGAGATTCAGTTTGGATACCCGATACGAAGGATGAAGGGATGTGGAAAGGCTATTGGCACTGCTGTTACCATGTTGCATTGCGGCTGGATGTTCACCATTTATCACGTGGACTACAACGCTAGCAGAAACTGAAAAGATAGAAATAAATCAAACGAAATGCACGTGTTTAGTTAAAGCTATAATAATCCCTTAGTATAAAAATAAAGAATAGAAGAAAAACAATATTCGTAAGACACTTGGATCGATGATTGATTACAAAGGAATTTCGCCATATCCACATTTGTATCTGTATGGGGAGGTGGACGAGTAAATCCAGCAATCTTAAGTTCACAAATTTATCTGGGGAATTGCTGTTTTCCACTCCATCGAAATAGAAGCAGACTGGTTGGATATGTGGGAGTTTTCCAAGTAAATGCCAACTTTGTAAAGTTTCAATTCAATTCCCAATTGCGTTTAGAAGTGCCTACGTTTCTAGGGCTAGCGTCGAATTCAACAAAGCTCTGCCTAAAACGTGACATGGAATCAAATGAATTTTACGAGTGTTTCGATTTTTTATCGTGTTTTTTTTTTTTTTTTTTGTAATCCCCATCCAATTTAATCTGTTGGATTGGAAGTATGTAGGGAAATTTTGTCGCATTGAATTTGTATGATACTTGTCAAGAATAGGGTTCCTACTTCACTGTACTCTACACAATACAGAATGAAAATTTATTTCCTAATAAATCAAATCTAAGCTATGTACAGACATACAATGCATTGGATATTCTGATCGTAAAAAGTGAGGTTATTCGTATTGAGATCCTTGACAATTGGTTTACATTTCATTAGAAAATCTTACTTTTCGACGATTTTTTGTATTGTATTGTATTGATGATGATAACGAATGAAAGATTTATGTATTCCAGGTGATGTTCACAATAACGAATGTAGTTTTCTCGAAAGTGTTCAAATAACAGCAGTGACTGTTAAGACAAATAAGTAAACAGAAGTCCCATCAGCTTTAATAGACGTAGATACCTCTGTTTTCAACAGGGCTAAATGTAAGAAGAAGACTTCTGGCATTCATTATATTGATGGCGCTAGCAGCGAATGTCCATAATGGACCGCCACTCAAACGGCAAATATCGTAGTTGTTGTGGACGGGAATCGAGTGACGATTTAAAAAGTGTGTATCTGGAAAAATTTCTAAGGTATCGCCTTTCTCCGTGCTCAAATTTTATGCAAAACCGAATGGAAATCGGAATTGTAGGAACAGCTAATTCTTAGAAAACCACACAATGTGAAATGAGATAATCAGTCAACCTTCAACCTGCGTCCTTTTGCCATTGTCCGAACGTGTAACTTTGTGTAAAATTATGTCTAGGGATTAACTATAAACCGTAGGCAACTCTACACATAGTCGATGTAATGTCAATGGGGTGTTTTTTATAATTGGCATGTACTCAAGGCAATTAGTGTACCCTCAAAGTGTAGTACACTCACATCGGTGCGAAGGAAAATTAGGGAGGAAAGAAAGAAAGATATCATACATTGGTTTTGAATGTTTGCAGGTTATAATGACTAGGAAATAAACAGCTTGGTAGGGCAATTCATAAGCATTTTCTACGGCTCAGGAAAATATCATGATATTTCAGAGCACGTATGTCCGAAAGTGGACATATTGAGCCGGGTGTTACGGTTGAAAGTTTGAAGGTGCGAAACACAACTTGCAATTTCAATGGAGCACTGGTGGTGAAAATAGTGTTACATAGACGTTACGTCGGTATTCAAGGGTGGTAATTGACTGTATAATACTATCATAGCATATCCAATAAAATCTATAGCACGGCTATAAGTTATAAGTCACAATTACAAAGAGGCTTTTGGAGCAACTGACAAGATATGAGCATTGTACTCCAATTTTAGACGGATAAATGCCTTATACGAGTATACATATTTGGGAAAGATCAGACAGGGAAAAATATTTCTTATCCCGCTTCAGGATACCTACACATTTTGCAGGATTTTTTGTGACATCAAATATGTGAACATTAACACACATACTGAGAATGGAAAGTTTTACGTCTCGATGATGCAAGTTCCATCCATAGATAATTGGCTGGGTGTTTAAATTCCACTCCAACGATAACAATTAAGTCTACTCTGTCGGTGGTCCCCCACTTTCTTAGTATTAGAATTGAATGTGCTTAACATACCCTGCCGTTCCGGTTCTACAACCGAAGTGCTAGGTCGTAAGTCCGGGAACGAAAATGGAACGAAAAGCAGAGAGTACTGTCGTCGGTATAGGAATATATTGGAAAAGAGGTGGCAGACAATAGATCATTAATAGAGAATAGAGTGTCGGGCGCAGAACTGAGCCCTGATGCACACCATTTATTTTAAGGGTATCAGACTTGAAAAAGTCCAATACAACTTGAATTGAAAGTTCCGAAAGATAATATCTAATGTATTGGAGAATGTAATACTCTCGAAATATCAAGCGCAACGCCAGGTTGGTGAACGTTTTCTGTGACACATGCAATCAAGTCATCAAATCAAATCATGTACTGTCGGCCATGGTAAAATTTCCGTGTTTAGAAATTTCTTGAGCTGTTGGTTTATCAGAGTTTCCACGATTTTGGAGGGAAGCGAAATAAGTGCAATAGGAGAGTAGGAGCAGAGAAGAGAAGATTCGTCTTTTTGTCCAGTACAAATTCTGTTTTTCATCTATTCGAAAAGACCCCCATGAGGAAGATTTCTAGTGTGGCTCAGCTGGTGCTCAAATATGTCGCTATCTGCGAGTGTAGTATGTAAACAGAGCTAGATATATAGGTGTTTTCCTAAGACTCATCAAATTGGTGCTAAAACCACCAATTATAGCTTTTTGCAAGAATTTATATGTCTAAAGAAAGACCAACTCTATCCCATACGTCGTTTGTTAAATGAAATAATATTTTACAGAAGTAGGCCAAAAAAAGTCATAGAGTTTCAGCAATATGGGGCACATATACCACCTTGATCCGGGAATTTATTCAGAAAATTAAAAATATAAGTTTATTCATCTTAATCTATACTGTCCCCTTCAAAGTAGTCCCCATCGACTGCAACATACTTATTGCAGCGCTTGATCCAATCCTCGAAACATTTTTTATATTCGGTTTTCTGTATGTCCATCAGTGCTTCTGCGATTTTTGCATTACATCCTCTCGGCTGCTGAAACGCGCTGCCCGTAGTGGTTTTTTAACTCGATTGAACAGAAGGAAGTCACAGGGAGCCAAATCAGGTGAATTCGGTGGCTGTTGGATGGTATTTGTGTTGTAATCCATGAAAACCGTGAGCATTGCCTTCTTTTTTGACTGAAAACGACGTGTTTTTTTGGTCTCGGCTCATTTGTGGAACGCCATTGCCTGATGTCTGGATTGCGTGTCGTACTCATAAGCCCACGTCTTGTCTCCAGTAATGATCCTTTTGATGAATGTGGGATCGGATTCAGCCTCGCTAATCATCTCTTTTGCGACGTCAACACGGTCTCTTTTTTGCATGAAATTCAAGTCTTTTGGCACCAACTTTGCTGTTACATGACGGAAACCCAAATCATTAACCAAAATGTCTTGGACGGATCCATAGGCAATGTTCAAGTCCTCCAGAGAGATAGCTCTGATGGTTAATTTGCGATTATTGACCAACATTTCTTCAATGTTTTCGCTAAGATTTAGAGGGAATGTCAACAACAGATTACCACGGTGGTTGTTCCGGGAACTTTTTCTTTCGATAGCATGTGTCAAACGAAGCTTCATGGCAACAATGTATCTACTTTATTTGTAGCACTTTGCGATTTTTAATATTCTGTTCAGCGAAAAATAGTAATATCACCTCCTTACAGACAGTTAAAATTCAGTGAAGTAACAACAATCGGGACCCACCTTATCCGTCTAAGTGAACTTCTATGTAGAGTCACGGATTGGGTAAGGCATTGGCCCTATCCACTAAATGTTCAAGTACGTCGCTGGATATACCCGTGGGTTTATATTGCATTTAAGAAGTTATAACAAGAAGTCTTTCGAAAATAACAATCGTAGATACAGTGAGTAATAAATGTTTCCTTTGTATATGTTAACGAGAAACTCTTGTGACAAAAAGAGCTAAAGTTGCGGAAAAAAATGCTTTCACACTTAGCGTAGCACGGAAAATAATTTTCGGGTATGTCCTCGTATTTGGAATTTGAGGGCCCTAAAAGGGCGAGGTAATCCTTTACTCAGTGCAGCCACTGAAATTCTACAAGACTACTTTAATTTTTATTTAAGATTTGCCATAGCAAGGAAACTTAGAAATAAAGGCTTGTGATTTAGTCAAACATGACTGACTGAGTAATGACAATTCCGATCAGGGCAGAACTCACAGTAGAGAAAGGCGACTGTTGCTTCAATGCTCCAAGATTAATGTTAAAACCGATGTCTACATATATTGCCAAAAAAGGGAAAGACTGTACCTTTGATGTCACCGTAGGCATATGCTGATTAATTTCAGAAATGGGTGGACTATCGCAGTAATAACGTTCCCTGCATCTTAAAATAGATAAAACTTCATGGTAGTGTCAGGATCAAAATGTAATAAGCCAAATTGGTTGTATTATGATAGACGAGGTGTCAACGTAGAAGTTGTCATGAAATATTTTCTTTCAAAGTAACAGAACGGCGAGAAAATACTGTCAGAAGGTTTGATGTTGAATGGCTATAATCGCAAGAACCAATCAGAGCGTTTCGATCGTGCGGAGGACAAGTGGCGTTGCTACCGTATTTCGTTTCAAAAGCGACATCAAAAAAAAACTGAAGCTTAATTGAAAATTAATCATTTACGACAATTAAAAGAGTTGTACTTTTTATCTACTTATAAATAGAATTTTAGCAAATTAAATAAACCCCTTTAATTCATCCTCCTCCAAATATGGGATACCTACTTTTGAATGTTGTCCTTCTCCTTAATTGGAACTCTTTTAAAACACCTCTAAAATGGATTCAGGTGTTAATTGATTCGATTTTGGGAAGGTTATAAGTAAAGGCTTTGGTGTTCTTAAGAAAAGTTATTTCGGGATACGAGATATATTGAATTTCAATTAGGATAATCGTAATTAGGTTTTCTAACAACATAAAAACAAACTGTAAAAATAGTACTACTTATGAATATGAGATGTTAACCACTGCCGAATAAAAATGCTCATGTATACGAGTACGAGCACATTGTGTGTGAAAAAGGAGGTCTTTTACACCAAATGACCGGCTTAAAAGTTTAGAAAAGAATGAATTGTGAACGGTCAGAAACTAATAAATGAACAATTTAGTAAGAGTTAATAAATACTCGGATTTTCAACATTTTTAAATCTTTTTAGAGATTTTGAAGTCAGCATTATGAGGAAGAAATTGACAGGTGTTGCCTTATGCTCTAAAAGTGAAAAGCAGATATTAGTTCCTGAGAATTGGAAATTGTGTCATTGTGTCATTGTGTCATTGTGTCAAAAATTCTATCACCTATTGATAACTATTGCAATAATAGTAACACTACAGGCCACTTATCACAAAACCTTTTATAAGACTTGGGCGTTTCCGGGGCCGAATGAAGATGAATTGCTTTAAATGATATACCAACGGACTGTAACTTATACCCTTTAGAATCTCCCATGTCTAACAGGTCACATCTGTACATATATTGGGGAAACTAAGTGAGCCGAACTCAAGTATTGTAGTATTAGTAGTGGCAGCATATTTCTTCTTAGAACCTGACCGAAAGACGTAAGTTTCGGTATAGAGCTAAATAGCTCACTCAGAGGCTTTTTGTGAGGCTTACAGAATAAAATATTATGCCTTGATATGGTGGGGTTTCTCCGACATAATTTGGGTAGCACAAGAAAAAAGTTAACAAGGGATGCAGCTGCTTCTATTAGTTGGAGAATCCTTCTGTGTTTCTTTAAGTCAAATACAAAAAGAAAGGAAATATCACACAAGACAGATGAGAAATTGTGTTTTACATAGTGGACATACCTCGCATCTAAAATCTTGTTTCCCTCTGTGCATAAGAAAAAAGTTTTCCTCGTCTAAGCTATGTATATCGTATCTTAAGGCATCTTGTAGACCTGCTCGAGGAGATGATGACTGATACCATATTCCGTAGTGCAAACACTGTGAAGCCAAGGCAGAACGGCAAGGAAAATTCAACAGAAATTGCGAAACCCTTACAAAATTAGCTGCTGTTTAAGCAAAGAGTAGTGGGGCTTACTCCTTACGAGCGAATACTACAATAGCATTGAAAAAGAAAAGTTGTCGTGTTAATAAATTGTTAAAGGCATTACTATAGTTAAAGTGAACCTAACCTGCTGCAATCTAAGAGACGAATGTATATTAATGTATATATAGAAAACATCTAGTATAAATCAGACTACTTTATAGCCTAGTCACCTCTTAGAACCCAAAAGAAAAGCAGCTAGACCGACCTAGTTCGGTACCTCTGACTTCATAGAAATTGCGTAAAACCTTCACACACTAATTATTTCACTTTCAGCGACCTGATGCTAGTGCATTCGAGAGATCAGATCGAAAAGCGCATTGTGCATCACCGTACCTAGCACATCAACCATTCCCGCAGAATCATTGAGAACGTTAACGGGGTAGCAAAACACAAGCTGCAGGAACGAAGAAAAAATAAAAACATTACCTATAGGACTAAGAAATGACCGGAACATGTCCTTTGATTTAGTTATCTATAGACTCACGTAGAATGAATTCACAACTACATTATAAATTCACTGATCTACGTACATTTGATCATGGTTCTTAGTCAAAACCAATCAACTTTCAGCCTTTAAAAACATTTTTATTATGTTAGTGCCAGGAGGATATTTTCTCTTATATTTTTGGGCTGGAAATGCGACAAAGGTCAGAAACCTACAATGTGAAAGGTGTCCAACCAGAATTTTAAATTATTTTTGAGTATTCCTAAATATCAACATTTCTATTCGTTCAGAAAGTAGACATGTGACTATTGAACAACTTTTCTCCTCAGATTTTCTGGCACATTTTTACTATTCTGACGAAATTTTCAATGACGGGTTGGCATATACATACATACATATGTGTAATACTGAATTTCAGTGATGCACCGTTTAATATCCTTCTTCAAAGTTTACGTGGTTGTAAGTTATTTGACATTAACTTCGGACTCCAAACAAACGCAAAGAAATAAGTCTTCGGGCTTTAAATCACACGGTCTAAGTAACTAATTCCGGTTCTCATAACCCGAGATTACACGACCAGAGAATATCTCGCGCAATAATTCCATTTTGATGTGACATGTGGCAAGGGGAATAGTGCTGTTTGGATCACATACCATCTATTTGTGGTAGTCAGATTTTCATAATTTTTGAAAAAAAATTGTGAATAACCTTTCGGGAACAAAAACGGTAACAACGGTGAAGGGAAAGATATTTAGCAGTACCTTTATAAACTCAACATTAGTATGTTGAGTAACTAGCATTCATTCTCCGCATCTTAAATGAAATACAAATGCCTCGCTAATTAGGCTGGCTTTGACTTTTTCTGTTTTCCTTCGGGGGGACGTGCGTGGGATTGATCGGAAAACTGTGTCCTATAACTTGGATTCGGATAGCAGCACAACAATCAGATTCGTAGCGAAGTGCTTGCCTTACCTTCCAGTGATTGTACAAGGTAAGGAAGTAAGAGTTTACTCATGCAGGCTAAAATCGCAAGGCGGTGGCCGGCCAGTAGCAACTTACTATCCTACGCTGTCATAGGGCTCAAAACTGTATACGAAAAAGATGTGACGCACCAACTCGGAAAAAACTGACTTTCTGTTGACGATTCTAGGAAACATTTAAGGGACAACGACCTTCGGATCTGTACGTGTAATGCTCGAACCCTAAACAGGTCACATGCAGCCGAACATTTAGCAGAGGCCGTTGACTGCTATCACGCAGATATCACTGTCACCCAGTAAGTACGATGGGATGGGACAGATATAAGGAGGATGAAGATCTGTGATGTATTGCTATAGCGAAAAGAAACAGCAGATACAGATTTGCAAAATGCGGTAGACTTAGGCAAGAAGTCTTGAGCTTCGGACATGTGAGCGAGCGTCTTATGACAAGTTCGCATCAAGGCTAAACTCGCTAACATAAGCTTAATATATGCCCATTACCCTACGGAAGTTAACGACGACGCCACGAAAGAATGTTCCTATGAGCTCCTCGACAAGACCTATTAGCAATGTCCGATTTTAAAGCCATGATAGGATAGGAAGGCAACAATGGTAGGAAAGTTGGTAGACATACAAGGTCTGGCTTTTTTACTTTGCGGCGGGACGAAATATGGGGACATAGCGGTTTCCGGATTATCAATCGCTAAGTAAAATTGATTATTATGCGATAGACGTCAGGCTTGCCTCCAGTGTTCTAGACTTGCGAACGTTCCGGGCAGCCAACATTGACTCGGATCACTAAGATGCGAATTCGGATTTCTCAAGCGCAACAACAAAGAAAAACTACTATCAAAAAATGAAAAGTAGAAAAGCTTCAATCGCAAGAGGTCGCGTATCCCGAAATCGCTCAACAACTATGTATTATGCCGCCAGCATCAAGTACCGAAGCCCAGTAGCAAGGCTGCGAATAAGTCACCAGAGACGTCCTAACTGATGTGCTCGGTTTCACCTGACCACCACCCAGAAATCCCCGGTTTGATGAATAATGCCGGCAAGCACATGCAGCTAACCAAGAAGCCAACAACAGGGCGGTGCATCGAAGAACTAGACCTCCTCGTAAGGGCAGAAGAGACGGGAGGAATATCGTTTCTCCAAACAAAGAAAAAAGGCAGCAGAAGCGCGTGATCAAAGATGTTGAGGAGTTAACTCCAGGAATAACGTACGGAAGGTTCCCCAACAGGTGAAAATAACGTGTCAAGGCAAGAAAACCCGTACAGAAATAAGCCTGTAGAAATGAAGAAAGAAACCTTGTAGTCACAGTCGGTGCTGAGAATATGGAAACACTTTTTCTGCAGACTATATAACGGCGAAGAAGCGCAACTTCCCGCCATCATATCAGAGAGAATAAAGCATTCAATTTAGACGACGATAGCCAAAGCTTCCGTCCATCTGATCAAAATGAAGTATGGATAGCAATATCTAAGGTAAAATCCAACAAATCAGCTTGACCCTGCGGCTTACCGGCCAAAGTATCCAAAGCTGCTGGAAATTACTCTGTGTAGAGAACATATGTACACCAATTCATTTCTCAGATATGTCCAGAAGAGAGTATGCCTGATGCATGGAATCTCAACATAAAACATTAGATCCCTCATCTGCCCCAACTGTAGAAATATAGGTCTGTCAACATCGGATACAATATCTAATTTGCCACATTATGTAAACATCTGAAACCTATTGCCAATAACCTGATTGATCCCTAAGAGTGTGGTTCCAGGTCAGGAAACCAGTCAACCAGTCAACAAAATCCTCAGATCCCGGGAAAAACTCAAGAAATCCAAATAAATAAGTCGGTAACGACTTAACCGGGACCTGTAATGTTAAAAAGGGTCTTAGACAAGGTGAAGCGCTGTCATGTGACTTCTTTAACATCAAAGAATTGTGCGGAACTCACAAGTGCGACACAATTTTTCAAAAGTCTGTGCAACTATAATACTAGCGTACACCGATGATATCGACATAATTGGGAGAACTCAGCAGGGTGTCACAAGTGCGTTTGCTAATATTGATACCGAAGCTGCAATAATGGGTTTAGCGGTAAATGAGGGCAAAACCAAGTATATGCTATCAATAAGAAGAGACACACAAAATCGCCAAATTGGACTGAATGTCACCGTCGGAAGCTACATATAATTTCTGGGTAATAAAGGACTCCGTCCATCTTGGCACTGCTATAAATTCTGCCAACAATACCCCAGCAGCTGTAAAACGAAGAATCACTATTGCCAAACGCTGTTTCTTAGGCAAAAATTAAGCACTCTCTATATAAAACCTTGATCATCCCAGTCCTTTTTTATGGCGCTGAAGCATTTACTCTATCGAAAGCGGATGAAGGTCCCATTTACGTTGACGGCCTTTGGAGAAGAACTATACGAACTGCACAGCGACAACAACCTAGTTAGAAAACTGCGCATCAGTTGCCTGAGATGGCTAGGACATGTATACTCCTCCCCGCACAGTCTTCAAATCTAACCCGGAGAGACAACGCAGTAGAGGAAGGCCTCATCTTAGGTGTCGCGCACAAATAGAAGGGGATCCTAACCGACTTGGAGTGCTCAATTGGAGTCAGTTAGCAAAAGACCGGACTAACTGGAGAGATTTGTTAGTTAAGGCCCAGATTGACTCCGAAATGTAGCGTCTCCTAAGTAAGTAAGTAAGTAAGTCTTGCTTTCGGTCTATGTACTGGAATTAAGCGGTAGTAAAAATATATACTTTCTTCTTTTATGGCTATTGTATGCCAATTTGGAACGACGATGTATTACTTTAGCCGAAGATTTCTAACACTATTTAGAATGTGTGGAGAACCTAAGCTCTCGCCAACACCATGCTATTGGACTCTTTTGTGTTCTTTTAAAGTGTAGTGTAAATTAATATTCAACACAAAGGTATTGATGTGGTGGTTGAACGAGTATCCAGAGTCGAAACCTGCTTGCTCTGCCCCGAGAACGTTTAAACGGATGACAGCGACTCTTGACTAAATTTTAGCAAAGTCATATAGAACAAACAATTATATAGAACTTTTTTTTTGCCATTATTAGTTTATATTCGGGGTACAGACTTAGATTTTCAAGTCTTTTTTTTTACATTTTGTTGCTTTTAAAAGAGCTCTCTATTCTCTTGGCTGCTACTTATACGAACACATTTTCTATTAACAATTGAGTTTCTGAAACTCAGGTTCTTACAGCATTTTTTGCGGAGATGCGCCGACAAAAATCATTGCAATCCCATGTTTTTGTAATCACATTCTTTATAGAACTTCAACATTCTTTTTAGAATTATACCGTAATACAAGGTGGCGCAAAATTAATCATCCAATTTTGTTTTTGAATTACTTTTTTATTAAATAAAAAAAAAATCATTTTGAGTGATGGAAATCTTTATGTGGACCTTTGCAATTGTGTCTATTAAGTGGAAAACATGATATCCGAGAAGTGGCTGCCACGAGTGTTAATAGACATTTGTGCCCGTTTTATCGCATCTTCCATGACTTTCCACAAGATTTCCGGTGATAATTGTTCGCATTCCTGTCGAATTCCTTAAGGGCTGCGGTTGATTGACGCTTGTTAGCATCACACGCGGATTTTCAGTGCCCCAGAAACGAAGATTTTGCTTGTTAACGTAACTGCTTAAGTGGAAATGCCCTTCGTCGCTCGTGATGATTTTCGACACAAAATCGTCCTCTTCGTTGTTGGGATTGAGGATGGCTTTACAGTAATTCACACGTGACTGACGCTCAGGAGGCATTAACTGATGCACTGTTTGCGCTTTGTACGGGATCATGTGTAAGTCTTTCACTTAAATTCGCTGTAGGGTCCGTCTAGTGATGCCCAATTGCATGGCCCGCCGTCTGGTTGATGTTTCTTCGTTCTCAGCGACATGGTCTCCTGTGGGTCCACTCTGTTCGAGTCGAGTAGCTAAGCGCCGGAATGTTTGCCCAGTTGTCACGACATGATTAGGAAATCGACGTCGAAATTCACGTTGCGGTAACACCACCTACCGATTATTGTCAAAAACATCGACACAATTATTCAACGCTCTTGCCGAGCATAGCGCTCCTTCATTACTTGTCTGTGTGTATACAGCTGTCTAGTTCACAAATGTCAAATATGATCGAAGTGCGACGCCATTTACAAAAATTTTACCATCTTCCGACAGGGTGATAAATTTTCCGCCACCTTATACATCTGGACAGTGTTGCATCTAGGTATCCTAACTATATTTTAGCGATTCAAAGCGGCGGCTACAAGATTGCGGTCACATATCATTTAGATATCGTTGTGGCATTTGTTTCTTAGGTCCATAAAAAGCTTGGTCTCCTATACCCAGGAAAGCAATCTGATTTTCCATTGGTATATCAGTATTTGCTGATAGGTATATCAGCTCTTGCCTATGACAGTACGATATTTCATATGACAAGGTAGAAATACGAACATTATTCGCTATCGTTATTCCGACTTCAATTGCCAATCACTTATCTCAACCTTTGATGATTACCTGGTCCTTCTCATCACCTGAACAATTTCTTCTGATAGCTTTTACAACTAATGCCACAAAATTTCAAACCGCCTGTTTATCCTAATGCACTCATGTGTTTAAGTGTAGTTTCTATAAACCACAACAAAATTGTTGCGCTCATCGGCAGTTCACTTCACTAAAGCATTCCTGCACATTGTTCATAGCTTTGGCAGAGCGATAGAGGCAGGATTAACATTCCTAACAGCTTACCGAAAATTCACTTCCAAGGATGATGGAATACTTATGAGTTACTTACATGCGCCTATTGATTTTCTTATTTTCGAAGAAATTTTCTGAATTTGTGGGCTCTACGAAACTTCCTAAAAGTCGAAAGCACAAAACAGTTCTGCTAAATCTACACTCAACAATGCTTTACAATGTTGTAACACTTTTCGTAATTATTTATCGATCGCACTCCAAGTTACGATAAAATTGAGACAAATTTTGTAAACTGTCGAAAACTATTCAAAACTTACATGAACTGCTGGGTAAGCAAGTGTAGTTTCCAGAATCAGCAGGTGTTGCTTTTGCTATCAACAGCATACTTGTTCTAGTCTTTCGCTCCGTAATTACGTTGATGCCACCATGTTTGGTATAATTCATCACTCGTTTGTCCTTATACCAATAGATGAAGGATGGTGGTGTTGGTGATTGCAATGCTAAGCATGTTAAATTTAAATCACTACCACTTTTGATGAATAGTTCAGAGTTTCCAAGGATTTTTGCCCGAGACACTAGAAATGAAAAAAAAAAAGAAATGGAAAATGAAATTCCCAGATAAATATCAAATAAAAAAGAGTTGAAAAATATTTGTAAAATGAGGTTAGATGAGAATTTGTGAGGATTTGTGAGAGTGTGTCTTTGTTTAGATACTCATATAACTCGTATTTACCAACAACATTCAGTCGAAAGCCTTGACTTATTTTCGGCTCGGTTGAGACTTGGCACTCGTACGTTGCTGAATCTCTTGGTTGCGGTGATGATACTCGAAGAGTCCATTCATCAGAGCCCTCAGTGTGCAGAGATTGAAATCGTTGATCATTTGTGTATGTAATTATGCCAACAGTTAGGATATGCAAATCCCTTTTTCTTATCCACGAAACCTGGAACAGATAGACGAAATGCTTGCTTAAGAAATACTTTTCAAAAGTTTTTATTCTCTAAGAAAAAAAGTACAAAAAAGAATTGAAAACAGTCTTGCTTCTGCTCCTGCTCATTTTGGGTTTGCTTTTGGAATTATCCCTTTGAGTCAGAGCCGAGTAACTCTGAGTTAATAATTCAAACTTCTGCCATACAAATTCGCCGCTTCTATTGAGTTAAGAACCAAATAAAACTGTCTTTGGCTAAAAACGCTTAAGCCAAAAGTTTTCCAACTAAAGGAAAGGATTTCTTTGTAAATATAAGTACTTGTACGTACATAAAAAGGATATAGAGAAGCAGAAAATTGTTGGATCAGATTCCGAGATGCAGGAATCTATGTGCGCACATTTCATATTGATATCTATTTATACAGCGAGTTCTGCTTTCAGTGCATGTACGAATATATGAGTACTCGTACGTATACATACTCCAAATCAAGCGATACTAGTATTAAATACGAGATACAATACAAAATAAGGATGCCTTCTGTATTGCAGTATTGCAGTTTTTCCTCTTCTCGTAGTTTTGTAATTTTTTTTGTCGTTTTTGAATTTCGGCTCCATTGAGCAATGTCAATAAAAATTTATTGGGTCACATAAAGAAACGTTTTAATAAAAAAGGTTCCTTTTATTGTGTCTGAATCGGTTGGACCACCGGCATAAAAGAACTCTCCTTCTCTCTGTCGAAATGTTAAGGATTTCTATTTTTTCTTTATTTATTTTTCTGATTGTTATGGTGAAATTGGGTGCTGTATTCCACAATTTTCAATTAAGAAATTATTATTAAGGAATTTTTGTTGATACAACGAATCAGTTGTGGATGTTTGCTTGCGTATTTGTTCGAAGTATTTTTTTTTCTTTTAATTAATTAAATTGTGGCTTTGAAGTCGTCGCTTTCTGCATGGAATGGTCGGACTTTTCACAAACCACGTGCTGTTAAACAACTCGGGGAAGTCCTAGATTTTACCGTATAACCGCGGTCTAGGGGACGAGATGGGATGGGCAACAACCGGCTGAAAAACTATGGTATCTACTGAAGGAGGGCAGGGAGCAAGTTTTAAGGTTTCAGCATTTAAACGAACGCCTCATAACAACCCAGACCAAGGCCAAATTCGGTAATATAAGACTGATTTGAATCCATGACGAATTGTATTACTTCATAGACCGAACATAAGCTCAGTGTCCCAGCTATGACACCAAAATCATGGTAGGTAAAGAACTGGATTATTGGAAAACACAGTCTATATTGCATAATGTCAGAAAATGGATTCAGTTTTTTAGCATTTGTAACAAGGCGTAACCTTTTTGCAGTAAGCAAACGGTTTTTACATCTCAACAGCCTTTACCGATCCCCTGATTAGTCAACTAGATTAATTGGGAACGACATCAGACATTTCTCCAGTTTTTATATTCGAACTTTCCGAGGAGACAACATTGATGTCGAAAAGCTGCAATCTCAAGAGAATACTAGAATCTTTACGTATCGCGTTTCCCACTAGCTCTCTCAAGATTCTTACCGCTAATACACAAACCAGAGAACGTAAATGGGAATCTAATGGGAATGCCAATGACCCATTAGGGAAGCAGCTTCTGATGGGACTGGTGTCAAAGCGCTGGCATAAATAAAACTCTGGTTAAATGATGATTCTAGGCAGATACATGGAATCAAAGAAGAAGTATATAAAGCTACCCTGCATCGACAGATGAGAGCTACTCGTAAGTGAAGAAAAGAAAAAAAAGAGCCCGAGAGGTACGTGATCGAATAAAATGACGTTCAAATATTCTATCTGGAGATAGAACGAACATGTCAGAACTACATAGCCCGAATGCAAGCCTCCAAGGATGAACGTGAACAACTAATGGCAGAGTCGCAATCGGTGCTGAGAATATGGGAAACTACTTCTTCAGACTGAATATTCCTGTCTTAAAGTAGAATGAGCCATTTACCTTGAACGAAACGACAGGGAACTCCGAACCGCTGATCAAGATAACAGTACTAAACTAAGACGTAATAAAGTAACCAGGGCCGACGGGGGATAAAGCAGCTGGAGATAGCCTGGTTGAAAATATGCACCGGCTTATCTGTAATATACGGTAATATACGGTCAGAGGAAAACATGCCCGAAGCATGGAATTTCAGCATCGTTTGCCTGATCCATAGGGAAGGAGCGCATTTTCACTGCGCCAACTATAGAAGAAGTCATATTCACCTAAAAGCCCTTTTCTACTGTATAGTTGTTCCATACCGGTGCGCATTCAGTCCAAAAAGCCCACTACTGATTAAATATTCACACTTCGGCAGATCTTGGAAAAGATACGCAGATTTCCAATCATCACTCACCATATATGGTATGAATTTGCCGACTTCAAAGCCACATATTACAGCGTCCACTGGGATGAGCTGATCTATGGCATGTCTAGTTTTGACATGCCTTCCAAGCTTGTCAGGCTGTGAAGGATAACTATGGAGAATTCTTGCTGCTCCATCAATGTCCGGCTGTCATGAAACTTTTTTTAACATCGCCCTAGAAGGAATCCTGCAAAACACGATGTCCAACGAAATACATGGCAAGTTATATTTTTTATACGGCCCAGAGAATTTTCGATTTTAATCTCGACGGACTATGCAGCAGAGAATGGCCTCATGTAAGGTGAAACACGCAAGTGGAAAGGGACCTTAACTAACTTGGAGCCCGGGAGATGCTAGCTGGTGCCAACTAGAGGTGCATGTTTGTTGAGGCCCAGCTTCAACCCGGACTGTAGCGCCACCTAAGCAAGAAACCATAGGGTTTCCTCCATCCCATCCACAAATTATTATTCTTTGCTCTCTCGCCCCATTTTTTTTTATTCTCTAAGCTGGGCAAATCTTGAAATAACTGGTTTTTTTTTGGGATTCGTTTTCACAACCTAAATGTGACTGGTGATGGCACTTTTCAAGCATTTTCGGTGAAAAATATAAATATTACTGCATGCGATAACTTCATTCATCCTCGGCTGTCGGAGAATGGCATATCTCAGATTCCGGCTATTGTAATTCTCGTTAAAATACGCAGGACCTGGTCTGAAATTAACGTTGTTTCCATGCCCAAAGTAGATGAAACCTTTTGGATCGATATTTTGTCATCCTTCCTTTAAAAGATCCTCAAAACTAAGTTCATCTTTAACCGCAGAAGGCTCCCAAAACGCCTATAAAAAAGTAAAATCGGTTGAGATTGCCCTACACTCTTATGATCCATTGAAAAATCACTCTCTCACAAGGTATACATTTGTAGAAAGCGACAAACATTGTGAACCTTTCAGCAGTATTGATACTCCCTCAAATATCAATTCTCTCCAAGAACTGGACATAACTGACTCTGTCGTTTCCAAGAACTAGACTTAACTGACTCTGTCGGACATCTAATTTGCTAAGTTCCCAATAATAGAATTATAAATGCAACTTTTTGGTGTTGCTGCATGAGAAGAAGACCACAGAGAGGAATACCCCAAGGTGGTGTACTCTCTTCTCTATTATGGAGCGGGCTGCTGCCAAATTTAAGATGGGGGATGTTGCAAACGACTTAACTCTCTATGTATTGAGCAAACACCTACTCAATCTCTATAATATTCTCCAAAATATCTTAAATATTCTATCAATATCATTTATCCACCAATATGGCCAAAAATAAGCTGGTCCTCTTCACAAGAAGAATAGGGACATCCCGAACTCACCTACGTGAAACTAATCCTACAGGCTGGAATCCATGAAATTTAGTCTATGCTTTAAAATATAAACTTAGACAACCAACCACATTTTCGAAACCGGCGAAGGCCAAGTTCTCTGCGAACGCGTAATTCGTCGCGCTCCAGTTACAGAAGCAGTACTCAGACCACAACTAAAATGAGCTCGTTTCACACCATACAGGGCATCAACGAAAGTGTTGGAAACCCTGCAGCTTTATGAGGCGACAGCCAAACTAAAAACTACTCTCATTATGGCGGCTTATGACAGTACGTACCTGGATTTTTAACGTTAACCACCTGTCATAAGACCTTATGTTTACGAGGTGCCCATACACCCATAGGGAGCAAGGATACGCCTTGCCATCGCTAATAAACTCGCTTTATATTTATTAATACTTCGCTTATATATTATACCAAAGCAGAACTTGTGTTGGAGGCACAAGTTCCACACTTGGTATGAGTCGAGGCCGACCTAAAACCTCTTGCTGCTCTTAGGGTCGCAGCACCCAGTACTTCATTTGCAACTCTACAATGGGCTAAGCCAAAAAGGAAACCCGTACCCGCGATTTGGGTTTAAACCACAGCCACCATGACGCTCCCACAAGGGGGCCTACCTCTAACAAGTCAGGCCCGGACCGAAATCCGGCTGGCTCCTGACTCCCATGGTACCGTGATTTAAGTCCTGGTATGGACTACCGGTGGTCAAGCCGCCAACAAGACCTATGACCGGCAACTTGTAACTGGTCAAATCGTAGCAACCATTCAGAGGCTGTAATCTGAAGATGTTTACGATAAGACCAGTATAGAATAATCTACTCTCGCTTTTTATTAGACAACGTCATTAATGGGCGAAGCCTTGATAATTGGGCGGGGGCCCGGCGGCTTATGACAGTAGGTACTTCAAGAGTGCCACCACTTTGTCAAAGATCCTATTTCAAATATCACATTTCTGATCGTTTCTCTCTCGTATATGTCGCCCATTTCTTCGTCACGTTTCAAGGCACCCAACTCAAAACCAAACCAAATTATTTCTGAAGCAAACGGTTCTGCAATCACTGTCTGTGGCACCAAATTCCTCCTTTAGGCTTTCGTCGAATTTTCAACCGCACCGGTTAAAAAACCTATAACTGGTCTTGTTCGATCGAGCCACTGACAAACACAAATGTCAATGGTATGCCCTGCCGAAAAAATGTCACAACACCATGATTTTTCGCTGTTGAACAGAGCTACAACAAAGTCTTTAAAATTTGAAAAAATTTGATTTGCAGATCTTCTTCGTCACTTTTGCGCATGGCACCTAAACGGGAAGCAAACGATTGGAGACCATACGGGGACTATAGAATGCTAAACGAAATCACTATCCCTGACAGGTACCAGCTACCTCATTTCCATAACGTGACCACCATCCTTGATGGATGCACTATTTTCTCAAAAATCTATGTCCTCGGGCATACAATCATATTCCTATGACCCCGAAAGACGTGCCTAAAACCGCAGTAACAACACCCTTTGGAGTCTTTGAACTTACACATATGCCCAAATGGTCCAACGTTTCATGAACCAAATCACAAGAGGCCTCAACCTTACTTCGTCTACCTAGACGATAGTTAGTCGCTAGCGAGGTATGGTTAACTATTACCTTATACCAAATCTCGCAAGGATGTTAACACCAATTTACAACCATTTAATAACCATTTCCAAAGTTAAAAATACACAAAAGATTTGTTCATGACGCAAAGACTGTAAAGAGGCTTTGACAAAGGCAAGGCAAAAACTGGCTGAAGCAACCTTTCACACACATCCAATAGAAAATACTACTCTTAGCATCACTAAGCACGCAGCACCGATGGAACCAATTCGATAGAGATCTTCTGGCAATCTACCTGGCTATTCAACACTTTCAGAACTTTGACGAAACACAAGATTTTCGCATCTTCACGCGCCACAAACCTCATACTACACCCTTAACCACCAAAACTAAACGCAGTCCCAGAAAAAAGCGACAACTCAATTTTATATCTCTGTTCCAAAACGATATAAAACATGTCAATGGCTCATTAAATATCGTAGCTGACACCCTCTCACGACCGAATACAGACTCAACCGAGCTGGTCCTTCTTGGTATCGAAGATTTTGCTAACACATATGTAGGTGTAATACGTCCGAGGCATATCATATTTGGGACAAAGGTAAATGCAGATGTGAACGGATCAAGGTTCGCAGTTCAAATCAAAATTATTTAGGAAACTACTCAAAGTCCTTGGGATATCGCGCATTCGCCCTACCGCCTACAATCCACGGGACAATAGTATGGTAGACAGGTTTCATCGCCAACTCAAAACAGCCATTCAATCATCTTTAGATTAACTACACTGGACCCAGATCCTTTAATACTCTTGGGTATTCGCACCGCGATTAAAACTGATATAAATCACACGGCTGCCGAACATGTCTACATTAAATAGTAAAGACAATGATGAAATTAAACTTCTCGAAGAACTCTAAAAATTTTCAAAAACATACCAACCACAACACTTGAAACCATTAAAGCCATCATACCCGTTTCTAATTTTTATTTTTTTTTTTTACGACTTGTGGAAAATTTGGGGCCACCAGGTGGGACTCGTGATCCACGTCTATGCAGCTTCTACAGAAATATGCTTGCTTATAGGGCAGTGTCCAGTGATGACACCTATGATGGCGCTAGGATGGTTCCTATTCAGAACGATCAAACTCTTACAGCAATTCAGATCCAGATTTGGCTTGATCTGTTTGGTCGCTAGACATCTTGGTCCAATAGTCCACCTAAGGTCTGTTCTCTTATCAGCATCCAGCTTTAATATTGAATTGCACGTAACGATTGGTATATTTATTCTACCCTTTTCCGGTTGAATAGGTAGAGTGGTTCCAGCTTTGGCGAGTTCGTCAGCCCTACAATTTCCCGGAATGTCTCTCTGGCCCGGCACCCAACACAGGTGAAGGTTGAACTGCTCTGCCATCTCCGTAAGAGGTGACCGGTATTTAAGGGCGGTTTTAGAATTTAATGAGACTGAATCCAGGGGTTCGACAGCGGCCTGACTATCCGAAAAGATGCGAATATCTTTTGCAGATACTCGTATAAGGTTTTTTTCAGCCAGGGCAGAGCTTCTTTAATCGCCAAAATTTTCACCTGGAACACGCTACAGTGATTTGGAAGACCTAAAGAGAGGCATAGATTTAGAGTATCTGAGAAAACACCGCCACCAACTCCGCTATCGGTTTTAGATCCATCTATGTAAAAACGGATTGACTTGTCTTCCATCTTCCTCCTAGAAGGATCCAGAGGGGAAGCCTAGATGAAAATCGTTGTCAAAAATAAGTTCGGGTATAGTGTAGTCGATGTTCTATGTGGGGATTCCTAATATATTAAAAATCTTAGCATGGTCAAATAAATTATTTGTCCACTGTGTAGTCGCTTTAAGGCGGATAGCTTCAGTCGCAGCTACTTGCTTGCTGAAAATATCAAGGGATGTTAAGTGAAACAGAATATCCTGTGACGCGTAGCGAATAGAGCGTAGGGTTCCACTTGTACATAGACATGCTATTCTTTGGACTTTGCTTAGTTTGCAGTTGACTTCATTCTCTAAGGCCGTACACAATCCAAAAACCCCGCAGGTAAGAATCGATCTTATGACCGAGATGTATAGTCAGTGGGTTATGCGAGATTGAAGGCCCCATTTGTTCCCAATAGATTTTTTTCAAAAGAATAAAGCTATTGTAGCTTTCTTGACTCTTTCTTGAATGTTTGGTTTCCAGTTTAGTTTCCTGTCAAAATTGAGACTCAGATATTTTGCTGTATCGGAGAACACGAAACTCGTACTGTTTATTGAGGGGGGGTCCATAATTGGAATTTTGTATTTCCTGGAAAAGAGGATAAAATCAGTTTTATGGGGATCCACAGGGATCCACCCAATGGCCTAATTTGCTAAGATTTAGCTGGAGAAGTTCTTTAATGGTATTAAGATGCTTACATGAGATGGCTATAGCAACGTCATCCGCATAGGCAATCACCCTACTACCACCCAAACAGGTGAGAAAGGACACCGCCATGCGTCGTACCTCTGTTGACATATCTACACATTATCCTACTACTTAGCGTAAGACTGGTCAACTCCCGAAGTGAGTCGTCTACCTGCCGGGTTGACGGCAGTCGTGATTGCGGATGTGTTGACGTTGTTACAGGCACACCCTATGTCCAGAAAAGCGACCATTGTGTACTCTCTATATTGTAGGGATCGTTCGATGTTGCTAGTCAGTGAATGCAGAGCCGTTTCCATCAACTTTCCTTTACAGTTTTGGGAGCAGTGGATAATCCGTCTTTTAGAATGTTGCTAGCGCACTCAATCTTGCTCTTAATGTCCGCACTTTCCTCAACCCCCTGAGTGGATCCGAAGGTGTTGATAATGCGTAAGACATTTCGGTGCTTTAAATAGAGCGTCTTAGATGGAGCTTGCCGGTGCAGCTGAGCCCCTGATTTCTACTTTGGGAAGGGATTTTGGTAATCCGTTGCCTGCCACAAACTTTCTGCTTCTAGGGGTGGAGGAAATGATAGGACCAGTCGCAGTCTTATTACTCCTTGAAAATTTGGTTTTAGGCTTATTGCGTTTGCCTTTAGAGGATGGTGCTCCACGGCCTGCCACAGTCTTACCTCGGCTCGACAATGCAGGAGCCTTGCCAGTAGTCGGTACAGTCAGCGTTCTACCGCCCTGTATTAAAGGAGTGCCGGCCTCGGGTTTTGTTTTTTCTGAGACTTTATCCATTATTAGGTCCCACGAGTAGCGGAGAAAAAATGGTCCATCTGTACAGAGATCCGCTGTATACAGATAAGGCTAGCTTTTTTTTTTTTTTATATAATTTACGCGCCCCTAAGGGGTTATGAATACCCTTATACTGTTGCCTTGGCGCGGGCGGAAAGATAGAAGGAGGAGAAAGGAAAGCATTGTTGTGATGTAGTGGTTTGAAACTCAGGTGTGTTTGGTTTCGATATTTACTCTCCAGGGGTGGGAGTCCGAATAGGACGGAGAGATTTTCTTCACTCGGAATGATTCAGGTTGTGAATTTTAACGGTTGTTTTGTGCTTGAAAACTCTACAACAGATCTACATGTCAGTGTTATGCCTTCACACGTAGATTTTTCTGACTGAGTTCCAATTACACAAATGAAAACTTTGTCGTGGCTAGGATTCGAACCTTGACCTTCCGAGTGAGAAGCGATTGGTAGTACCACTACACCACGGCCACCCCGGCTAATCCGGAGGTGGAGAGGTATCTGGATAGGGTCTGACTATAGCAAGAGAGTAGTTGGTTCCGACCCAGATTCATCCTGAGCTCTTATTCAACCTAGCAAAAAGAAGGAAGGTAGTGTCCAAATGCTGACAGGCAATAGCTTTTCTTTGTATCAGACTTAATTTTTTTTTTTTTATAATTTACCTAAGGGGTTATGATACTCTTTTACTGTTCTGGTCACGGGCGGAAAGATAGAAGGAGGAGAAGGGAAACCATTGTTGTGATGTAGTGGTTTGAAACTCAGGTGTGATTGGTTTCGATATTGACTCTCGGTTTCTAAAACAAGAACTGGATTCCCACACGTTATATAGAAAAAAGTTTATGATATGCACATACATTGAAACCCTGTACTCATAAAAAATTTTAAATTTAGAATTGGAGACAATTAAAAAAATTGAATATATAAATTATTTTTAAAGAAGATGTGAAAAATATTCTTGTATACTTACCGCTCTGTCTCCAAGGTTTTTTACACGACAATGAAGATAGGCGGATCGGCCAACAGTTGTTGTCACCTCTCGATTTGAGGAATTATCGAAATACGGTAGCGAATATGGTGCATCCCAATAGTGTGGCGAGACATCACTATTAATAGGCTTCGGCTCTAAAAAAAAAAATTCAAATTGATATTTAAGCTCAAATCAAATAAAAACAAGAGGTTACAAGTAACTCAAGGGACTTATTAGGTTGTATTTTATTCTGTTATAGAACTCGAAATTAAGTTATTGTTTGGACAGGAATGGGCGAATATTTTATCAATGGGGTTCAATTTTACATTAATCCTAGCAATAGAAAGAAAAAAAAAAGACCCATAACCACTCCAGTTTTTTTTTTCACCGATCTGTGGCGGTAAACGATTTGCGAACCCTCGAAACCATTGCTTCTACTCATCCAAAAATTCGCTCCGATTTTGTAACGATCATCGAAATCCCTTTTAATCTACCAAAAACAAAAGAAACAAATTTAAGGAATCCTTTAATCTTTCCAGGCTTATACAAATATTTTGCCACAAAATGTTTCCCTCTTTGCTTTTTTCCATTCTATGTGCAAATTCACTCACTTCATAGTTTGACTCCAAAGCCTGGGTCAAGGTTGTCCAGCACTTGCAGCAACTGAATTTTTCATGAATTTTTCCTGGCACAACAAAAACCTGTGGTAGGCTGAAGGGGGGACATGAAAAGAGTTCAAAAAGTAGTACAAAAATGGAAATTGTAGAAAAAAAAATTCCATTTTAAATTTGAAGGAGTACGAAATGAGACTAGAAGTAAATGACTGGCATAGAAATCAGCAACACCAACAGTAACATTAAGAGTCCTTCAGTTGTCCTTTGGAAAATCAGTGGATGAAAAGGAAAAATAAGAGAGAAAAAGGAAAATAACTTTGTCAATGTCGCTGAGTCAACTTGAACTTAAAGAAAGGCAAAAAAAAAAAATCTTCCATTGTGGGCTGAGTTTAAATTATTCAACTAAGTTTGCGTGTTATTTTGATTTTTCTTATACTAAAGCGAGTAACTTGGAATAATGGTCATTGTCTAGTCTGCAAAATGAGAAATTTAACATACTCGCACATAAATAATAACAAGGACGTGTTTAACTTGAATAGAACACAATTTTGTCTTCAAAATATTTAATGATTCTGAAATAGGTATGACGAATTGAACAAAAAACGGTGTTGTGGAATTATTTAGTTCTATGCCACATGGTTTAATGAAATGTTTTCAAAAGTTAAATTATTAAAAAAACAAAAAGCCAGCATAATCAAAGTTTTATTCGGACAAGCACGGGCTTAGATTCATCTGATTTAAATGTCCTATTATGAAAACTGTCAACTTTTCCAACTCCATTCAGAAGTTGCTGTGTTTGCAGTCTCATAGCTTGAACAATTACGCTATTCGCACTCGAGTAATCAAATGAATTTTAAATGGAACATCAACTTGAAATCTGTCCAAATGATTTTAAAAAGTGCAATTTTCGAAAAATTGGTTGAAGGTGGCTTTACTAAATGATTTAAAGATTGAAGAGGAAACAGAGTTGATAAATAATTTAACCAGACATTTGTGAAAGGAAGAAAGCAGAGTCATTATTAAAATGCAATAATTGAGAAACTTGTCAAACAAACAAACAAAACAGAGAAGGAGCAATTTAAATGGCTTTCATACAAAAAGTTTAGAGGCGGCTGATTATAGTGAAGTATGTCGATCAACTATATTTTGCAGTAGTAATAGCCACATTTAATCTAGCCTCAAAATTCACAATCAAATATCCACTGCTTTATTTTAAGGGGACTATATACCGCCATAGGCAGAGGTATCAACCAATAAGCCTATACGGTTAGCGCGATCCTTGTACAACTGTGCGCTTGAATTTGGTTGAGGCTCCCTTCTATATGTGCGTGGCCTTATGGGAGACCTTTTTCTAATAATTTTTCTTGATAATTCTTCGGACTGGAGCGTTTGTATCCATTCGCTTAACAGGCCTACCCAAACAGACTAATAGGTGCTACTGCCTGCGAAGGTGTCGCCAACGCAAACGGAACCAAAAACCATTCAAAGAACCTTCTGTTTAAAACACGTCGTAAGCCTTTCTTGTCAAAATTATCTTTTACCTATGACGCCAACGCGAGGCATACAGTGTGTGGAAGTACAGAAGATAATGAAAAAGGTGAGTCGCTTTTCGATTTTCTTTTAACCACTAACCTGCTTTAAGGGCACGACTTCAACATTTGTCTTTCCTAGTTTTTTTTTTTATAACTTGCGCGCGCTCAAGGGAGTTAAACACCCATCCTTAAAATGCTTGCACACAGCACGCAAGAGCGAAGGAAAATTAGGGAGGATAGAAAGAGAGGTACCGGCGAACGTTGGTTTTAGATATTTTAAGGTTATAATGACTAGGAAATAAAGAACTAGGCAGGGTATTCCATAAGCGAGTTGCACAGGTTGGGAACGAATCAAGATATTTCAGAGAACGTCCGGAAATGGGCTTGAGGGTATACTGATGAGCATTCATAGCGAGACGGGTGTTACGGCTAAAAGTTTGAAAGGGCAGACTGCTACTAGCGATTTCTATGGATCGCTGGTGGTGGAAATAGCGATAAAACAGAGTGAGACGGTGTCGGTTTTCAAGTGTGTCCATTGTTTGAGTGATACTAGTATCATCTCTGACTTTTATCGCACGGTTTTGAATCCTACCTAGCAGGTGCAGAGATGTTTTGGTCGCAACTGACTAGATGTTGGCACTGTAGTATTTGGGTGGTTGAAGTACGAGGGCGGGTCAATAAGTCCGTGGACTTTTGGATTAAAACACAGATTTTTTGATAAAAATATAATTTTATTTTTCAACGTGGTCTCCCTTGAGCTCTCCAATTTTTTTTATCCCTTCCAAAAAAAATGATTTGTCGAGGTCCTCAAAATAGGCCTTTGTTTGCGAGATGACTTCATCACTGGAGTCAAATCTTTTTCCACCAAGCCATTTCTTCAGGTTTGGGAACAAGAAGTAGTCGCTCGGAGCCAAATCTGGAGAATAGGGTGGATGAGGGAGCAATTCATAGCCCAATTCATGGATTTTTGCCATGGCAACTGCACATGTGTGCACCCTTGCATTGTCTTGGTGGAAAAGAACTTTTTTCTTGGCCAAATGAGGTCGTTTTTTTTTCAAATCGTCATTGAATCGGTCCAATAAGTTGGCATAATATTCCCCATTGATTGTTCTTCCCTTTTGAAGGTAGTCAATGTGGATTATCCCGCGTGCATCCCAAAAAACAGTCGCCATAACTTTATTGGCTAACAAACCCACCTTGGCCTTCTTTGGCGCCGATTCACCCTTAGAAACCCACTGTTTTGACTGTTGTTTGTTCTCTGGTGTGTTGTGATGGATCCATATTTCGTCCACGGTTACAAAACGGCGCAAAAACTCCTCCATATTGCGATTAAACAACGCCAAACCTTCCTGTGAAGTTGTTACACGATTGCGTTTGTGGTCGACTGTGAGCAAACGCGGCACCCATCTTGCGGAAAGCTTTCTCATGCCCAAGTGATCATTCAAAATTGAAACCACTGAGCCATGCGAGATCCCTACGGCTTCCACAATCTCTCGCACTTTCAATCTTCGGTCGGCCAACACCATATCGTGAATTTTTTCGATTGTTTCGGGTGTAGAGACCTCAACTGGGCGTCCAGGACGTTCGGCATTTTCAGTGCTTGTACGGCCACAACGAAATTCAGTAAACCACTTTTTTACCATTGAAATCGATGGTGCAGAGTCCCCATAGTATTTATCAAGCTTAGCCTTGGTCTCGGTAATGGTTTTTTTTCGCAAGAAATAATGCTTAATAAGCACACGAAATTCACTTTTTTCCATTTTCTCCTCAAATTAGTGAGTAGTCTGATAAAAATAGCTGTCAAACACAAACTAACTGACGCAGCAAGTTTAAATTTTGACAGGAGTCAACTGACAGATGCCTGTTGACAGGAGCAGTGTTGCTGTTTCAGTAAAGAGGTCAGAAATTCAAAAAGTCACGCCCTCGTATTTCTTACGTCGCTTGAGGAAACCTAGACATTTCGCAGCATTTTTGATGACACCGAATATGTGGGCATTCCAACGTAAGTTGTAGTTGACACACATACCGAGAATGGTATCGGTTTCGACGATGCAAGTAACATTCACGGATAATGGCTAGGTGTTTAAATTTCACTATAACGACAGCAGTGGCTGTTAATATCAGATCTTAATGAGTTTAACATACGCTGGGTTCCCGTTCTACAGCCGAAGAGCAGGGACGTGAGTTCGAGAACGAGTATGAGAATCAGAGAGTACTGTCATCAGCAAAGGAATAAATTGGATTAGAAGTAGAAGACAAGAAATCGTTGATGAAAATTAAAAAGAATGTCTGGGACAGAACGGAGCCTGGGGGAACCCCAGCATTTATTTTTCGCCTTTTAGGGACGGGCTAGACAAATGCTGTTTTTCATCTGCTCGGAAAGAGTCCTAAAAAGTAGAATTGATGGAAAAGCTCACGCAGTGGTTTTGTCAGCTAGGAAGAATACATCTTCAGAGGGAGGGGAGATATACCATCTGACAAGTGACAAGTTCATAGGACAAAAGTAAAAAACATACTCGAAATAAACACCGTAGCAATCAAAGAACCGGAGGCAATTGTAAAGACTTTCGAAAATGCAATGAATGTTGCATACAAAGTCTCGTGTCCACTTAAACGTCCACCTCATGGTGGAATGCAGATCCCTTTAATCTTAGGCAGCTGACCCCAGCAAATATCAATATCTATTACACACACAACTTCTGGCAACCTTTCATGGACTGTTGAAGACTGTATAAGGAAGCCATAAAGACATTCAGGAAGTTAGCGTGGCAGGGCTTTTGCTATCCAATAGAAACCTTTAAGGACTTCGCCAAGCTTACCAAAATTCTGTCCAAGGAACATTTCAAACCCTTCCTTTCTAAGAAGGTCAGATGGAGGATGAACAGAATCTTCTGCGGAAATCCTCTAACTCCGACTGAAAACACATACTTTGCCGGCAGATACAACCTGTATCCCACAGCAATATCAATTCAATCACTTTCGAGGAAAAGATTTCCTAGCCTTTTAACAGCTTCTCCCTGTTGGAGTCTTTGGGCCTTTGGGAACGCAAAACCGAACAACACCCTGGCTAGCGTCGATTTTCAGAAGCTGTTTAATACTGAACCACGTACTCTATTCTTGGAGACGCGCTCGATTGGTATTTATACCGAACGCGGGCATGAGTTTTTGAAGGGTTTTAGTCCAATTTGTTTAACTTGCTTTGTACATAAAGTCCTGTAGCATGTCTTATCAATATGCAAAGCATTCTATTGCAGAAGAATCATTGCTATCCAAATCACAGCACGCCTAGTTCAAGGAAAAATCCACTGAAACGACTTTCCACGAGATAGTGCGAAAAATCCTTACACTACAGACAATATACCCAAGCCTTCTTCCAAGACATAGAGAGAGCCTTTAATAACATACACACTGATGCTATTCACAAATCTCTTATCAACCTGGGCATAGAGGAATTTATTAACCAATGGATAGTCTCTATGCTCAGAAAAGGAATTAGTCATGCAACACTAGGAAGCAGTCACTTAACCAAATTCGCCCATAGAGGAACGGCACAGGGTGGCGTTATTCCTCCTCTACTCTGGCTAATGGTTATGAACAAAATTATTGAAAAATTATACAGAAAAGGGGTCAATGCGGTCGCGTATGCAGATTACGTGGTAATACTATTGTGAGGGAAGCTTCCTTCCGTGATAAGTGAAATCATGGGGCCTGCTATAGATACGGTAAACACCTGGACCGCAAGTTGTATCCGTGGTGTCCACTCGAGCTAAACTGAATTAATACTATTCACTACCAAAACCAAAATACGCGATTTTACCCTTCCCTGTCTTAAATGTGGTCGTGGCTTAAGTGGTGTCGTATGGGATTCCCAATCGGAAGATTTGGGGATCAATACCAGCCATGCTCGAAAGGCATTCTTATTTTCAGGCAACTAAAATCTCTTGAAATAAATCTTTATCTAAAATATAGTACAGCATGAAGTCAATTTACATTAATAATTTAGTTTCCCCATTAAATGTTGGATGCCACCCATGGAGCGAAATAACCTCTGAGCCCAAACATCTTTCTCTATCTGTCAATCTAGTTTTCCGAAAAACTCTTACTCCGGCGTTTTAAGAGTAGTCACACTCTCTTAAGTGTTAAGTTTACAAAAAAAAACGTTAACCGATCACATTCATTCTAAGCAAAATATCTACATCTGCATCGAGGGACCAAAGATGAACTGTGGTGTGGGGGCCGGTTTCTACTCTGAATCACTGGAAATATCAATATCATACCGCTTGCCGGATTTTGCCAGCGTCTACTAGGGGGAACTACTAGAAATCCGAGAGGTTTGCATGCAATTCGGACGTTCGACAACGTACAAAGAAAACATTTCTATCCTCATAGATAGGTAAGGAGCTATCAAAGCTATGGAGTCGGCTACCATATCCACCAAAGTAGTGCAGGAGTACCGGAAGAGCTTGCCCGACGAATCTGGATTATTTTGACGAGTTTTACCGGACAAGACATTAGCGTCATGCAGAGAAACTGAAGCTCCAGGAAGAAAAATATTAAAAGACCGTATAACTTCCGGAGAACATAAACCTCATCTTCTGGTGATTGGAAAAGCAAAAAAACCACGTGCTCTTGGTTCAACTACTCTCCCAGTATCCTATGAAGGTCAAAATAATGCTTGGGTCGTAAGATCAATCTTTGTCGAGTGGTTTAAAAAAGAGTTTATTCCAAGCGTCAGGAATCAATCGTGTTAGCAATCTGGAAGAACAAGCTATCTTTTTATTGGACAATGCCCCTGTGCATCCATCGGAAGAAGAATTACAAAGTGAAGATGGAAAAATCTTCAGCCTTTTTTGACCACCAATTTGCACTGCGTTGATACAATCAATGGAGCAAAACGTAACCCAAAACATCAAACTCCGTTACAGGAAGTCACTGCTATCTCAAATTTTAGCAGATGATAACACTGAAGGTATCACGGAGAAACTTAAGAAGTTTAACATGGAATATGTTGTTTTTGAGTTGGCGCAAAACGTGTCTCGAAATCTGATACAAAAATCATGGACTAAACTGCTCTCAGATCCCAATATGACTGCTGATGCTGATGCAGAGTTTGAATTGGAAAATAGTATTCCGCTGGCGGTTCTATTCCAAAGGATATCTGGAGATGAACATCTTAGTCAGGAAGGGGCAGATGCAGCTTGAAAGGGCAATACATGCTTACAGATGAGGATACAACTTCACTAGAATTGCAAAACAACATTGAAGAACTAGAAGAGGAAACCATACCAACAAAGAAAAGTCACAAACAGGCTTCAGAGGTTTTTGACACATGCTTGCAGTGGGCGGAGAAGAATAACACTAGTACTCAAGAATGAGTTTTGAAGAATTTTCTCGAAAATTAGCTTGCAATTCTCAGAAATCTATTACGGACTACCTAAATCGTAGAATAAACATTTAAATTCTACGTTGGTTTTATAAATTCTTTAATATGTAGTCGATTACATTTATGTCTTTATGTGTAAGACCATGTTACTTTCAACTGGGTTTCCATTTTGATTTATAAATTTTTTTCTCTCACATTGTCTAAACCGGACACATCGTTGATCCGGAACCGCGCTTGTTTTTTAGGGGTCCGGGTTAACGAGGCTGCACTATATGTACCAAAATTGAAGGGAAATATGTAATAACTTTAACCAAAGAATGTAGGCCCCAGAATATGTCGTATAAGCTGCATAATATCGGCGCGGCACTAAGGCTAATGATTTGGCTTTTATTAATCAGGATTAAACTGCCATAGGGGATTCAGAGGTCATAAGTAGATTTCCTTTTCGAAATTTGGCGTTTTATACAGTATATCCGTGAGTTGTCTTAAATTTATAGGTGCTATTGCACTCACAAGAATCTTTAATAAGTTCCCATCTTTTTATTTCCTTCCTCCTTAAATTGCTGTATTATATTCAAGGATACGCTCTCAGCTATATGATATCACCGTATGCCTCGCCGCAATTATTTCCATCAACTTAACGACAAACAATTAAGGACACTCTGGCCTGTATCATGTTGCAGTGTACTCGTAAGTATTTTTTTTTTATCTATTTTGGCAGAAAACCCATTTATTCTTTCTTCTTTTTTTCGCGGTGTGGTTTATTGCCAGACGGGTAATGTATAACTTGAGTGTAATGATATCTACGACGCATATGAAATATACCATCATGGGGATCTGCATAATTTGTTTGGCATTTGAAATATGACATTTTATCACCGAAGCAAATTGATTTTTGACAAGAAATGTGTTTTTTTATTTCTGTGCAGAATTTCCTTTGCGCATGTTATCTTCAGCTCCCATGTTTCTTGCATTACCCCGCACATGGCTTAGTAAGAGGCTTTTTCTATTTTCAAAGATTGCAAAGTTAATACCTCAGCCATGAAAGTAGGCGCATGTATTGTTTTGCCCTTCAATTGTTCCATTTAAATTTTTATTCTTTACTCTGTCCATATTCGATTTTTGGTGTTCTGTCTATACACTACTATACCACTTTCTTTGGTCTTATGTAAGTGTTTATGGTTTATAAGGTTCGATGGAATCTAGATGAACAATAATCGGTGGTACGTCATAAGGATTGATATCAGATCTTCTGCTTTGGCACGGTATTATTTCGAATATAAAATATTAAGTAAATATTGATGATTCTTGAACTTCAAAAATCATTCAAAATTGTGAAAATCGGATCAAAGATTTTATCTAAGACGCAACCTTGAGAAGACTTTAAAAGCATGTTTTGAGAAGGTCAGACATCCCAGAAGAATGTTTTTATCAAGAGTAATAACTTAATTCATAGAGCTATGGCATCTTATCAAACACTTCAATTACACTGACAATGTCTGCCCACTTTTACATCGGATAGTGAACCTTCCATAACAAAAACCCTGAGCTTTGTAACACCCGAGCTCAATTTATACTTGCCTGACGCAAGTACCATTTACTTAAATATTTTTTCTGACGGAATAGGCCACCCAGGCAAAGAACTAGTCCATTGTACTCCTTGTAAGTCCCTTTTACTGGAATTTCTCAGTCCTTCAGAGAAAGATAAGTAAGCGCTTCAATGATAAAATGCCTACAGCACCAGTACCCACCAAGTGAGCTCAGGGTACACGCGGCCTCATGCGAGCGTAAGTCGGATAATCAAATAGGTAGTGCTCTGCGGCATCGTCATGACTTTCACAGTAAGCGCCGCAGGATGTTGTATCACTTATGTCAAGCCCATTTAATAATTGGCTCTATAACTTAATTATTAGCGGTTTGCTAAGAGATGGCGTAACTTGTATTATTCCATTGGAACATGCGTTGGAAAGCTACTGTCATTGTACGTCATTTCAGTATATGCCATTCATTTGAAGCGTAAACAACAATAATTTTTTTTCACTGAAATATGTCGAACTTTGTGCCTGAAAAAGTGTTTTTGAGGGGAGTTCTTCTTCATTACTTTAATATGAAGAAAACTGCTGCCGAAAGTCATCGTATTTTGGTGGAAGTTTATGGTGAACATGCGCTAACTGAGCGAACGTGCCAAAAGTGGTTTGCACGATTTAAAAGTAGTGATTTTGGCTTAGAAGACGATGAACGTCCTGGGCAGCCAAAAAAGTTTGAAGATGAAGAACTGGAAGCATTATTCTATGAAGATTGTTGCCAAACACAAGAAGAGCTCTCAAAATGTTTGGGTTTCACTCAAGCAGCCATTTCAACACGTTTAAAAGCAGCTGGATATATTCAAAAGCAAGGAAATTGGGTTCCACATGAACTCAAGCCGAGAGACGTCGAAAGGCGGTTTTGCATGTCCGAAATGCTGCTGGAACGCCACAAAAGGAAGTTATTTTTGCATCCGACTGTTACTGTTGATGAAAAGTGGATCCATTACGACAACCCCAAGCACAAAAAATCATATGTGAAACGGGTGAAACCATCAATGGACAACGCTACCGTACACAATTAATCCATTTGAAGAGAGCAGTGGCCGAAAAACGCCCGGAATATGCGACCAGGCACGAGGTAATAATTTTCCATCATGACAACGCTCGGCCCCACGTTGCTATTCCGGTTAAGACCTATTTGGAAAACAGTGGATGGGAAGTCTTACCCCACTCGCCTTATAGCCCAGACCTTGCCCCTTCTGACTACCATTTGTTCCGGTCGATGCAGAACGCTCTCACTGAAATACGGTTCACATCAGAGCAGAATATCAAAAATTGGCTTGATTCATTCTTGTCTGCCAAGCCGGCGCAGTTCTTTTGGGATGGGATCCACAAATTGCCAGAAAGATGGGAAAAAGTCATAGCTTCAGATGGGTAATACTTTGAATAATACTATTGTACATGTTTTTCTTAACTAAACGTTCAAATTTTGGAAAAAAGCCGTAGTCTCCCGTCACGACGCCAGTAAGCAGCCTGTAGTTTTTGCTACTGAGGACAACCGGAAGACCGCTGACCTCTTAGATAGGTCTGCCGGTAACCTGGAGATCCATGCCATCTGCAGTTATGCTCATATGAAACCCTAGTATAAAGGGAAATTTCTAACGAGGACACTGGTAGAGCTAATGTAGGTATGGGTCCTGAAAAATTCTTCTCTGAGCTTTTCGTAGCAAGTTCATAGGCGATTTCATTTCCGTGATCCCATTGTTACCTGGGACCTAGACAAGGTTCAATTTAGCCTTCCAACTGCGTTCAGTGAAGTTTTACATTCTCGAACTAGCTTGGAAAGCTTTAGAAGGTTCAGCAACCTTAGCTTGTCCAAACGCTAGTTTTCCTAACGAGGAGTGAAACCCAACGTTGTCGTCCTCGAGCAAGACACCAGCGCCAAATCCTAGATCAGTTTTCATAACTTTCCTGGCCCCGACTCAGGCCGAAACCTGTCTTGGGCAGCTGTATCATAGAAAGGATCAAGAACCTACGGACAGTACTACCCGAAGGAGAAAGTTGCAGTGGATTTAACACACTTTACGAAATAAAAACAGCTTAATTGTGAAACATGCAATTACGCGAAATACGCTCGCCAAGACAGTCAAAACTGCGAGATGCCCTAGTTTAAACGCGTTGCAGTACACCAAACAAGATAGAATGTATCGTTGCTATGCTACTCTAGGAGTAGCAAATATAGTCGAATACTGGAAAAGCAAAACAATACAAACGCAGAATCTGATCTACCTTTCGCTTTGCAACATAAAAGTTTTTGATATCAGTTAGTATAGAAAAATTCGTCCCAAAAGTACCCGTCCTGACGTATGGATGGCAGTTGTTTTTAAAAAAAAATGACAATTGCAGAAAGTACCAACCTTATAATTTACTATTTGATCGGCAGCCAGCAATAGTGAACGCTCTCAATGAATTTTTAAATACGGAAAAAATTGGTCATCATTATGTGATACAATTTGGAGTCTACGCCTTCGTTTACAATGAAAAAGTATTGGGTGGCAGAGTTTCAGCGAGGCCGAGCGAGTTACCAGAAATGTTGAAAAAAATCCACAAAATGACATCGAAGGATCGTCGATTGGAAGTGCGTGAACTAGCGGATATGGTAGGTATTTCAAAAGCCACGATTACCCAGAATGGAACAAAAACTCCGTCGTGAGGAAGTTTCAATCGAGTGTTTGGCGAAGTTTCACAGCAATAAAGCAGTGTTTTGGCGTCGATATATAACCATGGGTGAAACATAGTTTCCATCACTTCACACCAGAGACGAAGGAACAGTCAAAACAATGGACTTAAAGGAGAGAATCGGCTCCAAAGAAGGCGAAGACAGTTCCATCTGTTGGCAAGGTCATGGCGTCAGTTTTTTGGGATGCGCGTGGGATAATTTTCATTGATTATCTTCAGAAAGGAAAAACAATCAACGGCGTGTAGTATGCGAACTTATTGTAGTGTTTGAAAGATGAAATCAGGAAATAATGGCCCCATTTGGCGAACAAAAAAGTTTTGTTTCATCAAGACAATGCACCAGTTCACTCATCCGCCAATCAATGAGTTGAAGTTCGAATTGCTTCCTCATGCCAGATTTACTCCCCTCGGACTCTTTTTTATTTCTGAATTTGAAAAAATTATAAAAGATTTGCCAACAATAAAAAGGTGGAGTCTGAGGTTGATGGCAATCTTAAGGAGCTCAACGATTCTCACTATAACCAGGGTATTGAAGCTATTGAACATCGCTGGAAAAAGTGTATTGAAGTAAAAGGAGACTATGTAATAGAGAAATGCGAGTAAATATATTTTTCCCCAATTTTTTTGTGTTTTCTTTGTTAGTTCGGGTACTTCTGGGACTACCATTGTACTTGCCTAGAAAACCCAGTCTGTTATTATAAGGTCGTTCTAAGAACTCAGCACTACTAATGAATAACGATTCCGTGTGACTATGTAGATCACAGAAGATATCATTCTAATCTTAGAAGCTGGAAACCCTTCCAGACCTACGACGCACGATGTGTCTAATCATTCCGACCTGGTCAGATATCCGCGACTGATTGGTAGATAAAATAGAGCTTCAGTGCACCTTTGTCTTCTCGAGCCAGGGTGATAGGACCTAGAAATCCCCAAAAACGCAATCATGGAAATTGTTTCTATTCTGAGATAGCAAAACTCACGAAATGTCTGCTGTCAACAATGATGCTATGCCTATGCAATTAACCGATGCTTTTTTACTTCTTGATACGAGTAATACATACTTTCGTTAGTAAGTGGTTTTAAGTTCTATTATCGCCTGATAAAGGTTAAGATGAAGACTACCATTAAATATCTTAAGATTCACATTTTCAAAGCTCAAATTTAAATTCGGTTTTTTTTTCGGGATCAAATATCAAGTCGAGACTATCCATCTCTGCATTGACTTCAAAGCTGCATATGATAGCATTCATTGTCATTTGTGCCACCTGAAGCTAGAAAACATGTCATGAAATATACAATTCCAAAACAAGTCCTTCGAACTATTCGTATTCCACACCTGTAATAACCGATAGTGCGTAGGGCAGATGTAGATGTTAATATGAAGACCAACTTCACTAAATCAGTCCAACTGCTGGGATACGTAAACGAGCATCGACATCATCGTTCGCTCTCTGCGTGCAGCCAGACAGGCTCTTACTGCAATTAAAAAACGGAAACGAATTGTTTTGGGATAAGTGAGGACAAAACCAAATTCATATTGTCAGCAAATAATGAAGCATCTTTCTGCCGCCTATGAGAAAACGTCGCTATTGGCAATAGTAAACATCAAAACAACGAATGACACTCCAGAAACTACTGGTACTTTGGTTGGCTAAAACAAAGGGACTCCGAACTCTTAGCACTCAAGTCGAAATGCTATATGGAGCCGGATGCTGGTCGATAAGCAGAAAGGCAGAGCAGATATTGAATACTTTTATAAAAAAAAATTTGCTGAAGTATTTGGTCGAAGGAGAACAAATGGATGACAAAATATTACCTAGCAATATGAGCCACATGAAGATGTGAATTTACTCCAGAGATTACACTGGTGCAGCCACCTCAATCAAAAGGATAATAATGTTCCAACATCCAATCCAATATTCTGATCACAGATTCGACACGACAAGGAAGACCAAACTTCCATTTTAAGGAGCGAGCTTACGCGAATGAAATAACATGCTCGGGATCGAAGAG
The DNA here is from genome assembly GCA_963966105.1 of Volucella zonaria. Taxonomy (NCBI): domain Eukaryota; kingdom Metazoa; phylum Arthropoda; class Insecta; order Diptera; family Syrphidae; genus Volucella; species Volucella zonaria. The sequence continues at coordinate 9,101,093 of OZ014530.1, forward strand.
ATTACAAGGCTACCGTGCATCAGATAGCGCTTTGGGAGTCTGTTAGGTACGTAAGTAACAAAAATTCTTTTATAGCATGCGTCCGCGTTGTCCTATACTATATAAGGCCTTTTTTAAGATCAAAATATCCGATGATATTTCCTCCGAACTTAATAGACCGTTCAGAGCCTTCAATACATATCCAGCGCAAAGGAACGTGCTCGCGGGTTGTCAAAACAGGACATGACTTAAAACACCATTTCTTCTTTCAAAGAGGTCGACTGGCAAACTGTGGTGGGACCATGGAGTTTTTTAAGAGGCTTCCCCCGTGTGATGAATTGAAAAAATCGATGTTGTTTTTTGCATAAATCGATTCCTTAACTGTTGCAGAATTTGCTGGTAAAGTGATTTCTTAAAATTTGAACTCTTTATAAAGATACAGCAGTTAGAAGAAGCAGATGTTTGGAGCGCTGTGTTGAGTAGTAGGAAGCCGGGCCTATTGTGATGCGTCGGCTTGATACCTCAGACCCTTCCATACACATGTGCACTTATACAAGTATAGACAAATTTAGACAGCTTTATATAATGTTGAAGAACATTTTTATGGTCACTTATTTTGTCAAACTTCGCATCACAGATTGATGGTATGTTAAGATTTTCATAGTTTTAACCGTACTTGAAACTTTAAACGCGTTTCTATCAAAACTGTGGTTTTCAAATTTTCCTCCATCAATGGTGTGACCGATTCACTTGAAATTTGTAGGGTAGATTCAGCACATATAGACGCGCAGAGTGACTTAGAATTATCCTATAATTTCGAGTATTTCTATTTATTTCGTAACGAAAACTTAAAAAAAAAATCATTAAATTTGAGTCAAGAGTCTGCCAAAAGCCCAATTTTCAATATTTTAGAATGATTCTAGGTAACTCGATGCTATTAGACTTGCAGATTAAAACACCGTTTGTTTTTTCTGATGAGCCATTTAACCGAAATCGTGGAGGATTTGAGTGTCCTTTTTTTCAAGAGGAGTGTCTTCGGATTAGTACAACTTACGTTCTAATGACGATTTTTACTTGAAATTTGTTCTACATACTCTTGAAATATCAATAAATAAATGGCAAGAAACTTTAAGTTCTATCTTTTTATTAGACGTTAAAAACAAATTCCCAAAATTTCTCCCGTCACACGGGAAAACCCCCTTAGCTTTCAGATAACTGAGGCTACCTTTTGTAATGGTATGGGAAATTACTTTCTCAAGCGTCCTTTCTACCTCATTCAATGTAAAATGCATTATTTCTATTTCATTGATTTGTACTCGTAAATAACGAATTGTATAATATTAACTAGTTTTCCAATATGATAAAAGCATATTGCAACAAACTGTTACGACTTGTTTCTCAAATTTGTTCTAAACGATTTCTCGTTTACGAGTTTGAAATGCCTTTCTCGGATCTAGTCCCTGTGGAACTGTTTTAAATAACTGAGCTTCGTAATATTAGCTTTTTATGACTCAGGAAAGTTGTATATACTCGTACATAAACAAATTTCCTATTTCTATAGAATCGTAAACTCCACCGGGATGCTACTATTGAAGAAGGAAATAAAATCAACATGAAGTACTTAAGTTTTTTAACGAGAATAGTTTCAATTTACTAAAATGACTATCCAAAAAAAAAAAACTTCCCAACAGAATACGAGTACTTTAAACAGATCTAATTCAAAACAAGTTTGTGTCTTTGCATTGTACTCCAGTACCAGTGTGTCTAGAGAACAAAGGATGTTGAAAACAACGAGAAAAGAATTCAATAGAATCCAAATTCACAACGACGTTAAAAACTGCCAAGTACCAACAAACAACTTCCACGGATTTTTTTTCGCCAAAAGAAAAATAAAATTTTTTAACTTTAAAATTTTTGTAGTTTGCTTTTTTTGTTGAACCAATTTATTTTTTATTCTATTGTTTTCCGATGTGTACTGATTGGAAAATTGCGAGTACCTTTAGGGAGATATTTTCGAAACTTAAAACTTTAGCAACGCATTTCAGAAAAATTCGATACTATGACGATAATCCGTAACTGATTAAAACATCATAGAAAAGAGGTACACAAGTATAAGTAAGACCTTTCATTCTGAAAGATTCATATCCAATATACATACATATATGACTTATAATGCGACGTGACTAGGACGTCACGTCCCAAAAGATTACTGAACCATAAAATTTGAAATATGCGAATAGTCTCATGCAAATAGAAAAATATCCATCACATAGCTGACAAGCATACAAAGCAAATGCCACAGTTAAATGTACACATCCATCTACACACATCCATATACTTAGCTGTATCTAGGCAACTCAAAGGATAAGCAATAATTCTGGAAAATTTCCTCACCGTCAGTTAGATATATCCCTTTGTTAGAAAAGTGACAGCAAAATATAAAGCCATTAAAAAATCGGAAATGTAAACGATTTTCTACTCGAATTCTTAGTGTCTCCTGAAAGGACTACTGATAAATGTACGAGTTTAAACTTACATATATGAGCACAAATGTATATGAGCAGCCTATAGATACCGTCTTATATCCGCATACAGCCCCTTAAACATACAAAGCAGCGCAACAATTTCCATGGAAACTTTATAGGGAGATGTAAAAACGTGAAAATATTAAAAAAAAAAAAAAAAAAAAAAAAGGAGCAGTGGAAAAATTGATTTTCGATTATATTCTGCTCTTAAATATTTGTTCAATGGTCGGAAGTTCAAAATTCTACCTACACAAGAGCTTTGCTCTTCTTAAGTATATTACAACAGAGGGAGGATAAAAATGCTTGACATGCAAATATTTCTTTCTTATTGCGAAAGAAGACAAGTCGATACTGACGTAGGTAATACTTATGTAACTTCCTCATTTGCATTAAAAATATTTGACCACGAGCTTTAGATATAAGTATTCGTATATATTGTATAAGCATACACTTGAATGCTAAGTTTATTTGTGTATCCAATCGATGAAAGGGGAAGAAGGAAACGTTTTGTTTTAAAGCAGAAAATTAATGAATAATTTTGAAAATTTTCCTTCGTTTCTAAGCCTCAGTTTTCAAATTGTGGAAGGTTCACCGATTCACAGGTATCTTGATGATAATGATTTTAATTTATGACGACGTACGGACTCTTTTCATGGGTAAGTTCTTTGATTGACACTTTATTGACAGGAATAAGTTTTCTGTAAGAATAGGCCTGATATTACCTAAATTAACTTGAAGGAAGCTTTCTACGATATTTATCATAGCTTTCATGTATTCTATATAGAAAGCCAAATTTTTGACATGGATTTGTGGACATTCGCCATTTCTCGCATAAGCTCCTCTGAACGACAAAAAATTATTAATATTAATATTCGAGCTCCTAAAGAAAATCGATGCTCTCAATATGATACCAAAACCGTGCTTGGCGGTTTCACTTGCACGATGGACAGGTATGATGCAAAGTTGAAAAATAATTATACTGCTTTATTTCAGTAAAAAAAGTACAAAATGTTACAATACATTAAATTCAAGATAATATAATTACAAGAGTTTTTGCATAAAATAGTTAGGAGCATTCTTTTGTCTGAAGGACAAGAGGCGAACGCACCATTAATTTAAACAATCAAAAGAATAAGTGTGTAGATGGGGATTAACAATTTTGCACCTATAATTAAGGAGATATGAATGATAAAAAATAAAAAATAAAATATAAAGTATTCTACACACTATAATTTTTGAAATGACATTCCTAGACTGTCATTTCTCATTATTTCATTCCAGACTATACACTATCATTCCAGGAATGACATTTTTTCGAAAATTTTCTCAATTTTTCTTGGTCATTGTTGAGTTTATCTTCTTTGGGTGCAGACGTTTGATTTTTTTTTTTAAATGAATAACAAACAAATTGCTTGTGTGTGTATTATTATTGCTCTAACAAAAAAAAAAAATTAATCGAATAAAGTGGGCGAAAAAGTGGATTGCTAAAAGACGTTTCCGACCGCAACGTAAATATAGCGGCACTCGTCAATAAAAGCTAGTGAATGCTAGCTGTGCATATTTTGACAGTTACCTATCGAAGTTTCAGTCATTTTGGACGCCCACTTTTTAGTTGACACTCGTTTGAGTGAGTCGATGTGATTGTTTTTTGTGAAAATGCAAAAAATTGAGTATCGAGCTGTTATTCAATCCTTGTTTTTGAAAGGCAATACGCCTACGCAAATCAAAAATGAATTGGACTCTGTGTATGGGGACTCTGCACCATCGTTTGCCACAGTGAAATTTTGGGCAGCTGAACTTAAACGCGACCGTAAAAGCTTGGGAGATGATGAACGTTCGGGACGTCCAAAAACTGCAACCACTGACGATAACATTGCTAAAATTTACCAAATGGTGTTAGACGACCGCCGAATTAAAGTGAGAGAGATAGTAGAAGTTATGAAAATGTCCAAAGAACGTGTTTGTTACATAACACATGGGCTGAAAAGTCCGTTTTATAGTAAAACACAAAATTTTTGCAAAGTTCAACTTTATTTATCAATACAGTTGCCTTCCTTAGAGGGCGATACACTGATTGAAACGATTTTTCAATCTTTCGATTCCAGTTTTGTAGTACGATTTCGGTTTAGCCTCAAAATAGGCCTCTGTTTCGGCGATTACTTCTTCATCGGTCTTAAATCTCTTTCCGGCGAGCATTCTTTTGAGGTCTGCGAACAGGAAATAGTCGCTAGGGGCCTAATCTGGAGAATACGGTGGGTGGGGAAGCAATTCGTAGCCGGATTCATTCAATTTTGACATCGTTTTCATCGACTTGTGACACGGTGCATTGTCTTGATGAAACAGCACTTTCTTTTTCTTCAAATGCGGCCGTTTTTCTGCGATTTCGTCCTTCAAACGCTCCAACAACGCAATGTCGCTGTTGATAGTCTGCCCCTTTTGGAGATAGTCGATGAAAATTATTCCATGTGCATCCCAAAATACGGATGCCATAACCTTGCCAGCCGAGGACGAGGTTTGTCGCCAGCTCGCCACTCAGCTGACTGCCGACTTGACTCTGGTGTGAAGTGATAGAGCCAAATTTCTTCCATTGTCACATACCGATGCCAAAATTCGGCTTTATTGCAGTTGAACAGCTTTAAACACTCCTCTGAATCATCAACACGTTGTTGTTTCTGGTCGACTGTGAGCAAACGCGGCACCCACTTTGAACAGAGCTTTCGCATGTCCAAATATTCGTGTATGATATATCCAACACGCTCTTTTCATATCTTTAGAGCCTTAGCTATCTCGATCAACTTCACTTTACGGTCATATCATTTTGTGGAATTTTTTGGTGTTTTCATCTGAAACAGCCTCTTTTGGACGTCCACTGCGTGCATCATCTTCGGTGCTTGTTTGACCACTTTTAAATTTTTCAATCCACTAGCGAATGGTTCGTTCGGCTGGTGCAGAGTCTTGGTAACACTTATCAAGCCATTTCTTTGCATCGGCTGCATTTTTTCCCATCAAAAAGCAATGATAAATCAACACACGAAATTGCTTTGAATCCATTTTTTTCACAATAACAAAAGTTGCTTCACTCACAACGGTATATCTCGAGAACTAATCGTCCGACAGCTGTCAATTTTATACACGTATCTTTTGAAGGTTGGTACTAACTGAAAATGGTATGGATTTAATTCAAGTGGTGCCCCCTCTTAAAAACGGACTTTTCAGCCCATGTGCTATTAAATCAAGATTTAGGACAGGTTGTCCGCGCCTTGGGTGCCGCGTTTGCTTACGTTAGACCAAAAACGAATGAACATTTCCAACGCTCTGTTGGCGCAGTTTAAGCGCAATAAATCCGAGTTTTGGCGCCGATTAATTACTGTAGATGAAACTGGGATACACCAATATACGCTAGAAACAAAAATTCAGTCAAAACAGTGGACTGCAAAGGTCGAGCCGGCTCCAAAAAAAGCAAAAACTGTTTTTTTCGGCTGGGAAAGTGATGGCGACTGTTTTTTGGGATAGTAAAGGAGTTATCTTAATCAATTATCTTCAAAAAGGAAAAACCATTACAGGAGCATACTACGCATTACTGCTTGCCAAGCTGAAGGCAGAAATTGCGGAAAAATGGCCACATTTGCAGAAAAAGAAAATTCTGTTTCAGCAAGACAACGCGCCGTCTCACACCTCAGAAAGACTTGCAATAACGCCTAGTGAGAGACTAGCAATAACGCTTAGGTTTCTCGCCACGGGAAGGATCTTTGCGGATCTGAAATATAGCGGAGTCATGGGCGAGTCTACAATCGGGAACATTGTTATTAAAACGTGTCAAGCTATCAATACTATATTGAAACATTATATTGCGGTAAGTGTTGGCAACGATAAGTAGAATAAGAATGTATTTATGGATTTCGGACGAAAATGGAATTTCTTTAACTGTCGTGGAGCCATCGATGGAAAACACATTGCTATTCGACGACCTCCATATTCAGGATCATTTTACTACAACTATACGAAGCTTTTCAGCATTGTACTTATGGCTGTGGTCAATGCTAATTACGAGTTCGTCATGGTTGATGTTGGTGCGAATGGCCGCGTATCGGATGGAGGAATAATTTTTTACACAAACTTCTGGCAGTTATTTATCAATGATTCCTTGAACATTCCTGAAGAAGTATCTAAATTGCCCTTTGTTTTTGCTGGGGATGACGCATTTAGTGTGACGGCAAACCTTTTAAAGTCCTACAGCAAACAAAATTTGAGTGAGAAACAACGGATATTTAGCTATCGCTTAAGTCGTTCTCGGCAAGTAGTTGAAAATGCTTTTGGAATACTGTCTTCTCGGTTCGAAATACTATTCAAAAAACCTATGCGTTTAAATCCTCAAAAAGCTGCATTAGTGACAATGACCTGTTGTTACCTTCATAATTTATTGATAAAGCATACTAAAAAACAATATGCTTCGAAACCTATTATGTTGTATGAAAATATCTAGGAGAGAAAAATTATAAAGGAAAAAGAAAGGATAGATCTTTTTCTATTAAGAACTGCACAAAATCACAATAATTACCAAACTGCAAAAGAAGTTCGCGATAAATATTGAGATTATTTCAATACAACAGGACAAATCCCATGGCAACAAAATTTTATGTAAAACCATTGACAAAATAAAATACGATTTTTTAAATAAAAGAATTAATGTTTATTTTCTTAAAAATTATAAAAATTATTATTCACTTAAATTAAAATGTCATAATAGTTTTTCAAGTCTACTAATACTGATTGAAATGATGTTTTTGTGATTTGTATGAGCTTGATATATCCGAGAGCGCTGGTAGTGGAGGGAGTAGATGGACGTTGGACTGACGTTGATGGACAAGATGCACTTGACGAATATGAGCTCATACAAGCCAATGGAGATGGGCTATGAGTGAAAACACGAGTTGATGTGAAGGACATTGGAGAGGAATTCGATTTTTCTGCGACCATTGCTCCATGTCTTATTGATTCTTCTTCTGGCACTACTTCTGCCAAAAAAAAATATCGTTTATTAGACGTCGTAATTTATCTGCCCATGTCCTTGCAGTGTTGAGGAGTTGATCTTCTCCCTTGTCTGTTTTGTCGTTAGCTAAATACTCGCACGCCATGGATAATAATTCTTCATGTTTGTTTTTTTTTTTTGGAATAAAATATGGATAGAATAATAATTAGTACATGATTATTTAAGAACATATAATTGTTTTACTTACACTTCCATCCTCATTTTCGAAAGAGTCGGATATTGTGGCAAATGATGGCACTAGTTTCTTGGTTTCTCCAGATGGCTTAAAATATCCATCGATTCAAACCACCATAGCCAAAGAACCTACACGTCGTCTAATCCAGCACTAGAGGATTCGAATTGCCTGATTTTTTTTCAAATTCTTTCGAAAAGTACACCGAAATGTATTAATTTTTCTTTTCACTTCAGCTAAACACTCATCTTCCCTATATTTACGCAAAACTTTTAGCAACTCCTCATACGCAACACTTTTTAACAGCTTATTTTGAAAATAGTCTTTGTTTGATCTGTCTCAAAGAACGCTGTGACTTCTGTAGCAATTAATAACTTCCTCCAAAAGTTCTTTTGAATCAGTAGGAGTCATTATTTTAAATTTTTTTTTCTAAACCGATGCTAACACGACTTGTGAAAAATGCCGAATGATGGAATGGGCCTACACATTATCATTTCAAATACATCATTCTCCGTCATTCCAGCAAAATCCACGAAAAATTTCAACCCTCATCATTCTCGCCATCATTCCACTCTACACATTATCATTTTTACACCATTCCAACAAAAATGTCATTTCAAAAATGATAGTGTGTAGCCTACTTAAGGGATAAGAACAAAAAGAACAATTAATCAAATCATTGGATTCAACAGATTTTCTATCACACCATGATTGAAAGATAACCGCCATATTCGAATATTTTTTAACAAGATTGATTCCTTGTTTTCGCATCCAAGACTAACTGGCAGTTAAATTATAAAACCGGGAAAAAAATGCTTTATTGATTTTTGGTACCACAATAAAATTACTGGTATTAACGCGTAGGTTGTAGTTACGATACAGTCTGGCAGTAGTATACCTGCCATATTGTAGTTTAGATTTAAATAAACTATTGTAAACTGGTGTTAAAACAAAATGATTACAGTAGATGCTAAGATGATAAAGATGTCTTATTTCTTATGTCGTAAACAAAAAATTGGCGCTCAGAGCTGTTACAATTAAATCTCGGTTGAATAAAGATATAAGACCGATTGGAGATACAGAATTAATCTTTTTATAGAGGTACAGTGGTTCTTTATTGATCAGCAAATTATTTAATCTCTTAAGGGAACAGTATTTCATGTATGCATATAGGTTACATCCCAGGATGTTTTTTGAGTAGGCCGAGATGTGGTCAAACCGTTTAAGATTGTACACGTACCGGACTATATTGTTAAAGGCTACAATCATGTTTCGTCTCGTTTTAGTATTATGACAACAGAAAATCTGACACCCGTATGTAATGATCGGCATTAAAAGGGTTTTCGGTAAGCTGAGCCTAATATGTTGGGGTGTAAAGTTTTTTGATATCGATAGAATTCGTAGGCAACCATATATCTCGCCTATTACTGATCGAATGTAACGGTCCCAGCTAAGGATAGTGTTAAACCAGATGCCCAAGTTCTTAACTTTTTCCACATATTGTAGAACAGAATTGCCGGGATACAAGAAAGCAAAATGTCTCATGTCAAGTTTGGATTTATAAATAATCATGCACTGAGATTTTTTTGAGTTTAAAAAACCTTATTCTTTTCGGACCAGTGAGCAATGCCTTTAAGGTCACTGTTGAGTTTTTGGGCCCCGTCCTCGATCATTCCAAGCCTGCAACGCAGATGGATTTGTGCATCGTCAGCATACATTGCTGAGTTTGTGACTGCGAGCGGAAGATCGTCAATGAACACACTGAACAGTAGCGGGCCAAGAATAGATCCTTGAGGCATTCCTGACAATAAATTTAGAAAACGGAACTAGTTTTTACCAGCAACGACAGCTTGTCTCCGGTCAGAAAGGTACGACAACATCAGTGTAGCAGCACTTTTTGAGAAACGAAATTGTATTGAAATACTGCAAATATGAAGCATGGTCCTTCCTACTCATTCTGAAATCCAATACAATGCCTAAGTATTTAAGGCTTTTAACACGTTCTACTATGAAACAGGCATTAGAACAGTTGGCATTTTCATGATAAGTGGACGTGTGCTGAACATGGGAACAAAGATTAACTAGACGACACCTTAAGCAACCAGGCGAGCGATACTGCAAAACCATATCTTCTGATACTAACCCCATAATGTTAAATAGCATAAACTTTGTTTTATCACTAATTACTAGCTTATGATATTTAAACCATCCACGGGTTATTTCTAAATCAAAGTTCATATCAGCTGAGACATTGAGATGGTTATTATTCGGGTAAGATAGAGCAGTATCGTCAGCGAAAGCTGTTGCTTTTAAAAGATGGATGAGTAAAGAATTTATGAAAATTAAGAATAAAATTGACCCTAGAACGGACCCTTGAAGAACACCTATATTGAGTAGATTCTATGAGCTCAAGCTACTATCAAAATTTTATCCTCTGTTTACGGTTATATAGATAAGAAACAAACCACACATGTATCGATCCCCTGAAGCCTAAATTACACAATTTAGTAAGCAGCGTCTTATGATCTATCGTGTCAAAAGCCTTTGTAATATCTATAAATAGAGCAGCTGCAATTTGAGAATCATTTAAACTATTATAGATTCGCTGCACAGTTTAGAATTAATTTACATACACTTATAGAAATAAGACAAAAAAATACTTAAAAATTAGCTTAATTAACTTCTACTCTCCTACAATAACTAACCGTCCCCATGAGGACGCTTTAAACTAAACCCAATACTTAGCCTATGTTTCTCGATGTAATTGAGCAGTACTCGTATATTTATTTTTATTCATTATAGTAGTGCCAACACTAAGAAAATGCATTTTACCTAAAAAGACTTAGCAGATGGACTTTGTTTGTTTTTATTAAAATAAATAATAATATTAATCTACTTAAAATATGTGTGAAATATTACCCAATCTCTCTGTACATTTAATTTGTTCATTTATTTATTAGTTTTTTATTTATTTTTTTTTTAATAATTTCTGTTTCTTAAAATTACCTTAATCCTACCTAAACTATGTAAGCCGAACATGGTTTAAAAATAATCTACAGAACCGCTTTACCTCCAAAAGGGGTTATACCGGAGTTGAAGGAAACATCGAAGGACATTCTTCCATTTCACTAAGCCACAAAAATTCTTGGTGCTGTCGAACAACATCCCTCATATCGCAACTTTCTACCGCGTTATCACCAAATCCAAGCACGGACTGGGTAAGGCCTTGTAGCAGAATACCTTCACCCTCGTATCGAGTTGGTTGCCCTTTGTAAAGGGCGAAAGCACCTTTGGCTCTGGCCAGTGCGACATCTACATGTTTGTTAAAATATACTCGTACATAGGTATTGGTCTAATCAGATCCGAATGTATCAGACTACATACATTTCCACAAGCAAGTGGTTGTGTTGTACCACGATAGAAAACTTTCTTCCTTTCACCGTCCTAAAAAGAACGGTTTTCGACGTCTGAAAGTTGATATTCAATATAACTTAATCTTATCAAAGTCACGTTGCAAAGGGTATTAATGACCTCAATCCTTGGGCCTGATCGGCAGGCGATCAAGTCCTCTGCGTACGCTATAGTATCGTCACCATATGCTACACTGCGCGTCATCAGGTCATCCCACCCGCTCACGTAAGTGGTTTCGGCTGAATTCCAGCCAAACTAAAAGAGCTAAAATTTTGAAATTATTGTTATTTGTGGCCGATTAAATTCTCAGTTAAATAAAATAAAAAGTACTGTTTCCCTATTGTTTAATATGTTTTTATTATTTTTATTTTTTGAGCAATATCACAAAAAATAACAATTCAACCTTGGTCATCGGGTAAACACATTCCACTCACTTTCATTTTTGTTAAGCTTTTAAGCCATGAACTTACAATATTACGAGTATATTTCTAAACTTGCAGATTTACAAATACAATTTTGAAAATGGGCAGAACAGTTTCAACTACGTTTTTATAAGTGTTTGTATTCATATTTGCTGTCAAAAACTATAACTCGCACGCACGATAGTAGGAGATGGCTCCACACATCATTACACCCCCCACTCGACTATGAAGGTGATCCAACTGGTGTTCCTCTTTGCGAAGATAATGGAAGTAGTAATTGCATCCGCCTGGACCTTCCAAATTAAATTTCTTTTCATCCGTAAAGACAACATTGCGCTAATCAGAATTCCATGTCATTTATTATTTTTACCATATCCCGACTTATTACGCAGGAATGCGGTTATAACATTACGACTTCTACAGATTTTTTCCGATATTTCACATACTGACTCTTGTAAGCTCTTTGTAAGCTTCAACGCTCGATTTCTCTTCCACAGATAGCGGTTTTCCTTTACCATTATTAATGTTAATAGACCTACTTGAGCAGCAAAAAAAATTTGGTTGTCACATCGAAAGTAAAAGAAAATGGCAAAAACCATATAACGATGCCTTTCCATCGCATGTTTTCTTTGCCAATAAGTGTGTGGATATACGAAGATGTGAAAAATAGAATACAAAAGAGTAGCTGCATGTTAACAACACCAATAACAAGAGCAATTATATTAGCTGATGGGAGGTGTGCTAACCTGATGACGCGCAGTGTATATACGATATATAGCGTACGAGTACGCACACGACTATGGGGACCATACTATATGTAGCGTACGTACGTACGACTTGATCGGGTTCAGATCAGGCCTACAATGAGTTCACAAGATCGCTTGTGTAGGTGTTGAATTGGATCGGCTAATTAATCGCACCTTGTTGGAGACCGGTTTTAATGTCAAATACTCCAGCAGAAGTCATATTGGTTTGTATCTATATCAAAAAGAATATACAGCAGCGGTTTACTTATGCTCAACTTTTTTAGCTTGAAGAAGAACCATACGGTGTCAAAAGCGTTCTCCAAGTCAATAAGGCAGGCACTCGTGCATTGTGTTTTGCTCTTGTTAGACTGGATGTCAGATACCAGTATAGACGCGTCCGCCTTGAAACAGAATTGATTATCCGGAACTATATTTTTGTCCTCAACCCACTTGATAACCTTTTCGAATACCTTGTCGAAATTCCAAAGGAGACTTATCAAGCGAACATTCGCGTATTGGATATGTCCCTTTTGGGGATGGAATGGGTACTATTCGTCGCAATATTTAACAGAGGAATGTAAATATTCACCGCTTCTGTATGCCATCGGCTCCCACTTTTTTTTTTTTATAATTTACGTGCGCCTAAGGGGAGGAGAAAGGAAAGCATTGTTGTGATGTAGTGGCTTGAAACTCAGGTGTGTTTGGTTTCGATATTGACTCTCCAGGGGTGGGAGTCCGAATAGGACGGAGAGAATTTCTTCACTCGGAATGATTCAGGTTGTGAATTTTAACGGTTGTTTTGTGCTTGAAAACCCTACAACAGCCAAATCAACATGTCAGTGTTATGCCTTCACAACGCAGATTTTTCTGACTGAGTTCCAATTACACAAATGGCTAGGATTCGAACCTTGACCCTCCGAGTGAGAAGTGATTGCTAGTACCACTACACCACGGCCACCCGTGATTTCTTACTTCTAAGTGATAGTTTGGAGCTCTTCCCCCGAAATGAGCGGGCGTAGTTTCCTCTCATCGGCGATGGTATTACTTCTGATATTTTCGTCATTGAACTCAGTGAACCTTGAGTTCTCGCACTGCCAGTGCTCTATATCATCTCGAAGGATGATGCAAAATAACTTGATTTTCCAGGTCGTGATTTGGCCCAATAGTACATTTGCCTTTATTCTTCTTGGAAAATCGCTCCTTTGGCCTCTATCTTCTCCAGCGGATCTTTGATGAAAAAGGAATTGTCATCATCGACAGCTTCTCTTGGATCTATGCCTGTTGTATCAGTATCAGTTCGTTGTTCGCCATTCGGGCGATTTTTAGGCATGGAAGGTCGGTTTCATCTTTCCTCCGATATAAACATCATGGCTTCAGGATTGGACACAAAATATTGTTATCTATGCTGGAATAACCCGAAATGGCGAATAAAACATTAATTGGTTTTAAATCTACCTTTAGCAGGACAGAACCACTTTCTTCGTGAAGTTAGCTGAAAAAAAAAACCAAAGCTACAATCATTCAAGGAAAAAACAGGCTAAACCAAACAACAGGCCAACCAAACAACAGTCCAATTCTATGCGTTAAATTTGCGACCTCGGCACGAAACTCACATAAACTCTCGCCAGTAACATCAGACTTAGAAGTCTAACTTCCTTCATGTTGTAAAGCGTGCAGAGAATGGTCTAGATCCATGTGCGCAAAGCTGCCTTGCGATTGCATCCTCTGTCTGCGATGCAACACGTCTACCAACGCAGAATATCTTGCACTTCAGAGTTTGGTAGGCAGAATTAAAGGGGGAATACGACCTGGACGTTGAGGCTGTCTTCGACAAGGCAACTTTTGACCGCATGGTGAATAGAACATCGATTGTAGATACTGACTATGGCCAATTTGTGAAAGTCAGTGTAAACAGGGGTTGCAGGCAAAACGGCATTTCATCTCCACTGTCACTGTGCATGTTGGTCGGCTCACTGCCCAGCGCGATCAATAATTCTGACGTCAATGCACGAGCATACGTAGACTTTAAGGCTGTGTTGTCTGTTGGATCGTGTTTAGCGACTGTCTGCTCTAAAGCACGAAGATTGATGTACTAGAAATCGGTATGATAAGGCCAATGATATGCGTCGGTTGTCTGGTGGAATAAGCTCTCGCTCGCTCTCCAAAAACAACCCTCACTCCATTCTAGACGCAATGATGAAGCTAACTTCGCTTTGTATCTATTTCATGGGCTGCACTCACAAAGCCACCTTCCGTTTAAAAAGAAGCGGCCTTTAATACAACACGCAATGGAGCTTTGATGATCTTGCGGAACGAGTGTCTTATGACTCTGGTCTTATGGACATGGCGTCTGAAGCAACGACAACAGAACCTCAGACTTTCCCTGTGCCCAAGACTGGTTTCGGCCAGAATCTGAACCAGGAGGATATATGATTTGGATGTGGCGTTGGTGTCTTCAGGAAGACGAAAACGTTAGATTTTAACGTTAGATCTCACTTCTGTCTGCCAAACGGAGATATACGCAATCATGATGGCAACGAACTGTATTACGAAGAACCTGCGGAGGGGGTGAAGAATTTGCATCTGTAGCGATAGCCGAGCCTTTTCATAGCCTTCCCGAACCTTACAACTTTTAAGTCTAGTAGTTCTAAGCTAGTTCCAAACTAGATTCACTGAGCCCTGTTTGATTCCCAGGTCACAATGGGATCACGGGAAATGAAATCGCCGATGAACTTGCCAGACAAGGCTCAGAAAAGTGTTTTTCAGGACCCGAACCTGTGTGCTCGGGTAAGGCTTCCATTAGCAGCTGATTTCCATATGAGTATAACCGCAAATAGCATTACTCCCCAGGTTGTAGGCAACCTGATGAAACGTCCTGTTGCTAAAAATGTCTCCAGACTTAATTCTCATGGGTATTTTTAAATGGTTAGTGTTGTTCCTGTAGTAAAAACTGTAGATTGCTCGCTGGTATCTTAATGGGGCGTTACTACACTTAGACTGACTGATTGACAGAGATATTCCATTAAAGAGAGAAACATTTACATATCTGAGTTTTGAACTTACTACAAAATAACAAAAAGCCATGGTGCCGCTGATGCCGCTGGTACCCCTGGTGCCCCTGGTACCCCTGGTGGCCCTGGTACCCCTTGTGACCCTGGTACCAGTGCTGATGGTAGTAAGTGTTTTTTTATCAGAGTTTTCTCTTGCGATACGAGAAAAATAGTGTCGACAACAGATGAGCTGCGGGCGTGTGTGATGTCTAGTCTTTGGTGAATGTGCCTCCAAGTTGTTTTGTGCATCATCATGGCAGTCAGGACTTTTTAACTTCTTGTGTCTGCCTAGGTCTCATAAATCACAGGTGCAGACAAGGTCTAACAAATTTGCCTTTGCAATTTAGACGCAGAATCTTACAATTGCTTACAAAACTTTAAGGTTTCCATAAAGTAATAGAATCCGCAGTAGGCATCCTATCTTTTGAATGGCTTAAAGTACTTAAAGCAAATCAGAAACAATCTATTTTAATTGTAATTGTGTAGTATGCAACACCTTCTACATACGAGTACGAGTATAAATTGAAAAGAATAGATTAAATATTTTGAGCCCATCCAAAATTTAAAAAAATTGTGTTTCAACATTTCCTTTTTGTTTTCTGAAAACCATATCCTCGCACTGGTTTGGCAAGTCATTGTCATTTAAAAAAAAAATATATATTTTCGACTTATCTCGAAATCGGTTGGCCTTCACCTTCACTACATGACAAGTCAATTTAAAGTCACACTTTGTTTTCGGTTTTAAACAAGGTCCACGCTAGAGGGCGAATTAACTCGTTGTTCATTCGATGTGGGTAGTACGCTATCAAAAGAAATGTCTCGTTTCGTACTGCAATCGTTGTTCCGGCCTACAGGCAGTTTACATATCATGGCTTTGACATTCTGAACAGACAGGACACGAAGGAGGATATGTTGAAACATGCGTTGTTGAGTTTAACACGTACTACTTGTGAGTGACACCAGCGTATTCCTGGTAACTCCAACCATTTTACTTACTCTTTTCTTGTCAGGATAGTTAATGAATGCATTGCTGCCTGCAGGTTCTTTCGACAATCCTGTCATATCAGCTTAATACTTGCAGTCCAATCATATAGTTAATTTAAATGAAAAGATTGTGGGAACTCATCAAAGTTAACTGAAGCTGCTTTTGTTCACTTAAAAGTTTTAATTGATCATTAGTTCTACAAATCTGTAATTGTTTCCTTTCTTTAGAATTGTAATTTTCAATCCTTCAAGGATCATGCCTTACCTACTACAATTTGTATGGATATATTTAACTCAAATCGTAGACTGACCCATAACAAAAGGATAGTGGATATCACCCTAACACTACTGATTAAAGAACCAAATGAATTTCTCAGGGAATAAGTTTCGTTAGAAGTCCATTGATTCATCCTCCGGATGAGACAGATTCACCAAATACAGACAGGGCAGTCGCAACGCAATATATGAGTCTGATACATACGGTCACCCCAAACAACCTCAAAACTATCACCTGTGAGTACGAGTATATCTACATATATCGAAATGTGGTTCAATGTGGAAGGTACTCGTATTTCAGTTTTCAAAATCCATTTTGACAGTGTGAAATTGAAAAGTTTACTGCTGAGCTATCTGAGGATGTTGAAAACTACTTGCATCAGAGACGAATGGTTGGAGAATCGCCGGAGGAACAACTACAAACACAATTTAGCCAGAGGTGAAATGGGGTCATTTAGTCAACATTTCGAAATTTGCTTGGAAAATGTTTTCGTCTCTACCCAAGGCAGGAGTGGTTATGCTATGGTTTCGTATAAAAAAGTCTATTGAGTTGTATTGGTTTACTACTCGCATGATAGAGGCAGGCTATATCCAATCTGTTTCGAAAACAAATATTTCAAAAACCATCTTTAGGGTTCTTCTCCTTTAACGTTAAAGATTTTCAAAATATTTATTGGGTTTGGTTAAAGACCACTTTCCCTGCAAACGTGTGATAGTTACGAGTATAGTACATTTGCATTAAAGTGTCAAGAGGTGATGAAGTGAAAGTCCATGTCCATTAATTTATGTGGAATTCGATTCGGTGTAGTGTAAGTGAATGCTCTTAAATTATCTTAATTGATTTCGAAGCGATACATTTGGTTATCATCAGTCAAGTACCAAATCAGTGAACTTGTTAAATTCCACGAACCCCCTGTAAGATTCGTGATTCCTGATTCAGCTGTCCTTTTCCACATTTGCTTGGGTGGCCCGCCCCTCTGACTGTTGGGTTAAGTGGATTACAGTGCATGGGATATATTCCGCCGTAAGGTGTGGATAGATAGATAGTTCCAAGATAAAGAATACTCGATGTATTGTCGAGTGTTTTTTTGAGTATTGGAGACGGAAATGCTTTGGGCCTTCTTTTTTGTCGTAGTTACTTTAAGGACAATTTTATACGCCTTTATCTTATTGTGAAAGCCGGGAGACGTCATCGGCATAGTCCAGGTGTTTCAGATATGATGTCGTCGTTCATCTCAGTCCCATATTTGTTCCAAACAGAGTTGCACGGAGCATGTTGCTGATTGTAACAACGAAAAGAAATGGTGAAGGAATGCAGCTTTCCTGTAAAGTAGACGGTCCTACAGTCACACCTACGGGCTTCTTCTTCTGCTCTGGTTAATATGATTACACTTCCCATGCTTTCATTCTATTATACGCGATATTGAATATCCCATCTGATTTTCCGAACTGTATGCTTTTTGGTTCATGTTCAGAATAGGTACTGCTGCTTTTATCAGACTCTAAAGAACGGTCTGTCTTAGATGCACGGTCTGACTATCCTCAGGACGTAATGAAGAATCTCTCTCCCCTTGATATTCTTATAACGAGCTGCATTCTTAAAGTCATCTTCCGTTTGAAAGGTCGTGGTATTTGGAGTACTGAAGACCTTGAGCACTGACTGTCTTTGATTCTGGTCTTATGGACATGACATGCAAAACTACTAGTGATGCAAAAATCTGAAATTTCCTTTCCCTGTCCTGGAATGGTTTCGACCAGTATCGGCGAGCCATGAAAAAAAAAGAAGTTGGCTATTTACAGATGGCTCAAAGACCCATTTAGGATCCGGCGCTAATGACTTTCTAGAAGACAATAAGGTTAGATTCCACCTGGAGATATACGTTATCCTGATGGTAATAAACTATTCTGTGAAGAATCGATGTAGTGCGCGAAGTATCTGCATCTGCAGCAAAAACTAAGTTGTTGTCAAAGTCTTTCTAAATACTTTCGCGACTTCCAAATTCATTCGAGAATGCAAGGCTTCTAAACGCAGTTGGAAGGCTGAACTCATTGAGACTTGTTAGTAGAGGAACTCGCCGATAAAGTTGCTAGGCAGGGCTCAGAGGAAAGCTTTTCAAATCCTTAACCTGCATCCTCGTTTAGGGCTTCCATTGACAGCCGGATTTCGTATAAGCAGATCTGCAAATGGCACGAATACTAGGATGCCGGCAGGCTCAGCAAATACTTTCCGACGTTTGTTAGATGTTAGTGACTTTCCTCAGTAGAGAAAACTGTAGACTTCTTTGTAAGGTTGCGATGGTGCACTACTCTGCTTTGAGATGCTTCTTATGGAAGTACAGGCCGCCCGTACACGGGATAGATAAGATGGCTGCAGACACTGTAGGCACTCTATCGCTGAAGTGCTTTCTCACCTTCTCACAAGTGCAAAACATTGAGAGTAACTTACTAAAATAAATTGGACTGAAGTGTTATAGACGTAGCCGACGAAATCAAGCGAGTTGTAGCCATGACCTATTGTATTGATTTCTGTAGCGTGTAGAAAATATCTGCTTTTTTTGAAGATGAAGTTTCTATTGTATTTCCTATTAAATTCCACCCGCAGAGTATTATAAGGGATAGCTCATGATCCTCTAAGTATCTCGCTTCGAAGAAGGCAGCTGAATTTTCCGGCATGCAATAAAATCCGCTAATATAGCAATGGTAAACAGTAGTTCCTACGCCAATACGCATAGTTGTTCTAGAAGCAATCGATGTTAAGTAGTAGCTATCAGTGAAGATAGGTAAGAAAACTTATGGAATTAGTTTAAAATGGGAAGGAGGTTTTTTAATACCTTTTTTCCTGGTCTCAAATCTGGTAAAAAGCAAAACTTGACATCTTAGTTGTTCACTCTTAAGGGCCGTACCCCACTACATTGGTATAATCCTATCCAATAAATCAATCATACTTACCCAAATAGACAACATAAAACCCATAAAGATCTTGAAAGGATTCAAACTCCAACTAGCAAGAAATTGCCTAACGTATCCCTAACATAAGAACGGATTAATCTCCCTATTAACTATCATAATTCCTTATTAAATTTTGATGAAGAAGATATTGCGCAGCCATTCCCCTTAACGGCGTGGACGCCTACGTTCCTTTACCTTCAGTAAAAACATTCCTTTCGGTTATTTTCTTAACATCTAACGACAAGAAAGGTCCAAAAAGGTACAATTAATTGGTGATAAATCTGCAATTTTTTCCCAAAAAGAAACACACGCGCATACATACTCGCATGTAACATATATTCGTATACTAAGAGTCATTTGTTCAGGGGCAGTACCAAAAACAATAAATAAACATGTCACACAAAATAATGGCTTGCTAATAACAATTTATAGGACTATTATCCATTCCATTTTTATTTATTATGCACTAAATGGCTATATACAGAGACCAAAGGGCTGTAAACGGCTCTTGACTAAGACCACATAGTGATTTTAACCAAGTTTTATGCATAATTGATGTAGCCAAAGAAATAAAGACAGATGTTAATTTGTAGTAATTGTATGCTTAGCAGTAGCACAGGTTGTTACGGACTATATACCTATGTACACGAATATGTTTACGGAGAAAGATATTAAAATTTAAAGGAAACTTTGAGACGGCAAGGCTTTTGCGGTCTTGAAAAGCACGTATGAGTTATTTTGGTTCTGTCTTTCATTTTTAATTTTTTACTTATTTATTTATTTATTTTTTTTTTTTTTTAGGTTGGAAACACTGTTGGGGATACATTTATTATTTAGCGCGTGTTTAATGATCAGTTGTTATGTCCTTTGGCGATGACAAAAGGTACTTAGTCCTCTGTTAATTATTAGGGTAAGTTCGTAATTAAATGGTTGCGCACGCAATGTAGTGAAGAAAATAACAAAGCTTTAACCAGACGTTGGTCGATTAACACCAATTAAAATTAAAAAAAAAAATACGCAAGTAGGTCATTTTTAGACTTCATTGAGTACCAACAACAGGAAGACGTGATAATGATTTCATGGATAATGTTTGGGAAAAAGTTTTCCAATTATTTTGTAAGAAAAAGTTTCTTTTACCTGTCGGTGCAATAACCGCAGAAAATTATATGACCATTATAAATAAACAGCGTTTAGTTATCATGTTTAACCGATATTTTTAGATTTACAAAAAAAGAAAAAATAAAAAAAATTAAATCTAACCGCAAAGTAAAGTTAGCCACAAACGTTGGATGGAAAATGCCAATTCATCGAAACAAATTAGTGTTTTTTCTAGTGATTTATTCGTGACAAACTGCGATATATATATATAGTGGTGGTCCAGGTGTATTCGGTGAATTGAAAAATTCGTATTATCGCGCACATTTTACTTGTACGAAATGTTAAATAAGTGCACAAATATTTTTTTTATTTCATTTACGAGTATTTGTAAAGTTATAAAACAAAACCATTCAAAGTAAAAAGTATATATGGATACTGTTTCTCATTTTTTAAAAAGAAGTTAAGCGTTTGTTTTCGTGAACTTTGAACATAGCAATTTACAGCTTTTTCCGGCAGATTTCTTGGGACAAATATGTTGGAGTCAATGCTGTTCTCTTCGGCCCATTTAATACACGTGTTAAAGTTCTCAACCACATCGGTATGACTTACTTTATGAACATAGATCGAGTCCATTTCTGAGGAGCCAGAACCTGCATCATTGTCAATATCAATAACATCGTTTTCTTGAAATGTGCTGGTACGACTATCTTCTTCAACAAACAGTTCAGCATTGTTCCAAAACTACAAATCCTCTGCAGTAAAGTCGGCCTAAAGTGCATAATTTAATGTTTTCAGTTTCCAAAACTGTTTTTCAGTTTCAGTTTCAGTTTGAAAGTGACTATAACCTCTGGGAAAAAATATTTTTGATAAGAGTCAACGTGTTCGTTACTACGACCATCTCCTCTTGGCTCCGTAAAACTGACAGAGGAATATCATCCTCCTCATCAAACTCCGTATGGCGTTGGAGCTAATATGTTTTTGAAGCACAACCGCTAATACATTTGCCATGCCAAGGCAATGATCACTCATTGCACACAGCTCAGAAAAGATTAAGCCGCTTCGGAGCATTTGTTATGTCTTTTCCCGAACTCACAATTTTGCTCAGCAAGCTACTTCCATAAAATAGCTTAGTTGAGCGGATCGCTCATCTATTAATTGGATCAATGGTGTAACATTTGATGGCACGTACAACGCCATATTTTTTCCATAGGCCAAATCGACCAACTCCTCTTCGGGAGGATGACTAGACGCATTATCTAGATGCAACAGAAGCCTGTATTGGTAGTTTCTGTTCTTCCAAAAATTATAAAAAATACTTAGGTATATGGCATTAAAGAATAATACCACCTTGATCAAAAAGTTCCCGCACCACACCACCGTGTGGCGCTCTTATTGTTCCGATTTGAGTTCTGTTTTTTTGCTAAGTTGATAAATCTGTTGTTGACATTCTCTCTAAATCTTAGCGTCATAGCTTGAAATTTGCAAAAGTTACGTAGCCAAGAGAACATCTATCTCGGTGTGTGTTGGCAATTTTTTACAATTTTAGAAATGGATTTAAATTTTCAACAACGAACTTCTACGTGTATTAAATTTTGCGTAAAAAAACGTATTTAATGGTGCGCGAACGTTGGAAATGTTGGAAAAGTGTTTCGGCAACGATTCTCTAAAGAAAACGGTCATTTACCAGTGGGACGAGCGGTTCAAAAGTGGTCGTGAGTCAATCGAAGATGATGAACGCAAGCCGACGAAAACATTGAGGAAGTAAAAGAAATCCTATGGATCCGTCCAAGACATTTTGGTTAATGATTTGGGTTTCCGTCGTGTAGCAGCAAAGTTGGTGCGAAAAGACCTCAATTTCATGCAAAAAGTGACAGTGTTGACGTCGCAAAAGAGATGATTTGCGAGGCTGAATCCGATCCCACATTCATCAAAAGGATCATTACTGGAGACGAGACGTGGGTTTATGAGTACGACACGCAATCCAGACATCAGGCAAGTGAATGGCGTTCACCAAATGAGCCGAGACCAAAAAAACCACGTCGTTTTCAGTTAAAAAAGAATGCAATGCTCACGGTTTTCATGGATTGCAATGGTGTAGTGCATCATGAATTTTTGGCAGAAGGCCAGACAGTAAACAAAAAGTACTCGTATAATTTGGGCGTTATGAGACGTGAAGCAATTCGCCGAAAGAGACCAGAATTGTGGGCAGAAAACTCGTGGATTTTGCACCGTGATAACGCATCGTCGCACAGTGCCATCATTATTCGTAATTTTTTGAATGCAACAAATACCATCCCAAAGCCACCGAATTCACCTGATTTGGCTCCCTGTGACTTCTTTCTGTTCAATCATGTTAAAAAAAACCACTACGGGGAACGCGTTTCAGCAGCCGAGAGAAAAGTAATGGAAAAATCGCAGGAAGCTCTGATGGACATACCGAAAACCGAACATAAAAAATGTTTCGAGGATTGGATCAAGCGCTGGCATAAGTGTGTTGCAGTCGATGGACATTACTCTGAAGGGGACAATATAGATTTAGATGAATAGACTTGTATTTGCAATTTTCTGAATTTTGATCAAGGTAGTATGTTACGACTTTTTTTTTTAATCTCGAACCTGTGGTGTAAAAATCTTTGAAAACCAAGTTTTGAAAAAACCACCATTCATCCATGTAGATTTAGAAAACACGTAGCTAATTGGTAGAGTTTTGTTTTTAAAAGACTGCACTTTCTTGGCCTTCCGGTTATAAGTGACTTTGTTTATTTCAAACCAGTAGCATTCGAGCATGCAAGGAACGTAATACGTTCTTTGGAAATTGTCCTAACTCGAGCGCTTGCTTCGCCGGCATGAACGTATGTCTGGTATCATTTTCCAGTATAGCCCAGTCTCCTCAGCATAGAATAACGCCTCTAATCTGAGTTTGTTTTCTTTTATTATTTCAGACAATTTTTTTTTTAATGGGTTGACAATATCTGATCGCGAAGTAAGCTTTTCGCCAGACTGTTTAAGAATACGAATCCCAAAGCGCTTTTTAAATTTGCTTTGGCTTTCAGAATGTTTATGGAAATGGGGCCCTCACATTGGGTAATAAACCATTTGTATAATGCGTATTCCTTTTTTGGGTATTCACCTTTCTTTAACGATCGTCGGCGAAAAGATTCACTATATGTATCTCTCTGATTACGTTGCTCCCATTTTTCTAAATAGTACAATTGCTTGATTTTGGAATTGCAAACTTCTTGAAATGTCCTTTAGCGGGACTCTCTTATTGCACTCGTCTATGACTCTTACTTTATCTTTCAGAGGAAGGCGTTTGCGAGTAAAGGACATTTTTATCAAGCTTACCGAACTTTTCACTAAAATATGTGCTATTTTCGCTACTAAGAATATGTAATTTTCACTCTAAAAAATATAACTTAATGAATAGATGCCACTCGTTCTTACTCGTAAGATTCATATGTGGATACCAAGTCCGCAAACGACAAAACAAACAAAATCCCTAACAAAAGCGAAACTTGCAGAATCGACAACATTGTGAGTGCAAATACATATCAGTAATACCCAGAAACAAGAAGTTATAGTATCTAACAGTTTTAAAACAGGCCCATACACATACACTCCTCGACAACTGGTTGAGACACCCCCCTGACTTTGGTGTTTCTCGATAATTTTGTACCATATGTGGTATACATAGGTAATCGTTACCAATTTCTAAGAAAATTCTACTCACCACAAATCCTTTTTCTCTTGGAATTTGCAATTTATCCCTAATTACCCCCGACAAGTGGTTAAGGCAGGGTATAAATACTTTAGAAGTTCAGTTGCGGATTCCCTTCGCAGTGTGACTTGTTAGTCAGTTTTAGTGATTTGATTTAAAAGAAAGTATTTAAACAGGTCTTAGGAGTAAAAAAGTTAAAAATGGGATCTGGAAACATGTTAAATCAAACGGAAATCCAAAACATTAAAAGAATGCGCCAGGAGGGATATTCTGTCAAGAAAATTGCAAAACTTTTGAAGCGCAGTCGTACAGTTATCTCAAGCGATTTAAAAGATCCAAAAAACTACGGGAAAAGATTCGTACCTGGACGAAAATATAGCTTGACACTAGCAGATCGACGATCCCTACTAAGAGAAGCGTAAAATTCTACAGCAACAACAACGGAAATCTCGGTATCAGCAGGGATTTCGAATTAAGTACTTGCCAGCATGTGTTAGCTGAAGCGGAACATCTTCAAAGAAATCGATTGAAAGGAAACCCCGCTTTACTACAACGTCATCGAAACGCCCTTTTGACCTTTGCCAAAAATCGTTTAAAATGGAAGAAGCGTTGGAGAATTGCCATCTTCATCGATGAGAAACGCTTTTTCCTTGATGAACCTGACGGATTTAATCATTATTTTAAATGAGCTGTCTTTTCAAGACGACGACAACAAGGTTTAAGTGGAGCCATAATCTGGACAGGAATATCATACCAAAATAAGACTAATATCCGCTTCGTGAACGGCAGGATGAAAAGTGACGACTACCTTAAGACCTTAGACGAAAATATCGTGCATCCTAACCAAGAAACATTCGGCGGAAATTGCATACTGCAATAAGTTAATGCAGCAATCCACACAGCTCGGAAAGTGAAAGAGTACTTCGAGCGTAACAACGTTTGAGTTTTTTACTGGGAATATCTCTCCAGAGCTGTCTATCAGTTCAACAACATAGCAGACCTTAAGACGCTTTAGAAACTGAATGGGACGAAATCCCACGAAATTTAATTAAAAAATTGTTTAAATCTCTTCCATCAAGAATTTTAGAGGTGGTATTTGTGATGAAGGGGGAAGAACTCATTACAAAAAAATAAAATCATTGCCATAATTTTGTTTTTATTTCAAAAAACCCAATTCTGTCTCAATCACTTGTCGTGGATAATTTGGGGCAAATTGCAAAATTCTAATAAAATTGAGGAAAAAAAAAAGGATTTATGGTGATAAAAATTTTCTTAGAAATTGGTAATGATTACCTAACAGTAATATTTGCAGCACATTTGGAACAAAACACTGAAATCAGGGGGGGGGGGGTCTCAACCAGTTGTCGAGGAGTGTTCATATATTCACAATCAAGGGAGTATATGATACAAATGTATTTCTTTACTAAAGATATGTATAACAACAGGAAAATACTGAAGTCCATTTGGACTGCAGTACTGTGTAAGTACCCAGTACCTTGTACTTGTACTTGGACTTGAAAAAAAAAATTACAATGTACTTGGTACTTGAAAATCATCAAGTACAAGTACTTTCCCAAGTACTTTCTTCTAAGTACATTTACTAGGTACTGCAATACTGCCCAGTATATTTCCAAGTACTTCCCAATTACAAGTTCATTTTAAGTACTCGTACTTGAGTCACATATCAAATTTTTGCGATGTGGTGTTGGTATGACAACATAGAACGCCCAAGGAATTGTACTTGAAAAGTACTTAAAAATGTACTGCAGTACAGAGTAAATGTACTTGGGGAAGTACTTGTACTTTGTGATTTTCAAGTACCAAGTACGTTGTAATTTTTTTTTCAAGTACAAGTACAAGTACACGGTACTGGGTACTTGACTAGTACTGGTAATTGAAAGTTTACAGGTCTGAGAGACACCAATGAGTGTGAGAAAGGTCTACTTTATATCGATCATTCGTTATATCGGACAACCACTGTACCAGCAAACAAAATCATCAGATATCATCTCGCACTCATATTCGGACACACAACCAACTTCACAAATAATCGTTATGTAGCGTTAGCCTTTTTACACAAAATAAATGGATACATATATGTATGTGTATTTGTGGTGTTCTATTTGTGTCCACTCACTGTACCAAGTTCAATAATTTGACCTCTTTACCTATACAGACGTTTTCCCCTCCCAATCTATTAATTGGACCTACTAATCTCTCTTTCCCAACTCACAACAAAACCCTCTATTTTCGAATTTCCTCATTCCATTTTCTTCGTAGTCTTCCTCTATCCCTGTGCTCTTATTGACCATGGTGAATATACCTCTTTCGTCCTAGAGAGTGTTGAGGTGATATTTCGAATTCAGGTGGAAAAGGTGTAAAACTTTACTAATGAGGTAGATCGTGGGGGAGTTAGTTTAAATATGGCTTTGTGTATAGGCACGAGTATATATGATTACATGTTTTGACTAGGATTAGGATATATTAAATTATTAATTATTATTGTATGATTGGTACTGCTAGGTGTATACATATATGCATAATATGTATGCATATTAATTTTGAAATAATTTGTCGATGTTAAGTAAGTGCTCATCGCGATCTAGTCCTATTATCCTATTATGACGGATGGAGAGATTAGAAAAGCAGCACAATTTTGGCAGGAACCCACTGTTGAGCGAGAAAATGTAAGGGGGGGGGGGGATCAATGAGATAGGTGATAGAGAAGAGATTGGACAAACGAAAGGAGGAAATGGGACATTTTTAACGAAGGTAATGCAGAGAGTGAAAGAATTACGTCACCATAAATGTTGGAGAAAATGATGAACAGCTGTTAAAAATCGAACCATAATCAGCTGAGGTAAGGTCACTGACCTACCGCTTGGAATTTTTTTGATTGCTACATATCGACCACCACCTAGCCGTGGCTGTCCGCGATATATCAGAGATAGTGGAAAATAGTTAATGGCCGGTGTGAAAATAGTTTTTTTTTGTCGTTCACACCTCTAATTTATGAATATTTACATATCAGATTTTTTTTTTTAGAAAAAAGAAATAAAAAGTTGCTACCGGTCAGGGAAATCACTCCACAGCACACAGAAAACAAAAGAAAAGCAAAGTAAAGGGTGAACAAACAGCTAGTGTGAAAGTTTTCATTAAATGAAACACACATTTGTTGTAAAATCTAAGTAAAGTCCGGTAAATGGCAATTATGAATGGGACCACTACGGCTGCTGTTGCAAGCGACCATCCAAGGGACAAAATTATCGATGACTTTTTGAAGAATAATAGGGCAATGGCCGCAAATTCAGGTTGGATGTTATGTTTGAGATCCTGAATTATCGCTGAGTTATTGACATAGGCCTTACTCTTCAAATTACCTCACAGAAGGAAGTTTAAAGGTGTCAAATCGCATGACCTTGGAGACTAATCAAGTTCTCCTCTAACCAAAATAATGCGATCTTCAAATTTTCTTACGCAAAAAATTGATTGATGGCTTGTGTGGGCGGCAGCACCTTCCCGTTGAAACCAGATATCGTCCAGACCCAATTCATTAAATTTTGGGAAAAAATTCGCATAAAGTGCCATAAAAGAGGTCCAATTGTTGACTTCGGCGACGAATTGAAGTGCCTGGCTGGTTTTCAATACTCTCACTCACAGCTGTGAAAATTTGGCGTGTACGCGCTGGCCTACCATGTTGATATGGAGTTTGACCCGATACCGAACCAGTTTCTCCAAAACGCTTCTCCATTGCAAGAATTCCGTACTCACTAGTGCGATTATGTTGACCGAGAAATTCACGAATTTTACAAAATGTTACTTTTACGGATCGCCCATTTTCGTATTAAGATTGAATGACAAAAATGCGTTGTTGCGTGGTAAACGACTCCATGACTAAAATTGCCAAAGATTGTATGACATCTATCAAAAAGAACAACCTCATTGAATCCACTAAATTATAGTAAATCCCAGACAAATCATTGTAATCTCACTAGCAGCTAGACTTAACACGTTTAGCGCCATCGTATATTTTTGCTGTTACGTTTTGGGATTGAAAAATTGTCCGTGCTGTTTTTTAATTGCGAGTGATTGCAATGTCGTTTACAGTTATTTTATTTAATCTGTTATGTAAATTAAGTGTAAAACCGTCAAACTGTAAATGTGTCACACGGACACGCGGTCCCAGAATTTGAAATTACACCGTGGACCCACGTGTCCAGCGATGGTGCTCTGGGGTTTT
Organism: Volucella zonaria; assembly: GCA_963966105.1. NCBI lineage: Eukaryota > Metazoa > Arthropoda > Insecta > Diptera > Syrphidae > Volucella > Volucella zonaria. The sequence goes on from OZ014530.1 coordinate 9,129,713, forward strand.
CCGATAATTCTTTGGACGACGAAACTTATGAAACTGAAGACTAAACATCAAGCTCAGATTCTGAAGAACGCATTTCGGACGATGAAGAATATGAGCTTAGCGTACCTAAGCGCTCGGTTGATAGAAATCAAACATCCGCTCTTCAACGGCAGTCCGCTGCGGGTTCAAGGCAAACAATTGCTGCTAATTTTCCAGTCAATGGCATAGTATCTGACGTTCATGAACAGCTGATTGGAAAGGATCCACTTGATTTTTACAACTTTTTTGTTTCTAACGAAGTTATCTCATTCATGGTTTCTGAGACGAATCGGTTCGCTGCTCTGAAATTGGAACAAACACCCGGTTCATAGCGCCAAAAGTGAAGGTTGCCAAAATGGACCGAAACAACAGTTCCAGAGATTCGCAAGTGTCTGGGATTGATTAAGTGGATGGGTCTTGTTCGTCAGCCCCAAATAAGAGATTATTGGTCTACGAAAATAATATGAGCAAAGTCATGAGCAGCAACCGTTTCGAGCTTCTGTTAACAATGCTGCACTTCGCGGATAACAGCATTGCTGCAAATGATCGGTTGTCGAAACTGTCAAGTTTGATAGGGCTGCTTCAAGCGAAATTCAAAGAAGCCTACACTCCTGAAGAAGATGTTTGTATTGACGAGAGCAATGTTCCATTTCGTGGTAGAATTTTTTTCCGTCAATATATCACCAACAAAAGGCATAGATACGGCATAAAGCTTTTCAAACTTTGTGTTCAAGGTAGCTACATGTGTGCTTTCAAAGTCTACCACATACTGGAAAGGAAAGAGTGGACAATTTATCTGTTTCCGAGAAAGTCGTAATGGAATTGATGGATGGCTTTTTGGATAGCGGAAGTACTCTGTTTCGTGACAATTAGTACACCAGCGTTTCATTGGCAAAGTCTTTGGTCAGCAGACAAACCCATTTGGTCGCACTCTTCGAAATAATCTGAAGAACAACCCAGTAAACGTCGTAAAGGCTAAACTAAAAAAAGGCGAAACCTTTGATGAGCAGAACGAGGATAAAATCGTTGTTATGAAGTGGAAATATAAAAGGGAAGTTCTGATGCTGAGTTCAAGACACGATAATTCGTTGGTGCCTGTAATTTCCAGAAGACCGGCCATCAGCAAACCTACGATGGTTGTCGACTAAAATAAACGAAAAACCTTTATTGATTTGTCGAACCAAATGTCAGCATATTCGTCGTACTTGCGCCGGACACTCACGCGGACAAACGCTTATTTTTCCACTTGGTTACTACTACATCCGTTGTAAACTCTCTCGGTCTAGCTATTTACAGATCCTCTGTTTAGTTTCGGGCTCATATGCATACAAGCTGTGTTCACAAAATAACGGGAATTTTAGTTTTTTTTGGAAAAGATATTTATTGTATTTATTCGTCTTCATTAATGCTGTCGCCTTCAAAATAGTCCCCATTAGATATTATGCACTTGTGTCAGCGCTTCTTACAATCCTCGAAACACTTCTCAAACTCGATCTTTGTGATAGCCTTTAGCTCTTTCAGCGATGCGCTTTTAAAGTCATAGTGGCGAGCCAGAGTGCCTCCATTGGGACGATTGAGCCTTAGTTTCGATGTTATATTCGTAAACCCATTTTTCGTCACTTGTTATAACACGTTTCAGTAATTCTGCATCGTCGTTAACTTCATTTAGCGACTCCTGAGTAACTTCCATTCGCCGCTATTTTTATTAAATGTGCAACAATATTGAAACTAATTTTTCTGCCACGCATTCCATACCCAAAACATTCGAAAAAATTCCATGGCATGAGCCAATCGATATGCCAACATCATCAGCGACTTCTCTGATTGTGATTCGGCGATCGTTCATAACCATTTCTTTCCCTTTTTACGCGTTTTCATCGGCTGGTGATGTGCTGGGGCATCCGGGGTGTTCGTTATCTTCAATGTCTACATGGCCGTCTTGGAAACGCTTATACCACTCGTAAACTCTTGTTTTGCTCATAGCAGACTCACCGTGGGCCTTTGTTAACATTTCACATACTTTGTAACACTTTCATTGTTTACGCAAAATTTGCTATAAATTCTTTGATCCATTTCTTTTAACAAACGAAAATCGCCGAGCTCATAAAAACTCGTCTAACATAATACAATACCAACATAATAAAAAAAAAATTTTAACAATCGGACTCTCCAAACCCGCGAGATTTTCTGAACACACCTCGTAGATCCATGATTCGCGGCCTGTTGCAATCTTTTCTTGAGCTTTTATTATGCGGTATTCCACGCGAAAAAATGTTTTTGGCGGCCAAACGCATGCAGGTGGAACTAATGCCCAAGCATGCCTCAAGTCTATGATAAGTCACATGACGATCTTGCAATATCAGTTCCCACACAGCATCGATATTTTCTGGCCCAGCAACCGTTTTTGGACGACCTTCAAGAAATTCGTCCTGGATGTTCGCCCCACGATTGAATTGAGAAAACCAGTGAAGCACGGTGGCACCGGTGGTGCTTTTTCACGAAAAGTGGAAGGAAGGCACATTGTTGTTGAGTTAAACAACATCGAAAAATTTAAAAAATCATCACATGAAAATGTTCGCAATTTGGTTTTCTTTTTGGGCTGAGATGAGTTTTTCGAGTCTCAGTAAAAAGCTCAAATAACACTCGTATGACAAAATGTTGTGAGCACGTGTACCATTCAAAATGTCAGGTTTTTGGAATCAATAATAAAATATCCTAAGTCATATTTCGCTAGTAGTGTATTAAACAAGTATAAATAAAAATCATATTTTATAATGCTAGTCAGAATCCTTGGGTTTCATCTTAAAAAAATAAATAAATAAAAGGAGTATACATACCACACTTGTTTCTTTTTTTTATATAAAAAAAAATAATCATTAAGCCACAAATATTAGGGTTAGGGAAACTTTCTCGCAAAAGTTGTTTTAAGCTTCTAAAAAAGAAGTGAGATTTTTTTACTACTTGTGTGTGCTTCGTGGTTCGATATTGCAGAAATTACTAAAGAAATCAATTTATTTGCATTTATTCTGGTTATAAGAAATAATTTATAATCCTTAGGAAGTAGAGGAGAAATCATTACTTAATTCTTGATTCCGAAAAAAACTTGATATTTGTATGATAAATAAGGAATGCTTTGGTATATATATCAACTGAGATACATTACTCCTCTAGTACGTGTTTTTCACCGGATTCGTGATGAATATATGATATTATAACGTATGGCAAACGTGTACATGGCATCAAGATAAAAATATAAAAAATTCTTGCAGACACACTAAAACAACATGTAAAATAAGTCTACACGTGACTCAAACATTTGAGTCCTTAATTAAAAGTGTATGTCAATGTGTACTTTTGTAAGTGGCTGCATACTCGTATGTACATACGAGTACTACACGCTTATGTAAACACTGACACACTTTTTAAAATCAGAAGATAGTCCCACTTAAAATATTAAGACTGCTGTTTATACAGTGAAATTGAGATGAAAATTTATTGGAAATTAAATTTAACCTTTCATTAATAGGGTACCGTAAATAAGGTCATGTAAATTGTATGACCTATTTAACTTTTAGTTGACCGACGGTACTTTACAGTACTACTTCTTAAAATCACTATACTCTTATCATCATAAAGAAATACAATAATATTTTGGTCTTAGAAGCCTTCGGTTCTCTTGAGTACCGTGTAGAGCATTAGCATTTTTATATTTTCAAAGTTTTAGTTGTTTATGATGGAAAACCATTAAAATTTAATGACAATTGAACCATAATTGATTAATACAGCTTTTGGAATTGTAAGTACCGTGAGGCTGCAAGACCACTTATTTCAAGGTTTTATCTTTGATTCTGTTTGAATCTGTTCTTCATAAGTTGCAATTTTAGATCAACCCTGAAGTGATTTTGAAGTTAATATTGCAGGATTTTCCGGAGGACAGTGAAGAACAGACAGACGAGGAAGACGAATGTGATGGAGATGATGAGGACATTGTGGCAAATATTGTAGGTTGAAGGGGCAGTTGAAGATGAGTTTGTTGGTTTTGAAACGCCCACTGATGTTTACCTAGACTAAACTAGACTCTGTTTTGAACAATATCGTATATCAAAGTAACCTATGGTATATACTGTTCAGTGGGACAAGGCCTTGAACATGAAAAAAGAGGAACTGATAACGTTCAAAGGCATAAATACAGTGGACTCTCCCTAAGTCGAAATCTCTCTACGAGTAAGTCGAATTTCTCTCTAACTCGAATTTTTTCGCCATATTTTAGCATTCTCCTCAATTTTCCATACAAAAACATTCTCTAAGTCAAATTCCCTCTAAGTCGAAACTCCCTCTAACTCGTACACATTCTCTCGATTCTTGGCCTCTTTTTCAGTCCTTGAGTGGAATTTTTGTTTGCATAAATCAAAATAAAAAAAAACTATCCTCTCACAATTCGTATTTGGTTATATTGTAACTATAACTACCTATATATCAAGTACCATCACACTTCATAACCCTAAAAATCTGTAGCATCGCGAATGCCATCATCGTACGAGTAAGTGCGTTGTGTTTGTGTTGTGTTACGTAAAAAAATACAATTTGTATAAAAATTGCCGGGCAAAAAACAACAATGTTATCCTTTTCCTTTGTTGTTCGATGGATTCAAAACAGTTTTTATTTCCAAACAATGAAAATCTAAATACGAGTATCTAGAAAAAAAGATCTTGTTTTAGTGAAATTCCAGCTAGAAAAATGAGTTGTTTCTAGGCAGTTCAACAGAGCTGATGCAGTTATTCTGTGCAAGTTGGTAGTAAGATCAATTAAAAAAATTGTAAGTTACAGGTTACAGAATTATTGCAAAGTAACCCGTGTGGTCAAAAGTTTTGTTTATTTAAAATGTATAGTTTTTAGCTTTAAGGCGATAAGGCCTTGAGATGGAACAGAAGATTTAAACAACAATAAATTAAACTTTTAAGGGATTACATCATCAGATTGGAAGGTAGGTGATTGTATTCTATATATGAGGGAGCATCTATTTTTTTACAAACTTTTACAGATAACTTATGGCAAAAAGAAAATTGAAAACATTAGATCTTGGCACGAAGATTCGCCTAAGTGAAGAAATTGAGAAGGGACTTAAAAACAAAACCAAAATTGATGAAAATTTTGATATTCCTCGTAGTACACTTTCATCTATATGGGGTGCAGGAGAAGAATTAAGGCTGCGGTATGGTTGTGTTAATACAAGTGGTCAAGTAAAGCGGAACAAAATCTGTGAGTATGAAAGTGTTGACAAAGCCGTTTCCAAGTGGTTTGAGAATATGCGTGCCAATAATTTACAAGTAAGTGGTCCAACCATAAAAAAACCAGCTCTGGAATTTGCAAACAGCTTAGGTTTTCGTGATTTCAAGGCAAGTAAAGGTTGGCTGAGCAAAATTAAAACCAGGCACAGCATTCTTGGTAAAGTTTTATCAGATGAAAGCGCTTCTGTTGACAAAACAAAAGCTGATAAATGGAAGCAACAGTTATCAGAGATTGTCAGAGAATTCAAACCGGACGACATTATTAATGTCGATGAAACGGGAATTTTTTTTCAAATATTTACCGACGCGTATCTTGGCTTTTAAGAGCGAAAAATGTTTCGGAGGCAAACACAGCAAGAGTGACATGTCTTATAGGATCCAACATGATAGGATCAGAAAAACTAAAACTCTTAATTATCCGCAAGAGCAAAAATAAAATCTTTGCCGGTGGATTATGTAACCAACCAACGGTCTTGGATGACGGCAGATATTTTTACGAGCTGGCTTTTGTAGCTCAACGCAAAATTTCCAAGATCAAACCGAAAGGTCTTATTTATCATAGATAACTGCCCAGCTCACCCTAAACAAGTCAAAGATAAATTAAAGTTTATAAAGCTTGAGTACTTCCCACCCAACATAACTTCAATAGTTCAGCCAATGGACATGGGAATAATACAAAATTTGAAAGTACATTATAAACACCGTATACTAAAAAAAACCTTAAGGATTTGGGAAACGAAAAAAGAAGATTACAAAATATCGCTTCTAGACTGTTATCGATTGAAAGTTGTTTTAAAAAGGCTGGGTTTAGAGAAGAGACGTGGGATGAGGAAGATGAAATTCCGCTCAATTTAGTTAGATGTGAGAACGAGGACGCCTATGAAATCGAGCAAATATGGCACAAGACGGTATTATGGCTACCGAAGTACCTGACAATCAGTCTGTTTTGGAAGAAATAATTAATGCTCAAATTGACACAAACGAAAGTTAAGATGAAGAAGAACCCGAGTTAATTAACATAGACATAACAATGAATTTATGTGCCTAATTTTAATTTTAATTTAGAAAGAAGATGTTTTTTATTTCTTTTTTTTTTTGTTAACTTTTTTAAATTATGTTATCTTTTTTGTTAATAAACGTTTTAAAACAAAAAAAATAGTTTCTTTCTCTAACTCGAATTTTTCCAAAACTCGAACAAATCATGGTGTCACGGGAAAATTCGACTTAGGGTTAGTCCACCTTATGTTGATGGGTTACCGAATTGGCGTCAACTGGTCAACCAGTGAAAATTTTAGAGTTCCAGTAGTAGCATCCGCTATGAGTAGAGTCAGATTTGATGCAATATTGAGTAAACTACATGTGAACGGCAATCCAAAAATGGCCAAAAACAATTTGAACAAACTATACAAGATTCAGCCTATGATAGACAGGACAAACGAAGCGTTTGCTTTTTATTACAAGGGTTCGCGGGAGTTGTCTGTTGACGAGTCAATGATACTTCTTAAAGGCAGGCGCACTCTAAAGCAGCACAGTCCTCTAAAGCCAATCAAAAGGGGCTACAAACTCTGGAGTGTATCCGACCAAAGAGGCTACGTTATGAAATTTGAGATTTATCAAGGAAAAAATGAGGTAACTAAATCAAAATTCCAAAGCTATAGCTTGGGTGAACGAGTAGTTCTTAGTCTCACAGAAAGTGAGTGGGGCAAGTACAGAAAAGTTTTCTCCGATAACTACTTTACTTTTCTACCACTGATGGGAAAGTTAAAAACCAAGAAAACACTCGCTTGTGGGACAATTCGAGCAAATAGGAAGGGACTACAGAGTAATAGGAAAAGTCTCTTTCTTATGGAGATTTTGACTTCCGGTTTTAGTCAATGGACATCGGCGTTTGGAAGTGAAAGGATTATAAGATTGTTCATTTCGCCAGCAACTTTCATGACAATGAAGTTACAAATGTTCGCCGAACTCAAAAAGATGGATCGAAGTTAGAAATACCTGCGCCAAAAATTGTCAAGGATTATAATGCTTTAATGGGTGGAATGGATCTTTCTGATCGTCTCCGTGCTGTATGTTGTTTGGATCGGAGATCAAAAAAATGGTGGCATAGACTCTTTTGGGGAGTACTACGTAGTGCATTTGTTAATGCATACGTTACATATTGTCACATTCGAGAAGAAGTTACTCTCCTCGAATTTAGAAGATCAGTGGCAATGGGAATGATGTCTTGCAAGATATGTCCCACTACTAAACGGCAATCTGTAGGAAGCGCTCAAGCTTGTCCACAAAAACGTAGGAAATCGAATTTCTCCGTTTCGAAAGAAGTCTGTCTTTCAAATCGTGGTGCACATTGGATCAAATTTATTGTTAAGCGAGGACGTTGTGAAGTGTGCAGCAAAACGGATATCCAGTCCCGTCCCTTTTCTGTTTGCATACTTTGCAAAGTGCATTTTTGCTCTAACAATACAAAAAACTGTTTTGCAGAATATCACTGTGTGGACTTGAAAGATTAAAAGTTTAACGAATACAAATCTGTTTGTCAAAACATCCAGTTGGTTTCATTTACAGCAGACGTTTTTTTCTTAAATTTGGTTCATTGCGCCTTTCAATGACTAACGGTACTTCTGAGTACCAGGGCGAAAAAAAAGATTTCCAAAGGGCTTGCGGCGAAATTAAGAAATTAGTTTTTAAGTTGAAACAAAATAAACTAAAAAAGTGAATAAGGACCAAACAATTTTTAAAATAGGATAGCTCAGACAACTAAGGGTTAACGTTTAATATTTGAAAAGCAGATCAAATGGATCTATTCTATTAATTGTTGACAGTTAATTGCATTGACGTTAACTATGTAATTCAAAAGTAATAGATAACCTACTTAATACGTCAAAAGAGAGATACCATTTGTAAATGGTCTATACTTAGTTAAACCAGTTTCTAAACCAGAACATAAATTTAGCACTAATATTGAAAAACTATAGCTAAAAAACTTAATTTTACAATTTTCAGAAAGTTTTAGTACAATGGTTATTATTCTTTCTGTAGGAACTAAGCAAATGGATATTTCTCAGTGATTCTGTGCACCCATATTAGTGGAGTCTTCGAGATTTACAGTTCAATTTTACTTTAATTGTTTTACGTTTCTTAAAATATTTATGTATGCACATATTTAAGACGATGCTCCAAATTATCCGGAATTATCCCACTGCACCGTATATGGTACACTTAACATTAAAATCCCTAGCTGAAAAGAAGACCATTTATAGTATTCAAATATTTTTTTCCGAATTTTCGCCCTGGAGTAAAGTAGACTATCAAAACAATAGCAAATCGTCCTATTCAACTAATTTGACGATTAGATATATTTTGTTGCTGTTACATGGATATTTATGTTGATGTACGGCATATGGTACAGTGGGATAATACATGTCCTTTCAGTTTTTTTTAGGCTAACTGTTAATGAGATCATTACTTGCATAGATGAAAGCGATGAAGGCGATTTTTATTCAGAAGGTGATGTAACAGATTAGGATTCAGGAGAGGAAGATGTGGTTTGTGTAGACAATTTGCCCCATAATCAGCTAGTGGCAGAAATTCTTTGATGAAGAGGATGAAATCCCACTTTCTTCGTTTGTCACTAAAAAGAAGGCGTGTCTTGTAAATTTTTCATGGAAAAAAAGAAGACTTGGAGAAAAAAATTACAGACTTCAATTATGGATCTTGCAACCTCAATCCATCTTTAGCTCCGTTGGACCTGTTCTCGCTCTTTTTCGATGAAACTATATTTGAAATGATAACGAAGTACTCCAATTTATATGCCCAGCATCATAATCTTCTGGCCGACATACAGGTTAGTGAGCTTAAAACTTTTGTTGGAGTACTTATCCACTCAATATAATCTATCAAGACGAAGAATGTGCTGGGAAAATGAAGAAGATTCACGAAATATACTTTTATCGAAATCCATCACTAGAAATAAATTCGATCACATCTTTCGAGTACTACATTGTTGCGATAATACTCAACCAGATCCAAACGATCGTTGTTCCAAAGTACGGCCTTTGTTTCAACACCTGCTTCAAAACTTCTTATTGTTTGCTCCAGTAGTAGAAAATTATAGTGTGGATGAGTGTATGATACCCTATTTTGGACGTCATCCGACTAAGCAATTTATAAGAGGAAAACCAATTAGATGGGGCTATAAATTTTGGGTTGGAACAACTCCAAGCGGATATATTGTTTGGTTTGATCCCTATCTTGGATCAAAATTACCTTCAACGCACAAGAATAGAGAATTTTCTCTCTTGGAAAACAAGTTGTTCTAAATTTTTGTCATGCGCTTATTGGACGAGGCTTAAATCTAAGCTATCATTAATTTCTTGACAGTTTTTTTTCTTTTCTTCAATTATTTCATGAATTAAACGTATTAGAAATAAGAGGTACTGGGGATAATTGGTTAAAAACCTGTTCCTTGCGTGGATCGGATAAAATTCTGAAACCAAAAAGCCGATGTGTTTATAGCTACGAACTCAGTTTAGAACTCCATGCGGTTGTATGCAAATGGAATGACAACAACATTGTAAATATGATATCAAACTGTGTTCCAGTATATCCAACAAATTCGGTGAGAAGATACTCCCGTGCTGAGAAAAAAGAAATATCAGTTCCCCAGCCAAAACTTATAAAAGGTTATAATAAAAATATGGGAGGCGTCGATAGATCATACCAAAATATCGGTCTTTATCGGATTGGTATTTGAGGAAAAAAATGGTATTAACCACTTTTTGCTCATTGTATTGACATGGCAATTTCAAACGCATGGCAGCTTCATAAGTACAATAAAGGTACACTGGACAATTTGGTGTTCCGTCGTAGACTAGCTAGGAGTTTGCTGGGAATATACGGAAAAAGCACCAGACCACGAAATTTGAAGCCAGCAGATACAGAGAACTAAGACATTAGATATGATGAAATAAACCACTTGATTGTCATGCAAGACAAGCGAACCAGATATCGAATTTGCCACACTCAAACGGCCAATTTTTCGTGAGAAATGTGACGTTGTCTTACATGTGCCCTGTTTCAAAGCCTATCACACAGTGTCACAGTAATTTATGTATAAAAATAATCAATAAAACACACAATATTAAATATAAATTTAACTCTGCGTAATATTTTAATATTATATTATGATAGTGCATTATCCCACTGTACCATATGGGGCACACCTTATACCCAGCAAATGGTAAGTTAAATTTCTTTTTTAAATTTTTTTTGTACAATACAAATAGGACGAGTGTCCTTACTTCCAAATTTCATTGAAAAATTCAACAAAAAATTCCTCTGGGTTATTATTTCTCAAGTATCATAGTAAATAAAATTTTAAATATTGCAAGATTCTTCTAATTCCTAGCTCTGAATTTTCTGCTTACTCCCACTATGCATCTGTCTTTCTTTATAGTGCCGTCGTACACATCGCTTCCGATTTCTATATACATATAGTATGTACGTACATACGTGTTGGGTACATTTTGACATCTTAGACCCATCATTTGTTTATTTAATGATTCGATGGGTGCTAATACTTCAGAGGGTTTGATGACTTCGGCTTATCTAAAATCTGCCATTTCATCCTCGTGTATACCAGCCAGGTGGATATTAATTCACTGAAATTCTTCGCTTACTAACGATGATATTTGCAAGTTTAATAATTTAACGCAAATAAATTGAAAACACGATCTGAGAAAAGTCCGCTTGAAATTTGGTGTCTCTGGACATGCTATCCGTATCTCTCGATTTATAAATTTAAAAAAAAAATTAAATTAATCAAAAAATCATATTTTTAAATGCTGTCTTATGAATATTTAATCAATTGAACTTCAAATAAGATTACGCACGCATACTTTTCGCCATGTCTTCTGTTTTTGAAATGGTTATAGTGAACCAGCGAATGAAGGTGCTCTAATATCATATTATAAAAACATGTTTTTATCTGACAATCAAAAACTATTCATAAATGAAAGGATTTCTTGTTGTTTGACTTTTTGAGAACCTTTACCAAATAAACTAAATTTTTAAGGATATATTTATATATTTCTAGTGAATGAGTACATACATAAATAAAAAATGAGGAATCAAACCAATAGCCCACTGCCTAGGAGGAACATACTCATATGTATGTGTCAATGAGGTTATACCTTTGCATTGATTGTTATAACTAAACTTATCTGGATATAATAACAGCCGACCACTTAAGCGTGATCAAATCTTTTATAAATTTCTCTATTGGAATTTTTAAAAGCGTTGATATTTGGAGAAAATTTTTCCATTTCAGCAATAAAGTCATAGTAATGAACCTTATCGTGGCTCAGTCCTCTCAATTTTCATTAAATGGAAGCTAAATTTGTCTGTGGCTACCAGGACATACCTAAAGTGCATCAGATTAAGCTTGTATGTTAAAAATTAGGTGATCATTATCGATATATACATACATTAAATATAAATTTTTACTCTAGAAATTAGTTTCGAAATCTCCATTAACTTATACCTAAAATTTCTCTCTAGAACTACATAAGTACATATGTACATGGGAAATCTCAGAATTTAAAACTACATACTACGGCTAGGATACAACTATTTAAAGATTCAACAAAATGCAACGTTGTTTTGGACTATCATTCATTAGTTGAAAAGTAACAGGAATGTCTGCAAGAAAAACAAGACGCGCAAAGTAAAATAAAACGAGGAACATCATAAAATAGTACGTACTTTCCCAATTTATATAAACTCACATTAATCATTGATGAGAAGTGAGAAAACTGTCGAGCCTTCAATGAGTCCTTGTGAAGTACCAACATACTAAAGATAAACTAGACGGAAAAATCTGCTAATATGTACATCTATTGCATGAATCCATCCCCAATTTTCCATAAATACCTTTGATGTTGTCGACAATTAACGCGTATTCGTAGACAGACTATCCAATATATTTGCTTGCCTTAATTAATGGAAATATGTTTTTGGAAAAGCTAAAATCCTAATAGTTTACCATGTAGTTTAGTTCATTTATGTGTGATGACAATTTTCTATTTCATACAGCAGCAGAATTTTACTTAAAGTTTCAAAAACTTTGTTACTAAATAAGTTTGCAGAGCTTAAATAAAGAATTGAATTTCTTTTACCTGTTTGAGTTTAAGCCATATTTTTAAGACTTTCTGTACCCAGAAAAATATTAAGGAGGTAAACAGAAAGGTATCTAAGAGCTATAACTTGACCATCATACGCCAAATGAACCATCTAATACAACAGTACATATTTTTTGCCCCAAGTTATATTTTGTCTAGTTACATATAACAAAGTTCACATGCTCCGTGTAATATCACTTTCTAAAACCAATGTGGTTATTTGGAATGATATTCTTATCGCCACAACATTTATCTAGGCTGTCTATGTTGGAGAGCAGTGATATTGGATGAAATCACTTTACATATCTTGCGTTCTGTATTTCTGGTAAGATTTTGAAAAAATAATCTGACCCTGGGAAAATAACCATTACTAAAACAATGGTTTAATATAACCGTAAGTGAAAAATGTAATAAATGCCGACGTTTCAGCAGTACAAAATTAGAATCTGATCTGCACCATCCGACAGTTAATTGAGAACATTTACAACATTATTAGGAGAATATAAGATTTTCATTCTGATTTGATCTAAGGTGACGAAGAAAACCTTTAACCTACATTATCTTACATTACTTTTTGATAAGTAAACTATACTTATCATTAATAAATTAAAGATACAAATAATTGTCTTACGTTCCTTTATTTTGGGCTTTAAAATCTGACATACATAAAATCGTAATTCATCCATTTGCTGTAGGCTTACACTTACACATCGCTGCCGAATCGATTTTTTTCAAATACAGGAACGTAAATAGTGAATAAATACCTCATAATTCGATTAGTTTGAATAAAAACAAGAAATAAAAAGTCATTTTAGATAACAGCGAAAATTTCAAATAGGAATCAAATATCAGATATCATAGTAAGCTGCCAAACTTTATTTATTTTTAGTACAGTTTGCCATTTCATCATGGTAAAACTGATGCCATAACAATGATTTCGAATCGTGAAAAATTATAGAGCACATAATAGGCCATCCAAACGTGCTATTTATCGAATTATTGAAAAATTTCTCACTCAATTCACGCTATTGAGAACAGTGCGTTCGGATGAAAATACCGCGGATGTGGAAGATAGTGATGAAGAGGACACCAATTTATCGATTCTCGCAGTAATTTGGCTTTGTCTATTCAAATTCTAGAAAGGCTTAAAAGATCCAATTGGTGCAAAAGCTAAAGCCACATAACCAAGCCACGGGTGTTTAGTGATTGCGTTTTAAATCAACTTTAAGTTTCGCCAATTTTGTTCAGTGATGGCACATTTCTTTTTAAAAGGATACGAAAAGGAGAAGAGTTGCTCGCAGAATTTTAGCGAGGAAAGTCTCCAAGAATTTCACAAGACGCCATTGCATCCAGAAAAATGTAATATATTGTATGGCGCGGATTGTACGCCGGTGAATGAGGCCGGAGCGCAAGTTACTATCAATAGACACCGGTACAATGCGATGATCAACGATTATTTGTTACCAAATCAATGTTGAAAAACTGTGGTTCCAGCAAGATGGTGCCCCACCCCATACTACCAACGAGCACATTGCTTTACCGAAAACACGATTTGAAAATAGAGTCATTTCAAAAAATTATCCCGTCAATTGGCCACCAAGATGATGCTATTTGAAGAAATTGGATTATTTTGTGTGGGACTACGTCAAGTCAGCCACACGTGCAAGTAGACAGTTGCAAGTTGAAAATATTAAACATACCATATTATCTTCGAAAATTTGGAAAAATTTCCAAAACCAGCTGCAAGTAACTTGAGTGGTCAAATCAGACGTTTCGGGGTTCAATACCAGCCTCACCCGTAAGACACTCTATTTTTCAGGCAAGTAAAATCTCGTGAGATGAATGATAGCCTAGAAATTTTCCCATTTTCCTAAAAACTTAACACGTGCTCAGGCAATTTAAGTGTAGTCATACCCACTAGAGTGTTATGTTGTTTATTTAAAAAAAATGTCGTCGAAGCAGAGATTCTAGCTACAATTGCGGTTATCCGCAAATTGAAAAAATTACAAATTAAATGTCAAAAGGGGAGAAAAATAGTTAAGAAAATATTGCGTGAAACTTCTTCACAATAACAAAAAGGTCTGATTGAGGCGCATTTGGTCAACGATTTGTTCGGGAAGACGCCGAGAGGGATATTAAGAATTTTTGGCATTGCAGCTCATATCCCATAAAAGGGCATGGGAACGATAAAACCGAATTAATTTTATTATCTGTGCGTTTGTCAATTTAGAATCCATTTTGGTTGTATTTTTTCAAAACTACTTAATTCTTTTTATTTTTACCACACTAGACAACTGAATATTTTTTTTAGTATAAACCAGAAATGATTGGGCTGTTGGGCAAGACATTATGCCCAAAACTATTTTTAAATTTTAAATGGTATGAAACAACCTTTTTAAATTTAATAAATTGTTATTAAATGATTTTTTTGTGGTTTTGTTGTTTTGAATAAAGAAAATAAATTTTGAATAATTAACCCTATTATTACATTTTATGATAATTTGGATCTTTGCAATTAACTTAGTCACTTCTGGAAAACTATATTTGTCAAAGGGATACCGTTTGCGGCAACGCAAAGATTGGCCCTCTCTGGATATACTGCATTAATTTTTAAAGAGTATTTTGTGATTTTAGATTCTTCGAGGGACTCTTGCTTTATAAATAACCCAAAAAGAATTATCAGGCAGAGTCAAATCAGGATATCATAGTGACCAATTGAAATCAGCAATTCTTTAGATCGATTCTGTTACATCATCTTCAATAAATTGGCTGTTACACCACAATATTGGTTGCGCTTTTAGTTTAGTTTAGCTTATTAGTTCAAAAACGCTGTACATTAAGTTAAACTTATAATTAGTACGGGATATAAAATAATATAACATTTAAAGAAAAGAATGCTTATTTAAAATTAAAGAGAACAATAAGAAAATACATAAATAAAAGAAAACAAAATTTTGATTTAAAAAAAAATTGAGCGCAACCAAAGAAGAGAGAAAACAAAAAGGACTTATTAAAACAAGAAGTTAAATCAGCTCAAACTGGAGAGGTATTCGAAACAAGCTGTTGGGAATTTACGGCGTTCGATTAAGGACTTCACACGAATGGGTAGACCATTCCAGATCTTGACAGCATAAATGAAAAATTGCGTGCGTGATGATAAGCAGGTGAATGTAGCAGGACGAAAGACTATGTAGCGATTTGATGAATATAAATGAATTTTGTTAAACAGGTGGATAGGTTCCTTCAGATGAATAGTTTTGAGGAGCAAAGCACAACAACGATATTTTAAAAAAGTTTCTAAGTTACATCCAAGGAGTTGACGAGCTTCAGATGAAATATGATCAGGTCTACGAACATTGAAAACATACCGCTTAATAGAGTTGAAAGCAACTTTTAGTTTTGAAACAGTTCACAGCCACATGATATTATGGGTATTATTAGTGCCTTTACCAATTTTGTTGTTTGACTTGAGTAGATGAAATTGTTTTTGTAATGGATAATCCACGTAGAGATGCATATATTTTATTGATTATAGAATTTATGTGAACATCCCAAGTTAACTTATTGTTAAAGGTTATTCCAAGGTATTTTACCTCAACTTGGGAGGAATTTAAAAGTATAGGGCGGAAATCAGGGATATACTGTTGATGTTTGGATATTGGTATGGCTGTAGTTTTGTCAGGATTCAGCTTTAAGCCATTGCATGTTGACCACTCGATAATAGACCATAGATCGTCGTTTATTTTTGCAACTGCATCTTCAGTCATGCCAATAGGGAAGCTAAAGTACAATTGAACATCGTCAGCATATATATGATATTAACAATGCAATAAAATGGAGGGTAGATCATTTATAAAAAGAGAGAACAATATCGGACCAAGAATAAATCCTTGGGGAACACCACGATTAACAGGAAGAAACGAAGGCAGTTCACTATTACATGAAACAGCTTGCAAGTGATTAGTCATATATGAATAAATTAATTTGTTAAATGTGTCAGAGAAGTTAAACTATGTGTCAGAGAATATTGGGATTTGCACAGTCAAATTCTTTAGAAAAGTCAAGTAACGTTATCACAGTTATATAATCAGCGTCTATTGCTTGCCTTACATTGTCAGAAACTTTAAGTAAAGCTGATGTACAGCTATGTCCGCACCGGAACCCTGACTGCAGAGCATTAAGAAGCTGTTTGTCTTTAATAAACTCTTTTATTTGGTGGTTTACAATCGATTCAAAAGCTTTGTATAAAAAAGGGAGGGTAGCTCTAGGTCGGTATTCAGATTTTGTACCTTTTTTAAGAATCGGTATGATTTTAGACTTTTTCCAGGCTAACGGGTAGGTAGATGTCATAATAATTTCTGTTGAAAGCAGAAATTCTCCATGCCTGATAGGGCAGTTTTTGCGAAAATGGAAATTTTGTGAAATCTTTACGTTTTCAGGTGTCTATAATGCTTTTATGCAATTTTTAAAAAAATGACTGTATGTGTGTGTATATGCCCATAGGTGCCAATTTTTTTTGGGCGCCGATAGCTCGCGAACGCATAGCGATATCGATTTGAATTTTTTTTAGATGATGCGCTTTCATTCCTAATCACGGTCTTTAGATTTTAACCAAAATTCAAAATTAGAAAAGAACATACACAAAATATTATTAATTTTTCCTTGAAAATAGAGGAGTTTATCGAAATTTTTAGAGTATTAGTCGAAAAGTATTAATATAACACACATTAGACGAAAGTTTAAGAAAAACCGCGCCAGAATTATCTGAGTTATTTAAGGAATAGCAACAATTTTAGAACTGTCAATACAGTAGATACTAACGACGTTTTTGTTAATACAAGGAGTCCTACATCTGACCGATCGAATTTTTATGGTTAATAGGTTTCCTAAATTCTTATAAGATATGAAATATCGAAAACCATTGGAGAATACTAAAAGTTCTATTTATCAGAAAGTTATTGGCATGACGAATCGGTCGCACCCATTTCGGTTGGTCGTCCAATTCAAATGCTAACAAACTGCGTATCAATACCCTATATTTCACTCCGTTGACGGAAGTCGTCTCACCATTACCGTCTTCGAAAAAGTAAGAGCCAATGACGCTTTCTGGCGCATCAACAATTATTTTTCAGTTTTGATTGCCAATATTTTGCATATTTGTGCTTCCACACAGCGAGAAATGAGCTTCATCGATCAAAATCAGTTTCACTAGCAAGGATGTTTTGCATGTTTCGGGCATATTGAAAAGGATGCAGCTCATTAAGCAGCAATTGCAAGTAGTATGGGAAATTTTGCGAATCAGCCTTTAAAATCTTCCACATAGTCGATGTTGTGGCGACGTTGTGGGGTGGCCGTGGTGTAGTGGTGCTAGCAATAGCTTTTCTGAGTACATAAAATTTTAATGAGGTCTTATACAATAGGGCGAACCTAATAAGAGTGGACAATTTCGCCATTAAGTTGACTCGAAGGCACATTGCAAGAGCAATGCCCTCATCGAACAACCTGATCTCAGGGGCTTACTACCCTAATTATATGTATCACGAGCAAGCTCGCCTTGGCGGTTTATTCCTCCAGAAGCGTTCCTCTATCCAGATAGTAAAGGTCTGATCCAGGACAGATTGGCGGTGCCGCTAATCTTCCACGTCGCTCGAACAGCTGCGACTCAACTACGACAGAGACGTCGCACATGACAGTGCGGAGCGTCTCCAGTTCAGTAGGGCGGTAGGGAGTCGCGACAGGAGGGATGTTGCTCAACAGCACCAGCAATTTTGGTGGCTTGATGAGGGCGAGGATGCTTAGTCGCCGAACTCCTCCAGTGAGAGGTAGCTTCATGTGAAGCAGAGTGGGCCAGCCTAATTATTTTTGCTTTAGCCATGGCCGGCTTATATAGTTTTAGGTAGGTTTAAGAAAGATTTTAAGAAAAAAAATATATAAAAACAAAAGAAATAAATAAAAATAAAAAATGATAAAAAAAATAAATATATATATATATACATATGTGTATATGCATATATGTATATATGAAGTGTGTATGTATTGTGTATTGTATATATGTGTGTATGAACGTAGGTTAAGTAGGTTAAGATTTATTTTTTGGGTAGTCTGTAAGTTTAATTTAAAAAAAATGTCCATATACTAAGTTTTTGCTTAAAATTTATTTTCTTAGTTTTAGTTGTAATGTAAAAATAAAATTAAATATAGACTGTAAGATCCGTCGAAAGACTTAGTTTAAGTGTTAGGTTTAACTTAGAGTGCCCGCATGGGGCCAGTATGTTAGAATAAGACTATTTGTAAGTTAATTAAGCTAATTTTTAAGCATTTTTTTGACTAGCATTTAAGAGTAAATTAAGTAAAATAAATAAAAATGGATTTAAACTGAAACTGAACTAGCAATCGCTTCTCGCTCGGAGGGTCAAGGTTCGAATCCTAGCCACAGCAAGTTTTCATTTGTGTAGTTGGAACTCAGTCAGAAAAATCTGCGTGTGAAGGCATAACACTGACATGTAGATTTGGCTGTTGTAGGGTTTTCAAGCACAAAACAACCGTTAAAATTCACAACCTGAATCATTCCGAGTGAAGAAATTCTCTCCGTCCTATTCGGACTCCCAGCCCTGGAGAGTCAATATCGAAACCAAACACACCTGAGTTTCGAACCACTACATCACAACAATGCTTTCCTTTCTCCTCCTTCTATCTTTCCGCCCGCGCCGAGGCAAGAGTAAAATGGTATAAAATGGCGGGCGTAAATTATAAAAAAAAATAAAAAATTAATGTAAGCCACACTGCTGAGCGATATGAAGTTGCTGAATATTGATCAATATCGGCTTTTACTGCATCAATGATCTTATTACTTCGGGGTTTAAGCTTTGGCTTCGGTGTTGCCACACTACCACTTTCATTAAATTTAATCACTAAACATATTATATAATTGTTTTAGCTGCGGCACTGCTAGTTCGCTAAAATCTGGTTCTATATACACATTGCGTAAACAAAATATTTAGAAAACTGCTCTTTAGAATAAAATTGAATAGTGCCGGCATCCTCCACGAAGGACCTAATTAGTGGCATTCAAGGGAAGAACGCTGTTAGTTCTGAAACTCAATAACAAAATAGAGCAGTTTGATCATATCGGGAAAATCAAAGCAGTCGATTTTAATCCTGGTTAACAAATAAACATTACATTCAATTGGACTGTTCGTAGGGAAAAAATTGGTGTGAGATTGGGGCAAATTGTTGTAATTTTTTTTCAATTTTGATGCGATATAAAAAAATTAGAGCTACACCAGAAAGGCGAGGCGTTTTGCGAATAACGTAATGCAATCAATGCCTTTAGAATATCGTTTTGAATTAATTTTTTTTTTTAATGGATGAATAGCCTATAAGAAATCATATCCCATAAGTTGGTTTAAACGCGATATATTAATGATAAATTTTCCTAAATTTCGAAATCAACAAATCTTATTTTGCCGAGGTCATCGCATATATGGGAATATTATTGAAAACAGAAAATAATTAGATGGAACCAAAGACACTCACTTCACTTACTAGAGTGGACTGCGTACATCTCAAATACTAAGTTGAGAATCACCAAATTTGAGTCTTTAAGAACCTGAAGGTTTTAGAATAAGTGAACAAATATAGGAAAGGAAGCGAAACTCCAGAATTAAAATTTGAGAAACATTTGTATCTCATGACTTTCAGTCACTCCTAGTTAACATATAAACAAAGTCATCTTCAACGCTCTGACATCCGGGTACATATTTTCAACATAAGCAAACAAAATTGTCTGTGGTCTTGGAAAATCTACCAAAAGCATTTAAGTATTCGGATTAAAATTTGAGCTGAAAAAATGTTAATGATAGTGAAAAGTGGACGGGATAGAGAAAGGGTAACAAAATGCTTTGAATGAGAAAGACTTGTTATATAAAAAATAAAACAAAAAAAAATTGTATTTAATATACTCGTATATTTACTATATATTGATGTGCAAGACAGATTAAGTTGTAACATATCATTGAGGTGTATTATATACGTACAATTTCAGCAGCCAAAATTGCCCATTAAGATTATGGCTAATTAGTATGTTGGAATTGTTCCTTTTGTGATTTATGAAGCATGCTGCATGCCAAAAACTGATAGAAGAATTCCAAAAAAGCACAAAAAATGCAATACGGAAACCGAGAACATTAAGGCATTTTTCTCTTTTGAAGCCATTAAGTGCACCTGCGGACTCGGCGCAGTTGTAGGTTACAGGACTTTGCACATATGGATAGGAAAGGCTTGCATTTGAACTTAAATTTTTTGGGAATACCAGCCTTATCCACGAGAAAACCAATATATAAGTTCCGAATGTTTTTAGATTTCGTTTACTTCATAAAGCGTATTTTTTTGAGCTATATAAACGTCTTGAGCATTAGAAACAACGACAGCAATTATAGGGAGGTGTTTTTTTATTGAGGTATACAAATCCAATAAGAAATAAAACACGAGAGGCTAATGCTATGATATTAGCTTTACTTAATATACAATTGTATGCCATTAGTTTTTAAATATGATATGGGGCATATGCGCGCCACAGCTAGCTCGGATGAAGCGCAATCGTTAAGTCCAATTTTCGACTTTGACAACTTTATCGAGGAACTTGGGCCGTATATCAGCAATAACAAGGCGAATGTTGACTTCCAAATCGTTCAACGTCTCGGGTTTATCGGCATAGACTAGCGCCTTCACATACCCCCAAAGAAAGTAATCTAAAAGTGTGGGAGCACATGATCATGGAGGCGAAATTATGCGAGCGGCATCTCCATCTTGTTGAAATCAAAGCTCTGTCACGTCAATGCCATTCAACTAAGGAACAACGAAGTCAAAAATCATGTTTCTATAGCGCTCTCCATTAACGGTAACATTCTGGCCGGTGTCGTCCTTAAAGAAATATGGGCCGATGATTCCACAAGCCCATAAAGCACACCAAGCAGAGAAATTTAATGGTTGTAAGGGCGTCTCGACAAAGGCTTCTGGGTTTTCTCCCCTCCAAACTTGGCAATTTTGCTTACATATCCATTTAACCAATAATGGGACTCGTCGGAGAACAAAATTTTGCGTTGGAAATGAGGATCAAGTTGAATCTTGTGTCGGCCGGTTCACCGAACTTAGACGTGTAAGTATAGTGGTCACGCGGTTTCAACTCTCACACAATCTGGATTTTATAAGCTTTTAAGCCAAGATTTTTCCGTAAAATCGACTACAAAGTAGATGGGCATAGCTCCAGTTGCTTTGCACGATGGCGAATCGACACATTCGGATTCTCCTGAATACTGCGCTCCACAACGGCCATAACTTGTGCTATTTGCACTGTTTGTCGTCTTTGGGGATGCGTATTATTCACTAGAGTGTACGGGGTGCGAAAGCGATTCATCGTGTTCCGAATAACTTGTTCAGATTGACGATTATGTCGACCGTAAAATGGACGTGGCGTACGATAAGTTTGGCGAACTGCACCCTGTTGCCAGTTTAGAAACCAAACCTCTAAAAAAAAAACACCCTTTTAAAATTTAATTCATGTCATTATTTTTGAACATAACTTCATCCTGTCGGTCCAATTTTGTTTGTTGCTTTTTATTTGTGACACTGAATGTTGGTTTCCATTTTCTGAATAATTTACGGTTTATTAGCATACCTAAAGAATCAACAATACCCCTCAAGAAGTCACCACTTTCCAAGTTCAGTTATTTGGTACGTCTCCCGATATTATGTTGCCATAGAAACGAGTTCTCAGTAAGTCAATGGTTTCACGGGCAGTGTGGCACTAAGCACCATCCTTCTGAAACCACATATTGACCGGATCAATTTCGTCTATGTTGTCGAAGAAATAATCACTGACCGCTGTCCGCTGTAATTTACTGTAACGTGAGCACCGGCATTATTTTTGAAAAATCAGCATGCACTTTTTTGGCTTGGGTTTAATTGTATTAGTATTTTCTGGATGTCCCTCACTACAGAAACGCAAAATTTTTATTCAGGATCACAAACCCATTGAGCCAAAAGTGAGCCTCTTAACTAAACATAATTGTTTGATAGACATACGGATCGACTTCAAGCAGTTCAAGGGTTCAATCCCTGAACTTCCATATGTTCAAAGGCATATTCCAAAATACAATAAAACTACTACAATATATTCTTTGAAACATTATAAAATACAGAATTTTATCTGTGTTCGGTTGGTGTTTATATTTAAGTTACAAATGTTTCACTGGTTATGTTGCTATCACGAAAAGTGATATTGACATTTATGATAATTTCGACGGTTTTTTTTGCTCTCAACTGTAATATTCACAATTATTAATATTTTTATTGACACATTTGAATTGAAATTAACATATCTTCAACACCATGATTTCGTGCTGTGATTTTCTGTACCAGCTGGATCTTATAGGGGTGTAGGATGAGATCTTTTGCTACAATTTTCCACATAGCAGCTGAATTGAAATTTACACTGTAAGCAGAAAGAATTGGAGATAAAAAGAAGAGAGCAGGAGGCAAGAAGTTGACAAAAGTCAAGGAAAATACCGTGGCAGGCAAAACAATGGGCCAGCCATGTTTTAGTTGCAAGATAAAATGTTGTAGTGCTGGAAGTGAGGATGTATTTACAAAGGTTTCTAAGGCGTATAATGAGCTGGAAAACAAAGAATGCATACTTGAGTGAATTGATAGGATAAAATACAGTTCAAAGGCGTCGATATACGAGCGGAAATGAGCTGAAGAAATATCATAAAAACAGTTTTATACGAGGTTTAAATTTTGAAGTGTGTAAAAAAGCAAGACTCGCAAGCAGAAAGAGTCTTAAGTTTTTTAACTAAGAATAATAATACCCTCTGACATGAAAGGTCGTTACGTCAACAGGGTTAACAAGATTCCAGAGAAAGTTGTCTAAAATTTTGAAAAGCACATAAAAAGCTTACCAAAACAATCTTCAGGGTCCTGTCAAAATAAAGAATCGAAGTACTTGTCTTCTTCAATGTCAGTTTGAGCCTGATCTTTTTACATTGATGAGTGAGCAAAATACAGTTCTAGCACAAAGACAAAAGTTAAATACGATTTTTGATTTTATTTCTTGTCACGTTTCGATTTTCCTTTTAGATCACCTAGATCAGATACTTGCCAGATGTGCGATAGACAATTGGTTATAAGGAAGAACAACGTGCGCTCCAGGGTATGAAAGAACTTCACGAAAAAAAGGCATAGTATTACGCTTGATAAGGTGAGGAAATTATTCAAAATCTCGAAATTACGGCTCATTTGTAAATACGCAACGTGAGTGTGAGTACACTCGTTTGGATCTTAAGCCACCAACAAGACAGAGATTAGTACGAAATGAAGGAAACATAGCCGCCGCAGCAGCCAGTCTCGAAGAAGACCCAAAAATGTAAATTCGGCGTCGATCAGCTGAATTGGACATTGATAGAGAGTCAACCCGGCTTGATTTGCGGTTGGATTTGGGCCTACATTGGTAAGAGATTGTGCTGCCGTAAGAATTGATTTCAGACGAAAATACGCGGCGCTACATGCTATGCAAGCGACGCAACGCTCGAAATTGTGAAGGATAAATTTGGCGACTGAGTCATCTCACGGCGAGAGTTCATCAACTTACCGCCGCGACCATGCGATTTGACACAATACGATTATTTTCTCTAGGACTACGTCAAGTCCTTAGACTACGCTAACAAGCCAACAACTTTGGACGAACTTGAGGCCAACATTCGACACGCTATTGCCGGAATAACGCCGCACATATTGGACCAAGTCATCAATAATTGGACCGACCGCTTGAAGCATTGCCAGCTAAGTCGAGGCAGCCATTTGAGTGATGTGCTATTCCATACATAATGGCATGAACGTAGTTTCAAAATTAAGCCATAATCATTTTTATATCTTACACCGTTGTTGTTTTATTTAAATTTTTTTTCTTATCGTTCTTATGGGGTCACCCTTTAGTATCAAAAAAAGCCACATGCACGAATACATATACTATGGGACAATTAGGAAAAGATCCAAATAAGTCATCGGCTTTTTGCAACATTTTATTAAAATCTATAAAGTTATGCTTATTTACCAAAAACAACGCTCTCGCCTAAAATTTGTATGCAAAATAAGCCTTATTGAGCGTCACTTGCCAGAATCGGGACATAGTTTTTTACCATGCCACCGCTCGTTTGGTGCGATTGAAAAACAAAAACGAGTAGTAAGATGCCTTTATCTGCCAAAAGATTGGGAAAATCTTCCAAAAATATTAACGTGATATCGGTAAGCAAGCTGGATATACTAGATTACAAAACTAGTTTGACTCCATGTTGGAGAAAAAAAAACCCTGTGATCAACAAAGAGAGAATCAAATGGACCATTTTAAAGTATCAAAGATTTCATATTAAAAAGAAAGCAAATATTGAAGCAATAACAAACCAACTATGACTATTTTAAATCAATAATACTCGCGTTGTATCCGCAAAATCTTTCCCTCAACGCTAAATAATTTTAGGATGTGATTACTTTGACAAAGAAGTAAGTTCCTCAATAATTTTGCGTCCCGTCAGCATGTGGAAGAAGCTGAAAATTCGGACTAGGAAGATGAAGATGTAGGAACAAGAGAAGTCCAAAGCCAAAAATATTTTTTTTTTATTTAATAACTAATTTTTGAAATGTTTTCAAACCAAAAATATGTGTTTTTATGTTTTATTTAGAAAATGAATTCATAATTTGCAAACATTTGGCTTTCCTATTTTTCAGTTATTTTTTTTAGTTTTCTCAACGTTTAAAAACGTGATGTTATCTGGTTATTGCACTGGATCCAAGGAAAGGGTTCTAAAGGTACTTACACATATAGTATGTCAACGTAGTCTGTATTGAAAACTAAGCAAGAAGAGTAAAAAAATAAATAAAACTAGTGTGGTGAAGTTGATTGGCATCAACTTTAGAGCAGTTTATGTTGCAACCGACATTGAGAAAAAATTTTATTTTTTTTTGAATATATAGTATAACAAGTTGTATTGGAAAAACTAATAAAGTAATCAAATTAGGCAAATAAAATATTATATTCGTCGACACGTATATAAATACAAAAGATGAGAGCAATTCTTTGGTCTTAAAATATATGGAACTGATGGCCCCAAAAGGTCTAACTCATGTGATCTAGCAACCTACTCGTGTGGTCATGAAAAAAGTACGTCTACACAGATTGATCATATTTAGGTTTACAAGACTGAATATATTGAAACGGAGCTTGCCGATCACTACGCGTTTTATTCGCAACAGAAAGTCCAAACAATCACTATTTGACAAACGAATTGAGTGTTGAGCATGTTAACTGACAAAAAGTTGATGAACTCATTGAGCAAATTAATTGGGGAAGCATAATAAAATAAAGTAATATGGAGAACATGTAAAAAAATATTGACAATTTATACGAGTTGCAACATAAAAAGATAAACAAAACACAAGACCAAAAACCGTGATTACAATTTATTGTAAATGTCAGTATGGAACGGTTTGTGGAGCAGTTCTCCAACAAATTTTCAGCAGTCAATATTAGAACGTCAAACTACGACAAACTGCAATTACAGCAGAATGTTTATCTTCAACAAACCACCGAAGAAGAAATATTTCAAGTATTATCTTGATGGGACACCAAGAAGAGACCTGGAGTAAACACAATAAGACCAATAAATCCTAAATTAAATGACCCCCCCACTTGTTCCAGCTATACTCGTACAAACAACGTCAAATAGCAGTAAAATATAACGCTATGTACCACGATTAATGAAGACATCGATCATTCGGCCGATCTTCAAGGCTGTTGTAGAAAACAATACGGCCAATTTCAATTTTATCAGCCATTGAAGTCATTATGTTGGAAATATGGCATTTAAAAAAATAAAAATAAACTATTTGGACAGCTCAAATATATGTAGTCAATTCAGGCCTAAATAAAAACCACCATGTTCTGGTACAGCTCATTGATTTTAGTAAAACCCTTCGACACTCTAATTTAAGGAAAACTTTCAAAATTTTAAAGAATCGGTGTGAGAGGAGTAATATTAAATCGACTAAGAAGTTATCTTACCGATCGAAATTCTATGGTTAGGGGACCAACAAAGATGAGCCAAGAAAAAACAATCATACAGATGTTCCACAAGGCTTGAAGTTGGGAATAATTCTATAGTGCATGAATGTGCGAATTACATGAAAATCGTAAGGATTCGAGTAAGGATCGAGCAAGGATTTATACTCGGACGTGGAAATTTTACAGATGGAGTTCGACGCTGTCTCGAAAATTGTCATGATAAGGGACTTGCTATACTAGTAAATGCTGCGAAAGCCAATCAATGCGGAGAAATCAAAATTTAACACCAAAGCGAATATTGCCCATTGCCAGTCAACAACAAAGCCGTATAAGTTGTCCAGCGGATGATGTACTCATATCTTAGAGTAACAATCGATGAAAAATTCAATGTCCTGCGCCTACAAATTAAAAGCAAACTATTTGCGATGGTGTATCTAAGAAAATACTACATTTTCGACGTGCAGAAGCAGATATATTACTCATTTGCAAAATCGCGTATAAGATATTGAATTTTGGCCTATTGGATCGCGGCAAAAACTCATTTGGACAACATTTCTCACTTAGAACATCGTCTACCTAGAATGCTTAGACATTTAAGTCATCTTTTAAAGTTTTAGACATGTGTGTAATTTTCCAGATGACATCGCTTATACACGAGTATATGAATGACCATAGAATTCTGCTGCCTATTCGACACAATCAAAACACAAGAACACGAGCCCAGGCGATAATAGAGTTTCCAGAATTTTAAAATGTGTTGGAAACGAAAACTACGTTATGTTATTTCAACGACATTAAATAAAGTCCTTCAAAACTTGAAAAACATTCAAAATTTCTAAAGAAGAAAAAAGTACATCCACAAGATAATTTTTGCTTGAATTATAAAGTGTAATATAAAAAGTTCGTTAGGTAAGTCCATTCGATTGAATTTATATATGCTTTTGCGTAAGCTCCTTTATCTAATTATAAGTCACATTTTAATTGAAATAACTGCAGATAAGCAACTTGATTTGCGGGTATTTATTGTAGCTGTATGAATTTTGAAATAAAAATCTTATAAATGGGAAAAAAAAAATTGTAGGCCAAAAGTTCACATAGCCAGGAAATTATGATCTCTTTCTGGATTGCAAATTCAAATCGAAAAACCTCGACATGACAAGTTTGATATTTATTTATTCACTTGCTATTTATTTTTTACAAACGGTTGCCAGTGAGTTCGTCGGGAATATGTCTCAAGACACACGACTAACTTTCAAATATTTTTCCTTTTTTCTGTTAACAAACGAACTATTTCCGAGCTAAAAAGTTGGCAAAAGTCACGTCCCATAAAACACTCTGCTTTCCAGCAAAGGTTCCATCAAAACTCGATTAAAGGCCGCCCGAGTTGAACGTTGACAAACAAACAGGCAGACATAAATCTCAAAAATAGTTTTACGAAAGCATTGATATCGTATCAACAAAAATATATACGAGTATATTTATAAATGGTTATTAATTCGTTGTCACGGATAAACGGCTCAATTTTATTAACATGCGCACATTAGCTGATTTATGTAATGATTATGATGAGCTACAATATAATAACGATTATTTTGTAAAAATTGCAATTTAAAAAAAAAAAGAATTTCCTTAATTTTCATGTATGATGAACGACACAAAAATAATCAATTTATGCTAATTGATTTATATCGATACTCACAACTCGCTGTCAATTAAATTATTCGAATCGAAAACATTTTATTAGTTTTGATCTTCATTACTAAAAAAAATTTTAATTATTTATTAAATAAAAACACAAAAAAAAAAATTAATTGTAAAGCAATAATTGAATATTGAGTCACAGCGGCAGTAGTAACTCTTTTTTATTCGTAATTTTCAAGCTCAATGAAGGATATACAATAAAATCGGTGAAACAAAATAAATCATAAACTTATACGACATTCCTCCAATGTCATAAATAAGATGAAACAAAAATACAAAAAAAAAAAAAACGGACCAAAATCAGCCTTGAGCATTCAACTGGAAACGCAGTTACATGGAATGTGGTTGAAAGTAAAGAAAATTTGTTTCAAAGTCGAGCAGATGCTCTTCTACTTTGACGTCAGTCAATATCGAACAGATTGTACTGACATTTTCTCCATTTCAAATTTATTGAAATGTTCTATTATAAAATTTTAAATTTATTTTTATTTATAGATACGAATATTTTGTGGATGGAACATACCTAACAGCATCAACAATAAGAGATGTGTAATATATATTAATCCAAAACGTAATCCATAAGGAGGTGAATTGAATGTATTAAAGATTTTCACAATTATGTTACTTTTCAATAACATTTAATATATTTTGTTTATTTTAATTGATTTGACGTTAGAAATTTTCATCAAATTAAATTGACTTAATCACTTTGAATATGTACATATACTCGTATGCACACACGTGTACATTCCATTATCCGGATTATAAAAGCGAGCTCACAAAATTATAAATAGACTGACGACGTGATGACGGTTTTTTTTTTGATATTTTTCTTTTTTTTTTTTAAATTTATAATTGGAGTTTATTAAGTCACGTTAAAAACGTATCAATTTTTTTTCGACCCACAAAAAAGTTACACACGAACGGAGCTTTCGAATTTACATTTTCGAATAATTTTTGTAGGCTTTATTCTACCCGCTTAATAAAAAATCGAATTTTAACAATTTCATGCAACACCAACTCAATTGGAGGTCATTCGATGGATTATTGAAGATTTCAAATCTTTTGCGGTCCAAAAAAATGATTTTTTTTTCTGAGATTGAGTAATATGAACGCAACGCACGCACGAACAGAAGCTGGAATACTAAATGTCCTACCGCAAGGACTTTTCAATAAAAACTAGCATCTGCGGAAAATTACACGTATCGGTGTGGAAAGCTTTGGATTGGTGGAAAATGGAGCTTTGTATCTCTTCTTCACCCTCTTAGGGGCGCAATTTCCAGGAAGAGTTTTATGAAGAGAAATATTTCTTGGAGCTTTCAGTCTCATCTAGAGAAATAGAAATTTAACAGATTTCGGCCATTTGTTGGTTCATCTTGAACTTGAAGGTATGCTGCGACTTTTTTTTCCAGTTTTTTTGTTTTGTAAATGCCTGTAGGACTATAATTCTAGAGTTCGACAGGAAGTTCATGCACTTTGGTCGACGAATGAGAGATATTGTATACACTTTTGGGAAAATTGTTCTAGAGGGTGTACTTACATTCGGTTACTCTTACTCTTATTTCGGATTTTGTTTTAGAAACTTTGGAGAAGTCACAATTTGATTTGTTCTTTTAGAGAAATAGATATCTGGACGGTTTAGATTTTCAACACTTCATTCAAGCGTTCTTTAAGTGTTCTAATGCGATGTTTTAAACTTTATTCGATGCAGTAGTTTGTTTGTATTTTTTTTTTTTTGCACAGAAAGCGTTACACAAGATACAGTGTTGGTGATGGCAAAATGGTATTTCACTTTATCCAATTAGTACCGGATTGAGATGACGAATTCCCGCAACAAGCTCGTAAAAAATGATCCAATTGTCTGTCTATAATAACATTCAAACCACAACTCTCGATAAGTATGAGTTGGTTTTACTCGCATGTTGCATGTGAGTTCTGAACTGGCTGTCGAGTACGATTGATATCATAAATTAACCCATTTAAATGTGGTCTCATTGTTATGGGCAATCATTTGGGAATTGAATATGCCATACTTTGCACAATTCACCACATACTCGTATGTACACAGATAACACTTCAAAAACTCTGAACTTTGGTGAGAATTATTTTTATTTGAAATTGTGGATGTGTTTTTATCTGGTGTAGCGGTCTACTCTGATTTGAAAATTTGACAAATGCCAGAAGCCGAGTCCGCGATTATTGAGAAATTTTAGTTGAAATATTTAAATGTGAAGCTATAGAGGTATTGGCTCTCATATTATTAGCAAGGTTTTGTTGTCAGGTGGTTAGGGAAATCATTCAATTTCCAATGACCAACATTTCTAAATTTTAATTAATAATGTGATTTTCATCAGCATTTTTGACATATTCTTTTATTAGTTACGAACAGTAGACCTGTAGTCCTGAAAAGTAAATAAGCAACTGATTGCAGCAACACACTACAAGTTGGCTTCTACTTGAGGGTGACACAAAAAACTTTCAGGCCGAAACGTATATAGTGTGTTCAACAAAAACGTGCATCTAAAAACACAAAAAAAATTGCCAGAATTTTGTTAAAGTATAATTCAAACCGAATTACATGTATTAGTAGGGAGTCCAATCACCATCATTATTTATAATTGCTTGGTAACGTCTAGTGCAATGTTCGCTTAATTTTTACACAAACTATAATCTTAGGCCTTTTCAAATTTGCTTTGAATCCTTTAATCCTATGCTTCATTGAAGACCATGCATTTTCTATTGTATTCGCATAAGGAGTTTGAAACGGCCAATCTAACGTCTGTATACAATTCCAACGCGTGCAGAGGTGACACCGATATTTTGGGTCATCATCATCTTACAAAATCCAGTCGTAATTGTTTGGTCTATGCAGAGATTCGGCAGAACTTAGCGAACGTTTTTGGCATAATTTTACCATGAATTGTGCATGATAATTTCCGAATCCTTTGGCTGGGAAGCATCCATCCATAAACATTAACTTTTGCTGGATGTTTTACGGTGCGTTGCAGAAACTATTCATCTTTTTTTTTATTCAGGCTTTCCTCAAACAATTATAAATGAAAAAAGATGAATTATTTATAAATATGAAGTTGCTCCAATCCCGGTCTAAATTCTGAGTTGCCCGACTTAGCCTCTTTTCAATATGTTTTTGGGTCAGTAGCAGTTTAGGCTTGCTACTCCTGTTTTTGATGTCAGATTCTTCCATTGTATTGTGTTGATTGACACTTTAATTCCTTTTCTAGACAATTTTTCTTTTGCGCTCCTCAGAATAATTGTGGGATTTTTACGGAATAATTCACAAATTACTTTATTGTCATAACTGGAGGTGGTTGCTTTGATCCCTCTATCTGACCCATCGTCGACTTTACCGCATTACTTATACCTCTTTATCCATTTTCTCACAAATGCCTTTGGTGTTTTTAAATACTTTGGTGCCGACTTTATACTCATTTGCGGCTGTTTTGGGTTAGTTACTAAGAAAACACTTTCGAAATTCTTTATAAAAGCCGCTCTGATTTTGTATTATGTTATGCTGCCAGAGTATGGAAATATACTGTGAAAATGAAACAATGCGCTATAATTTGGCTACAGACGTGTGTGTGTTCGTAAACTAAAAGAAATAATTTAACACACGTTTTCGTTGACCATACTGTGTTTATATACTAACCAACCACGGTTCCTAAAGCCCGTCTACACAAGGGGAACCTAAAATTGGAAATGTCTTGGGTACAAAACAAACAAGGATATCTTCATCCGCCTTTGATAACATCCATACTTCTGCTCCATGCATAAGCTAGAACTGCGATTATAAGGGAGTTGCAAAGAGACTCCTTAGTGTTTTTCGACACAACTTATTGCTCAGTAGCTTTTATTTGAATAATTTGAATTTGATCAGAGTAAACAAGTGAGGCCCTAAATATAATACATTGGAGTTAAAGCATATTGCGACGTTCTCTAAAGTTAGTTGATATTATGTGCCCCTTTTTGTTGATAATATATATTGTATACCTAGTTTTGCAGTTACTTGACACTAAACTCGTTTCGTTCGCTTTTGTTTCAATACTTGCCAGCGCACCTAAGAGAGGTCAATTATGGTGTGTGCCTATTTAGGTAGGCTATTCGTTTTACCTGCAGAAGTTCCCTTTGTAATTTATACAAAGACTAACAATAAGGTTTTCTTGTTCATCTTTATAGGTCTTTTAATGTTTCTGATCTGTAGCATGCACACGTACTTTTGACCTCTTAGTGGAATTTATGAACATTATTTTTTGGGTAACACTTCTTGATTTCATCGATCTTGTGCACATGTGTTGGAGTGCATTAGACACAAAGACCTTTAACTAAGCCGATGTTGTACAAGCATTTGGAGTTCAACTAATGATCTCGTTTTTCCGAGGATGGCTATGCAAACAACACTAAATATCTTCCACAGCTATGAATTTCTGGGGAGGCAACTTGATTTGCTTTGTAAGTACATAATTGGACTTTGTTACCAAAAATTTCTCAATACTTACTAATATGGCGGCACAGTTCATGGTGAGCCTGGGCTTCAACTAATAAGCCTCTACAGTTAGCTCTGCCCTTAGCTAACGGCCTCCAGTTGTGCTATCCAAATGGTTGAGGTCGTTCTCTACTTATGCACCGATCTAACATGAAGTCTTCCTATTACCTCTGGGCTAGGATCGGTGACTCTACATTTCCTATCCATCTCTGGTGGATTATGCTCAGCTTACTTACTAGATCAATGTCGCAGTACAGCTCGCAAAGTTCATCGTTGAATATACACCTCCAAACATCGTCAACGCAAACGGGACCCAACGTCTTACGTAGAATTTTTCTCTCGAAACGACTAAGGATATTTTCATCCGCTTTCGACAGAGTAAACCCATAAAGCAGGGTTGAGGTGAAAAGATCTTGTATAGAGTATCCTTAGTTGTTCAGGATTGGGCCTTACTACTCAGTTGCCTATTTAGCCCAAAGAAACGTCGATTGACAAGAGTGATTCTTCATTTTATTTTTCCTGAGGTAATATTGGAAGTCTATCCCGAAATTATAGCTACCGTTCTTGTTGACGGCATAAACTTGATTTTGCCCTCATTTTACCGCTAAACCGATTTTGGGAGATTTCGTTTCAATACTAACGAAACCACCGGAGTTCTGATAATTACATATATTAATATCATCGGCGTGTGCTAGTTCCACAGACTCTTGAAGTATTGTGCCTCCAGTGTTGTGTAGTGAGTTTCGAACAATTATGTCAAGTCTGATGTTAAAGAAGTCACATGACAGAGCGTCACCCTGTATAAAACCCTTTTGCGTTCTCCATTGTCATTATGCACAAATGGATGTGTTTGGCAGGGATCCCAAAACAAGGCTCTAAATAGTGCGTCCCTATAAATGCTGGCATATGTGGCCTTCAAGCCAAATAAAAGATGGTGGATATCGATTTGGACTTCGATTTGAACTACGATTTGGTCTTCTTGAGTTTTTTCCAAAATCTGCGGAGTGTGAAAATTTGGTCAATTGTGAACTTTCCTGGTCGAATATCGCAATGATTGGGGCCTATCAAGTTCTTGTGTAAGGGTTTCGGACGTTCATGTACAATAACATGGCAGATTAGGTCTTGTATTGTGATGTTGACTCAGTTAAGAGGGTCTCCTTTTTTTTTCTGGATCGGGCGAACGATGCTGAGATTTCATTCATCAAACATACACTCTTCTGAGAAATGAGTTGGTCATACACCAAAAAGTCATTTCCAGCAGCTTTGAATACCTCAGTCGGTAAGCCAACAAGTCTAGCAGCTTTGTTGGTTTTCAGCTTAGATATTGCTATCCTCACTTTGTCTAAATTGGATGGTTTATTCTGCCTGACGGTGGAATGCTGGTCATCGTGGCAGTTATACATTCTACAAAAGAAGTTTTTCCATATTCTCAGCACCGAGGGTGTGGTTGGATATAAAGGTATAATCTACGCTATCATCCAAATCTTCAATACAGTATCTCTTGGTCTGGACTTCAGAAATCGACAAAAAACTCAACAAATGGTGTTATAAGAGTCAGCGAAATCCAATATTATTGAACATTGTTCAGACAAATCTCAATAAGGCTAGGTTCAAACAGGTTGACGGAAGATCCATATCATCATCTCCGGAAGACATGCATCCGGTATTCTATATGGCTAATCTTGCTACAATCGCAAGAAATCGCCAGAGACTTTGCATATACATCTACCTTAACCTCTCTCATTATGCCATATCACCTGCATCAAGTTTGGAGGAGCAATGGCAATACTCCAGAAATACCACATCCGATATACGTATCGCTCACCTAAACGGTATGAGGATAGAAATATCCAAACTCAAATACAACAAGTCCCTAATAGTTAGCTATCTAGCTGGCGAGGTTTTCAAAGCTGAAAAAAATTATTTAGTGAGAAGCATACACCAGCTTCCATGTAAAATTTCGTCAGAGCAACCCATGTCGGATGAATGGAGTCTCGGCATTTTCCTTCCATATCTGAATAAGGTAGTGAATTGTATTATCAGCAGGGGCATAAGCCTACTAAATATCATATAAAGGGTCTCTTTATGAAGATGTCAATGTCATTCGGGAGCGTCTGCTATTGAACTCCGAACCATCCGATTTGGAAGCAAGTACACTACTATTACACTCCGATGCAGTCATGGAGTATGGAGGTGGACGTAAAACGAACAATTGTGCCGGTTATTTGGCGAAATGTGTTGGGTTAGAAGGCTTGCCTTACAGGGATTAAAATTGTTTTGGGTTAGAAGGCTTGCCTTACAGGGATTAAAATTGTTTTGGGTTAGAAGGCTTGCCTTACAGGGATTAAAATTGTTAGATCATATGGAGCGCATGGATACCAGTACCCAGCTCGAGGGATCGCTGGATCGCTGTATCGCTGAGTGGAACAATGAACTATAAAAAGACCTTCCTAAAGTGCTGCGCCTAGTTTGAATAGGACCTCAACAAACTCGAGCTGACTGGAAAAGCGTATTAGTTGAAGAGCAGTATCACCTCGGTTTGTAAGTTGCCACCAAAAGTAATATTAGTACTCTACTGGTCACGTCACAACAAAACCGCACTACAAGAAATTTACTTTGCGGGTGTTTCTTCACATTAAAGGACTCTTCAACTGTGTAAGCTCTAATTCCCATTGCGAAGAGTTTGCATAGAATTGAACTCTGTACCACTATTTTGGATTAGATCGGGCTAATAGTGATATGCACTTTAAAAACACTAGAAGACAGTAACTGCAACGTCACATTGACGATGTTCTCATTCGGGTTTAACACACTTTTCTTTCCTCTGATTTACTTTTAAATTAATTGCGCTGCTATGAATTTCCATGTGGTTTCACACGGGCTGTGAAGTTTTGAAACCCATCTTAGCGTATGATCGAAGTTATGTGAAGTCTCTATCCGGATATTGAGGCCATTGGTGATTGAATAATGATCATTTTAGTTTGTAAGGAACTTCAGGACATTTGATTTGAATAGCTCATTTGGATGGTCTATATCCACATTTGGATATTCTCTGTTTAGCACCTGGGGAGGAATTGGAATTGACCCAAACGTTTCTCTTAGTGAGCAGTGTGTAATAGTCGTATCACACACATCCTTTCTCCTACCCACCTACTGTAATTCCTCGCTCTTTTGAGTTAAATATAAACATTTTTTTAGTGTTAACTAGAAGCACTTTTCAAATTTGTGACAGCAATGTTTTCCGAATTAAAGGACAATTTTTTGGTATAAGCGCGTCTTTAATACATTTTCAAGGAAATGGTGCTTAGATCCTGGACCAATAATTTTCATGGAATGAAATTGATTTGTTTTCTTTATATGTACATCAGTAAATAATCGTACGTTTGACTACAAGCGGGAGCTAAAATCACTTTAATTTCGCAGAAACGTAATTCAATTCAGTTACAAACAAAATAAACTATTTCCATACTGCAAAGCCTTCATTGTTTTAAGCGTTTAAGGGATTATTTTAAATAAAACATTTTTGAATACTACTTCACAACTTTCGCAATTATTCATTAAAGACACCTTTCTCCGCCAAATATTTCTAGATAGTTTGGTACGGCTATCATTGCCGCTTTGATGAGAGTTTTAAATACGAAGGTTGCTATTGTACTAAAGTTTTCAGAAAAACAACTAAAAGCGAATGCAAATATTCATCATCGAATGTGGCTTTATAGATTTTCAAAACACTCTCCATGAAGACCAATAGAATTTTCGAAGCAATTTTTCCACTCCGAACGAGGTAACTCCAAAACACGCGTTTGAAATGCATCAACCGCTTCTGCAGGCGCTTCTTCACGTAGACCTCGCAATTAATTTGGTGTGCTGAAATAAAAATAAGTCATTGGGTGTCAAGCATCAATTCAATGTTTTGAGTTCTAAAAAATTCACTTGTTTGAGCCGACCTTTGAGAGCTCGCATTGTAGTGGTGGAGAATGATCCCTGTCCAATGGTTTCTTTTCCTTATTTCTCCAAAGATTTCTGGCAAACAAAAGGTGGTGTGTTATTTCGAATTGACCGTTCTATGTTGCTCTAATGGCACCATGGCGACATGTCCGGGTTTACTGAAGAAACAGTATCAGTTGTATTTGGCTGATATGCATATATCCATGATTATCATGATCTGATAGACGTCTTTTGAAGCACCGTAATTGAATTTTTTCCACCATTTTTTGGACCAATCGATACTAGCCGCTTTTGAACTATGTGGTTAAACTATGTGGTACCAACGCGAAGTCACATGACGATCTTAAAGTATCAGTTCCTGCACAGCATCGATATTTTCTGGCACAACAACGAACAACGAAGGACGACCACGACGGATTTCGGAAAATTACTGAAACACGGTGGTTCGAGGTGGAGCATCATCACAAAAAGTCAAAGCGAGTTGATCAGCACACCGTTGATGAGTTAATCCAAGTTGAAAATTGTAAAAAACAAAGCACGACTACGTTCACGATTTAATTCCATTTTTTTACTGAGATGAATTTTTAAAGTCTCTGTAAAAAAACGCAAACAGCACTCGTATGATAAAACATTCTGATCACGTACCATATGTGTACCATTAAAAATGTCAAACTTTACGATGCTGATGTCAGATTTGACATATCTTCATGGGTATTGCCACATCTCAAAACTTAAGTAGCAAGTACTGTGATCAGAAACGCCTATGCCATTTCATGCTAGCTAGTATAGCCCAACTCTTTTGACAAAGTGTTATGTGGTGAAAGGGTTAATTTTTGCATAACTATCATGGATGACTGACATTATTATGGAAGGATAATTTTAGGAAAGACAGTTTTTTTATCTGCAGCGATACTTTGTTGTGGCATTTCGATAACGACGAACATATTTGGTCTTTAAATATTTCCAAGAATGTGGGATTTCTTAGAATGGCTCCATATAAAATATGTGTGCTATGACGTGTTTAACATCTTTTCAGAGCAGCGCGATGGATTTATATCATGTTACTCCCTGATCGCATGAATATTTTTCCATGAATTCATTCAAAAATTTAACTTATTCCCGTATTGCGAAGCCGCATGTCTCCGTTGGGGTCTGTCTATGAACTTCCATCAAAAACTCGATAAGTCGCATGTTTATTTCATAAAATACCACCCACGTATACAATTGACAAGGTTCAGTACTAAATATGGAAATAATACGCAGTTCAACGAATTAAATAAAAAAAAAAAAAATTAAATCCAACACAATAAGAAATCATATATCCCTGAGCGTATGAAAGCCATCCTTTATGCTCCCTAAATTAAAAGTAATAACAATGCAAATTAATCCCCAAAAGTACCCCCAACTGTCTCCGAGCTCTCCAAAGTTCGTCTCAAGTATATTTGGGATAAAATAAACAAAATGTTGTACTTCGTTTTACGACGCGAACATACATATGAGTAATTTATCTTTTCTTTATGCGCACAGCGCGTACAACAATTTTCAAAGAATTTCCCTTTACAAAATAAAAGAAAAACAAAAAATAAATAAATGTGGAGAAAATTACAAAATTCTCTTCTACGATTAAGCAAGAATGAAAAGTTAAAGCTACCACTGTGACGTCTACGCATCACTGCTAAAATTAGATGTAAGCCTATGGTTGATGGATAAAGCCTTACAAAAAAATAACACCAAACCATCTTTAGGCTCATCCTTTTGAACGGAAAATTCGGGTTCATGGCATGCTTGAGTATGTGGAAATTGGTGTTATTACCAATAAATCACTTGGCATCCAAGGTCAAGAGCCAGACAATTAGTTTGGTGAGAAATTTTGTGACCCCAAATGAATATTTCATTACACATATACGAGTACACTCGTAACATCAGTGTAATAGGGAGATGCGGTCTACCGTCCTTTCGCTCTTGTCCGACAATGTCCATTTCTTACTCTACAGTACTAAACTTTGTACACTGAAAGAAAGGGTTCGGACTGAGATTTTTTTTTGTACGTTTGGACAAGTATCTACGGATAATCATCATTACTTACTGTGAATGCTGTAGTATACTGTACTCCATGTTTTGCTGTGTGAACCTGAATAGAAGGACTAAGGTGTACCTGATATGGAGTTTACTTGTTTTCTCCTACGATTATATGATACTACAATACAAGGGACCTAGTGGGAGATGATGTAACGAAGGGTTTTTTTTTAATATTTGCGGGGTAGTAGTTTTATCAGCTTTCATAATACGCCAGTTACTGTTGATAGCATGTCAATAACTTCTTGAGTAAGTTTTATGGCTTCAATAACTCATACTTGAAAGAGTATCACCTACTGACTATAGGAGTCAGAGAGATAATGCTTTTACTTGCTTATTACGGTTTCATTTAATGCTGCTGCTTTTCAGCTTGCTGGTTCCGGGATTCCACTTTACTAAGCCGAGCCTACTGGCATTGGTGTTAAACTGGAATATATGTAGTTGCCCACGTTGTTTAGTTCTTCATAGTTTTGACTTTGTAGAATATGCTTACGCCAAAATAGTCCTTTAGTTGCCTGCCTCGCAAAAAAAATACAAAATATCCGACTAAGAATCTTCGATTCAACAATTTGATGAATCTATTCTGTTAATCTGCTTTTATTTGTAGCATCACAAAGCAGAGCTGTCGTGATCATTGTTAAATTTCCGATGTCATTTGAGAAAATGACGTTAACTTCAAGTACATTCTCAGGCGGCCAACAGTGACTTTATGCCGCCTCAAGCTAGGCCAGATAATTTGCTATTAGGCGACAGAATGTATCCGACCCTTATTTTAATGAAATTTATCCGGCGATAGTTTCTAGGTTTTTTTTTCAATTTTCGTGGAAATTTCTATTTACCGTTACCCTTTTATTGCTCAACGCATTATTGGATTAGTCGCGCCAATATAGATGAAAATCATGCTTGAAAAATTCACTCCACTGGGACAGGCAATGCCATCAAATCTCAAGTTTTGGCACGTAATAAGATGGGAGTTTAGGTCACATTACCAGGTGACCTTTACATACATTCTATGCTTACATCATAAGTGATTTAGACAGTAGCTGCAAATTTGTGATTATAAAAGGGCTTACATAGGTTGAGGTACAGGCATCACCAACATAAGCATTATATGCTCTCTTACCAAACTTTTTCATTCTCCCACTAAATGAATATCAACGAGGAATCATGAAGATAAGGATGTCCTTCATGATTTCGACACCAATTTAAGAAAAAGGGCTTCACAGTTGATTAGCACAGCCCAGGTGGAAATAATTTTGAAAAGGTAACTAGGTTAATTGACTGCGTTGTAGGAATTATACTTAACACGAGTTCCGCACATCCTACCATCTACAAAAGGACCCGGTAATTTTTTGATGAAAAGCTGTCACTCAGATGGAGTGCATTACGACCGATGTAAGGTGAGGCTCTAGTATTCTGGATTCCCAAGCATCTGGAGAAGTCCACACTGACTCGGGTTTTTAGCTTATTGTAACAAATGTTCATATCCCTTATGCAAAAATGCCGAAAGGTACCGTGAGATATGAAACCGCTGCTGTCTTGAAATACTGCTAGATGGGCTCGGTTTTTTCTAGTCTTTTAGAAAATCTTCTGCTGCCACCATCCAAAGGAGAAGCTTATTGAAAACATTATCAGCAAGCCATCTGTAAGATTTCTGGTTTGATAAAAAAATGCCTAAAATTGTATGAAGGAAAACTGGGAGTAAACAGGGGTAAATTGAAAAGAAGAATAATTGCTGGCGAGCTCTACGGGCATCGAAGATTTAAAACATTTGCTCTTTCACAAAAGTGAGGAAAGACCTGGGAAAATGTTCGATGGAGCGCCTCTGTATAAGATTAGAGGTTTACTAGAAGGTAAAGAAGGATAGGACCAAAACAGGAAACCTAAGCAGATGCCTAAGTGGATAAGAACGAATACAATATTTTACATACTGGTACAGCCCAGCTAAAAACCTTGGTCTTTCCTTCATCAGACCGCTTAAAACTTCAACCGATAAAAACCTAACTAAGAGGATGTTTGCATAGCGATATCCAACCCAAAGACTGCTGAAGTAGATGAGCTTACAGCAATTTATTTTACAAGGTGGGGCAAAAGTAATGTCATAATATGAATTGGCTGCCATTTAGTTAGAAATCAAAAAACTTGAGCTCTGTTTTCACAAAAATGTTATTTAAAGATGTAGAATTTATAGCATTAAGTTGAAAAAATTATAGCGGTCAAATGACTACCTCCTCAGTTGATGCATATTTGTGCTCGTTTCACGGCACCTTGAATTGTTGCTCGCAAAACATCTGTCTCCAATTTGGTGATTTCTTCAATCTTGGCTTTCGAGACTTGAAAGTTTTGTGACTTATCATAGTTAACGCGAGATTCTAAAAAGCCCAAAAGGAAGATGTCTGGCGCCGTCAGATTTGGTGAGCTGGCTGGCCGGTTTAAATCGCCAAAAGGGTAGATCTTACGGCCTGGAAATTGATGATTCAAAATCTCCATCGTTGCCCGACCTGTATGAGCGTCCGCTGGAACAGTCCTGCTGGAACCAGCGTTGCTCCAAGCCCAATTCAGCAACTTTCGGAAAAAAAAATCATTTAATATCTGTCTGTAGTGCTCACAAGTTACGGTTACGGTGGTGCCGTCGGCATCCCCAAGAAAATAAAGGATAATCACTTTTTCAAATGCCGCACCAAACAGTCACTTTGAGGCGATACAATGGCTCTTCATGCATTTCATGTGGATTCTGCTTGCCCCAGAAACGCAAATTTTGTTCGCGCAAATGGTGCAGTACGACGAGGAAAATGGCGACCAAATTCACGCAGCATTAAAACAACAGCCAACAATACGAGTTATTCCGGTTTCTTCAGGTCTGTATCCCTCCATTGCTTATTATCAACTAATTCCCTATCTGGCTGCAACATAAATGTCAAAGCACAATGACACTTTAAAAAAATTATGTCATATTCATATTCTGACATTAGTTGTTCCCTACCTTTTAGAAAGCAGCGGGAGACATTTCGGGAAAGATCGTACGCCAATCCATCTGTAAAATATCATTGGATTCCATACCTTGATTCCTTCGGCCCATCTTCAATATTCGACTTCCTCAAATGCACCAACTACAGATGTAGTAGTTTTCTTAATATCACTGACTACGATATCATAGTGCGTTATTGTGTACATGACATCTTTCGCCTAGTCTAATTCTAGACCTGGGAGGTCCGCAATCAACCGGGTATTCAGCCCAGAGTGGACTCTAGAGGAAACTTTAAAACTGCAGACCGCCACTTATTTACCAAAAATAGAGTTTATTGTGACAAACTATTATTTACAGACCAAAATCTAATTTTTAGATTTCTGCGAAACTTTTCCGCCTGTCTGCCTGATAATGGAGATCATTTTCAGTTCCATTAACGTCGGCGTCGGTGGTGAATTTTGGGTCAAAAAAGGATGTCGATAAGTCGATACAGTGTCATGTAATTTTTCTAGTAATACACTCGAAAAGATTGATCGGAAGTTATACATATACCAACATCAGGGGCGATATATATCTATACTACACCCTGAATGACTCGAACTGCAACCAACTTCAGACTGCTATAATTTCCAAACCGTCCATGACAGTGAGCTCAAATGTTGACACATGACAGCTAATTTTACGAGTATTATTTACAAGCCTTTTAAACGAT
Organism: Volucella zonaria; assembly: GCA_963966105.1. NCBI lineage: Eukaryota > Metazoa > Arthropoda > Insecta > Diptera > Syrphidae > Volucella > Volucella zonaria. Next base: position 9,172,216 of record OZ014530.1, read on the forward strand.
TTGCGTCTCAGTTGTGTTGAAAAATTTTGATTAGCGATGGAATTCACACGTGATAGTGTGATTGCTTTATATTTGGCTGGAAAACCACAAGTAGCTATCGTTAGAGCCCTCCAGCACCTCAGCGTGAATAAATCATTTGTGTCTCGAACCATAGCTCATTACTGTGATACTGGTCGCGTTGCAAAACGCCATGGAGGTGGTCATAAAAAAACAGCAACATCGGAAAGTGAAGGCTCGAGTTGAGCGAACTCCGCGTCGAAGTGGAAGAAATAGGGCTCGTGAGCTCAACATATCGTTGGAACGGATGCAACACATACTGAAAAATGAGCTTAGGCTCAAGCCATTGAAGTTCCAAAAAGCACAGGATCTTACACCGCAACAGAAAAAAGTTAGAGTCGAAAGAGCGAAGGAGTTGCTACGCTTGCACCAAAGTGGTGAGTTGCCGAATTTGGTTTTTTCCGATGAGTCGCCATTTGTTATCGAGCAATATGTCAACAAACAAAAGACCGAGTTCAGTTGCCAGAGAGGTCCTTCGAAAATTTAAACCTTCAGACGGCCACCAGAAAGCAGGCAGCACCGATGGTGATGGTTTAGGCCGCCATAACCGCCGATGGTCGCTCTCCGCACGTATTTTTGGACCGTGGCGTCAAAATTAATGGGCAAACAATCATTTCGGTCGGAGACCGTGGACATTTCAACAAGACTCGGCACCGTCTCACAAAGCGCGCGTCAACCAAGATTTGTTAAAAAACAATGTTCCACACTTCATTTCTTCGACACAATGGATTGCAAATTCTCCGGATGCAAACCCGTTGGATTTCTCTGTCTGTGGTATTTTGAAGGCGAAGGTTGGCACTAAAAAATACCAAAGTTTGGACCACCTCAAACAAGCACTTCGCCGGTAATGGGCGTCCGTCTCAAATCTATTATTCACGCCAAAGGTGGACATATTGAAAACTACTGATACAATTTGAAAATTGATGTATTTTCCAACATTTTTTGTTTGGCACAATAAAATTTATCAAATAATAAAAAAATTATAGCATTTTAAAAAGTTGGAGTTCGAGTCATTCACCCTGTATACTGTAGTTCGTTTCTCAGATGATATTGACATTTTTGATGAAATCAGCAGATCGTCAATAGCATTTAAGTAGCAAGGATGAATTAAGTAAAAGCAAGTTATTGTTCGAATATACAGTCATCAAGGACGACACAATATAACACTTATTGTACTCGGCTTGGAGGCTTTCAGGTGGCACTCCCTCTGTCGATGTATTTTTCTGCTCACGTTGGTTCCCCGTATGAAAACGGTGCTGCGACCAACAAAAGCTGCAGTTCCGGTGGACGCAAATCGAATGAATCGTCTAAACCTATCGACAAAATAAAACCAGCACTGGTCTTTCCCGCACACCATATTCGAATAAGTCCGGTACTATAACCAACAAAACTGGTAGTTCTGTTTGATGGAAGTCGAATGATGAGATGAAATCCATACTAAGAAACATGTCTGGTGATGGCTTTTCTGGACACACAAGATCCGGTTGAAATTGATTAGCACCGACTACATAAGGTAACTAGAAAGCTTCCAAAAAAGCCGCTTAAGTATAATTTGGAGAAAGACTGAAATCTTTACAAACCAAAGTAAAACGAAAATACGAATCTAATTCGGATTTCAAAGAGGGATTCTAATAAAGACTTTTTCCAGGAGGTTGATACAGCCGGTGAAACCCGCAATCAAGTCCTCTATCGCAATCAAAAGCAATACACTGAGTCAAGAGCAGAGACTCTCTGTCCCATGCTTGAGGTTGAGAATCACTTCCTAGGTCACCTAATCAGAACCAGCTCACGCCGTAGTTGGTGTCTGTCATCGGTTTTTGGTGGCGGATTAGGCCATCAAATGTGGCTGCAAGTTATCTGGCACTGACGGGATATACTCATATTCGGTTATGTTACAAAGGCGTATACCATATATTCGCTACTAATTACTTAATCTGAATTTTAACTGCTCGCCTAGCACTGGCATGCATACCGAAACCTTGACGAACAGTGAGCCTTATACCGAAAATCGGAAGAGCTACAGAATTATAAGTCCAACTTCCTGCATGTTGAAGAGCATGGAGAGAATTTCTAGTTTTATGTGCCAAAAACTCCGTTCCGAATGCACACTTTGGTCAAAATGCAGCTTGCCTGCCAACGCAGAGGATACAGTGTAGCTGTCTCTGTTGGAGTACACACAGTGCAATGTCATCGACAATGAGGGTGATTTCGATAACGCAACTCTTGATGGCATGTAGAGGGTGAGCCAATAGCTAGTGGGAAAGTTATCATTAAATTAAACATACATTTATTGTGAAACTAATGTAAAATTTTATTGATTAATAAAGTTCGTTCTCTGGCAATTATGAATGGAACACAACACCGTTCATGTGACCACCTCGCCTTCAGCAAGTCTAAATTATCGATGACTTTTCGGAGAATGAGTGGGTTAATGGCCGGAATTTCTGTTTGCAAGTTATGTTTGAGATCCTGAATTGTCGCTGGGTTGTTGGCATAGGCCTTACTCGTCAAATAATCTCACAGAAAGAAGTTTAGAGGTGTCAAATTTTATGACCTTGGAGGCCAATCAACTTCTCCTCTAACCGAAATAATGCGATCTTCAAATTTTGAACGCAGTAAATTGGTTGATTGATGGCTTGTGTGGGCGGTAGCACCATCCTGTTGAAACCAGATATCGTCGAGACCCAATTCATTTGATCTTGGAAAAAAAAAATATAGCCGGTCAACATGTTGCGGTAATGTTCTCCAGCCTCATCTTCGAAAAAGTACGATGCCGCCAACCCATAATCCACACCATACAGTGAATTTTTTCTGATGCATTGGTTTTCCCGAATCTCGTATTGGTTTTGTTTATTTACAATACTTACCCATCCATTCAACAATGGGCTTCGTAGGAAAAGATCAGATTCAATGACAAATTATCCTGGTGACATCCAGTTAACAAATCGGCGACGCCGTAGATGGTTCAACAGTTTCAATTGTTGCGTAATTTGCATTTTATAGGCGTGCAAATGAAGATCAACTTTTAAAATTCGCCGTAAAGTGCCATAAGTAAGGCCCAATTGTTGACTATGGCGACCAATGGAGGTGCCTGGCTGGTTTTCAGCACTGTCGCTCACAGTCCTGTTGTTTGGCGTGTACGTGCTGACCGAGCATGCTAATATGGAGTTTGACCCGATACCGAACCAGTTTCTTCAAAACGCTTCTCCATTGCACGAATTCCGGACTCAATAGGGCGATTATATTGACCGAGAAATTCACGAATTTTACAAAATGTTACTTTTACAGATCGCCCATTTTTGTAATAAGATTGAATAACAAAAATGGACTGTTGGGCACTAAATGACTCTATGAATAAAATTTCCAAAGATAGTGTGAATTCAGTAAGTGGCAGGAATTGATAGCCAACATCCACACCATCTGTCGGATCACCCTATATAGCTCAGCCAGACATTACGGCTGTGATCGATGTTTGGTGCTCCGGTAATGGGCCTGGAAGCTATCCTCTCCAAAGTGAAGTTGGTTTTTACGAAAATGATTAAGTTGACTGATGCTGAAAGGCATCATCATCAGTTTCTTCAACGAAGCTAAGTGAAAGAAAAAGAGCTTTTTTTTTAATAAAAAAGAATTTAACAATCAAGAGGGTATTAAAAGAGAAACAAAGATGGTTGGGCTCAGTGGTTATTTCGATCCATGGGTGGCATCCAACATTTAATGGGAAGACTAAATTATTAGTGAAAATTGTCTTGTTGTACTTAGTATTTTAGGCAACTTAGTTGCCGGCTTTCGGCAAAACATGGTGCTTGCCATCGAGTAGGGTGCTATGGATCTACATGGCTATGATATGATTCCACTAAGTCTTGTTTGGGTCCCAGGTCATTACGGGATGACTGGAAATGAAATTGGTTTTGAACTTGCTAGGCATGGCTCAGAGAAGAATTTTTCATGACCAGAACCTCCGTTCAGACTGGGTTAGAGCTTCCATTGGCAGTTTCATGTGAGTATTACTACATGACTCTTCAGGTCGCTGAGAGGTGAAACTAATGCTTCCGCACTTCTCTAAGAGATCGGCGACTTCCTGGTGATCCTCAGTGGGAAAAACCTTAGGCTGCTTACTGGCATCGTGACGGGGCACTATGCTTTTGCTAAGAACTTAAATATATATTGGCATAAGTGATACAATATCCTGCGACGTTTACCGTGAAAGTGATTCCGACACCGCGGAGCAATTTCTGAATATTCGGCCTACGCTAACATCAGGCTGCACGTACTCGGCGCTGACTTGGTGGGTTCTGGTATTGTAGGCACTTTATCGCTGAAGTGGGTACAGAGTTGTCTATGAAAGACTGAGAAAATTCCGTAAAAGGAACATCCAAGGAGTAAAATGGTCTAGGGCTCCGCTTTCACTTGAAAATAGGAAAACGCAGTTGAAATCAAGAATCACTCTTTCCATCTCCGATTTTTGGATTCAAATGGCAACCGAAAAATAACTCATTATCGTTAAAAACTGTGAGACCCCCGAAAGATTCGTCTCAGATTTTATTACGTTATAATGCCTTTAGTCGCTCCGAAACAAAAGTTCTTTAGAGACTTTAGCATAAATCGGGTTTAAAGACGAAGGTGCAGCAAAACACTAGTGCTACAGGAAAGGAAACGAAAGTCCTGCCAAACTCAACCTTAGCCAACTGCCTACACGCAAGTGGTTAGTGCTAAATGAAAGTATATCAGGAATTGAAAGAAACAGGACTGTGCATACCAAAATTTGAAAACCCATGACTGTCTAGCAAGATAGACAAATGCAAACCAATTGAAAATCATTATTTTTAAGTTCTGTGGCATTGGGTTGAATCAGTCCAAACCTTTGGTCCATGCCCGATTAAGAACAATAGTTACCCTGAAGGAACTGAATAAAGTATCAGCTAAAGAAAACCTAAATCTGACATAAAAGAACAAATCAATACTAAGGTTCGTTTCGAAATTTATTGTACTCTACAACTCCAAATATTGTATTTTGTGAAATAATTTTCTCAGTGCACTTAAGACGAGATGTCGAGCCTGGATTATAAGGGTTCTACAATTAAAATTT